>CM060943.1:955433380-956683380 GCA_030765085.1 Allium cepa
TAAGAGATAACGACAGATTAGTGGAGATGGTCAAAAAGGCTATGAGAGGTGGTTTGGTAAACAAGGACTTGGAGGATGTCAATAGAAGTCCTTTTACCACAGCAATCAGGCAAGCTAAAAACCCACCAGACTTTATGTTACCATCGCTGGATATGTATAATGGAAGGACAGACCCTACAGTTCATCTTACGAAATATATGAGGCATATGGAAGTGGTGGGGGCATCAGAAGAAGTGATGGCCCGGTGCTTTCCACTATACTTGACAGATGTTGCGTCACTATGGTTCAGACAACTGGAGAATAGATCGATCAAGACTTGGAATGATTTGATCGAAAGGTTCATGAGGCAATTCAGGGTTCACATCTCGAGGCCTAAGAATGTTATGAGTTTGACAACACTAAAGCAAAGGACTGGAGAATCTCTAAGAAGTTTTTTAACGCGATTCAATGCAGCCGCGGCATCGGTAGACCGACCAGATCCATCCATGGTTTTAATGGCAGCCGTTTCAGGCATAGCGAATGACACAGAGTTCAAGAATTCATTGACCATACATCCTCCTATGGATTTAGGGGAATTTTTCCATGAGGCCGAAGGGTTCTTACGGTTAGAAGATGCAAAGGCTGAAACAGAGGAAGGAGAAGGAATTGATGTTTTTGCAGTCAAAAGTGGGAATCCTCCCGAGAGAGGTGCAGAAACTAACAAAGGAAAACGTAAGGCTGAGGATAACAACGATAAATCAGCGCGACAACAAAAAGGATCAAGGTTCACCTCGTACACGGAGTTAACTGAGACTCTGGAGTGGATTTACCAAGACACAAAGGGACAGGTTCCTTACCGAAAGCCAATGAAGAGAGATCCAACCAACAACGAGAAAAAGTCGGACAATATTGTTTGTTCCACGAGCTAAACGGTCATAGCACGAATGACTGCAGGCACTTGAAAGATGAAATCGAGGGACACATCCGGGATGGTTTGCTATCACAATATGTAAACAAGAAGACTGCCACGGTGGAACAGGAACGACCACCCGCACCAACTGGAGACACCTCGGGATCAAGGCGTCGGCCTGTTATCGAATAATTGAGGTTGTGACAAATGAGTGGAAAACTCTACATCGACATAATTAAGTTGTTCACACATGTATGGGACCACGATTGATCCCCAGGCATGCTCTGATACAACTATACATCACATCGATGTAGGTGTTTGCACTGGGACGTCAATTCTTTGCTTTTGAATTTTACTTCTGATGATTGACTGTTTTACTTTCGTATTTTACTTCTGAGGGCTGATTACTTTGCTTTTGATATTTGGATTTGGCTCGGCGTTGCTTTCATGATTTGTTTCTAATGATTAAGTTTTACTCTACTTTGCTTTCATGATTTGCTTCCGATAATTGAATTTGATTCCACATTGCTTTCACGATTTGCTTCAAATGTTTGGATTTGACTTTTTCAGATATTTCTACTTGACAACTTTTCGGTTGAATATTTGATTTTTCATGATTTTTAAATGTGTAAGCCCTACGAACAGGCATCATCAAGCCCTACGAACAGGCACCCGACTTCGAACGGTCTCAATGATTAAGTCCTATGAACAGGCACCCGACTTTGAACAGTCAAAAAAAAAACTCTTGGATTTAAGTGCTTGACCGCCAACAGTCGCTCGACTATGGTCGGCCGCGCTTCAATCCATAATTCGATCCTAAGCGATCGTCACATAGATTTAAGTGCTTGACCGCGCAGGGCCGCACTTGACCTCAAATGACTCGATCACGAATGGTCGTCGTTTGAAGTTAAGCGCTTGACCATGAACGGCCGCGCTTCCCACCGCCAACAGTCGCACTTTCACCTCGGATGACTCGATCCTGAATGATCGTCATTTGAAGTAAAGCGCTTGACTGTGAACGGTTGCATTCCAGCTCACTTGGCTCGATCCCGACCATCATATAAAGTTAAGTGCTTGACCACGGACGGCCGTGCTACACCTCAAATGGCTCGATCCCGGACGATCGTCATTTGAAGTTAAGCGCTTGACCACGAGCGGCCGCGCTTTACCACTTGATCGCTCAGGGCCGCACTTTACTACAAATGGCTCGACTCCGAATGGTCGTCATTTGAAGTAAGGCGCTTGACCATGAACGGTTGTGCTCTACCACTCGACCGCACAGGGCCGCACTTTACCGCAAATGGCTTGACCCCGAATGGTCGTCATTTGAAGTAAAGAGCTTGACCATGAACGGTTGTCATTTTGATCGCGCAGGGCTGCACTTTACCACGAGTGGCTCGACCCTCAAATGGTCGTCATTCGAAGTAAAGCACTTGACCATGAATGATCGCATTTCACTACAAATGACCCGATTCCGAACGATCGTCGCATGGATTTAGATGCTTGACCGCGCAGGGCCGCACTTCACCTCAAATGACTCGACCACAAATGGTCGTCACTTGAAGTTAAGCGCTTGACCATGAACGGCCGCGCTTCATCCCAAATAGCTCGATCTCGAACGGTCGTCATTTTGGGGCCATATAAAACTGTCAATTCCTTTACAGGTTATCAACAGGATATGAACGTCCGGATTATGGCATTACAAAACACACCTTCCTACCGCAAGGCATGTTTTGGGAGGCAAGTGTTATCCCGCCTTTTTCACCAAGGCTGTTGTTTGCACCAAAATTGGGCACAACACTCTTCGGATGTGTTTCAAAAGATAAAATGAAGAGAATAAGTGTAAAATGAAGCAGATCTAACAAACACACCAATAAGCATATAAGAAAATTCATAGAAACACAGAGTTTTAGTGTGGTTCAGCGTGTTGCCTACATCCACTATGAAGTTTTATCACTTTATTGCTTGATACTTGAAGATTACAAGTTTTTGATAATGAAGTACAGCAGATAATAAGCTTAAATTCGAGATCAATGCAAGTAATGGCGTTCTGGAGTGAACGTGGCAGAGTTCGGGCGCTCTTTTACTCTCAAAATCCTCTGACCCCCTTTCCGAATGACCAGAGGCTCTATTTATAGGTGCTGGAGGCTAATATTTCGCCTAAAATTCGGGGAGACCGCTTCTGGCATGTGAGGGGGCCCACACGCCTGGATTCTGGAGGTCTGGGCCCACTTTGGGATCGATTCAACCCTTGGTTCGAATCGATCAAGAATTCATCCGATTGAGCTGAAATTTGGCATGAACATTCCTCATGTTGGCAGTAAGCTACTGTGAAAATTTCGTATCATTTGGACTTGTAGATCTCGAGTTATGATGGATGCAAGTTGGAGTTTTTCTGTCCGGGATCGATTCGAACTCAACTTCGAATCGATCAAGAATTCATCCGATTGAGCTGAAATTTGGCATGAACATTCCTCATGTTGGCAGTAAGCTACTGTGAAAATTTCATAGCATTTGGACTTATAGATCTCGAGATATGATCGATGCAAGTTGGTCCGTGATCGATACGACGCAACTTCGAATCGATCAAGAATTCATCCGATGGAGCTGAAATTTGGCGTGAACATTCTTTAGGTTGCCAGTCGGCTCCTGTCCAAATTTGGTGGCATTTGGACTTATAAATCTCGAGATATGATCGATGCAATTTTGGATTTCTCAACCGTGATCCATCAATATCTTGAGCATTCGAACTCCGATTGACTTGAAATTTGGAACATTGGCTTTCTCAGCTTTGCTTTTCATGTCCTATAAATTGTAGCTCGATCCGGATTCGAAAATTTTTTACCGACATCCATAGTAGACCTATGTATAACTGATGTCCAGGACGAACCATCCTTGGTTTCTAGTCAAGTTCTTGGTGTCACTGCCTTGCCAAAAGGCGGGATAACATTTGCCCCCCAAAGTACGTCTTGTGTGAACATGACGTGCTTTGAAAACTGCCATCTTCACTCTGAATAGTTCCATTTAACTTGTTAAACCGTTATCGTCTTCTTGTTGGAAGTTGTAATCCTTGACTGATTTTTTAGTAATATGAACTGTTGACTACCAACTGTTGTACCGTTGTAACCGATTATTGTATGATAACGATTAGCTATTTGTTGTTGTAATTGTCACCAGTTGGGCATTCGACCTGCGGATTTCTAAAATTGGAAATTAGTTCAACGTACATACATATATGTTAACCTGACTCTTGTTGACGTTCGCATGTTAATAAGTCGTTGTCGGTCTTCTCGTTTCGAATTCTGTATCAATCCTCTCCTGAATCATTGTGAAATTCGAGTTGCAACAACACTTAGTGGTTGTTTTGGATTCATTCCTTCGCATCGATCCTCTCTTGGATCGATCTGGCATGCACTAAGGTAGACTTCGTATCGACGGTTATCGATACGAGATGGACTCACATAAGGTGTGCTTTGCATCGATGGATACGTTATATTGGGTCTCAGATTGGTGGATACAAAAGTAATGCTTTGTGTCGATGGAGTCGAACGATCCAGACGTAATCATGCAGTGATGCTTTGCGGAGGATATTCCATCTCTCATTCCCCTATTCAAGAAGAATTCCCCACGGCAGATAGTCTTTGATAGGAGTTCCATTTATGTATGTTCTCCATCGATTGGACGGTTCTCTACTGTTCTTCAGATAATCGTCTGATGCAGTGAATTCAGATATTAAGTATGCTAATGTTTGGCCATGGATAGCTCTCTAAGGGAGATAAGTGATATCAAACTGGCTTAGCTTGATATTCCGTTTGAGTTATCTTTCAAATATCTAAGGTTGCCATTGGACCTATCGTAACGGTTGATCATTGGAAGTGAAAAACTATGCTTTTCCATGCCTCGTGCAAGTCTGGGTGGTCGGCATACGTCTGCCACTCTCCATTTGTTTCTTTCAAGAGTAAAGGATTGGATAATCATTTTGGATAGAGGACATCACAGATAAACCTATTGGTTTTGGGTAGATTCGCCTCCTCCTTATGTGCAGCAGATCTTCCTAAATCCACATCGCTTCGTTTTTATTCACCGAGACATGAATCGGGTTAACATTTAATGCAGGGTTCTCAATGGTTGGTGAGAGTTCATATATACATATGATTGAGACCAAGTGGACATATCAAATTTATCTGGAGCAGTGTAGTTGACTCTTGCATCATCGTTGCGTGGAGTTGTGATCTGATCTACAATACTCGTGACAGGTTGTAGGCACTTCATGTGCTTGTTTGCAATGGTAAGTGATTAGCCTTATAGGCATGTTGAATCAAAGGCTTAGTAGAGTTTAGCCTTGTATCTCGTGCTACAGCGTAGCTGGCTCCAACTATGAGTTTGAGTCTACATGTGTTTCCATGCAATGCGTTTTCCATTCAATGTACTCGCGATCCATTGCTCATCGGAAGGGTAAGAATGATGATCAGTTCCCCATAAGTCCGGGTGTCGATCTGATGATTCTATCTCTAATCATCCTTTCGGTCGTAACTTAAAGTTGTTATGAATACTAGGCACGAGCTATAGGATTGAGTAGTCGTATCCAGTTCTTGGATGATCATACTCATGCCCCCAGTCTTGGGTTGATGGATGTATTGTGCGACTGATTAAGCCTAGCTTCTGCTGTATTTATACTGTAGTCCAAGCTGTAAGAGCTAGAGTTGTTTGATAAAGGATCAAATTATATTCATCTTATTTCTCGTGCATGCCCCCAAGTCGGGGGAATATCTCGATAAGAAGCAAGGTCGATAATGTTCGCTTTAATTTTGCATTCTGTCCCATTGAACCATAGAATCGAGTTAATCAATGGAAAGGTGAGTTATGCCTTACCCTGCATTCTGTCCTAGTTCTTTCCTCTAGGTAGAATACTTCGTTGCCTCATCGACATTCACTTTGCTTCTTTTGTCATCATACTCTGGGCAAAAACTGAAGAGTGAATCGTCCAGTAAGATCCAATGTAGGATTGATGCCTCCCTTGTCGAATCGAGGGTAAGAATCGGTGCGTGGACAGTTAGCTTGCATTCATTGTGAATATCTCGTTTAGTCGGATCGTGGTAAGAGTCAAAGAATGAATGGTCATATTGCATTCTTTTGCAGTCGTGCAAACAACCACGTCCATTTCGGTTTACGTTCTCCCGTCTGATCTAGGGATAAAGTCAGCATAAATGCAATCAGGTCATGGTCGTCCCGTCTCATTCTCTTCCTGGCGGTTCGAAGGAAGGTGACGGAGGATGAATGGTCAAATCACACTCATTCGTGGTTGTATCCATGCTCTGGTGGTCGAAGGTATTCGATGGGCGCTCGTGTCACATCGAATTGTAGTCGAAGAGGATCGATATTGGCCGTCGATTTAGTGATACAATGCGGAATGTACGAACCTCATTGCCTATCGATCCATTGGTTTGGTATGAAATGTGCAGATCGATATTGCCCGTCGATCCGGCGGTACGGTATAATTGGCTTCTCTTAACTTCAAGCATCATTCTGATTGGTTAGCATTAAGGCCTCCTTGCAGTCGTTGCCTTAAGTCGTACAGGACGCTAAGCTAGTGAGGTAGAGAGTCACCTTTCTCTTCTTTTCAATGATTTGTTATTCTGCCCACAGTCGTAGAGTTAGTTTGTGGACAGTCTAATTGCTCCTGTAACGAGTTTATATTCCTCCCGTCGACTTTTGGTCGGAGTTGGTGAATGAATGGTCGGATCACATTCATTCATTTGTCTATGCTCGTAGTCGTACTCCGGAGATGAGAGTTAGTTGAAGGGCCATTAGTCACACCTATTTGATATTTACATCCATGTCTACACTCTGGGGACTAAGACTTTTAGCAGAAAATGGTCGAACCACATTTTCCTCGATTAATTCCTCTGGCACTAGTCAATGGCGAAAGTCGAAGTGTAGTCGGTCACATTGCGACAACTTTAATTTGATGTTCCTCCTTCTGATTTAGAGAAAGGAGCTAACTGGCGGATGGTTGGGTCATATCCGGCCACGTTGCATGCACAACCCGATAGATCATTAGCTAGAGTTAGCGGATGAATGGACATGTCACGTTCATTTATGGTAGGATGGGTAATCACATCCATTTAGAATAAGATGTTCAGCTAGGTCCATTTTTCAAATCTGCATCTCCCTGTCGAATCATGGAAGAAATTCTGTCTTGTTCGGTTGGAGTGCATCCCTATAAGATTATGTTATAAGTCCCATGCCGGGGATAAGTGTTGATGCGTGAACGGTCGTGTCATTCCCGCTTTATGCTAGATGGTCGGAGCATTCAATTTTTAATGATAAGTATGCCCCCGTGTCAGGGGAAGATAGGAAAGTGGATGGTTGAATCACATCCACTTTTTGTCTACAGGACTTGCGGCGGGATCAGAGTTGATAGATGGACAGTCGAATCGCATCCCTACTGATATTTATATTCCAATTCTAGCATAGAGGACTGGAGTTGGTTGATGTTTATACTCCAGTTCGCACTCTGGGAATCTGGAGTTGGCATGTATATTTTGGTTCACGCTTTGGGAACCTGGAATTGATGCTTATACTCCACTTCACGCTCTGGGAATTTGGAGTTAGCATGTATGTCTTGGGTTCGCACTCTGGGAACCTGGAATTGATGTTTATCCTCCAATTCACCCTCTCGGAACTTGGAGCTAGCATTGACGTTTCGTTTCGTACTCCGGGAACCTGGAATTGATGTTTATACTCCAATTCGCGCTCTGGGAATCTGGAGTTAGCATTCGCATTTTGGTTTGTACTCCGGGAACCTGGAATTGATGTTTATACTCCAATTCATGCTTTGGGAACTTGGAGTTAGCACGATGCTTCGGTTCGCGCTCCAGGAACCTGTAATTTATGTTTATACTCCAATTCATGCTTTGGGAACTTGGAGTTTGCATTGATGAGTTGGTTCGCACTACGGGAACCTGGAATAGATGTTTATACTCCAATTCACACTCTGGGAAGTTGGAGTTAGTTTGCACTCTGGGAACGATTTATTGGATGTTTATACTCCAATTCGCGCTCTGGGAAGTTGGAGTCCATTCGCACTCTGGGAACGATTTATTGGATGTTTATACTCCAATTCACACTTTGGGAAGTTGGAGTCCGTTTGCACTTCGGGAACGATTTATTGGATGTTTATACTCCAATTCACGCTCTGGGAAGTTGGAGTCCGTTCGCACTCTGGGAACGATTTATTGGATGTTTATACTCCAATTCGCGCTCTGGGAAGTTGGAGTTCGTTCACACTCTAGGAATGATGAATTTGATGTTTATGCTCCAATTCGCACTCTGGGAAAGTGGAGTTAGTGTTTATACTCTGGTTCGCACTCTGGGAACCTAGAGTTGATTGCAGGACTATCGTGTGTCGGCCCAGTTCGGCCATTGATGCGATGGCTTGCCCCTGAGATGTGGGTTTCGCTTAGCAAAATGATCGGTGGGATCTCGATTACTTTCCACTTCTCTGCTATCAACGAAGGATGAGACTTAGTTTATGGACGGATGAATCGCATCCGTGTCCATTTGGATCCCGCTTCTACCAAGCCTAAGGAGTAAGATTAGTGTTCTGGCAAGCTTTGAGCTCGAGCAGACGAGAGGATGGCTGAGCTACATCCACTTTGAGTTGTGTATTTTCCCTTAAGGTGGGGGCAAAAGTTAGAGAGTAGACGGTCGAGCCATGTCCACTTTACGCTTTGCGCTCTTCCAGTCGAGTTGAGGAAGAGAGTTGGAATGATGGCTCATGATGATTAGTGAGTAAGCAGTCGGCTGTTGATGACTATAAATTGAGGGTTGGCCCTGATAAAGTCGGTTTATGGCATGATTGTTTTGTCGAATCACTGATGCAAACTGGGGAGTGAATGGTCAAATCATATCCACTTTAAACACATGTCCTCAAATCATCCCAAGTTCTAATGTAGGATTGGATGCATAGATGGCCATGTCACATCGACTCTCGGTGTGATTCAAATTTTATTGGGCATCCGAGGAAGCATAAGTATTTTGGCAAGCTTGAAGTATGAGATGGAGAGTGCAGTGTTGGGACATATAACTCCAAATCTTTTTCAGACCTCTTGATTAAATTGGATAGGCGGATGGGTAGATGGTCGGTTGCATCCATTTTGCATTGGAGTCCCGACTTTATCAGTCTCTCCCGCTTTAATGCCATGCCTCCAAGTTAGGTGCATGTAGGAGCCGACGAGTGGTTGAGTCATGCTCGTCATGATGATACCTCAATGGTTTGATCATAGTCCACGGAGGTCGTTTTGCACCCATCCTTCAGTACTCGGTTACCTACATCATTTGCAAGTATTTTAATTCAAGTCGGTCATATTTCGTAACATAAACGAAATTGAAATAGAAATAATTCAAAAGAGATCGGACAAAATCTCATTGATGTGTGAAGCGGCGTAGTATGCTCGCTATTGCACTTCGGTCCAGCCATTCACAGTTGGAAGTCTAACGCGAATGGTTTAGTTTGATCAAAGTTCTTGATTGATAGGGGTCGAGGTTTTCCAGCCCTTCGTTTTATGGGGCTCGAAAATATTGTCAGAGCTATCCTTTCCAGAGCAGCCTTATGGCGTTGGCATCCATGGTAGCCATCCAAAGAAGAGGAGCTTCCTGATTTAGAGTATGGAATAGGTTTCCATCTTATCTTGCGACATTGATCCTTCATCTAGTTCATCAACTCAATATTGGCGTGGACATGTAGGTGTTGGCGTCGGCGGCTATCCACCAGTTCTCTTATCAAAGTCTGGAAAAAAGCTTTTGTGCTGATTTCATTTATAAGTGTTGGCAGCAACGGGCTGTGGATTTTTATCAATTCGTTGGCTGCCAGCTTCTTTATTCCCTTTAGCAATATGAGAAGTAGAAATGGTATGCCTAACTACGATTGATAGTCTTCTTTGAGGAATAGGGGATACAACGCGTTGACGACATTTATCGCTTTTGGTAGAATCCATGTGCCATTCTCACTTCATGAGGTAGTATCGGAGGTTTTATTTCTATAGTACACGGACATAGTCAGCATGCTGAATTTTAGTTGGAAATTCTACATGTAGGATGGTCTCAATGAATAGGTCCTGACTGGGAAAGATACTCAAATCAACATTATCAAGTCCATTTTATGGTTATAGGGTCTTGTAATACTAGTGAATGATGCATGCTTGATTGCCCAATGTTCGAATGGTTGGTAACACTGATTCGATGTGAGTTGGTTAAGAAGGGCTAACAGATAGGAGACCAGTATAGGGTATTAAGGAAGTTCTCTGGAGGTTGTATGCCATGCTTTTAGTCGTATAGATGTGGAATGATTAAGATATGGGCATTTGAAGACAATTCAGTGGTGACCAGCTATGCTTTGAATTGGCAGAGTTGACAGTGTAGAACAGTTGTCATAGTAGTCATCGTACCATAGTTGTCAATTCAAGAGTTTGAAAAGCTGGTCAATTGGAGGAAGTTGCAGTCCACCTTAGAAGCATGATATATTAATCAACTTCAGTTCTTGGTGTTTTAGCTTGGTTCCCCAGCCTCCGGGGGCACCAGTTGAGTAGTATTTCAATACCCATTTCTCGAGTGCATTTCAACAATTGTTGTTGTAATCTCCTATGTCCCGTCCGTCATGGAACAATCAGAATGTTTCTTTACTAAGTTGAGTTTTGAACCACTATAAAAATCTCTGTCTCTTTTACTTTTTCTGCTATTTTCTTTTTACATTAATTCCCGTGCAAACGGGTGGTGCTTTCATTTCATCACGACATACACTGGGTGTTAGCGTAAAAGCCATTTTTACCGTTAACAGCTTGAATCTGTTGCATAGATATATGTCTGTGAATAAGTATGTTCCTATATGTATATGGATCCTTTGAATATGATGGAAAATTGGAAGTATCTTGTATAGGTTATTGCTATATATGTTTTCTGTTTTTAAGATTTAAGATACCAGATTTTTGATTCAAAAATCATTTTCACCTGATCTACTTGATGTTTGGATTTAGTGTTAAAACAAGAATTGTTTGTTGTGGCATATATTTAAGATTTTTTTTTTTTAAAGTTAAATCAACTTGTTAATTGCTCTAGAAACCAAAGAACAGAGCGAAACTCTAAAATGATTACAATTTGAGTTTCTTAATTTACAAATTCAGGTATACAAATTGAATTCGTATACTTAATCATTAATTTTAAAGCTAAAATCACAATTTTTAGACCTAGGATTTAAGAGCAGTTCGAAGATGAACGAAAAGTGGATTTTGATGTAATTTCGACGGTCAGAGGCACTAGAAGGGTCGGGGTTTTACGTGGAGGTGGGGGAGTCTACGGCGCTGCTGGGAAAAAGGGTGGGGGGTGTGCTCGATCTTCGAGGCGACGGCGGCGAGCGTTTTTGTTCGTAAACCTAGTTTTGACCTGTGCTTGTATTTGGGTTCGTTCGTCGTGGGTGATCGATCAAGTGCAACGCGCTTTTGGGTGATGGAAGAGGGGGAGTTGACGAAGTCGTAGCCGGAATTATTGACCTCCCGGTGGTCAGAGCGGTGAAAACGAGGCGATGATAGGTTGGGTGGTGATGGGTCTCGCTGTTCCAGGTTTGGGTTTAACTCGAATTTGAATCCGAGGAGATGATGGAGGGTTTGATGGTCGGGGAAGTGGAGCATGGAAGATTGTCGACTTGTTAGACGTGGTGACGCCGACCGGAGGTGAGCGGCGGCGCCGTGCATGTGCATGGTGCACTTAAATTTTCCAGTGAAGTCCTGGTTTTGGGGGTGTTAGTAGTCTCGAGTTTTACTCGAAGCACGGTAATGTTTGGCTCGTGTTAAGGTAGGGTGGAACTCGAAGTAAAATAAGGTTGCCTCGAGTTGTTTGTTTGGCTACAGATTTTAGCAAAACCCGACAGTAAATTTGAATTCAAAGCAAATTTAAATAAAATTTAAATGGTGAGATAGATTCAAAAAACCAGTTTAAATCTAGATGAAGTAAAATTCAGAATAACTTTGAAATCTTAAACTATAATTTCAAATTCAAACTGGAATTCAAACTGGAATTCAAATTAGAATTCAAACTGGAATTCAAATTAGAATTCAAACTAGAATTTCAAATTCAAATTCTAAATTTTAAAATTTAATTTAAAATCTAAAACTAGAATTTAAACTGGGTTTAAATTCAAAAGTTAAGTTTAGTTCTCAAATAAACTTTTGAATCTTAAGTCTTTGAAATGAATTGGGATTTTTTTTTAAAATTTAAAATCAAGATTTTAAAAGAATGTTTAAATCAATGTTTTGAAGCCAAGTTTAAATCAAGTGTTTAAATATAGATTCAAATTTCTTGAATTCAAATTTATGATTTAAATTAGTTTTTTAAATCTAACGGTTTTAAACAAGTTTAAATCAAATAGCTTTTTAAAGTAATTTTTTTCAAATAAATAATTGTATTGGATTTTGATAAAGTTCTTTTATAAAAAGGATTTTGAATGAAAAGTTAAATAATTTGTTTTAACTTGAATTTGCGAGTTAAAATGTAATGTATTTTAAAGCTTAAATTTTAAATAAAAATTTAAGTAATTTAGCTAGAACTTTTCTTATATAGGTTTATGAGTTGATATTTAAAATTTGATTAATGTTTGCATATATCATCATTTTGAACCTTAAATTCAAAATGAAATTTGAATCTAAATTTAGAAGTGTAATGTTTTAAGAATACTTTATTATTAATGAAGTCATTGACATAGAAATGGATTACCTTAGAGATAATTAAGGTATTAAAAATGATTTAATGAATAAGATAATTAAGGAATGACTTAATTATTTAATTTATAAATTAATGATTTAAATTAATTTATAATTAAATATTAATTAACAAAGTAATTAAATAATTGTTTTTAGTTAATGAAGATAATTAACTAAGATTATTTAAATAATTAATTAATGTGATTAATAACAATAATTAATTAGGTTAATTAACGAATGATAATCATCTATGAAATTGTGTAAGTGTAATTACTTTATGAAAGTAATCAAGAAGATTAATTACTCATTGTAATTGATTGAGTTAATTTGATTAATTTAAATTAATTGTCAAATATTATATACTGGATTAATATTTCTGATATGTGCCTATGATGCTGTGTGATGTGAATTGTTCGTGCTGAACTGTGATTTGTGATTTATTTCTGTGTGTGTGTGAAGACCCTATTTGCCCGTAAAATGGCATTTAAATTTCGATGCGACAGGGAGTCGGATTCCAGTTAGTTATCTGAAACCCACATCGAATCGTAATAGTGAATCTCTGTGATTGATGAATTTACTTTATCTGTGATGATTGATGATGTTGCACCATTGTGTGAAACCCCTTGACTACACCATACACACACAAATATATATTGCACGTGGAAATTGGTTAAGTCGCAGATTTTTGAAATAGTTTGAATTTCAATTTTAAATCCAAATAGTTTTGGGAATGGATTGGGATTGAAGTAAAAACTATTGAAAAGAAGTTTCAAAGATAAAATTTATTTTTGAATAACTTGATTACGCCTTGGAGTTTAAATAATTCAAAATTTTGAAACTGAATTCTATGATTTGAAACTAAGGATTAAAGATGTTATACAAGTTATATATGGGTTAAACCATTTTAAATGTATTGATTTGGGAATTTGAATTTAAATTCAAAGGCTTTAACTCGTGAAAATATAATTGGATTCTTCCGAAACGAAAACTACTTATTCTCGAATAATAAAAGCTTTCACATAAGAAATGAACGTCCAATTTGTGTTAAAAGGATTTCAAGTCTAAAATGAAAATGATTTCCAAGCTATGGAAACGATTTGAAAGCTATAAGCCAAATATTTGATTTAAAGATTTATTGAGTGAATCCAATCGAAATGGGAATTTTTTTGAAATCCGGAAGTGGATCTTTGTGAAACTGGGTGAACTTTGAAATAAATCTTTTTGTTTAAAGATTTGAAATGGTAATTTGTTTAACCATTTGAAAGAAAAGCTTTGGATTTTTAAGTTGTGACTTAACTGAAATCCCTTATCTATATATTTTTAAATGTTGCGCTCATTATTCGGTTTAGCCGGGAGAGGACCGTGTGTCACATAACCCATTCCGAATAGTGATACGTCGTTATGGATTGCATTTGAAGACCGGTGTTGAAGACCGGGTGTCTTGCGAGAACGATAGGATAACCTATCGATTGACTCTGCACTGAGTTGCTCCGGTATAGAGTTCTCCCTGAGTGATGGGAAGTCCGATCGGATTGCGAATACTCGAATTTGCAAGGGCTTCTTCGGAAGTGCCTTCGGTTCTGTTCGAACCCAAAACAGACTTGTATGGTTGTACGCTTGATACTACACTTTGAGATATAAAGCAGATTTCTTTCAAATACATATCTGTTGGTGGCGGAGAATTTATTCTCTTAGCATAACACCCTTCTTTGAGACGTACGAGCTCAGAGGTTATGTAATTGAAGGTTATCAGCGATATACTCCCAATTTGGTAGTATGACATGTTGAGTGTTGCTGTGTGCTGATGATCATTCGTTGAACATTTGTGATCAAAGCATGGCTTTTGTATAAAGCGTAGCTTTATGGACGAAACTGCATCAGTACCTCACACCCCGGAAATGGTCGAAACAGGAAAGATGCGGCAAGGTTATGAGGGTCGCGCCTTTAGAGTGTGTCATTCCCTTCTGATAAAGGGTGGTATCATGGTATGGAG
Organism: Allium cepa; assembly: GCA_030765085.1. Lineage (NCBI taxonomy): Eukaryota > Viridiplantae > Streptophyta > Magnoliopsida > Asparagales > Amaryllidaceae > Allium > Allium cepa. The sequence goes on from CM060943.1 coordinate 955,448,016, forward strand.
CCCAGATATTTACCTATGTGGTGGGCTTTAATCTTATTTCTATGATGTTGTTGCTTTGTGGTTTAGATGCGCCTCGGATAAAGGTCCCAAAGGACCAAGGGGTGGCATGCTCGAGTAGTAGTTACCTAGTTACAGAGGTAACCCGACCTTGTGTTGGCATAGATCCGGTTAGGTTCTCAGGACGTCCCGTCAGAGGCATACCCATAGACAGTAGGAAGTTCCTTAGCCTAACCATTTGTTGGAAATCCAAACAAAACAATACGCGCCTTGTACGGTTTTAGTTGTACAACCTGCCATTTACTTATGAGGTCACCACTGTTTAGATGGTAGCTATAGTAGGCATACGATACTGGTCATATGTTGGCTAAGATTAATATTATATTCTCGAAATGTTTTCTGCATATGCATTAATAATAATATCAAAGAATTTTTCTCGTATCAAGCATATTTGACTATCATAAGGAGAAATCTCCTCCAATTCTGCGTTTGCATTGTGTGTGTGGCGGGAGGCCATATGGTAGTTTCATTATCTAAAAAGCATTGCGGATTTCAATCTAAATTCTTTTGTTGTTTGTTTTAAAAGATAAACCTGTTTTTGTTGCTCACACCAGTCCCATGACTGACTCGGAGTTTATTGTTCCCTTCCTAAACTCTGGGTGCCCACAATTTTCCACACGGGCAGTCTAGAGTTGAGTTTTCAAATAGTCAAGTTTAGTAGATTATCTGGAGCTAGTTCAGTCTTTGGACGAGACTTTCTTATCGTTGTGCAACGTTATTGGGAGTTTGAGCTAGCATTGGATTGGAGCATTGGATTTGGGGATGCATTCTATCGAGGATATTCTTTCCGTTGTGTCTTGTATCTTTGATAGTATTGATATCTGTTGTATCATTCTGTTGTATCATATTATATCAGATATTGTATCTGTCATTATATCAATGTTATATATATTGATATTCTTTTCTTTCGCTGTGTTGTACTTAATTGTGTTATAAGCTCCGGCGAACCAGAATCGACGTTTGGATCTACGGCATTTGAATATGAGTCTCGTATTCGGTGCCGATTTTCGAAGGTCGAGTCAGGGCCGTCACATTCCTTTTCTGTGTAATAGTGGAAAGTAGAAATACTTTTAACATGATAGTTTATGATTGTTGAAGCAATTTTTATCACAATAATGATCTGATAATAAATAAGGGCTATTTTGTGGATATTTAATGATTCAATGTCCTATAAAAATAAAATATTTTAACGATAGTAATTATTCAATGTTTATCAACTTATGGTAATCTCTTATAAAGAAAATACCAGGGTCTTACTAGAATTATATGATATAATAATGATAAATATAATTCTACTATATTTGCATAGGCAATGTGGATACATGGATTTTGTGACGAACTGCAAATCCATACCCTTTGAATTGACAATAATCCACACATGTTCGACCCAAAAAGCACAGACTGACGAAAAGTTAAGAGAAAGAAAAGAATAGAGAATAAGAGAAGAGAAGAAAGAGAGAATATAGAACCAAACAGAACAATACAGAATCTCACATCGCAGCGGAAAATATATAATATCTTATCAATGATCTTTACGAAACAGAAACTATACACACACACACATTAATCAGAGTTCAACAATCAATCAATAGTTATCAGCCTAAATAGGTATAATAACCTGTCCTTACAAATGCCGATAATTATCGACAACTAAGCAATGCAGTGGATAATCAAGTAAATACGGATGTATGAAAATGAAGATCTACAGCTCTCCTGTTGAAGCTCCAAAAGCATCAAATCTAGACCTATAAATTTACTCGGTCTGACCCGAGCATTGAAAGGGAAGAATTCCTGGATCAGTCTGGCGGAATCAGTCTGGCAAACCAGCGTGAGAAACACACTCAACTGAATTTATTAAATTACCAAACTTTTCCTTTATCAAAACAAAAGTATCCCGTAAGACAAGTCCACACATAAACAAGGACATGTTTTTAACTTACGATAACTAAAACATATCATATCAAATCCTATTATATTATAGTAGTGTCTACTATATACAAATAATATTAATCATAGCCGAAATTGTTACATTGATTAAATTCCAGCATATAGCCCAATTAGGTAATACAATGAAAATGGCAAACACGTAGTGGAGTTTGGATTTCCATACAAATGACCAGGTGAAGGGACTACCTTCCAGCAGTACATCTCTAGAAGAATGTACCGAGAAACCACCACAAAGTTTCTTTACCAACACAAGATCGGCCCACCTCTGTAACTAGTTTGTACCGAATATGTCATCCTTCGGTCGTTACCTACCTTTACCGAGGGCCCTGTAAGCATACAAACCATATAATCAGATACACAACGTCATAGCGTGTAAAGATATATCTAGAAGAGGATGATCATATCCTACTTGGGAATGACCCACTTAGCCCTGCTGCATCTAACCATGTTTTGGTCATTTCCGGTTGATGAGGCCTGACGAGGTAACGATTACCTTTCACAATCACATATCACATCACTTTGAATGTCATACGGCCATTTCCGTTGACTACTAATTGCCTTCCACAAAAATACAACCCTTAAGCTCATACGTCTCAAAGAGGGTGTTAAGCTAAGAGAAGTTGCCTTCTCCGCCACCACTAATGTACGTTTGTGGAAACCAATGTACGTAATCTTTAGAAATGCAATGTCAGACAAGCATCCATACAAGTTGTCCAGGAATAAGACAAACCGAAGGTACTTTCTTACAACATCTTGTCGGGAAATCCCATAGGATTAGTAGCGAATAGTCCTTGCATTGGATCTTTCATAGTAAAGAGACCACTTCTATTGGATGTATATTGGAATTTTAACCCCAAACGATCAACAAGCAGTCCCACACTATGAAAATCCAGAATATCAATATCATCACAAGCAACCTGCACAATCGTCGCATATACGTTGGTCCGAAGTGGTTTTCAGATAAATCTGATCTCGGTCTCTTCGCACCAACAATGCAAAAGCGTTTCTCTACCTCACACAGAAACTAAGTCTCATAGACTTATCACGTCACTAACTTTCAACTTGCTATCCTTCGAGCCAAGAAGGAAGCTCGATAGAGTGGAGTAATACTCCGCACTATACGAATCAACATCCTCAACACAAACGATAATCAAGCCTACATAGAAGGCTACGTACTAAGTGTACGACTAAATAGTTCCCATATCAAGTCGAGGAACTAAAATTTTGGCCATATTTTATAGTCAGTCATTTCACTATCAAAACAAACAAACAAATATTTAGCACCATATACAATCACTAGGCACTTTTAATTAATCTTTTATTAATTCAATAACTTGCCAAATATTCACTTTAATTTATCTTTGAAAAGATATATTCTTAAAACCATTTCAACTTCTATATTTGAAAACATTTCCAAATACTTATTTAATAATAATCAATTCACAATCTCTTTATTTTCAAAACTTAGACAATATTCAATATACTTAAATCACGTTTAAGTATATATTTAATTCTTTAAGGAAAACGTTCTTTTAAACATCTTTATTTGGGTCAAAACGAATGTCGCGTAAAACATCGTTACGACAACCCAAAATAATTAGTATAGGGATTCGTAAATAAGATAGATATATAAATCCCAATACTATGCAAAAATTTCCTTTTGAAAATCATTTACTATAACAACTGTGTTATAGTCCATCATTTCCTTATTTCTCAAAAACGCCTATTTCAACAATGAATGTTGAAATCTACGTTTTCAATACTTAATACATTTTAAAACCTCTTTAAATCATTTAAATTCAATTTAAATACCACTTCCCAAAACATTCATTTTATTGAATATATTATTCACTGTCCAAAATCATGAACATATCTCCTATCACCAAATTCATTAATTCTACATATTTTATTACAACATTTAATTTAAAGGATTATTCGCTGTCCAAAATCATGAATATATCTCCTTTAATAACTTCTATATTTAATTTATCAAATTTAATTGATTTCGGATTTACAAAACAATGTTTATAAATTCCATTTATAATATATAAAAACTTCAATTTATAAAATCACTTTATTAACCAAACTCATTTATCCCATTTATGTGCCAAAAATCCAAATTATAAGTATATTACTTATAATTCCCTGTTTACAAATTCATTTTATAACTTAACAAATCGTAAATTGTTTCTTTTATAAATTCCATTTATAACATAATTTCAACAATTATAAAAACACCTTTTATAATTCAATTATTCTTATTTATAAAAATTGAATTTTATAATTCTTCTTTATAAACCATTAATAATAGTCAAAAATCTCAATTTAAACCATTTCACAAAATCATTAACTCCATATTTCACAAAAATCACACTTCAATTATATTTCCCAAAACATCATAATTTTTATAACATAATATTATCACATTTATTTATTCAAAATAAATCAATTCTTAACTATTCAAAAATTCAATAAAACATTTATTTTCAAAATCACTTTTAAGTTCTTTTAAAATCGAAATCGTTACTTTAACATTTTTAAAATTCAAAAATAGGCCCAATGCTGCAACAGCGCCAAATACAACAATCACGGCATCCAAAACATCATATATCATATGATAACACAATATACCACAATATCTGTAAATAAATCAATACGGACGAGGAATCCAGTTGGATCCCTCCAACCTGTTACCTGCAACAAATATACATATTAGAATATGTTGCAATGTCCGCTTCTAGGCAGACGCGCGTACAAAGGGTCATCCGCTCATACACGGGAACGTATAGGGTCATCTGTTCCACTAGGCAGGTATATATCCAAATATCAGTCAATATATTATATATAATATTTATTCTCACTTATATAAAAATATCAGTGAGTCAGAAAGAGTGAGTTGTTCTCACATTGCGTCCAATAGCAGTTGCAGTGTTTTATTCCGAATAAAATTAAACGACCGTTTAATTTTACTCAAAATTCACACTAGCTCCAATCAACTCCCAACCAGCTTCATAATGTAGTCCTCATCCATACGAACCCAACACAATTCATTTCGCGTGAAACGGACCTCGTATGACAAAGTTATGCAATTTAGAAGTTTGTATGAATTTAAATATATAATTATTTCAATTTTATTTCTATTTTTAACCTCTTATTATCTCGGTCGTATGTTTTCGAAATTGAATCCAGGGGTTGCCTAACATCTTCTCCAAGCCTTCAAACACAAATGAGAACCCATAGAGTCGCCCCCACCTCGAATTTTTGCATGCCCTTCTATTGATTTCAGGTCGATCAACCACCTTCATTCAAAAGCCGTCACCCCCGTGCGCCTCCACTCCAAGACCGATCACCTCCGGTCAACTGTAGCTCGTGAAAATAGAGCTCGACTATCACACATTCAAACCCCAATAGCCGTCGATCCACCACACAAAACTCCATCGCAGCCGTTGATTTTAAAGAGCATGACGAGCTCTTCGATTTGTTAGTTGGAAGATTTTGGTAAAAGTTGAGGGATTGGGAGAAAAACGAGGAGGAAGGAGGTGAATTTCTTGCCGTGCAAACCATTAGTGGCGGCTAGGCCTTGATGATTTAGGGTTTTGCAAAAATGAAGAAAACATGTCCTCTTATAGAAAATTTGACGACACTGTTCATCCGAATTTTTTTCCGAACTCGAAACGAAGCATGCCGCCTGGCGTTTACAATGTTTTACCTCTATTCTGAATGCAATGGAATATATATCGGGAGCTAATTTGATCATATTTGAAAGATAGTATTTGAATCGACTATTTTAAATTTAAAATTCACTTAAACAATTTTTATGCATTTTAGCTTGCCCCGGAAAAACCGTAAATCCGATTGACACGAAATTTGAAATCTTACAATAATTTAACATTAGGATCCAGTAAAACTATTTCGTCGAAATCCAAGACTGTTTGAAAAATGACTATTTTTACTCGTCAATTAAATATTAAAATAATCAATTTTTACAAATCAACTTTTAATTCGATTTTAAAAGTTCTCTAACATCATTCTAATTCAAATAGAATTTAAAACAACTTTATATATCATTTTTATTCATATTAAATTCAAATTTCAATTTTTTCTGAAATTTTCAATATTAAATTAACAATTTAATTACGCACTTAAATCACTGTATTCGAAATATTATTTATTCAGCTTATAAAATTTACATTTGAATATTTAAAATCAAATAAATATATGAATATCGAATGACCGAAATTCTAGGTCGTTACATTCTCCCATACTTAAAAGAATTTTGTCCTCGAAATTATCAAGTAAGAAAAAGTTATAAAACCATTAACTTTTCAAAATCATTTCGTTAAACTTCTTACAAAAACTTTTTTAAGTTTTCAAACCCATTCATAGTTATCTTTTCGATAATACTAATATCGTTTAACTTTATAACTCAATATCACAATTTTTCCCCATTTTCTCAAAAAGTTTCCAACACCTTAAATTTTCAAAAAAATTCGCCATTGTATCCTTTGCGCGGTTCGATCCCGAAAAAATAACATGTATATATATCACAAATATGCATCTCATCATCGAGGATGAGGCATCCCGTAGGAAAAAAGTGTAAAAGTACGATATGTAATCCGAGATATGTAACTAATATATTATTAACGAGCATTTACGGCTAATATAGCGCGAAAGCGAGCTCCAAATGCGAAGCAAACGCCATCCGCACCTACTAAACACTCAACAGAAAAATGAGAAACATGTATATATGAAAAGTAATATTAATATACAACATATATCACTACAACAACTATATACGCCAATATAGCAATGCAACAAAACAACAAATCCAACCATCAAACAACTATCATCCAACAACTCCATAACCAAATCAATATAAATTCACTTCTCATCAATATTTACTAAATTGATTTTCAATTTAAAATCACATTTGATTTGTTAACATTGGATTTACTAACATTCATTCATCCATATTCAATTAGTTTACATTCACTAATTCATATTCCAATTTGTTCTCTTCCAAATCAAGTCAAATCAATTCTATTTAAATTCACTTAACTTCCAATTTGAATTCAATTATTTATAGTTTTCAATTTCATAAGTTCAATTCCATATGAATTTTTCTATACAATCAATTAGCATCCATCTAACAACCAATGTATAACCAACATTTACCAAATTAATTTCATTAGCTTACATTCAATTTGGTTTAATATCTAATTGACTTCCATTCAATTATTCAAATTTTCAATTTCATTAGCTTTTATTGAATTAACATTTGCTTCCACTATTCCATATCAATTATTTACATTCGATTGAATAATATTCAATCCATATTTCATTATTTCAATTGCTAATTCAATCTACAAATAAAGTTGAATTTCTTCATATAACTCAATTTCACATATAATTAATTCACTTTATTAATTAATTTACTTCGATACCAAAATCAACTTCATTTAACATTACTTAAGTTACGTTCCTTTGTATAAACATCACTATGTTTCACTTACTTAAATTTCATCTCTAAGTCATTTTATTAACGTTTTACTAAGTCAAATTCATAACACTTATTCAAATTCTGATTTTGTTTTGCTTAACAAAATTGTTTAACCATTATAATATTTGGTTTTACTTACATTTTGTCATTTTATAAGTTATACAACTTATTTATTCAACTTTCACATTCATATTGTATAATCACTTATCAGTTTAATTTCCATTCCAATAATTTATCTAATCCAATTAAAATTCAATTCAATTTAACCTTCCTTAGTTAAATTTCAAATCATATAATTCGCTTACTAACTCAAATTTCTTTCAACTTTACTAAAGTAAATTCTTACTTTGTATTATAAGTCCAAAACTCGTTTCACTTATTTTTATCAATTTTAACTTAGATTTTAAATCAAAATTGTTTATCATAAAAAAATTCAGTTTTCAATTTACTACTGGTAGCAAATCCATCACATAGAAACTCGAAAATGATACTGATGATGATGTAGTCATCACCCTTATGATTTCCTAGTAACAATAGTGAATTCAGTGCTTTGTATTCTTTTAAAAAACTTCCTTCTATTTATAAATCACATTTACAAATCTTTTACTTATATAATTTCACTATTTTACTTTACTTATATAATTTTAATTCACTTATATAAGATTCATTTCAAATTTATTTATATTGTTTAGATTTATAACAATATAACCTCTTTTACTTTGGAGAATAACTTTCAAAATCAACAGAATTCAAATTTTCCCAATTCTTAATTTAAATTCATTTTTGTTTAGAACTCATATTTATAAATATATTCATATAGTTTCATCTCTTATACATAAGATTATTTCACATTTGTAAATCATATTAATTATAATCCATACTTTATAATTCATTTGCTAATATAATTTTATTCTTTTACAATTGTTGTTTTTATTTAGATTATTCAAATAGCTTTTATTAACTTATATATATTAACATTTCCAAACAACCAAATAATTCATTTATATACATTTCAATAATTATGAAAAATTATTTCATTTATATATAAAATATAATACAGGTAAAATTATTTCATTTACCCAATTTAAAATGATACTATGTCGACTTGCCTTGTTCAAGTGTTTGGAAATCCCTATCGATAACATGGCGTCCCACATACCGACTAGAATTCACAAATAGCTCAACGGATAAGCAAACACAATATAAAACATTTTATATTCACTAACAAATACGTGCTTATATATATAATACACTCAAACTCAATCTAGGGCGTTATTGTGCCTATCTATACTGAGTACACATAAAAGGTTAGGAATATACAAAATCTAAGCTCCGATACCAGCTGTGACGAACCGCAACTCCGTACCATTTGAATCGACAACAATCCATACATGTCCGACCCAAAAAGCACAGACTGACGGAAAGTCAAGAGAAAGAAAAGAAGAGAGAAGAGAAGAATGAGAGAATATAGAACCAAACAGAACAATACAGAATCTCACATCGCAGCGGAAAAAATATAATATCATATCAATGATCTTTACAAAACAGAAACTGTATTTATATACACACACACATCAATCAGAGTTCAACAATCAATCAATAGTTATCAGCCTGAACATGTATAATAACCTGTCCTTACAAATGCCGATAATTAACAACAATTAAGCAATGCAACGGTTAATCAAGCAAATACGGATGTACAAAAATGAAGATCTCCAGCTCTCCTCCTCAAGCTCCAAAAGCATCAAATCTAGACCAGTAAATATACTCGGTCTGACCCGAGCATTGAAAGGGAAGAACGTCCGGATCAGTCTGGTAAACCAGCGTGAGAAACACACTCAGCTGAATTTATTGAATTACCAAACTTTTCCTTTATCAAAACAAAAGTATCTCGTAAGACAAGTCCACACATAAACACGGACAAGTTTTTACCTTACGATAACTAAAACATATCATATCAAATCCTATTATATTATAGTAGTGTCTACTATACACAAAGAATATTAATCATAGCCAAAATTGTTACATTGATTAAATTCTAGCATATAGCCCAATTAGGTAATACAATGAAAATGGCAAACACGTAGTGGAGTTTGGATTTCCATACAAATGACCAGGTGAAGGTACTACCTACCAGCAGTACATCTCTAGAAGAATGTACCGAGAAACCATCACAAAGTTTCTCTACCAACACAAGATCGTCCCACCTCTGTAACTAGTTGGTACCGAATATGTCATCCTTTGGTCGTTACCTACCTTTACGGAGGGCCCTCTAAGCATACAAACCATATAATCGGATACACAACGTCATAGCGTGTAAAGATATATCTAGAAGAGGATGATCATATCTTACTTGGGAATGACCCACTTAGCCCTGCTGCATCTAACCCTGTTTTGGTCATTTTTGGTTGATGAGGCCTAACGAGGTAACGATTACCTTTCACAATCACATATCACATCACTTTGAATGCCACACGGCCATTTCCGTTGACTACTAATTTCCTTCCACAAAAATACAACCCTTAATCTCGTATGTCTCAAGGAGGCTGTTAAACTAAGAGAAGTTGCCTTCTCCGCCACCGCTTATGTACGTTTGTGAAAACCAATGTACGTACTCTTTAGAAATGCAATGTCAGACAAACATCCATACAAGTTTTCCATGAACAGGACAAACCGAAGGTACTTTCCTACAACATCCTGTCGAGAAATCCCTAGCATTAATAGCAAATAGTCCTTGCATTGGATATTTCACAATAAAGAGACCACTGCTCCTGATGCAGCTCAGGGGATAAGTCGTACACGACTTAAGGAGAAAGACTTGGGTCGTTCTCGAGTTAAGGAAGCTTCGGTTTTAGGTCTTAAAGTCGTTCACGAGTCAAGCAGGAGAGGAAGGCCTAAGGTCGCGGGAGGAAGCTTCGGGTTTAGGTCGTTCAGATGATTTTAGGTCGGCAACGACCTAATAAGACTTAAGTCGTTAGAAGAGTTAGCTCGGTGAAGCCTTGAGTCGTTTGTGTTGAATATGTTGTACAGTGTGTCGTTATTTGTTGAGTCGTTGCTTTTTGAGTCGTGAGTCGTTAGGTCGTATACGACCTAAGTGTTGTAAATGTGAGTTGTATTTTTTTTAAGTCGTTGTAACTTGTGTGGTGATAAGTCGTGAGTCGACATATAGTTAAGTCTGTGATGTGTGTATATGGAGATATAATCTGTTGAGTCGCTTTTGTATAAGTCGCATACGACTTAAGTGAGTCGTGGGTCGGGGAAGTGTTAAGTCGGCAACGGCTTAAGGTCAGGGTTGTGAAATGCTATAAATAGGGAGTGTGTTGTACATTTTGAATGGTTGATTTTTGTTGAATAAAATTTCGTTTTGATTGTTGTGTGCTTTCATCTAAATTGGTAGTTGAGTGTAATCTCCTATCTCCACTTTCGGTTAATCGAGTGCGCTCGATTGAACGATCGTTGAAGCCAATTCACGGTATCAAGTGCGCTTGATCAACGTTTGAATAATTGTAGATCTTCTTTCACGGTATCGTGCGCGATCAACGTGTCGAAGATAGCTAGAATTCGGTATCTTTGTGATCAACGAATTTGGGCATTTCAGTATCTTCAATCCACCGTTTGCTACTTTCACCGTTTCATTTAATTTTCTATTTCTGCTGCATCATTTTGGTATCGGAGCTAGACTTAGCCAATCATAGCTAAGACGAGTCTTGGAGCCAAGGAGTCGAAGTTTGGTGTTCATTGAGTTCATCTTGAAGTTGCAACAAGAGGAGAACTTTCGATCCATTCCATTTTGGATCAAAGTGAGAGAGTTGTTTGAATTTTTGGCCGTGAGAGTTTGCGCGCCAAAGTTTGAAATTGAAGTGCTTGAAGCTGTGCTCTGTTGAAGCCAAGCCGACCTAAGTCTTAGGTCGTTGCGTAATACCGAGCTAAGTATAGGTCGTGCGCCACTTTGAGTCGAAGTATTGAAGACTTTGAAGATTATTTGAATTTTTGAAGTGATTGTGTTGATTCAATCATGCCGTCGAGAAGAGCTAACCGTCATCAAAATGTTGAAGCGTTGTATAGAAGGGAAGAAGCCGGGCAAATGGAACAACGCATTAATGAGAAATTTGATGAAGGCATTGGAAAGTTAGAGAATCTGATGATGGATATGAATCAAACTCAAAGGAGGAGATCACCAATCTCGAACCATGGAGGAAACAGAGTTTCACCATCGGTTACGGAAGCGAGAAGGGTATCACCGCAATCTTTTAGAGAGAGAAGAGAAGCATCAATTTCATCGAGAAGAGATCACCATGAATATAGACATGAAGAGAGAAGAACTCCACGTGAGTTTGAAGAGGAGCCATATCGAGATGAAGAGAGATATAGTAGAAGAGACATCCGTAATCGAAGGGATGTTGATGGTCGAGATCGATATAGACATACATTTGATTTTAATGAAGAGGGTGATAGAGCTAGCATTCATTATTGAGATCGAGACCAGGTTCGAAACTCGTATCGGGATGTTGAGGATGACCGACGATGGGAGTTGGGTATGAAGATGGAAATTCCAGAATTCAAGGGTGGAATGGTTGCAGAGGAATTCTTGGATTGGTTGTCTAATGTTGAAGAGATCTTTGATCTCAAAGAGGTTCCGAAGAATCGTCGAGTGAAGTTGGTTGCTACTAGATTGAGAGGTAGAGCTTTAGCATAGTGGCAGCAAACTAAACTTACAAGGGAGAGAATGGGAAAATCAAAGATTGAGTCTTGGGAGAAGATGAAGAAGTTAATGAAAGCTACATTTTTACCTTACAATTATCAATCACTTATGTATCAGAGGTTGCAGAATCTGAGGCAAGGGACGAAGACTGTTAATGATTATGCTGATGAATTTTACCAACTGATTGCTCGAAACGACATTATAGAGACAGAGGAACAGTTGACTGCTAGATTTGTTGGAGGGTTGAGGATACAGATCCAGGATATGGTTAATATGTTTGATCCAAGATTTGTTGCAGAGGCACATCAGATTCATTGGCTTGGGAGAAGCAGGGAAGACGAGGAGGTGGTCTGTTTACTAATTCCAACAATCAAGTGAAGGGTATTAGTGGGAGTTCCAATGTTCCTAAAACTGTCAATAGACCAGTTGTGAATGAAGTTGCGAAGGCGAAGGTCAACAACAGTTTCAAGTGTTACAATTGCCAGGAAGTGGGTCACAAGAGTAATGAATGTCCGAAGCCGAAGAAACGAAATATGATTGCTGAAGTTGAAGATGAGGATATTGGTGAAGGCTATTCTAGTCCAGTTGAGGAGGATGAACAGGATATTGCGTCAGGAGATGAAGGATGTAATCTAATGATGAGGAGGTCTTGTTTAATACCGAAGCAAGAAGAAGAGGCTAGTTGGTTGAGGAGTAAAATCTTTCAGTCAACATGCACTATTCTGGGAAAGGTTTGTAAATTTGTGATTGATGCTGGAAGTTGTGACAATATTCTTTCTACTGAAGCCGTGAGAAAGTTGAAGCTGAAAATGGAGAAACATCCAAATCCTTACAAGTTAGCGTGGTTGAGAAAAGGAGGAGAAGTGAAGGTGGATAGACGAGTTCGAGTTCCATTTTCTATGGGAAGAAGTATAAAGACGAGATTTGGTGCGATGTAGTTGAAATGGATGTTTGTCACTTACTTTTGGGAAGACCATGGCAGTATGATCGAGTAGTGCAGCATGACGGTCGGACCAATAGCTACAGTTTTATGTTTGAAGGTGTTAAAATCATTTTGGTTCCAAAGAAGAGACAACTAGGAGAGAGCAAGTCAGAAGAGATTGAGGAGCTGAAGACTTTATTGACTTTGAAGGAATTTATTGAAGAAGTAGAGGAGAGTCCAGAGGTGTTTTTGTTGATTGGACGTGAAGCTACTAAATCTGTTGAAGTTCCTGAAGAAGTAAAGCCAATATTGGAAGAATTCAGTGATGTGTTTCCTGAAGAGTTACCAACGGAGTTACCACCGTTGAGGGATATTCAATATCAAATTGATCTTGTGTCAGGGGCAGTATTACCACACAGACCACATTACCGGATGAGTCCTAAAGAGCATGAGGAACTGAGGAGGCAGGTGGAGGAGTTGTTAGAACAGGGGCGTGTTCAGGAGAGCTTGAGTCCTTTTGTAGTGCCTGCTTTATTGGTGCCAAAGAAGGATGGTTCGTGGAGAATGTGTAAAGACAGTAGAGCTCTGAACAAGATCACTGTGAGATACAGGTTCCCTATGTCGAGGTTTGATGATTTGATTGATCAGGTGAATGGGGCTGTTGTGTTTTCGAAGATTGACTTGAAGAGTGGATACCATCAGATTCGTATTAGACCGGGTGATGAATGGAAGACTGCTTTCAAAACCAGGGAAGGTTTATACGAATGGTTGGTTATGCCGTTCGGTTTATCGAATGCACCGAGTACTTTTATGAGAGTGATGAACCAAATTTTCAGACCATACATTGGGAAGTTCGTGGTAGTTTACTTTGATGATATTTTGATCTACAGTGGGAGTATGGAAAAGCATGTCCAGCATTTGTGTTATCCCGCTTTTTGGCAAAGCCGTGATACCAAAAGATTGGCCAAAAACAAAGGACAGTTCGTCTCAGAGATTGGTTGCACTTCTCTTCACTATGGATATCGATGAATTTTGTCCGAGTCCAGATTGAGCTACAATTGATAGGACACGACCAGAAAGATCATAGAAGTCCGCGTTTCAAATTTCAAGTCAATCCGAGGTCATATGCTCAAGTTATGATGGATCCAAGTTAAGAAGGTGCACATTGCTCGGTTCGAACCCATCATGTTCGAACCCATCATATTCGAACCCATCGTGTTCGAAACCACCGTGTTCGAAACCATCTATTTCGAACCCATCATATTCGAACCCATAGGAAGGGGCGACATTCGAATCCATCTAAGTAACTCCCTACTTCGAATCCATCACAAATTCGAGTCCTTCCTATGCTTCGAATCCACCACAGCTTCGAATCCATTAATAGCTTCGAACCCATCACAGCCTCGACTCCATCGCTCACCTTCGAATCCATCCATCATCTTCGACTCCATCACTCACCTTCGACTCCATCGACTTCGACAACTTCGAATCGATCCAGGGCGCATTTGGATCGATTCGAACGAATCCACTCCATCGATTCGAAGACGACCTTCGAATCCAACAAAGCAGCTAAGCTAGCACGAACATGGATCGGCTCGAAGACAGGCGCGCCCCAATAGATTCGAAGTATTCGCTTCGGCCATGCACCGATTCGAACGAATCGATTCCATCGATTCGAACCAAACAGCATGCCGAACACCCAATTTCGAACCGATCATAACTCCAAATCTACTGATCCAAATCCCATGAAATTTTTACAGAAGTTTGTCTACATGACGAAGAACGTCCACGCCAAGTTTCATCGCAATTGGACGATTTTTTTGATCGATTCGAAGTTCACTTCGAATCGATCCCAAGCTGGGCACGCGCTTCAAGAACTCGGGCCTGTGGGTCCCCCGTCACGTGCCAAGCAGTCTCTCCATGATTTAGGCGGGATTTTGGCCTTCCACACCTATAAATAGAGCCCCCTGGTCATTCAGAAGGGGGGTCGGAGAATTTGGGGAAGAAGAACAAGTCTAAACGCTGCCAGGATCACTCCATGCTGTCTCAATTGCTGTCAATTTGGAGTCTAAGTCCATTTCCCGCTGTAATTTGCTGAAAAGCACTTGTAATCTTCAAGTATTAAGAAATAAAGTGAAAAAACTTCATAGTGGACGTAGGCGCATAGCCGAACCACTCTAAATCCTTGTCTTCTGCGCAATTTATTTTTCTGTGATTTGGAGTTTTTGTTAGATAGTCCCTATTTCCAATTCAAGTCCTTTATTTACCATCTCTTCAAAAACTTCCGAAGGGTGTTTGCCCATTTTTGGTGCAAACATTTTGGTGCTTTGACTGAGAAAGAAAAAGAACCAGTTCTTTCTCCCGCTCCGTGGATCTATCTTCGATACCGGATTGCACAAATCTAAGAGGGAGATCCAGACTTCAAATTCAGATTCCACCCATTCTTTTCAGGTTTGCTCAAAATCTAGGATAGGAATCTAACCTACAGGATGGTTAGTACGAGAACCACTTCCAACATTGGTAACCAAGAAGGTCAGGATAGGCAGAATCCCGCACAGCTACAGTCAGCCAATCAGGATGCCGTTGGGCAAGCGGATCAGTCGGGTCCGGTTACAAGACAGGAGTTCCAAACATTACTGCAGGAATTAACTAAAAGCCGACAACAGCTAACTGAGCAGCTACGTATCAATGCTGAATTAGCTAACCAACTAAGCCATCAAGGGCGAAGGAGATCAAAGAGGGACCACGCTCCGCATTCTTCCGCGGAAAGCTCTGCCTCATCCGACTATAACGGCAGATCTACGCGCCCCAGGCTAGACGGAAATCATGCGCATGCTTCTGGCCTCCGGCAGACATTGACTGTAGGGCAAATAAGAGTTGGCCCCTCCGCCAGTTTTCATACGGGACCCTCCTCTCGAGGAGGCACTGTGCCACAGCACACCGCAGATAACCAAGCCACCGCAGTTGGCACAGGAGTCGACACCCGAAATCACTCCAGTCCAAACTGCCACCCACAGGAACGTGTCCCAGGACCGAATATCCCAGAAGATGTCGAGCCAAGGAGGCGAGATTCGGATCGTCGACAGCGCCCGATCCCACCTCGCACTGTGGAGCCCGACCACACTTTGGCTCGACACCCTTCAAATACAGCAACACCTGATCTCTCAGCTATGGTCCGCCAAATGGTTCGCGAAAGTCAAGGTTTGACGAATGACGATTGGGGGATCTCTCGAAGTCACACCCCGTTCACCGATGACATATTATATGCTGAGCCTCCCCGGCGATTCAGAATGCCGGCTTTCCCCATGTATGAAGGAAACTCCGACCCTTGCCAGCATATTCTAAAGTACGAGTGGTCAATGACTGCTGCAAGAGCTGATGATGCAGTAAAGTGCCGTAGTTTTCCTATTTCCTTGGGGGGATTGCGACAATGTGGTTTACACGATTACCACCACGGTCTATCTCCTCGTTTGACCAGTTGGCGACCAAGTTTATCGAACAGTTCCGTATGCACATCGCCAGGCCTAAAGACGTAAACACTTTATCCAGTGTCACTCAAGTTCCTGGGGAAACACTCAGGCGATACCTGGAAAGATTCAACGCCACCTGCGCAGAAATCACTAACCCCAATGATAATTCAATCTTGATGGCTCTTACTAAGGGGATTGACCCCGACTCTGATTTTGGAAACTGGCTAGCTGGAAAACCTCCCGCGTCGTTGGATCGTTTCTATTCCAAAGCCGCCCAGTTCCTAAGGCGTGAGGATGCGAAACAATCTAGGAAGCAGGACGATGCAAGGCCCAACAAGGAGGGGGTTCAAAGCAATGTGGCGGTTAAACAGTCAGGAGAGGGCTCAGGAAGGGTGCAGTTGAATATTCAGAACAAGCAAACCCAGCCAAGGAATGGTGATAATAGGAATAAGAAGCAGGATCAGAACCGTGGCCCCCGACGTAGGGCGCAAATGTTTGAAAACTATACACCACTGAATACGACATTGGAAAACGTATATCTACAAACCTGTAATGCAATGCAATATAAGAAGCCGACTCCGAAATTATCATCGGAGAAACAGATTCAAACGGGGAAGTTTTGTAGATTTCACGAAAGCTATGGACACAACACCAATGACTGCAGGCATCTGCAAGACCTTATTGAAAAACTGATCAGAGAGAGGAAGTTGGATCAATTTGTGCGAGCACCACAAACCGGCGGTGTGGGCCCGTCAAACCAAAATCGTGCGCAGAACCAAGAAAAACAGGAAGAGCCCGCCCGTACAAGCGGAAGGTTGGTCATAAATACAGTCAGTGGTGGCCCTCATCCAGCGGATCGAAGTTGGAGGGAAATGGAATCATACGCCAATTCGATCAGGCACGTAAGTTTTGAAAACTGTAGTACACTTGATGAAGGGACTCCGGCTAAACAACAGAAGACGATGACGGATGATATCATCTTTAGAAACCGAGATGCTGACAAAGTCGAAGCCCCGACCATAGACCCACTGGTCATATCCGCACAGGTTGGTCCTGCTTGGATGAAGAGGATCCTGGTAGACAGTGGAAGCTCAGTAAACATCTTGTTTAAAGGGGCATATGATCAGATGAAGATGGAAGCTAAAGATCTAAAGCCTTGTCAATATAGGATCCACGGCTTCGATGGAAGTGCTAATATACCCACCGGGATGGTGGAATTGCCAGTAGAATTGGGAAACGGAGAACGCCGTAGAGTCCGAATGTTACAGTTTGTTGTCCTGGATATCCATTCACCCTATAATGCCTTTCTGGGCCGACCAGCCCTTGCAGAATTTAGGGCAGCAATTGCCCCGTGGTGTCTGACTCTAAAGTTCCCTACTGACCACGGGATTGGGGTCGTTCAAGGGGACCAGGCTGCCGGGAGAGCCTGTTATGTTGCTGAACTACGAGAAGCGCAAAGGAAGGAGAAGGGAAAGGGCGTGGGGGAATCTCTCCGCGTCCGCTTTGCCGACGATTGACAATTAGCGCCTGGGCCTCGGCCCGAGCACCACGACCAATTCCAGAAGGATCTTGACCCTCGAGACACTGAAGATAATGATGAATCCAAAGAAAATCAAGCTTCTCCAGCCGAGCTGAGGATCGATGTTCCAATTGATGACAATAACGATTCGAAAATATTGAAAATTGGGTCTCAGCTAAACCTACAAGCACAACAGGAATTGGTCGAATTTCTCCAAGGGAATCTAGACGTATTCGCCTGGACGCACTCCGATATGTGTGGAATCTCGTCGGACATCGCGAGCCACACCTTAAATATTGACCCGCGATACATCCCGGTCAAGCAAAAGAGACGCGGTATGGATCCAGAGAGATCTGCCGCCCTCAAAGAAGAAGTCGATAAGTTAAAGACGAATGGGTTTATCCGAGATGCTTTATACCCGGAATGGGTATCCAATCCTGTACTTGTCCGCAAACCAAATGGAAAATGGAGAACGTGCGTCGACTACTCTGACTTAAATAAGGCTTGTCCAAAAGACAGTTTCCCACTTCCTCGAATCGATCAACTTGTGGATTCGACGGCCGGACACGAATTATTGTCTTTCATGGATGCTTACTCCGGGTACAATCAGATACCCATGCATGTGCCCGATCAAGAACATACAAGCTTCGTAACTGACCTAGGACTATACTGCTACATGGTCATGCCTTTTGGTTTAAAGAATGTCGGAGCAACTTACCAACGCTTAGTCAACCGGATGTTTGCCGATCAGATCGGGAAAACCATGGAGGTTTA
Source organism: Allium cepa (assembly GCA_030765085.1). NCBI lineage: Eukaryota > Viridiplantae > Streptophyta > Magnoliopsida > Asparagales > Amaryllidaceae > Allium > Allium cepa. Next base: position 955,466,907 of record CM060943.1, read on the forward strand.
TGTGGATGACATGTTGGTAAAATCACGATACTCCATTGATCATGTCAAGGACTTGGAGTCAATGTTCAATGTCCTCCGGAGATATGGGATGAAGCTAAATCCATTAAAATGCCATTTTGGGGTTGCTTCTGGAAAGTTCCTTGGATTCATCGTCAACGCCCGGGGAATAGAGGCCAACCCCGAAAAGATCTGGGCAATCAGGAATCTTCAAACCCCGAGGACCATAAAACAGGTTCAGAGTCTCAACGGAAAGGTTGCAGCGCTGAGCAGGTTCATCTCGAAATCAACAGATAAATGCATACCCTTTTTCGATCTGATCCGAAAAGGGAAACGAAACTTCGAATGGACTACGGAATGTGAGGGCGCGTTTCGATCGCTAATCCAGCATCTTTCCACACCACCGATTCTTTCAAAACCTGTTGATCACGAGCAATTATACCTTTATCTGGCTGTATCTGAAAACACTGTTAGTGCTGCATTGGTTCGTGAGGAAGACCGAATACAAAAACCAGTCTATTACGTCAGTAAACGATTAACCGGGGCCGAGAGAAATTATCCAAGGCTAGAAAAGTTGGCATACTGCCTAGTCATCGCCTCGAGGAAGCTCCGTCCATATTTTCAGGCTCACCCTATCATTGTATACACCGACCAACCGTTACGACAGGTCCTCACACGACCTGAGACGTCTGGCAGGTTACTAAAGTGGAACATTGAGCTGAGTCAATTCGACATCGCATATGTTCCAAGGAGAGCCATACACGGTCAAGTCTTGGCAGATTTCATTGCCGAATTCACTGTTCCTGAAGACTTACCCGAAACTAGTGACTCCCCCGAAGATATATGGAAACTATACACTGATGGCGCATCCAACGATCGATGCTCAGGCGCAGGGATTGTGCTTGAGACCCCCGAGGGCCGATCCATCTGCTACGCCTTAAAGTTTGATTTTCGGGGAACCAACAACGAAGCTGAATACGAAGCCTTGCTCACCGGGTTGAAGTTGGCCCGAGACCTGAAAATTATCGCTGTGGAAATCTACTGCGATTCCCAGTTGGTGGTATGTCAAGTTCGGGGTGAATATCAGGCCAAGGATAGAAGGCTAGCCGCTTATCTAGCCCGGGTCCGAGCAATACTGGATCAGTTTGATTATTATACCATTTTCTACATACCCCAAGAGCACAATCAGAAAGCCGATTCATTGGCAAAGCTGGCAAGTACAGGCGAAGCTCAACACTTGGGACTCGTCCCTGTCGAGACATTATCCTCTCCGAGCATTGATCGAACGGAGAATGAATTCACATTAGAAGCTACCTCCGAGAAGGAATCATGGATGACTCCCTACCAAGATTATATTAAGCATGGCACACTGCCCGAACGACGAAGTGAAAGAAGACAGATTCTTCGAAAGGTGTCACGATTTGTCATTCAAGACGGAGTTATGTATCGAAGAGGTTACTCTGTTCCTCTTCTCCGGTGTATCGCGCATAACGAAATCAAGCGAGTGTTGCGTGAGGTGCACGAAGGAGAATGTGGCGATCACACTGGGGGGCAAGCGCTTGCCAAGAAAATACTTCGAAACGGATATTACTGGCCTACCGTTAACCGCGATGCTATGGATTATGCCAAGAGATGTGATAAATGCCAGAGACACGCTCGGATCCCTAGAGCCCCGCCTTTTGAAATAACCCAAATGGTCAGCCCGTGGCCATTTGCAATGTGGGGGATGGATATAATCGGTGCATTGCCTTTAGCTAAAGGGGGTGCAAAGTACGCCATAGTTGCGGTTGATTACTTCACCAAATGGGCTGAGGCTGAGCCCCTTGCAACGATAACAACAAAAAAGGTGATCAACTTCGTGGTGCGCAACATCATCTGCCGGTTTGGTCTCCCGCATACTATTATCACCGATAATGGAGCCCAATTCGACAGTACTGAATTCAGGGATTTCTGTCTGCGATTTCACATCCATAAGAGATTCTCAGCAGTAGCGCACCCACAAGCAAACGGTCAGGTCGAGGCCGTCAATAAGGTTATCAAGTCTATATTGAAGAAAAGATTGGAGAAAGCCGGGGGCAAATGGGTCGATGAACTACCAATGGCTCTGTGGGCATACAGAACAACTCACAAAACTGCGACCGGACACACCCCTTTTTCTCTATCCTATGGCTCCGAAGCAGTTATCCCGGTCGAAATGGAAGTTCACTCTCACCGTGTGACATACTACGACCCGCAAACGAATGCTATATTACTTGCTGAATCCCTAGATCTGCTTGATGAGAAACGTGAAGAAGCCGACGTGAGGGCAGCTACATATCGAAGTCGAGTCGCTCGAATATACAACGCCAAGGTCCGCCCACGGACTTTTGAATCCGGCGACCTGGTACTCAAAAGAGTTTACCCGGTCCCTTCGCACATGAACCCAAATTGGGAAGGGCCGTATATGATTTCACAAAAACTCAGAGATGGCACGTTCAAGTTATCGACCGTTGATGGTCTCACTTTACCAAGAGCCTGGAATAGCGGAAGCCTCCGTCCCTACTACACCTAACAGGATTTATTTGTCTTTCTATCAATTTCTTCCTTAGCATTTTGTTTTTCGCATTTTGAAATTTGAACTTGTAATAAGGCAACTGATGTTGTCATGCTTCTTTTGTTTCAGCAATAAAACGCCATCTCTTCGAGCCAAAAGTTGTGATTCACTGAAAATAGCACATAATATCACATTGCACGAAGAGCTAAATTCCATCACACGGTGGGATTTATCTAAATAGGGAGTAACTGTGATACGACCAATGACTTACTAAATAAGACCCGAGCTCGGGGGCAAAACACAGTACCAGCATTCACAGGGATTGATACACGACAATCCTTTTACTAACTCCAACTTCCCAGAGTGTGAATTGGAGTATAAAACGTCCAACAAGTCGTTCCCAGAGCGCGAACGGACTCCAACTTCCCAGAGTGTGAATTGGAGTATAAAACATCCAATAAATCGTTCCCAGAGTACGAACGGACTCCAACTTCCCAGAGTGTGAATTGGAGTATAAAACGTCCAACAAGTCGTTCCCAGAGCGCGAACGGACTCCAACTTCCCAGAGTGTGAATTGGAGTATAAATCATCCAATAAATCGTTCCCAGAGTACGAACGGACTCCAACTTCCCAGAGTGTGAATCGGAGTATAAAACATCCAATAAGTTGTTTCCAGAGCACGAACGGACTCCAACTTCCCAGAGTACGAATTGGAGTATAAACATTTAATCCAGATTCCCGAAGCACGAATCAAAGTACAAGTAACAATTCGAAGTTCCCGAAATACGGGCCGAGATATCAATATCAACTCCCAATTCCCATAGCGTGGAATGGAGTGTAAACATCGATAACCCTCAGATTCCTGGAATGCAAGACAGATTATCAATCTCAAATTGTCATGAATCCCCAGAAGGGGGGGAGGCATGTGTTCAGGGCTTGCAATAAACGCAATCAGCCACCAGAATATGAGTATTATTCCCCGCAACTAAGGGGCAAAAAGCTGGGTGCTAATCGCTGGCTTAAGTGATAATATACTCAGAATCCGACTCATTCATTAAATCACGACACGAAGCTATATAAATACCAAGCGGATACAACACAAATACTGCAAGGCATTCAGGTAAGAAGAAAAGTGTAACTTCCCATTTCATCAACCAACAAAAACAAGTTTGATTACATGGCAAGTAAAGATGTTTCAATTAAGTGGAGGCCGCATCCATACATACACATGGCCCAAGAAAGAACAAAAGAAAAGGCAAAAGAATTGTTATCTGTAAATCTCACGACAAAGCGAGGGGCTCACTCTTTCTTCCTCCGGTGCTTCTTCCTCGGAGTTGAGCCGCTAGACCCACTGCCTGGCTTCATACGAGACTTTTTGCCTTTCTTTGGAACATCCTCCGGTTCCGGCATGATATCAACATCTTCCTCAGAACTGGAAGGGATGGAGATCCTTTTATAAGGACGAGCCAGGGGCACGGGAGCAGTAACGGATACTTGTTCAGCAACACTCGAGACGGTTACCGTGCCACCAGGAGAAATCATCATTAGAGAAGATAAGCTTGAAGGAACGGCGTCACCATCGGGGCCAACTGTCACTGTCTTGGCCATCTCGGCACTTATCTCTGCTAAAATCTCCTCCTCTCGAGACAGTTGAGCTGCGCTAGGTACGCCGGTGGTCGTCACGATCGAACCAGAAACAGGAGCAGCTCCGCTCATCACAAAAGAGAGGTCGGGCATGGGGTCAAGAGGATGACCAAATAGCTCTTCAAACATTTGAACATCGAATGATATTGAGCCTCCTTCTCCCGTATCACCAACCATGGCGGCAGTTGAAATCGCCTCGGTGACAATAACTCCACGTGTAGGATGTAAAGCCGAAAGGACAGGGAGCACGGGTGCGACACTCTCGGTCACTAAACAACCAAAATTAGAGCTATCAGACCAAGAAATTCCCTCGAAAATCAATGTTTTAAGACGTAAAGGGAAATACCTACTTTACCTTGCCTTGGAGCTTGAACAAGCTCGGGGACGAGCGTCTTGCCCGAGGACAGTTCCGGTTGGTCCGGATTGTAGGCGGGAATAGCTTGTGAATCAACCACGGCAGCAGCTTCGGGTGAAGTCGAAACAGGGACTTCAGTATTCTCGCTATGGTGCACGATACCCGAACCTTCGCCAACCTCCGTTCGATGGACGACAAGTCTTTCTTTTTCAACAGAAATGATTGCTTCATGAAGGGTCCTCCTCTCATCCTCGCTGAGCAGACGTGACTCGAGCTCAAACTCATCTAATACCGAATCCGGACAAGACATCCTCTTGTTTTCCACTAAATTCTTCCAAGCATTGTAGAGAGGCATCGAGTAATCCCCTAGCCAGGAGAGATTTCTATGCTCCAATACATTGGCATTATATGTGTCCAAAAGATCGTCGAATTCGGCCTCCATTTTGAACCTCTCTGCTTGGACTCTCTCCTCCAACTCCGATTCAACCTCCTTAACCCTTGCAATTGCCGCATCGCGCTCGGCCCGAAAAGATACAGCCTGCTCACACGCCTCTTGCGCAGCCATGTTCGCGTCGTCTTTTTCTTTATTCATGTCAGCAAACATAGCCTTTAGCTCCTCTAGTTCCTTCACTTCCGCATCCCGCTCAGATTCAACGTTCTTGTATCGATGACCTAAGTCTTCAACTAAAGTACAATGTGCCTGTTGCATTTTCGCCATTTCAGCTAATGTCTCATCAACCTTCTGTAACGACTCGACCTCGGCCTTGCGGGAAGATTCCGCCTCAGATTGGAGTATGTCGACGATGCGACTCTTTTGAGCCAAGTCGGCCTCTAGCTTCTCAATGATTTGGGCCCGGTCGAAGGCAGCTTTGGAAGCCTTAACAGCCGCTTTGTACCATTCTTTGTACTGAGCAAAAAAGTCACGGGTGTAGTTGAGCGCCGAAGTCGCGGCATCATCGGGAATTCTTTTAAGATTGGGAGGAAAAATACAAGCATCAAAGCAAATCTCTGGAAAATCTTTCCTCAGTTGTGCAAGCCTGATGGCCCCTTCGCCAGAAGACTCAACAAGGGTCTCCTCCCCAGACATAGACGTTGCGACCCCGGTTCGAGAATGATGTGGCTCAGGCCTCGAAACCTGCGAAGATGACTGATGTCGCAGAGGCTCGGATGCCTGGACATGACTTCGGGATTGCGGAGGAGATCGAGATGGGGAGCGATGCCTACGATCTCTGTCTGATCGTTCCTGGCTGGAGTTACCACGGCGATGATCCTTTGTATAATACACCTGGCCATATTGCCTCCGGTCACGATCACGATCGGGGCCTCCACGACGAGATTCATAATAGGTTGAGGGGTGATGCACTCTCCGGAGTTTGTCCAATGTAGTCTGACGACCAGCCATGTTACCTGGAAAAGAGATACAGTTCAGTTAAGTACCAGGAAAAATCAATAAGGCGAGTGAAGCAGTCATGTAGTGTCATGAGAGTGTATGCAAATGTGCAAAGCCCCCGACCAACCAGAGGTTTCGACTGCACTAATGGGTAAAAGCCCGCTTATGTCTAACGCTTCCCGGAGCTCAACCAGCCCGGACTTGTGATAAAGAGAAACGCATTCCGGGATGGGAACGTCATCCAGTCCTGTGAAAATGTTTCCTGATTGACAAAGAGCGGAGTCAGAAGAAATAATTCCAGAAATCAAGCGAGACACGATTACAGACTTCCGTCTCGCAAATTTAGGAACAACGGCCTTGCCTTTTCGTTTTTTTTCCTGCTTGGGGAAAATCAGTCGCTAGCCCGGTGTCAGTAGGCGTCCTCTCATCATCGCCGATTCCTCTTATCGCTACATCGGTCCTCTTCTTTGCCTTCGGAGCCGATTTCACAAACCCTTCAACGACAATACTCTGGTTCGTCTCAATTAAGCCCAGCATCCTTAAGTTATCATCGGTTAAGACCAAGTCAATGTGCCGCAGGTCACTCGGAACCTCTTGTAGACTTCGGATGACGTTTCTGTATCGACCACCGTCTGGCCTTGATATGATAGCTGCAAAAAAAAAAAAAAACACCTGATGTCAGTTCAAGTGTTGACAATGACCATTAAAGAAGGCTAACACGATTTACGATACTTACGTCTGGACAGCCATCGCCTAGCGAATCCTGGGGGGCATCGGACAAAGAACCATTCATTCTTAAAGTAACTGAGTCTGGTCCAGGCTCCCGTCACAATCTGGCAATTTCTAACTGCCTCCTGAAAGGTGAACGATGGACTATCACCCCTGCTCTTGAAGTTGAATATATGTCTAATTTCAGCTGGCCTAGGCGGACGAAAAAGGCGGTCCATGAATAAGATGAAAACACTGTTCAGTAACGCGTGTCCGTTAGGGTGAAGTTGTGCGGGAGCGATTCCAATGAACGATAGCATCTACCTGATATATTGGTTAAACGGGGGGAGAGTTCCAGCCGCACAAGCGTGGCGATAAAAAGCAGTATAGCCCTCGGGTGGATTGTGAGGCCTATCATCAACTCCCGGTAGCAAAACATCATCCGGGGATAAGCTATGCTTTGAACATATCCGACCCAATAATGCTCCAGAAATATTAGATCGGACGGAATCTATGGGATCCTCGATAAATAAGGCCTCCGGCAATTCGTCCGGAGCAGGATCTATTACTTCAGGAATGATCTCTGGAATTTCTAGCATCAGAGGAGGCAAGCTTTGTAACTCTTGTTGTTCAGAACCCGAAGACTCCATAACTAACTAACTCACGAAAAAGCGGCGTTAAAAACAAAGAAAGCCCGTATATTCCCCGGTGTGAAGCATATGGATATGTCGTGCAATGCAAATACATAACTAAAACAAATTTTACAAGAGTAAAACGCGGTATCTGAACGACTAGGCTTTTGAATCAGAGAACGAAAACGACCGTCATCACTGACCGTCGCTTTCGCGTCCCTCGGATACTACTGACCAATTCAAGTATAAATTCGTTTAAGTCACGGTGCCATCGACGAGCTCAAAAAGACAGGTCAGGTCAACTTTGATCATGCGAAAGACGAAGCTCGTCGGAATCAAATATGCTAAAAATTTAGTGAGTTCGTTAGAGTTCGATTTAAAAGTGGTCGTAGTTCAGGTATTGGAACGAATCGATGAGGTGGAAGTTCCAGAAGCAAGAACGTTCGAATCGATCGACTCAATTCGACACGAGTCAGATCGGTGAACCTCGAATCAGCGCAGTTCGAACCCATGGAGCCCCACCTGACTTCGAATCCATCAAAGTCGGGCTCCTTCGAATCCATCAAGAGCGGTTCGAATCCACGGAGCCCCACCTGACTTCGAATCCATCGAAATCGTGCTCCTTCGAATCCATCAAGAGCGGTTCGAATCCACGGAGTCCCACCTAGCTTCGAATCCATCGGAGTTGAACTCCTTCGAATCGATGAACATATCATTGCTTCGAATCGATCAGTAGTGAGCTCCTTCGAATCGATCAGAATGCCACTGTTTCGAATCCATCACAGCACGCCTTTTTTGTTGTGTTCTCCTGCGATCATCGGTTCGAAGCTACACATTCGAAACCAACTCAAAGCGCGCACCCCTAATCGATACGGCTCAAAGGTTTGCATTCCTCAGTTCCATGGAGTCGGCCTACTTCGTTCAAACCTCGTCACTCTACAAAAACTTCCAGAAGGAGGGGTTGAATCAATGCCAAAAAAGATTAATCTATCATTCTCAAAACCGAATCGACCCCTTGATTACCTGATTTAGTTTGATTACAAATGGAAGCTAGAAGGAATTTGGTCGATTCGTGAAAAAGCACGTTTGATTTGGCTCTGGGAAATCGATTCAGAGAAGCAGCTAAAGCAATGGTAAAAGGTAAAAGGTGAAAATGAAGTCAACCTCATGTATTTATACGGATTCCAAGAGGGATTAGTATCACTTCGACTCCCATCGATTCGAACGACCACTCTCGAATCCATCCCAGTTTCGAATCCATCGGAGTCTTCGAACCCATCACTGATTCGAATCCACCCAAGTTTCGAATCCATGGGAAACTTCGAATCCATCCAAGTTTCGAATCCATGGGAAACTTCGAACCCATCCAAGTTTCGAATCCATCAAGGGCTTCGAGTCCATCAGGGTCCTCGAATCCATCACTGATTCGAATCCATCTAAGCTTCGAATCCATCAGGAGTTTCGAATCCTTCTAAGCTTCGAACCCATCAAAAACCACTAATTAGCAACACTTTGGCTTGAATCTAAAATCGATTCAGGAGAAAACCGGGACGGAGTTCGGCAGCAAACAAAGACCGACATGACTCATGGACACACGACGTTAATAAGGGCGGAGCTAATGTATGTGCACACATAACGAACTAACGTTCGATTTTGAACATTCACAGGGATCAAATATTCACCCTGTTATAGCAACGACAGCCAACGATTAAGCACAGTCGCACAGTAATCAATCGTATCAAGGCAAGGTTACGGCAATACGGTATATGAGTCTCAACAAAAAGAGAGCAATGATTCTTCAGAAAGAAATGGCAGCTATTCAAAGTACGTCATGTTCCCACAAGACGTACTTTGGGGGGCAAAATGTTATCCCGCTTTTTGGCAAAGCCGTGATACCAAAAGATTGGCCAAAAACAAAGGACAGTTCGTCTCAGAGATTGGTTGCACTTCTCTTCACTATGGATATCGATGAATTTTGTCCGAGTCCAGATTGAGCTACAATTGATAGGACACGACCAGAAAGATCATAGAAGTCCGCGTTTCAAATTTCAAGTCAATCCGAGGTCATATGCTCAAGTTATGATGGATCCAAGTTAAGAAGGTGCACATTGCTCGGTTCGAACCCATCATGTTCGAACCCATCATATTCGAACCCATCGTGTTCGAAACCACCGTGTTCGAAACCATCTATTTCGAACCCATCATATTCGAACCCATAGGAAGGGGCGACATTCGAATCCATCTAAGTAACTCCCTACTTCGAATCCATCACAAATTCGAGTCCTTCCTATGCTTCGAATCCACCACAGCTTCAAATCCATTAATAGCTTCGAACCCATCACAGCCTCGACTCCATCGCTCACCTTCGAATCCATCCATCATCTTCGACTCCATCACTCACCTTCGACTCCATCGACTTCGACAACTTCGAATCGATCCAGGGCGCATTTGGATCGATTCGAACGAATCCACTCCATCGATTCGAAGACGACCTTCGAATCCAACAAAGCAGCTAAGCTAGCACGAACATGGATCGGCTCGAAGACAGGCGCGCCCCAATCGATTCGAAGTATTCGCTTCGGCCATGCACCGATTCGAATGAATCGATTCCATCGATTCGAACCAAACAGCATGCCGAACACCCAATTTCGAACCGATCATAACTCCAAATCTACTGATCCAAATCCCATGAAATTTTTACAGAAGTTTGTCTACATGACGAAGAACGTCCACGCCAAGTTTCATCGCAATTGGACGATTTTTTTGATCGATTCGAAGTTCACTTCGAATCGATCCCAAACTGGGCACGCGCTTCAAGAACTCGGGCCTGTGGGTCCCCCGTCACGTGCCAAGCAGTCTCTCCATGATTTAGGCGGGATTTTGGCCTTCCACACCTATAAATAGAGCCCCCTGGTCATTCAGAAGGGGGGTCGGAGAATTTGGGGAAGAAGAACAAGTCTAAACGCTGCCAGGATCACTCCATGTTGTCTCAATTGCTGTCAATTTGGAGTCTAAGTCCATTTCCCGCTGTAATTTGCTGAAAAGCACTTGTAATCTTCAAGTATTAAGAAATAAAGTGAAAAAACTTCATAGTGGACGTAGGCGCATAGCCGAACCACTCTAAATCCTTGTCTTCTGCGCAATTTATTTTTCTGTGATTTGGAGTTTCTGTTAGATAGTCCCTATTTCCAATTCAAGTCCTTTATTTACCATCTCTTCAAAAACTTCCGAAGGGTGTTTGCCCATTTTTGGTGCAAACAATTTGCGTGAAGTACTGTTGATTCTACGTCAAGAGCAGTTCTATGCAGCAACAAAGAAGTGCGTGTTTATGACAGACAATGTTTTATTTCTGGGATATGTTCCCACGAAAGAAGGAATTCAAGTGTATGAAAGTAAAGTAGAAGCTGTCAGGAGTTGGCCACAACCGAAGACAATTACTGAAGTACGAAGTTTTCATGGATTGGTATCTTTCTATCGAAGATTCATTCCACATTTTAGTAGTTTGATGGCACCTGTAACCGATTGCATGAAGGGAAAGAAGTTTGAGTGGTCAGAGGAAGCAGGGGTTGCTTTTGAGAAAATCAAGACACTATTGACGACAGCACCAATTCTAGTTTTACCAGATTTTCAGATGTTGTTTGAATTACATACTGATGCATCGAAGGTTGGGGTTGGTGGAGTTTTGAGTCAGAAAGGAAGACCAGTTGCTTATTTCAGTGAGAAGTTGTCTGGAGCTAAGTTGAGATATAGCACTTATGATGTTGAGTTTTACGCAATTGTTCATGCTGTGAAGCACTGGAGACATTATCTGTTTCAGAAGGAGTTTGTTCTCTATACTGATCATGAAGCTTTGAAGCATTTGCAAGAGCATGACAAAATTTCAGCTAGGCACGCTTCATGGGTCGCGTATCTACAACAGTTTACTTTTGTTGTAAAGCACAAATCAGGGATGACGAATCGTGTAGCTGATGCATTGAGCAGGAGGAATCATTTGTTGACAACGATAAAGGTTGAAGTGATAGGATTTGAGATATTTCCAGAATTGGTTGAAGAGGATCCTTACTTTGTGAAGTTTGTTGAGAAAGTTAAGGATGGGAGTGCTGATGAATTTATGTTGGTGGATGGTTTTCTATTTAAAGGAAATCGGTTATGCATACCAGATTGCAGCTTGAGAATGAAAATTGTGAAAGAGTTGCACGAAGAAGGACATGTGGGTAGAGATCGAACATTGCAGTTGATTTCTCAGTCTTATTATTGGCCGTCAATGAGAAGGGAAGTTGAAAGGTTTGTGCGTAGATGTCATGTTTGTCAGGTTTCAAAAGGGACAGCTACAAATGCGGGATTGTATATGCCATTACCTATTCCTACAAAACCATGGGTAGACATTAGCATGGATTTCGTGTTGGGTTTGCCGAGAACTCAAAGGGGAAATGACACTATATATGTTGTGATGGATCGTTTCTCGAAGATGGTACATTTTATTGCGTGTAAGAAGACGGCGGATGTTGTTCATGTCGCTCAGTTATTTTTCAAGGAGATCTATCGACTACATGGATTGCCAGAATCTATTGTGTCGGATAGGGATACTCGTTTCCTGAATCACTTTTGGTTAAGTTTGTGGAAGATGATGGGAACGATGTTGAACTTTAGCAGCGCTTATCATCCGCAAACAGATGGACAGACAGAAGTTGTTAACAGATCGTTGGGAAATTTATTACGATGTCTTGTGAAAGATAATCTGAAGAGTTGGGATGTGAAGTTATGCCAAGCAGAGTTTGCTCATAATCATGCAGCGAATCGTAGTACAAGTTTCAGTCCATTTTAGATTGTGTATTCAAGCTTACCGAAGGGGCCGTTGGATCTAACGATAGTACCACAACCGAAGGGGACGGTTAAACGAGCTGTTTATTTTGTTGATGAATTAACTGAATGTCATAAAATCGTTCAGGAACGATTGGAGAGAGCAAATGATAAGTATAAAAGATCCGCAGATATGAAGCGAAGAAGTGTTGAGTTTAATGAGGGAGATTTGGTATATGCTGTGTTAACAAAGGATCGTTTTCCAGTAGGCGCTTATAACAAGTTGAAAGCTAGGAAAATTGCCCCAGTTAAAATTCCAAAGAAAATCAATGAAAATGCTTATAAGTTGAAGCTGCTGGAGGATGTGTACACGTCTGACGTGTTCAATGTTAAGCACCTTTTGCCATATTATGGAGATGAACAATCTGATGTGGAAGAAGTTACAAATTCGAGGACGAATTTTTCTCAACCAGGGGAGGATGATGCAGCTCAGGGGATAAGTCGTACACGACTTAAGGAGAAAGACTTGGGTCGTTCTCGAGTTAAGGAAGCTTCGGTTTTAGGTCTTAAAGTCGTTCACGAGTCAAGCAGGAGAGGAAGGCCTAAGCTCGCGGGAGGAAGCTTCGGGTTTAGGTCGTTCAGAGGGTTTTAGGTCGGCAACGACCTAATAAGAGTTAAGTCGTTAGAAGAGTTAGATCGGTGAAGCTTTGGGTCGTTTGTGTTGAATATGTTGTACAGTGTGTCGTTATTTGTTGAGTCATTGCTTTTTGTGTCGTGAGTCATTAGGTCGTATATGACCTAAGCGTTGTAAATGTGAGTTGTATTTTTTTTAAGTCGTTGTAACTTGTGTGGTTATAAGTCGTGAGTCGACATATAGTTAAGTCGGTCATGTGTGTATAAGGAGATATAATCTGTTGAGTCGCTTTTGTATAAGTCGCATACGACTTAAGTGAGTCGTGAGTCGGGGAAGTGTTAAGTCGGCAACGGCTTAAGGTCAGGGTTGTGAAATGCTATAAATAGGGAGTGTGTTGTATATTTTGAATGGTTGATTTTTGTTGAATAAAATTTCGTTTTGATTGATGTGTGCTTTCATCTAAATTGGTAGTTGAGTGTAATCTCCTATCTCCACTTTCGGTTAATCGAGTGCGCTCGATTCAACGATCGTTGAAGCCAATTCACGATATCAAGTGCGCTTGATCAACGTTTGAAGAATTGTAGATCTTCTTTCATGGTATCGTGCGCGATCAACGTGTCGAAGATAGCTAGAATTCGGTATCTTTGTGATCAACGAATTTGGGCATTTCAGTATCTTCAATCCACCGTTTGCTACTTTCACCGTTTCATTTAATTTTCGTATTTCCGCTGCATCAGCTCCTCAATGTATATTTGGATTTTAACCCCAAACGATCAACAAGCAGTCCCCCACTATGAAAATCCGGAATATCAATATCATCACAAGCCACCTGCACAATCGTCGCATATATGTTGGTCCGAAGTGGTTTTCAGATAAATCCGATCCCCGTCTCTTCGCACCAACAATGCAAAAGCGTTTCTCAACCTCACAGAGAAACTAAGTCTCATAGACTTATCACATCTTCAACTTTCAACTTGCTATCCTTCGGGCCAAGAAGGAAGCTCCATAGATTGGAGTAATACTCCGCACTATACGAATCAACATCCTCAATACAAACGATAATCAAGCCTATATAGAAGGCTACGTACAAAGTGTACGACTAAATAGTTCCCACATCAAGTCAAGGAACTAAAATTTTGGCCAAGTTTGATAGTCGTTTATTTGACTACCAAAACAAATAAACAAATATTTAGCACCATATACAATCACTACGCCCTTTTAATTAATATTCTATTAATTAAATAACTTGCCAAATATTCACTTTAATTTATCTTTAAAAAGATATATTCTCAAAATCATTTCAACTTCTATATTGGAAAACATTTCCAAATAATTATTTAATAATAATCAATTCACAATCTCTTTATTTTCAAAAATTAGACAATATTCAATATGCTTAAATCACAATTAAGTATATATTTAATTCTTTAAGGAAAATGTTCTTTTAAACATCTTTATTTGGGTCAAAACGAATGTTGCGTAAAACATCATCACGACAACCCAAAATCACTAGTGTATGGATTCGTAAATAAGATAGATATATAAATCCCAATACTATACAAAAACATTCCCTTTCGAAAATCATTTACTATAACAACCGTGTTATAGTCCATCATTTCCTTATTTCTCGAAAACGTCTATTTCAACAATGATTGTTGAAATCTATCGTTTCGATACTTAATACATTTTAAAACATCTTTAAATCTTTTAAATTCAATTTAAATACCACTTCCTAAAACATTCATTTTATCGAATATACTATTCACTGTCCAAAATCGTGAATATATCTCCTTTTACCAAATTCATTAATTCTACATATTTTATTACAACATTTAATTTAAAGGATTATTCGCTGTCCAAAATTGCGTATATATCTCCTTTAATAACTTCTATAATTAATTTATCAAATTTAATTGATTTTGGATTTATAAAACAACGTTTATAAATTCCATTTATAATATATAAAAACTTCAATTTATAAAATCACTTTATTAACCTAACTCGTTTATCCCATTTATATGCCAAAAATCCAAATTATATGTAAATTACTTATAATTCTCTATTTAAAAATTCAATCATTTTATAACTTAAAAAATCGTAAATTGTTTTCTTTTATAAAATCCATTTATAACATCATTTCAACAATTATAAAAACTCCTTTTATAATTCAATTATTCTTATTTATAAAAATTCAATTTTATAATTCTTCTTTATAAACAATGTACAATAGTCAGAAATCTCAATTTAAACCATTTCACAAAATCATTAACTCCATATTTCACAAAAATCATACTTCATTTATATTTCCCAAAACATTTTTATAACATAAAAATTATCACATTTATTTCTTCAAAATAAATCAATTCTTAACGATTCAAAAATTCGATAAAACATTTATTTTCAAAATCACTTTAAATTTCTTTTAAATTCGAAATCGTTACTTTAATATTTTTAAAATTCAAAAATAGGCCCAATGCTGCAACAGCACCAAATACAACAATCACGGCATTCAAAACATCATATATCATATGATAACAGAATATATCACAATATCTATAAATAAATCAATACGGATGAGGAATCCAGTTGGATCCCTCCAACCTGTTACCTGCAACAAATATACATATTAGAATATGTGTACAATGTCCGTTTCAAGGCAGACGCGTGTACAAAGGGTCATCCGCTCATACACGGGAACGTATAAGGTCATCTGCTCCGGTAGGCAGGTATATATCCAAATATCAATCAATATATCATATATAATATTTATGCTCACTTATATAAAAATATCAGTGAGTCAGAAAGAGTGAGTTGTACTCACATTGCGTCCAATGGCAGTTGAAGTGTTTTATTCCGAATAAAATTAAACGACCTTTTAATTTTACCCAAAATTCACACTAGCTCCAATCAACTCCAAACCAGCTCCATAATGTAGTGCTCGTCCAAACGAACCTAATGCAATTCGTTTTGAGCGAAACGGACCACGTATGACAATGATACGCAATTTAGAAGTTTGTACGAATTTAAATATACAATTATTTCAATTTTATTTATATTTTTAACCTCTTATTATCTCGGCCGTATGATTTAGAAATTGAATCCAGGTCATTGCCTAACATCTTTTCCAGGCCTTCAAACAAAATCGAGAACCAATAGAGCCGCCCCTACCTCGAATTTTCGCACGCCCTTCTATTGATTTCAGGTCGATCAACCATCTTCATTCGAAAGCCCACACCCCCGTGCGCCTCCACTCCAAGACCGGTTACCTCCGGTCAACTGTAGCTCTTGAAAATCGAGTCGACTATCACGCGTTCAATCCCCAATAGTTGCTGATCCACCACACGAAACTCCATCGCAGCCGTTGATTTTAAAGAGCATGACGATCTCTTCAATTTGTTAGTTGGAAGATTTTGGTAAAATTCGAGGGATTGGGAGAAAAACGAGGAGGAAGGATGTGAATTTATGGCCGTGCAAACCATTAGTGGTGGCTAGACCTAGATGATTTAGGGTTTTGCAAAAATGAAGAAAACATGTCCTTTTATAGAAATTTTGACGACACTATTCATCCGAATTTTTTTCCGAGCTCGAAACGAAGCATGCCGCCTGGCGTTTATAGTGTTTTACCCCTATTCCGAACGCAGCGGAATATATATCGGGAGCCAATTCGATCGTAATTGAAAGATAGGTTTTCTAATCGACAATTTTAAATTTAAAATTCACTTAAACAGATTTCTATGCGTTTTAGCTTGCCCCGGACAAACCGTGAATCCAATTGACACGAAATTTGAAATCTTATAATGATTTAACATTACGGATCCAATGAAACTAGTTTCTTCGAAATCCGAGACTGTTTGAAAAATAAATATTTTTACTCGTCAATTAAATATTAAAATATTCAATTTCTACAAATCAACTTTTAATTCGATTTTAAAAGTTCTCCAACATTATTCTAATTCAAATAGAATTTAAAACAAATTTATAAATCGTTTTTATTCATATTAAATTCAAATTTCAATTTTTTTCTGAAATTTCCAATACTAAATTAACAATTAATTATCCAATTAAATCACTATATTCGAAATATTATTTATTCAGCTTATAAAATTTACTTTTGAATATTTAAAATCAATTAAATATATGAATATCGAATGACGGAAATTCTGAACCGTTGCAGATTTTTTTTTTTATTCTTTAAGTTTTTGCAGTCTGTTAAGGAAAGAAAATAAACTAATCAACCTCTAAAAATATTATATTACAGTATTTTTTCAACCTTGTTTTATCACTTGAACAATAAAAGATTAACATTTTAGTATAATTTCATAAAATCCCTAGGCACTTGAATAGTTGATGTGTTGGAGTTTTGGTCAGTGGCTAATGAGAGAGTACATGCAAGTCACTTATGTGATCACCTCAATAGAGTTAGACTATAATACAATCGTAATTCTAAATTTTAACGACTGTAGGTGATTTGTTGTAAAAGAGATTCTGCCTCAATAGAGCTGGACTATAATACAATCGTAATTCTAAATTTTAACGAATGGAAGGTGGTTTATTGTCAAAGTAGATTCTAAATAGTTGGTTTCCTTTCTTTGACGATTATCACTTGCTTAAAATCTGTATGATACATTTCATTGGCATCATCTGCTAACATTTTGTATTGTATTCCAACATGAAGTAAATAAACAACTAAAGTTTCTTTGTCATTATTACATGCCTTAAGTAGGAATGGTTTCCAATACTCTCATCTTCTAAAACTGATGCATCCGTGTGGCTACTATATGTCAAAACTTGAAGCTGGGTAGTACTACTTTTGCACACTGGAACCTTTACATTAATTGGAAATAGAATGAAAATTAAGTAAACTAAAAATGCAAGACAATATAATGATATATTCCTCATAGCCCTGCCCACTTTCTCTCTCCTACTCCAGTCCATTTAGCCCAACTAACAGCTCGCAAATCTTCCAATTCACTTTTTATTTCTCATCTTTCCCTTCAAATTTTTGCATCCATAATATTCATGGGAGAATTGGATATCTACTGATTCTCAACAAATTTTTCTTTCAACTAATAATATTCTATATCCTTTTATTGTTACCCAACTTCCGAGCTTCATCAATAGATTGAAATTTTGCTATGTGCACCAAAATTTTTTATGATACGGTAAAAAACAATGTTAACTCGGTAAGTTTCCGTCTCTATGTTCCCTTAACCCCTTCATTGAAAGGTTAACTTTTCCCAGACCTCCCAATAAAACAATTACTTATCCTAAAATCATATCCCCTCTAAAGCGATCCTTCACTCTCCCAAGCATCCATTTAATGAGTACTTAGTCTCGATTTGATGAAGCTTGATTAAGAGGCTAATTGAATCATTATAAAAACAAGCAGATTGGGTATGTGGACTAATAATTAACATATTTGGTACAGCGATGGTGAAAGAAGAAGATGAAGAGTTAGATGGAACTTGTCCCAATACCAGTAAGGAGGTTTTGATCACTATACTACAAATGTTAATTACACCAGTGTGTATTATTGGAGCAATACTCACCACATAAGTATTTGTTTTTTTTTCAATTGACATAGGTAAAATATGGAGCAAGCTTTGTTTATCTTGATAAGTTTGCTAATTTTAGAGATAAAAATCTTGCTTTATTTATCCAAGGTAAAATCAATAACAAAATTTACTTGAATTAGTAAATCGGGATTCTTAATTCTTCACCCTCAATCGCAGAAGTTTACAAAAATTAAATGATGTTGAACAATTTATATAAAAATGAAAACTGCAACCTAAAAATAAAAATAACGCATTCAAAACAGGTAGAGCACCTAATGTCAACAATACTCATCTTCTCCCTTCTACTCCAGCGAAAACTCATACATGTTGATGCTACCAATAACTATGCCTGATGTCGAACATGTATGTTGAAAACTGCAACATCAAGATACTTTTGTTTTTGATGATACCAATAATTATTCACAGATCGACATGGGTTTAAAATATTTTTACTATTTTGATTATCAGATGAATGAGGTGAAATGGATCCAGAATCTCATAGGCAATGCATGAGTTTCGGCTTTTCTAATAAAGATTGCACCTCAATTGGGCATTGTACATATACAATTTTATAATAAATTGTATAGAATTTTGATGTATGACTTTATTTCTTAAGTTCCAATTAAACAAGTTTACATGTAGATGGAAATGGTTTGAAGACTGGTATAATGCGGATTGGTGTAGATGTGATAGTTTTTTTCTGTTCTATAAAGTCATGGTTAGTGCACAACATAATTTTCTATAGACTAATAGTATAAGAAAGGAGTCCAATACCAAATGTGCTGGTAATTACCAGCACATGTGGTATTACTTCCATCTAATACTTTTATGAGGCAGATGCAATATGATGCTATAGAAGTGCCAATGGTAAGTTTCATAAACAAGTTTTTATATTTCTCTAATTATTTTATATGGAATTTCAATTAAGTAGCAGCCAACTATAGTACTTCACTATCTATGCTTTGTAGGTCAAAGAAACGGGACACTTAGAGAGATCGTACCGAAATGGCTCAAGTTCACTCTTCTTTGTCAACATGCTTCTGCATCCCAAGTACTCCCCATTCTTTGGTTATCTTTCATGGTTAATAGAGTTCTTATTTACCTGATTCTTTTATTTATTTCTCATCAGAAATATAATAGGCAGATCCTGCTGTTATGAAATATATGCATCCTTGTAAATCATTGCAGTTTTCCAACTTTTCTGCAATGAAATGTGAGTCTTCAGTATGCAATTATTCTATCCTGCCTATTGAAGCTTTTATGTCTTTTTTATAGTTTCCTATTTTCAGGGCAATCAATTTATTATGTTTTCTTCTTTTTCGGTCTTTTTGACCGGTGTGAAGGGAAGAAATTTCTATACTTGGGCAAAGTCAGCTTCCATCAGATGTGAACATAGCTCAGGTGAGAGTAGTGGTTTTGGCGTGTGGTTTAGTCGATTAGTAATGCTTGGGTTTGTATCTGCAATTGTTGTTGAAATGGTTACTGGAAAGGGACTACTGGAGGTAATTACTACTTACTCCTAATGTAAACTTATTTATATTGTTTTTATACTATTTACTGGTCATAATATCCTTAGAACCTTTCTTTTTAAATTATTTAATAAAATAATAATTAAGATACATTAAATGTAACTTTTAGAAATTTGAAATCTTAATTTCTGAATTTTAAACTTTATATATTCTACTTTCGAAATTACAGTGTCTTGGAAGTACTAAGCTTTAAATAGATATCGCGAACCTGAAACGCATTTCAGAAAGATAGTGAGTTAGTTAGATGTATCTTTGATGATGGGAAAATGAATAATTAAATGTAAACTAAATGTTTGCAGTATTACTGTCTGATGTCTAACACAACATGATGTCATCAGTGTCAAATATTTGTTTGCTCTTACATACATTTTCCAGCTATGACAAAACAAAATTCCTTAAAATAGTGGAGATAGAACTAAGATTGAACGTTCAACTTTAATGGAAACAGGGCCCAAAGTGAAGATGAGATGATGGTGACTGTAAAGGGGTTGAGTAAATTGGTATTAAGAAGGGGTACTTATAGATTGAAAGATCAAGTTCAAGGTATAGCAATGTAAGTGTCAAAAATGTGAGTTAACGTAGTGTCAATTTTGATTTCAGTAAATTGGTCTTTCAAAGTAAATGAACAAGTGTATATGATCGAATCACCTCTCCATTTAATTTGTTAAACTACCAACAAAATGAGAACGTACACTTTTGGTTGCGTATCATACTTTTAATCAAATAACCAATGCTTTGTCCAAAGTCCAAAGTCCAAACCCACCTTATCAGGGACTCTGAATATCGGGACAAAGTTGGCAATTAAGACTTCTAGAACATATGATTAATACGAGTGTTAATTACATTTGATAAATGTTAGTAGAGTAGTTAGTGATTCTATTATATTAAGCGAATTACAAGTTACTCATTTAATATTTTTTTAATGCTTCACTTATTTTGTGTATTAGTAGTAGTTTGTGTTAGAGGATATACATTTAGAAGATCATAAATACAGAGTTCCATTTAACACATAAAAGGCCAAATACATCGGCCTCCACACCAATTTCTCAATGCTATGTTAAACGTACTGAAAATACTATCACTCATGTGATTAACACAATTGAGTTTAGTTATATTACAATGCCTGTTGTAAACTAACCATTGAAAGGTGTTTTGTTGGATTTCCCATCAAACAATAATAGTCTTCAAAAATTTTATTTTATCCTTTTCATTACCAGTTATTAATTGTTTAAGATGACTGAGTGTTCCGCATCCTTGGTATTTACCATGAACATTTTGTATTATACTACAACATGAAAAAAAATAACAACTGCAACTTGTTTGTCTTGGCGATGTAGAGATTATAGGACTGTTAAGAATTCAAAATGTTTAAGGTGCCAAAACAAGAAAAATGACATCAACTGCTTACTTCTTCAAATTTGCGGTTTGGTTTCGTGATGAAAGTGTTATCATCGTCGCTGAAAGACAGCAATATTTGGTTAATAAGCATCTGCATTGCACTATGTAATGTAGAATTTTCATCACCTTATTAAGATTTAGATGCATAAAAAGACTGGAAGACTTTCGACAAGTTATTTGAGAAGGATGCATAAATATTATGTATTGCTCTTTACAACTATTCTTTTTTTCATTACTACAAAATTTTAATTTACTAGTCAGTCCATATGCATGTGTTGTGTCTAGGACCGTCAAAGGACACTTTTGGATACGGATAATGCCATATCTATATCCGTATCCGAAATCATTTTCAGATATCGTATATCCGTATTCGAAATTATTTTCGAATGTCGGATATCCGTAGCCGCTTAATTTTCGGATACGGACGGATGTTTTTCCGCTCCGTCCATAATCAATAAATTTAAAAGTATAAATGAAAAGGTTTGGTAAAAATAAAATAAAATAGTTTTTGTACTAATGTTCATAAAAAACCAAGAAATAAAAAATGTGATGATAAAACATTGTTTTATACTACTATCTTATGTGTATCCAAAAATGTTTTAAAGTTAAACAATAAAACTGTCCGTTTTCATTAAAAATGAGCAAAAAACCATATCGTACTAACATTCAATGGTTAGGAAATATTTGAAAAATCATATATTAATTAAATATAATTTTAATTAAGCATATATATATGCGCATTTGGACGGTATTTTTCGGATACGGATACCATAATAACCATATCCATATTCGAAAAGCTTTTCGGATATCGGATATTCGTATCCGCTTTTCAGATAATGGATATTTTTCATATTTTCAGATACGAATTTGGACGGATATCGAATTTTTCGGGTACCCATTAGCTGTGTTGGGAGAAAATAGTGAGTTGCTCCTCCTTCTTTCAGATCAATGGGCTTTTTAGATCTTGTATGCGAGCTGATTTTTCAGTGTAGAAGTGAAAAGTAGCAATACATTTAACATGGTAGTTCATGATTACTGAAGCAGCTTTTCTTGTAATAATCTGATGAGAAATTAGGGTTATTTTCTAGAGATTTAATGTCGTGTAAACATAAAATATTGTACCATTACTATATAAAAGGTCACCAGACCTAAAACACGTATATTTTTCAATTTGGGTAAAAAAACCTTTAGTTTAAATCCATAGAGTACATTGGCTTCTTATACCAAGTAACTGGGCCTTAGCATTTGAACTGAGAGCAAAAATGAAAACCAAGTAAAATTAAAAAGATAACACTAAATAGTTTTCTAAGCCCAGCCCACTTTTGCTTTACTACTGAACCAAAACAACAACAGCCCATGTTCATACTTAATGGTGCATGCTTTTGCTTTTACTTTGGTAGACATGAATCATTGTGCAACTTTAAATCATCATTCTATCCATATACAGTGTTCGTTTATTTTTCGAACACTATGATCTTTGCAATTCTTGATCTGGTTACTTATTATCTTCTACATCTCTCAGGTGACAAAGTACTGAAAATGAACAAACACAAGTATATCGATAAGAAGAGAATTGCTAGAGAGCCCGAAATAGGCATATCAGGGATGTGCGGCTTTCAGCGGAATTCAAAGGGTGCATTGATTTTAGGAGTTTTGGACCAAAGATCCCTATTCTCAAAGCTCATACACAAAAAGGCCCTACTAATAAACCCATGTAAATTAGGTCCATGTTTAATCATTTAAATCTTCAGCCGGATTGTTTCACACCTCATTTCCTGGCCTAACTTTCTGGCCTTACATCTTTTTCGCAATAAGAATTGCATGTCATTCGTTTGTGTCTTTCATTACTACGTACTGTTAAAATTAAAATAGAACTCTCACCGTCCTGTCATTTCACTTCAAAACAAACAACTTGCATCATTGAGATTGCATTAAAACAACAGCCTAGAACTTTTTGGCATAAAATGAAAAGGGGGAATGTAACGACCCAGAATTTCTGTTAATTGAAATTCGAATATTTAATTGATTTTAAATATTAATAAGTGAAATTAAACAGTCGAATAAAATTTTAGTTCGAATGATTGGATTTAACTGGATAATTTAATCCATAATTTAATAGTTGAAATTTCAGAAATAATTGAAATTTGGGTTTAATATGATTAAAATTGATTTGTAAAATTTTATTTAATCATATTGGAGTTATAGTGATGTTATAGAACTTTTAAAATTGAATTTAAAGTTAATTTGTGAAAATTAAATATTTTAATATTTAAATCGACGAGTTAAAATAGCCATTTTTCAAACAGTCTCGGGTTTCTAAGAAACTAGTTTCATCGGAACCGTAATGTGATATTATTGTGTGGTTTTAAATTTCGTGTCAATCGGATTTACGGTTTATCCGAGGCAAGCCAAAACGCATAGAAATTAGTTTAAATCGATTTAATTTAAATTTGATCGTTTATTTCCGTAACTCGCACATATGATCGAATTAGCTTCTGAAACCTATTCCATTGTGTTCGGAACGCTTGGTGAACCCTAGAAACGTCAGCCGACACGCTTCGTTTGGAGTTCGGAAATCTTGAGATGAATAGTGTTCGTCATTTTTTCTATAAAAGCACCCCATCTTTCATTTTTGCAAAAAAATATAAACCTAACCCTAAAACTAAAGCCAGCCGCCACCATTAAAATCAATGGCCGAAACTCTACTACCTTCCACCTCGTTTATATCTAAATCCGTCGATCATTAACAAAAACATTCTAAAGCAAACTTGTAGAGCATCGAGTAAGCTATAAATCCAACGGTGGATTTGAGTAATCATCGTCGTTTCAAGTCGAATTGTGGTCGCGTTTGGTTGCCGTTCGCCCCCGTCTCGCGTGCAATGGTGGTGGCCGAGTTCAAGGCAGTTGTATGCATAGGTAGCCCTCGTCATGAGCGTTCGAAAGGAGGTGGCTGATCGTCTCCAAAGTCGACAAGGAGGTGGCGATAATTGGTGAGAAGATGGCGGCTATGGGTTGATATTTGCGTTCGTTACCTGGAAGGGAAGAAGAGGGGAGTCACGGCCAGATTTTCATCTCATCAAAACGTGCGGCCCAGAATTGATTTAGGTTAAAAATTGAAAATAAAATTTATAAATTGTATATATATAAATCGTATAAGTTTTAAATACCATAACTCTTTGATACGAGGTTGGATTGTGACAAAACAAATTGCGTTGCAATCGTTTTGTTGAGCACTACGCAATGGAGCTGGATTGGAGTTGATTGGAGCCAGTGAAAATTTCGAATAAAATTAAACGCTTGTTTAATTTTAGTCGAAATAAAACGCGAAAATTGAATTGAAAGCAAGGTGAGAACTTCTCACTCAATCGAAATTGTTCGATGTTAACTTTAAATAGTTAGATTTAAAATTGTTGATTGTATGCCTGGATGATAAATTTATTGTCTATTGATTGTTAAAATAGACATTATGCACCGTTAGTAAGCGGATGTTATTTATTAAAAACATATACCGCGAATATTTCACTGCAAAGTGAAATTGGTATTATTTATGTACTTGGAGTTGATTTTCCTGCATTATATAGCGGATGAGACCATATTGCGCCACATAATAGCGGATAATATTTTATAAATCCTATATACCGCGATATTCCATATTGGAACGGAATTGGTATTGTGCTAACATCTTCGGATGCAGGGAAATAAGTTGGAGGGATTCAACTGGATTCCTCAACTATATTGATTTATTTACAGATATTGTGATATTTGTTGATTATCATATCGATATATGATGTTTGGATGTCGTGATTGACTATTTAGTGTTGTTGCATCATCGGATCCATTTTTGAAGTTTAAAAAAAAATAATGATATTTGATTTAAAAAGAAAGAATTTTAAAGTGATTTTTGAAAGTATACGTTTTATTAGATTTTGAATTGTTAAAATAAATAAACATTATAATTTTATTGTTATAAAAGTTATATCTTTGGAAAATAATATTCAAGTATAATTTTAGAGTTATATAAGGTTTAAATAACGTTTTGTAAATTATTAAAAGGACTGGTTTATTTAAATTGAGATTTTTGAATTTTTTTAAATGGTTTATATAAAAGATTTATAAAATTAATATTTATAAATTAAAAATATAGGAATTACAAAACGAGTTTTTATAAGTGTTAAAATGAAGTATAAGTGGATTTCACAAGTGAACAAAATTTATAGATTTATAAATTGTGAAATTATAAAATGAATAGATTTTTGTAAAATAAAGATTTATAAGTAATTAACTTATAAATCGGATTTTGGAATTTTAATTGAGATTTTCAAATAAGTATAAATGGTTTATAGATGGGATTTATAAAATATATCTTTTGTAAATCGAAATAATGGAATTATAAAAGAAGTTCTGTTAATGTTGAAAATGAGGTTATAAATGGAATTTTATAAGTAGTAAGGTTTTTAAATCTTGTAAATTGAAGTCCTTATAAAAATAATAAATGGGGATTTATAAACATTGTTTTATAAATCTGAAACCGACTTATTTTGATAAGTCAATTATTTTAGATTTTTAAAGGAGATATATTCATGATTTTGGACGGTGGATAATCCTTTAAACAAAATGTGTAGAACATTGTTGAATTTGGTTAATGAAGAATATTCACGATTTTAGGACAGTGAATAATATATTAAAGTGTTGTGGGGAAGTGATATTTTAAATAGAATTAAAACGATTTGAAGTTATTTTAAAATGCATTAAGTGTCGAAACCATAGATTTCAACATTCATTGTTGAAATAGACGTTTTCGAGAAATAAAAGGAAATGGTGGAATATAACACTGTTGTTATAGTAAATGATTTCTGAAAGGAAATGTTTTATATAGTATTGGGATTTATATATCTGTCTAAATTTCGAATCTCTATACTAGTATTTTGAGTTGTCGTAACGATGTTTTACGCAACATTCGTTTTGACTCAAATAAATGTGTTTAAGGGAATGTTTTCCTTAAAGAATGAAATGTATACTTAATTTCGATTTAAGTATATTGAATATCTTCCAAGTGTTGAAAATAAATGGATTTGTGAATTACTTATTATTAAATAAGTATGGAAATGTTTTCCAATATGAAGTGAATATTTTGAGTTTTTATCTTTTAAAGATAAATTGAAAATGAATATTAGAAATCGATTTGGAAAACGTATATTCATAGATATTTTGGAATTGCAAATTCACTATGGAATTTATAAAAGAAAGGGAAATTTGTTTAAAAATAAATGTTGATTTATTTTTGAAGTGTAGAATAAATTTACGGATTTGAATCGTAAATATAAAGTAAATCGTTAAGGATTTATTTAATTGGTTTAAATGAACCATGTTGAAATGAAAGTATTTCCGTGTAAGAAAAATGTTGAAATTTGCTTTCAAAAGTGGTAAAGGTGAAAAGTGATTTGAAAATTGTTTTCAAATGGTTGAAGTGTGGAAATTATATATCTGGTAAAGAAATTTTGGAAAATAAATAATTTGAAAAATTATTTGGAATCTGGTGATGTTGAGCATACCTATTGATAGTTAAATAACCGACTATCAATATTTACCTTTGAATGGGTATTTGTTGTGATTTGCTTGAATTTGAATGCCACGCTTATTTTTGAATAAGCGCTCACTATTCGGGTTAGCCGGGAAAGGACCTTGGGGTCGTATAACCCATTCCGAATATGTGATACGTCGATACGGATTGCATTTGATGACCGGTGTTAAAGACCGGATATTTATGAAAACAGAAGGATAAACATCGAATGTTTGTGCATCGGCTGATCCCCGATATAGAAATTTATTACCCTTTGTGATGGGAAGTCCGGTCGGGGTTAGTGAATATCCGGATTGCAAGGACTTCTTTGTAAGTGCCTTCGGTTCCGTTCGATCCCGGAACGAACTTGTATGGATGTGTGTCTGACGTTACAATTTGAGATGTAAAGCTGGTTTCTATCAAATATATTACCGTTGGTGGCGGAGAATTTATTCTCTTAGCTTAACACCCTTAGAGGTTATGTAGTTGATGGTTACTAGTGATACATTCCCAAATTTGTTATGTGGCATACGAAGTGCTGTTGAGCATTTGATGATCAAAGAATAGCTTTCGTATAAAGCGTGGCTTTGTGGATGAGACTTCGTCGGACCTCACACCCCGAAAATGGTCAAAACAGGAAGGATGCAGCAAGGTTATTAGGGGGTAGCGCCCCTTTAGTGTATGTCATTCATTCTGGATAGTGGTGGTATCATGGTATGGAGCCCAGATACTTAGCCTATGTTGTTGCTGCAAATTTATTGCTTTGTGGTTGTTGGAAACCGAGGATCCTCGGATATAGATCGGTTACGATCGAGGAATGACATATTCGTGTCAGTACTTACCCAGTTGGGGGTAACCCGGCCTTGTGTTGGCAGAGATCCTATTAGGTTCTCGGGTCGTCTTTCCAGAGGCGTACCCATATGGCAATGGGAAGTTCCTTGGCCTGACCATTTGTTGGAAATCCAAAGAAACAATACGAACCGTGTACGGTTTTAGTTGTATAACCTGCCATGGAATGTGGCGGTAACCTGCTATTGAACATGGTAGCTATAGTAGGCATAAGTGCGAAATGCCTATGCTGGCTAAGATTTATATCTTTACTTTCGAAATGATGTTTTCATACACTATGCACTAGTAATAATATCAAATGTTTCTTTTTAATGCGTATCAAGCATCTTTGACTATCATAAGGAGAAATCTCCTTCGATTCTGCGTTTGCATTGTGTGTGTGTGCGGGAGGCCTTATGGTAGTCTCATTTTCTAAAAAGCATTACGAATCTATTTTAAAAATTATCCTGTACTTTTTTTTAAAAATAAACTGTTTTAAGTTCTCACATGAGTCACATGACTGACTCGGAGTTTATTGTTTTCCTTCCTAAACTCTGGGTGCCCACCAATTTCCACACGGGCAGTCTAGAGTTAGTTTATCAGGAAATTCTGGAATTCAGGAGTTGCTGGAGGCAAGCTGGACGGCATGGCGTATTCAGTAGTATATAGTATTTCTTTTCCACTGTTTGTTGTTGTTATTGTTATACACTCTGATGATGTAATGTAATGAAATATGATGTAATGTAGTAACTGATATAGTTCTTTGTTTAAAGATTATTCATTTATCTATTATATGTTGTTCCGCTGCGATTGTGAGATTTTGATATTGTTCTGTTGTTCTTTCTGTTCTATCTTTTTCTCTCTTCTTCTATCTCTTTCTTCTTCTTTAACCATAACGGTACGGTTTTCCGGCATTCGATTGCTCGGTAGTTGATACAGTGGACGTATTAATGTTGGTTTTCGAGCGTCGAAAAGTCGCGTCGTCACATTTGGTATCAGAGCATATGGTTAAGCAACAACCATGGCTCTGTTGGGAATTACTCATTAGCGATGGAGTCGGTAGTACTCTAGAATGAGTTTGAGTGTAATAATAGATACGAGCGCGTATTTGTTAGTGAATATAAATTGTTTTATATTGTGATGATTGATTTGTTGAGTGGTATATGGATTCTGGTCAATACGAGTAATTAACGTTATTGATAGGGATCTCTAAACCCTTGTACATAACAATTTGACATGATATCGTTTTAAATAGGGTAAATGAAATAATTTTACCTCGATTATATTTTGATATAGAAGGAATAATTTTCTGAATATATTATATATCCTTGGATGTTTGGTTGTTAATGAAATAATCAAATATAAGAACTTAGAGTTTGAAAGGGTTTATAACCAAATAAAATTCTATAAGTATGATTTATCCAAAGCAAGAATAACTAAATTTGATTTAAACCAGAATTTAAATCCCAAGAATTTTGAAAAGTGTTTTAAATGTAATGAAAACAAAGGTTTGGGGATTTAAAACTCTTGGGAAGGTTGAAATGTTTTCCAAAGCGTTTGAAAGAAACGATTGAATATTATTTTAGGAAATATTTTTGGATGAGAATTGTTTTAAAATGAATTCGTGGAAGTAAGGAAGCACTGAACTCACTTCGGTCTCTGGAAAATAATCCTGATGATGATGGCCACATCATTAGAATTCATTTTCGAGTTTCTAAAGTGATGGATTGCTTCCATAGGAAATTGGGTTTGAGTTGATTATAATTTCAAAATGGTTTTGGAGTAAAAACTGGGCAATTGAATTCTGGAAACTTTATCTAGATAATGTGAAAAGTTAAAATGAACCAACTATTGAACCTATTAAGTGATGTTGATATTAATAAAATAAACAAATAAAGATGAGTGAAAATTTTAATCCTGGAATTAAAGTTTAACTTGAATGTATGGAAGTGAATAAAAATATATTTGAATTTAACTTAAGATGAGTTGAATAAAATTGGAATTTGAGAAATGGAAATATAAGTTATGTTAAACAAATGACGTATGAAATGGAATATAACTTAAGTGATGTTTAATGAAGTTGATTTTAGTGTCAAAGTAAATTAATAAGTGAACTAATGAAATGAAGTCATTATGAATATGAACTTGAGTAATATAAATGAAATTCAACCTTATATTATTAAACGAACTAGCAATTGAATTAATAAATGGATTGAATGTTAATCAATCGAATGTAAATAAGTTGATATGGAACAATGAATGTAAGTGTTAATTCATTAAAAGCTAATGTTATTGGGAATTGAATAATTGAATGTAAGTCAATATAATACTAAACCAATTGAAATTAAAAGTGATAAACCAAATTGGATGTAAAATTAATAAATTTGGTTGGATGTACATTGATTGTTATATGAATGTTAGTTGATTGTATAAAATTCATTAAATGTTAATGAAAGTAAATTAGCGAAATTGGAAGCTAAGTAATTGAATTCAAATTGAAAGTGAACTAATGTGAATTTAATTAGTGAATGTTAACTAACTGAATTGAGAATGAATGTTAGTAAAATCCAACGTTAATGAATCAAATGTGATTTAAATTGGAAAACAAATTCAATAAATATTAATGAGAATATGAATGAATATTGAGTTGGTTGATGGTTGCATTTGTTGATTTAGTTGCATTTGCTATATTATGTAGTTTTTATGTTGCTATATGATGTATATTGATATTATTTTCACATATGCATGTTCTCATGTTGTTGTTGAGTGTTTAGTAGGTGCGGATTGCGCTTGCTTCACATTTGGAGCTCGCTTTCGCGCTATATTAGTCGTATACGCTTGCTAATAATAAATAAGGTACATATCTCGTATTACATACCGTACTTTTACACTTTTTCCCTGCGGGATGCCTCATCACTTGATGAGATTATATTTGTGATATATATACTGTCATTTTTTTTGGATCGAGCCGCGCAAAGGAGACTATGGCAAAATTTTTCGAAAATTTAAGGCATTAGAAAATTTTCGAGAAAATTGGAAAAAGTTTGAAAACTATAATTTTGATTTGGAATCAAAAGTTAAACAATAGTAGTTGTTTTTCAAAGGATAACTAAATATGATTTGAAAACTTAGTAAAGTATTGTAAGAAGTTTAACAATATGTTTTGGAAAGTTAATGAATTCTGTAAACTTTTCTTACTTGGTAATTTCGAGGACGAAATTCTTTTAAGGGGGGAAGTTTGTAACGACCCAGAATTTCTGTTAATTGAAATTCGAATATTTAATTGATTTTAAATATTAATAAGTGAAATTAAACGGTCGAATAAAATTTTATTTCGAATGATTGGATTTAATTGGATAATTTAATCCATAATTTAATAGTTGAAATTTAAGAAATAATCGAAAATTGGGTTTAATATGATTAAAATTGATTTGTAAAATTTTATTTAATCATATTGGAGTTATAGTGATGTTATAGAACTTTTAAAATTGAATTTAAAGTTAATTTGCGAAAATTGAATATTTTAATATTTAAATCGACAAGTTAAAATAGCCATTTTTCAAACAGTCTCGGATTTCGACGAAACTAGTTTCATCAGTTCCGTAATGTGATATTATTGTATGGTTTAAAATTTCGTGTCAATCGGATTTACGGTTTATCCGGGGCAAGCCAAAACGCATAGAAATTAGTTTAAATCAATTTAATTTAAATTTGATCGTTTATTTCCGTAACTCACACATACGATCGAATTAGCTTCTGAAACCTATTCCATTGTTTTCGGAATGCATGGTAAACCCTAGAAATGTCAGCCGGCACGCTTCGTTTGGAGTTCGAAAATCTTGAGATGAATAGTGTTCGTCGTTTTTTCTATAAAAGCACCCCATCTTTCGTTTTTGCAAAAAAATAAAAACCAACCCTAAAACTAAAACCAGCCGCCACCATTAAAATCAACGGCTGAAACTCTACTACCTTCCCCCTCGTTTATCTCTAAATCCATCGAACATTATCAAAAACTTTCTAAAGCAAACTTGTAAAGCATCGCGTAAGCTATATATCCAACGGTGGATTTGAGTAATCATCGTCGTTTGAAGTCGAATTGGGGCTGCGTTTGGTTGCCATTCACCTTCGTCTCGCGTGCAATGGGGATGGCCGAGTTCAAGGCGGTTGTATGCATGAGTAGCCCTCGTCATGGGCGTTCGAAAGGAGGTGGCTGATCGTCTTCAATGTCAACAAGCAGGTGGCGATAATTGGTGAGAAGATGGCGGGTATGGGTTGATATTTGCGTTCGTTACCTGGAAGGGAAGAAGAGGGGAGTCACGGCCAGATTTTCATCTCTTCAAAAATTGCGGCCCAGAATTGATTTAGGTTAAAAATTGAAAGTAAAATTTGTAAATTGTATATATATAAAAATCTTATAAGTTTAAAATACCATAACTCTTTGATACGAGGTCGGATTGTGACGAAACGAATTGCGTTGCAATCATTTTGTCGAGCACTGCGCAATGGAGCTAGATTGGAGTTAATTGGAGCTAGTGAAAATTTCGGGTAAAATTAAACGCTTGTTTAATTTTATTCGAAATAAAACGCGAAAATTGAATTGAAAGCAAGGTGAGAACTTCTCACTCAATCGAAATTGTTCGATGTTAATTTAAATAGTTAGATTTAAAATTGTTGATTGTATGCCTGGATGTTAAATTATTATCTATTGATTGTTAAAATAGACATTATGCGCCGTTAGTAAGCGGAGATTATTTATTAAAAACATATACCGCGAATATTTCACTGCAAAGTGAAATTGGTATTATTTATGTACTTGGAGTTGATTTTCCCGCATTATATAGCGGATGAGACCCTATTGCGCCGCATAATAGCGGATAATATTTTATAAATCCCTTATACCGCGATATTCTGTATTGGAACGAAATTGGTATTGTGCTAACATCTTTGGATGCAGGGAAACAGGTTGGAGGGATCCAACTAGATTCCTCAACTGTATTGATTTATTTACAGATATTGTGATATTTGTTGATTATCATATCGATTTATGTACTTGGAGTTGATTTTCCCGCATTATATAGCGGATAAGACCCTATTGCGCCGCATAATAGCGGATAATATTTTATAAATCCCTTATACCGCGATATTCCGTATTGGAAAGGAATTGGTATTGTGCTAACATCCTTGGATGCAGGGAAACAGGTTGGAGGGATCCAACAGGATTCCTCAACTGTATTGATTTATTTACAGATATTGTGATATTTGTTGATTATCATATCGATATATGATGTTTGGATGTCATGATTGACTATTTGGTGCTGTTGCATCATCGGATCCATTTTTGAAGTGTTAAAAAAAATGATTTTTGATTTAAAAAAAAAGAATTTTAAAGTGATTTTTGAAAGTATACGTTTTATTAAATTTAGAATTGTTAAAATAAATAAACATTGTAATTTTATTGTTATAAAAGTTATATCTTTGGAAAATAATACTCAAGTATAATTTAGAGTTATATAAGTTTTAAATAACGTTTTGTAAATTATTAAAAGGATTGGTTTATTTAAATTGAGAACTTTGAATTTTTATAAATGGTTTACATAAAAGATTTATAAAATTAATATTTATAAATTAAAAATATAGGAATTATAAAACGAGTTTTTATAATTGTTAAAATGAAGTATAAATGGATTTCACAAGTGAATAAAATTTATAGATTTATAAATTGTGAAATTATAAAATGAATAGATTTTTGTATAATAAAAGATTTATAAGTAATTAACTTATAAATCGCATTTTGGCATTTTAATTGAGATTTTCGAATAAGTATAAATGGTTTATAGATGAGATTTATAAAATATATATTTTATAAATCGAAATAATGGAATTTTAAAAGAAGTTCTCTTAATGCTGAAAATGAGGTTATAAATGGAATTTTATAAGTAGTAAGGTTTTTAAATCTTATAAATTGAAGTCCTTATAAAAATAATAAATGGGGATTTATAAACATTGTTTTATAAATCTGTAACCGACTTATTTTGATAAGTCGATTATTTTACATTTTTAAAGAAGATATATTCACGATTTTGGACAGTGGATAATCCTTTAAACAAAATGTGTAGAAAAATGTTGAATTTGGTTAACAAAGAATATTCACGATTTTAGGACAGTGAATAATATATTAAATTGTTTTGGGGAAGTGATATTTTAAATAGAATTAAAACGATTTGAAGTTGTTTTAAAATGCATTAAGTGCCGAAACCATAGATTTCAACATTCATTGTTGAAATAGACGTTTTCAAGAAATAAAAGGAAATGGTTGACTATAACACTGTTGTTATAGTAAATGATTTCTGAAAGGAAATGTTTTATATAGTATTGGGATTTATATATCTATCTAAATTTCGAATCCCTATATTAGTGATTTGAGTTGTCGTAACGATGTTTTACGCAACATTCGTTTTGACTCAAATAAATGTGTTTAAGGGAATGTTTTCCTTAAAGAATGAAATATATACTTAATTTCGATTTAAGTATATTGAATATCTTCCAAGTGTTGAAAATAAATGGATTTGTGAATTACTTATTATTAAATAAGTATGGAAATGTTTTCCAATATGAAGTGAATATTTTGAGATTTTATCTTTTAAAGATAAATTGAAAATGAATATTAGAAATCGATTTGGAAATCGTATATTCATAGATATTTTGGAATTGTAAATTCACTACGGAATTTATAAAAGAAAGGAAAATTTGTTTAAAAATAAACGTTGATTTATTTTTGAAGTCTGCAATAAATTTACGAATTTGAATCGTAAATATAAAGTAAATCGTTAAGGACTTATTTAATTGGTTTAAATGAACCATGTTGAAATGAAAGTATTTCCGTGTAAGGAAAATGTTGAAATTTGTTTTCAAAAGTGGTAAAGGTGAGAAGTGATTTGAAAATTGTTTTCAAATGGTTAAAGTGTGAAAATTATATATCTAGTAAAGATATTTTGGAAAATAATTAATTTGGAAAATTATTTGTAATCTGGTGATGTTGAGCATACCTATTGATAGTTAAATAACCAACTATCAATATTTACCTTTGAATGGGTATTTGTTGTGATTTGCTTGAATTTGAATGTCACACTTATTTTTGAATAAGCGCTCACTATTCGGGTTAGCCGGGAAAGGACCTTGGGGTCGTATAACCCATTCCGAATATGTGATACGTCGATATGGATTGCATTTGATGACCGGTGTTGAAGATCAGATATTTATGAAAACGGTAGGATTACCGTCGAATGTTTCTGCATCGGCTGATCCCCGATATAGAAATTTATTACCCTTTGTGATGGGAAGTCCGGTCGTGATTAGTGAATATCCGGATTGCAAGGACTTCTTTGTAAGTGCCTTCGGTTCCGTTCGATCCCGGAATGAACTTGTATGGATGTGTGTCTAACGTTACAATTTGAGATGTAAAGCTGGTTTCTATCAAATATATTACCGTTGGTGGCGGAGAATTTATTCTCTTAGCTTAACACCCTTAGAGGTTATGTAGTTGATGGTTACTAGTGATACATTCCCAAATTGGTAATGTGGCATACGAAGTGCTGTTGAGCATTTGATGATCAAAGCACAGCTTTTGTATAAAGCGTGGCTTTGCGGACGAGACTTCGTCGGACCTCACACCCCAGAAATGGTCAAAACAGGAAGGATGCAGCAAGGTTATTAGGGGGTAGCGCCCCTTTAGTGTATGTCATTCCTTCTGGATAGAGGTGGTATCATGGTATGGAGCCCAGATACTTAATCTATGTTGTTGCTGCAAATTTATTGCTTTGTGGTTGTTGGAAATCGAGGATCCTTGGATATAGATCGGTAACGATCGGGGAATGACATATTCGTGTCATTAGTTACCCAGTTAGGGGTAACCCGGCCTTGTGTTGGCATAGATCTGGTTAGGTTCTCTGGTCGTCTTTCCAAAGGCGTACCCATGTGGCAATGGGAAGTTCCTTGGCCTGACCATTTGTTGGAAATCCAAAGAAACAATACGAACCCTGTACGGTTTTAGTTGTATAACCTGCCATGGAATATGGCGGTAACCTGCTATTGAACATAGTAGCTATAGTAGGCATAAGTGCAAAATGCCTGTGCTGGCTAAGATTTATATCCTTACTTTCGAAATGATGTTTTCATACACTATGCACTAGTAATAATGTCAAATGTTTTTTTTAATGCGTATCAAGCATCTTTGACTATCATAAGGAGAAATCTCCTTCGATTCTGCGTTTGAATTGTGTGTGTGTGTGCGGGAGGCCTTATGGTAGTCTCATTTTCTAAAAAGCATTGCGAATCTATTTTAAAAATTATCCTGTACTTTTTTTTTAAAAATAAACTATTTTAAGTTCTCACACCAGTCACATGACTGACTCGGAGTTTATTGTTTTCCTTCCTAAACTCTGGGTGCCCACCAATTTCCACACGGGCAGTCTAGAGTTAGTTTATCAGGATATTCTGGAATTCAGGAGTTGCTGGAGGCAAGCTGGACGGCATGGCGTATTCACTAGTATATAGTATTTCTTTTCCGCTGTTTGTTTTTGTTATTGTTATACACTCTGATGATGTAATGTAATGAAATATGATGTAATGTAATAACTGATATAGTTCTTTGTCTAAAGATTATTCATTTATCTATTATATGTTGTTCCGCTGCGATTGTGAGATTCTGATATTGTTCTGTTGTTCTTTCTGTTCTATCCTTTTCTCTCTTCTTCTATCTCTTTCTTCTTCTTTAACTATAACGGTACGGTTTTCCGACATTCGATTGCTCGGCAGTTGATACAGTGGACGTATTAATGTCGGTTTTCGAGCGTCGAAAAGTCACGTCGTCATGTGGGAAAAAAAGATTAAACGTACAGAAGCATTTTCAGAAAGTAAGATCAAAATGATGGATAACAATTGATTGCATAAAACTGTTGATATGAAAAACTGGATCAATATCCTATCAACAATCCCTAGTACATACACTCAAATGCCTTTTTATTTAGAGATAAGAAAAGCAAAACACATAGTCTAAAGAAGCAGTAAACACTCATAAAACACAAGCTTTAACTCTGATCAAGCACCCATTCTAATGATACAGCGTATGCCCACACCATTAAGCATGTAACCGAAAGCCTTGTTGATCTCTGAGAATGGCACCTCATGAGTAATGAACTTTTCCAGTTCCAGCTCCTTCAATAATTATATGGTACAATGCAACAAGTTAATGATACCTCTTAGCTAGAAAAAATGAACATATAGTGATGATATATATACACACATACATACAACTATTTATACCTTCTTCATGTACATCCCGACTACATCGGGAATATCAGAGCATGGCTTGTAGTTACCTAAGAAGGTTCCTTTAAGAGTTCTTTCATTCAGAACATTCATTGGGTGCGTTTTGAATACAACGTCTTTGTGAGGCACACCTACGAGTACTGCCACACCCCAGCCCTATAACCAAATTCAAAAAATTTATATCACTGTAAATGTTTTCTCTAAGTGTATAGATTTATGAGTTAAAAAAATGATTACATCATGAACACATTCGAAAGTAGATATCATAACATCTACGACACCAGTGCATTCTATGCTGCGATCAACTCCTCCATTAGTCATCTCGGCTAAAACCTCTTGAACTGGCTTGTTGTGGTCTTTTGGATTAAAAAAATCAGTTATACCAAATTTCTTTGCTGGATGAGTTATATAACTAATTTTTATTATTCATTTTTCAAAATGATTTGCACTAATTATGTGTTATATGGAAACAATATTAGCTTCTTCGAATCTTGAAGAATTAACATCAACCCCAATAATTCTTGAAGCCCCAGCAATTCTAGCTGCCTTAGCAGCCTAATCATATGAACATTAAATTAAGTATATCAATACAGGCTACTTTTGAAAATTCATTTCAGTTCTAGAACAATTTCTAAACTATATTCCACACCATGTGGTTGGAAGAGACAATAATACACTGAAGCTATTTCAGATAGGGAAGTGCACTTCTATTTTATTTCTATGCGTTTATTGGCTCAATTTCAAATAGCATCAAAGCACTTTAGTTTTATTTTTAAGTTGAATCACTTTCCACCATCTGGTCAGAAAATAATTTGTATTTGAAAACAGTTTTGAAGCTGGTTTAAAAATAAAATAAGTTTTCAAAAGTGACTAGAGATGTTAAAAAACATCCTATAAAAAATGGATACTTATAGCAAGACTAATTACCCCTAATCCAGAAACAGCAACAGTTGACCCCTTTGTAGGCTTAGCAACATTCAATGCAGCCCCAAGACCTAAAAAATATGAACAAAAGCAATTTCTAATATAATTTATGCATGCAAAGTTGAAGAAAGTACAAGCACTATTTTATGTTTTTGTTTACCGGTGGAGATTCCACAACTGAGCACACAAACGTTATCAAGAGGGGCTTTTAGGTTGATCTTAGCTACACATCCAATATGCACAACTGTGTATTCACTGAAAGTGGAAGTTCCAACAAAATGATAGATGGGCTTTCCTTTGATAGAAAACCTTGACTTCTGATCATTGATCATAACTCCTCTATCAGTGTTGATCCTCAAAAGATCACATATGTTGCTTTCTTCTGATTTGCAGTGCCTACAATCTTTGCATTCGCCTGTGAAAACCGGGAGAACATGGTCTTCTGGTGCTAGATCAGTCACTCCTTCTCCAACACTCTCCACAATTCTGAGAACGAAAGGAACACTAGTTTTAGAAATTAGGGAATGAAGGATGTAGATACTAGGGAAGTAATGATGTATTAAGTTTGACTTATAAGCTGAACATGGATAATACTCCTTTTAACTTCTTATTAAGCATGTAGCATCAACATTCAACCTTCAAAATCAAATAAGAATTTGATTTTACAATTTCCAGCCCTAGTTGCTACAATTCAACCATTAATTTTATTTTCATAAAATTGTGAGCTTAAAAGCAATTATTTGTCATAGGAAAAATGTTAACACACGGATTAGAGAAAATAATTCATCGCTATAATCAATCACAGAAAATCTGAATTTGTTTCCACCAAGATCAAACAACACAAGCGACCATAAATGAAATCTCATAACTAAATGTGAGGACTTAATTAAAAAGCCTTACCCTCCTGCTTCATGGCCAAAGATCCTAAGGAAACAAGGGAGCCTGACCCTACAGAATTTGAATCACAAACAAATATAGGTTGATTATGCATGTTAAGTATCATAAACTCTGCACAATAAAGAAGGATCATAAAGGCGCTATACTGTACCTTAGTGTTTGCACAAAAGATGGGCAAACACCTCCAAGTCGTATGATTTAGTTGATTATACGTTGTTCTTAGTGATTTGGGTGATTTATGGAAATATATAAAATAGATGGACTAAACTGTAAAAGACATGCAGATTTATAGTGGTTCGGCCAGAATGTGCCTACGTCCACTTTATATGCTATTCTGCTTTTCTTTTCAGGTTACAAGTACAAAGCTTCAATTACAAGTATCTGAAAGTTGTTTGAAAGTTCTATCCGTGCTTGAGCTCTCAAACTTGCCTGCCATTGTTGTACCCCTACCCCTCTATTTATAGAGTGAGGCTGGGGGTAGGGGTCTTGGATGTATGTAGCTGTTGATGGGCCTGGGCTGATGTAATCTGGCCTGGCAGTGTTGGTTCGGTAATACCTTCCTCATGTTGGTTTGGTAGTGGTAGTATGCCTCTGGTTCGGTAGTGAATGGCATGTGTGTCGGTCCGGCGGTGAGGGCGTAGCTTGGTCCGGTGGTGGATGGTTCGGGCCTTAGAGGTGAGTTGGTGTCTTGGTTCGGAAGTAGATGGTTCGGTGGTGAGTGGTTCGGCTAGGCATGGAAATGGAGTTGGATCGGCTAATCATGGGAAGTGGGTTGGTTCGGCTAGGGGTTGGTTCGGCAGTGGTGAGGATTTGGTTCCGGTAGTTGGTTGGTTCGGTAAGGACATGGAAAGGAGATGGTTCGGTGGTAGGTGAGTTGGGATTTGGTATTGATCAGGTGATCTCGGTCCGGTGACGAATTGGTCCGGTGGGGCCTTGGATCGGTGGTGAGAATTCGCCCAACATTTGCCCCCCAAAGTGGGGCACATGCCTGCATGTGTCGCACTTTGTTTTTCTTGCAGTTGCGATAGCTTTATTCGGTTCTAAGTGCCGAACCGTTTGGTCCGGTCTCCCTGCGTTGTTCTATAAGTACGGGACTTACGCGTCCTTCATTCCTTACCTTTCGAAATAGCCGGACCAGATTCTCGACTGCCGAACTGATTATAGCGCCGAACCAGCTCCGACTGTCGCTTGAAGTGCCGAACCAGCTCCGATGGCCGAATCGTTTGAAGTGCCGAACCAGCTCCATTTGCCAAACCGTTTGAAGTGTCGAATCAGTTCCTTCTGCCGAACCATTTGAAGTGCCGAATCAGGTGAGACGTTCTCTTGCCGATTGGCTTTTTTGACTTTGATTTACTGAATGAGCTTGGGGACCCCAAATACCGAATGAACTTGATGACTTTGATTTACCGAATGAGCCCGGGGACCTCAACTACCGAATGAACTTGCCGAATGATCTTAGGGAGTATAATGCCGAATGACCTTTTTGCCCTTGAACTACCGAATGTTCTTTTATGTTTTGAATTATGAGTGAAATTCCAGGCTACATACACTTGCATGTTTATATCTTCTGGTCTAACGACGTTCTTTTTGGTGTTTGCAGATAAATGTCTCATAAAGTGGAAACTCGATCAGATAAAAAGAAATCTATGGACAGGAGAGAGCCCCCCGTCGTGCCCCCAATTCAGCCGGAATCAGGGCAACATGGGCCCACACCGAGATCACTAGTGGATGGATATGGCCCTCAGGAGCTCTTGAACTCTCCTCCTGACTGCTTTCCTAGCTCCCTCAAAGAGGAGCAGCTTGATGTTATCTCTCGCTCCTTCGGGATTGATGGAGCGTGTATGCTGTTGCCGGGGGAAGGAGTGATGCCGTACAACCCCCGTGAAGGATATTTCGCTTATAGTAGGTACCATTGCATGTGCGGGGCCATTCCCCCGATCAATGCTTGGATAGTCAGCTTCATCACCTACCTAAAGGTGGCCCCTTTCCAGCTTCAGCCCAACTCTTTCGCTATCATGGTAAGCCTATTCATTATTTTCCAGAGAAAATATGGGCGTCCCCCTTCCAACCGGGAGATCTGGTATTTGTACAACTTAAGAGGCTACAAGAAGGGGTCTCCATACATCAGCTTGGAATCGTTCGTGTCCTTCAAGTCGGTCCTGGACTTATATTCGAAGTTCAGCATGTTCAAGAAAGAATGGTTTTTCGTCAAGGATGACTCTGTTTCTATCAGTCTCTTCACCTCCGGCTGTAAGTTGAAGCTTATTTATAATTTCCGTTCTGACTGCAATGCTTCTCCTTATGTGTTTTTATTTCTTGCTAGCGACAGGTGGATTTGCGGTCGTGGAGAACGATCGCCTGGTTCAAATGGCTGCGGAGATAGAAGACATTTCGGGAAGGGAGAGGTCAGCTTCTTACCTGATCAGGAATGCAACTCTTCTGCAGCACAACTTGATTCTACCACATCAGTCTGTGGTCAAGCAGAGAGACACAGCCGAGGAAAGGGATGCCAAATCAAAAGGAGGGGCCACGACAAAGAGCAGCAAGAGGATACCCTTGTCGATACCTCCGGTCGTCGGGGGAAAGAAGCTCAAGAAATCCGATGGACCCTCCCCTAGCACATGTCCAGATGTTCCAGAGGAGGAAAATGTAGAGGAGGAAAGAGGCGAGGAGGAGAGCGGAGGTGATGGAGAAGGTGATGGTGGTGATGGTGGCGAAGGACAGAGCAGTGACGGCGCCGGGGCTTTGTCTTCTGGGCAAGGGGGGAGATCCAAGAGTGGACAGATGATGCTTTCCGCCAGGCTTTTGAGGGGTTGGAGGAAGGATCGGCCTTGGTGGAGAAGCCGAAGAAAACTGAAAAGGCCGGGAATGGCGCCGGTCCATCTTCTGAGAGCATTTCAGCTAAGGCAACTTCGGCGATTCAAGGTGAATTTTTGACTCCTCTTTTAACTTCACATGTTTCATGGATTGTAGTCCC
Organism: Allium cepa; assembly: GCA_030765085.1. Taxonomy (NCBI): domain Eukaryota; kingdom Viridiplantae; phylum Streptophyta; class Magnoliopsida; order Asparagales; family Amaryllidaceae; genus Allium; species Allium cepa. The sequence goes on from CM060943.1 coordinate 955,508,595, forward strand.
ATGCATGCTTGTAACACTTGGTTTTTATTCCACGAATGGGTAAGGCGGCCAAGACATCAGACATTCGGCACCTTCTCGAACAATTCAAACTCCTCAAAGCTTCCGCTAAACCAAAGCCTCCGACCAACCGTTCCGGGGAAGTAGTCGGCTACCGTCCTCTTCTCGGAGTTATTGAAGAGGATATTCATAAGAAAAGGAGGAGGCACTCCTTATTCGAACCTTCACCTGGACCTCAGCCCCCAACCCAGCCTATTCATGATATCACGGGGGAGGATACTGAGTTCATACCCTCTCCGCATTCATCAGAGAATCCTACCATTACTCATATTGATCGTCCCGGCTTAGCTCGTAATCCATTTGCGGGTCAACCAGATCTGGATCCGGGTTACCCAGATCTGGATCCGGGTTCTCATGATATTTCCTTTGACGATGTTACTGGTGATCACCTTCTCCCTCGCAATCCTATGGTAAGGGTTCTTGATGAGGCCAAGTCCCTGGACCTTGATTTGCTTGCTACTCGGATTGTAACTATGGGGGATGAAGCCAAGGCAAATATCGACCGGGTTGTTGAGGAGACTAGGATGTTGATGGGGCATCACGCCCGACTGGTCAAGGTCGGGGAGGAAATTGGGAGTGCCAACATAAGATTGCGGCTAGTGGTTGCCGACCAGGCCAAGCAACTCGCCGATCAGGCCATCCAGATCTCTCAGCACGAGGATGCCTCCAGACGACTAAAGAAAACTATGGAAGAGACTAGCAGAGCCGAGCTATGGAAAATGGAGGCCATCTGCAAGGAACGGATCGATATGGCCATTGCAATGGTGGATGAGGTTTGGAATGCGGATCTCGAGCGGGTAGAGGAGTTATCTGGGAAGCTTGAAGCCGCGGAGCTTGCTCAAGCCAAGCTGAAGGAGTAGATGGAGGCGATGAGGAAATCCCTTCAGGCTGACCACTTGCGATACCGATCAGAGAGGGATGCTTCCATTGCAAAGCTATCGGCTTCTGAGGTCCGAATGAGGGAGTTTGAGGAGAACGAGTGGATGATGGATGAGATGCTCCAGGATATGTATTTTCGTACTTGGATGCAGGGCAACTTATCCTGGATGGATGATTATCCCCAGATCATGGCCAGGATTTATCTCCGGGCTCTGGAGGAGGCCAAGGCTGATGCGGATAAGGAGGGTGGCATGGCCTTCAGAATGGATGTGGTTTCGACCCAATTCACTAAGGAGGAGAAAGTGGCGGTGAAAGAGGGCATGCGGCTGGTTGCTGCTGAGGAGGTAGGCGTGCAGTTGGGAGATGATGATCAAGGAACAGAAGCCGGTAAGTCTTCCCTTTTAGCCTTTTCATAGCTTGGTTGCTTATTGTTCATTCGATGAATTCTTCTCCTGAATTGGACAGGCGGGACCTCTGAAGCGCCAACTACCTCTAGTCAGCATGCTGGGAGTTCCGATCCGACGGTTAAGTAGACCTCGGAGGGCCAGCAGGATAGAGGCGAAGCCCCGATGCAGTTGGCTCCTCGGCTTGATCTGAACATTTTTCAGTTTACTTGACATCGCCGTCTATGTTAGTCTTAAAACATTGATGTAATTTTCAGGCTGTGATTATGTAACGAACAACTTGATTTTTGGCATGTAACCTTATAACATAAGCTGATTTTGTCATGTTTGAATGCTGTTGTTATTTCGATGTGTTGCATAAAATATAGCTGCGCATGTGTTAGTGATTCAATTGTGTTTGACGCTAAGTTTTTTCTTAAAATATAATTTCATGTCTTCAATGTTAGTGTGATGTGCGTAGAAATTATAGTTACATATTTATGTATAAGAGAAGAAAATACCGTCCTTTAAGTTTTTGCTGTAGACGGTAGCTTTGAATGCCTTGTGTAATCGAATATGGAATGTAGCTGAATGACCTGTCATCCAGCTGTGAGTTCTTATTCCCATTGGCGAGTGTCTCCTATTTTGTGTCCTGTACTTAAGTGATCGTTATAGAGGATAGGAGGAGATTTTTTATAAATAAAATGGAAATATAAGAAATAGTAAAACTTCCAATCACGGAAGGCCTTCGTTGTGCTTAAGTTCGTGGCAAACGGGTTTTGTAGTCACTTTCCCTAGCTGTGGGTCTTGGAGACATTTGTCACCCATCTTACGCCTCCGCGGGGAGTTTTCTTTTTTTTACCACAGCCGTACTTAAGACACATCGGAGCCGGGATCGCGCATAGTAACTACACGGGCCATTATGGCCCATAATCGTGGGTATTATTCGATTTACCGTGGCCAGCTAGCGCGGGTGCCGATCGTCAACTGTGAACTGCCCCTGGCTGGCAACACCTTATGTTGGGGCTTATAATTGGTTCACAGTTGCCGGCGAGCCGAACGCCGTAATGAGCTGCCTAGGCTATTTTCGGCCTCCTCGGTGGCTTATAATCGGCTCATTACAGTTTGCTTTGAGGGCCGTCGCGAGCAATGAGTTAACCCATAGCAGAGGGATGCTGGAGCAAAAGTGTCTCATTGGCGAGGGCATAGATTCGTATAGTACCTGTTAGGTCTTGTCCAGGTGAGGTTGCGCCGTGACGTGTCTAGGACGGAAATGCCCTTACACAGGATTTTGTACAACAGAAAAGGATAAATCTTAACAAGCAGCCAAGATATAAAGGAAAAAGTTAAAAAGAGACAAGATTTTTAAAGTGGTTTGGCACGAAAATGCCTACGTCCACTGATTCTCTTTGTTAATCCACTTTATATGGGCTGTACAAGTTAAGAAAAGCATCGACGAAGGTGTTGGATGTTCCATGCCCTCTGGAATACCTCTCCGTCCACTGTTGACAAAATATAAGCTCCGTTGTGGAGATCTTTATGAATTACATATGGTCCGTCACAGATGGGATCTAGCGCTCCGGGGCATGGGAAGATTCGCTTGAGGACAAGATCTCCTTCTTGTAAGATGCGATGTTTGACTTTGGAGTTGTATTGTGCTGCCACTTTTTGCTTGCGAGCTGCTGCTTTGAGTGCTGCATCATTTCTTCTTTCTTCGATTAGATCCAAAGACATGTGGAGGAGTTCTTCGTTCTCTTCTGGGTTGTAGTGGATCCTACGACAGGATGGCACTACAGTTTCAACTGGGAGCATGGCCTCCGATCCGTATGCCAAAGAGAAAGGAGTATGCCCTGTTGATATTCTGAAAGTCGTGCGGTAGGCCCAAAGTGCCGTAGAAAGTTCATACACCCAAGCGCCTTTTGACTTTTCAATCTTCTTCTTGATTAGAGTTTTAAGAATTTTGTTGGCAGCTTCCACTTGTCCATTTGCCTGGGGATAAGCCACAGATGAGAAGCTTTTGTGAATTCCGTGCTCTTGGCACCAGTTGGCGAACTCCTTGCTGTCAAACTGAAGTCCATTGTCCGATATGATTTTGAGTGGAACCCCGTACTTGCGTAGAACATTTTTGATCAAGATGTTAATAACTTTTGCTGAAGATATTTTATTTAGAGGTTCCGCTTCCACCCATTTGGTGAAATAGTCGACTGCCACTATAGCATATTCTGCTCCGCCTCGGCCCATCGGCAGTTCGCCAATCAAGTCAATTCCCCATACTGCAAAGGGCCAACGGCTGGTCATCTGAGTAATCTCATTTGTTGGTAGTCGAGGAATGTTAGCAAATTTCTGACATCTGTTGCATCTTTTGACGAAGTCTAGGGCATCTTTTTTTAAAGTGGGCCAGTAGTATCCATATCAGAGCATCTTCTTTGCCAGAGTTTGCCCACCAGTGTGATCTCCGCAGCTTCCTTGATGGATGTTGGATAAGATTTCCTTGGCTTCCCTTCCAATGACACACCTCGATAAGGGGTTAGAGATGCCGCGCCGATAGAGGATGCCTTCTTGTATCGTGTAGCGGGAAGCTTTCCTCAAAATTTTCTTAACTTCGTTACACCCGTGGGGCAGTGTGCCATCTTGTAAGTATTTCCGAATAGGAGTCAACCAAGTTTCCTCTTCGATTGCAGCTATCAGATCTTCTTGTTCGAAACTTGGGGATAGTTGTTTCGAGATGGCTACTGTTCCAGAAATGGTGTGTTCTTCATGCTAGCTTGCTTTGCCAGTTCGTCGGCTTCTCGATTCTCTTCTCGAGGAATGTGTTTGATTGAAAAGTGATCCAATTAATCGAGCAGCAGCTTGGTCTTCTTTAGATATGCTGTGAGTCGGTCTCGTCGAGTCTGAAACACTCCTAATACTTGGTTTACGATAAGTTGAGAATCACTATGAAGACATAAAGAACTGACTCCAATTTCTAAGGCAAGTTCTTGTGACGACCCGAAAATTTTGAACATTTGGAAAGAGAATATTTAATTGATTTTAAATTATTTAAAGGTTAATTATCAATTTAAATTACGAATATCATAATTTATTTGACAATTTGATTGTTGAATTAAATAATTTAAATTGGATAAAATATGAAACCTGAGATTTTAAGCCTGTTAAAAATATAATTTGAAGGCTTATAAATTTATATTGATAACACTGAATATAATAGAAGTGTTAAAATTGAATGTAACACTGAATTGTTCAGTTTTGAAAATTTTATAGTTTAAATTGAATTTAAAAATAGCCTTTCGAGGAACAGTCTCGGAATATGGCGAAACCAGTTTCATTGAGTCCGTAATATTGAACTATTATCGGATTTCAAATTTCGTATTGATCGGAGTTTGTATGTGAGTGTAAGAAATATAAACGTGCTAGGAATTTAATTGATAATAACCTAATAAAATTTAATTTAATTGGTTAAGCTTCTTGTATACGCCATCTCATATTCGTTTTAACACGCTACCCTTATTTTTTATTTTTATTTTTTCCATCGTTCACTTCTCGTTCCTTCTTCTGAAAGCCAAGCGAGTTCTTTGCCAAATCGATATTTCTCGTATAACAAACCTTAATCTTTCATCAATTAATCGAAATCTTCCCTTGCCCTTCGTTTTAAAACAGCCGACACCCCTCCCTTCCTTCAAATCAGAACTAAATTCTTTCGATTCGTATAAAAAGAAGAAGAAAATTAATGGCCGCATCGTAGAACCTCTTCTAATCATCCTGCAAATCTTCTCGTTCGACGCAAGTTTGGAGCTTCGAATTTGGGTTTGGGGGTCGTGCCTCCTCTGTACGTGGGTGCGGTAGTTGCTGACGCGGCTACGCGCGGACCTAAGGAGACGGCGAGCTAGGGATTGCGGTGGCTAGGGCTTTGAATTGAAGGCTGCGGCGAGTTGTGAGTGAGGAGTTGGGCCAACGCAGCGGTGAGTTCGCGAAGGGTTCGAAAGGGGGAGCTCGTGGATTCGATGGTCGTGGTTCTCAGGGTTGGTTCGGGCTCGTCGATTTTGTGGGGTTGGAGCAATCGAGTGGGGCGGTGGTGGTGATGCTCACGTACTAGCATCGAGGTTGTAGGGAAGTCGACAGTAAGGTATAATGTATTTTATTTAATTTAATAAAAATATATATATGCAGTTTCTAATTTAGAATATATACATATATATAGTGGTAAATAGAATATATATAAAGATTTTGAAAGTAAACAGGAATTTTTAAATGTGGAAGTTTTGGGAATCTATAAATTATTTTAAGTGTACATGAGTTTCAAAATGAAAAATAAAATAAATAAACTTATATACATTTTGATTTACTTGTCGGATTTTAAAAATGAACTATATTATGGAAGTAGTTTTGTTTAGTTGCTAAAAGGATATTTTTATTAAAAAGGAAAAGTTTAAAATCAAATTATTAGCTTAAAACCCAAACTCTTAGTTAATTAAATAAGTAGATGGAAATTTAACCGTCTAGTTGATTCGAATATTAATAAAAATTATAAATGTTTATACAAGGTCAAACATCAGGAAAGCAATATTGAATTGGATTGCAAATTTAAGAGCAAAGGTGAGTTAATCTCACTCAGTTTAAAATTAAATTTAAAATGATTAAATTTAAACAATTGTTTGAATGGTTTAATGAATTGATGAGATATAATATGATATTTTGGACTTGGAGTATTATATTGTGCTGACGTTTGTGGATGCAGGGAAAAACAGGTTGGAGGGATCCAAATGGGTCCCTCATCATATATATATATATTGTTTATTTATTCTCTGCTATGCTCTGTGGATATTCTGTGATGAATTATGTTGAAATATTGAATGCTATAGTTGCTTGGATATATTCTGGACTCTGAGTTATCAAATTATATAACATTGGATTTTTGGAAAGAAAAAAATAAAAAGAGTAAATTTTTAAGAAAATAATTGTAAAGAATGTGAATAAACTAAAATGAATTGGATAAGAATATTAGTGTTTTAAAAACGCAAATTAATAAATTATGTGCGTGGAAAGAAATTTATGAATAAACAGAAAGTTAAGAAAAAATTAAACTTCAGTGTTACCGTTTAAAAGAATAAAATAATTATTTTAAATTTAGGATTTAAATTATTTAAGAAAAGTAAAGAAGGAATTGGGAATAACCTAAACTTGTATATTTCAGCTAAAGGATTTAAAAATCAAACTGAAAATAATAATAAAGTCCATAATTAATTGAATTTCGAAATGAACTGATAAGCAAAGAAATTTATTTCAAAGGAAATAAATTGGGAATCAATTTGGAAAATTGATTTAAGTGGTTGAAGTTGGAATTCTCCCTGGATAACTAAGTACATCTTCAGGTAAATTTTTAAATACAAGTTAATAGTTTTAAAATTTGTTTTAAAAGGTATGCTTTGAAAATTTATTATTTCTAATATTTAAATTCTAAAGTAAGTATTTCCTCAAATCTATTATAGTAGTAATTATTTTAAAAAGTGACTTGGTATTTTGTTTCAAAAGTGGAAATCAAGTTTTATATTTTATTAAGTAACTTTATTTTCAAATATTTATATAGTATGTATTTTTAACAAATTATCAAAGTAGTTTTTAACTTAAATGTTTTAAAGTATATATATTTCAAAGTAAAGTGTTTTAAATTATTTTAAAAATCTAGTTTTGTGCTTGGTGATTTCAGAGGAGATAGAAAATATTTGGGAAAGTTGATTCTGAAAAGAATGAGGATTTTGAAACTGTTTTCAAAGGATTAAAAATAAAAATATAACGTGTGAAGATATTTTTGAGATTAAAAAATAATTTGGAAAAAATTATTTATTGGTTGATGGTTGTTTTGTGAATATAATTGATGGTTAAATAACCGACTATCAATATTGGACAAATACGTTGATCGTTTCGAAGAGACCGGGATCGAGATTTATTTCTCGAAAACCACTTCGATCCGGTTTGTACGTTTCGGGTAAACGATTTTGGATTCGAAGATGGAGCAGTAAAGTGCAAGGGCTAGTCGCTACTAATCCTGAGGATATTTCCAAAATGTATGTAGTAGGAATAGTGCCTTCGGTTCCGTTCTAACCCGGGACGGACTTGTATGGACGAATGCTTGCGAAAACATCGTCAGGTGGACGATGGGCATTCTAAGGAATATTGTTCTTAAAGGTAAAGCTTATCCTCAAGCCTCATCAAATGGGAATGACTGAAAATCAGGGGTTATGCAGCAATGCTAGGTGGGTAGCACCCAAGCAGGGTAAGGTCATTCCAGTCTAGATGTCCCTTTTTATTTTTCAGCTTAGTGGTGCGGTTGCTGACCCCAACCATAGGGTGATCTCACTCGGGACTGTCCAGTAAGGGATGGTTCCGGCCTTGTGTTGCAGGGGAGCGGGCGTACTCCTCGGTACGGTGATCTAGGCCCCGTACTGTGACAAGTGGTACCCCAGTGCCTAGTCATTGGTTGGAAATCCATTCTCCCTACGAGCCTTGTACGAGTTTTGTTTGTATTACCCACTCTGTGTCTAGTAGCTGGAATTTAATGAATGTAACAATTTCGGCTATTTTATAAGTATTTGTATATAGACCCTATTATAATATCAGAGGATTTCTATAAAAAAATGTTTTAGCTATCGTAAGGGAAAAACCCGACATGTTTATTTGTGGCGTGGTCTTACGAGACGCTTTTGTTTTCAAAGAATTTTTGAAACTTTAATAATCAATTGGGTGTGATTTTCTCACGCTGGTATTCCAGACTGACTCGGGTATTATTTAAGTGTAATGCTCGGGTCAGACCGAGTATTATAGGATACAGGTTATGATGCTGTGGAGCTCAGGAGACGGGCAAGTTGACGATACGTACATTCGTACTTGTTATATATATATTCCACTGTTTGAGTTGCTGTGTATCCATTGTATGTTATTGGTGTGAGCTGTGACTGATGTACTCTGATGATGTAACGTATGCAAACAGAGATATTTGATTTTGAGTAAAGATTATTTACTATCTATAATATTTTATTCCACTGCGATGGTTAGATTCTGATGTTACTTTCTATTTTCTTCTTCTACCTCTTCTTCTTAAATCCAAAATGGTTCGTATTTTTGTGCAACTTGAGTTGATTTTTGTAGAATAGTGTTGACTCAAGGGGTACGGATTTGCGGGCTGTTACAGTTCTAATCCTGCTATTACCGCTTCATATTCTGCATCGTTGTTGGTGGCGGCGAACTCCAACCTTAGGGCATAGTGCAGCTTCCTTCCCCTCGGGGTGATTATCACAATACCTGCCCCCGAGCCCTGTTCGTTTGATGCTCCATCTACAAAGAGATTCCACTTGATATCTCCTGTTATTTCAGGTTGCTCCTTACCTTCGTTGGTAGTGAATTCGGCCATGGCTTGTCCCTTCATGGCGGTGCGAGGATGGTAGGTGATATCATATTGACTCTGTTCAATGCACCATTTAAGTAGTCGCCCAGAAGTGTCGGAGCGATGGAGTACCTGCCTTAGCGGCTGATCGGTTAAAACTCTAATGGAATGAGATTGGAAATAGTATCGCAGTTTCCATGACGTGATTAGTAAACAGTATGCTAGCTTCTCAAGTTTAGGGTATCTGGCTTCTGCCTCTGTAAAACTCTTGCTTACAAAGTATACGGGCCGCTGCGCGCGGTTGTCTTCTCTCACCAAAGCGGCGCTTAGAGCATGGGACGATACAACAAGGTATAGGTATAGTTCTTCGCCTTCATTTGGAGTTGAGAGTACTGTTGGTCTCTGGAGGTGTTCGATTAGGTTAAGGAAGGCTGTTGAGAATTCGTCAGTCCATTCAGACTTTCCTTTGTCTTTCTTTAGGGCTTCGAAGAAAGGGATGCATTTGTCGGTTGGTTTAGAGATGAATCTGCTTAGGGCGGCCACCTTCCCATTCAGCCTTTGCATTTCTTTTCGAGTGGAAGGTATCCTGATATCCTTCAGGGCTCAGACTTGTTCGGGGTTTGCTTCAATCCCCCTGGCATGGACGATGAATCCCAAGAACTTTCCTGATGACACTCCGAATGAGCACTTTAGAGGATTCAGCTTCATTCCATATCGACGAAGTACTTGAAACATCTCGTCCAGGTGGCTTACATGATTGTTGGCTTTCCTCGACTTTACCAGCATGTCATCCACATAAAATTACATAGTTCGCCCTATTAGTTCTGCAAACATCTTGTTGACGAGGCACTGATAAGTAGCTCCGGCGTTTTTAAGTCCAAAAGGCATTACTCTGTAGCAGTACAATCCCCGGTCAGTGATGAAACTGGTGTGGTCTTGATCAGGGGTGTGCATAGGAATTTGGTTATATTCTTAGTGTGCGTCCATAAAAGATGAGTTCGTGCCCGGCTGTGCTGTCCACGAGTTGATCGATTCGGGGGAGTGGGAAGCAATCCTTTGGGCAAGCGTCATTTAAGTTGGAGAAGTCGATGCATGTTCGCCACTTCCCATTAGCCTTCTTTACCAGTACCGGGTTGGCGATCCATTCTGGGTAGATGGCTTCTCGTATGAAGTTATTGGCAAGTAGGTTCTTTATTTCTTCCTCGAGGGCTGCTGATCGTTCTGCCCCCATGCTTCTCTTTTTTTACTTTACTTGCACCTTGGTGGGATCGATGTTCAGTACGTGGCATGCCACATCTGGGGAGATTCCAGTCATGTCAACGTGCGTCCATGCAAATACATCCAAGTTGTGGCAGAGAAAATCAATGAGTTGATTCTTCAATTCTACACTTAGCTGAGATCCGATTTTCAATAGTCTACTCGAGTCGTGTTTGTCTACAGATACAAACTCCATAGCCTCTGCAGGCTCGGCGGGAGCCTCCTCCTCCCCGTTCCTAGGGTCTAATTCGTTGAAGGGATCATTGGTATACCGAAGAGGAGGGGCAATCTTTAGTTGCTATGCTTCCAGGTTTTTTGTGTAGAGAGTAGTCTCTGCATTCTTCCCCCTATCCTTTCTGCGGTTATTGCGAAGCTCAGTTACATGCAGTCTCGAGCAGTGTCTTGATCTCCCTCTACCTCCCCTATTCCATTGTCTGTTGGAAATTTCATCTTCAGGCACCATGGGGCCAAGACAATTTGGAAGTCAAACAAGGCTGGTCTTCCTAAAAAGGCATTGTAGGCCCAGTGTTTTTCTATCAGCACAAATGTTTGTTTCCGCACAATGGAGCGGGGATGACTTCCTTTTTCGACAAAGAGGTCCAGTTGCCCGAGGGGCATCTTCGCATCCCCCGTGAAACCGTGTAGTGGTTTGTTGTAGGGAGACACATCTTTCATTGACAGCTTCATTTTGTCGAAAGCATAATTAAATAGGATATTTACCGAGCTGCCAGTGTCTACTAGAATTCGGAAAACTTTGGCTGGACCGAACTAGGCAGAGATGACCATAGGATCCATGTGAGGGTACTGCCTTCCCTCTAGATCACGCCTACTGAATGTGATGCCATAATTCTCTTTTCATTTCGGGTGGCGTTCTTCCATAACAGAATTAACGTAGCCTTCATTGTTTCTAAGTGACTTACCGTATCTTTCCGTCTCTGCCCAGCTTCCGTTGGCGATGTGTGGTCCTCCTGATATGGTATGGACCACTATCTCCTCTTGACTAGAGCCACTGGTGTTGCAATTTCCTCCGCCTACTTCTAGGAGGGGTAGCCCTGGATTCTCATTGGCAGGAGTTGAAGTCCTATTCTGACCTTTCGCATAGCGCTCCAGTCTCTTCCTTCTGATGTGTTCTTCAATCAAGTCCCGGAGATGATGGAATTCATTGGTGTCATGCCCATGAGATACATGGAAGCGGCAGAACTTTCCAGACTTAACTGCATTATCTGATTCCTTCTTGTGCGGGGGGCGCTTGTATCTAACTTCGTCTTGGGTGGCCAAGAAGATGTTTTCGATTGTTTCATTCAAAGGAGTGTAAGAGTCAAATCTCGGTCCTGGCCTATATAAATTCTTTTCTCCCTTCTTGCCCCCAGCATTGTCTCTGGAGTCATTTGTTCGAATGTCCTTTGCTACTGCGGGTGTGTTGCCATGAGCTGCCTTAGCTTGTTGCCCTGTCTGCCTTTCAATGGCAGCGTCTTCAAGTCTCATACATTTTCCGGCTTCATGGAAGAAGTCGGGTAAGGTTGCTGGTTTTTCTTTCGTTAATCTCCTAATAAATTTAGTATCCGGATGCACATCACTGCAGAGGGCCACTAGGATAAGTTTTTCATCGGCATCCTGGACTACGGCCGCTGCGGCATTGAATCGGGTTAGATATTGTTGCACTGTTTCTCCGGGCTTTTGTTTGATATTGGACAAGGAATATGCGTCCTTGGGTTGTTCCACATGAATGCGGAATTGGCTGATGAACTTTTCTCTTAACATTTCCCATGAGCGGATGGACCCTTGGGGTAGATGGGAGAACCAGGAGGTAGCTAGATCGGCCAAGAAGAGTGGAAAGCATTTGCACAATACTCCTTCTGTTGCTCCGCTCATGAGCATATGATGTGTGTATCTCTGTAAGTGTACGACGGGATCAGAGGTTCCCTTGTAAGGCTCCATTTTGGCATTTCCATTCTCGGGGGGTCATCGCAATCTCGATATTGCGGGTGAAGGGGCTGGTTACCCTAGCGCCTATCCCTTGATCTCTTTGATCCCTTCGGACGCACTCTCTGAATAATCGCGTCATCCTTTCATCAGAATTTGGAGTAGATAGAAATGAGTTTGGTTCTTCTCTGCGGGATTGACTCCGTCCAGATGACCTGTAGGGATGGTACCGTTTATTGCTCCTAACATTTTCCGGTGGCTGTCTTCGGTCTTTTGGGAGCATGCTGGGGTCAGCCAGAGTTGGCCCTTGCCTCGACCTTCTCCTGCTGTGCTCTGTTCTAAGCATTCCCTCGGGTCCAACTTCGGGCTGGACTCCAGCTCTGCCCCGTCCATTGGTGTTCCCATGGTTAGGTAGCATGACAGGCTCAGCCATATCCGACCCCTGCCTAGTATCTCCCCCGTTGGGTTCGGTTCCAAGCATTTCCTCGGGTCGGAATTCGAGCTGAGTCTGGGCTCGGCTCCTACCATTGCTGTTTCTGTTGTTAGCCTCTTCGAAGAAGAAAGATCTTTGTCGCCTCCCAGATCATCCAGACTGGGACTCACCCCATGATTCGGTGTTGCCGTTGGATTCTTTAGCATCCCTTAAGCGTGACATGAGTTGGTCCACCAAGACTTTTTGTTGAGATGTGAAGCGGTTAGTTACTTCACCCACAACCCTGTCCAGATCTGCCCTAGTAATTGGTTGCTCCGTGGCAGGGGCTGTCGGATTTGCCTGATTTCCATTTGCTGTTGCAACGGAACGATTCCCTTGATCTGTGATTACTGGATCCGGAATACTGCTAGTCGCGATGTTTTTTCCTTTTTAACATCTTTCTTCTGCCTAGGAGGCATGTTTTCCAAGCAATGAGCGAAGCTGTTAGGAAGAAGTTTGAGGGGGAGAAGCTGAAGCTTGTAGCTCGAGTTCTCAGTGAAAGCACCAAAAAGGTTTGCACAAAAGATGGGCAAACACCTCCAAGTCGTATGATTTAGTTGATTATACGTTATTCTTAGTGATTTGGGTGATTTATGGAAATATATAAAATAGATGAACTAAACTGTAAAAGACACGCAGATTTATAGTGGTTCGGCCAGAACGTGCCTACGTCCACTTTATATGTTATTCTCCTTTTCTTTTCAGGTTACAAGTACAAAGCTTTGATTACAAGTATCTGAAAGTTGTTTGAAAGTTCTATCCATGCTTGAGCTCTCAAATTTGCCTGCCATTATTGTACCCCTACCCCTCTATTTATAGAGTGAGGCTGGGGGTAGGGGTCTTGGATGTATGTAGCTGTTGGTGGGCCTGGGCTGATGTAATCTGGCCTGTCAGTGTTGGTTCGGTAATACCTTCCTCATGTTGGTTCGGTAGTGGTAGTATGCCTCTGGTTCGGTAGTGAATGGCATGTGTGTCGGTCCGGCGGTGAGGGCGTAGCTTGGTCCGGTGGTGGATGGTTCGGTCCTTAGAGGTGAGTTAGTGTCTTGGTTCGAAGGTAGATGGTTCGGTGGTGAGTGGTTCGGCTAGGCATGGAAATGGAGTTGGATCGGCTAATCATGGGAAGTGGGTTGGTTCGGCTAGGGGTTGGTTCGACAGTGGTGAGGATTTGGTCTGGTAGTTGGTTGGTTCGGTATGGACATGGAAAGGAGATGGGTCGTTAGCAGGTGAGTTGGGATTTGGTATTGATCCGGTTATCTCGGTCCGGTGACGAATTGGTTCGGTGGGGCCTTGGATCGGTGGTGAGAATTCGCCCAACACTTTGCTTCCCAGAAATAAACATCGGTGTGGCAAAGTGAAGTTAAAAGGATCTTAATTCGAACTTCATTAGCCTGAGGTGGCGCCACCTCCACCTCTTCCATCACAAGAGGTTTGCCTGCCTCCCATGCAACTGCAGCTATTCACACGAAAAACAACAAAAGATCAGGAACCAAAATGTCATGAAAATGAACTAATTAGTCTATGTTTGAGTTAAAGATTATTTTAGACGTTCATAGTATATTATGCATCATTTAGGAAAAATTATTCACTGCTTTCCTAAAAGCTAAGGTGGTGTTTGGTTTAAAAACGAATTTTATGTTTTCGGTTTTCAATATGTGTCTCATGTATGAGAAAAATGTAGGGGCGGCAGAAGGGATAAAAGAAAGACGGATGAGATGACGAAGGAGATAGAGGGAGGACAGAAGAATGGATTGTTTCATGTGGTTGTGTTATTTTCCAAAACGCGGTAAATAAAAAAGTTGTTTTCTATTTTGTGTGTTAATTTTGTTTTCTAAATTGGCCGTTTTCGATAATATAAATGCGTCCTGTGATTTTTTGTATGGTCGAAAACCCAAAACTAAAAATAACAAACCAAACGCTATGTATTTTATTTTTCCTTGCCAGAACATTGTACAACTCTGAAATACCTAGAGAGATTATGAATTATCCCAACCAATAATGTATTAGAAACATACATACAACTTTTTGAGGAAAGACCAATAAAGTAAACGAGTGAAAGTAATAAATGCTTGGAACAGGAAACTTCGAGAGGTGATCTGATTCTCCCCAAAAGTAGTCAAGGAAAACTTATAATCCATTGAACTATTAGATCGTTTAAACCAAAATAGTATACAAGTATATCCATCCACCATTCGTGTTGAACAAGAAATAAATGAACATTGAAGTAAAACATGGGATCTTAATATCCAATGGCTAAATGGTTATAACCGAGAATGAATTCATTTTCTACTTGCTTCCAGTTTTCTAGCGGAGAAAATGCAAATCTATAGATTTCCTCCTCTATTAAACAACAAAATTGAAACAGATCATCTAAAAACCAAAAAAATGAAGATAATTACAATTCACAAACCTTTGCACTTGATGACCTGACCAGTTGTGCTAGACATCGTTTTGCAACTATTTTTTTCTCCATTCTCTCCTTTTTCTTGGTAGTACTTCTCTTTTCCTGATCGCTTTTGTTTGTTTGTTAGACATTTAGTATGGGATACAAATAAAATGTTGATGCATAGTAGTATTTATAAGGATATAGAATCATTAAATATTAAATATCTAACACGGCGGCTGGAAAGAAAGATGCAAAACCGTGAACAGTGTTCTAGGAAAACCAGCGAATGCGTTTAGGAGATAACCGGGATTTGAGTTTTAGGTTTTGACTACATTTTGTTCAAGGCTTCTTAGTTTGCCGATTGGTTTGGACATGGTCTTTGCAACGGACAGGCGGTGGATTTACTTGAAGCTTAATATGGCGACGCTGTGGGTGAACTTTACTGAAATGGGTAGTATGTCCATATTAGTTGTGTGCACAAAGCTGTATACTTATCTTTTATGTATAGTTTAACAACCATGGTTTACTTGGGTTGTGTTCTTTTGACACACAAAAGATGCAAGAAAAGATACAAAAGAAGAATGTTTAAAGAAAGTAGAATATGCTCTTGTATTGCAAAAGATGCATTTGAAAAGAGTATTATAATTGTTTTGTTATGATTAATTATTTTTATTACTGCTTTATTTTGTTTTTATTATTTTTAAATAATATAGATAAATGAATTTATATTATTTATAATCCATGAAATGTAAGAAAATTTGAAAAAAAAGACAATTTTTATTAACTACTAATAGTTCAAAATATGAATACAAATATAAATACAATACCACCTTTCCTAAATTTTCTTACAAGATAAATCATAAGCTGTCTTAGCTCCTTGGGCTCGTCCGTTGAGTTCGTCTAGCAAGCAACGAACATATATGTAATCTGCCAACTGAGCAGTCAGAATGTACGTAACTTCCTCATTTCTCATATGAGTCATCCTCCTACTGCACAACCATACATCTAGAAATTGTCTGTGTCATCTCTATGTCATGCGAAGAATCACCATCGGCCTGACATCTACGAGGAGCAGAAGTAGTACTAGAGCGATATATATGTGAAAAAACTTGGAGAGTGCGAGCGTTGATCTCCGCAACGCCTAAGAGAAAGTCAGCATACATTTGGATGTCGAGTTGGACATCGGCAAAGGGAACCTCTATAGCTACGAACTTGCGGGAGAGAGCTTCGATGTAGCCTTCGAATATCCAGTTCAACTTCTGAATTTCGAAGGTGGGCAAACTTTGAATTTCTTATACTTCTTAGTGGTCGTGGTCCACCACTCATCATTTCTTCCAACAGTGTAACGACCTAGAATTTCCGTCATTTGAAATTCAGATATTTAATTGATTTTAAATATCAACATGTAAAACTTATGAGTTGAATAATTTATTTTTCGAATATTTAGATTTAATTGGATAATTAAATCGATAATTTAATATTTGAAATTGCGTAAATAATTGGAAATTGTGTTTAATGTGTACAAAAATGATTTATAAAGTTATAGTAAATCATATTGGAGTTAGAACAATGTTTGTGAACTTTTAAAATTGAATTACAAGTTAATTTGTGAAAATTGAATATTTTAATATTTAATTGACTAATGAAAATAGCCATTTTTCAAACAGTCTCGGATTTCGATGAAACTAGTTTCATCGGATCCGTGATGTCAAATTATTGTAAGGTTTCAAATTTCGTGTCAATTGGATTTATGGTTTGTCCGGGGCAAGCTAAAACGCATAGAAATTTGGTTTAATCGATTTAATTTAAATTTGATCATTTATTACCGTAACTCGCACATATGATCGAATTAGCCTCCGAAACATGTTCCATTGTGTCCGGAACACGGGGTAAACCCTAGAAATGCCAGTCCCCGCGCGAGATTTGGAGTTCGGAAAATTTTGGATGAATAGTAATTTGGAAATTTTCTATAAAAGGCCTTCATTGTTTCAATTTGCAAACTAAACTAAAAAACCCTAGCTTCAAACGTTCAGCCGCCACCCCTTATTTTTAATGGCCGAAGAACTCCCATCTTCTTCCCTCGATCTCTCAAAATCCATCATGAAATAGAGAAAGTTGTCAACTGCAACATTGAAGAGGACGATGTGATCTCGAGATCCATACGGAGATGATGATAAACGAAGCACTGTAGGGGTTCCAAATCGGCCACGTTCCTCTGGGTTTCGCGCACGTTTTTCCATGCATAGACAAGGCTGAACTTGGCCATATTCGCGGCGAAGGTAGAGGAGGAGATGGCGGTCAAGATGGAGGCCTTTGATCATGGTAGAAGTCGTCGATGGGGGGTGCGTTCGAAACCCTAAGTGGCGACTAGTTCGGTTTATTTTGCTCGCGTATGTGATATTCACGTTTGGGGAAGAAACAGGGGACGACCCTGATGCTTGCATATGAAACGTGCGGCCTAGGTAGTGTTTTGGGTAAAATATAAAAAAGAAAATAGTAGAAGTTAATTTTATTTAAATCGTACAAACTTTGTAATAACGTAATTTTGTCATACGAGGTCGAAAAATTACGAAACGAGTTGCGTTCCAATCGTTTTGACGAGCACTACGCTATGGAACAGGATTGGAATCGTTTGGAGCTAGTAAAAATTTCGGATAAAATTAAACGCACGTTTAATTTTATTCGAAACAAAACGCTACAACTATTATCGGAAACTCAAGGTGAGAACTTCTCACTAAATCGAATTGTTTCGATTTAAATTTTAAATCGTTAAATTTAAAATTGCTTGATTGTGTGATTGGATGATAATTATTATCTGTTGTATAGTAATAGACCCTATACGCCGTATATTAAGCGGAGGTTATATATTGAAAACATATACCGCGATAATTCCAACTTGTATCGAATTGGTATTATATATGTATTTGGAGTTGATTTTCCCACATTATATAGCGGATGAGACCCTATTGCGCCGCATAATAGCGGATAGTATTTTATAAATCCCATATACCGCGATATTCCGTCTTGAAAAGGAATTGGTATTGTGCTAACATCTTTGGATGCAGGGAAACAGGTTGGAGGGATCCAACTGGATTCCTCAAACATTTGAACTGGTTTCAATGTTGTGTGTTGATCTATTTATAATCTGCGTGATTATCTTTGTGATTGGAATCGTTAAAGGCTAAATTTTAGCCGAATATATTTTTGGTATCGTTAGATGCCGAAAATAAATAAAAATTGATTTATGAAAATTAAGTTGAGATTTCATAATAAAATTTAATTTTGAAATTGATTCGTTTTAAATAAATAAACGTTGAGATTTTTTTATGTTATAAAAATTATGATTTTTGTGAAATATAACCGAAATGTATTTTTGAAATAAGTAGTTGATTAATTTATAAAATGGTTTAAATTGGGATTTTTGAATTATTATAAATGATTAATATAAAAGATTTATAAAATTGATATTTATAAATTAAAATATTGGAATTATAAAATGAGTTTTATAAGTATTAATATGAAGTATAAATGGATTTCATAAGTGGATGAAATCTATAGATTTATAAACTGTGAAGTTATAAAATGAATAAATTTTTGTAAATAAAATATTTATAAGTAATTAACTTATAAATTGGATTTTGGTGTGTAAATGGAATATGGATAGAATTTTAAATAAAGTGATTTTCATATGTTGAAGTTGTTATAAAGCATAAATGGAATTTATAAACATTGTTTTATAAATCCGAAATCGACTTATTTTAATAAGTTTAATTATTATAGCTTATTAAAGGAGATATATCCATGATTTTGGGACAGTGGATAATCCTTCAAATAAAATACGCAGAAATGATGAATTTGGTAAATGAAGTATATTCATGATTTTGGATAGTGAATAATATATTAAAGAAATATTTTGGGAAAGTAATATTTTAAATAGAATTTAAAATAATTTATAGATGTTTTAAAATGTGTTAAGTATCGAAATCATAGATTTCAACATTCATTGTTGAAATAGACGTTTTCGAGAAATAGAAGGAAATGGTGGACTATAACACTGTTGTTATAGTAAATGATTTCCGGAAGGAAATGTTTTATATAGTATTGGGGTTTATATATCTATCTTAATTTCGAATCCCTATACTGGTGATTTTGGGTTGTCGTAACGATGTTTTACGCAACATCGTTTTGACCCAAATAAATGTGTTTAAGAGAAGTTTTCCCTAAAGATTAAAATATATAATTAATTGGGATTTAAGTATATTGAATATTTTCCAAATGTTGAAAATAAATAGATTGGTGAATTACTTATTATTAAATAAGTATGGAAGTGTTTTCCAATATGAAGTGAATGTTTGAGATTTTATCTTTTAAAGATAAATTGAAATTGAATAATTGAAAGCGTTTTGAAAAATCGTATAAAAGGTGAATATTCTGAAATGTAAATTCACAATGGAAATTTATAAGGGAAATTTGTTTTAGAAATAAACATTGATTTTTTTTAAATGTATGGAAATAAATTTACGGATTTGGAATGTAAATTTAATAAATCGGTATGGATTTATTTGATTCGTTTAAATGAACCATTTTGAAATGAAAGTTGTAAGGGTGTAAATTGATTTGAAATTGGTTTTCAAATGGTTGAAGTGTGGAATATATATATCTTATAAAGATATTTGTTAAAGTAAATAATTTGGGAAATTATTTGAAATCGGGCGATGTTGTGAATATTGATTGATAGTTAAATAACCGAGTATCAATATTGACCCTTAAAGGGCTATTTGTTGTGAATTGGTTGAAATTGAATGCTGCGCTTATTTTTAAATTATTGCGCTCGTTATTCGGACTACCCATTCCGAATAGTGATACGACGTAGTGGATAGCATTGAAGCCGCTGGTGAAGACCGGGTATTTGTGAAAACGATAGGATGACCTATCTATTGTCTCTGCACCGTTAGCTACGGTATGGAGATTTCCTTTGTGATGGAAAATTCGATCGGGATTGTGAATACCTGGATTGCAAGGGCTTCTTTTGAAGTGCCTTCGGTTCTGTTCGAGCCCAGAACAGACTTGTATGGTTACGTGTCTGACACTACATTTTAAGATATAAAGCGGATTTCTTTCAAATACATCTCTGTTGGTGGCGGAGAATTTATTCTCTTAGCTTAACACCCTTCTCTGAGATGTACGAGCTCAGAGATTTTGTAGTTGAAGGTTATCAACGATATATCCAATTTGGTAATGTGGCATGCTGAGTGTTGCTGTGTGATGATTATTTATTGATCATTTGTTGATCAAAGCGTGGCTTCGTGAAAAAGTGTAGCTTTGTGGACGAGACTTCGTCAGACCTCACACCCCGGAAATGGTCAAAACAGGAATATGCGGCAAGGTTATGAGGGTCGCGCCCTTTATGGTATGTCATTCCCTTCTGGAAAAGGGTGGTGTCAGGTATGGATCCTTGATGCTTAACCTATGTGGTTGCTCCAATCTCATTTTTCTATGTGGTTGTTGCTTGGTGATAGAGGGCCCTCGGATAAAGGTCCCAAAGGACCCGGGGGTGGCATATTCGCGTAGTAGTTACCTAGTTACAAAGGTAACCCGGCCTTGTGTTCGCAGAGAGCTGGTTAAGTTCTTGGACGTCCCGCCGGAGGCGATCCCATGTGGCAATGGGAAGTTCCTTAGCCTGATCATTTGTTGGAAATCCAAAGAAACAATACGAGCCTTGTATGGTTTTAGTTGTAGAACCTGCCATTTAATATGGTAGCTATAGCAGGCATAATATAATGATACCTATGATGGCTAAGATTAATATTCTATATTCGAAATGCTTTCATCATTGCACTAATAAAAATATCAAAAATGATTTGTTTTGCGTAGTAAGCATCTTTGACTATCATAAGAATAAATCTCCTCCAATTCTGCGTTTGCATTGTGTGTGTGCAGGGAGGCCTTATGATAGTTTCATTTTCCAAAAGCACTGAGGATATTTTTCCACTTCCCTTGTTGTTGTTGTTGTTGTTTTAAAAGATAAATAACTGTTTTAAGTTCTCACACCAGTCCCATGACTGACCTGGAGTTTATTGTTCTCTTTCTAAATTCTGGGTGCCCATAATTTTCCACACGGACAGTCTAGAGTCAGGTTATCAGGTCATTCTGGATTCAGAAGTGCTATGGAGCTCAAGTGGTGAGCTGGATGGCGAGGCGTATTACTTGTATATGATATTATCTTTCCGTTGTAAATTCACTTGTAAGGACGAATTCATAAGATTGTCCACTTGTATTGTATATTGTTGTTGTACACTCTGATGTGATGTAATGTAATAACTGAGATAGTTCTTTGTTTTAAATATTATTCTTTTATATATTATATGTTGTTCCTCTGCGATATGTGAGATTCTGATATTGTTTCTGTTCTTTTTCCTTATTTCTTCTATCTTTTTCTTCTACCTCTTCTTTTTAACTCTAAAAATTCGATTTTCCGGCATTCGATTATGCGGCATTTGATACAGTGGACGTAAGAATGCCGACCTTCGGAACCCGACAAATTCGTATATGTTACAAACAGTGTCCTTCTCCGTATTCCAAAACCAGCCTTCAATTTTTAGCAGTCGATTCCAATGGTACCATTCACGTTTTAGGTTGTCAAACTTGTTTTTATCTAATTGAGGTTGTAATCAGCACATCTGTGTATTGAAGGCGTTGATGATTTCATCGTACCACTAGCTAACACAACCTTTGCGAGATTCGATGTTGGCGTAGATAAAGGTCAATGTTCATTCCTTGGTTCAGTCCACAATGTGGTGCTACGAACTGGAAGATTCATGGGTCGGCGTATTAAAAAATTTCAAAAAAATTCAAAAAAAGTATGGGAGGTGGATGTTAGTATGTAAAATACAAATTCTACGATATTTATTTCAAATAAGCGACGTAGAAGAGGCAAATTGGAAACATTTTTGGATTGGAAGGGCGAAAGCGTGATTTGGTGAAGAGAAATAGAGAAGGAAGGATTTTAAAAAAGGGAAAGAGTGATCATTGAAATTTTGGTCTTGACGTCTAATGTCTTACGCCAACCATTCAATTCCAACGGTTCACTCAAACGGATCAAATACTTGGGCGTCATTCTTTGCTCGTCAAGCTCATCGAACATGATGCCAACTTTAACTTGTTATTTTTTGGATATGTATGGTACCTTACTGCAATCAAAATGTGCTGGCATCACTTTGGCAATAAAATTTGCTAGTGCAATGCCTACGGGTGTAACGTAATGAAATTATGTGTGGTCTACCTTGATTATACCATCGAGATAATTATACTGGAACAGTTGGTAACGTTTTATTATTTTCCTTCAACATAACTTGATTAAACAAGTTAGTGGGTTGAGTTATTGTAAACCATCTTCCGATATACAATGGAGTTCGTTAACCTAATTTTTTAGGTTGATTATGGTCCTTTTATCGAAATTTATCCAAACAATCGAATAAAATTACTGCATTAGCAAGGTTATCATTTTTGTAAAATTTTAGAATTTAAATAAGTAGAGTGTAGTGAGTTATTTCAAAATTTTCAAAATCAATACCAAAATCTAATGTGAAGGCTATCCGTTGGATGGACGCATCCGTTAACCAAATAACAAACATAAACCATTGTTTACTTTCTGCCAATGCATGGTCGAATGTTTCAAGTTTGCGTACCTGGCTTAAAATGCCCGATTTAATCATTTGACTTGCGTTCGAAAATATTTTTTAGATTCAAACTAGACTTGACTCGACATGATTGGTCGAACGAAAGAACAACGAAGATGGCATTATCTTGCATGCATGGTCTCACTTTTCAACCCAAATGAAAACATTTGAGTGCCAAAAGCCTCAACGGTTCTCTTGTGGAACAATATTGAAACAGGTATAGTTATAATAAATGTGAGAGTTATCATCATTCCCTTAATTTTAGAAGTTTATAAACCTGAAAAATAGATTCCCATGAGATTTTAATTTGAATCCTACCATTTTGACTCAATTTATTTTACTGCGTAATAAATTGGAACTTTATAGTACATATAATGAAAAAGGTACAAAGATTTGGTATTGGGGTAATAGTAGATGTTATTCCTTCAACTCATTTATAAATTCAATAAATTTTCAAGCATAAAAAAAGTATTTTTAAAACTTATTTGGAAAATAGATGCTCCTCCTAAAACTTCATATGTGGCTTATTATACATAAGAAAATTAATACGATTGAATTTGTAAAAAAAAAATCTTTTTATGGCAAAAAACTTGTTTTTTAATATGAAACAATTATGATATTTGTTATAGCTAAATTTGATGCGGTCTTCAAACACACTTAAATGATCGAAGCAGAAGAGAAAAAAAATCAAAGCACAATAGCCTTGGGAAAACTCCAAGTAAGACCCGAAGCAATGTACGCTAAAATCCCAACCGCGACCATTCGGTACCGAACATGAGCCATGGATCGGAATCGATCCATGAAACTCGGGTCAAACAGTTAAAAAACTTAGGTCAGACTCAAAGCAGGCAAAGAGAAATTCAAAGCTCGACAACCTTAGAAAAGTCCAATCGTGACTTGAAGCAAACACACAAAACTATTTGGTCCAACCCCAAGTCAGTTCGGTACCGATCTGTAAGTATAGATCGGTATCGATCTATGAAGTCTTAGATCGGTTGACTCCTAAATTTTTGTGGAAGAGCGTGCACGACATGGTGGATGTGTAGAGGAATATTTTGATACTATGTTGATGATTTTTGCCTGTAAATAGAGGTGGAGTGGACTTGAAAAGAGACTTTATTTTTCTTTTCTTTTTTGAGTTTCGAGACTTTGCCATGGAACCTGTTGGATCACTACCGATCCATTAAATCACATTTTGTAAATGTTACAAAAATTGAATAATAAGATTCAAGTGGACGTAGGTTGGAGTATTTTTCAAACCACTATAAAAATATGTGTTATTATTCTCTGTTTCTTGTTTTTTCTTGATAGTTTTCATATTTATCGCTTCACTGGGCATTTTTTCTCTTTTTGACGCAAACATGTTGGTGCTTTCACTGAGAGCATCGGTGACTTGAAACATGAATTCAGAGAAGATGAAAAGGCCTAACACCATATATGTGATTGGTGGAAGCCAGCAACAACACGGGGGTAGCCAAAGGGTGTCTTTAGAATCAAACCTCCATCCATCTACATAACCAGAGATTAGATGAAAAGAGTGATGAAGAAATGAAAAAAAGGATTGATAGCTAGACAGGAAGAAATAATGAAGGGATTCTTCAAAAAGATGGAATAGTTGAGAACAACCGGAGTTGCTGCTAACCGAAACCAGAAGCCAAAAGGCATAACAAACGCATATGAGAATAGAACAGAATGAAGCGAAACAACCCCCAAGGAGGTATCACAAGTTGATACCAATCCCCAAGCACAAGTCGGTACCGGTCCAAGAAATCTCAGGGGCACGATCGACCTAGACTTGGAATCCAAGTGAGATGAAGCGTGTCCTAGGAATATTGTTAAGCTGCCGAGCATAGATTAGAGTGCAAATACATAACAATAGGAATCAAAGAGTAGGTCCGTAGTAACCACGCACAATAATATGTCAGAAATCAAATCATCAAAGCACAAACTACAGTGGTGCCACAGGAGCAACCACCACTTGTTAATACCAAAAATGGATCAACACCTAAGAATAGGTTATAAGAAACCTATAAGGCCTAGATCTAGCAAAAATTCTAACGTTAGAGAAAAATAAACAATAATAAGAAAGAGAGGCATAAGATTCTATAGTGGTTCGACAATCTTTAGCCTACGCCCACTTTATAGCTTTGTTTCTTATGGAAATGATTGAGATTATAATGGATTTGGGAGAGAATATGTCATAAGTACAGAGGATGGCCAGATTTAAGTCCTAGAATTACCTAAAGTAGTTGCCTTGATGACCATTGTATAGAAGAAGAAGATGAAGAAGAAACATAGCTTTCGCGTAGTGATGGCAGAAACCAGATCAACTTTTGGTTGCTGTATGGCTTGTAATTATAGCGGATAGTAGTTGTTAATGGGCTAGAAGGAGAGATGGAGCAGTGTCCGGATGAAGGCCCGAAAGAGTGTGTGGAGTTGTGAACTTACCTGGATAAACTACATATGTCGATACTGACCTCTTATGTCGGTGCCCACATCTGTAGTTAATCCAAGTAAGTCAACTTCTTTTGTACACTTCGTGCTACTTGATTTTGACTTTTCCCATAATTTTTTCATGGATAGTTGATTAATATTGGTGATAGTCCCTTCATTACATAGTTTGATTTGCTGTTTGGACTGCTAACTCTTCAAATCTTGCACTGGGTTGTTCAAAACTATTGGAAATCTCTTGAGCAAGCATAGAAAAGGTAGAGAATCATTTCTAAAAAGTTTGAGTGGAAAAGATGGAATTATGAGAGGCCAACCTCAACAATAGAGGTCGGTGACAACTTCTATAGTTTGCTCCATTTGGTCGAGTTTTCTTTAGGATGTTTATATCCCTTGTCTAATCGTTCCTCCAAGATTTCAAGTTGTTTCATCTTCGTATTGATGTTCTAACTCCTATCTACTTGGTTAAAAAATAGTTAATACCGTCCCCAATAGATATATCTAGATGTGATCATAGATATTGTCAAGAATGGTCATCCTATGATGGAGATGGATGGGTGTCAGGTTCGATTCCCTCACCTTACATTTTATTTTGAATGAATGATACGATATTGCAGTCGAGCTGCTTGCGTGTGTATGGAATATCGACCGGTCTATAAGCATGCTCTCAGTTGGAAATCTAAAAGTAATCCTCTAAATGATTAGATGATTTAGACGTTTGATTGATGCATTTAATTTAAACTTCATGATCGCTTGATTTTGAAAATCACATGAATGTGATAAGTTATGTTGATCGCGATACACCAGCGGAGACTGGGTACCCCCAAGAATGATTCATGAACTTATTGGGCATGGTTTTATCGATTGAAAAGATGAGGTAATGAACCACAAGGTGCAGGTCCGTTCTCGAAGAGCAGGTAGTTGGACTTGTATAGGAAAGCTAGTCCCCTTACCGGAGAGCGAGTGGTCTAGACTTGTATGGGATAGTGAGCCCCCTTATAGAGAGGAAGCGGATGGACTTGCTCGATCGTTGGGTCCCCTCGTCGGAGAGCGAACGGATTGAACTCAATATGAACAAACAATCCGGAGAGATCAAGAATTAAACTATTGATCCGAAGAGATCGAAGATAAAACTAACCATCTGGAGAGATCAAGGATTAAACTAATGATACGAAGAGATCTAGGATTAAACTATTTATTTGGAGAGATCGAAGAATAAACTAACAATCCAGAGAGACTGAGGATTAAGCTAACGATTCAAAGAGATCGAGGATTAAGCTATCGATCTAGAGTGATCAGGATTAAATTAACGATTTAGAGATCGATGATAAAGCCATCAATCTGAAGAGATCTTGTAACACCTAGTAAAAATTGATAAGAAGTAAATAAAATAAAATAGGATAGGATAACTAAATTAAATAAGATAAGGTTGAAAATGGAAATTTTACAAAAGCCAAAATTTGATCACGAAATTTATGTCATTGTGTTTGTTATGAAATCTCATCAATTTCCATATATAATACGTTAAAAATGAATCTCAAACGCAAAAGTTATGAATGATTGAATTTTTCACATTCAAAACAATTTAAATAGAATTCATTTGTTAATTAATTCTCAAAATTGAAATTTGAAAGTTACCAGTAATTAGATTTGGGGGTTAAGTAAACAAACTATAACTTTAAGTTAAAATTAAGGAATAAAATAAATAAAAACAATGACATGAAATTCTTTTCACAAAACACCATAAAGGTCGACCGCTCCCTTAGGACCGCTCAACCGCTAGCAGTCAACTAGTAGAGTGGAGGCGGTTGATCGGTGGAAGCTAGTGGCGGTTATGGTTTTAATACTTTGAATGTTTAGATTTTTATTATTTCAAACTAACTTAAATCCGACGGTTATTGTGACGATCCACAAATCCATACCCTTTGAATAGAAATAAACCACACATGTCCGACCCAAAAAGCATAGATTGACGGAAATTCATGAGAAAGGAAAAAAGAGAAGAAGAGAAGAGAAGAACGAGAGAAGAGAAAACAAAATAGAACAATATAGAATCTCACATTGGAATAACATATAATATCATATCAATGATCTTTACAAAACAGAAACTGTATATACATACATCAATCAGAGTTCAATAATCAATCACTAGTTATCAGCCTGGACAATTATAATAACCCGTCCTTACAATTGCTGATAATATAAATAATAAAGAATGCAACGGATAGTAAACAGATGCGTGTATACGAAAATGAAGATCTCCAGCTCGTCTGCTAAAGCTCCAAAAGCACCAAATCTGAGCCTGTAAATATACTTGGTCTGATCCGAGCATTGAAAGGGAAGAATGTTCAGATCAGTCTGGTAAATAAGCGTGAGAAACACACTCAATTGCATTTATTAAATTACCAAAAAAATTCCTTTCAAAACAAAAGTATCTCGTTAGACACCGCCACGCATAAACACGGACATGTTTTTACCTTATGATAACCAAAATCTTTCATATCAAATCCTCTTATATTATAATAGTGTCTATCGCACAAATAATATTAATCATAACCCAAATTGTTACATTGATTAAATTCCAGCATATAGCCCAAAATGGGTAATATAATCTAAATGGCTGGCACGTAGTGGAGTTTGAGTTTCCATACAAATGACCAAGTGAAGAGACTACCTTCCAACAGTACATCTCTAGAGGAATGTACCTTGGAACATCACAAAGGAACCTCTAACAACATAAGACCGGCCTATCTTTGTAACTAGATAGTACCGAACTGGGAATGACCCACTTAGCCCTACTGGATCTAACCCTGTTTCGGTCATTTCCGGTTGATGAGGCCTGAGGTAACAATTACCTTTCACATATCACATATCATATCACTTTGATTATCACATTGTCGTTTCCGTTGCACTACTACAAAACAGGCCATTTGCATCGCCTCATTTGAATCGGTTGAAGTAAAAACTGATGCAAATAGAACTATTTGCATCAGTTCTATCTTAATAACCGATGCAATTGGTACACAGAAAGCAATAGGTAATAAAAAATTAAATTTGCATCAGTTGTCACCAATAATCGATGCAAATACGTCGATGCAAATAGTTGTAGTTGCATCGGTTTTAAAGTCAACCGATGCAACTAAATTAATTTGTATCCCTTTCATTACGCACTTTCGTTAATGCCCGCCATCCTAATTTTTTCTGCCGCCGCTTATTTTCCAATTCGTTTCCAGTATTTCGTCTACTTCCAAAAAATCCTAGACTTTAACCAAATCCATGATTTAATCAACCGAATTCCTCTCCCATTTTCTCCTTCACCTTCTTCTCCTCTCTCTCATCTCAATCCCTAATTTCCTCTAATTAATGCTCGAGAGTCTGGATTAAAGGTGAAAGGGTTGGGTTCGCGACGTCGTTCAGGTAATTTCGTTTGTTTTGCGGTCATAAGAGAGGGGTGTAGGAACTTCGACGTTGATGCCTATTTTGAGACCGTCGATCAACCTTGAGACGACGATGGAGGCGTCGATGCCTACAAGATCTACTTCTCCCAATAGGCTAAAGTTAGGGTTTCGACTGCCATCTTTGATCGAAAGGGGTCGAAATATTGGCGATGCTGAAGTGGATTGGTTGCGGTCGTCTAACCGAGCGGCAAAGTATGTTGATTTCTCATTTTATATTTACATTTAGATTAATTATATTTTTTAATTATATTCTAAAGCTAATCATCCTGCTGACAACGTTGACCTAATTCATTTATATGCTTCATAACCTCCCAGGAGTGTTTGATGCTTTTGCCAGTTCACATCAGATTCAACACTCTGCCTTCCAATAAGCTTTAGAGCATTATACTGATGAAGAGGTTACTATTCCTGAGCATAATTATATGACTATTTTTTGAATAATTTTTAAATGTACGTCTCTAAACGTGCTTAGTTTGTATGACTATACCGCCAAACAGGTGCCATTACTTGTTGGGTTTAAATGGTGCATGTTAGAATATAGTTCAACACAAGTGAGCTTATGCTTATCTGCATATATGATGTCATTCTGCATGTTTTTGATTTCATAGTTATCAAAAAACTATTTCTTTAACATAGTCTAGAGTAATTAAGATATTATATCCATAAAAATAGTTAATACATATTGTACTCTAGAGAAGTTTTGGATAGTCACCACACATAATAGGATGGAGAAACCTATAAGAGAAATTAATGTGATATGATAATTTATCATTACGTTTAGTTACATGTAATGTATAGTTGAAGATCATTCAGTATTACCATCCTATAGTGAAGTTCTTGCTCTTTTATCAAGTTCTAGAAAAGCAAGGATCCAAATAATGGAAGCGAGTAGGCTTCGCTTGCGAAACTGTAAGCTTTGGATGATCATCTCATGGCTTATGTACTTATATGATGCTTTGCTCATACTATTGAACAACTCATGACTAGCCTTTTCTACTTCATTACCTTATTTGTGAAACACTGATTGTTTTCTAATTCTATTAGGGGCCATTTGTTAGTGGTGAGAACATATCTGCAGTAGACTAAAAATTATTGCTAAATTGCTTCTTTCCATTTTTAGTAAATTATCTCTAAATTACGAGTAGTGCATGTATTTTCAAATGAAGTTACTTAGAAGTTATAATGGATGCTTCAAATTAATTTCTTAGCAGACCTTTCTGATCTTGTCACTTGTATGAGTTTTACCTTGTGTATTATTGCATTTAGACATTCTAATTATTTTATATCATATATCAACATTTAGCAATATGCTATCTTATAACAATTATTTGCAACGCCTGAAATAGAATTAGGCTTAACTACATAATATATATATGTTCTTCGTATTTTCTATCAAGAATCCCTGGACATTAAGGTATACATGATATACTGTCATCAGCACATTATCATGTTTATATCCTGACTAATTACAACATGCCTCTTCAGTCGCGAGCATGTACAAATTATTGTTTATGTGCATAATACATTTATAATGAATAGAGAAGAGTATGTTGGTTTAACTAATCAAAGACTGAATGGTTTCGAAATGCTTTCTTGTGGCCTTGCAACTCACTTTGTTACTTCAGAGGTATATACACTTATTATATAACTGTTCTAAAGTTATATAAATTTATCATAGGCCATGTTAATTCATAGAAATTGGATATGTTGGAGGAATCTCTCGTTGGAAAAAACACATCTGATTCTTTTATTGTTCATGGAATTATCAATCGATTTTCTCATAAATTGCCTTTAGAGAAAATGGTGATATTAACATTTGAGCCACCAGTCTTTGACATGTTAAATTAGCTAGTGTTGATAGTTGCATTTGCACAATCTATGTATTAAAATTTAGGAATGAAATATGAGAACCATAAATGTTACATGCAATAAGTTCTAGTGTAAAAGTGAGGTATCCAAAATGGATGGATAATGAATAATGAGATGTCTCAGAAAAATAGTAATGTGGTTGTGCTAACCTTTTAAATTTATTATATAGGTTGACAGCCAATGTAACCAATATCTAAACCAAATACAGAGCACAATGTTTAAATACCAAGGAAAAATCAACCAAAGAATTCCTCAAATGAATGCGCGATTCACCACTCGGAAAATTTCCATCTTATACAGAAATCTAAGAAATAGAATTGCTAGTCATATCTTATCAACCAATGAGCATTATGTTCAGGAATCTGCTATGCAACAAGAAAGAAGCTTTGAAACATCATTTGTACAAAAACATTGGGCTCTTCAGCAGCTTAAGAGAAACGAGCATCAGTCCTGGAGACCACAAAGAGGCTTGCTAGAAAAATCTGTTTCTGTATTAAAGGCTTGGATGTTCCAGAATTTTCTGCATCCGTGAGTTCAACTAAAACTAAAATCACAGTCGTTTCTTGAACATTCCAAAATTCCAGACTATTAACATAAGAGTTATCATTGTTGAGAAATCACAGTAGTTTTTAAAGGTTTTAGTTTTTAACTGCAGTAGAAACACATAGTCAAACGTGTTTTTGTTAGTCTAATGCTGAATTTAGTGACCAACTATAGAAAGTAACAGGTGTTTGGACTAATAAAGAATTTATTTATTTTTTCAATTCAGGTATCCAAAAGACAGCGAGAAGCAAATTCTTGCCATACAAAGTGGTTTAACACGGAGTCAGGTAGTCATTTTTGGAACTCCATTTGTATACATTTTCGCTTTTTTTCCGAACATACAAATACTATGTGTTATGTACTGCTCTTTTTATATGTTACACTTAGGTAATACTAATTTCTTAGATTGTGAATATGGGATAACATGGTATAGGTATCTAACTGGTTCATAAAAGCTCGTGTTCGCCTATGGAAGCCTATGATAGAAGAAATGTATGCAGAAATTCATAAAAGAAATCAAGTAGAAGAAGGAACTACTGGTTAAGGAAGAAATCTTGCATATACTGGAGGTTAGAAAACCCGAATGAACTAAATCTTTCAGCCTCGTGGAGCATTTTGTGAGCATTGTATCAGCTCTTGTTTTACATGAAGCAGTAGTGTGCAATAGTGCATAAGTTGCAGAGTTAGCAATTATCTTTTGTTTTACTTCATTAAGCATGCTTATGTCGTTAACTCCAAATTTCAAGTACAGTAATATATTATCCGTTGAATAGTAGAATGGCATGTCTGCACTTATCAATCCATAATGTTGTATTGCAGTTCGAACTGCCGCAATATATCTTACCCCAGGATTTGGCGATGGCATCCTCTCAAGTCTCAACTCTATTTATCAGAAACAACATTTCGGTTGGTTCATCTTTTCTTATTGATGCTTTTATAAAGTAAGCATTTAATTTCTATTTTTTTCCTAAAACAGAGAGGGTGGACTGGAAGGAAACGCCTCAAGGTCATGTCATCATATTGGATGTGCCAGGTACATTACAAATTTGCATTCAAACCATATACATTTATATATAACTGTGTTTTCACATGATCACAATATAATGGCTGTGATTTGTCAAATGATGGGAAACAGGGGTGGAGAAGAAAGATATAAAGATAGAGGTGGAGGACAACAGAGTGCTGAGAATAAGCGGGGAGCGGAAGACAGAAGAGGAGAAGGAAGGGGATACATGGTACAGAGCGGAGAGAATAGAGGGCAAGTTCTGGATACAGTTTAGGATGCCTGCAACTGCGAATTTGGAGGCGATAAAAGCACATTTGGAGAACGGGGTGTCGAAATTGTTGCAGTGGTATAAGTAGTGACAGGAAGTTGTATGAGCAGTAACAGGGATTGGTGGAGCAGATGTTGGTAATTGAGGAGAGTTATATAAGTAGGGTTGTTGGAAACGTGACTATATGCTGAATGGAAAATTGTTGTTGCTGTCAGGTGGAAGAATGCAGCAGGCATTGAAGGTGAAAGTGTAGAAGAGGAGCAGGCAGCGATTGTTTGGATGGAACAACTCAACTTCAGGTAGCTCATGTACAATATAGGATGAAGGTTTGTGCATTTGAAGACCATCTTCTGCTTAATTTATCCACTGTCAACGATACATTCTCTTTTCTGTATATATGTATTTTTGTGTGTCCACATATAACACGCTGCATTTATTTTTTACTACTAACTTCTGATTGTATACTGTGGAATTTATTTATGTTTTTCATTCTTTTGTAGAATTATTAAATCTGATTATGTATTTGCCATCAAATTTAATTTTGAATGATTGTAATATTGCATGCAATAATTGTTTGTTATAATCAATAATATATATAAAGTCTATTTGAGTACTGTAATAATGGTTTCTGAGAATGGCACTTTTGCATCAGGTATAAATAGTTGATGCAATAGAGGGATTATTTTGCATCAGTTGTTATAAAAAACCGATGCAATAGAGGGATTAGTTTGCATCTATTGTTAAAAAAACCGATCCAATAGAGGGATTAGTTTGCATCGGTTTTCAACAACAACCTATGCAACAAGTTCCTTTGTTGCATTGGTTTTCATTACAACCGATGCAACATGGGGGCTGTGTCCAAGCAAACAACCATGATATTTTGCATCAGTTGTTAGTAACAGCCGATGCAAAAAGGACCTTTTTGCATCGGTTTCAAAACTGATGCAAAAGTGTTAAGCCTGTTGCACCGGTTGTTGAACTGATGCAAAAGGGGGGTAAACAACCAATGCAAATGGCCTGTTTTGTAGTAGTGTTGACTAATAATTGACTTCCACAAAAATACAACCCTTGAGCTCGTACGTCTAAAGAAGGGTGTTAAGCTAAGAGAAGTTGCCTTCTCCGCCACCACTGATGTACGTTTGAAAGAACCAATGTAGGTAATCTTAGAAATGCAATGTCAAACACTCGTCCATACAAGTTGTCCAGGAACAGGGCAAACCGAAGGTACTTTCCTACCACATCCTATCGGAAATACCTAGGATTAGTAGCGAATAGTCCTTGCATTGTATATTCCATAACGAAGAGACTACTGCTACTATAAGTATATTGGGATTTTAACCCCAAACGATCAACAAGCAATCCTTCACTATGAAAATCCTAAATATTAGTATCATCACAACCTGCACAATCGAACGCATATACATTGGTCCAAAGTGGTATTTGGATAAACCGATCCTGGTTTCTTTGCACAAACAATGCAAAAGCGTTTCTCAACCTTATACAGAAACTATGTCTCATAGACTTATCACGTCTCCAACTTTAAACTTTCTATCCTTCGGCCAAAAATGAAGCTCGATATATTGGAGTAATCACTCCGCCCTACACTACTCAACATTCTTAACATAATAATCAAGCCTACACGGATGGCAACGTACTAAGTGTACGACTAAATAGTTCCCACATCAAGTCGAGGAACTATAATGGCCAAATTTGATAGTCGGTTATTTAACTATCAAAGCAACAAACAAATATCTAGAACCATAAGCAATCACTAGGCCCTTTTAATTAATCTTTTGTTAATTAAATCAATTTTCAAATATTCACTTCAAATTATCTTTAAAAAGATATAATTCCAAAACCATTTCAACATTTCATTATTTGGAAAACATTTCCATATACTTATTTAATAATAAGCAATTCACAAATCAATTTATTTTCAACATTTAGAAAATACGTCATATACTTAAATCATGATTAAGTATATATTTATTCTTTAAGGAAAACATTCTCTTAAACATACTTATTTGGGTCAAAACGAATGTTATATAAAACATCTTTACGACAACCCAAAATCATTAGTATAGGAATTCGATAGATAGATATATAAAATATCATATACTATATAAAACATCTTCTTTCGAAAATAATTACTATAACAATAGTGTTATAGTCCATGCTTTCCTTACTTTTTGAAAATGTCTATTTCGACAATGAATGTTGAAATCTTTGTATTCGATGCTCGCACGTTTTAAAACATCTTCAAACCATTTAATTCCATTTAAAAGATCACTTCTCAAAACATTCATTTAACTTAAAGGATTATTCACTATCCATAATCATGAATATAATTCGCTTGCCAAATTCATTGCTTCTACACATTTATTAAAGGATTATCCGCTGTCCAAAATCGTGTATATAATTCCTTTAATAAACTTCCATATTTAACTTATCAAAATAAGTTGATTTCACATTTATGAAACAACGTTTATAAATTCCATTCATATTTTATAAAAACTTCCATTTATAAAATTCTTTTATCAACAAATTCCATTTTTTACCTCATTTACATGCCAAAATTCGATTATAAGTTAACTACTTATAATCTCTTATTTACAAATTCATTCTTTTTAAAACTTTATAAATTTATAAATCTCATTACTTATAAGATCTATTTATAACTTCATTTTAAACACTAATAAAACTTATTTACAATCCCATCACTTTTTATTTATAAAATATCAATTTTATAAATCCTATATATAAACCGTTTATAATAAGTTCAAAATTCTCATTTTAAACTATTTTACAAAACAATCTACTTCATATTTCAAAAAATACATTTAGTTATATTTCACAAAACCATAATTTTTATAACATAAAACTATAACCTTTTATTTATTTAAAATAAATTCATTCCTTAACAATTCAAAAATATATATTTTCAAAATCACTTTGAAATCCTTTTAAATTGAAATCATCGCTTTAATATATTTTTAAATTTCCAAAATATGGCCCAATGCTGCAATATCACTAAATAAGGTGATTCACATCAATCATATAAATCCTGGCATCCAAAACATCATATATCATATGATAATAACATATATAACAATATCTGTAATAAAATCAACACTGGTGAGCAATCTAGTTGGATCCCTCCAACCTGTCACCTGTAATAAATATACATATTAGAAAATATGTAAAATGTCCGCTTCGAGGCAGATGCGTGTACAAAGAATCATCTGCTCATATGCGGGAACGTATAAGGTCTCATCTGCTCCAATAGGAGGGAATATATCCAAATCAATCAGTACATATATAACACATCATATCACATCCAAAAAATCATCAATCAGCATAAAATAAATTTATTCTCACTTATATAAAAATATAAGTGGGTCGGAAAGAGTGAGTTGTACTCACTTTGATTCCAATAGACTTTGCAGCGTTTTATTCCAAATAAAATTAAACAGGCGTTTAATTTTACTCAAAATTTTCACTAGCCCCAATCAAATCCAAACTAGCTATAAAACATAATGCTCATTAATACGATCCTAATGCAATTTGTTTCGTCCATTTTCGATCTCGTATGACAAAGTCAAAGTATTTATAAGATCACATGAATTTTATTAAATTAAATTTACAATTCCTTTTTCTTTTTTTAAACCTAGAATCACATTCAACTGTTGATTTCAAAATTACAGATCTCGGCCGCTCCCTCTCTTCTTTTCCAAGCATGTACAGGTCGAACCAAAACCCACCGTCGCCGTTTAGCCCTAATTGTCGCACCTCCATCATCCCATTCGACAAGGATCAAACAATGCCACGTCGAAGCCGCCAACATCTAGCACCAACACCCTCAACCCCTTAAAGCTCAGCCACTATTCACCTCGAAAATCATGCACGAACGTGCAGCGTTCAAACCCATTTTGCCATCGATCCACTTTGTTGTTTTCGATCATCACCGTTGAAAACATAGATCTCGAAAAGCTTGACATTTTTGTAGTTGATAGTTTTTTATAAAAGTGAATGGATCAAGAGAGATCGGAGGGGAAAGATTCGAATTTCCTAGCCATTAAAATGGTAAGTGACGGCTAGGGTTAGGGTTTGTGAAAAAAGAAAATGTTAAGGTCCTTTTGTAGAAAATTTTCGCGCACTATTCATCAAAAAATATTTCGAACTATAATCGAAGCTTGCCGCCTAGAATTTATAATGTTTACCCCTATTCCGAACACAATGGAATATATATTAGGAGCCAATTCCATTATATTTGAAAGATAGGTTTTCCAATGGACTTATTTTGATTAAAATTTAATTAAACAAATTTCTACGCGTTTCAGCTTCGCACGACCAAACCGTAAATCCGATTGACATGAAATTTGAAATCCTACAATAATATAATATTATAGATCCAATGAAACTAGTTTCGTCGAAATCCGAGACTTTGTCAAAGATGACTATTTCTTCACGTTAATTAAATATTAAAATTTCCAATTTTTATAAAATAACTTTTAAATCAAATTTCAAAAGTTCTTATACATCATTCTAATTTAAATAGAATTTAACTCAACTTTATAAATCATTTTCATTTACCTTTATTTCAAATCTCGGTTATTTTCACAATTTCAAATATTAAATTAACAATTGAATTATCCAATTAATCATTATATTCAAAATATAAGTTATTCAACTTATGTGAATAATTGAAATCGATTAAATATCCCAATTTCGAATGACTAAAATTCTGGGTCGTTACATTCTCCCCTAGTTAAAAGAATTTCATCCCCGAAATTATCTAGTAAGAAAAGGCAACAAAATCCGTTAACTTTTCAAAACAATTCGTTCAAACTAGATATCAAATTCATCTAAACCTTTTAGTTTTTCCAAAATCCATTCGTTAAACTTCTTATAAAAACTTTTCTAAGTTTTCAAATCCATTCATAGTTATCTTTTCGAAGCCAACTAATATCTTTAACTTTTAACTCAAAATCAAAATTGTTAGCGATTAAATTTTTTTTCGAAATTCTCAAAAAATTTCTAACACCATAAATTTTCAAAAAATTTCGCCATAGCCTCCTTCGCACGGTTCAATCCGAAAAAAATTTAAATATATGTATCGCAAATAAACATCTCATCTTCGAGGATTAGGCATCTCGTAGGAAAAAAATTGTAAAAGTACGATATGTAATCCGAGATATGTACCTTATATATTGTTAGCGAGCATATACGGCTAATATAGCACGAAAGCGAGCTCAAATGCGAAGCATATGCCATCCGCATCTACTAAACACTCAACAAACAACAAGAAACGTGTATATAGAAAGTAATAGTATAAAGATACAACATATGCCAATACAACAACTATATATGCGAGTATAGCGAATGCAATATAAAGCAACAAATGTAACCATCAAACAACTATCATCCAACTAACATCCAACAAACCAATATCTATCCAATCAATCCATAACCAAATCAATATACATTCATTTCTCATTAATATTCATTGAATTGGTTTTCAATTTTAATCACATTCATTATTCACAAATGATTATATTCAATTCATTTACATTCACTAATTACATTCAAGTTTGTTCACTTTCAAATTAAATTAGATTCAATTCTAATTACTTTCACTTCGCTTCCAATTTGAATGCAATTATTTAGTTTTCAATTTCGTATGAATTTTTATTCAATCAACTAACATCCATCTAACAACCAATGCATATCCAACATAACCTAATTTATTTAATTTACACTCAACATTCAGTTTTTTACTTTGTTTACATTCAATTTGGTTTAACACTTTTAGTTCCAATTAATTTAATATTCAATTGACTTTCATTCAATTATTCAATTCCCAATTTCATTAGCTTTTAAGGAATTAAAACTTACATTCGTTATTCCATATCAATTTATTTACATTCGATTAATTAACCTTTAATCCGTATTTTATTTACTAATTTATTTCATTAGTTCAATTCAATTCATTTTATAACTAAAGTTGAATTTCATTGTATAACTCAAGTTCATACTCATTTAATTACTTCATTTCCTTATTCACTTATTAATTCATTTGGATAATTCCACGTCACTTAAGTTATGTTTCATTTCATTCTTACTTGCATTTACTTTCACTATACAACTTAAGTTCACTTCTAATTTAATTGAAATTCCATTTTATTTAACTCATTTCATTAGCTCATTTCTTTGTCTTTATTTGAGTTAAATTTCATTTTCAAAGATCATTTCCTCTTAACTTAACTTAGATTTCATTTCTAAAGTCATTTTATTTAACTTTTACTTAAGTCAAATTTCATCACTTATTCAAATTCAGATTTTATTTTGCTTAAAAAAATTGTTTAACCATTTTAATATTTGGTTTTACTTACCTTTTCTTGTTCTATAAGTTATACAACTTATTTATTTATTTAAACTTCCAAATTCATATTATATAATCACTTACCATTTAAGTTTAATTTCCATTTCAGTAACTTATCTAATCCGGTTCAAATCGAATTCAATT
Source organism: Allium cepa (assembly GCA_030765085.1). Lineage (NCBI taxonomy): Eukaryota > Viridiplantae > Streptophyta > Magnoliopsida > Asparagales > Amaryllidaceae > Allium > Allium cepa. Next base: position 955,547,124 of record CM060943.1, read on the forward strand.
TATTTTAACTTCACATTTAAATTTTCTTTCATATTTTAAGTCCGAAATTCATTTTACTTATATTTTTCAATTCCAGCTTGGATTTTAAATTTCAAATTCGTTTATCACAATAAAACTTCAATTTTCAATTTACTAATAGTAGCAAATCAAGCACATAGAAACTCGAAAATGATACTGATGATGCTGCAGTCATCACCTTTATTATTTTCCAACAACGATATGAATACAGTGCTTTATATTCTTTTAAAAATCCTTTTTATATTTATAAATATTTACTTATAATATTTCACTATTTTACTTTACTTATATAAGATTCATTTCGAATTCATTTATCTTATTTAGATTTATAATAATATAATATCTTTGAACTTTGTAAAACAACTGTCAAAATCAGCGGAATTCAAATTCTCATATTCGTAGTTTAAATCCATCTTTATTATTTATAACTCATATTTATAAATATACTCCTTTTGTTTCACTTCTTATATATAAGATTATTTTCCAATTATAAATCATTTTAATTATAATTCCACACTTTATAATTTATTTGCTTATATAATTTATTATTCTACAATTGTTGTTTTTTTATTTAGATTATTCAAACAACTTTTATTGACATATATATATATATTCACATTTTCAAACAACCAAACAATCAATTTATATACACTATAATAATTTCTAAAAAATTATCTCTTTATATATAAAATACAATCGAGGTAAAATTATTTCATTTACCCAATTTAAAAAACAATATTATGTCAACCTGTCTCATTTAGGTGTTTAGAAATCCCTATCGATAACATGGCGTCCCACATACCAACCAGAATTCATAAACAACTCAACGGATAAGCAAACACAATATAAAACATTTTATAATCACTAACAAATATACTCTCATATATATAATGCACTCAGACTCAATCTAAGGTGCTACTGACCATATCTATATTGAGTACACATCAAAGCCTAGGAATGTACTAAATCTAAGCTCTGGTACTAATTGTGACGACCCATAAATTTGTACCCTTTGAATCGACAATAAACTACACATGTCCGACCCATAAAGCACAAACTGACGAAAAATCATGAGAAAGAAAAGAAGAGAGAAGAAGAGAAGAGAAGAAAGAGAGAAGAGAAAACAATATAGAACAATACATAATCTCACCATCACAGCGGAATAACATACAATATCTTACTAATGATCTTTAAAGAACAGAAACTGTATATACAAACATCAATCAGAGTTCAAAAACCAATCACTATCTATCAACCTGGACAATTATAATATCATGTCCTTACAATTGCTGATAATATAAACAACAATGAATGCAGTGGATAATGAACAGATACGTGTACACAAAAATGAAGAGCTCCAGCTTGCCTGCTGAAGCTCCAAAAGCACCAAATCTTAACCTCTAAATATACTCGGTGTGATCCCGAGCATTAAAAGGGAAGAACGTCCGGATCAGTCTGGTATATCGGTGTGACAAACACACTCAACTGAATTTATTAAATTACCAAAAAAAATTCCTTTCAAAATAAAAGTATCTCGTAAGACACACCCACACAGACATGTTTTTACCTTACGATAACAAAAAGCTTTCATATCAAATCCTCTTATGTTATAATAGTGTCTATTGCACAAATAAGATTAATTATAACCAAAATTGTTATATTGATTAAATTCTAGCATGTAGCCCAAAATGTGTAATACAATCAAAATGGCAGGCACGTAGTGGAGTTTGGATTTCCATACAAATGACCAGGTGAAGGGACTACCTTCCAGCAGTACGTCTTTAAAGAAATGTACCAAGGAATATCACAAAAGAACCTCTGCCAACACAAGATCGACCTATCTTTGTAACTTGATAGTACCGAATATATCATCCCTATGTCGTTACAGACCTTTCCGAGGGCCCTCACAGCATACAAACCACATTAATTTACATCTTGAACGTCATATCCTAATTAAGAATTACCCACTCAGTCCTACTACATCTACCCCTGTTTCGGTCATTTCAGGTTGACGAGGCCTGAGGTATCGATTACCTTTTTTATATCACATCACTTTAAATGCCACATTATCATTTCCGTTGACTACTAATTGCCTTCCACAAAGATATAACCCTTGAGCTCGTACGTCACAAGGAGGGTATTAAGCTAAGAGAAGTTGCCTTCTTCGCCACCACTGATGTACATTTGTAAAAACCAATGTACGTAATCTTATAAATGCAATGTTAGACACTCATCTATACAAGTTGTCCAGGAACAAGACAAACCGAAGGTGCTTTCCTACCACATCATGTTGCGAAAGCCCTTTGATTAGTAGTGAATAATCCTTGCATTGGATATTTCATAACGAAGAGACTACTGCTGCTATATGTATATTGGGATTTTAACCCCAAACGATCAACAAGCAGTCCTTCACTTTGAAAATCATAAATATCATCACAACCGGCACAATCAAAAGCATATACATTGGTCCGAAGTGGTTTTCGGATAAACCAATCCCGGTCTCTTCGCACCAATAATGCAAAATCGTTTCTCAACCTCATACAGAAACTAAGTCTCATAGACTTATCACGTCTCCAACTTCCAACTTGCTATCCTTCGACCAAGAAGGAAGCTCGATAGATTGGTGTAATCACTTCGTACTACACGAATCAACATCCTCAACACAAACGATAATCAAGCCTACATAGATGGCTACGTACTAAGTGTACGACTAAATAGTTTCCACATCAAGTCGAGGAGCCAAAATAGCCAAATTTGATAGTCGGTTATTTAACTATCAAAGCAATAAACAAATATCAAGCACTATAAGTAATCACTATGCCCTTTTAATTAATCTTTTGTTAATTAAATCACTTTCCAAATATTCACTTCTAATTATCTTTAAAAAGATATAATTCCAAAATCATTTCAACATTTCACTATTTGGAAAACATTTCCATATACTTATTTAATTATAAGTAATTCCAAAATCAATTTATTTTCAAAACTTAGAAAATATTACATATACTTAAATCATGATTAAGTATATATTTTATTCTTTAAGGAAAACATTTTCTTAAACATACTTATTTGGGTCAAAATGAATGTTGCGTAAAACATCGTTATGATAACCCAAAATCATTAGTATAGGGATTCGATAATTAGGTAGATATATAAATCCCATATACTATATAAAGCATCTCCTTTCGAAAATATTTACTATTATAACAGTGTTTAGTCCATGCTTTCCTTACTTCTCGAAAACGTCTATTTCAACAATGAATGTTGAAATCTGTGTATTCGATGCTCACACATTTTAAAACATCTTCAAACCATTTAACTCCATTTAAAAGATCACTTCCCAAAACATTCATTAACTTAAAGGATTATTCACTGTTCAAAATCATGAATATAATTCCCTTGCCAAATTTATTGCTTCTACACATTTATCAAAGGATTATCCACTGTCCAAAATCGTGAATATAATTGCTTTAATAAACTTTCGTATCTAACTTATCAAAATAAGTTGATTTCACATTTATATAACAACGTTTATAAATTCCATTTATATTTTAAAAAATTCCTTTACCAATAAATTCTATTTTATATCTCATTTACATGCCAAAATCCGATTATAAGTTAATTATTTATAAATCTCTTATTTACAAATTCATTCTTTTTATAACATCATAAATTATAAATCTTATTATTTATAAGATCCATTTATAGCTTAATTTTAAACACTTACCAAACTTCTTTATAATCCCATCACTTTTTATTTATAAAATTTTAATTTTATAAATCTTATATATAAACGTTTATAATAAGTTTAAAATTTTCATTTCAAACTATTTTACAAAATAATCCACTTCACATTTCAAAAACCACATTTAGGTATATTTCACAAAACCATAATTTTGATAAAATTATGACCTTTTATTTATTTAAAATAAATTCATTCCTTAACAATTCAAAAATATATATTTTCAAAGTCACTTTGAAATCCTTTTAAATTGAAATCATCACATTAATATTTTTAACATTTCCAAAATATGATCCAATCCTGCAACAGCACTAGATGAGGTGATTCACATCAATCATTTCAATCTTGACATCCAAAACGTCATATATCATATGATAACAGCATATATAATAAATCTGTAAATAAAATCAACACTAGTGAGGAATCCAGTTGGATCTCTCCAACCTGTCACCTGCAACAAATATACATATTAAAAAATATGTACAATGTCCGCTTCAAGGCAGACTCATGTTGTAACAACCCGCATATTTATCGAGTTTGTATTTAAATATTTTATTTAAATATTAACTCGTTAATCGGATTTTGGTCCGAAAAGCTACTTTTTGCAAACGGTCAAATTAGGACTCGAGACCACTTCCATTGAGTTCGAAATGTCATTTACAACTTTTTTAAGTATAAACATCGATAGGTTTGGAGTTAGTGAAATTTCACTAACTTTTCCCGCTTTGGACTTTGGGTTAGTTTAGCCTATTAAGCCCAAGTTCCAACCCTCTTCTCCTCACTCTTCATAAATTTCCTAACTAATCAAGCTTTGGCATTAATGGTGGAGGGAATGGGAAATTAAAATTCCAAAACTCAAATTCAATTGCAATCCATCTTTCTACTCCAAATTCAAGAAGAAGACATTGGATTCAAGCTTCTTGTGCTTAGATAGAAGAAGGATTGATTCTTGCTTGCTTAAAACTTCATTTTCATTGATATTTGGTGCAAAGGTGAGATTTTTATCTCACAAATCTAGTCTATAACTATATTGGACTGTTGGGAATGATTCCCTATAACTTTTGCATGCACATTTGCATTTGGTTTGGATTGGATTGGCGAAAAACTCCAATTTTTAGCGTTTTGGTGAATTTTCTGCACTTAGGTCGTTCTGGCCATTTTTAGGTCGTTCGGAGTTAAGTCGTTCGTCCCTAGGTCGTGAGTCGTTCACAAGTTAAACTTAGGTCGTTCTGGCCATTTTTAGGTCGTTCGGAGTTAAGTCGTTCGTCCATGGGTCGTGAGTCGTTCACGAGTTAAACTTAGGTCGTTCTGGCCATTTTTAGGTCGTTCGGAGTTAAGTCGTTCGTCCCTAGGTCGTGAGTCGTTCACGAGTTAAACTTAGGTCGTTCTGGCCATTTTTAGCTCGTTCGGAGTTAAGTCGTTCATCCATAGGTCGTTTACGAGTTATCCCGATAGGTCGTTGGACCTTATCTCGTTAGGTCGCTCCTGGCCTAACCCTTAAGTCGTGCAACTCTTAAGTCATGCAACTCTTAAGTCGTGCAACTCTTAAGTCGTGTAACCCTTAAGTCGTGTAACCCTTAAGTCGTGCAACCCTTAAGTCGTGTAACCCTTAAGTCGTGCAACCCTTAAGTCGTGCAACTCTTAAGTCGTGTAACCCTTAAGTCGTGCAACTCTTAAGTCGTGTAACCCTTAAGTCGTGCAACCCTTAAGTCGTGCAACTCTTAAGTCGTGCAACCCTTAAGTCGTGCAACCCTTAAGTCGTGCAACTCTTAAGTCGTGCAACTCTTAAGTCGTGCAACTCTTAAGTCGTGCAACCCTTAAGTCGTGGAACCCTTCAGCCACGCAACTCTTAAGTCGGTCACGAGTTATCCTGTTAGGTCGCGACCTCTGTTAAGTCGGCCATGTTGGGTCGTGAGTCATCGTTAGGTCGCGAACACCTCTAGGTCGCAACCACTAAGTCGCTTGACCCCTTAGACCCCTAGGTCGCAGCCGTTAGGTCGTATGACCCTTGAGTCGTTAGGTCGTTAGACCTCATTTTGTCTTCACTAGGCGTTACCGTTTTGGTTGGGGCGCTGCCCCGCACCCCGCCGGGGGCGCTGCCCCCTGGACCCCCGCGACCTGACCGGGCAGGTCGAACCCCGTAAGCGGTGGCGTTGCCCCCGCACCCCCACCTTGGGGGGTTGCCACCCCCCCTGGACCCCCCCTCCGTAGGGGATCTTATCTGAAAAACATTGAGCTGATTTCCTTGGATTTTATTCACATCTCCGTATGCGATTTTTGTGACTGATTGTTTCTACAATTGCTTCTGTGTTTTGTCACTTTATAATATAAAGGTTTCAATACTAGTAGTAAATATCAAAACTCTTTTAACAAACAATTTCAACTCTATTTTTAATAACAAAGCTCTTTTCTTAAACCGTTTTCCAATCTATTAGTATATACAAACCTTTACCTCACTCGGATGAGAAATCTAATTAAACGACTTAGTAAAACAAGTGGTATGAAACGCTTGCGTTCACTTCGTCAGTTAATTCTTGGACTTGTTCGATTGAACCTCTTGTGACAATTTTATTAGTGAAGATTTACAGTTTGTTCGTAAATATTTAAGTTAAGCAAGTGGTTATGGGACATGAAGCTAAACTTCTATATTTACTAGCTTAGTGTAATTGACACTTCTCGTTGATCATGACGATCATTCTGATGATTTAGACTAGCAACTGTGCGATGTCTCTTGTTGCGAGGTTAGACTAGACACCACTTGTGTGATTCCACTCACACATACCTTTTTGCTTTTTGGTTAGTCTGGACCTTAATCTGTGTGATTCCATTCACACATGTGGGGTAGCTCCCCTTGGTCTTCGGACCGTCATGTGATAGGCCTCTTTCTCTTTTCTATGATTTCTGGACTTCTTGCACTGATTTCTAGAATTTATGTCATTGACTTGTTATGAGTACAAGTTTGGGGTATGATGCCCTTTTCGAATCTTTGAGAAGATTCTTGTGATATTGATTATCTCTTATTGATTGATCTTCTGTTGATCATTATTTACATACTTATAGTGGTATGTCATTATGGATGTTTATGTTTATGCCATATCTTTTATGTTATATCATGTCATCTGATATTTATAGCTAGACTGACCCGTTTTATTTTCTTAAATAATACTCGGGTCATACCGAGATGTTACAGGTGCTTCTGCTTGACTTCTTCCCAGGGATTCATCACTCTGACTTTTGGCTAACTATTTAGATTAGCAGTTTTTGTTGTATACACTTGAGATATAGACTCATAGTTGTATTCTTTTGTATAGCACGTGTTGCTATTCTTTTGTATTATCGTGGGACTTACTGACCACTACTCTGATGTACACTTTCATGTGTTAGTTATATATTCATATCTTCTTCCGCCTTTGTGATATGGATGTCTGTGACTGATTTGTGATATGATTATTTCTATGTTTGTTTCCGAAGATTATTTATAGCCACAGTGTGATAAGCAATTACATGGATGGTCGCTCCTCAACAGCCTCATTCTCCGTGCTAGTTGACAGCACTACTCCGGAGTGTTCTTGGCTAGCGTGGGTATAGAGGTGGGGCGTCACACATGTACAAAGGGTCATCCACCAATACACGGGAAGGTATAGGGTCTCATCTAAACAATTATCAATCCGCATAAAATAAATTTATTCACACTTATGTAAAAATATAAGCAAGTCAGAAAGCACTTTGATTCCAATAGATGTTGCAGTGTTTTATTCCAAAAAAAATTAAAAAGGCGTTTAATTTTACTCAAAATTTTCACTAGCTCCAATCAACTCCAAACTAACTCTAAAATGTAAAGCTCGTTAATACGATCCCAATGCAATTTTCTTTTCCATTTTCGACCTCGTATGACAAAGTTATAGCATTTATAAGATCACACAAATTTTATAAAATTAAATTTACAATTTCTTCTTTTAAACCTAGAATCACATCCAACCGTTGATTTCAAAACTGCAGATCTTGGACGCTCCCTCTCCTCTTCCCTAAGCACATACAGGTTGAACCAAAACCCATCGCCGCCGTTTAGCCCTAATTGTCGCACCTCCATTGTCGAATTCGACGACGATCAGACAATGCCACGTCGAAGCCGCCAACGTCTAGCACCAACACCCTCAACCCCTTGAAGCTCTCCCACCCATTCACACCAAAAATCGTGCACGAACATGCAGCATTCAAACCCATTTTGTCGTGTATGCGCTTTGTAGTTTTTGATCATCACCGTTGAAAACATAGATCTCGACAAGCTTGACATTTTTGTAGTTGATAGTTTTTGATCAACGTGAAGGGATCAAGAGAGATCGGAGGGGAAAGAATCGAATTTCCTGGCTATTAAAATGGTATGTGGCGGCTAGGATTAGGGTTTCTGAAATAAGAAAACGTTGAGGTCCTTTTATAGACATTTTTTGCACACTATTCATCCGAAAATATTTCGAACTCCAATAAAAGCATGCCGCCTGACGTTTATAATGTTTTGCCCCTATTTCAAACATAATGGAATATATGTCGGGAGTCAATTCTATCATATTTGAAAGATAGGTTTTCGAATCAACATATATTAATTAAAATTTACTTAAACAAATTTCTACACGTTTCAGCTTCGCACGATCAAACCGTAAGTCCGATGGACATGAAATTTGAAATCTTATGGTAATATAATATTATGGATCCAATGACATTAGTTTCGTCAAAATCCACGACCGTGTCAAAAATGACTATTTTTACACGTTTATTAAATATTTAAATTTCCTATTTTTATAAATTAACTTTTAAATCAAATTTCAAAAGTTCTCTAACATCATTTTAATTTAAGTAGAATTTAACTCAACTTTATAAATCATTTTCGTTCACCTTAAATTCAAATCTCAATTATTTCCACAATTTCAAATATTAAATTAACAATTTAATTTTCCAATTAATCATTATATTCTAAATATAAGTTATTCAACTTATAAAATTAACTTGTGAATATTTAAAATTGATTAATTATCCCAATTTTGAACTAACGAAATTATCAATCGTTACAGTTATGGTGCATTCTAAACACTATAAATAAGAGCTTAGTCCCCCCACTTTCATTCATAAATTATTTTGGGAATTAGCAATGCTCTATTAGTCTCTCTCTTCAGATTAAGAAAAAAGTTCTTTAGGGTTTCAGGTAACAAATTCTAAATTTTTATTATTTTAATTCTAATTTTACTCTCCTTCAGTCCCTCAATTTTTGAACTTATTCTATTTATAAAATCTCTTTTTGCATATATCTAAAAGGGGAAATTCGAAAGAGATTATTCAAGGCGTGACAAATCCAAAAGGGGGAAGAGCTAAGGACCTGTCATGTGTGAAAATCTTGCTCTTTCTATTTTAATAATTGAATAGTGTGGTTTGGATTTAATATGCCTTGGAGAATTTTGGTTTATGAAAATATTACATTAAAACCCCCAAAATTCCCCCAAAGTGAAATGTAAATTCGTATTTGAAATCTCAGTTGTTTATATTCAAATAATGGGAATTGTGTAGATTTACGATTTCAACATTTTACCATCTATTCCACTTCTATTCTTTTTCTTTGGATTAGATTAAGGGTTTTGATTAGGAAATGGCGTGTAATGTACAAATTCTTATTCTTATTTTGCACTACTTATTTCCAAAATTTCCCTTCGTCTAATTTCATGTAAAAAGAAGTTGAATCAAGCATAAAAAAAGAATTGAAACTGTAAGTTTATTGATTAATTCCTTTATTTTAATATAATAGGTTGAGTTTGAATTTTATTTGTATACAATTATGTTGACCTGGTTTTTGGATATTTGATTTATGGTATATTGATAATATGGAAATGAGATTTGTATAATTTTGAAAGAGTTGACATTTAAACATTAATTTAGGACATAGACTCCACATGCTTAGAAATTCCTAGGCTTGTGCGTGTGCATACATGTGTGTATATATAAGTATAAATGATGTATAATTATAACGTATTAATTGCATAGTTAATAAGCGTTAATTATTATTAAATCCCCCTTAGGAAAGTAGTTAATGGTAGATGTGAACTATGTGATAATATATGTAGAAAATGTTATAGATTATGACTAACTTACATGGATGCTTGGTCAGTCAAAAGCACATTGAAGTCTGCCCAACTAATCTGGCTACCACGAGTGTGACTTTAGTACTGATGTGAGACATTGCCTATAATAATTAACTATAAATGACGCGTTAGTCCCAAATTATGTAGGCTAAATTTTCCTAGCTAATCTGGTTATTAGTACCTACGAATAGTCGCACAAATGTGAAACGTCACTGAATGCCATGGGTTATAATATGAAGGACCTGCTTCAGAAATTGAAGGTATTAAATGACTTTGTAAGAGCCTTCCCCTTCCCTATGTGGGAAGTAGTACATGGTCAAGGTTGTGGGTTAGTTACGGTAGAGGATATCTTGGGAAATTGCTCGCTTTGACACGAAGAATTAAGTGGCTGAACAAATTTTGTGCAATGTCAGATAAATATTACTAAAGAGAAGTCTTCCCTGGGATAGGTATTAAAGGACTAGGACCTTCCTTAAAAGTTGTATTAAATGGTCAGAGTCTACATAATCCCATTAAAAGGTATTATGTGACTTGGAAACTATCTCTTACATTGATATGACATTATTGATGGTAGATCTGGGTTATTTGGTTGAAAACAAGATGGCTATGGATTTATATTTGGAAAGACTTAGGATGTAGAAAAAATGCGAAAGACATATTCTTATTTAGATTATACTACCCAAACACTACTATAGTAAGGCTCGAGATTTTTATTCCCTAGATATATGTTGTTTTGACGCCCTCCTCATTATAGCAAAGTTTAGGAAAGATGACGATGTTGAAGGCGAAGGCATGGAGAAAGCTTATGGCAGTCTATCTATTCATGTTATTTTCAGATGTACCCATTGGAAACTGTTGTATTTAAAATATGATGTACCGTAAATATGTAAGGGTTATTATTGGTTTTGTGCTATGGTTTTTATGACATTTTGACTTTATAATAAAATGGGTATTGTTGTCATTATTATATTTTATCCTTCTGCCGTGAGATCTATAGGTAAATAGCTATGTGTTGTTCTTTTATCAACCAACGGCCAGCTTTAGAATGGGTCTAAATTTCGATGAGGCTTTTCTAGATTAGAATTTAGGTCCATTTTAGGGAAAATTGTTACCGGTCGAGGCTTAAACTAATGATCCAAAGATATCAAAAGCTAACCAAGATATTGATAATGCAATCAGGAGAAAACGAAGACTATACTTTGGATTTGAACGCCACTTGACTTTGAAAAGACTTGATAGTTATTATTAGATTAGGTCACTACTTCGATTTGGTTTGGAGTTCTTATAATAGGATTCTAGGTGATGCTAAACGATTTGTAAATAACGTTTCAAGTGATGGCAATGAGCATCCATGTAACATCCCATATCTTGAAGCCCAAATCTAAGCGCTACAGATACTACAACCATCTAGAATATTAACTTTCGGTGACAAAATATGGTAATGTTAATGGTATCCATAATATTAAAAGCACATGAATATGAAACAAAATCAACACAGATTTCTAAAAAAAGCTTTTCTGATTACACTTCAAATGAATATTTCTTATTCAATTACATAATTCCAAAAAGATTCCCAAGTTTTGATCAACTATAACTATTACAAATTATGCCAAGAGAGACATATGAGATCATAGTACTAGATAGACATATCGGTCATAAATACATCATAACAGAAGTAATACTAAATAGCTCCTACATAACTAGTTTGCCTCCTGCATGTCTTCGAAAGCTTATTCGTCCAACCAACTAAACCTGAAAAGTCCTTATCTCTTATTATACTCGAATTTAATTTTGAGCACCCAAGAATTTAATTTGGAGGATCCATGAGAAATCCATATGAATCACTAACGATCCATCCCATTAGCCTATTTTTTGCAACTTTCCTTTTGGGTCTATCTTAGCTTCTTCTTCTTTTGATCATTTTGGTTAATTTTTGAGTTGTTTTGACTTGACGTAGGTGCTCTAGCTCCGTTGAATTATATTAGGTTAAAAACCCGTTTAACGCATAGTTTACAGTATTTATTCCAAATATTAAGAAATTTTCCATTCCTTGTAATTTCAACCGTAGTAAATTTATCCTTTTGTGTTAAACTAATTTATGGAAACCATAGCGGAAAATCTTCCTAAGAATTTAATTCCAGCAAATTAAATATGGAAAATATACTCTAGTTAAATATTTATGAATAGAATATATTTGGATAATAATAGTAGTTTTATTAGGCAGTTTATACATATTTATTTCGTTAATAAAAAAGAATATCGTTTATTCGTTCGTTATCTATGCATAACGTTCGTTAGTTATTATTATATTTAGGGAAGCGATCAGACAGAATAAGAAAATACAGTAATTCATATTGATGGCAATAAATTAGGAATTGTCAACAATTAATAGGAAATAAAGGATTGTAAGCCTAATTAATGGGTAGTTAATGAGAAATAATGGACATAATTAGATCGGGGATAACAATTGGTTTAAGAATGTAACTTCAATTAATGGGCAATTAATAAAAATGAATTCGGAAGTCACAATTTAATAGGAACAAATAGATAAAAAAGGACTGATAAAAATGGAATAGATATAAAAAGTTACTTAATTGAAATTAGTAATCATACATAAATGTCTTAGAAACTGTCCTTTAGGATTATACGGACAAATTGACATTTATGAGCATAAAATGGGATTTATGGGTAAATAATTATTTAAGGTAAACCTTATTGCCATAAATAAAAGGGGAATTAGTAAGCTAAGTCCAATTTCTACCTAAGATAATATAAGTAAAAACTTAGGATGGTTGATTGGACTTAGTAGGCTAGTGATGCGAGGTCAGTAGAGTTACTCAGTGGAAGATTGCCCTTCACTTTGAGGCTACCATCAGTCAGGTACACTAACTATTGATGTGAGATATCACTAATATTAGGACCCGTGATGACGTGAGAAATTGGGCCCGTTCTTTAGTTGAAAAGTGATAAATGGTCCAAATTTGAAATTATAAGTGGTGAACGATATCTCCATCAGGTTTAGTTTCTGGCTTGACGTATTAAGTGGCTGTAGGGTCTGTCTGTGACGCCCCACCTCTATACCCACGCTAGCCAAGAACACTACGGAGTAATGCCATCAACTAGCACGGTGAATAAGGCTGTTGAGGAGCGACCATCCGTATAATTTCTTTGTGCGAGCACCGATATGTCAGATAGTATAACATGCATTTCATTTCAAGAGGAAATCCGACATGCCGATACAAACTCAAAGCTACTACATAGTGGCTATAATATCTTTGGAAACAAATATAGAAATAAGCATACCACAAATCAGTCACATATATCCATATCACAAGGGCGGTAATAGATATGAATATATAACACTTAAAAGTGTACATCAGAGTAGTGGTCAAAAAGATACACAATAACACAAAAGAATGGATACAAGTGCTAGAGAAAAGAATACGTATACATTAAGGAGTCTCTATCTCAAATGTATACAACCAAAAACTACTAATCTAAGTAGTTAGTCAAAAGTCAGGATAATAATCCTAGATGAAGAGTCAAGCAGAAGCACCTGTAACATCTCGGTCCGACCCGAGTATTATTTAATAAGAAAATAACAAATGGATCGGTCTAGCTATAAATATCAGATAAAATGATATAAAATAAGAGATATGACAAAAACGTATGATAATCATAAAGCTGTACTGTAATAAGTATGCAATTGAAAATCAATCAGAGATGAATCAATATCACAAGAATCTTCTCAAAGATCAAACGAATGTCATACTCTTTATTTTTATTCACCAAACCATATATATAGACAATTATATCAATGCCAATCACAAAAGTTAATGACACACAAATTCACCAATGCACAAATATTGACAAACTTATCAATGTAAATCACGAAAATTGGTGAAAACACAAATTCAAGAAATCGATCAATAGAAATCCAGAAATCATAAAAAGGGGAAAGAGGCCTATCACTAGAACGGGAGCATGAAAACTCACCAACACGTGTATCATAAAACGGAAAGCTATTCCATGGTTGCTAACCATTAATTTTGAGCCGAGGCTCCACTAGAACGGCCCGAAGACCATGAGCCGACGCTCCACTAAAACGGCCCGAAGACCATGAGCCGAAGCTCCACTAAAACGGCCCGAAGACCATGGGTCGCAACCCCACCAAGCCGAAGCACCACTAAAAATGGGGTTTAGTCTCCCTCGCAGACAAAGTGACATCGCACATTGCTAGTCTAAATTACAAAATGATCATCATTGATCGATAAGTGTAAATTACAAAAAGCTAGTAAATAAATGAGTTTAGCTTCATGTCCCATAACCACTAGCTTAACTTAATTATTTATGAACGGATTGTAGACTTCCACTCGGGGTTAAGTGTAAATTACACTAAGCTAGTAAATATATGAGTTTAGCTTCATGTCCCATAATCACTAGCTTAACTTAAATATTTACAAACAGATTGTAGATTTCCACTCGAAAATTGTCACAAGAGGTTCAATCGAACAAGTCCAAGAATTAACCGACGAAGTAAACGCAAGCGTTTCATACCACTTATTTTACTAAGCCGTTTAATTAGATTTCTTGTACGAGTGAGGTAAAGGTTTGTATATACTAATAGATTGGAAAACGGTTTAAGAAACGAGCTTTGTAATAAAGTAATGTTTGAAATTGTTTTGATGAAAGAGTTTTGATACTTACTACTAGTATTGAAACCTTTATATTTTTAAAGTGACAAATCACAAAAATGATTGTAGAACAATCAATCACCAAAATTCACATTCGAAGACGTGAATTAATTCCAAGAAATCTATATCAAATCCATCAAAATGGATATTTCCAAAAATTCCAAAATAGAAGTCATTAAAGTCGAATAATTGATAGCATCAACTAGGAATCAAAACGAATCGATAAAAATTGGAATCACAAACAAAATAGGCAAAAATAGGCATAATAGGCATTTAAGAGCAGGTCAGTCGACTGGCTCATTGAGTTCAGTCGACTGAACTCAGTCATAGAATATTCGTGGGATGTTGGTCAATCGACTGGACTCAGTACGCCAGTCGACTGGACCAGAACCTGAGATGTGCTCAGGTAGCAGGTCAGTCGATTGGCCCAAAAATCCAGTTCACTGGAACCTGTTTACTTCACTTCCAAGCCTATCTAAATGAAGGCAAGTTCCTTCGAAAATGCATTCGGTCGAGCAACGGCCCTAGGGATTTATGCGAATCAGCTACCTAGCCCAATAGGCTCTTCGATGCATCACCAAAAGCATGTTCAAACAACAAAGCTATGATTTTTGAAGACTTGAACTCAAAACACCAAAAATTGGAATATTCACAAAACCAATCCAATTCAAAATCAAATGCACATGAATAAGTGTTTGGAATTCATACCTAACAATCAAAGATTATCATAAACTTGGATGTGATATAAAAATTTCACCTTTTCACAAAAATAAGGAAGGAGAAACTTGAAAGCAAAGGAAGAATCAACCGCACTTCAAAACAACCCAAATGAGCTTGAATCTAAGCTTAGAAGAAGAATATTTCCAAAGTTAGGTTTAGGAATTTCTGAAATTGAAAGGAGAATGAGTTGGAGAAGAAGAAGATGATGCTTACGAATAGCTTCTCTTTGGATTTGGAGCTAGAACTTGATTTGCAAATGAATACTAGGGCTTGGAGTTTTAATTACCCATTCCTCTCTCCATTGTTGCTAAAGCTTGAGCATTAGGAAATAGAAATGAAGTAAAGAGGAGAAGAGGGGTGAAGCTTGGGTCTAATGGGCTTAAACACAACCAAAGCCCTAAGTGAAAAAGTAGCAAAATTCCACTAATTCCAAACATATCAAAGTTTATACTCAAAAAGGTCGCAAACGTCATTTTGAACTCAATGAGGGTGGTCTCGAGTCCTAATTCGATAGTTTGCAAAAAGTAGCTTTTTGGGCTAAAATCTGACTAACGATGAAATATTTAAATAAAATATTTAAATACTCAATCGTAAAATATGCTGGTTGTTACAGACTCCCCTCCTTAAAGAAATTGCGTCCTCACAATATTTAAGAAGAAAATATAAAGTAACAACCATAAAAGCATATTCAACACAAAAGAAATTTGAAATAAAAAGTTCACCTCAAAGAGCACAAGAAAGTAAGTCCGGATGTGTTCGCTCGATGAATTCTCTGGATTCCCAAGAGCAATCCTTAGGATTTGAGGACCATTGAATTTTCAATAGAGGAACATCTTTATTTCGAAGGCATTTGACCTCCGGAGCAATAATACGAATAGGATGTTGCTCATAAGTTAAATTAGGCGAAACTTCATCTTCCACAACACCAGGCTCAAGAATAGAATCAAAATCTCTAAGGCATTTCCATAATTGAGAAACGTGAAACACGTCATGAATAGCAGAAAATTGAGCCGGTAATAAGAGGCGATAAGCCACGGAACCAATACGTTCGGTGATGGGAAATTGTAATGACCTGCAAATCCGTACCCTTTGAGTTAACACAATTCTACAACAATCAACTCAAGTTGCACAGAAATACGAACCATTTGGGTTAAAGAAGAAGAGGTAGAAGAAGAGAATACAAAACAACATCAGAATCTAACCATCGCAGCGAAATAAAATATAATAGATAATAAATAATCTTTACTCAAAATCAAATATATCTGTTTCTATATTACATCATCAGAGTACATCAATCACAGCTCAACATCAATATCATACAATAGATACACAACAACTCAACACATCGGAATATATATATATATATATATATATATATATATATATAAACAAATACGGAAGTAGGTATTGTCATCCAGCTCGTCTCCTGAGCTCCATAGCATCTCCTGTATCCTATAATACTCGGTCTGACCCGAGCATTATGGTTAAATAACACCCGAGTCAGTCTAGAATACCAGCGTGAGAAAATCACACCCAATTTGATGATTAAAGTTTCAAAAATCCTTTGAAAACAAAAGCATCTCATAAGACCACGCCACAAATAAACATGTCGGGTTTTTACCTTACGATAGCTAAAACAATTTTATCAAAATCCTTTTATATTATAATAGTGTCTATAGAAAGTAAAATAGAATCTAGCTGAAATGCTTGCATCTCACGTTTCAGCAATTGTTAGGCACAATCAAAACCGTACGGGCGCGTAGGGAAAATGGATTCCAACTAATGGCTAGGCACTGGGGTACCACCTGTCACAGTACTGTAGGATCTAGATTAACCCTAGAGAGGGGGTGAATAGGGTTATAGCAAATTTTCTCGAATTAAACACAGAAACAAACTACAGAAATAAATATGCTGAAAAGTAAATCACACACAAAATTTACCCAGCTTCGGCAACTTTTTCCTACTGCTGCATTCCCAGAATTCTATTAGAATTAAACAGTATCCCGCTTACAAACACTCTACTAGACTCGCAAACCCTTGCTCCCGCTCACAAACACTCTCATAGACTCGCACACCCTGCTTCGCCTATAGAGTTTCGCAAACTCGCAAACTCTGCTCCCGCCTATAGAGTTTTGCAAACTCGCATACCCTGCTCACTAAACTAATTCTAACTGGACAATCTGACACTACCTACAACCTAGGTGGTGATTTACCAATACTTTGACTCGAAAAGAAAAAACAGACTTCAAAAATAAAAGCAGGAGCAAAAATTAAAATACAAACTTGAATCCATGATTTTTGCTCGAATAAACAATAAAAAACCCCTTTAATAAAACCCTAAATAAAATAACTAAAGCCCCTTTAATAAGAATAAAGGCCGGCCCATTATTTCTTTAACCCAATCTTTTCTTTTGCTATGTGAAGAAAATGGCGGCCGACGTTGTATTCTTTGTTCGTTCTGAAATTAGGGCTTCGGCTCTTGCGATCCAAATTGGGGCTTTTTCCAATTTAATTCTCTGGTTTGCTCGCGCTCGTTCTCTGATGATCGATTCTCTTGAGATAGGCTGCTTGGTTGACTTCGAGATTGCGTTGCTCCTCTGTTGATCGAGTTCGTTGTTTGCTTCGGTATGTAATTTCTTTCGTTGCTGGTTTAATGATTTCTTTAATTGAACTCGATGCCGATGATGAGTTTTAGGTTCAGTATTTATATGAATTCGTATACACTTGATTCGTTCGTATTCACTTGCGCGACTTCATCACTTTCCTAATGCTTCAATTGCTTGATGCGCACGGCTTTCCTGATTTAATTTCAACTTGTTACTCACGGCCTTGATTTTCAAACGTTTGATTTATCTCGTGGATAATGCGGAAGAAACTTTTCCTTTTATTTGTTTTGACTTTTTCAAAGATATGAATTTGAACTTTTGAATTCTGACTTCGGCCATCTCTACAATGTTGAACTTCGTCCATCCACTATATCATCGATTTACACGGCATTGACTACTTTGGCACGTCTACATACATATCTGCATTCATCTCTGCACTTTTCTTTTTCACTGTAATATTTATTTTGCTTTGACACACATGCTTCCCTTGTTCATGCATTCGACATTGCCATGCTATTCACTGTTTGCATTATAGTTTGCATTGTTCATCTCGACTTGTTCTTGTATTCACTGTTATATTGTATACTTGGGCTTCACTGAATCATTTATTGTATTCATGTTGTTGTCTGGACATTTGGGTTTGTTGCATTTGTGCATTGCCTTACTGAACTTCGAATCTGCACTCATCTTTACTTATATCACTGGTCCTCTACACATGGTGTATGTATTGTTTCATTGCTGCACTGACTGTTGTAGCTGGACTTGTTGTTGTACATGTTGCCTTGTATCATTCTGGTTGGTCTGACCTATGATATTGTAGTCTGCCTTCAGTTGCTTTGGGATTGCTGTACTTATGAACTTGCATTCATTTGTTTGTTATTATTTCCATGTCTCTGATGTTCCTTTTCAAAAACTGCTGTGACACTTGTTCATTGGTGTACTTGAGCTTCTGGCCTGTATTTTGATGTTGCCACTGTGTTTCATTTGAATAGCTCAGTGGTGCACTTGCTTGCACTTGTACTTCTGGTTCTTCATGCATGTTCTCTGTTCATTGCTTTGTATCTGTTTTCATGTTCTTGTAGTTGCTATGTGGATCACTTGATTGTGTAACTTGTGGTTTCATGCTTGTGACATTCAAGCTGTTTGCTTCATGTAGTTGTTGGTCTGGAGTTCTTGTTCAAAACTGCTGTGTCACTTTTGCAGTTTGGTCTTGCATTTGGTTTATTGATGTTGTTTATGTCTGCATCTTGTGGTTGCCACTGTTTTGCATTGAGCTTGACATATTCATCATTATGGTGGCTGTTATGTTGGTGCTGAATTTTGCTGCACTCTTCATTGAGCTTGTACACCATGTTGCATGCATTGAGTAACTGGTTTTGGTCGAGACTTGATTCTTTGTTGGCACTGTCTGTTATCTTTGTGGTCTTCTCATTCATGTTGATTTTTGAAATTTCACTTGAGTTGAATCCAGTTTCAAAAACTCGGGTTTGACCTTGTGCTCGTGTCGTGATTTTAAATATATTGCACGTGCGTTGAACCCGGTTTTTCATTTGGGTTTGACCTGTGCTTACCTGTCCCTGTAGCATTATCAAGTGTATATCGATGTACACGGCCTTGTGGCATGTACAGTGATACACTGTGCATGTCACACTGTTCGTGTGTGATGAATTCAAATATGAATGATGACGAACAACCCAAATAACCGAGGCAAATAATATTTTCAAAAATCATATTTCATTTTATATTGCAAAAATATTTCTTTTTCAATTTTACTGCGTTAGTGAATATTTTTGCAGATTGCTCAGATGCTGGATTCAAACTGGAATGCAGTTGAAGACAAAATACGAGTGTGAGTGATATGTAGTGAGGTTATTAATGTAAAAACAATTTTGATGTAATTGTGTTGTAATCAAAAATGTATATGTACAGTGAGAGCTTGAATTTGTACTATTCAAGATTGTAATAAATATTTGTTTGAATAAAATTTCTAATTGAATTCAAATTCTGTGTAACTTATTCTGTTTGAATTCAAATCCTGTGTAATTTATTTTAATCAACAAATATTTATTTAATCTATGAAAAATAAAATAGTACATTAACAAATACATTTAAATGAATGTATATATGTTTATTATCATCAAACAAAAACATATAAACGCATATTCATACAAGTACCTGGTCTAGATCAGCGTACCGAGGAGCCACCCTAACTCCCATGCAACACAAGACCCGAACCATCCCTTACTGGACAGTCCCGAGCAAGATCACCCCGCGGTTGGGATCAGCAACCGCCCACTAAGCCGAAATAAAACGGACATCTAGACAGGGATGACCTCACCCTCCAGTGGGGGCTACCCACGAAGCCTTGCTGCATTACCCATGATTTTCAGCCATTCCCATTTGATGAGGCTTGAGGCTAAGCGTTACCTTTTTAGAACATATCGCTCAGAATGCCCATCGTCCACCTGACGATGTTTCACAAGCATTCATCCATACAAGTCCGTCCTGGGTTCGAACGGAACCGAAGGCACTATTCCTACTACATCCATTTTGGAAATATCCTCAGGATTAGTAGCGACTAGCCCTTGCACTTCACTTCTCCATCTTCGAATCCAAAATCGTTTTTCACGAAAACGTACAAACCAGATCGAAGTGGTTTTTGAGAAATAAATCTCGATCCCGGTCTCTTCGAAACGATTAACGCATTTGGCCAATATTGATAGTCGGTGATTTAACTATCAATTTATATTCCAAACAACCATTCAACAATAAATAATTTTCCAAATTATTTATTAACCTCGAAAATATCTTCACAAGATATATTTCCACTTTTCAAACCCTTTTTTAAAACAGTTTTCAAATTATCTTCCTTTCTCAGAATAAATTCCAAGTATTTCTATTTCCACTGGAATCACCAACATAAAACTTTAGACTTAAAATAATTTAAACGCTTTACTTTAAAATATACTTTAAAACATTTAAGTTAAAAACTACTTCAAATACTTTATTAAAACACATACTATACGAATATTTGAAAATAAGATTACTTTATAAATATAAAACTAGGTTTTTACTTTTAAAACAAAACACTAAGTCACTTTTAAATAATTATTACAATAATAAATTTGAAAAATATTTACCATAGAATTTTACACATTCAGAAATAATGAATTTTCAAAAATATGCTTTTTAAAACAACATTAAACTTTTATCTTATATTTAAAAATTTACTTTGAAAACGTACCTGGCCATCCAGGGAAATATACTTCTCTTCACATCCTTTAAAAATAAATCACTATTTATTTTTAAACAGACTTTCTCATTTCCTCTTAATAAATTCCCACCTTGAATTTATTCTTCCAAATATCCAATTTCAAACAATTAAATCAATCTCCAAACTAATTTCCAATTTACTTCATTTATTCAAAAATCTTTTAATTTCATATTTTATTCCTTAATTATGATTTAAAACCTTTAATTGAAATACCAATTTAGATTTTCTCAATTTACTTCTTATTCCTTTAAATAAACTTAAAACTTTAAATTTTGAAATGATTCTTTATTCCTTTAAAATAATATCACTTGATTTTACAGTTCAATAATTACTGTTTATTCAAACCACTTTCTTTTAATACTTGAAGTTATTTATTAGTATAAACATACTTCCATTTCTTTTCAATTCATTCCAATTTTATTAAATTTTTATGATTCTTTCGTTTACAACTTTATTTCCTTTATTTTCTTTCCAAAATCCAATTTATATATTTTTGGTAATTCATTATAACCAATATATCCAATCCAATCATATCATTCAATATCCCAATATATTCAACATAGAATATCAAGTAATCACATCAGAGAATATTAAATAATAAATATTGAGGGGTCCAGTTGGGTCCCTCCAACCTGTTTTCCCTACATCCATAGATGTTAGCACAATATATAATATCAATTTCAAATATAAACTATACTATACTACTCATCCATCAATTCAACCATTCAAACATTGATTTAAATTTAATCATTTAAAATTCAAATTTTAAACTGAGTGAGATTAACTCACCTTTGTTTTTAATTGCCATCCGATCCATCTCGGCTTAGTTTTCTTCATGATTATAGACCCTGAATAAATATTTGTATGGTTTTTAAATTTTGAATTGATCGAACAATTAATTATCGCTTAGTTGAATAACAATTTAACTTAACTAAAATTTTGGGTTTTTAACTTAATAATTTAAATCTTATTTATATTTTCCTTTTTGAAACCCCCTTTTTAACTAAAATAAACTAATAAGTTTATTCAACAAATAATCACTAAAATACATTATCAAAAGTGAACTAGAAGATAAATAAAAATTTGTATATTTATTTTTCTTTCTGTTTCCATATAAAATAAAATTCCAAAATCTTTCTGGACATATAAATTTCCTCTCTTTACCTTCAATTTAAAATAGGCAGACATATATCAACATTTATATCATAATTCGTGTATGTATACAAAAATTTAGTAAAATAGATCAAGAGTACCTACTGCCAAAATAACCATCTCTGAATCGGCGCCGAACACGCAAAGACCCTCGACGGTGTTGCCGCCACACACTCACACGAGCATCGTCCATGCGATGTCGTCGCTAAGCCCTAAATCCCATGCGACCCCAGCAGCCGCGACCCCGAGCTCGAATCGTGGGATTTCCTAAACCCTTAGACTTCGCGACTGATTCCTCCCATCTCCAGCTCGAGTACGACCGAGCATCGCGATCGAATGAGCATGCGACCTGCCGCCATCGAATCTCCTCGCCTGGGGTTCGATTCAATTCAAACGACTAAAGGAAGACCCCATTTTTTTATTTAGGTTAAAGCTTCGTTTGGTTTGAAAATAAGGGTTCGACCCTTAATTTAATTTCTCTGTGAAAAGCTTGAACATGATGTTATTGCACGAGCCTGCAGAAAGAGTAGAGGGAACAGGAAAAGATATTCGCGTGTACGATGTTTTCATCATGTCGGCTTCACAGAGATAGGTTGGCTGCTGATTAAAATTTATATTTTTATATTCAAAAATATCTTGTTTAGGTACCTAGTTATTAAATTGATTTCAATATAGATTTCAACACGTTTATATAACGTACGCTCACACAACAACTCTGATCACTACGAAATTTGAAATCCGATAATAATTCAATATTATGGATCCAATGGAACTGGTTTCGTCAAATTCCGAGACCGTGCCTCGGAAGGCTATTTTTAAATTCAATTTAAACAATAAAATTTTAAAACTGAACAAAGCACTGTTAATTTCGATTTTACAACTTCTATTGTCTTTTAGTATTATTAATATAAATTTTACAAGCCTTCAAATTATTTTTAACAGGGTTAAAATCCCAGATTTCATATTTCACCCGATTTTAAATAATTTAATCAATAATTTAATTATCAAATATTAGTGATATTTGAATTCAAGTTAAAAATTTACTTTGAATTATTTCAAATCAATTCAATATTCCAATCTAATTTGCTTAAAAATTCCGGGTCGTCACATTCCTCCCCCCTTAAAAGAATTTCGTCCCCGAAATTACTAGTTAAGAGGAATGGTCCAATAGCCGTTAATATTTTTTCCAAAACCAAACAATTCTTCATCCTACCAACTATCTTTCATAAAGACCCATTACCATTCTTACTAACTTTCCCAATTTTCCCATAGTTTCAAACAATATTACCTACTCAATCATTCAAATTTAAATTTCAAATCAAATTTAAAATTATTAGAATTTTCTCAAAAAATTTCTAACTCTCTAAATTTTCGAAATTTTTTTCCAGTGTCTCCTTTGCACGGCTAGCTCGGTACAACTACAAAATGGCTCTACGGCCTCCCAAATCCAAAAAGAAAACAAAATGCCAAGTGGCTAGATCAAAAAACCCAATCAAATTCCATAAGGAAAATTAAACACATACCTTTTTGTCGAGCAATTCTAATTTATTATCTGAAATTAGAACCAATTTTCTTTTCCCTTTTTCATACTTGCATATCCTGTTTAGGAATAATATATAATGACAACATTCAAAAACATTTTATTGACTTCTTTTACACATTTCCAATATTTGTTTTACTTAAGCCCGTACGATATACATAATTCATCCGTACGCAATACCAAATCCGATCACCTACTCGATCACACAATCTTACTTCCGAATTAGTATCGTCCACCCGACTTTCTAGTGCGGACTCAGATCTAGTTTCTTGATCAGAAACCGTCATTCTCCTTGCATAGTCATAACTATGATAGAGAACTTCCAGAATCAATCAAAATTCCATATCCAGGTTCGCCGTCGAAAATCGAGTAAAAAATCCAAACACGGATCGATATTACCATCTCGAAATTCTGTGCTCGAATCTGGATCAAATAGCTATGCGAATAAAATAATATATGTACATCCGACGTATACATTCCAATTGATTATCAATTATATCAATTTCCTTTTTATTCACATTTATTTTGATTGTTATTCACTTATTCACAATTCCCACAGTCACAAATATCAGTTTCAACCTTAATTCAATTATTCACTTAACATACTTTCAGTACCAAATTTACTTAAGAATTCATTATTCTCTTCTTATGTTCAATATAAATATTTTACATATTTCTTACATTAATTTTTGCTTCACTACTGAAGTTTATATTCAAGTTGAATTTCAATTCTATATAAGTTTCAATTTGCTTCAGTTTGTTAATTAATTTCAAATATAAATACTTCTTCCCAATTTTACTTGAATTCAGTTCATTTCCAAACTTTGAATATTGAATTTTGATTCACCCTATCTCAATCCATTATTTAATTAACCATTTCCCTTATTCGTTTTACTTACTAATTTATTTTTATATCTCAAATAAAAGTTAGTTTGCAAACTTTTTCTTCTTTTAGTTTCTTTGAACAATTCTTCAGTTCATCTTACTTTACTTGTACAATTTAAATTAAATCTCAACATTCAGTTATAATTCTATTTGCTTAACAAACTTTAATTCATTTGTCGTTAGTGAAAATTTTCAAAAAATTCAAAATATTTCTAACTCCCAAAATTTTCTAAAAAATTTGGCAGAGTCTCCTTTGTACGGAGGAGCTTTTGCAATTTGACAAGAGATATAAAGAGATATAAATATATATACATCGACCCACACGGTCGGAAAACAGAAAAACTGTACATATTTCCGATTTGTATTGCGTAGGCATACCTTATTTAGCATTGTTAAGCAAGCAGCTATTTATTTACGCAATTAGCGCAGTCAAAACTAGTCAAACGACTTCCAAAAACCTGTACTTACTCAATTTAAACATGTCAGTGTCAAATATACAAAGTTTATTAACATTTCACTTTATTATAAATAACTAAAACATGGATTCTATAAATGGTGCATATCATATATTTCCATAAGCACATATGAAATATTTCGACACTTATTTATAATGCTTCCAAACAATATTCAAACCATCCTATTCAATTGAAATGATTTCACAACTCCCATAACTTAAATTCATTTTAAGTCCAAGAAAACTCATTTAAATTGAATTAATTTCCAAAGTAATCTAACTTCCATTTTATTCCAAGTCAATTTCTCATTAATATGACTTAAGTCAATTAACAAAATTACTAATTTCATTTACCCAATAAGTTTTATATTTCAAATCATTTCGTAAAACTCGACACCACCATATCTCAAATTTACTTAAGTCAAGCCTGTTATCCAAATATTACTTAAGTTATTTTATTTTCCTTCAACATATTTCAACTTCAAAACTCAAGTTATATAATTTTTTTTATAAGCACTTCCCAATTTAAATCCTTAATTTGATTTTCAATTATCAACCAATTTCATCTACTAACTAATTAAAATTGGTTTATTCAGTCAACCATTTTGAATTTCATATTTTTAGTTATATTCAATTCACCAACAATCCAAGCTGAACTCATTTATACTCCATTGTTTACACTCAATTTATTTTTCATCCAAACAAAACCATATTCATTACAATTGAATCAAAAACCAACTTCATTGGCTTCTGTTAACCCATAGAATTTACATAATCTCGTTTACGTCAAATGACAATTTTCTTCTACGAAATTTGACCATATGTAAGAGAATAAATAACTACGTAAGCTTGTAACCACTTTAATTTGATTTCAACTCAATTAATAGTCAATTTCTCCCATTCTAATTCATTCGCAATCATTTAAATTTTATTTTTATTCACTTGAATTTTGTGTACCACTCAAACCATTACTATTTCAACTCCAATTTGTTAACTTGAGTCCATTGCCAGCTCCATTGGTTTAAATTAAATTAGTATATTTCATTGAATCAATATGAATTCTAATTCACATTCAACAATTTATTTTTGAATCCCTTTCTCTTCATAACGAGGCAATCTCCAATTTATCTCTACTTGGATTTTTATTTGCAATACAAATCATTTTTATGTAAATTCAATTCCATTCAACTTCAATTCAAATTTAATTCACTTATAATTTCAAGTTGAATTTCTATTAATAACTCAAGCTTCACTTTCAAATTTTATCATTTATTCACAACTCAAATTTTTATTATCCAATTCGAGTTCCATTTCCATTTCCATATTCCATTAATTAATCAAGTAGTCTATTTAAAAACTTTACCCAATATTTGATTTTTATTTCAAAAATCACTCTATCCGTTTTACTTGAGTTCAATCTATTTTATATTTTAAATTTTGGATTATATTCATTATTATTACAAACAATTTTATTTGTCCTATTTATTTTACTTCCAAATTTTATAAGTCACAACTTATTCATATTCATTTTTTTTACAATCAATCCCATCCACATTTTACTTTCTAACTCGGAATTATATCTTTTGTTTAGCCAATATATTTTTATTATTCCATAAACATTTAAACAAAATTCCAGAGTTAAACAATTTTTCCAAAATTTCAATATCACCTTAGAATTCAACTACATCCAAATCCTTAGGCAAATTCAATTATCCTCTTTTGAATTTCGAAACCAAACCCAGTTCGGAAACAATTCCAATTTAAAACGACTTGGTAGCAATTTCTCTTCTAGAAACTCGAAAATGAACTTCGATGATGCTGCAGTCATCACCGAAATTATTTTCCAACGATCGAAAGAGAACTAAATGCTTTTATCTCTTCAAAATCCCTTTCAAATATTTTTAAATTCCAAATTCCTCCATATTCAATTCCAATTCAAAAATATTCCCAAAATAATACCACTATTATTTCTTCAAAACTTTTGAAAACCATTTCCAAATCCAAAGGAATCCAAACCCTTTTCCAAAATTCCAGATTTGAAATCCATCAAATTTATATTCCAACATTATTCTGGGATTTTATTTCCAATGTTAAATCGCATTCATAGTTTATATTTACAAATTCTCTAGAGGTTTGCTTCAATTTATAAATTACATTTGTAATCTATATTTCAAATTTGATTTGTTATATAGATTTATTCTTCAACTTTGGTTATAAGTTTTCAATTCTTTATTCAATTTCTACATAATAGTGTTAATAAATTAGTATTATCATTACTTAACAATCAAGCATCCAAAAACTATAATACTTTACAAAAATTATATTCATTTTATATACTAAAATAATTTGGGTAAAATTATTTCATTTACCCTATTTTGAAACAATACTATGTCGAATTGTTCTGTTCAAGTGTTTAGAGATCCCTATTAATAACGTTAATTACTCATATTGACCAGAATCCATAAACTACTCAACAAACCAATCAATACAATATAAAACCATTTTATATTCACTAACAAATACGCGCTCATATCTATTAATACACTCAAACTCATTCTAGAGTACTATTGACTCTATTTCAATGAGTAATTCCCAACAGAGCCAAGGTAATCACCAACCTAAGCTCTGATACCAAGTGTAATGACCCGCAAATCTGTACCCCTTGAGTCAACACAATTCTACAACAATCAACTCAAGTTGCACAGAAATACGAATCATTTGGGTTAAAGAAGAAGAGGTAGAAGAAGAGAATACAAAACAACATCAGAATCTAACCATCGCAGCGAAATAAAATATAATAGATAATAAATAATCTTACTCAAAATCAAATATATCTGTTTATATATTACATCATCAGAGTACATCAATCACAGCTCAACATCAATATCATACAATGGATACACAATAACTCAACACAGTGGAATATATATATAAACAAATACGGAAGTACGTATTGTCATCCAGCTCGTCTCTTGAGCTCCAGAGCATCTCCTGTATCATATAATACTTGGTCTGACCCGAGCATTATAGTTAAATAGCACCCGAGTCAGTCTGGAATACCAGCGTGAGAAAATCACACCCAATTTGATGATTAAAGTTCCAAAAATCCTTTGAAAACAAAAGCATCTCGTAAGACCACGCCACAAATAAACATGTCGGGTTTTTACCTTACGATAGATAAAACAATTTTATAACAGTGTCTATAAAAAGTAAAATAGAATCTAGCTGAAATGCTTGCATCTCAAGTTTCAGCAATAGTTGGGCACAATCAAAACCGTACGGGCACGTAGGGAAAATGGATTCCAACTAATGGCTAGTCACTGGGGTACCACCTGTCACAGTAGCTGGTCTAGATCAGCGTACCGAGGAGCCACCCTAACTCCCCTGCAACACACGACCGGAACCATCCCTTTCTGGACAGTCCTGAGCAAGATCACCCCGCAGTTGGGATCAGCAACCGCCCACTAAGCCGAAATAAAAGGGTCATCTAGACAGGGATGACCTCACCCTCCAGTGGGGGTTACCCACGAAGCCTTGCTGCATAACCCCTGATTTTCAGCCATTCCCATTTGATGAGGCTTAAGGATAAGCATTACCTTTTTAGAACATATCCCTCAGAATGCCCATCGTGCACCTGACGTTGTTTCGCAAGCATTCATCCATACAAGTCCGTCCCGGGTTCGAACGGAACCGAAGGCACTATTCCTACTACATCCATTTTGGAAATATCCTCAAGATTAGTAGCGACTAGCCCTTGCACTTCACTGCTCCATCTACGAATCCAAAATCGTTTTTCAGGAAAACGTACAAATCGGATCGAAGTGGTTTTCGAGAAATAAATCTCGATCCCGGTCTCTTTCAAACGATCAACGCATTTTGCCAATATTGATAGTCGGTGATTTAACTATCAATTTATATTCCAAACAACCATTCAACAATAAATAATTATCCAAATTATTTATTAACCTCGAAAATATATTCAGAAGATATATTTCCACTTTTCAAACCCTTTTCGAAAACAGTTTTCAAATTATCTTCCTTTCTCAGAATAAATTCCTAGTATTTCTATTTCCACTGGAATAACCAAGCATAAAACTTTAGATTGAAAATAATTTAAACGCTTTACTTTAAAATATATTTTAAAACATTTAAGTTAAAAACTACTTCAAATACTTTATTAAAACACATACTATAAGATTATTTGAAAATAAGATTACTTTATAAATATAAAACTAGGTTTTCACTTTTAAAACAAAACACCAAGTCACTTTTAAATAATTATTACAATAACAGATTTGAAAAATATTTACCTTGGAATTTTACACATTCAGAAATAATAAATTTTCTAAAATATGCTTTTTAAAACACCATTAAACTTTTATCTTATATTTAATAATTTACTTTTAAAACGTACCTGGCCATCCATGGAAATATACTTCTCTTCACATCCTTTAAAAATAAATCAATATTTATTTTTCAACAGACTTTCTCATTTCCTCTTAATAAATTCCCACCTTGAATTTATTCTTCCAAATATCCAATTTCAAACACTTAAATCAATCTCCAAACTAATTTCCAATTTACTTCATTTATTCAAAAATCTTTTAATTTCATATTTTATTCCTTAATTATGATTTAAAATACCTTTAATTGAAATACCAATTTAGATTTTCTCAATTTACTTCTTAGTCCTTTAAATAAACTTAAAACTTTAAGTTTTGAAATGATTCTTTATTTCTTTAAAAAAATATCACTTGATTTTACAGTTCAATAATTATTGTTTATTCAAACACCTTTCTTTTAATACTCGAAGTTTTTTATTAGTATTTAACATACTTCCATTTCTTTTCAATTCATTCTAATTTTATTAAATTTTTAAGATTATTTCATTTACAACTTTATTTCCTTTATTTTCTTTCCAAAATCCAATTTATATATTTTTGGTAATTCATTATAACCAATATATCCAATCCAATCATATCATTCAATATCCCAATATATTCAACATAGAATATCAAGTAATCACATCAGAGAATATTAAATAATAAATATTAAGGGGTCCAGTTAGATCCCTCCAACCAGTTTTCCCTACATCCACAGGTGTTAGCACAATATATAATACCAATTTCAAATATAAACTATACTATACAGCTCATCCATCAATTCAACCATTCAAACATTGATTTAAATTTAATCATTTAAAATTCAAATTTTAAAGTGAGTGAGATTAACTCACCTTTGTTTTTAATTGCCATCCGATCCATCTCGGCTTAGTTTTCATCATGATTATGGACCTTGAATAAATATTTGTATGGTTTTTAAATATTTGAACTGATCGAACAATTAATTATCGCTTAGTTGAATAACAATTTAATTTAACTAAAATTTTGGGTTTTTAACCTAATAATTTAAATCTTATTTATAATTTCCTTTTTGAAACCCCCTTTTTAACTAAAATAAACTAATATGTTTATTCAACAAATAATCACTAAAATACATTATCAAAAGTGAACTAGAAGATAAATAAAAATCTGTATATTTATTTTTCCATCTGTTTCCATATAAAATAAAATTCCAAAATCTTTCTAGACATATAAATTTCCTCTCTTTACCTTCAATTTAAAATAGGCAGACATATATCAACTTTTATGTCACAATTTGTGTATGTATACAGAAATTTAGTAAAATAGATCAAGAGTACCTACTGCCAAAATAACCATCTCTGAATCAGCGCCGAACGCGCCAAGACCCTCGACAGTGCTGCCGCCACACACTCACACGAGCATCGTCCGCGCGATGCCGTCGCTAAGCCCTAAATCCCATGCGATCCCAGCAGCCGTGACCCCGAGCTCGAATCGTGGGATTTCCTAAACCCTTAGACTTGGAGACTGATTGCTCCCATCTCCAGCTCGAGTACGACCGAGCATCGCGATCGAATGAGCACGCGACCTGCCACCATCGAATCTCCTCGCCTAGGGTTCGATTCAATTCGAACGACTAAAGGAAGGCCCCATTTTTTATTTAGGTTAAAGCTTCGTTTGATTTGAAAATAAGGGTTCGGCACTTAATTTAATTTCTCTTTGAAAAGCTTGAACAAGACGTTATTGCACGAGCCTACAGAAAGAGTAGAGGGAACAGGAAAAGATATTTGCAAGTACGATGGTTTCATCATGTCGGCTTCACAGAGATAGGTTGGCTGCTGATTAAAATTTATATTTTTATATTCAAAAATATCTCGTTTAGGTACCTAATTATTAAATTGAATTCAATATAGATTTCAGCGCGTTTGTATAACCTACGCTCACACAACAACTCTGATCACTACAAAATTTGAAATCCGATAATAATTCAATATTACGGATCCAATGGAACTGGTTTCGTCAAATTCCGAGACTGTGCCTCGGAAGGCTATTTTTAAATTCAATTTAAACAATAAAATTTTAAAACTGAACAAACCACTGTTAATTTCGATTTTACAACTTCTATAATCTTTTAGTATTATTAATATAAATTTTACAAGCCTTCAAATTATTTTTAACAGGGTTAAAATCCCAGATTTCATATTTCACCCGATTTTAAATTATTTAATTCAATAATTTAATTGTCAAATATTAGTGATATTTGAATTCAAGTTAAAAATTTACTTTTAATTATTTCAAATCAACTAAATATTCCAATCTAATTTGCTTAAAAATTCCGGGTCGTCACAGAAATGGACCAATATATCGAGGTACTAACTTTCCCGATTGACTGAAACGCACAACACCCTTCATAGGTGAAACAGGAACAAACACAAAATCTCCCACAGAAAATTCCAATTTCCTCCGGTTATCGGCATAGGATTTTTGTCTACTTTGGGCTTCTTTCATCCTATGACGAATAAGGTCGATCTTTTCTGTGGAATCACGAATGAAATCTGGACCTAAAACCAGCTTCTCACCGGCCTCAAGCCAACAAGAAGGAGATCGACATAGCCTTCCATAGAGTGCCTTGAAAGGTGCCATACCAATAGTAGACTGGAAGTTATTATTATAGGAAAACTCAACAAGAGAAATATGATCTTCCTAACCTCCACCAAAATCAAGAACACATGTACGAAGAAGATCTTCAAGTGTTTGATTCACACGCTCGGTTTGTCCATCGGACTGAGGATGATAAGCAGTGCTAAAATTAAGCTTCGTTCCCAAAGCTTTTTGAAGACTCTTCCAAAGTCCACTAGTAAACAATGGATCACGATCACTAACAATAGAAGTAGGAACTCCATGTAATTTAACAATTTCTTCAATAAAGAGCTTAGCCAAAAGAGGAACAGTCCGGTTAGACTGAACGGGAATAAAATTGGCGGATTTTAGAAGTCTATCAACTATCACCCACAAGCTATCATGACCCGAACGATAACGGGGAAGGCCGTCTATAAAATCCATGGAAATTTGGTCCCACTTCCAAATTGGAATTTCTAATGGTTGCAATAACCCACCGGGCCTTTGATGCTCGGCCTTGACAAGTTAGCAAGTCATGCAATACTTAACAAAGTTAGCAATATCGGATTTCATTCCCTCCCAATAATAAAGTCGCTTCATATACGCGTACATTTTACTACTACTGGGATGAATGGTAAATTTAGAACGATGAGAATCTTCTAAAATGTCTTTACGAAGATCACTAATATTTGGCACGATAATCTACCAAATTTTCGAATACCGCCACGAGAATCAATATCAAAGTCTTTCAAACCTTCAATATCAATTTTATCCCTAAAATTTTGGCCAAGAAGAGCCAATTCAGTATCTAACCTTTGGGCTTCAAGAATGCAGTCTATAAGAGAAGGATGAGCCTCAAAGCTACATAAAACAAGAGATGAACATAAATCGGAAACACGATCTCGAATCTCACGAGTGGATAAAACCCTGAGATCATTCTATACGGATATCACCATAGAAACAACCGCTTGTTGTTTGCGACTAAGTGCATTGGCAACACGATTTCCCTTTCCGGGAGTATAAAAATATCAAGATCATAAGATGCAAGGAATTCGAGACAACGTTGTTGACGCAAATTAAGTTCCTTTTGGGAAAATAAATACTTCAAAGATTTATGATCGATATAGAGAATAAATTTCTCTCCCAAAAGAAAATGACGCCAAATTTTAAGAGCGAAAATAATAGCCGCGAGCTCTAAATCATGAATGGCATATCTAGTCTCGGCTGGCTTCAATTGCCTAGAAGCATAAGCAATAACACGTTCTCTTTGCATAAGAACGGCACCCAAACCAATGCGACTAGCATCGTTATAAACAATAAAATCTTGATTCCCTTTGGAAATAACAAGAATAGGAGCATCAGAAAGGAGTTCATTTTAATTTCTGAAAAGAAGCTTCACATTTGTCCGACCAAATGTATTTAACACCTTTCTTTGTTAAGCTAGTAAGAGGCACGACAATTTTAGAGAAGTCTTTAATAAAACAACAGTAATAGCCTGCCAATCCAAGAAAACTACGGATTTCCGTCACACGCTCCGGTCTCTTCCAGTTTTGAATCGCTTCGATCTTTGAAGGATCCACGAAAATTCTGGATTCGGAAATAATATGACCAAGAAACTTCACATGAGATTGCCAAATGTGGCAATTAGAAAATTTTGCTTTTAATTGATTGCTCCTAAGAGTTTCCAACACAATCTGAAGATGCTTTTCATGCTCCTCTTCAGTTTTAGAATACACAAGAATATCATCAATAAAGATGAGAACAAATCGATCGAGGAAGTCTTTGAAAACTCTATTCATAAGGTCAACGAAATAAGCCGGAGCATTCGTTAAACCAAATATCATAACAAGCCATTCATAAGATCCATAACGAGTAAGGAACGATGTCAAAGGAATGTTATCCTCTGCAATATGAAGCTGATGAAAACCGATTGCTAAGTCTAATTGTGAAAAGACTCTAGCACCACTAAGTTGATCGAAAAGATCATCAATCCGAGGTAAAGGATATTTATTCCTGATAGTAAGATCATTAAGCTTGCGGTAGTCAACGCAAAGCCTAAGTGTACCATCGGATTTCTTCACGAAAATAGTTGTAGCTCCCCAAGGCGAGGAACTAGAGCGAATAAATTGCTTCGTCTCCAATTCGGATAATTGTTTGTGCGTCTCCTCATTATCTTTATTGGGCATACGATAAGGAGGACGAGTTATAGGTTAGGCTCCAGGGATGAGATTGATTTTGAACTCAATTGCTCGCTTAGGTGGCAATCCTAAAACGGGCACAAATATGTCAGAAAATTCACAAACAACATGAATAAGAGAAATGACATCTTCCTCATCGTCATTATCATCATCATGAGGATTTAAAGAATATAAAGATGCTGCCAAGCTAGAATCCGAATCTTTAAGATCAATAGAAATCTGCATAACAGATTGAGGATGTCGAAGATGAATAGTCCGCTCAGGACAAAGGATTTGAGCTTCATTGCGGTTAAGTCAATCCATTCCCAAAATCATTCCGAAGCCAAGGTAACACATAACATGCAAATCGGCACGGAAAGAGTAATCACACAAAATAATTTCGACATCTTTGCACAATAAACTGATTGTTGCGGATCCATCAATCGGATTCGCAATTCTCAAAGAAGTCATTAAAACAACAACACTTAAAGAAAAAGTATCAACAAGTTCTTTCGATATAAAAGAATAGGACGCACCCGTATCAAAAAGAACTCGAATAGGTTGATCACGAAATAAAATAATGCCATCAAGGATAGGATGAGAAATACCTTGACCATGAGAAATGTTACTAGGAGTTTGCACCACATTAAGCTTTCCCTGCTTCCTGCCTTGAAGTTTGGGACACAAAGATATATAATGGTCTGGGCTTTTGCAATAGCGTCAAGCACGGGGCTTTGAACACTTATTCGCATAAGGGTCCTTAGAACCATAGTTGTAGCATTGCCCACCACTTGAGGTAGAAGTCTTAGTTGCCGGAGAGGCTTGCTTCCCTTTCTTATTGTTGGGATAAGGGCCTTTGAACTTATTAGGCCTTTTCATGGAAATCCCAATATCACCATTAATTCCTTTATCAGCCGCTTCAAGTCGAAGAGTGATATCCACAAGCTGATTGAAAGGAACCTCAAGTTTCAAAGGTAGAACCATTTCAGGATTCTTACTCAAAGCACAGATAAAATCTTGATTCTTTACAAGACCCAAAAGTTGTTGGGCAGACATGAATGCGCCATCCAGAGAAGAGCTACTAGATTGACCAGCGCAAAGGACTGCTAGAACTAACCATTTCTTCTTCTTTAAGAAAGAAAGAAAGAAGAAAAAGGTTATTCTCAGAATGAATATAAAACAAACTTGATTGATAAAACAAGACATCATAAAGAAAATAGGATAGAATGGGTCCTAAGACTTGGATAAAATCCTAAGGCACGACACTTAAGATGGACTTAGGACGATGATCCTTGTAAATTATTCTACATTGTTCCGAAGTTTGGCTCTGATACCAAGCTGTGACGCCACACCTCTATACCCTCGCTAGCCAAGAACACTACGGAGTAATGCCGTCAACTAGCACGGAGAATAAGGCTGTTGAGGAGCGACCATCCATATAATTTCTTTGTGCGAGCACCGATATGTCAGATAGTATAACATGCATTTCATTTCAAGTGGAAATCCGACATGCCGATACAAACTCAAAGCTACTACACAGTGGCTATAATATCTTCGGAAATAAATATAGAAATAAGCATAACACAAATCAGTCACAGATATCCATATCATAAGGGCGGAAATAAATATGAATATATAACACTTAAAAGTGTACATTAGAGTAGTGGTCAAAAACATCCACAATAACATAAAAGAATGGATACAAGTGCTAGACAAAAGAATACGTATACATTAAGGACTCTCTATCTCAAATGTATACAACCAAAAACTACTAATCTAAGTAGTTAGTCAAAAGTCAGGATAATAATCCCAGATGAAGAGTCAAGCAGAAGCACCTGTAACAGCTTGGTCGGACCCGAGTATTATTTAATAAGAAAATAATAAACGGATCAAACTAGCTATAAATATCAGATAAAATGATATAAAATAAGAGATATGACAAAAACGTATGATAACCATAAAGCCGTACAGTAATAAGTATGCAATTGAAAATCAATAAGTGATTAATCAATATCACAAGAATCTTCTCAAAGATCAAAAGAATGTCGTACTCTTTATTTTTATTCACCAAACCATAAATATAGACAATTATATCAATGCCAATATCAAAAGTTAATGACACACAAATTTACCAATGCACAAATATTGATAAAACTTATCAATGTAAATCACGAAAATTGGTAAAAACAAAAAATTCTAGAAATCGATCAATAGAAATCCAAAAATCACAAAAAGGGGAAAGAGGCCTATCAGTAGAACGGGAGCATGAAAAATCACCAACACATGTATCACAAAACAGAAGGCTATTCCATGGTTGCTAACCATTAATTTTGAGCCGAGGCTCCACTAAAACGGCCCGAAGACCATGAGCCGAAGCTCCACTAAAACGGCCAGAAGACCATGAGCCGAAGCTCCACTAAAACGGCCCAAAGACCATGGGTCGCTACTCCACGAAGCCGAAGCTCCACTAAAAATGGGGTTTAGTCTCTCTCGCAGACAAAGAGACATCACACATTGCTAGTTTAAATCACAAAATGATCATCATTGATCGATAAGTGTAAATTACACTAAGCTAGTAAATAAATGAGTTTAGCTTCATGTCCCATAACCACTAGCTTAACTTAATTATTTACGAACAAATTGTAGACTTCCACTCGGGGTTAAGTGTAAATTACACAAAGCTAATAAATATATGAGTTTAGCTTCATGTCCCATAACCACTAGCTTAACTTAAATATTTACAAACAGATTGTAGATTTCCACTCGAAAATTGTCACAAGAGGTTCAATCGAACAAGTCCAAGAATTAACCGACGAAGTAAACGCAAGCATTTCATACCACTTGTTTTACTAAGCCGTTTAATTAGATTTCTCGTACAAGTGAGGTAGAGGTTTGTATATACTAATAGATTGGAAAACAGTTTAAGAAACGAGCTTTGTAATAAAATAATGTTTGAAATCTTTTTGATGGAAGAGTTTTGATATTTACTACTAGTATTGAAACCTTTATATTTTTAAAGTGACAAATCACAAAAATGATTGTACAACAATCAGTCACCAAAATTCACATTCGAAGACGTGACTTAGTTCCAAGAAATCGATATCAAACCATCAAAATGGATATTTCCAAAAATTCCGAAATAGAAGTCATTAAAGTCAAATAATTGATAGCATCAACTAGGAATCAAAACGAATCGATAAAAATTGGAATCACAAACAAAATAGGAAAAAATAGGCATTTAAGAGCAGGTCAGTTGACTGGCTCGCTGAGCTCAGTCGACTGAACTCAGTCCCGGAATATTCGCGGGATGTTGGTCAGTCGACTAGACTCAGTACGCCAGTCGACTGGACCAGAACCTAAGATGTGCTCAGGTAGCAGGTCAGTCGACTAGCCCAAAAATCCAGTCGACTGGAACCTTTTTACTTCACTTTCAATCCTATCTAAATGAAGGCAAATTCCTTCCAAAATGCATTCGGTCGAGCAACGGCCCTAGGGAATTACGCGAATCAGCTACCTAGCCTAATAGTCTCTTCGATGCATCACCAAAAGTATGTTCAAACAACAAAGCTATGATTTTTAAAGATTTGAACTCAAAACACCAAAAATTGGAATATTCACAAAACAAATCCAAGTCAAAATCAAATGCACATGAATAAGTGTTAGGAATTCATACCTAACAATCAAAGATAATCATAGACTTAGTTGTGAGATAAAAATCTCACATTTTCACAAAAATAAGGAAGGAGAAGCTTGAAAGCAAAGGAAGAATCAACCATACTTCAAAACAACCCAAATGAGCTTGAATCTAAGCTCAAAAGAAGAACATTCCCAAAGTTACGTTTAGGAATTTCTGAAATTGAAAGGAGAATGAGTTGGAGAAGAAGAAGATGATGCTTACCAATAGCTTCTCTTTGGATTTGGAGTACATCTTGATTTGCAAATGAAAACTAGGGCTTGGAGTTTTAATTTTCCATTCCTCTCTCCACTGTTGCTAAATCTTGAGTATTAGGAAATAAAAATGAAGTAATGAGGAGAAGAGGGGTGAAGCTTGGGTCTAACGGGCTGAAACACAACCAAAGCCCTAAGTGAAAAAGTAGCAAAATTCCACTAACTCCAAACATATCAAAGTTTATACTCAAAAAGGTCGCAAACATCATTTTGAACTCAATAGGGGTGGTCTCGAGTCCTAATTCGACCGTTTGCAAAAAGTAGCTTTTCGGACTAAAATCCGACTAACGATGAAATATTGAAATAAAATATTTAAATACTCAATTGTAAAATATGCGGGTTGTTACGCTATCTCTCTCCTAAAAGGAGGTATTAAGTAACCTAGTGAGATTCCAAATAAATAAGGATGTTCTAAAAGGGTTTACTTCAGTTTTGAGGTATTATGTGGCTGTTTTATGGCCTGCCTCCCTACTGAAAGAAGTAACCAAGTGAAGGTCCAAATTAATAATTATGAAGGATAGTGGATATCTTCGGAAGGGTTCGCTTTGGATTTGAGGTATTAAGTAACCGACCTAGGATACGACTCTCTCCTAAAAGATGTATTAAGTAATATAGTAAGGTTCCAAGCGATTTTTGATAGTACCAGTGAGGAGTCCGCCTAGGGGTTAGGTATTAAATGACAAAGGTCTATCTATAAAAATGTGTTAAATGTTCACGGGTCTGCCTAGTCCTTATTAATGAGATATTTAGGGCTTGGGTATAGTATCTCACATTGCTCAGGTTGTAGGTGGTATTGAATGTCTTTTACATGGTTAAGATTTTATTGGCGATAGGCGTAGTAATGGTTGGACATTAAATCTCGAAAGCCTTAAATAGTGGTTACAGGTCTTTGTTAGCTCGAACCCACCGATCATTAACAACATTGTTAGAAAACCACGTTGGGAATATGTATTAAATAACGATATCTACCTTGATTGAGCTCTTAAATGACAAAGTTTGCCTATTTCACTTTTAAAGTATTTTATGTTGATTATAGAATTCCGCTTCATGTTTAGAATATTAAGTAGCAAATTAGTTTGGATGTATTGAGTGGTTGATAAGGCTTCGTTTGTATTTTATATGTTGGAAAGTGGTAAGTAAGTAATCGTATGTGCAATGCAAGGTTAGAGTTGTTAACCTTAATAGACATAACAATTAAAAGGAAACCAATCGGTATAAATTTAAGTTATGGACAGTTTACAGATTTTTCTGTCATTAGAATATTGTTTTGACCACTTTCCAATTAATTACAACCCACATGATAGATTTAGAGGAACGTGTCACTGGAGCTGCATGTGTTTAGTTTTTGAAAAATTCTTGCTTTCTTTTATGCTGGATGCTGATGTGATAATTTGTTATCCAAGAAGTATCATAAGTTTCAAGATAGTAGTCATAGTCAGTATTTTTATCCTATTATTATTTCCTCTGTGAGTTTAGATTTCTATCAATCTTTGATAATGCTCATGTTTATTTGCTGGTATAAAATCCAACGATCTGTGCTTTGATGGACTTGTTTTTCGATTTTTGTCGAAATTTAGGTCCATTAAGGTATGGGTCTATAAATCATGGATTATGACTATGAAAATAAATTTTAGGACATAGGATCATTAAATCGATATCTAAGCTACTAAAAACCTATCGTGATAACATTGCATAGTATTCTTCTTGAAGCATGGCTGGAAGACAATGACAGATAAGAGCATTGATTTGAGATACTTATTACTTAAGAAAATAATTTAGCAGTAAAGAGCATCAATTGATCCGATAATTACTGACGATATCATTTGCAGATCCTACGGAAGAATTATATTCAAATACCTTTACTTGAATTTAATAAAGATGTTTCTAATTACTATTACTTCTATCTTCCGTAAATGCATGCATATTATTTTTAATTATTATCTGGCAGAAACAGTCCGTTATTTCAAAAGGATATTACAAGATCATTACGATAGTTGATATTAAAATCCTAGTTGAACGAAACATTGATGTTGTGGTACATGGAAATAACAAAATTAATTTTTAGATAAAAATTATGATTGAATAGGTACATGATGAATAACAAAATTAAGAAGGTATATAAATTCTCCTTTGACGATTTAATGGATTTGAGTCAACATAAGTAATATATATTGGCTGTTATTAATTTTGGATTAGTGGAAAACTGCAGGGATGTAAGTGACGTTTTATTTTATTATATTTTATGGTATATGAATTTATCGGTGATTTTACGAAAATGAACATTTAAAAATTCGTAAATATATTATTTAAGTTATGATTTATATGCGTATTCGTAGATTAATCCGTATGATTCACACACTCTATTCGGTGATCTTAATCCATTCTACTAGAGCTGATGCCCTGCATTGTAGTCGGAAGAACAGTATAAAATGTTTGTCCAAGATTGAGTAGAGCAGATCCAAACTAGTTTACACCTTTTACTTGTATATTTTATGTCGGCATGGCTAGATGCCAAGAACTACCACGTTGCACAAAAAAGTAAAATCAATAAATGCTTAGGGCTCGTTTGGATGGGCTGAAATAAGCAGCTTTATAGCTTTTTAGAAGCAAAATAAAAAAATGGCTACGTGGATACAGAAAATATTTGGGCTTTAAAAAGTTGCTTTTCCACTTATTTTGAAAGCTAATTTTTTTTGCTTTCAGCTTCCATGATCCAAAAGAAGAAATGACTTTCTGGCCGCGTTTTCACAATTAGGGTTTCTGGATGATATTTTTCATTTTCAATCTCACCGAGCTGCACTAATTTTCCTTGATATTCTTGACAAAGGTACTCGTTTTCTTCTCTTATTTATTCTCAATGCTCTCAATGTACTTCGATTTCGTTTATTTGTTGTTCGTTCATAGATATTTCAATTTGAAACATTGGTAGCCATTGGCATGGAAGTTTTTCGAGTTCATTTGTTACCTGAACAAATTTATCTGAACAAATTTCTGGCCGCGTTAGATGAACAAATTTTCATGTGGGAAAAATGAGTCGATTATAAAAGTAGGAGATGAAGAAGAATTGCTACAGCGGAAGTGATTAATAATTTATCTGAACACTTCGATAAGAAGATAAACAATTAGTGCGCCCTCTTTCTATGTTCATTTCAACATTTGCTAATTGCATACAAAAGGTTAATCTGTAAAGGCAATATTATAAAATTATATAAAACTCATTTGGTAAAATATCAGAACTGGAAACAAATGGAAACTAAATTTTTCATTAGTCAACTTATTTGGTAAAATATCAGAACTAGAAACAATAGGCTTGTAGAGGGAGTATGAAGAGCAGTTTGAATGAGTTTGCTAATGTTTGATTCAAAAGATGAGAGTTACTTGCTGAATCATTAGAATTTGGTTAGCAAAAAAATATTAACTAATGTTTAATCATGATTCAATGTTCTTAATAGGAAGTTTAATACAAATACATTTCAAACTAGATGGAAAATCTTCCATAGTAGAAAAGAAACACATTCAGATATATGTAGCTAATGATCACTACCGGTACGAAGCATGTATAATAAGGTTTACACGCTATTACCATTCCTGTCGCCAAATGGTAGATTTATGGACCACTAGATCAGATACTTGATTGTTCATGTCGTGCTATTTAGATTGCTTAACCTTTTCAAAAGTATAGTTAGAAAATTTATTAGATTGACAGGTATGGATCTTACTACCATTTGTATATTAATTCTTATTAATGTAAGCAAATCCTTCGATGTGATAGATTGAACCAATCACAAAAAGACTTTACGCCTATGAACCTCAGATTAATCATTTACAATTTATTATGGAAGTATTATTTCTTCGTCACAGGAATTGATATACTTTATAATTGAATTGATATATTTTATATAAGTGCATATACACTGCATATGGTATCTTTTCAAATACTAGTTATACTACAGTTAGATGATTGTGAAATATTATTGTGAAATACTAATGTTCAAAATTTTACTATATCTTATCTAACTTCAATGACGATCCTAGTAGATGACCTCTGATAATGTTACTCAACGTACTAATCCTTCATATGAGTCGGCACCCCTAGTCTCAGCTAATAGGGACAAAACAAAAGAAGGTGTCTTTATAGATTTGATGGTGGAAAAAGTAAATGCATGTGGAAAACATAGAGTGATTGGAACATTTTCCAAAAATGAATGGGAAGACATTCGAAGGAAATATTATAATATACGTGCTCAAAAATATCTTCCAAAAGCATACAAAAATAAGATGCATTCTTTGAAGGAGAAGTACAAAGAACACAAAAAGCTGATTGTTGAAAACACTGGCTTAGGATGGAACTCGGTGTTGGGTACGGTGGATGCGGACAATGCTTGGTGGGATGACTACATTAAGGTGATAGTTATTATTTAATCAAAAACAAGTTATCCGGATATCATTTTAAACTAATATTTATTTACCGATCAGAGGTATCCAAAGTCAAAGTGGATAAAGAAATTTCGAACTGAAGGATGCCCAGAGTATGACAAGCTAGCTATTATTTTTGACAATGTAGTAGCAGGAGGAAAACTTCAAGCTTCACATTTAGATGAATTTGATTCAAGTGATGATCATGTCGATTTGCATCCAAATGTTTCTCATTCTACATCTCGTCATAGCCTACCTGTAGTGGTGTCACTTGTAGAAGAAATACCTAATGACGAAGTACAAGAGGATGCTACAAGTGGTTTACCATCTAGGAGCACAAGTAGGAGAAGTAAACGTGACAAAAGAGAGAGGAATGAAATGGATTTCAATGAATCTATCAAGGTTTTAGCTGAGACTTCTAGAGCTAGATTGGAGGAGAAAAAGTGAAAGCGTGAGGAGAAAAACAAATATTCTATCTCAGAGTGCATGAAAATTATTGATAAGACGGCTTTAAACATTGATAACCATGCACGTATCCGTGTTCTGCAGTTGCTTCAAGAAAAATTATGGAGGGAGACATTTGTTCACATGTCCGATGAGCTAAGGAGGTATTGGATCTTATCGGTTTAAAGATTGACAAAATGGCAGTACATTGAAAAATTATATGAAATTATTAGGATTTTAACTCTCCATGTTTACTTAACTAGTATGAAAGTATGAACTTTTATTTTGGGATGTTGTTG
The DNA here is from genome assembly GCA_030765085.1 of Allium cepa. Lineage (NCBI taxonomy): Eukaryota > Viridiplantae > Streptophyta > Magnoliopsida > Asparagales > Amaryllidaceae > Allium > Allium cepa. The sequence continues at coordinate 955,590,598 of CM060943.1, forward strand.
TTATCATTTTGTGAATGTTGAATGGTACAAGTTTGAGAGTGTTGTGTTTTAATATGTAAAAACTTATGTATTATTTCATTTTGTGAATGTCATCAGCTGTTGTTTGCAGACAGAGTTATGAAGGAGATGATGTTGTTATTGGTTGGCAGGGTGGTGATGTAAGGCTGTTATAGGTGATGGAACTGGAAATGCAACTGGCAGCTTGTGGTGATGTAAGGCTTTTATTTTGTTTTTGTTTGCTGCTGCTTCCTTAAAAATGTGGTTTGATTGTTGATAGTGTGTTAGTATTTTCTCTGTTTTTTCCTTTTACAATGCTAGATAATTAGTGATATTACCATGATTGTAGGAAAAACTATGGGACTTCTAATGCACAACTAACATATAAAAGTGAATTTGCTATACCCTATAGATGCTACACCAGTTATAGTTCTAATATAAAAGTGAAGTGTAGAAGTTGTTGAAGTTGTTGATTTATGCAGTAACGTATGAAGAAGGTGGCGGTGTTTTGTTGCAGTAAGGATTATCATAAATAAAAACCTTGAGTTAGAATCTGCACTATAATCTGCAGCAACAAGGTTACAATATGCAAAATATGAGTAAGAGGAGGTTGTGTTATAAAACAACAAATAAGTTATGTTCCTCTTCTGAATTTTAATAGCAAATAGGACCTGCTGCATTTTGGTGAAGAAATTGTGTAAAAATTGCTGAATAATGTATTTATGCTTCCCATTTCAAATCATATTACTGTATAAAAATAGACATTTCTATGTTGAATTGAATAGAAGTGTGAGTTTTGATGTATATTCCATGCTCTTTCTATGCATTGACCAATTAATGAAACAGATATCACATTACTACATGTACCAGGCATAAATTTATGATACTGTCTTATTTATCTCTTTAATGCTCTGTTTAATTGCAGTCTTCTTTTCTTGCCTTGTTGAACTCGTTTTTTTGATTTATTAACAGAAGTTCCAAGTCAAAACTTTGAAGACACCCAAGAAAAGCCACAAAAGAAGAGCAACAAGTGGAGTTTCTCCTATTTTTGGTCAAGTAAGTTCCTGAAACTTTAGATTTTCCATGGTTACGATTTTATTTTGAATATATTTGTATTATTCTTTGTCAAATATGTTTCTACATATAGGATATTGATGAATATGAGTTCAAGTAGCGAATCTAGTAGATCAAGTGATATCGAACAAGAAGCTATTGAATTAATAGTTAGCCATATTGGAAAGAAGTATTATTCAAGAATCCCGAGACAACCGTATAGAAATGATTCACTGAGTGGAAGAGAATATGTTTTTAATGTACTCAATGGTCATAGGGCTAGATGTTTGGACATGTTCCGTATTCATACAAATGTTCTACTAGATTTATGTGAGGCTCTAAAGACTCGTGGATTGTTGCGTGATACACAACATGTCAAAGTGGAAGAACAAATTTGCATATTTCTATACACGGTTGGTCATAATGATTGTAATAGAGTTGTTTCCGATCGTTTTCAACATTCTCCGGAAACAATTTCATGTCACTTTGGAAATGTATTAAGGGCTTTATGCAGATTTGCTAAAGAAGTCATTGTACCTCCAGATTTCACGGTAGCTCATCCATACTTGAAAAGTAAAGGTGATAAATACTAGCCTTGGTTTAATGTATGTTTTTATAGTAACTTTATTACATGCTTAGCCAATTGCTCTCAAAAGTTGTTGTTCCTGTCAATGTATCTTATACATAAGTTCAAATTGATCGAAATTTCATGTTACATTTTTCAAAAAATCTTATTCTTATTTTTGTATGTGTGATAGTCATATATGTAATTGTTTTTTCTTCTTTTAGAATTGTATTGGAGCGATTGATGGCACGCATATTAGCGCATCATTGGCTGGAAAGGCACAGATTCCATATCGAGGGAGGAAAAGTTTACCCACCCAAAATGTAATGCGCGTATGCGATTTTGATATGTGTTTCACATACGTCTTAGCTAGATGGGAAGGTAGTACAAATGATTCAAGAGTATTGATGGATACAATTAATAATCCAAACAAAAGGTTTCCAATGCCTCTAAAAGGTATAATTTACAACTGTTTTTCGCAATAATGTTTGTATGAATTTTAAAATCATGAAATTAAATTGCTCTTATAGTTCTTTATACCAAAATAAACTTAAACAATAAACTCAAAGTTAAATTTACCAATGAGTTTATAATTGTGCATCTTTTGTTCGATAGGGAAATTTTACTTGGTCGATTCGGTGTATGCTAATATGGCTAGGTTTTTAGCCCCATACAGAGGAGAAAGATATCATCGTAGTGACTTTATAGGAGTGAACATGACACCACAATCCGCAAGAGAGCAATATAATTATGCCCACTCATCTTTACGGAATATCATCGAACGTTTTTTTGGTGTTCTTAAATCACGTTTTCTTATTTTGAAAATGATGCCACCATACAGTCTTCGCAAACAACGCAATATTGTAATAGCTGCATGTGTAATTCACAACTACATCAGGAAGCACGCTTTAGATGATGAGATTTTTGAAGAATTTCAAAACAATGATTTGATCTTTTCTGAAGAAAACAATCTTGAATCTAATCAATGTTCAGTTGGAATGAATTCAACTCAAGTAGCAAGATAAGATTTCAACAACCAAAGGGAACAAATCCATCGAAGTATGGCGGTATTTTATGGTTTGCCATTTTAGATTCAGTATTCTTTTAGAAGTTTTCAATATTTCTATTATAATTCTTGAAATTTGTGTAAAAGTCCAACATGCATCTATGTATGGTTTGTTGTTTGATTTTGTAACTTATAATAGATCGTAGTTGCTTTGTGTATGTGCGAACAACAAGCAAGTACTTGTGTTGTGTTTTGATTCATTTTTCATTTATACTTTGTTTTAAGATTCTAACATAAATGCCAAAAGCTATTATGAAAATATACTTCTATCCATATCGACTTTATATCTTTTTGACTTATATGTCATTATTGTACCAAACGAACTTTTTGACTTTTTGACTTTATAAAAGTAGAACCACTTTTGATATTAGCATATGCACTTTTGCTTTGAGTTGCCAAACGGGACTTAAATAAACCTTTAATGCCTGTTGAAAAGTGTCAACTAGTACTATCAAACAAGCACGTACATTATAAAAGCACACATGCTGGCAGGTTGGTGGTGCGGTGGCAATATATTTTGACAACGAATTTATCAACTTTTTATCCATCCACCAGCAAGTGTAATGAAAGATATACGCCGTCCCTTGGTTAAGTAAGTCAACGTCTCTAATTTATTGCATATACATGTTAATTAAGTTTATTTATATCTATTTTTATTTTTAAAGCCTACGTCCAAGGTTAGTTCGCAGTCAACAATCATAAGCCCGTTCCAATGCATCAAACCAAAGAACGATTATTCCCACCAAATTACTCTATTGTAGCTATTCCAAAATAATGGTCCGTTGGCATCTAATGCATCTAAATATTCTCCCACTACTACAAGTACACCATTATATATTCATTTCTTATGTACACATTTACTAAACATCAAAAATCGTAGAAATTCATGTAGAAGACTCAAACATCAGAAGATAGAAAAAAATCACATAGAAGTCCTTAAATGCGGTTGACAGAAGCCATATCCAAATTCTTATGACGCATAACAGATGTTTACTATCTTCTCGAAACAAGCAAGAAAGGAGTGCGCAAAAAAAGTGGTATTGCAAAATCAAGCTTTAGAGATAATTCTGGAAGAACTAGCGGTAATAAGATATATAGTAATTTAAGACGATATTGTGAAAAGGACGATAATATAAATGAGATTATCGATCTGATACATAACAGAAAGATGAAGAAATCTCATTTTGAAAAGGATAGCCCAACCCATGCTTGAAGCACATCCAACGAACAATATAAATAGCGTACAATCTACTAGAATATCTTCGATACTTATCAATTTCACTACATGGATTGAAGAAATTAATGTCCTGATCACTTCTTATAACCCAAACAATGTCAACTACTTCAACAAGAAGTCAATTTGGGCAAGGGGAAAAACAAGAACAACATGGTAGTTGTCCTTTGCTCTAGGGTGAGATACCTTTCTAAAATGTGGGAGGAATTGCAGAAACAATACACCTCGTCTTTAATAGACATTTTTCAAAGGTCAACGACATCATGGGGGGTGGAAGAAGCACGCTTGTCAGATAGCGAAGAGGAGGACACGTGAGGCGAAAAGGCACAACTCACGCGATGATGGTATCCACATGAAAAATGGTCATCAGGCATATAGCAAAAAATGCTATAGGACAACCTCCAATTCTAATCCAAGTATGAAAATTATGCCTCGTTGAATTGCAATATAGAAATCGTCTATATTGCCATTATAGATCACACCATACAATAAAGAATTCATCTACAACACTCCGTGTTAACGCTAAAATGTGAACGCTAACACCCCCGTGTGTAAAGTGTAGTTGTGAAAGCACCACCCGATAGATCGGGAAAGAATTACAAGCAAGTAATAGCAGAAAAGCAGTAAACAACAACGATTTTATAGTGGTTCGGCTTAAGGGTATAGCCTACGTCCACTCTAAGTACTTTTATTAATAATCCCGTTACAAACTGATACAATTCTTCTCAAGTACAATACACTTCAAGTTACAAGTGATTTGGAACAAGTCTTAAGCTTCAATGTCGATTAAAGTTCTTAGATTCATGTTGAAGATGTGTGGTTTCTTCGTGAATTTCTTTGATGTATTCCTCTAATCTTGGAAGCTCTAAGTGTTGATGAAGTTCTCAATGCAGCAAGGTAACGGTGTGTGAAGAGAATGCGCCAAAAGTCCTTTGAATGTTGGAGGTGGTTGCCTATTTATAGAGAGTTCTGGTCTGAAATTTTTGCCAAGTCCTAAGTCGTGGCCGATCTAAGTTAAGTCGTAGCCGACTTAATATGAGTCGTGGCCGGTCCATCTGGCCCCCTTCTGGCTTCACAGGAGTTCACTTGCACAAGTCCTAGGTCGCCTCCGAGTCAACACTACTCCTTCTCAGTAATATGGCATCGGGCTTATACTTAGTGGCTTTAGGTCGTGGACGAGTTAACTTGGTAAGTCGCAAGTCACGGTCCAACTGGTAAGTCCTGGATCGTGTACGAGTTAAGAGGCCACTGTGCCAAGTAGCTGCATTGAACTTACCTTCCTTTGCTTAGGTCGTGACCGACTTAACATTGGTCATAGGTCGGTAGCTATCTTGGGTCGGCGTTCCTTAAGTCTTAGGTTGGTATACATGCTAGAGCATTGGGTCGGCACCTCTCTTAAGTCGGTATCCCTTTTCGGCCTTAGGTCGGCATTCCTGTTAAGGCAGTTAGGTCGGCAACCAGTTAAGTCGGCAATCTCCCTAGACTGTTAAGTCGGTATCTATGTTGAGTCAGTAGCCTCATTGAAGTGTTAGGTCGGCAACCCTTTGAATCTTAGGTCGGCACCCCTGTTGAGCCTTAGGTCGGCACCCTTGTTGAGCCTTAGGTCGGCATCTCCTTGAGTCGCAGAGTCTAAACCGAGGCGGAGTTAACAATTGCCCCTCGAAGTATACGTCTACTGGTTAGGTCGTGTGCTTCGATAGTCCTTACCCGTCCCCTCTTAGGTCGGTAGGTCGTACGCGACCCAACAGTTAGACCGCATCTGCCGCTTCAGTTCTCCCTACTGTAAGGTATAAAACATCCATCTTCTTCTTCCTTTTCATTACTTACTACCTTGCTCAATTCTGCCATTAAAATTCTTCCGGGCTAAAAAAAAGACGATTTAATTCCAATCAACTACTGAAAACATCTGCTATTCATTGCGTAAACGATTTCATTCTTTTTTCGACCATAGATTACCATTGATTCGTGAATTCTGTTGCCTAAACTCGAATCGCCTCCCTATATGACGCTCCATCACGAATCTCATCACGTTTATAGCTGATGGAGCCTAGGTTACTCAATCCGGCTTCAGATGATTGCTGATACAACGAAGGTGATTTATCACCTTAGGCTCGATGATCTCTGATGGTAGGGTATTGGATTTGTGACAACTTCGAACTGTTGTATTGGGTGATTCGATAGCACGAATGAAGGCTGTTGTTGATGGAATGGTTATCGGGTTAATGGGTAGATGGAGTGTGATGTTGGTTCGGGAGCGAGTCAGTGATTTTGGGTGGCTTATCCTTTAGCCGACCTGGCTCTTAGCAACCTTAAGTCGTGGCTGAGATAGTGCTTGAAGAACACTTGCCGATTTAAACATTGAGGCCTGAATCGTGACCGAGTTAATACTTGAAAAGTTCCTGTCTTTCGGACCGGAGCTTACATTCTTATCTCTCCCTTGCGACCTAGAGGACTGAGTTGCCAAATTAAAATGCTTAGACTCTGACCCGTTACCGACCTAGCCTTATCTCGCGAAAAACTTTTGAACCGTAGCCGACTTAATACTTGGGGAAATATGCCGATTTAACCTTCTACTGATTTAACCTTGAACCGCAGCCAAGTTAACCCCTAAGTCGTGACCGAGCTAAGCCCTTAAACCGTGACCGAGTTGGCTCTTAAACCGCTGCCGAGTTAACACTTAAGCTTTGGGCATGCTGACTTGTTGAGAGCATAGATCCACTTTGAGTTTCTAACTTGAACTGCCAAACTAAGTTGCCTAAATTTTGAACTGCCCCAACTTTAAATTTGCTTGAATCTCAGTGTATTATTTCACAGATCGCATTAACTTATAAGCTGCTAACCTGCTGAAAATAACAAACAAAGAAAACCAAGGCGAAAATACTGCCATTGACTGCCCATGTCAGATGACAGATTAGTCAAGACAGGACAAGCAACTCAATTACACTGCATGAAATGTTTGTGAATCAATCAATTAAAGTTAAACATTAATGCAAAGTATCAATAATCTGAACTGATTTATCTGCATCAACATCTTACTTGCATATTTAGGCCTAAAACAATAGTCCCTGAATTTCGTAACTAACAAATGTTTGCTAGTTTTCATTCCAGTTATATTTGTTCACTGCTTGATTGATTTTACACAACACTTCACACACTTTAGGAAACGTGCACCTTCATGTTTGAATACCCAGTTGTTTATGTAGAATGACTTCCCACCGAGAAGAAGAAGTGGTAACTCAAGAGGAAGAAACTTTTCCGATAGCTGTTCCCATAGAGAATCCTCCGGAGAGAACCCCGACTATTTTAACTTCGAGAGCGTTTGTCCAGCTGCGCACTCAATTTGGCTTTGCTGAAAGTGATGTTCTTCTCCCTGGGCCAAGTGATACTGCTGACAATCCTCCCTATGGCTTTGTTGCAGTCAATCGCCAAATGTGCTTAAGTGGGGCGATTCCTCCTTTTAACGACTTCCTTCGAACTCTTCTCCTTCGGTTGACAATCTCTCCGTTTCAACTTCATCCCAATGGCTATGCCATCTTGACGGGGTTATGTGTTTTGTTTAGAAGAACCCTTGATCGCCTACCGAGTTTTGAAGAAATTCGTTATCTGTGCTCGTTTGCAAAGAGTAAAGATCATCCTTCCCTTATTATTGTGAGAAGTGCCAGAAACCGCAAGCTCATTTCCGATCTTACTGAAAGCGTTCATGGATTTTTGAACCAGTTTTTCTTTGCCCGCTGTCCCTCAGGCTTTTATGCCATCTGGAGAGTAGGAAGTAAGATTAGTGTTTCTATTTTCTCCGTTTTGAAACTTTTTCGAGATCCGAACTTTCAGTTGCTAATTTCATTCTTTGTTCCTTTCAGCACTTCCTCTCCCCTCTAGATACCCAATTCACAAGCAAGTTTTTGAGAGGTTGAGTGCCGTGGCCACAGAAGAGAGGAGCATAAAATTTCTGTTGAGGGATGAATTTTTACATCAACATGGGCTTCTACACACTTCTCGCTCTATGCATGCTCATGAAGTTCCAACGGAAGTCCCCGATTCTCCGATAAAGACTCCTGAATCTTCGCTGGTGAAGTGCTCCACTTCTGTCGATGTTGCGGAGCCATCTGGTAAACTTGCCCCGGTTATCGAGGAAGAAGAGCCTCAGGGATCCTCTCACCATTCACAAGAATCTGGCGAAAAGGCTAAGAAATCCAGTCCTGTCAAGCAAAGCAGGGACGATACCTTTGAAGGATTGAGCGACCTCTTCGCTACTTCACAAGAGATCTTCAAAGATGACCCTACTACTGCCGGGATTTCTTCTTCAGTAGTTGAAGCTACTTCTATTTTGCAACAGCCGTCGTCGACTCAAGAGTTGACGTTAACTATTACACCCACAACCACTCCCCAAATAATGAGTGGTTCGTAGATTAATGCGCGTAGTTTGCACAACACACACACTTAGAATTTCTCATCACTTCTATGCACTTATCTTCTTGCACTTTAAAGATTTCTAAAGCTTATTATTTTAATTCCAGATTCTCCTATGGGGCGCAGCGGCTCGTACTATGACGATTTCCAGCGCTACGGGAGGCGTAGCCAGTATGATTACAGGCGTTACCTTCCTTCCTACAGAGAGTCGGATGAAGAGAGGGCTGCCCGAAAGGCTCATGAAAGGAGGACTGAAGAAGAACATCGTGAAAGAAGGGAGAGAGAAGAGCGCCATGATTCTTGGCAAAAAGGCGATGACTCTCACAAGAGAAAATCTCATGACGATCGAGGAAAAGGTCACATGAGTGAAGACTTAAGCAAACGAGCCCGTCACAGTGAAAAGCAGGCCTCTACTACTCCTGAGAAAGTTACTATTCCTGCCTCACTCGACATTCCTTCTGACTCTCCCGCTCTTGGAAAATCAGATATTCAAACGATAATTAGCAGGCCCAAATTTCAAGTTGGACCGGGTCCTGCCACTCTGCAGAGCCGATTTCCTCAATGGTGCCTTAAGGGGGTGAGGTTCGACCTAGACTTGGTCCCCATCGACAAGTCTGCTATGTTGCGCAATCTTGATGCAGTCAAGCTCGATATCGAGAGGATGTCAAACTGGCAGAAGCTTGTCGATGAGCTTCAAAGAGTTAACCATGCCAACATAGAGGCCATGCTTACTATGGAAAACGATAAGGCCGAATGGCAAAAGGTCGTTGAGCAACACGACACCGAGATGAGGAACATTGCTTCTTACAATGAGGAGCTTGAAGCAAAAGTCGAGGAATTGAAACATGAGCTTGCTGCTTCCTCTACTTCCTATTCTCAAAAAGAAGAAGTGCTCCTGAAACAAGTGAGAGACGCTCACGCTAGCCAAAGGGATGCCGAAGACAGGCTAGAAGTACAAAAAAGAATCAGTGAAGGCTATGCTACTGATATTGCTGAGCTCTGAAAGAAAAACAACTCCCAGGAGGCGGAGATACAAATGCTTAAGCTTCAGCTTGCTAAAACTGAAAGGGAGCGTGATGAGGCTGTCGCTGGCAGAATCGCAGCTAAAGAATCTCATGAGGCGACTAAAAACAGCATCAGCTCAACATTATTCGACTTCTATTTGCACAGCGTCTTGGGGCGTGGAAGCCTTGCCTTTCTAGGCCCCAAGTATGAAATCACACTGGCTGAAGTTTGGGAGATAGCACTTGATATGCTCGGTGGTAAAGGTGCTGGATATGCTGAGTCAGCCCTTGAAGAGCATTATCTCGATGACGAAGCCTGTGCCGCTCTTGCCAAGGGTAAGGAGCAGCTTGCCAGAGCGCGGGCCGGGATGGCGGAAGAGGAGCGTTCTGAAAAAGAAGTACCGCCTACCATCTCCGAACGTCCTCTAGTTTCTCCCGAGGTGGACATTACAGGCCCTAGTGCTCATTTGCCGCCTCCTACAAGAACTGGGGTAATCACCCCTACTGATGAAGAGGCTTTGGAGGACATTGGGGCTCAGAATTATGAGATTGAACTGACAAAGCCAATATCCTCAGGTAATTTCGACATTGGTCCGATTCAGGTGGATTGCCTGCTTATTCCTCAAAAATTTGATGAGCTTCTCGATTACCTCCTGAATCTCGATGAACCCATATCTCCCTTCTTTCGGGAAGATACTAACATTTTCAATTTTTCTTCTTCTGCAGTTGAAACAACAAGTGCCGTGCAGACTTCGCCTTCTCTGGTTATTCCTCCTCCATCTCTTCAGGTGACTCCTCCTTCTGCTTCATAACCTGGGTCACAAGAGGAGAAAATTGAGGCTCTTCATGGTTTGGATGACCCTGTTGCCTCGCAGGAGCAAAAAGATGAGGGACTCGAAGGAGGCGAGATCTCTCCGGAGCGGACTCCTTCTGACGACGTAGTTTTGTCCGCTCTCGTTACTCCGGGGAGTGAGTCTTCTTCACAGAGAAGAAAGAAGCTTGGGACATCGAAGAGGAGGGGGAAGAAAATTATCACCACTGAAGAGGAACCGGCAATTGCGCCAGTTGTACCTCCCTCCCCTTCTTCCCTCATGCCTTCAGACCAACCTGGAAGACCCGAAAAGCTAACCACTCAGCCGGGTAAAGGGTCTAAAGGCGGCAAGAAGAAATGAAGAGTTGAGCTTTTTGATTCCTTTTTTGTGTAACGGTCGGATGTTGTGCAGGCACCGGCCCCTGCTTCTTATTTTGAAACCTGTATCTGCAATATTTGCAATTGAATAAAATGATTCTTTATTTGTACATACTTCTGTTTGAATTTGAGTATGCATTTATTATTCATTTTTGCACAAGTTTATTTATATGATATTGCAGCGGGCTTATGGTATGTTGTTTGAGTATTACTTTACTGATGCAGCTATACTATTATACCATGTTGCCCCCATACCTTAAACTTGCTGCAATATTTTATACTTCGAGGGGACTTGCACTCTTATTTGCTAAAGAATAATTATTTTATTCTTTAAAGAAAATTTTTGTAGAGTACAACTCCCTTCGTATAAGTTTCTACGCTTTGTCGTTCGAAGAAATCACTTTTTTCTTTTGCTTATGTGCATATTTTACCAAGTGAATTCCTCTATGTGGTAAAGCGGACCTCTGAAGGGTACTTTAACTTCTCTTCTTTTTCTTCTTTTTCTTTTTTTTTTTTTTTTTTTTTTTTGACGATCATTTTCCATAGTAGGTAAATTACTCTTCCTTTGAAAGTTAAAGTACGCCTTTGATGAGGATTTTTTTTTTATACAAAGTTGTACCTCTGAGGAGGGATTTTTCACGTTTCAACACTTGGAAGTTTTATTTCAATCTCGGTGAAACGTGTACCTCCAAAGAGTTATGCCTTAGAAATCCTTTTCACGTTTCAACACTTGGAAGTTTTATTTCAATCTTGGTGAAACGTAGGTTTCCGAAGAGGTCTTTCTTCTTAATTGTGTCCCCGGGAGGGGGTTGTACCTCTGAGGAGGGATTTCTCACGTTTCAACACTTGGAAGTTTTATTTCAATCTTGGGGAAACGTGTACCTCCAGAGAGTTGTGCCTTCGAGGAAAGCCTTTTCACGTTTCAACACTTGGAAGTTTTATTTCAATCTCGGTGAAACGTGGACTTTCAGAAAGGTCTTTATTTTGTTTTGCATTTCAACTTTGGTGAAGTGAAATTCCGAAGAGCGGTTGTTACACTTCAACTCCTGGCGAAATGTGCCTCCGAAGAGGGCTTTTATTTTGTTTGCATTTCAACTCTGGTGAAGTGAAATTCCGAAGAGCGGTCATAACACTTCAATTCCTGGTGAAATGTGCCCCCGAAGAGGTCTTTATTTTGTTTACATTTCAACTCTGGTGAAGTGTAATTCCGAAGAGCGGTCATAACACTTTAACTCCTGGTGAAATGTGCCCCAGAGATGGTTTACATTGCCTGGAAGTTACTCTCTCATGGTTGGTGGGTCATGATTCCTCCAATCTTTTTTGTTGAGTAGAGAACTTTCTTTTTTGTGGCATATGTCCCATTAGAGGTTTTTGTCCTCCGAAGAGTTGTGCCTCCGAAGAGGAGCATTTTGCCTCTGAAGAGGGCTTTGGTCTCTGAGGAGAAGCATTTGGTCCCCGTAGAGAAGCATTTTGCCTCCGAAGAGGGCTTCGGTCTCTGAGGAGAAGCATTCGGTCTCCATAGAGAAGCATTTTGCCTCCGAAGAGGGCTTCGGTCTCTGAGGAGAAGCATTCGGTCTCCGTAGAGAAGCATTTCGCCTCCGAAGAGGGCTTTAGTCTCTGAGGAGAAGCATTTGGTCTCCGTAGAGAAGCATTTTGCCTCCGAAGAGGGCTTCGGTCTCTGAGGAGAAGCATTCGGTCTCCGAAGAGAAGCATTTCGCCTCCGAAGAGGGCTTTAGTCTCTGAGGAGAAGCATTTGGTCTCCGTAGAGAAGCATTTTGCCCCCGAAGAGGGCTTCGGTCTCTGAGGAGAAGCATTCGGTCTCCGTAGAGAAGCATTTTGCCTCCGAAGAGGGCTTCGGTCTCTGAGGAGAAGCATTCGGTCTCCGTAGAGAAGCATTTCGCCTCCGAAGAGGGCTTTAGTCTCTGAGGAGAAGCATTTGGTCTCCGTAGAGAAGCATTTTGCCCCCGAAGAGGGCTTCGGTCTCTGAGGAGAAGCATTCGGTCTCCGTAGAGAAGCATTTTGCCTCCGAAGAGGGCTTCGGTCTCTGAGGAGAAGCATTCGGTCTCCGTAGAGAAGCATTTCGCCTCCGAAGAGGGCTTTAGTCTCTGAGGAGAAGCATTTGGTCTCCGTAGAGAAGCATTTTGCCTCCGAAGAGGGCTTTAGTCTCTGAGGAGAAGCATTTGGTCTCCGTAGAGAAGCATTTTGCCTCCGAAGAGGGCTTCAGTCTCTGAGGAGAAGCATTTGGTCTCCGTAGAGAAGCATTTTGCCTCCGAAGAGGGCTTCGGTCTCTGAGGAGAAGCATTCGGTCTCCGTAGAGAAGCATTTCGCCTCCGAAGAGGGCTTTTCACATTTCATCTCACGGGAGTATGTCGACCGGGTGTGGTGAAATGCGTGCCCCTAAGTAGGGTTATTGTCAGGAAGTTTGGAGTTTCCTTTTCTCGGTTGGATGGATTCTCGGGAGTGTGTCGACCGATAACTCCACGACTTTGTAACGAGAAAGACGCCTTTCTTCGGTGAAGCCCGCTTGAGGCCTTTATCCTCTGAGGAGTTATGCCTTCAAAGAGGGCTTGTGCTTCTGAAATATTCTTTTTGCTGGCTGACGCTTGCTCTCGCATGTCTCTTTGCCGTTGATTCATGTTGACAATCCCCATTGCTTTGCAAGTGTCACCACTTTCAGCTACCAGGCCTCTCCCTTACCCAAAGGAGTATATTTTATAGTTAAGCGAATTGGTGGTGGCAGATTTAGGTTCTTTAACTTGCTGTTTGTTTGTTCAAACATTTGTAGTTAGCTATATATGATCTGCTTCTATCCACCTTGCTTACTTTCGTTTGAAGTTCTCCTTTTGTAGGATTTGAACATGGGAACTTTGAATGGCCCAGTGCTTGATTGCCGGATGATGTTGCAGATCGCTTGGTCTCGTGACTGATAAGCTTTGTTTTTATGGCCTGCATTATTAAATCTTTTTTTTAGTAACACGATTAACGTATTTCATATGCCGAAATAAAACAAAGCAATTTATGGTAGTAGGGAACACAAGAATTATAGCGGTTTAGCCGAAACTGGGCCTATATCCACTTCATAGCTTTTGTTATTCGCCTGCCTTGCAATTGCCCTTAACAAGAGAAACATATATTTGTAAATTCTTTGCAATATTTCAGCAAAGTTTTCATGCAAAATATGGATGTAAATGGTTGCTGTTCCAAGTTCTTGGAATTGGTTTTCTTTTGATAGTTGTGAATTTGATTGATTATATTAGCAATTCCTTAGTGCCGTCTTTAAGTGTGCATCATCTTCTTCTGTTGGCGGGTGGTTTTAACTGAAAAAACATACTCTAGCCAAATCTTATTTGTTTGCTTAGAGTACTTCTTATTCAGGATTTGACCCTGGAATTCTGTTGTTTAAGGCTTGCTTTTGAATGCTACCAAGGGTTGCTTGATATTGCAATGAATCAGCTTGGTATTATTGCCTGCAAATTTAGATCGATAATCTTAGTGATATTCTCAGAGTATTTCACATATCGAAATAAAATAAGCGACTTGTAATAATAGGGAAAGCAAGACTTATAGTTTTTATTATTTATTGGCGTTGTTTTTACAACAGATTTTGATACAAGAATCATTGGATCAGCACTTTTTTACAAATTTGAAACAAAGTGTTCAAGTAAGGTATGGAAGCAATTGCTGCCCCAGGCTTTAGGAATTGAATTTTTTGGCATAAGAGGACTGGATGGCAACATCTTTCAGAATCGAAACTTCCCTTCACTTTGAAGGTCTCCTTGGAGCGTGAGCACGTCTTCCCGCCTCATCCAATTTTTCCCTGCCTGGTGAGGGCTTGCTGTGATGATACTGATGATAGGACCTTCATCTCCCTGCGCCACGGTTCTTTTATTTGAGCTACATTGTTGAGCGGGAACCAGCTGCACTTTAGAGGATGAGGAGTAGCTAATTCCATCTTTTTTCACATACTGTTGCAGTTCATTCTGCTTGATCAATCCTTCAATCTCCTTCCTTAAATGGCGACATTGGTTAGTTTCATGGCCAGGTTGATTGTGAAATTGACAGAATTTCCCATTGTCTGTCGCGCTTCTCCTCATCAGAGACGGTTTGGGGTAAACAACAACATCCTTTGTTGCCAAGAAGATACTTTCCGGAGTGTCGGTCAAGGGAGTGAAGTTGGAGGGTATGAAGCGTCGAGCTTTTTTCAAGAGTTTCTGTTTTCTCCTTCCCCCATTCTTCTCTTTCTGTTCAATCATTTCCGGTATGTATTCTTCATCGTTACCAGGACTTAATGGGTAATCATCAACTATTCTTTCAAAAGTTCGCCTTGACAAACGTTCGTGGATAGTTGGTCGTGGCCATGAATTCTCTGTTTGGGGGAATGTTCCAATAGTAATGCCAGTTGCTCGTTGAGGAGCATTCCATTCCTCTGAAACCTGGGCCTCTTTGGCAATGGTTTTTATATCACTTTCTAGTCGATGGACTTCTTCCTGCAATGCGTTCATCTTATCCAGTATCCTATTGCTTTGAACTTCCATGTGTTGATATATTCCATATATCACGGCATTTAATTCAGCCCTTGTGACTCCAATACTTGAAGCTGTTTCACTTAGCGTGGGAAGAGCAATGGCATTGCTGCAAGTACCTTCAAACCTTAACAACTTTCGTTTCCTTTCTGAAGCCATGATTTGTGTTAGAATTTTGTTGAACAATGGTTGAAGTTTGCCCCTGAGTTCAATTCTCAGTGAAAGCACCAAAAATGTTAACGCTAAAATGTGAACGCTAACACCCCGGCGTGTAAAGTGTAGTTGTGAAAGCACCACCCGATAGATCGGGAAAGAATTACAAGCAAGTAATAGCAGAAAAGCAGTAAACAACAACGATTTTATAGTGGTTCGGCTTAAGGGTATAGCCTACGTCCACTCTAAGTACTTTTATTAATAATCCCATTACAAACTGATACAATTCTTCTCAAGTACAATACACTTCAAGTTACAAGTGATTTGGAACAAGTCTTAAGCTTCAATGTCGATTAAAGTTCTTAGATTCATGTTGAAGATGTGTGGTTTCTTCGTGAATTTCTTTGATGTATTCCTCTAATCTTGGAAGCTCTAAGTGTTGATGAAGTTCTCAATGCAGCAAGGTAACGGTGTGTGAAGAGAATGCGCCAAAAGTCCTTTGAATGTTGGAGGTGGTTGCCTATTTATAGAGAGTTCTGGTCTGAAATTTTTGCCAAGTCCTAAGTCGTGGCCGATCTAAGTTAAGTCGTAGCCGACTTAATATGAGTCGTGGCCGGTCCATCTGGCCCCCTTCTGGCTTCACAGGAGTTCACTTGCACAAGTCCTAGGTCGCCTCCGAGTCAACACTACTCCTTCTCAGTAATATGGCATCGGGCTTATACTTAGTGGCTTTAGGTCATGGACGAGTTAACTTGGTAAGTCGCGAGTCACGGTCCAACTGGTAAGTCCTGGATCGTGTACGAGTTAAGAGGCCACTGTGCCAAGTAGCTGCATTGAACTTACCTTCCTTTGCTTAGGTCGTGAGCGACTTAACATTGGTCATAGGTCGGTAGCTATCTTGGGTCGGCGTTCCTTAAGTCTTAGGTTGGTATACATGCTAGAGCATTGGGTCGGTACCTCTCTTAAGTCGGTATCCCTTTTCGGCCTTAGGTCGGCATTCCTGTGAAGGCAGTTAGGTCGGCAACCAGTTAAGTCGGCAATCTCCCTAGACTGTTAAGTCGGTATCTATGTTGAGTCAGTAGCCTCATTGAAGTGTTAGGTCGGCAACCCTTTGAATCTTAGGTCGGCACCCCTATTGAGCCTTAGGTCGGCACCCTTGTTGAGCCTTAGGTCGGCATCTCCTTGAGTCGCAGAGTCTAAACCGAGGCGGAGTTAACACTCCGTAAATTGAACGATAATTAAGTAAAAAGCCTAATTGATAATTTGTAATGCCAAAAATAGAATTTTAAAAATGTCAAATTTTGGCAAAGAAACTTGCACCGTCGTGGCCATTTTTTGGTCAATGTTCATATATAAAGTTTTACGAACGGAGTTTAAATGAAAAAGTTATTAACGTTTGAATAATTTGAATCTGAAATAATTATATATGTAATTAGGATAAATGTAATTAACTAACGTTACTTAATGTAGCAAAATCAACAACAAATCAGATCGGTCAAAAATTGGAATTAAATGGGTGGTAAAGGAATTGAACGAAACATTATAATTACTTAATATAACGACAACCGGTCGACCCATTTACTGTGACCGATCTACCACTGGCCATCGACTGGTGGAGGGGTTGCGGTTGACTGGTAAATGACGGTGGCTGTAATCTGAACCAAGGCCGAATGACTCGGATTTAAAATAGAATAATCCAACGGCTGACATCCATTCGAACCCATATAAACATGAGTCTAGTCCTCACTTTTCTTCTCGTATTTTCTGAAGCATAGCAGAGCATTCCCATTTTCTTTTTTCCCCAAATTATTAATTCTAAAGAAAACTATAATCTATATATGTATATACAAGTGGAGAATAGCGGAGAATAACATAGAAGAAGAATGAGGGGTTGGATCTTTTCTACGGAGAAAAGGTAAATTATATAAAAGCTAAATCTATGCTTAATTAAATCTCTTCTCAAGATTTATAATTCTAATTGATAGGTATACGTTTAATACATATCTTGGTAAAAGAAAAGGGAGTCAAGCAAGAAGAATGTATTTAGATCCGGAGATGTGGAAGCTTAAAAGATGAGTGTAACGACCCGTATTTTCAACCATCTAGAAATATTAAATTTAATATAATTGTTGAATAAAAATGGTTACAAATAAACATTTTGCGACTTATTAATGAAAATGTCATTAGATATATGTTATAATCTAAGATAAAATCCTTAAATAACAAACCTTAATAAATTAAAAGATGATAACCCAATTTAATTGAACATGTAACAATGTTGGGTTGCGTATGAACAATAAGATTTTAAATAACAAATGTTATTGTGGTAAGAATAAAATGAATGTTTATCTCTAATTGCCATATAATTGCAAAGTTTAATTTGATATAATTGTAAAGTTTAATACGGAATTAAATAAATGATGTATTAACGGAGAAATTATATGTTATTTAATTGAAATTGGTTTTAGTGTAGAATAAGAAATCAATTATTTGGTAAGTAAATTTATAAGCCGTGTGTTAACCCTGTTCTGCCAACGAGATGAAACTTGGGCCGACTCATCCACCTAAGGTCTTTAACGACTCATTGGATTTACGACTCAAGGGGCTTCAACAACTTAAGGAAAGGACCGACTCAACTGGTAGCGACTCAATTGGCTGACGAGCTAAGGCTCAAGGCAACTTAGAGGAATGGAACGACTCATGGAGGTTAGCGGTTCATGATACAGGCCGACTTATTGAGTTACCGACTCAACGAAGTTCACGGCTCATACGAGACGACTCAAGGACTGAACCGACTCATCTACTCAAGGACTGGACCGACTTATCTACTAAAGAACTGGACCGACTCATCTACTCAAGGTTCGTAACGACTCAGTGGACCAACGACTCAACGAGTTAATGCCTTAGAAGAGCAGAGTGGTTTAACTAGTTAGTGGTTTATGGGGTAGACCGACTCAGGGTTTCCAACGACTCAGGGTTTCCAACGACTCAAGGTGACTAACGACCTATCATAAGTCGCTGGCGACCTAAGCATACGAGGAACAAGCTCAATGCCATTTCATCTATGCCACTGCTTGCTGACTCGTGGTATATGAGTCGGTCACGGTTCATTCTGAGTCGGTCACGACTCATGACTTAACAATTCCAGCCCAGAAATTTGCCTATAAATACATGGCCACCTCCAACATTCAAGGGACTTTTGGCTCATTTATTTCAAGCGCCGTTACTCTGCTGCATTCTGAACTACTTCAACACCTTCAAGGAACTTCACGAAGAAATCAAACATGTCAAACATGTGTTCAAAGATTTGGATCGATGTTGAAGTTTAGGCTACTTGTTCTAAGTCACTTGAAACTCAAAGTGTGTTGTAATCAAAGTGTAACTGCATTGACTTGTAATCAAATCATCAATAAAGATATTCAAAGTGGACGTAGGCTATCTCTTAAGCCGAACCACTATAAAATTGCTGTTGTTTACTGTTTTTTCACTACTATCTGCTTATAACCTGTTCCCGAGCTATCGGGTGGTGCTTTCACGATCTCACTTCATACACCGGGGTGTTAGCGTTCAAATTTTAGCGTTAACATTTTTGGTGCTTTCACTGAGAATTGAACTCAGGCGAGTTATCATCATTGCTTCACAGGGGTTTGTAGAGAGAATTTCCTGGAAAACCAGAAGTATATCCAAGATTATGGCTCCTGGAAGGAAAAGTAGATCTGTCAGATCTGGGAATATTCAAGAGGGAACCTCCGCTTCCCCTATATCGAATCAAGCCACTCCAGCTGTCGGAGTTACAAAGGCAGAGCTGGATGCTGTAATCTTAGGGCTGAACCAACAGATAAATGCCCAAAACGCACAATTCGAGGCTCAGAATGCCCAGAATGCCCTAATTCTGAATAGGTTGAATGATTTGCTTGGGGCAAACCGTCAACCGGCAGGTAATGAAAGGAATTTTGCTGGCAACATTCATGATGCTGAAGAAAGAAATGCTCCTGAAAGGGCTGCTAGCCCCTTTGAACAAACACTTCCAGAGGTTGGTGGATCTAGAACTCGACATGATGAGGAGTATCTTTCTGGAATGGTTCGATAAATTATGAAAGAGAGTATGCAGAGGGTTGAAGACGAGAAAGAATGGGGTTTCGCCCCAAGTAAAACTCCGTTTACTGAGAAAATCTTAAAGGCTGAATTCCCAAGGAAGTTTGTCCCTCCAACCATTCCAGCTTACAAGGGGACAAGTGATCCGAACGAATTCTTATACAAGTATGATTGGCACATGACAGGTGCCAGAGCCTCTGATGAAATAAAGTGCCGATATTTTCCTGTGTATATCGAAGGTGTAGCTCTGCTTTGGTTCACCAAACTTCCAGGCCGATCTATAGATCAGTTTTCTGACTTAACCCGGAAATTCAAGGAGCAGTTCAGACTATACGCCTCAAAAGCCAAGGATATCATGTCACTGTCAAGTTTGGAGCAGAATCCAGGAGAGACTATCAGATCTTTCTTAAACCGCTTTAATATAGCGCTAGCTGAGGTGGACAATGCAGAACCGCGAATGATATTGACTTATCTGATGAAGGGTATTGACAAGTCAAGCGAATTTGGGAAATGGCTAAACATGAAGGAACCAAATTCCCTTGAAAAGTTCTATAAAAAAGCAGATGAATTCATACGCTTAGAAAGCCGTCCCGTACCGGTAAAGGCAGTGTTGGAAAAAGCCGAAGATAACACTGTTGTTCCACGCAAGAATGAATCTGTAGGGCAAAAAAGGGAAAATAACAATGGGAAGAAGCAGAGTAATCTGAAGAAACCCCGATCCTTCAAGCCATCAGAATATACTCCTTTATCGGATACGCCGGAGCGTATCTACCTTGCCACTAAAGATTCTGTTGACTTTCCTAAACCTCCTCCTCTAAGGACCGGGAAAAAGGCTATACAGAGTCGGAAGTTCTGCCGCTTCCATAATCAACCCGGTCACGAGACCGACGAATGCCGCCAGCTGAAAAATCTGATTGAAGAGTTGCTAAGGGAAAACAAACTGCAGCAATTTGTGAAAAAGAATAGCAACAATCCTGCTTCATCTAGTCAGGGGCAACAGGCTCCTACTCATCAGCCTAGGACGAGTGAGAAGGCTGCAGGGCATGAATCTGGAAGGCCCATTATCAATGTCATTACAGGAGGACCTCACCCAGCAGGCAGAAGCCGGGGTGAGATGGAAAGGTATACCCGAGCTTTAAAGTATGTACCGACCGAGGAAGATGTATTCGTTTTGGAAGGTGCTACGCCCTTGAAGCAACAAAGAACTTTTGATGATGATATTGTGTTCAAAGCTAGGGATTCCGCAGGTATTGAAGCTCCTACCTTGGATCCTCTAGTCATCTCGGCTGGTATCGGGCCAGCTATTGTCAGAAGAGTTCTCATTGATTGTGGCGCATCCTGCAATATCCTCTTGAAGAAAACATTCGACCAAATGAAGATCCCTATGGCTGATGTGCAAGCCTCATCGCAGAAAATTGCTGGTTTCACTGGGGAGCCAAAGCAGCCGGTAGGGACCATTGATTTGTTTGTGGAACTTGGAGAAGGAGAGAGAAAAGTGGTCCGCAAGCAAACTTTTGTGATTGTCGACGAATTTTCTGCTTACAATGCTTTCCTTGGTCGTCCAACTCTGGCAGCGTTCAAAGCTGTTCTTGCCCCGTGGTGCCTCACTATTAAATTCCCTACAGACAATGGAGTAGGAGTTATAAAAGGGGATCAAAATGCTGGGCGAGAGTGTTATCTGACAGAGCTACGAGAAACCAAAAAAAGAGAAATGGGAAAGAATGCGGCAGCCCCAGCCGCATCAAAGAACCAGCCTTGTAGCAATTACATGGCGGACCCTGCACTGGCGAGCACAACGGAGCAAGGAAAGAGATGGACCCTAGAAAAGTCAGTGCAGGGGAAAATAGAGTGGTACCAGTGGAAACGACAATACCAATACCTGTTGACCCAAAGGATCCAAACAAGGTGTTGAATGTGGGTTCACAACTTAATGTGTCAATTCAGAATATCTTTATATCTTTTTTAAAGGCAAATCTGGATGTTTTTGCTTGGACTCATGCCGATATGTGCGGAATATCCCCAGAAGTTGCAGTGCATGCTCTAAATATTGATCCAAAATTTACACCTATGAAACAGAAGAGGAAAACTCAAGGTCCAGAAAGGTCGGCGGCATTAAAAGAAGAAGTTGATCGGCTCCTGGAGAATAATTTTATCAAAGAATCTACCTATCCGAATTGGGTTTCAAATCCAGTGCTGGTTAAGAAAGCCAACGGAAAATGGAGAGTATGCATCGATTTTTCAGATCTAAACAAGGCCTGCCCCAAAGACTGCTTCCCATTACCCAGAATCGATCAACTGGTAGATGGAACAGCGGGACACGAATTGTTATCTTTTATGGATGCTTACTCCGGATATAACCAGATTATGATGCATGAGCCAGACCAGGAGGACACGAGCTTTATCACCGACATTGGTCTTTACTGCTACAGAGTTATGCCCTTCGGGCTAAAGAATGCAGGGGCAACATACCAAAGACTTGTTAATGCTATGTTCAAACAGCAATTAGGCAAGACTATGGAAGTCTACGTCGATGACATGTTAGTAAAGTCTAAGAAAGCAGTGGATCACATAGAACACTTAGCGGACATGTTCGCAGTCCTCCGAAAATACGAAATGAAGCTCAATCCTTTGAAATGTCCATTTGGAGTGGAATCCGGCAAGTTTTTAGGTTTCATCGTGAGCGCTAGGGGCATTGAGGCCAGTCCAGCTCAAATTACTGCATTGAAAGAAGTCAAAGCCCCTAGAACAAAGAAGGAATTGCAAAGTCTCAATCGAAAAGTCGCCGCCTTGAGTCGGTTCATTTCCAAAGCCACAGATAAATGCATCCCATTCTTTGATGCCCTAAAGAAAGGAAAGAAAAACTTCGATTGGACTCCCGAATGCCAAAAAGCCTTTGATGAATTGATTCGCCATATGGAAACGCCTCCAATACTTTCTAGGCCTGGCGATGGCGAGGATCTTCTTATATACTTGGCAGTATCATCTCATGCTTTAAGTGCAGCGCTGATACGAGAAGACAAAAAGATTCAACATCCAGTTTACTATATCAGCAAAAGACTCACTGGGGCAGAGATGAATTACTCTAAGTTGGAAAAACTTGCCTATTGCCTACTAATTGCATCTAGAAAGTTGAGGCAATATTTTCAAGCTCATCCTATCAGAGTCCTCACTGATCAACCTTTAAAGCAAGTCCTGTTTCGCCCTGAGACTTCGGGTCGTCTTCTAAAGTGGAATATTGAACTCAATCAGTATGACATCACTTATCATCCCCGAAAAGAAATCAATGGACAAGCTTTAGCGGATTTCATCGCAGAATTCATAGATAAGGGTAACAGTGAGGAGAAAACGGTCGACGATTCCCCAATCCAATGGAAGTTATATGTCGATGGTGCGAGAAACGACTACTGTTCTGGAGCCGGAGTTGTACTTGAGACCCCTGAAGGCCGATCATTATGCTATGCACTAAGATTGGAATTTCCTTCAACAAACAATGAAGCAGAATACGAAGCCCTTATCGCTGGCTTAAGGATTGCTAAAGAATTAAACATCCGGGCGTTGCAGATATTCAGTGATTCTCAGCTTATTGTATGCCAAGTTAAAAAGGAATTCCAAGCAAAAGGGGGGAATCTGCCCGCCTACTTGTCAAAGGCTTGGGAACTCCTGGGTGATTTCGATCATTACATGATAAGTCACATTCCTCGAGAAGAAAACGTGAAAGCAGATTCTCTCGCAAAGTATTCTAGCACAGGAAAAGCTCAATTTCTGGGGTTAACTCCAGTGGAGGTCCTGTCGACTCCTAGCATTGATGAGATGGACATTGATTGGATCATGAGCATGTCTCAAGAGCAAGAATCATGGATGACTCTGATAACAGAATATCTGCTCAATGGATCCTTACCAGGGAACTCAAAAGAACGACAAAAGCTACTAAGAAAAGCCTCTCGATACATAATCCAGGATGGCCGATTATACAGACGGGGATTCTCAATGCCATTACTTCGATGTGTATCCAGGGAAGAGTCCAAAGAAATCCTAGTGGAGGTACACGGAGGAGAGTGTGGTGATCATTCAGGTGGCCAAACATTAGCAAAGAAAATTCTCCGATATGGATATTTTTGGCCAGAAATTAATCGAGATGCAGCAGAGTATTCCCGAAAATGTGACAGATGCCAAAGATTTGCCAAAATTCCTAGAGCTCCTTCCACTGAACTCACACAGATGGTCAGTCCATGGCCGTTTGCAATATGGGGGATAGACCTTGTAGGACCGTTACCAACTGCCAAATCTGGAATTAAATATGCCATTGTTGCTGTAGATTATTTTACTAAGTGGGCATAAGCTGAACCACTGGCTACTATCACCTCAAAGAAGATGATAAGTTTTGTGACTAAAAACATCATTTGCAGATACGGTGTGCCTCAAAAAATAATTACAGACAATGGTACTCAGTTTGAAAGTGAAGAATTCCAAGGTTTTTGCAAGCAATTCAAAATCCGGAAAAGCTTCTCAGCAGTGGCTCATCCGCAGGCAAACGGGCAAGTGGAAGCCGTGAACAAAATTATTAAGTCAACCATCAAAAAGCAACTTGAAAGAGCGAAAGGTGGTTGGGTCGATAAGCTACTACTGGCACTATGGGCATACAAAACCACTCACAAAACTGCAACTGGGCACACCCCGTTTTCATTGGCATACGGGTCAGAGGCAGTGATTCCGGTAGAAATAGAGGTCCCTTCACATAGAAGAATCCATTTCAATCAAGCAGAAAACGAAAAGCTACAGCTTGAAGCGCTAGATCTCCTTGATGAAAAAAGAGATGAGGCTAATCTCAGAATTGCAGCTCATCAGCAAAGGATAGCCAGACATTTCAATTCCAAAGTTCGCCAACGCAACTTTGAGATTGGAGACCTAGTCCTGAAGAGAATTATGACAGCGACAGGTGTGTTTGGGCCAAATTGGGAAGGACCGTATGTCATAGGTCAGAAGCTTCTTGACGGCACATTCAAACTCACTACTGTCGAAGGAGATCAAATTCCAAGGGCGTGGAACAACAATCATTTGCGTCCATACTTTACTTGAAAAATTTGTTGAAATATTGTAAAAAGAATTATGAATGTATGATTCTTGTAATTGAAGGCAATTGTAAAACTGATGCAAGTAAATAATAAAAAATATAAAGTGGATGTAGGCCCAATTTCCTGGCCGAACCACTATAAATCTTGTGTTCCTTATTATTATTACATGTTTGCTTTATTTTCGATATAAAAAGTACATAGAATGTATTGCTGAAATGTCGATTTAAATTTTTGCAGACAATGGAAGTGAAACTTGCACATAATAAGACCAAGTGATTCTCGCCAAATTTCAAGTCACAAAAGCTCCGAATTCAAATCCTAGATAGGAAGTACTTCAATTGAACGGCCTATGATTTCAACAGAAACGGGCCTCTGCTAATAAATTGTGATCGTTTGAACAAACAAACATCCAATTGCCTGACAATGAAGTACACTTCCTTGGATTAAACAAGTTACTTGAAAAAAAAAAAAAGAGGATCGTTGAAAAGGCATAAGCAAGTGGACAAGGGAACAACCAAAGCCATCATCGGCAGCACAAGTCCTCTTCGGAGGCACAACTCTTCGAAGGGTAAAGACCTCTAATGGGTCATACGCCACAAAAAAGAAAGTTCTCTACTCAACAAAAAAGATTGGAGGAGTCATGACCCTCCAACCATGAGAGAGTAACTTCCAGGCGATGAAAACCCTCTCCGAGGCACATTTCACCACGAGTTGAAGTGTAACAACCGCTCTTCGGAATTTCACTTCACCAGAGTTGAAATGCAAACAAAATAAAAGCCCTCTTCGGAGGCCCATTTCACCAGGAGTTGAAGTGTTACGACCGCTTTTCGGAATTTCACTTCACCAGAGTTGAAATGCAAACAAAATAAAAGCCCTCTTCGGAGGCCCATTTCACCAGAAGTTGAAGTGTTACGACCGCTCTTCGGAATTTCACTTCACCAGAGTTGAAATGCAATCAAAAAGAAAGACCTCTTCGGAGGCACATTTCACCAGGGGTTGAAGTGTAATAGCCGCTCTTCGGAATTTCACTTCACCAAAATTGAAATGCAAAACAGAATAAAGACCTTTCTGGAAGTCCACGTTTCACCGAGATTGAAATAAAACTTCCAAGTGTTGAAACGTGAAAAGGCTTTCTTCAAAGGCACAACTCTTTGGAGGTACACGTTTCGCCAAGATTGAAATAAAACTTCCAAGTGTTGAAACGTGAAAAATCCCTCCTCAGAGGTACAACCCCCTCCCGGGGACACAATCAAAAAGAAAGACTTCTTCGGAAGCCCACGTTTCACCGAGATTGAAATAAAACTTCCAAGTGTTGAAACGTGAAAAGGCTTTCTTCGAAGGCACAATTCTTTGGAGGTACACGTTTCACCAAGATTGAAATAAAACTTCCAAGTGTTGAAACGTGAAAAATCCCTCCTCAGAAGTACAAATTTCTATTTTTTAAAAAAAAAAATCCTCATCAAGGGCATACTTTAACTTTCAAAGGAAGAGTGATTTACCTATTCTAGAAAATAACCTTCCTCAAAAAAAAGGAAGAAAGTTAAAGTACCCTTCAGAGGCCCGCTTTACCACATAGAAGAATTCACTTGGCAAAATGCATACATAAGTAAAAAAAAAAAAAGAAGAGTGATTTCTTCGAAGGACAAAGCGTAAAAACTTATATGAAGGAAGTTGTACTCTACGAAAAATTTCTTCAAGAATGAAGTAATTACTCTTCAGAAAATAAGAGTGCAAGTCCCCTCAAAGTATAAAATATTGCAGCAAGCTTATGGTATGGGGGCAACATGGTATAGTTACATACAAAATGGTATAGCTATGTCGGTAAAATACGCTCAAGCAACATACCACAAGTTCACCGCAATATCATATAAATAAACTTGTGCAAAAATGAATAATAAATGCATTCTCAAATTCAAACAAGAGTCTGTACAAATAAAGGATCATTTTATTCAATTGCAGATACAGGTTTCAAAATAAAAAAAGCAGGGGCCGGTGCCTGCACAACATCCGACCATTACACAAAAAAGGAATCAAAAAGCCCGAAGCCCGACTCTTCACTTCTTCTTACCACCTTTGGACCCTTTGCCTGGCTGAACGATTAGTTTTTCAGGTCTATCTATAGGCATAAGGGAAGAAGGAGAGGGAGGTGCAACCGGTGCAACCGGTGCAACTTCCGGTTCCTCTTCAGTAGTGATGATTTTCTTCCCCCTCCTCTTCGATGTTTCGTGCTTCTTTCTTCTCTTCGAAGAAGACTCACTCCCTGGAGTAACAAGAGCGGACAAAACTACGTCATCAGAAGGAGTCCGCTCCGGAGAAATCTCGCCTCCTTCAAGTCCCTCGTCTTTCTGCTCTTGCGAAGCGATAGGGTCATCCAAGCCATGAAGAGCCTCAATTTGCTCCTCTTGTGACCCGGGCTGTGAAGCAGAAGGAGGAGTCACCTAAAGAGACGGAGGAGGGATAACCGGAGGAAGTGAAGTCTGCACAGCACTTGGTGTTTCAACTGCAGAAGAAGAGAAATTAAAAATATTAGTATCTCCCCGAAAGAAGGGAGATATGGGTTTGTCAAGATTCAAGAAGTAATCGAGAGGCTCATCAAACTTTTGAGGAGTAAGCAGGCGATCCACCTGAATCGGACCAATGTCAAAATTACCTGAAGATGTTTGCTTCGTTAGTTCAATGTCATAATTTTGAGCCCCGATATCCTCCAAAGCCTCATCATCAGTAGGGGTAATTACCCCGGTTCTTGTAGGAGGCAGCGAATGAGCACTGGAGCCTGCGATGTCAACTTCAGAAGAAACTAAAGGACGTTCAGAAGCGGTAGGTGGTATTTCTTTTTCAGAACGTTCCCCTTCCGCCATTCTGACTCACACTCTGGCGAGTTGCTCTTTTCCCTTGGCAAGAGCGGCGCGGGCATCATCATCAAGATAATTCTCTTCAAGAGCTAACTCAGCGTAGCCGGCACCTTTACCACCGAGCATATCGAGTGCTGCCTCCCAAACTTCGGCTAGTGTAATTTCATACTTAGGGCCTAGAAAGGCAAGGCTGCCACGCCCCAAAATGCTGTGCAGATAAAAATCAAATAATGTGGAGCTAATGTCAGCTTTGGTTGCTTGATGGGCCTCTTCGCCCGCAAGTTTACCAGCAACAGCCTCGGCACGCTCCTTTTCGGCCATAGCAAGTCGAGCTTTTAACATCTCTATCTCCAAGCTTTGAGAGCCGGTCTTTTCTCGCAGCTGTAAAGTTTCAGCGCGATATTCTTCTATGACCTTCTCCTGGTGTGTAAGCTTATCTTCGACTGCCCTTTGACTGGCATGCGCATCTCGTACTTGTTGCTGAAGCATGCTCTCCTTTTGAGAATAGAAAGTAGATGAAGTAGCTAACTCTTCCTTAAGTTTTTCTACTTCCGCTTCCAGCTTTTCATTATAGGAAGCAATACTTCTCATTTCGGCGTCATGCTGTTCGAGAGTCTTCTGCCACTCAGCCTTATCGTTCTCCATTGTGAGCATGGCCTCGAGATTGGCTCGGTTAACCCTCTGAAGCTCGTCGACAAGTTTTTGCCAGTTCGACATTCTTTCAATATCGGTCCTGACAGTATCAAGATTTCGTAGCATAGCCGATTTGTCGAGAGGAACCAAGTCGAGATCAAATCGAACCCCTCTCAAGCACCACTGAGGGAATCGACTTTGAAGAGTGGGAGGACCTTGCCCAACTTGGTATGCGGGCCGGTTGATGATTGTTTGAATGTCGGAACGAACGGGGGCAGGAGATTCAGCAGGAACATTTTGAGAAACTGTCGGCATTGTTTCTTCAGTAAGTTTAGCCCGCGTGCTAGAAGAATCTTCCATGTGACCTTTACCTCTCTCATCGTGAGTCTTTCTTTTTTGGCTATCATCATCTTTGTAGGGAGGGTCATGTCTTTCTTTCTCTCTTCGATGACGTTCTTCATATGCTCGTCTCTCGTCTGCTTTCCTGATGGCCCTCTCTTCATCCGATTCTCTGTAAGAGGGGAGGTGACGCCTATAATCATATCGACTCCGCCTCCCGTAGCGCTGGAAATCATCATAATATGAACTACTGCGCCCCATTGGAGAATCTGGAATAAAAATAATAAACTTTAGAAATCTTTAAAGTATAAGAAGATGAATGCGTAGAAGTGCTGAAAAATCCTAAGTGTTGTGTAACGTGTAAACTACACGCATCAAGTTACAGACCACTCTGTGGAATAGAGGTAGTGATAACTTGTGTGGAAGGAGTTGACATTTGTTGTAGAGAAGATGTCGCCTCAATTACAGAAGAGATAGTTTTGGAAACATCATCTTTGAAAAGTTCTTGAGAAGTCACAATTAAATCGCTCAATCCCTCGAAAACATCATCACCATCATGTTTTTTGGGACTGGCTTTCTCAACTCCTTTGTCAGCAGATCTTCCGGAAGATCGTGGAGTTTCTTCCTCTTCGATAACTGGGGCAAGTGCAGACTTGTCAGACGGCCCCGCAACGTCCTTCGGAATTGAACACTTCACTAGTGGAGTTTCTATAGAGGTTCCTCCCTGCATATGCTCTTTAGTAGAGGCCGGGGCATCAGGGGTTTCCGTCGGAGAATCGAGAATTTCAGTTGGGACTTCACGAAGCTGAGTGAAGCGAGAGGAATGAAGAAGCCCATATTGATGTAAAAATCCGTCATTTAACAAAAACTTTATACTCCTCTCTTCTGCCGCCACGGCGTTCAATCTCTCAAAAATTTGTTTATAGCATGGATCTCTAGAGGGAGGAGGAAGTGCTAAAACAGAAAAAAAGAAGAAGCCAAGTTAGCATTTAGCAACTCAGATTTCGAAAAGCCCAAGAATGGAGAAATAAAAACAGGAAAATCTTACTTCCTACTCTCCAGATGGCATAAAACCCTGGAGGGCAGCGAACAAAGAAATACTGATTTAAAAATCCATGAACGCTTTCAGGAAGATCGGTGATGAGTTTGCGGTTTCGAGCACTCCTTCTAACTACGATAGAGGGATGATCTTTAATTTTTGTGAATGAGCAGAAGTAGCAGATTTCCTCAAAGCTCGGTAATCGACTCAGAACTCTACTAAATAGCACACATAACCCCATCAGAATGGCATGGCCATTGGGGTGCAATTGGAATGGAGAGATAGATAATCGAAGCAGGAACTGCTGAAGGAAGCCATTAAAAGGTGGTATGGCACCGCTCAAGCACATTTGGCGATTGACAGCAATGAAGCCAGAAGGGGGCTTATCTGCAGTATCATTTGGCCCCGGCAGTAAGGCATCAGCTTCGGCAATACCAAACTGGATGAGCAATTGGTTAAACACCCGCTGATTCAGAGTTGTGGGAGTTCTCTCCGGAGGGTTATCCAACAGGTTGGCTACTGGGAAGACATCTTCAGCCTGGCCCATCGGTTCTTCTTGTTGAGATGTCATTCTACACAAGCAACTGGATGTTCAAATGCGAAGGTGCACGTTTCCTAAAAGTGTGAAGTGTTGTGCAGAACTAATGAAAATAACAAGTAAATATAACTGGAATTAAACTGGTTGACGATTGATCGACTATGGTAATTTCAGAACTTGTTAATTTAAAGTTCAAGCATAATATTAGTGCAGGCTGGTCAGTTTCAATTGACTATTTCAGTGCTGCTTTAATATTCTACTTGAAATCGATAGCACTTCGTTCACACGATTTGTTTAAGTTAATTATCTATTATTAACTAATCTGTCATTTGATATGGGCAGTCGATGACAGTATATTCGTCCCAGTTTTCTGTGAATGTTGTATTGAACAGATTGTTAGCCTGCAAGTCAAAATAACCTGTGAATGAATGCAATAAAATTCAACAGTTCAAAGTTTATGCAATGGTTCAAAGTTCGAGCAGAATTCACGCAAGTCCTAACTCGTCAACGGCTCAAAAATTTTGAGTCGGCAGTGCCCTAAGTCGTAAGTCGTATAAAAAGGGAGAAGCTCTGGTTCAACTCAAGGCTTAGGCCGTAAGTCGTAAGTCGTATCTCGGCCACGACTCAAGGCTTAGGCCGTGGAGCATGTTGGGTCGGATCATGGTTGTTGGATCATACAAAAATGACCGAGTCGTACCTAAAGCAGTATTCGAATCAATCTGACCAACTAATCACCTAACTCCTAACCAGGTTACCTTCTAACCCATAAACCATTTCACTCCTAACTCCTAACCCGTTAATCTTCCAACTTTTAACCCATTAACCCAATAAGCTCTCAATCAACAATCCTAGCTCTATCGCACCGCTAAACCGCCTCGAATCGTAAACCATCAGAAAAGATAACCCTAAGTCCATTGATGACCAAAGCAACCAAATTCGCAGGGCTCAAAGGGGCAAATCAAAGATGGAGATGGGGCGCATATGCTAGGGATAATCAAAAATCATAAGGAGAGCGAGATCGCTTACGCAATATGATGATAGGGATGATCGATGGAGAATCTGGTCGAAATCGCTTTTGAAAGCTTGAATGTGCGTTAATGGCAGACACGGTTTAAAGGTTAGGGATTGAGAAGAAAAGATGAACGACTCAGGTTTTTATAACGTTGGGCAGTAGAGTTTGAGTCGGCATACGAGTTAAGATAAGTCGAAGCACACGACCTACGACTTAGGCGTGTACTTCGAGGGGAAAATGTTAACCCTGTTCTGCCAACGAGATGAAACTTGGGCCGACTCATCCACCTAAGGTCTTTAACGACTCATTGGATTTACGACTCAAGGGGCTTCAGCAACTTAAGGAAAGGACCGACTCAACTGGTAGCGACTCAATTGGCTGACGAGCTAAGGCTCAAGGCAACTTAGAGGAATGGAACGACTCATGGAGGTTAGCGGTTCATGATACAGGCCGACTCATTGAGTTACCGACTCAACGAAGTTCACGGCTCATACGAGACAACTCAAGGACTGAACCGACTCATCTACTCAAGGACTGGACCGACTCATCTACTCAAGGACTGGACCGACTCATCTACTCAAGGTTCATAACGACTCAGTGGACCAACGACTCAACGAGTTAATGCCTTAGAAGAGTAGAGTGGTTTAACTAGTTAGTGGTTTATGGGGTAGACCGACTCAGGGTTTCCAACGACTCAGGGTTTCCAACGACTCAAGGTGACTAACGACCTATCATAAGTCGCTGGCGACCTAAGCATACGAGGAACAAGCTCAATGCCATTTCATCTATGCCACTGCTTGCTGACTCGTGGTATGTGAGTCTGTCACGGTTCATTCTGAGTCGGTCACGACTCATGACTTAACAATTCCAGCCCAGAAATTTGCCTATAAATACATGGCCACCTCCAACATTCAAGGGACTTTTGGCTCATTCATTTCAAGCGCCGTTACTCTGCTGCATTCTGAACTACTTCAACACCTTCAAGGAACTTCACGAAGAAATCAAACATGTCAAACATGTGTTCAAAGATTTGGATCGACGTTGAAGTTTAGGCTACTTGTTCTAAGTCACTTGAAACTCAAAGTGTGTTGTAATCAAAGTGTAACTGCATTGACTTGTAATCAAATCATCAATAAAGATATTCAAAGTGGACGTAGGCTATCTCTTAAGCCGAACCACTATAAAATTGCTGTTGTTTACTGTTTTTTCACTACTATCTGCTTATAACCTGTTCCCGAGCTATCGGGTGGTGCTTTCACGATCTCACTTCATACACCGGGGTGTTAGCGTTAAAATTTTAGCGTTAACACCGTGTTTGTAAATAATAATTTTATAGATATTTGAATTACTAAGATGTAACAATTGTTTTATTTCTCATCTCATTATTTAATCCATTTTGAAATTAATTGGGCAATCAATTTGAATTAATGTAATTAAATATTTCAATTAATAAGAGCAAAGACGTTAAATGCAGAGTAATGGGTGCAATAAATGGAAATTCATGATTACTAAATACGTAAGGTAATTTTTGATTTAATGTAAGAACATGTAAATCAAAATAAAAGAATTTGTTTGAAATTTAAAATGTAATAAACTAGTATTTTATTACTGTTGTAATTAAATGTTGGAATTAATTTAATATTTAGATCTTGGGTTTAACATGAATAAATGGATTAATTACCATCCCAGTATTAGGGTCTGTTTTGAGATTTAATTATTGTTATTAATAGCAATTAAATCTTACCATTGATAAAAAATAGAAGTAAATGGTAATTAATTAGTGATATGCGCAATTTACATTTTGTGTTAAAAATATAATGAGAATTTCAAGAAATATTACATTCAAATTGTAAGTACTCAAATTTGTTTCGAAATTTAATTTTAGTTTACTGCGTATATGTTTATACTTAAATATAAACTTATGTTTCAGATCCAATTATATCATTAAAAAAATAGATTATTTAGCTTTGAAATCTCATACGATATTAAATTAAATGTTAAGGAGATTGTAAAGAGGGTAAAATAGATTTACACTTGATTATTTCATTTTCACTTAGACTTGATTAGATTTTAATTGCAACATAATTTATCTTTCCATCTTCACTCTTCTAATTTACTTTTACATTGTTTACCTCCTTGTGTGGATTTTCATACTTTATATGTATGCTATAAGTGGCGGTAAAGATGTACACACACAGATACACACACACGCCTGCTTATATTACCTCATTTATGCTGTCATATTTTTAATGTATGTTAATGCATTTCTAGTAAAACATTCAATCGGAAGGTTAACATGTTTGTTTAAATTCAGAAACTAATCAGAGAGACAAAAATGAAAGCTTCTTATTGTTGTATATTCCCTAAATTAATTACACAAATTTTTGTAGAGAATTTATTTTCATTTATTATATGTTAATTAAATCTTTAATGGATGTCAATTTTGGTATGTTTGGGATTAACAAAATTCATTGAGTGAACAAATGTTTTGGAAATTTGAATTCCAAATGTTAATAATGTAGAGTTGGTCTGTTCATTCCCTTTCTAATTAACTACTGTCACACTCTTTTCATTGTTTCCTCATTTGTTCCATTACTCCTTTTCATTTAAATTGTCTGAAGCTTTTTCATTTTGTAAATATGAACTACTAATCATATTTTTAATTCTTTCCTTCACCTCTTTTTAATACCTGCTACTTTTACAAAGACTGTTCATACTTACTTTATTTTAGTACCTAGTTTGTTCATATTTACTTTATTACATTCTCGTTCATTTTCAGAAAGCCTCGTTTCATTTATTTCTAATTAATAGCATCCTCTCTTTTCCAATTTCAATGGTCCTAAACCTAACTCAAACCTTATAAATAATATACGATGCAAATGAAAACCTAGCCTCCATTCTAATCTTTTTTTCCTTTTCCTCTTTAAATCTTCTTCTTCTCTCTCATTTTTTTCTTCTTCTTCAGATCTTCTTCTTCTTTGGATCTAATACCTTTTTCCAAACCTTCTAAATATAAATATGTAAGTATGTACATATTAATACAACAGTGTGACACCTCGCACCTCTAGGCACCCCGAAAATGGGACATGACTAGAAGCATAGATTATTGGGTGAAATAAAAATCCATAACATAGCACAGAGACTAAGGTAAAAGCATAAAATGATTAAAATATTACAGCGGAAGAAAACTTTCAGTAATTATAAATTAATAGTGAAATAGCTTAATTAAAATAATAACATTATCCCGAATTCATTTCTAAGGAATTTTCGAAAGAAGATCAAGTCAGAAATTTTTTAAATTCTCTTACTCCTGAATGGGATCAAAAGACACTTGCGATCGAAGAGGAAAATGACATCAGTACCTTAAAGATAGAAGAACTAATTGGAAATCTAATGTCGTTTGAAGTCTAAATGATCGAGAGAAGAGAAAGCAAAGCATCTGAAAAGAAATCAATGGCATTCAATGCATTGATTGATGGATCAGACTCAAACAGTGATAATGATGAAGAGATAGCCTTTATGACCAGGAATTTTCGGAAATTCCTAAAATACAAAAAGATGAATAATCTCAAGATAAACAACTATAAGAACTCTGAAAATCAGAATGTATTGTCAAACAATGTCAAATGTTTCAACTGTGATGAACCAGGCCATATCAAAAGAGACTATCCGTGTCCAGATAGGCAAAATCCATCCATAAACAATGATTCAGTTGGTTGAAATTGCATGCTTGGAATTGGATGCTTGATTGCTTGATTGATTGATTTGAATTGGTGTGTTGTTTGAATTTTAAAATTTATTTTTTATTTTTTTATTAATTATTTTATTATTATTTTTTAATATTATAATAATATTTTCTGGAATATACTATAATTCTAATAATATTCCAGATATATATATAGAAATTAAAAATAATAAGTGTGTATATATATATATATATATTAGAATACTTAGGAAAAATAAATCATAGAAATTCACAGGCACATGTCGACATGGTCCCTACCATGATGTCGACATGGGTACAAAAGTTTGAAATTCAAATTTGAATTCAAATGGTTGAATTTCCCTCCACCTTTTCACTTCATTCAATTCTCTGAAAAGCTACATTTTGGCCAGAGAATATGTTCTTTGAGAATCTATTTATTCACTATCTTTTATCACATCTTTTCACTTTCATTTTCAAATTCAAACTCTCTCTTCAAAACTTCAAGCTCTCTACTCTCTACTCTAATGGCTTCTTCAAGCAACACCTACACTATGAGAATTTCCATAAAGATAAAAGAGAAACTCTTCAATGATCCGGAGGCCATAAAAGCATACATCAATTATGGTAACTATAGAAAAGTCCATCCTGAAAAGTTTGCTTTATTCCAAGATTTTTCTACTTATGAAATTGATTCCCGTTTTGCAAACAATCAACTTCTTAGTCTTGTTGATGCTTCTCAAAATGATTTTGTTTGTTATCCAAATCTTGTCAAAATTTTCTATGCAAATTTAAACCGTGGATTTTATAATGGAAATGATGATGAAATTTGGAGTAGTGTCAAAGGCACTAGAATAGTTTTAAATTATGATCTTTTGGGTACCATTCTCAATTGCAAGAGTACGGGAATTGATCTTTCTACTTTCAATATTGATGAAAATGATCGTGAGACATATCATCACATTTTTGAAGGAAATGATAATTTTGATTTCAAAAATCAAAACTTTCGACCAAAAGCTAGAAATGTCAATCTTCTTTTACAACATACTTTGACCCCAAGATCGGGGAATTTTAACAATCCTACTTCAAATGTTCGTAAAGCACTTTTTGCTATTTTTGGAAATTATGATATTAATTGGGCGCAAGTTATTTTGGATGAACTTCGTCCCAAAAATCTTGAAATGGGTGAGAACACTTTATATCATGGAATCTATCTCACTCGGATTTTCAACTATTTTGGAGTAGATTTCAAAGGAGAAAAATTTGTTTCAAGAAAGGTTTTTAATCATTCAAACATTTCTCTTATGAAAATTCTATTTGTTTTTCAACCTTATAAGACTCTTGTCGAAAAGGAAGAGCGTTTGGCTTATGGAGATGGAAGAAGAGGAAGAGGAAGAAGGAGAAGAAGGGGTTGAAATGGAAATAGAAGAAGAAGAAGAAGAAGAAGGTGAAACATCCTTGGAAAGTATTGATTATCCTCCTAATCCAACCAACAAAACTCTTCTCAAAAACCAAAAGACCATTGTTGAGAATCAACGGATTCTTAAACGATCCGTTAGTAAGAAATTGGATAAAATGTCATCGAAGATGAACAAGTTTTTCTCCAAAGTCAGCAAGAAGCTTGGATTATCTTCATCTTCGTCATCCTCTAACTAGTTTACCTTTTCATGCCTTGTTGTATTAGCTTTAGTTTGTTTTGATTTGAATGTTCGTTTAGTTTTTAATGTTTAATCATTGTATCGTCTTAGTATGAAATGATATTGAATATCTTTTCTGTTATCTAGCTTATCTTATCTCCAGAATAAATGTTAGTATATTATATAAATATATATATATACAAAATTATTCACAAAATCAGAATAAGTCACCAAAATTCACTGGACCATGTCGACATCCCCCCTATGACCATGTCGACATGTACTGGTCAGAAATGACATTTAATTTGAAATTTGAAATTTGAATAACTACCTTAGGTCTATTCATTTCAAACGAATTTCTACACCGATAAATACCTATTTCTTCCAGAATTCATCATTGAATATTATTTCTTACCTACTTTGTCTCTCATTCTTCTCACAAACTCAAATATGGCTAATCCAATCCATAATTTATCCGAGAATCTTGAAGAAACTCTTAATTCTTTCAAGAATATTCTTTCGTTCATTCTTCGTAACTAGAGACACTTAGAGTTGAGTCAAATGCAGATGATCAAGGGGCAAGAAAAGTATTTTGATGCGATACGATGGATGATTCCCTCCCTGTAGAAAGACGATAATGAAGCACATCCTCCTGTCTCTCTCACCAATGATAATGAAAATTGGGATGCCATTAAAGCAGACCCAATATTTAGAGAAGAAGGATGAGTGGAAGTTCCTTGTAATGTTTGATTTGATTGGTTTGTTTAGTTTGAATTGTTTGCTTTTATTGATTTGATTTGATTTGATTTGATTTGGTTTGGATTGATATTTGGTGTGCAAAACATGAATAAATATGCATTGATATTTATACGATCTTTAATTACTTATCATGTCTGTCAGTATATTATCTCTTAATCTATCTATTATATACTCCATTGTATAGTTTATTAATGCAGGTACTTTAGTCCAAGAATGAGAGGGAGTTATGATGTTTGGAGATGGTTTTTGTTGATGACAAAGGGGGAGAAGTATAACATAAGATTATTAGGCATAGATTAAGGGGGGGTTATTAGTTTTAGGGGAGTTATTAGGATAGAAGTAATATTTCATAAACAAAGGTTGTCATCATAAAAAAAAGGGAGATTGTCTGTTAACGTAAAAATCAGACGCTAACACCCCGGTGTAGATTGAAGTTGAGTGAAAGCACCACCCGTGTACACAGGAACTACAAACAAGTAGAGAAATCGCAGAAAAAGCAGAAAAAACAACAGTTTTTATAGTGGTTTGGCTTAGGGTAAGCCTACGTCCACTTTAACTCTCTTTATTACTGAATTGATTACAACTTTTACAACAATCTTCAATTACAATTCCGATGAGACAAACAACTAGAACTTTGATGTAGAAGAATTCTTTAAGCCCATGTAGATTGTGTTAGATTTCCTCTCGAAGTTAGTTGAGATGTATTTCGTACTTGAAGTGTTGAGTGAGTCGAGAATTCAGCAGAGTATTGGCGCTTCAAGAGATCGGCTAAAAGTCCCCCTCATGCTTGAGGTAGGTTGGTATTTATAGGGGAATGCCCCCCTTAGGTCGTAAGCCGTGACCGGTCTAAGGTAAGTTATGGCCGGTCTAACGTAAGTCGTGGCCGACTCATCTGGCCCCTCCATGGTTTCACAAAGGTTCCCTTGCACAAGTCCTAGGTCGCCTCCGAGTCAACACAACCTCTTCTCAGTAATATGGCATCGGGCTTATATTCAGTGGCTTTAGGTCGTGGACGAGTTAACTTGGTAAGTCGCAAGTCACGGTCCAACTGGTAAGTCCTGGATCGTGTACGAGTTAAGAGGCCACTGTGCCAAGTAGCTGCATTGAACTTACCTTCCTTTGCTTAGGTCGTGACCGACTTAACATTGGTCATAGGTCGGCTGCGACTTAGGTCGGTAGCTATCTTGGGTCGGCGTTCTTTAAGTCTTAGGTTGGTACACACGTTAGGGCATTAGGTCGGCATCCCCCTCAAATAACTTAGGTCGGAATCCTTCTTAAGGCTTAGGCAGCTAGGCCGGCATCTATCTTAGATCGGCAACCCTGTCAAAGCATTGAGTCGGCACCTCTCTTAAGTCGGTATTCCTTTTCGGCCTTAGGTCGACATTCCTGTTAAGGCAGTTAGGTCGACAACCAGTTAAGTCGGCAATCTCCTTAGACTGTTAGGTCGGTATCTATGTTGAGTCGGTAGCCTTTTTGAGTCGCTGAACGTTGGAGTTAACAATTTCCCCTCGAAGTACACGCTTAAGTCATGAGTCGTGTGCTTCGATCTAGTCCCTGAGTCGTGAACGAGTCAAAGAGGCATGTTAACTCGCTCGTCCTTCAATCTTCTCCCCTACCTTCTATATAAGTTGTCCAGTCGCCTCTTCCTTCTCACTTTACTGCTTTATCATCCCTTTCTTCCATTGACGACTTCTCACTTTTCCGAAGGCGATTCCAAGCTAGTTGATCAACAATCCATCCTTTCCATTACATTGCGTAAGTGGTCTTGCTCCATTCCCGATCCTTTACTGGCACTGACTCTTGAATTCCACCTTTGAATCTTAAATCACCTCCTCGCACAGTGCTTCATCGTGAATCTTGTTACACTGATAGTTGTTGGACCTGAATTAGTCTGATTCGGCTTTAAATGATTAATGAGATGACGCCGATGGGTTGCAACACTCCGGGCCAACTGATTTTTGATTTGCGTTAGGACGGCTAAGCATTGAATTTAGGTGATTTTGAACTGACTTAGTGGATGATCCGATATCATGAATGAGACAGCGTGAATGGAGTGAGGGTTTTTTGTGGATGGAGTGGCTAATGGGTTAACGGGTTGAGGGGAATAAGATACTGACTTGGATGCGACCCAGTGATTTTGGGTGACCTAACCTTTGGGCGACCTAATTCTTGTAGCTGAGTTAACCATTGGGGGAGAAAACTGCCGATCTAATCTTCTTCCGATCCAACCCTTAAACCATGCCTGATTTAACCCTTAAACCATGGCCGAGTTAACCTTTAAACCATGG
Source organism: Allium cepa (assembly GCA_030765085.1). Taxonomy (NCBI): domain Eukaryota; kingdom Viridiplantae; phylum Streptophyta; class Magnoliopsida; order Asparagales; family Amaryllidaceae; genus Allium; species Allium cepa. Next base: position 955,629,756 of record CM060943.1, read on the forward strand.
CCGAGTTAACCTTTAAACCGTGGTCGAGTTAATACTTGGATGCCCAACTTGAATTCTCACTTAAAAGCATAGGTCCAATTTGAATTCTTAACTTGATCTATTGTACTGAACTGCTTAAATTCTAGATTGTTTTAACTTTGTTGCTTTATTTCACAGACCACATTGACTCATAGGCTAACAACCTGCTGAAAACAACAATCACAAAAACCAAGGCGAATACACTGCCATTGACAGCCCACATCAAATGACAGATTAGTCGACATAAAGTAATCAACTTAAATACACTGTATGAAATGTTATGAACCAATCAACTAAAGTGAAGTATTAATGCAAAGCATCGCTAACTTAAACTGATTTGTTTGCATCAACATTACACTTACATATTAAAACAACGTACCCTGGACTTTATAACTGACAAATACTTGCTAGTTTTTACTCCAGTTACATTTGCTCATTGCTTGATTGATTTTACACAACACTCCACACACTTTAGGAAACGTGCACCTTCATGTTTGAATATCCAGTTGTTTGTGTAGAATGACTTCCCATCAAGAAGAAGAAGAGGTAGCTCAAGCTGAAGAGACCTTTCCGATAGCTATTCCCGTAGAGAACCCTCCAGAGAGAACTTCGACTATCTTAAGTCCGAGAGCGTTTATTCATCTACGCACTCAGTTTGGCTTTGCTGAAAATGATGCTCTACTACCCGGACCAAGTGATACTGCCGACAGTCCTCCTCATGGTTTTGTTGTAGTCAATCGTCAAATGCGCTTAAGCGGGGCGATTCCTCCTTTCAACGACTTCCTTCGAACCCTTCTCCTTCGGTTGACAGTCTCTCCATTCCAACTTCATCCTAATGGCTATGCCAACTTGATGGGGTTGTGTGTTCTGTTTAGAAGAACTCTTGATCGCTTGCCGAGTTTTGAAGAAATTCGCTACTTATGCTCGTTTGCAAAGAGTAAAGACCATCCTTCCCTTATTATCGTGAGAAGTGCTAGAAACCACAAGCTTATTTCTGATCTTACTGAAAGTGTCCATGGATTCCTAAATCAGTTTTTCTTTTCTCGCTGCCCCCCAGGGTTTTATGCCATCTGGAGAGTAGGAAGTAAGATTATCTGTTCCTATTTTCTCCATTTCCAAACTTTTTCGAGATCCGAATTATCAATTGCTAATCTCATTCTTTGCTCTTTTCAGCACTCCCTCTCCCTTCTAGAGACCCAATCCATAAGCAAGTTTTTGAAAGACCGAGTGTCGTGGCCGCGGAAGAGAGAAGTATAAAATTTTTGCTGAGGGATGAGCTTTTGCATCAGTACGGGCTTCTACACATTTCTCGTTCTACACATCCTCATGAGGTCCCATACTCCCCGGCTAGAGCATTAGATGCCCCGGTTTCTTCTGACGCACCTGTACTAAAAGAACCTGCTCCCGAGACTTCTCTGGTGAAGTGCTCTACTATTGTCGATGTTGCGAGGTTGTCTGGCAAATCCACATTTGCCCCAGTTATTGAGAAAGAAGAGCCTCAGGGATCTCCCCAACGTTTACAGAAGTCTGGCGAAGAAGCCGAGAAAACAAGCCCTGTCAGGCAGAGCGGGGATGACACTTTCGAAGGGTTGAGCGATCTCTTCGCCACCTCACAGGAGATCTTCAAAGACGACCCTGTCACTACAAGGGTTTCTTCTTCAGTAGTGGAAGCGACTTCTTCTTTGCAATAAGCTCCGTCGACCCAAGAGTTGACGTTAACTACTATCCCCACGACTACTCCGCAATCGAAGAGTGGTTCGTAGTTTGATGCGCGTAGTTTGCACATCACACACACTTAGAGTCTTTCGGCATTTACATACACCCAATTCTTTGTACTTTGAAGATTCTAAAGTTACACTTCTTTTTTTTCTGAAGACTTTTAAGACTTGTCTTTTTTATTTCAGATTCTCCGATGGGACGCAGCGGCTCTTACTATGACGACTTTCAGCGCTACGGGAGGCGTAGTCAATATGATTGTAGGCGCTACCTACCCATTCACAAAGAAACCGACGAAGAGAGAGCCGCTCGGAAGGCTCAAGAGAGGAGGGGTCAAGAAGAGCGTTACGAGAGGAAAGAAAAGGAGGAGCGCCACGATTCTTCCCAGAGAGGTGACGATTCTCACAAGATAAAGTCGCATGATGATCAGGGAAAAAGCCACATAGTTGAGGACCCAAGCAAGCGTGCCCGGCACGGTGAAAAGCATGCTTCTACAACTCCTGAAAAGGTCACTACCCCCGTCTCACTTGACATTCCTTCTGGCTCTCCTGCTCTCGGGAAGACAGACATTCAAACAATAATCAGCAGGACTAAGTTCCAAGTTGGATCAGGCCCGGCTACTCTGCAAAGCCAGTTCCCGCACTGGTGCCTGAAGGGAGTGCGGTTCGATCTTGACTTGGTCCCTATTGACAAGCCTGCCATGCTGCGGAATCTCGATGCCGTCAGGCTTGATATTGAAAGGATGTCGAACTGGCAAAAGCTTGTTGACCAGCTTCAAAGGGTCAACCATGCGAATATAGAGGCCATGCTTACTATGGAGAATGATAAGGCCGAATGGCGGAAGGTTCTTGAGAAGCATGATACCGAAATGAGGAGCATTACTACTTACAATGAAGAGCTTGAAGCGAAAGTTGAGGAACTTAAACAAGAGCTTGCTACTTCTTCTACCGCATATACTCAAAAAGAAGAAGTACTTCAAAAGCAAGTTCGCGATGCTCACGCCGCCCAGCGACATGCCGAGGCACAACTTGAAGCTGAGCAGAAAACAACGGGAAGGTATCGTGCTGAGATTACAAAGTTACGGGAAAAAGTCAACTCTCAGGAGGTGGAAATTCAAATGCTAAAGCTTCAACTTTCCAAGACTGAAAGAGAGCGTGATGAGGCCGTTGCCGGTAAAATTGCAGCTGAAGAATCTCATGAGGCAACGAAAACCAACATCAGCTCGACACTGTTTGACTTCTACCTACATAGCGTCTTGGGGCGCGGTAGCCTCGCCTTCCTAGGTCCCAAGTACGAAATTACTCTGGCTGAAGTGTGGGAGGCCGCAATTGACATGCTTGGCGGTAATGGTGCTGGCTATGCCGAATTAGCTCTTGAGGAGCATTACTTAGATGACGATGCTCGCGCCGCTCTCGCCAAGTGGAAAGAACAACTTGAAAAATTAAGAGCCAAGATGGCCGAAGGGGAACGCTTAGGAAAAACTACTTCAACTATTCCAGTCCAGCCTTCACCTTCGGCCGAAATCAACATTATTGGCTCTAGTTCACATTCTCCATCCCCGGTCAAAGTTACAACTGAGATTATAAGTACGCAGGGTAGAGATGAAGGTGAAGAGAGCGCCGAAGCACACGCCTATGAGGTCGATATCAGGAAGCCAACTTCTCCAGGTAACTCTACTGTTAATCTTGTCCACGTAGACTGCTCATTTGCTTCTTATGAGTTCGATGAGCTTCTCGACTATTTCATGAACCTCAATGAGCCTTTATCTCCTCTCTTTACTGACTTTAACTTCTTTTCTTCTGTAGAGAAAGCATCGAGCATTGTTCAAACTTCCCCTCCTCCAATTATTCCTCCTTCGGTTCTCCAGGTCACTCCTCCGTCCGCCTCTCAACCCGGGTCGCAAGAGGAGCAAATAGAAGTTCTTTATGGCTTAGATGATCCTATTGCTTCTCAAGAACACGGGGAAGAAGGGCTTGGAGGAGGCAATGAGTCTCCGGAGCGAACCACTTCTGATAACATAAAATTATCTGCTCTTGTAACTCCGGGAAGTGAGTCTTCTTCAAGGAGAAGGAGGAAGCGTGCCACTTCCAAGAAGAGAAGGAAAGGCATTCTTGTTTCTGAAGAGGAAACGACAGTTGATCCGGCAGTAACCCTTTCTCCTTCATCCCCGACTCTCCCAAGCCGTCCTGAAAAGCTGCCTATTAGGTCAGGCGAAGGCTCTAAGGGTGGTGGCAAGAAGAAGTAAGGGGTCCTGCTTCGATTTATCTTTACTTTTTGCTTTTTGCATGTACTGGCCGGAGATTGTGCGGGTACCGGCCTCCGCTTTTCTTTTTATTTTTATTTTGAAACCTGTACCTGTACAAAATTTTGACAGTGTTGAATAAAATGATTCTTTTTGTTTGTACAAACTTCTGTCTGTATCTGAGAATGCATTTACTATTCGTTTTCGTATAAGTTTCTTTATATGATATTGCAGTGAGCTTGTGGTATGTTGTTCGAGCGTAATTTTTACCAATGTAGCTATACTATGTTGCCCCTATACCATAAGCTCGTTGCAATATTTTATAATCTGAGGGGATTTGTACTCTTATTTTCTGGAGAATAACTATTCCATACTTGGAGGAATACTATTCTGCTCGAAATAGAGTACGGCTCACTCCGTATGAGTTTCTACGCTTCATCCTTCGAAGATATCACTTTTTCCTTTGTGCTTTCACACATTTTTGCCAAGTGAATTCTCCTATGTGGTAAAGCGGGCCTCTGAAGGGCACTTTAACTTCTTTTTGAGGAAGAGTATTTTCAAGAATAGAAGAACCAATCTTCCTTTGAAAGCTAAAGTGTGCCTTGGAAGAGGTCTTTTTTTTTATTATTACGCCTCGGTGGAGGGCATTCTGATCTTTGCTTTGCATTTCTGGTGAAATGCTTCTTTGAAAAGTTGTACCTCTGAGGAGAGCTTTTTCACGTTTCAACACTTGGAAGTTTTATTTCAATCTCGGTGAAACGTGTGCCTCCGAAGAGTTGTGCCTCCGAGGAGGGCTTTCCACGTTTCAACACCTGGAAGTTTTATTTCAATCTCGGTGAAACGTGTGCCTCCGAAGAGGTCTTTCTGTTCGATTGTAGCTCTGGGAGGAGGTCTTTTTATTTCTGCCTCTAGGAAGAGGTCTTTTTTGTTTCTGCCTCAGGGAAGAGGTCTTTTTGTTTGGTTGTGCCTCTGGGAAGAGGTCCTTTTGTTTCTGCCTCTTGGGAGAGGCTTTGATTTTTTCCCTGTTCGCTGGGAAGCGGGCCTCCAGAGAGGGCTTTTCACATTTCGTCTCACGGGGGTGTATCACCGATCATGGTGAAATGTGTGCCTCTGAGTAGGGTTACTTCCTGGAAGTTTGGAGTTTCTTTCTCTCGGTTGGACGGATTCACGGGAGTGTATCGACCGATCAGTCCGCAACTTTGTATCGAGAAAGATCTCTCTTTTTCTGGTTTGGCCCGCTCGAGGTCTTTTAGCATTTCAACTGTGGTGAAATGGGCCTCCGAAGAGTTGTGCCTACAAGGAGGTCTCTGATTTGGACTCTAAAGAGTACGTTGGACTCTGAAGAGTAGCATTTGGTCTCCGAAGAGAAGCATTTGGACTCTAAAGAGTACGTTGGACTCTAAAGAGTAGCATTGGTCTCCGAAGAGAAGCATTTGGACTCTAAAGAGTACGTTGGACTCTAAAGAGTAGCATTTTGTCTCCGAAGAGAAGCATTTGGACTCTAAAGAGTACGTTGGACTCTAAAGAGTAGCATTTGGTCTCCGAAGAGAAGTATTTGGACTCTAAAGAGTACGTTAGACTCTAAAGAGTAGCATTTGGACTCTAAAGAGTACGTTGGACTCTAAAGAGTAGCATTTGGTCTCCGAAGAGGAGCATTTGGACTCTAAAGAGTACGTTGGACTCTAAAGAGTAGCATTTGGTCTCCGAAGAGAAGCATTTGGACTCTAAAGAGTACGTTGGACTCTTTGGTCTCCGAAGAGAAGCATTTAGACTCTAAAGAGTACGTTGGACTCTAAAGAGTAGCATTTGGACTCTAAAGAGTACGTTGGACTCTAAAGAGTAGCATTTGGTCTCCGAAGAGAAGCATTTGGACTCTAAAGAGTACGTTGGACTCTAAAGAGTAGCATTTGGTCTCCGAAGAGAAGTATTTGGACTCTAAAGAGTACGTTGGACTCTAAAGAGTAGCATTTGGACTCTAAAGAGTACGTTGGACTCTAAAGAGTAGCATTTCGTCTCCGAAGAGGAGCATTTGGACTCTAAAGAGTACGTTGGACTCTAAAGAGTAGCATTTGGTCTCCGAAGAGGAGCATTTGGACTCTAAAGAGTACGTTGGACTCTAAAGAGTAGCATTTGGTCTCCGAAGAGAAGCATTTGGACTCTAAAGAGTATGTTGGACTCTAAAGAGTAGCATTTGGTCCCCGAAGAGAAGCATTTGGACTCTAAAGAGTACGTTGGACTCTAAAGAGTAGCATTTGGACTCTAAAGAGTACGTTGGACTCAAAAGAGTTGCATTTGGTCTTCGAAGAGGCGCATTTGGACTCTAAAGAGTACGTTGGACTCTAAAGAGTAGCATTTGGTCTTTTTATCCTGCGCTTCTTAGCAATTCCTCGCTATCACATCAAGTACACGTCCTATTTTTTATTTGTTTTTCGCTAGAGAAGTGTGCTTTATTGCTGAGTGAATCCACGGGGCAGATGCAAGTTGCTTCACCGGACGTTCGTTTACACAAACGACCGTGGTTGGTTAGCAAAAGTTTAAAACCATTTTATTAGAAAGGTGCCCTCTTTGGTGGAATCCTCAATCGTTTGCAAATTGCACTTCTTTCGAAATATTTGAATTCGGAACATTTGTGGCTTGTCATTTGCTTACTTTGTGATTTGTAGGAATCACTTCGCTTTATGATGTGTCGAATGAGCAAGCTTTACCTTCGTAGCCTGCAACGTTAAATCGACATTGTAGTAATATTTGCATATCGAAATGATACAGGCATTTTTATGGCATTAAGAAACACAAGATTTATAGTTGCTCATTACTGATTCACATCCACTTTACAGTAGTTAACAGTACAAGAATTACACATCCATAATCATTTTACAAATTTAAGCAATGCTATTAAGTAAAATATGGGGGTAAGTGAATGCTGTACCAAGATCTCGTGATTCATATGTCAGTCAATGACCAGCTTCTCGGATTCCTGCTCTGTAGTTTTGTTGCCTGAGCCGGATCGATAAGCAGGAAATGGTTGTCCCTGGGTGGACGAGGTTGGGTCAATTCCGTCTTTCTTCACATATTGTTGAAGTTTATTCTGTTTCAGCAATTCTTCAATCATATTCTTTAACTGGCGACATTGGTTAGTATCGTGGCCGGGTTGGTTGTGAAATCGACAGAATTTCCCATTTTGCACTGCACCTCTCCCCATCTCAGGTGGTTTAGGATATATGACAACATCCTTTGTTGCCAAGAAGATTTTTTCCGATGTATCAGTTAAGGGGGTGAAATCTGAAGGATTAAAACGTCGAGGTTTCTTCCTATTTCCCTGCTTCTTTCCTTCGTCACTCTTCCTTTTCTGGTTTCCAAATCCTCTCTTGTTAGAGATGACATCATTATTCTTGACTTCGGCCACCACTGCTTTTATTGGCATCGAGAGATTTTCTAGGCATATGAATTCGTCGGCCTTTTTATAAAACTTCTCGAGTGAGTTTGGTTCCTTCATTTTAAGCCACATCCCGAATTCACTTGACTTGTCGATAGCCCGCATTAAGTGTTTGCACCAAAATTGGGCAACACCCTTCGGAAGTCTTTGAAGAGATAATAAGTGAAGAACTTAAATTGGAAATGAAAATTATCTAACAAAAACTCCAAGTTATAGAAAAGTAAATTGCATAGAAGACAAGAATTTAGAGTGGTTCGGCGATGCGCCTACGTCCACTATGAAGTTTGATCACTTTATTGCTTAATACTTGAAGGTTACAAGTGTTTTGAAGCAAATTACAGCAGACAACAGACTTAAATTCGAAATCAGCAGCCAAGATGGTGGTATGGAGTGATTCTGGCAGCGTTTAGGCGTACTCTTTCTCTCCAAATTCTCCGACCCCTTCTCTGAATGACCAGGGGCTCTATTTATAGGTGTGGAAGGCCAAAATCCCGCCTAAATCATGGAGAGGCTGCTTGGCACGTGACGGGGGGCCCACAGGCCCGCGTTCTTGAAGTGCGTGCCCAGTTTGGGATCGATTCGAAGTGAACTTCGAATCGATCAAAAAATTGTCCAATTGCGATGAAACTTGGCGTGGACGTTCTTCATCATGTAGACAAACTTCTGTAAAAATTTCATGGGATTTGGATCAGTAGATTGGGAGTTATGATCGGTTCGAAATTGGGTGTTCGGCATGCTGTTTGGTTCGAATCGATGGAATCGATTCGTTCGAATCGATGCATGGCCGAAGCGAATACTTCGAATCGATTGGGGCGCGCCTGTCTTCGAGCCGATCCATGTTCGTGCTAGCTTAGCCGCTTTGTTGGATTCGAAGGTTGTCTTCGAATCGATGGAGTGGATTCGTTCGAATCGATCCAAATGCGCCCTGGATCGATTCGAAGTTGTCGAAGTCGATGGAGTCGAAGGTGAGTGATGGAGTCGAAGATGATGGATGGATTCGAAGGTGAGCGATGGAGTCGGGGCTGTGATGGGTTCGAAGCTATTAATGGATTCGAAGCTGTGGTGGATTCGAAGCATAGGAAGGACTCGAATTTGTGATGGATTCGAAGTAGGGAGTTCCTTAGATGGATTCGAATGTCGCCTCTTCCTATGGGTTCGAATATGATGGGTTTGAACATGATGGGTTCGAACCGAGCAATGTGCACCTTCTCAACTTGAATCCATCATAACTTGAGCGTACGACCTCGGATTGACTTGAAATTTGAAATGCTGGCTTCTATGGTCTTTCTTGTCATGCCCTATCAATTGCGGCCCGATCCGGGCTCGGACAAAATTCATCGATATCCATAGCGAAGAGAAGTGCAACCAATCTCTGAGACGAACTGTCCTTTGTTTTTGGCCAATCTTTTGGTATCACGGCTTTGCCAAAAAGCGGGATAACATTTTGCCCCCCAAAGTACGTCTTGTGGGAACATGACGTGCTTTGAATAGCTGCCATTTCTTTCTGAAAAATCATTGCTCTCTTTTTGTTAAGACTCGTACGCTGTATTACTGTAACCTTGCCTTGATATGATTGATTGCTGTATAATAGCGCTTAGCCGTTGGCTGTTGTAGTTGTAACAGGATGACTGTTTGATCCCTGTAAATGTCTAAAATCAAATGTTAGTTCGATAGGTATGCACATATACTAGTTTGACCCTTGTTAACGTCGTGCGTTCACGAGTCATGTCGGTTTTGTTCGCCATTGAATTTCGTATCGATTCTCTCCTGAATCGATTTTAGATTCAAGTCAAAGCATTGTTTTTATGGTTGTCTATGATTATCATCTTGTATCGATCCTCTCCTGAATCGGTATACAAGGTAGACAAGTAATTTTTCAAATCATAGCGATTCATTTGCTCTCATAGACGTCCTTTGATGGATTCGAAGTCACGTCTGTTCGGATCGATCGTCTTCGAGTCGACGGTTTTTTAATCCAGCCTTTGCTTAGTGCTTCCTTGAATCGATGATTCCTCGCACCGATAAAGTTGGGATGGATTCGATCGTGTAAAGGTAGGAAGGCAATGGATTCGAAGTGAAATTTGAGTTGTAACAACGTTCGATGGTTGTTTTAAGTCCTTCCTTTTGTACCGATCCTCTCCTGGATCGATTTGGGATGTTAGAATGTATGCTTCGTATCGATGGATATGTAATATTGGATCTTGGATTGATGGATACAAGTGTAATGTTTTGTGTTGATGGAGTTGAACGATCCAGACATAATCGTGCAGTGATTGTTTGCGGAGGATATGCCATCTCTCATTCGTCTATTCAAGAAGAATTCCCCACGGTAGATAGCTTTGATAGGAGTCACCCATGACCCCTTTCTTGGATCCATCTCTAAAATCTAGTCGATCTTCATCTTTCAGTGCTTGGAATAGTAAATATCTCTACTGGGATAAAGTCTGTTTGTTGCGCATCCCCAGAGTTGGCTAGCTCAGCCAATGATTCGACCTTTTCGTTTTGTTCTCTAACGATTGGGATAGTGGCGTAATACTAGAAGTCGGCTAGTATCTCTAGGATACAATTGAGATAAGGAGCAAGACGTTGCCCCCTAGTCAGATAGTCCTCCCTGACTTGGCACATTAAGAAGAAATCGTATAAGATATGTAAAGCTTCCATTCCTATTCTTTTTGTAAGTCTTAGCTTGGCGACTAAGGCTTCATACTTAGCTTTATTATTCCATTTGAGTAAACTTTCAGACATTTAAGGTTGCCATTGGTCCCATCGTAACGGTTGATCGGTACAAACATTAACATGGTAAGCTTGTCAATAGCCATCTTTCATTGCATATTAGTCTTTGGATTAGTTTATCTTCACATAGCATTGCGATGCTTATGGTCGTGTTGACATGACCCAATTGAAGTGTAGATCTTCACGATCCATGATCTTGGGCAAAATGGGACGCCTCTCTGAGCGATTTATCAGAGCTGCTTGGTTTCCTCCATATACAGATGACTCTAATCTTTAGCATTTTCTGACATTAGCCTCAATCCCACGGGAATTGATGACGAAACCCGAGAATTCATTTTATACAACGCTGAAAAGAGCCTTTCAAAGGATTAAATTTCATTCTGCGGTTGTTGGATAGCACTGAATATCTTTGTCAAGTGATCGATGCGGTCGCTTGATGGTCGTGATCTCACAAGCATGTTAACTACATATACTCTCATTGATCGGCCGATCTGATTTTTGAATGATTTGTTAATCGTCCTTTGGTAAGTAGCATAAGCGTTCCAAAGTTTGAATCCAAGGAATGCAACATAGCACTATAGGCTCGCATCAGTAATGAAACAGTTGTATTCCTAGTCTAGGATATGTTTCGGTATCTGATTGTATCTGGAGTTTGCGTCCATGGATGAGAGTAATTCATGTATGATGGTTGAGTCTATTAGTTGGTTGATCATTAGATGTGGAAAGCTATGCTTTGCCATGCCTTGTGCAAATCTGAGTAGTCGGCGTACGTTCACTACTCTCCTTTTGTTTCTTGCACAAGCAAAGGAATGAATACTCATTTTGGGTAGAGGACACCGCGGATAAACCTATTGGTTTTGAGTAGATTCGCCTCCTCCTTAAGTGCAGTAGATCTTCCTAGATCCACGTCGCTTCGTTTTTATTCACTGGAGCAATGCAGTTGACTCTTGCACAATCATGGCGTAGAGTTGTGATCTGATCTACAATTCTCATGATGGGTTGTATACACTCCATGTGCTTATCTGCAATGGTAAATGGTTAGCCTTATAGGTGTGTTAAACCAAAGGCTTAGTAAATTTTAGCCCCGTATTGTGTGCTGCTGCATAGCTGGCTCCAACTACAAGTTTGAATCTATATGTGTTTCCAAGCAATGTGTTTTCCATTCAATGTACTCACGATCCATTGCTCATTAGAAGGGTCGGAATGATGATCTACTGCACATAAGTCCAGGCATTAATCTGAGGATTCTATCTCTAAGCATCATTTCGGTTGTAACGTCAAGCTGTTATAAATACTAGGCACAAGCTATTGGGTTGAGTAGTTGTATCCAGCTCTTGGATGATCACATTCATGTCCCCAGTCTTGGGTTGATGGGTGTATTGCATGAATGATCGAGCCTAGCTTCTATTGTGTTTATACTGTAGTCCAAGTTGTAAGAGCTAGAGTTGTTTGATAAAAGATCAAATTATATTCATCTCATTTCTCGTGCATGCCCCCAAGTCTGGGGAATATCTCGATAAACAGCAAGGTAGATAGTGTTCGCTTCAATTTCACACTCTATCCCATTAAACCGTGATATCGAGTTAACCGACGGAAGGTCGAGCCGTGCCATATTCTGCATTCTGTCCTAGTTCTTTCCTCTAGGTAGAATACTTTGTTGCCTCATAGACATTCACTTTGTTGCTTATGTCGTCATTCTCTTGGCAGAAATTGAAGAGTGAATCGTCCAGTAAGATCCAATGTAGGATTGATACTTCCCTTATCGGACCGAGGGTAAGAATCGGTGCGTGGCCAGTTTTGTTGCACTCGTTGTGAAAAGCTCGCTTAGTCGGATTATGGTAAGAGTCGATGAATGAATGGTCACATTGCATTCTTTCGGAGTTGGGTGATCAACCATGTCAGTTTTGAATTACGTTCTCCCGTCAGATCTACAGACAAAATTAGCTCAAATGCAGTCAAGTCATGCTCATCCAGTCTCATGCCCTTCCTGGTGGATCGAAGGAAGGCGACGGAGGACGAATAGTCAAGTCACACTCATTCGTGGTTCTATCCATGCTCTGGTGGTCGTAGGTATTCGATGGGCGCTCGTGTCACATCGAATTGTAGTCGAAGAGGATCGATATTGGCCGTGGATTTAGCGACACACTGTAGAATGTACGGACCTCATGGCATATCGATACAGGGGTATGACATGAATGGTGCAGATCGATATTGCCCGTCGATCAGGCGGTATGGTGTAATTGGCTTCCTGTAACTTCGGGCATCGTTCTAATTGGTTAGCATTAAGGCCTCCTTGTAGTCATTGCCTTAAGTTGTGAAGGACCCTAAGCTAGCAATGTAGCGAGTCACCTTTCTCTTCTTTCAATGATTTGTTCTTCTGCCCCCAGTCTTGGTTTTAGAAGAGTTAGTTTGTGGATGGTCCAATTGCATCTGTAGCGAGTTTATACTCCTCTCGTCGACTTTAGGTCGGAGTTGGTAAATGAACGGTCGAATCACATTCTTTATCTGTCTATCGTCGCAGTCGCACTCTGGGGACTAGAGGCAGTTGAAGGGCCATTAGTCACACCTATTTGATGTTCATACCCTTGTCCCTACTCTGGGGACTAAGAGTTTTAGTAGAAAATGGTCAACCGCATTTTCCTCGATTAATTCCTCTGGCACATTGCGGTCACATTGCGGCAACTTTAATTTGATGTTTCTCCGATTGAAGTGGAGGAAGGAGTTGATTGGCAGATGGTTGGGTCACCTCCGTCCATGTTGCATGCACAACTCGCCAGATCGTTGGCTAGAGTTAGCGGATGTACGGTCGTGTCATGTTCATTTGCGGTAGGATGGGTAGTCAAATCCATTTAGGATAAGGCGTTCAGCTAGGTCCGTTTTGCGAATCTACATCTCCCTGTCGAATCAAGGAAGAAATCTTGTCTTGCTCGGTTGGAGTGCATCTCTAAAAGATTATGTTATAGGTCCCGTGCCGGGAATAAGTGTTGATGCATGAACGGTCATGTCGTGCCCGCTTAGTGCTAGTTAGTCGGATCACAACCGATTTTTTATGATAAGTGTGCCCCCATGTCAGGGGAAGAGTTGGAAAGAAGAAAGTCTAACCACATCCGCTTTTTGTACTACAGAACTTGCTGCGGAATTAGAATTGATAGATGGACAATAAAATCGCATCCCTTCTGGTATTTATATTCCAATCCATGCTTCGAGGATTGGAGTTGGTTGATGTTTACAATCCAGTTCACACTCTGGGAATCTGGAATTAGTTGATGGGTGGTTAGTCATACCCATTTGGAATTCATGCTCCAATCCGTGCTCTCAGGACTTGAGTGAGTCGTTGTTTTATATTCCAATTCATCCTCTGGGAATCTGGAGTTTATTGATGTTTATACTCCAGTTCGCACTCTGGGAATCTGGAGTTAGTTGATGTATGGCCGTTCACACCCATTTTAGTGTTTATACTCCAGTCCGCACTCTGGGGACTTAGAGTTATTAAATGTTTATACTCCAGTTCGCAACTTTGACTTGGCATTCGCACTCTAATTCACACTCTGGGAATTTGGAGTTGGCATTTGTATTTTGGTCCGCGCTCCGGGAACCAGGAATTGATGTTTATACTCCACTTCACGCTCTAGGGAATTGGAGTTGACATTTGTATTTTCCAGTTCGCCCTCCGGTAACCTGGAATTGATGTTAATGCTCCGATTCACGCTCTGGGAGCCTGGAGTTAGCATTTGCATTTTGGTTCGCACTCCGGGAACTTGGAATTGATGTTTGTACTCCGACTCGCGCTTTGGGAATCTGGAGATAGCATGGATGCTTCAGTTCGTGCTCCGGGAACCTGTAATTTATGTTTATACTCCAATTCATGCTTTGGGAACCCGGAGTTCGCATTGATGGGTTGGTTCGCACTCCGGGAACCTGGAATAGATGTTTATACTCCAATTCATACTCTGGGAAGTTGGAGTCAGCCAATAGATGGCCAGTCACACCTATTTGGGCTTTTTAGGAATTCGTTCACACTCTGGGAACGATGGATTTGATGTTTATACTCCAGTTCGCACTCTGGGAATTTGGAGTCCGTTCACACTCTGGGAACGATTTATTGGATGTTTATACTCCAATTTACAGTCTAGGAAGTTGGAGCCCGTTCGCACTCTGGGAACGATTTATTGGATGTTTATACTCCAATTCACACTCTGGGAAATTGGAGTCCGTTCGCACTCTGGGAACGATTTATTGGATGTTTATACTCCAATTCACACTCTGGGAATTTGGAGTCCATTCGCACTCTGGGAACGATTAATTGGATGTTTATACTCCAATTCACACTCTGGGAATTTGGAGTCCGTTCGCACTCTGGGAACGATTTATTGGATGTTTATACTCCGGTTCGCACTCTGGGAACCTAGAGTTGATTGCAGGACTGTCGTGTGTCAGTCCAGTTCGGCCATTGATGTGATGGCTTGCCCCCGAGAGGTGGGTTTCGCTTAGCAAATGATCGGTGGGATCTCGATTACTTTCCACTTATCTTCCATCAACGAAGGAGGAGACTTGGTTTATGGACGGATGAATCACATCCGTGTTCATTTGGATCTCGCTTCTGCCAAGCCTAAGGAGTAGATTAGTGTTCTGGCAAGCTTTGAGCTCGAGCAGAGGAGAGGATGGCTGAACTACATCCACTTTGAGTTGTGTATTTTCCCTTAAGTTGGGGGCAAGAGTTGGAGAGTAGACGGTCGAGCCACGTCCACTTTACGCTTTGCACTCTTCCAGTTGAGTTGAGGAAGAGAGTTGGAACGATGGCTCATGATGGTTTGTGAGTAGGTAGTCATTCATTGATGACTATAGATTGATGGTTGGCCCCTGATGAAGTTGGTTTAAGGCATGATTGTTTTGCCGAATCACAGATGCAAACTGGAGAGTGAATGATCAAATCATATCCACTTTAAACATATGTCCTCAAATTACCGCAAGTTCTAATGTAGGATTGGATGCATAGATGGCCATGTCACGTCGACTCTCGGTGTGATTTAAATTTTATTGGGCATCCGAGGAAGCATAAGTATTTTGGTGAGCTTCAAGTAAGAGATGGAGAGTGCATGGTTGGGCTACATAACTCCAAGTCTTTCTCAAATCTTCTAACTAAATTGCCTAGGCATGTGAGTGGATGGTCGGTTGCATCCACTTCGTACTGGAGCCCTAAACTTGTCTGTCTCTTCCACTTTGATGGCCTGCCCCAAGTCAGGTGCGTATAGCAACCGACGAGTGGTTGAATTATGCTCGCCATGATGATACCTAAATGACTTTATCATAGTCCACGGAGGTTGTTTTGCACCCGTCCTTAAGTACTCGGTTACCTGCATCATTTGCAAGTAGTTTAATTCAAGTCGATTATATCTTGCAACATAAACGAAATAGAAATAGAAATAATTCAAAAGAGATCGGATAAAATCTCATTGATAAGTGAAGTGGCGTCATATGCTCGCTATTGCACTTCGGTCCAGCCTTTCACAGTTGGGAGTCTAACGCAAATGGTTCAGTTTGATCAAAGTTCCATTTGAGGTCGGGGGTTCCCGGCTCTTCATTTTATGGGGCTTGAACATATTGCCAGAGCTATCCTTTCTGGAGCAGCCTTATGGCGTTGGCATCCATGATAGTCATATAAAGAAAAGGAGCTTCCCGATTTAGAGTATGGAGCAGGTTCCCTTGTATGTCGCCAAGTTGATCCTTCGTCTGATTCATCAACGTAATGTTGGCCTGGACATGTTGGTGTAGTCGTCGGCGACTATACACCAATTCTGTTATCAAACTCTGGAAATAAGCTTTTGTGCTGATTTCATTTATTAGTGTTGGCAGCAACGGGCTGTAGATTTTGATCAGTTCATTGGCTGCCAGCTTTTTTATTCCCTTTAGCAATATGAGAAGTAGAAATGATATGCCTAACTACGATTGACAGTCTTCTTTGAGAAATAGGGGATACAACGCATTTGATGGTATTCATCACTTTTCGTGGACTCCATTCACTATTCTCACTTCATGAGGTAGTGGTGGAGGTTGAATTTCCATAGTACACGGACATAGTCGGCATGCTGAATTTTAGTTAGAAATTCTACGTGTAGGATGGTCTCAATGAATAGGCCCTGACTGGGAACGATACTCGAATCAACATTATCAAGTCCATTTTATGGTTACGGGGTCTTGTGATACTGGTGAATGATGTATGCCCGACTGCCTAATGTTCGAGTGGTTGGTAATGTCGATCGGATGGTGAGTGGATTAATATGGGCTCATTGATTGGTGATTATTTCTAATTTTCACCATGAAGGAGGCTCGCATAAGATAGTTAGGAAGTCCTCTTAGAGTTGTATGTCATGCTTTTAGTCATATGGACATGGAATGATTAAGATACGGGCATATGAAGATGGTTCAGTGGTGAACAACTATGTTTTGAGTTGGCAGAGTAGACAAGGCAGGGTAGTCGTAATACTAGCCATCGCACCATAATTGTCAGTTTAGGAGTTTTAAAAGCTGGTTAATTGGAGGAAGTTGCAGTCCACTTTAGAAGCATGATACATTAATCAACCCTAGTTCGTGCCATATTAGCTAGGTTCTCCAGCCTCTGGGAGCACCATTTGAATAGCATTTCAATACCCATTCCTTGATTGCAACTCAAAAATTGCTGTTGTAATCTCCTACTTCCCGTCCAGTCATGGAACGACCTGAATGTACCCGAATTTTTTTTTTTTTTTAAATGATGGATACGAAATGTTCGTTCGCATCGATGATTCGAGCGCTTAAATGATGGATCGAACTAAAGGCAGATAGATGGATACAAACTGCATGTGCGTATTGATGCGAAATGGAGGCAGATGGAAGGGTACGAAGTACCTGTGAGTATCGATTCGAATTGGAGGCAGATGGATGGATACGAAGTAGCTCTCCATGATGGATACGAAGTAGCGCTCCCTGATGGATACGAAGTAGCGCTCCGTGATGGATACGAAGTTCACCGCATTTATGGATTCGAAGCTATGGATACGAAATTCACCACATTTCCTGGATTCGAAGTTGTGGATACGAAATTCATCACATTTTCTGGATTCGAACCTATGGATACGAAATTCACCACATTTTCTGGATTCGAACCAATGGATACGAACTTCACCACATTTTATGGATTCGAACCTATGGATACGAACTTCACCACATTTTCTGGATTCGAACCTATGGATACGAACTTCACCACATTTTCTGGATTCGAAAATATGGGTTCGAAAATGATCATATTTTCATGGATTCGAACATATGGATACGAAATTCACCATATTTTCTGGGTTCGAAAATATGGATACGAAAACCATCATTTTTTCATGGATACGAAAATATGGGTACGAAATTCATCATATTTTCATGGATACGAAAATATGGGTACGAAAAACAGCATTTTTTCTGGATTCGAAAATAGGGGTACGGACTGCATGATGAATATGGTTCTTCTTAGATTTTAGAGCAATCTGAATAGAATAGAAGGAACCCATGAACGATAGATCTGGATCTCTCTCTTAGATTTATTCAATCCGGTATCGATGACAGATCCAACGAGCAGGAGAAAATCTAGGTTTTCTCAGTGAAAGCACCAAAATGTTTGCACCAAAATTGGGCAACACCCTTCGGAAGTCTTTGAAGAGATAATAAGTGAAGAACTTAAATTGGAAATGAAAATTATCTAACAAAAACTCCAAGTTATAGAAAAGTAAATTGCATAGAAGACAAGAATTTAGAGTGGTTCGGCGATGCGCCTACGTCCACTATGAAGTTTGATCACTTTATTGCTTAATACTTGAAGGTTACAAGTGTTTTGAAGCAAATTACAGCAGACAACAGACTTAAATTCGAAATCAGCAGCCAAGACGGTGGTATGGAGTGATTCTGGCAGCGTTTAGGCGTACTCTTTCTCTCCAAATTCTCCGACCCCTTCTCTGAATGACCAGGGGCTCTATTTATAGGTGTGGAAGGCCAAAATCCCGCCTAAATCATGGAGAGGCTGCTTGGCACATGACGTGTAACGACCCGCCTTTTTGGACAGTTTAAACCGACGATCAAATACCCATGTCGATTCCAAACCATTAAAAGGGCAGATAGTTATTGGGGTAATTAAGAAAAGAAAAGGAAGGGAAATAAAGGAAATGAAACAACACAGAATCTCACAGCGGAAGGCTAAAGTATAATAATAAAATAACAGTTCATGAAGCTGTTAATTAAATGAATACATTTGAAATGAATACATTTGATTATTATTATACAACATTTATCAGAGTTACATACACAACAAATATCATACAACAATGCAGCGGAATGGAATGAATATAATAGTAGTAGATAATATACCAAATCTTCGTCTCCGTCCTTCAAGGAAATGATCTTCAACCTAAACTGAAAACTCAGGACTGACCCGAGCGTAATGAAAAGACAAAACACTCGAGTCAGGACTAAATATCCTTATGAAAGTTAAATCAATCGTAAATAAATATGAGTGTAAACGGCGTCAGAGATGTTTACGGGGTGTGACATCTCCTATCCAGTGTCAACGTGCGTGCAATAACTCAAGAGATGTTACAGGATTTTCCATCTCTCAAGGATCCGTGAAACTATATACTATGTAGTAATATACGCTAAGTAGATAATGCCTATCAGTAATATAAAGTATCAAAATAGCGTTAAGGCGTTACCATAATCCCCCTTAACACATTTTTATATTCCCAAAAGCATATACAAGACCGTAGTTTCCCCAAAACCGGAAGTCACCAGAGGGCAATCCATATACTCAAGGTACAAATCAAAACGTAGTGGTCGCGAATAGGATAATCAGTATGACAAGGTACATGAGGCAATACCAACTAGGATACTAGTAGTTGCGTGATCCGGACTGATGTTGGGCATAGCCAGCAGCTACCCCAACACCGCGAAACAACACTCCCAAATCAAGGGGTGCACCCAAATCGCATCACAAATGTAATAGATATGGTATCGAAGAAGTGTGTCCGCTAGAGGTGGCGAACCTCAATGGCCCGGCGCGGCTCCTGTTTTAGTCATGTCAGGGGTCATCCAATAATCGTTCTCTTTCTTCAGTCAACGCGTTCACCAAACCATCCACTTCATTCTGGATCAACACTCCGCGTATAATAGTTATTAAAGTGGTTTTCGGTATCGACAGAGAGTATGTCCATATCCGATCCCGGTCTCTTTAATAACTACGTATTATTACACCGTTGGCTCTTTTACATTTCGAATCGATTCATGATTGATATCAAATGTCATATTCACTTCAAAATCAAATCCATTTCAAATATCGACATAGCCATTCAAAATATAAGGTTCCTTTTCAAAAATCATTTTGCGTCTCAATATCTAATTTCGGTTTCAAAATCATTCCGAATTTAAATTTTATGTTGCAACTTCATTTAACCCAATTCGTATTTAAATTCAAGATTTAAACATAAACATTCCACCTTATTAACCAGCTTGAAATTTTTAGAAAATAGTTTTAAGTAGTTTAAAAGTAGTTTAAATAATTAAAATAGTTAAAATAATTAAAATCTTGAAATGGATTTAAAATAGATAAATTAGTTTAAAATAATTTAAATTGGGTTAAGTAGATTAAAAATAGATTAAAATAGTTTAAGTATTCAAAATGGTTTATATAACAGAGTAATTTGGAAAACAAATTAAAACAGCTTCAAAACCAATCCATTTCAATTACAACTTCCCAATTCCAATCAATTTCAATTTCCATTTTACCGATTCAATTTCGATTTCAATTCAAAACAACGTCAACTTTAACTTCAAATCAATTCAATTCTACATTCACCTTCAATTTATTCAATTTCAATTTTTTTATCGATTTGGAGCTGGATTTCAAAATATCCATTTATAACACTTAACAAATTTTCCATCAATATTCAAGTCTAAATTCCAATTTCAAATATGATTCAATTCCAAGCTCGATTTCAAAATATCATTTTTATATCACTTTTACTTAATAATATTCAAAGCCCGAATCAAGGTTAAACCTTCAAACAATTAATTTTCGAAATCCAATCATATCCAATTTCAAACCTCAAAGTCTCAACTTAAATTATTTAACAAAATCCCTTTAACCAAAATTTATTTCAACATTCCAACTCACATTTTCGATAAATTCGATTTTTATAAATTCGATTTCTATTTATAACTTTCACATCAAACATTTAAATAAATTTCAAATCGACGATTTAAAAATTATTATATATTATTAGTTTAGCCAATTCGGTGTCCGTATATAATTTTCTATCCTATGGCCAAGTAGTTATTTATTTCAATTAGATGTCAGGGATGAGTATATATTACTTAAATTAAATCACAGTATCATATGTATGCATAACAGGATCTATATAAGCAAATAAACATCCAAACATTCAATTATCAACCAATAGCATCCATCAAAATACATCATCCAATAAGCAATACAATTCATGGCAATTTCATAGTTATCGATGTCAGGTAAGTAAATCGCAATTCAATTTCGGTTTCAATTTAACTGTCAATTAAATTTTTCAATGGTTAATTCGAATAACAAGCTATATGACAATTAAATTTATATCAAACAACGACAAATAAAATTCATATCACTTCATAATGTCAATTTAACTAGCATAAAAATATTTAGTACGGTGTGAGCGTTATAAAACACTCACCTTGATTTTACGATTTCAAATCAAATCGAACGACGTTCGATTTAACCCAAAATTTTCTCTAGCTCCAAACGACTCCAATCCAATTCCATAGCGTAGTACTCGTCAATACGAGTCCAACGGAAGAAACGGCGTCCAAAACGGACCTCGCATGCAAAAGTTATAACCAAAATACGAAACGTCATTAGCGGGATAATTAAATAAATAATTAACTTCACTAATTACCTAATAAAAGCCACTTACGCTACTTTCTTCCCCAAGGCCGTGCTCCAGGTCGTGTTCACGAACCCATCCTCACGCACAAGGGCATAGGGCCGCACCCCCCCACGTCGCTCGAAACCCCATCACAACAGCACCACATCGAAGCTCGTCTTGAGCTCGACCCACGCCTGCCACCACGCTGCACTCGGCCCCCCCATTGCCTCGGAATTCGCGAATGAACGCGCCCACTTTGAGGCCATATTGCCGTTGATCCGTCACTCAATATACGATCTTGACCGTTGGATTCGTAGTTCGTGATGTGCTCTACGTTTTTCTAGTTGAGAGATTTGGATGAAAGTCGATGGATGAGGAGATCGGAGGGGAAGAAGGGCGCGCGATTTTGGCCATTAGAAATAGCACAGGCGGCGGCTACTGTAAAGGCTAGGGTTTGAGCAATGAAGATAAAGGGGTGTCCTTTATAGAAGTTTCAACGAACACTATTCACCTCCAAATTTTCGAACTCCGATTTACGCGCGGTGACCGGCGTTTCTAGGGTTTATCCCGCGTTCCGGACACAATGGAACAGGTTTCGAAAGCTAATTCGATCATATGTAAGAGTTACAGCGATAAACGATCAATTTAAATTAAATCGATTTAAACTAATTTCTATGCGTTTTGGCTTGCCCCGGACAAACGGTAAATCCGATTGACTTGAAATTTGAAATCTTACAATAATATCACATTACGGATCCGATGAAACTTGTTTCGTCGAAATCCGAGACTGTTTGAAAAATGACTATTTTAACTTGCCAAATTAATATTAAAACAATTTCGATGCGTTTCGAGCTGCCACGGTCAAACGACAACTCCGATTGCTACGAAAATTGAAATCCGATAATAACTAACTAATACGGATCCAATGGAACTAGTTTCGTCCAATTCTCAGACTGTTCAAAATTTGGCTATTTTCAATCGATAATTAAATATTAAATTATTCAATTTTCACAAATAAATTTTAAATTCAGTTTTAAAAGTTCTATAACATCACTATAACTCCAATATTATAAAATAAAATTTTACAAATCATTTTTAATCATATTAAACCCGTTATCCAATTTATCCAATAAATTCCAATTTTAAAATCCTATTAACTCTATTATAATCCCAATATAACTTTCATTCACTTTGGAAACCAAATTGAATTATATTAAATCAAATTTCAATTATTCACTCTATTTTCATATATTAAATTGCCATATCCAATTAATCATATCAAATTCGAAATTTAATTTATTCAAACATTCGTAATATTAAATTTAACAAATTTGATTATTCTTAAATCACTATCCTTTGAAATATTCAAACGAACTTATAAAATTTAACCTTTAAAACCAATTCACATCTCAGAACCCTATTTTCATTTTACAGTTATTCAATTGTTCAATAAGTTTTCATTATTTAACTTAAAAAAATTTACCTGTTCGATATTCGATATTTGATTTTAAATAGATTTTACTTATCAATCAATTACTCTATTATACCCAATGAATTCAACATTTATTATCCTATTCAACTATTGATTGCAAAGGCATTCACTAAGTAGCTTTTTTCATTACTTGGATAATTATCGTTGCAATTCATTCCAGTTTTATTATTCCAAACGACTTACAAATTTTTTTTCTAACACTAAATCATGAAATCTTATTAAATTAACTATTTTAATTATCGAAAATTTACGGGTCGTTACACTCTCCCCCACTCAAAACTTTTCGTCCCCGAAAAGGAAAAAGAAGGGAAAAGGAACTAAGTAAAGAATTCAACATTAGATGTATTATATTCGAAATTATCTACTTATAAAATAATGAAATTCCATTTATAAAGTCATTACTACGCTTTTACTAAGTTATTCCAAACGCCTTTTAACTTTAAAAGTTAGTTATCAAAACAAGTTATAAAAAAATTTAAATCTTGAAAAATTTTCTAACACCCGGATTTACGGAAAATTTCGGCAGCACCTCCTTTGCGCGGCTAGGACCGAAAAAATTAATAGCATATATATCACAAATATACATCTCATCTCAATGATGAGGCATCCCATATCTGGGGAAACAACATATATATATCACCAATACCATACAAAACCGTAAGCGTACCTTTTATTTAGCATTTATTAGCAATTTACTTACATTATGCGTTTAGCGTAGAAGCGAGCTCCACAACAAAGCGCAACCCCTTTGCTACCTACTAAAATGCTCAATAACTAAGTTAGAACCATGCATATAAAGATAGATCGATATATTTAGCCTACACAACATATATATAACATATTTAGCTTCAAAACTGAGATTTCAATTTCTGGACAGCAAACAAATCTTAGCTTTAGGTCACCTAAACTGTAAAATTTGACAACAGAATCTAAACAAAAGTTGTTGCATTCATTTCAGGTTTTCCGGAATGTCCAAAATCATCGAATTCGGATCATCCGTTCAAAAGTTATGGCCGTTTTACTAAGAGTATACGCCTCAGGCTGAGCAATGCATTGCGCAGGTCTGTGACATTCACTCGTGGTTTCGACCCTCTAAACGGTGTCAAAACACAAAACACTTAAAACAAAAGTTTTAGCTTAAGTTCTTAGCTTTCCAGAAAGTGCAAGATCATCAAAATCCGATAAACCAGTCAAAAGATATGGCGAAAATACTAAGGGTATATACTACTGATTTTACTTATTTTTACACAGGACAGCGAGTAACATTCAAGTTTTTAACCTATTAAACGAAGGAATTTTCTCAAGTTATCTAAACAAAAATTGTGCTATAGTTTCTGAGCTTTTTGAAAAGTCCAAGATCGTCGAATTCCGTTCAGCCATTTAAAAGTTATGGTTGTTTTCGTTTCAGCATATATTGGACAAATTTGGATTTTCCCAAAAATTTGCTTTTATTATTTCAAAGTGCAAAACAATCATAAACACAAAGTCATTTATTTTCTTATTCATCCATGCAATAGGTTTACATTCAATTTATTTCCGATTTATTCAAGTTTGTTTCATTCGCATTTTAAATTCAAGTCGATTTGCTTCAATTTATATTGAATTCAATTATATTTAATTTCACTTTGCTTCAAATTTGAATTTAGTTATTTTAAAATTTTATTCCGTTTATTCAATTCCATTAACACTAATGAATTCTACTTAATCAATTTTCATTCATCTAACAACCAATGCATATCAAACATTAGCATTCATCCAAAATCTACACTAAATCAATTATACATTTCCAAGTCAATTTTAATTTCATACACTTCCAAGTTTATTGAAATTTAGTTATATTCAAATTTTATTACTTTTCATTTACCAATTTTATATTTCACTAATTTTAAATTTTATTCATTCACTTATATATATCATTCATTTTACAGCTTAAATTTCTTTTATATTTACAACTATCAATAGATCTTCACATTTTATTATTCACTCTCACATTGGTATATTATTTCTCTACTTATCCTTATTAGCATTTTAAACCTTTTAAGTATTTGGTAAGTTATATCTATGCTATAGAATGAAATTTAATACTATGCGAGTTTTACAGTTTCAATTTTATTTTAAGTTCATAATTTCCTAATTCTAAGGATTTCTATTTCAATTGATATTTTCACTTAGCTCTTAGGTTCATTTCTCATTTCACAATTCAGAAGTTCCTTAATGATTCAAGTATTAATTCATTACAATTATAAATTAAAAAAAAATCATTAATTATTAAAGAACTTAAGAATTCCAATCCCGGTTTCATTTCAAATCAAGTTTTGAAATAATATATACTTATATAATTTATATATCAAATCATACTATAGAGAACACAAAATAAAATTCAATTTGAATCAAACAAGGTTTAGACAAGCTAGTAAGTGGTCTCCCCCACTCGGACTCTCGAAAATAAACGCCGATGATGCGTGCACTCATCACCGAAATCATTTTCTAGCGTCAAGAGAAGGGAATATAACACTTATCATAAAAAAAAAAAAAAAAAAAAAAAAAAAATCCTTCGAAAACAATTTCAACTCAAATATACTATCATATAATACTCATATTATATTTTCAAGTTCTTGTAAGTCAATTTCAAACACCGGAATTTAAATTCCCAAATCCAAGTTAAAATTCATTTATATTCATTATCAATTGTGTTTACAAGATTTCATTTTCCTAAATCCATTGTTATTTAATCAATTGTTGTAAATATTGACTAATCAAACAATAACGATAATAATCTAATATTATCACCTCCTAACAATCAATTCAATCAAAATAAATAAATATTCGAAAAATTCTTTTATATAAAGATATATTCCAAAACGATATTGTGTTGGTTTGTCCTATTCGAGTATTTAGAAATTCCTATCGACGCCTTGGCGTCCCAAGTATCGACCAGAATTCATAAATACTCAACGGAACAAATTAACACAATATAAAACCATTTTATATCAAATAACAAGTACGCTCTCTCATATACACTCAACTCATTCATATAGTTTATCTCTATTTCAATGAGTTATTCCCCACTAGAGCCAAGGTTTATCGCTAAACCAAAGCTCTGATACCAACTGTAACGACCCGCCTTTTTGGACAGTTTAAACCGACGATCAAATACCCATGTCGATTCCAAACCATTAAAAGGGCAGATAGTTATTGGGGTAATTAAGAAAAGAAAAGGAAGGGAAATAAAGGAAATGAAACAACACAGAATCTCACAGCGGAAGGCTAAAGTA
This sequence comes from Allium cepa, assembly GCA_030765085.1. Classification (NCBI taxonomy): domain Eukaryota; kingdom Viridiplantae; phylum Streptophyta; class Magnoliopsida; order Asparagales; family Amaryllidaceae; genus Allium; species Allium cepa. The sequence goes on from CM060943.1 coordinate 955,655,587, forward strand.
TAATAATAAAATAACAGTTCATGAAGCTGTTAATTAAATGAATACATTTGAAATGAATACATTTGATTATTATTATACAACATTTATCAGAGTTACATACACAACAAATATCATACAACAATGCAGCGGAATGGAATGAATATAATAGTAGTAGATAATATACCAAATCTTCGTCTCCGTCCTTCAAGGAAATGATCTTCAACCTAAACTGAAAACTCAGGACTGACCCGAGCGTAATGAAAAGACAAAACACTCGAGTCAGGACTAAATATCCTTATGAAAGTTAAATCAATCGTAAATAAATATGAGTGTAAACGGCGTCAGAGATGTTTACGGGGTGTGACATCTCCTATCCAGTGTCAACGTGCGTGCAATAACTCAAGAGATGTTACAGGATTTTCCATCTCTCAAGGATCCGTGAAACTATATACTATGTAGTAATATACGCTAAGTAGATAATGCCTATCAGTAATATAAAGTATCAAAATAGCGTTAAGGCGTTACCATAATCCCCCTTAACACATTTTTATATTCCCAAAAGCATATACAAGACCGTAGTTTCCCCAAAACCGGAAGTCACCAGAGGGCAATCCATATACTCAAGGTACAAATCAAAACGTAGTGGTCGCGAATAGGATAATCAGTATGACAAGGTACATGAGGCAATACCAACTAGGATACTAGTAGTTGCGTGATCCGGACTGATGTTGGGCATAGCCAGCAGCTACCCCAACACCGCGAAACAACACTCCCAAATCAAGGGGTGCACCCAAATCGCATCACAAATGTAATAGATATGGTATCGAAGAAGTGTGTCCGCTAGAGGTGGCGAACCTCAATGGCCCGGCGCGGCTCCTGTTTTAGTCATGTCAGGGGTCATCCAATAATCGTTCTCTTTCTTCAGTCAACGCGTTCACCAAACCATCCACTTCATTCTGGATCAACACTCCGCGTATAATAGTTATTAAAGTGGTTTTCGGTATCGACAGAGAGTATGTCCATATCCGATCCCGGTCTCTTTAATAACTACGTATTATTACACCGTTGGCTCTTTTACATTTCGAATCGATTCATGATTGATATCAAATGTCATATTCACTTCAAAATCAAATCCATTTCAAATATCGACATAGCCATTCAAAATATAAGGTTCCTTTTCAAAAATCATTTTGCGTCTCAATATCTTATTTCGGTTTCAAAATCATTCCGAATTTAAATTTTATGTTGCAACTTCATTTAACCCAATTCGTATTTAAATTCAAGATTTAAACATAAACATTCCACCTTATTAACCAGCTTGAAATTTTTAGAAAATAGTTTTAAGTAGTTTAAAAGTAGTTTAAATAATTAAAATAGTTAAAATAATTAAAATCTTGAAATGGATTTAAAATAGATAAATTAGTTTAAAATAATTTAAATTGGGTTAAGTAGATTAAAAATAGATTAAAATAGTTTAAGTATTCAAAATGGTTTATATAACAGAGTAATTTGGAAAACAAATTAAAACAGCTTCAAAACCAATCCATTTCAATTACAACTTCCCAATTCCAATCAATTTCAATTTCCATTTTACCGATTCAATTTCGATTTCAATTCAAAACAACGTCAACTTTAACTTCAAATCAATTCAATTCTACATTCACCTTCAATTTATTCAATTTCAATTTTTTTATCGATTTGGAGCTGGATTTCAAAATATCCATTTATAACACTTAACAAATTTTCCATCAATATTCAAGTCTAAATTCCAATTTCAAATATGATTCAATTCCAAGCTCGATTTCAAAATATCATTTTTATATCACTTTTACTTAATAATATTCAAAGCCCGAATCAAGGTTAAACCTTCAAACAATTAATTTTCGAAATCCAATCATATCCAATTTCAAACCTCAAAGTCTCAACTTAAATTATTTAACAAAATCCCTTTAACCAAAATTTATTTCAACATTCCAACTCACATTTTCGATAAATTCGATTTTTATAAATTCGATTTCTATTTATAACTTTCACATCAAACATTTAAATAAATTTCAAATCGACGATTTAAAAATTATTATATATTATTAGTTTAGCCAATTCGGTGTCCGTATATAATTTTCTATCCTATGGCCAAGTAGTTATTTATTTCAATTAGATGTCAGGGATGAGTATATATTACTTAAATTAAATCACAGTATCATATGTATGCATAACAGGATCTATATAAGCAAATAAACATCCAAACATTCAATTATCAACCAATAGCATCCATCAAAATACATCATCCAATAAGCAATACAATTCATGGCAATTTCATAGTTATCGATGTCAGGTAAGTAAATCGCAATTCAATTTCGGTTTCAATTTAACTGTCAATTAAATTTTTCAATGGTTAATTCGAATAACAAGCTATATGACAATTAAATTTATATCAAACAACGACAAATAAAATTCATATCACTTCATAATGTCAATTTAACTAGCATAAAAATATTTAGTACGGTGTGAGCGTTATAAAACACTCACCTTGATTTTACGATTTCAAATCAAATCGAACGACGTTCGATTTAACCCAAAATTTTCTCTAGCTCCAAACGACTCCAATCCAATTCCATAGCGTAGTACTCGTCAATACGAGTCCAACGGAAGAAACGGCGTCCAAAACGGACCTCGCATGCAAAAGTTATAACCAAAATACGAAACGTCATTAGCGGGATAATTAAATAAATAATTAACTTCACTAATTACCTAATAAAAGCCACTTACGCTACTTTCTTCCCCAAGGCCGTGCTCCAGGTCGTGTTCACGAACCCATCCTCACGCACAAGGGCATAGGGCCGCACCCCCCCACGTCGCTCGAAACCCCATCACAACAGCACCACATCGAAGCTCGTCTTGAGCTCGACCCACGCCTGCCACCACGCTGCACTCGGCCCCCCCATTGCCTCGGAATTCGCGAATGAACGCGCCCACTTTGAGGCCATATTGCCGTTGATCCGTCACTCAATATACGATCTTGACCGTTGGATTCGTAGTTCGTGATGTGCTCTACGTTTTTCTAGTTGAGAGATTTGGATGAAAGTCGATGGATGAGGAGATCGGAGGGGAAGAAGGGCGCGCGATTTTGGCCATTAGAAATAGCACAGGCGGCGGCTACTGTAAAGGCTAGGGTTTGAGCAATGAAGATAAAGGGGTGTCCTTTATAGAAGTTTCAACGAACACTATTCACCTCCAAATTTTCGAACTCCGATTTACGCGCGGTGACCGGCGTTTCTAGGGTTTATCCCGCGTTCCGGACACAATGGAACAGGTTTCGAAAGCTAATTCGATCATATGTAAGAGTTACAGCGATAAACGATCAATTTAAATTAAATCGATTTAAACTAATTTCTATGCGTTTTGGCTTGCCCCGGACAAACGGTAAATCCGATTGACTTGAAATTTGAAATCTTACAATAATATCACATTACGGATCCGATGAAACTTGTTTCGTCGAAATCCGAGACTGTTTGAAAAATGACTATTTTAACTTGCCAAATTAATATTAAAACAATTTCGATGCGTTTCGAGCTGCCACGGTCAAACGACAACTCCGATTGCTACGAAAATTGAAATCCGATAATAACTAACTAATACGGATCCAATGGAACTAGTTTCGTCCAATTCTCAGACTGTTCAAAATTTGGCTATTTTCAATCGATAATTAAATATTAAATTATTCAATTTTCACAAATAAATTTTAAATTCAGTTTTAAAAGTTCTATAACATCACTATAACTCCAATATTATAAAATAAAATTTTACAAATCATTTTTAATCATATTAAACCCGTTATCCAATTTATCCAATAAATTCCAATTTTAAAATCCTATTAACTCTATTATAATCCCAATATAACTTTCATTCACTTTGGAAACCAAATTGAATTATATTAAATCAAATTTCAATTATTCACTCTATTTTCATATATTAAATTGCCATATCCAATTAATCATATCAAATTCGAAATTTAATTTATTCAAACATTCGTAATATTAAATTTAACAAATTTGATTATTCTTAAATCACTATCCTTTGAAATATTCAAACGAACTTATAAAATTTAACCTTTAAAACCAATTCACATCTCAGAACCCTATTTTCATTTTACAGTTATTCAATTGTTCAATAAGTTTTCATTATTTAACTTAAAAAAATTTACCTGTTCGATATTCGATATTTGATTTTAAATAGATTTTACTTATCAATCAATTACTCTATTATACCCAATGAATTCAACATTTATTATCCTATTCAACTATTGATTGCAAAGGCATTCACTAAGTAGCTTTTTTCATTACTTGGATAATTATCGTTGCAATTCATTCCAGTTTTATTATTCCAAACGACTTACAAATTTTTTTTCTAACACTAAATCATGAAATCTTATTAAATTAACTATTTTAATTATCGAAAATTTACGGGTCGTTACATGACGGGGGGCCCACAGGCCCGCGTTCTTGAAGTGCGTGCCCAGTTTAGGATCGATTCGAAGTGAACTTCGAATCGATCAAAAAATTGTCCAATTGCGATGAAACTTGGCGTGGACGTTCTTCATCATGTAGACAAACTTCTGTAAAAATTTCATGGGATTTAGATCAGTAGATTGGGAGTTATGATCGGTTCGAAATTGGGTGTTCGGCATGCTGTTTGATTCGAATCGATGGAATCGATTCGTTAGAATCGATGCATGGCCGAAGCGAATACTTCGAATCGATTGGGGCGCGCCTGTCTTCGAGCCGATCCATGTTCGTGCTAGCTTAGCCGCTTTGTTGTATTCGAAGGTCGTCTTTGAATCGATGGAGTGGATTCGTTCGAATCGATCCAAATGCGCCCTGGATCGATTCGAAGTTGTCGAAGTCGATGGAGTCGAAGGTGAGTGATGGAGTCGAAGATGATGGATGGATTCGAAGGTGAGCGATGGAGTCGAGGCTGTGATGGGTTCGAAGCTATTAATGGATTCGAAGCTGTGGTGGATTCGAAGCATAGGAAGGACTCGAATTTGTGATGGATTCGAAGTAGGGAGTTCCTTAGATGGATTCGAATGTCGCCTCTTCCTATGGGTTCGAATATGATGGGTTCGAACATGATGGGTTCGAACCGAGCAATGTGCACCTTCTTAACTTGAATCCATCATAACTTGAGCGTACGACCTCGGATTGACTTGAAATTTGAAATGCTGGCTTCTATGGTCTTTCTTGTCATGCCCTATCAATTGCGGCCCGATCCGGGCTCGGACAAAATTCATCGATATCCATAGCGAAGAGAAGTGCAACCAATCTCTGAGATGAACTGTCCTTTGTTTTTGGCCAATCTTTTGGTATCACGGCTTTGCCAAAAAGCGGGATAACATTAAGTATGTTAGGATCATTCGGGGCTCCGCGTTGTCTACCTCGGCTAAAGCTATATTAAAACGGTTCAGAAAAGACTTGATGAGTTCTCCGGGTTCTTGTTCTAGGCTGGACAGTGACATTATATCTTTTGCCTTTGACGCATACAACCTGAATTGTTCTTTAAATTTTCGGGTTAAATCGAAGAATTGGTCTATGGATCGAACTGGTGGCTTGGTGAACCAAAGCAAAGCCACCCCTTCTAAATATACTGGAAAATATCGGCATTTAATCTCATCCGATGCTCGTGCCCCAGTCATATGCCAATCGTATCTGTATAGAAATTGGTTAGGGTCACTTGTCCCTCGATAGGCCGGGGTGGTAGGAAGTACAAATTTCTTGGGAAACTCCGCCTTTAAAATCTTTTCGGTGAACGGAGTCTTGCTCGGAGCGAACCCCCAATCATTTTCATCCTCATGCCTCCGCATGCTTTCTTTCATGATTGAGCGAGCCATTCCTGATAAATACTCCTCATCGTTTAGAGGCTTTTCCTGGCAGACGTTAGCTGTCCTTTCGGAAGTTCGAAAAGTTGGCTGTGGCCTTGACCCTTCAGCTTGGGAAGGTGCCCTTGCAGCGGTGCCGTCTGCTCTTTGAGGAATACCTTTCTCCTGGGAGTCACGGGCATCTTCGGCAAAGATTGTTTCATTGTCTTGTCGTTGGTGATTTGTCTCAAGCAGGGCGTTTAACCTATCCATAGTCAAGGCATTCTGGGAATTCTGGGCTTCCAACTGTACATTCTGGGCATTCAACTGCTGACTTAGCCCCAAAACTACAACGTCCAATTCTGCCCTTGTAATTCCAATGGTTGGAGCTGTCTGACTTAATGGAGGAGAAATGGCAGTGTTTTCACGAACATCATCGAGGCTAACAGATCTACGCTTTCTTCCAGGGGCCATTATTTCCAATAAACTTCTGGTTTTAAAACAAATCCTTTCAACAGACCTTTGCCGAGCAATAATGGAAGTTTTCCTGAGTTCAGCTCTCAATGAAAGCACCAAAAATGTTAACGTAAAAATCAGACGCTAACACCCCGGTGTAGATTGAAGTTGAGTGAAAGCACCACCTGTGTACACGGGAACTACAAACAAGTAGAGAAATCGCAGAAAAAGTAGAAAAAACAACAGTTTTTATAGTGGTTCGGCTTAGGGTAAGCCTACGTCCACTTTAACTCTCTTTATTACTGAATTGATTACAGCTTTTACAACAATCTTCAATTACAATTCCGATGAGACAAACAACTAGAACTTTGATGTAGAAGAATTCTTTAAACCCATGTAGATTGTGTTAGATTTCCTCTTGAAGTTAGTTGAGATGTCTTTCGTACTTGAAGTGTTGAGTGAGTCGAGAATTCAGCAGAGTATTGGCGCTTCAAGAGATCGGCCAAAAGTCCCCCTCATGCTTGAGGTAGGTTGGTATTTATAGGGGAATACCCCCCTTAGGTCGTAAGCCGTGACCGGTTTAACGTAAGTTATGGTCGGTCTAACGTAAGTCGTGGCCGACTCATCTGGCCCCTCCATGGTTTCACAAAGGTTCCCTTGCACAAGTCCTAGGTCGCCTCCGAGTCAACATAACCTCTTCTCGGTAATATGGCATCAGGCTTATATTCAGTGGCTTTAGGTCGTGGATGAGTTAACTTGGTAAGTCGCAAGTCACGGTCCAACTGGTAAGTCCTGGATCGTGTACGAGTTAAGAGGCCACTGGGCCAAGTAGCTGCATTGAACTTACCTTCCTTTGCTTAGGTCGTGACCGACTTAACATTGGTCATAGGTCGGCTGCGACTTAGGTCGGTAGCTATCTTGGGTCGGCGTTCTATAAGTCTTAGGTTGGTACACACATTAGGGCATTAGGTCGGCATCCCCCTCAAATAACTTAGGTCGGAATCCTTCTTAAGGCTTAGGCAGCTAGGCCGGCATCCATCATAGATCGGCAACCCTGTCAAAGCATTGAGTCGGCACCTCTCTTAAGTCGGTATCCCTTTTCGGCCTTAGGTCAGCATTCCTGTTAAGGCAGTTAGGTCGGCAACCAGTTAAGTCGGCAGTCTCCTTAGACTGTTAGGTCGGTATCTATGTTGAGTCGGTAGCCTTTTTGAGTCGCTGAACATTGGAGTTAACATTGTCAGTCCTTGAGATGATGGTTTTGATGACAGCAACCTTAGAATAGGATTATAAATTACAAATACTAACAGTATAGTTTAGATATACATGTAATGCAGGATTTAACCATGCAGGTACCAAGAATGAGGACTATACGGTATAGAGATTCAAGATATCAAGATTGAAGACTCATGAGTATTAAGAATATCAAGATTATCAAAAGTTCAAGATTTCAAGTAATTTAATTTTTAATTAGGAATTTTGTTAAAACTCCTAGAAAAGCACTGGCATCTTAAAATCCAATTTATTCGTGAAATGGAATCCACTTCGAGCCCGTTAAAGGGATTGAACACTAAGTAGGATGGAACCTACGAAAAATCTAGTGGATCATTGTTTTGTATCTGCTAACCTTTTATTCAAATTTTTTTACAAAATTATATCTTGTTTTCAAAATGATTTCAAAACCTTCCTTTTAAAACAATCAAAAACATCTATCGTGGTTTTAAATACTTTTAGCCTCAAAATAATCTTTACTTTCAAAATCAAATTATCCTTAGTTTTGAACTATCTTTTATAATAATATATTTAACTTTTAATATTTATACTTAGATTTAAATATAAAATTATAGTAAAATTTTATATATACCAAAATATTATTCTCTATATCTATTTATGTGTTTTAACTATAGTTAAGTATATTTATAAAGTTTAAAATATTTAATATAAAATAGAAGTTATTTTCAAAGAAAAAAACCACCAAAATTTCCTTTGGGATGTCGACATACTCAAGTTACTGAAGTCGACATAGTTTCATTTAATTTCAAAATTTTGAATTTCAAAAGTAGTTTCTATTCGTCATATCCTTTCACGAATGGACATAGCTGCTGTTCTTCTATAAATAGAGGCTGTTTTCAACGAATTTCCATTCATATTTTCTGGTTTTCATTTCTCTTATTCTTCCACATTTCTTTATACACATTCTTACTATTACTCTGTCGCAATCTACATTGAATCTAACTAGATTATCTCTGGTTTGATTCTCTGTCACTATCTCAACAAGATCCTCAGTGCTATTTAGAGTTATAGGTTTCTTTGTAATCAATTAAACGAGAAAAGGTGTGATTGTGGCCTTGAAAATCAATCAAGCGAGAAAAGGTGTGATTGTAGCCTTGGAAATCTATTGGGTGAACTTGTTGCCAAGGAAATCAAGTATCTCTACCTAGAGGATTGTGAATCTGAAGGGTGTACCACATGGCCTTGAAATCGAGGGTGCAATTGTAAAGATTGCTTTTGAAAGGAAATCTGTACTTGTGTGCGGGACTGGATGTAGGGTAACTCCGAACCAGTATAAAATCCGTTATGTTCTTTCATTTACTGCTTTTACTTTATATTTGCAACTGTGATTGATTCTGTGATCATATCTGTTAACCCCGCCTCGGCCGTGGCTCACCAATCCAAGATAATAAACGACCTAACACTCTGCCGACTTAATGAAGGATGCCGACCTAAGGCTCGAATGGACACCGACCTAACTACCTAATGCCTTAAAGGAGACCGACCTAACGCTTTGCCGACTTAACGAAGGATGCCGACTTAAGGATCAAGGAGATTCCGACCTAGGACTTACAAGAGTCTACTGACCTAACACGTTTTCCGATCTAACTACTCAAGTTATTTGCCGACCTAACTGTTAAGGATAAGTTGGTTCACATCGGAGTCGTGACCGGCTTACGACTCATGATAAGTCATGACCGACCTAAGGGTATGAAGGAGGAAGTAGTGCAACAGTTCAATGCGTGTCACGATAACTCGGTAGCGACTTGGGACTTAGGATTTGGGGCCAGAAGAATATGCGCCTCCCATTTAAACCATAGGCCGTGCATAGGTGAGGAGCAGCGACCTACGACCTAGCCTAACCCGGGGCCGACTCACGATCCAACTCATCTCGGCAGCTACCTACAACTTGACACCGGAAGCCCCTATAAATACGCGACCACCTCCAACATTAAAAGGACTTTTGGGGGGATCATTTATTTCAAGAGATTGAAACTTCACCATTTTCAAAGCAATCTACATTTCATCACTTTAAGCTCACGCAAGACATTTAGACCAAACTTCGCACAAAGATTCGACATATTCAATCATGGATTCAAAGAACTCTGTCACGACGAAGTCTTCTCTAGCTACTTGTCTTTTTGAATTGAATTGAATTGTAATTGAAAGAGATTGTAATAAGTTGTAATTCAGTTAGCAATAAAAAGAATTGAAGTGGACGTAGGCTTGATCATAAGCCGAACCACTATAAACTCTGTGCTCATTTACTGCATTTTCTGCTACTTACTGTTATCTCTTGATTCCCGTATTCACGGGTGGTGCTTTCACAACTATATTTCACACACCGGGGTGTTAGCGTTCAAATTTTAGCGTTAACATTTTTGGTGCTTTCACTGAGAACCGAACTCAGGCGAATTATCATCATTGCTCCGCGAAAGTTTGTTGATGTAATCTCTCTGAAGACTAGAAGTTTATCTGAAATCATGGCTCCGGGGAGAAGGAGTAGATCTGTTAGATCTGGAAATGTTCAAGAGGGAACCTCCGCTTCCCCAGTACCTAATCAAGCCACTCCACCTGTTGGGGTTACAAAAGCGGAGTTGGATGCTGTAATCTTAGGGCTGAACCAGCAGATAAATGCCCAAAGTGCACAATTGGAGGCTCAAAATGCCCAAAATGCCCTAATTTTGAATAAGTTGAACGATTTGCTTGGGGTAAACCGTCAACCAACGGGTAATGAAAGGAACTTTGCTGGCAACGTTCATGATGCTGAAGAAAGGAACGTTTCTGAAAGGGCTGCCAGCCCATTTGAGCAGACATTTCCTGAAGTTGGTGGATCTAAAGCTCGAAATGATGAGGGGTATCTTTATGAAATGGTTCGACAAATCATGAAAGAGAGCATGCAAAGGGATGAAGACGAGAAAGAATGGGGTTTCGCTCCGAGTAAAACCCCGTTTACCGAAAGGATCTTAAAGGCTGAGTTCCCGAGGAAGTTCGTCCCTCCAACTATTCCAGCTTACAAGGGGACAAGTGATCCGAACGAATTCTTGTATAAGTATGATTGGCACATGACAGGTGCCAGAGCTTCTGATGAAATAAAGTGTCGATATTTTCCTGTATATTTGGAAGGTGTAGCCCTGCTTTGGTTCACCAAGCTACCAATCCGGTCTATAGATCAGTTTTCTGACCTAACCCGAAAATTCAAGGAGCAGTTCAGACTATATGCTTCAAAAGCCAAAGATATCATGTTGTTGTCAAGTTTAGAACAGAATCCAGGGGAAACTATTAGATCTTTCTTGAATCGCTTTAATATAGCGCTGGCCGAGGTAGACAATGCAGAACCACGGATGATCTTGACTTATCTGATGAGGGCCGTCGACAAGTCGAGCGAATTTGGAAAATGGCTAAACACGAAGGAACCAAATTCCCTTGAAAAATTCTACAAGAAAGCAGATGAGTTCATACGCCTGGAAAGTCTTCCTGTACCGGTAAAGGCAGTATTGGAAAAAGCTGAAGATAACATTGCTGCTCCACGCAAGAATGAATCTGTAGGACGGAAAAGGGAAAATAACGATGGGAAGAAACAGAAAAATCTGAAGAAGCCTCGTTCCTTCAAGCCATGGGAATATACTCCTTTATCAGATACGCCGGAGCGTATTTACCTCGCCACTAAAGATTCTGTTGATTATCCTTAACCTCCCGTTCTGAGAACCGGGAAAAAAGCTGTACAAAGCGGGAAGTTCTGCCGCTTCCATAATCAACCCGGTCATGATACCGATAAATGCCGCCAATTAAAAAATTTGATTGAAGAGTTGATAAGGCAAAACAAGCTGCAACAATTTGTGGAAAAGAATAGCAGCAATCTTGCTTCGTCTAGTCAGGGGCAACAAGCTCCTGCTCATCAACCCAGGACAAGTGAGAAGGCTGCAGGGCATGAATCCGGAAGACCTGTTATCAATGTCATTACGGGAGGACCTCACCCAGCAGGCAAGAGCTGGGGTGAGATGGAAAGGTATACCCGGGCTTTGAAATATGTACCGGCCGAAGAAGACGTCTTTGTTTTGGAAGATGCTACGCCCCTTAAACAACAAAGAACTTTCAATGATGATATTGTGTTCAAAGCCAGGGATTCCACAGCTCCTACCTTGGATCCCTTAGTCATCTCGGCTGGTATCGGGCCAGCTATTGTCAGAAGAGTTCTCATTGATTGTGGCGCATCCTATAATATCCTCTTCAAGAAAACATTCGACCAAATGAAGATCCCTATAGCTGATGTGCAAGCCTCGTCACAGAAAATCGCTGGCTTCACTGGGGAGCCAAAGCAGCCGATAGGAACCATTGATTTTCTTGTAGAACTCGAAGAGGGAGAAAGAAAAGGGGTCCGCAAGCAAACTTTTGTGATTGTTGACGAATTTTCCGCTTATAATGCTTTCCTTGGCCGTCCAACTCTTGCAGCGTTCAAAGCTGTTCTGGCCCCATGGTGCCTCACCATTAAATTCCCCACAGACAATGGAGTAGGAGTTATAAAAGGGGATCAAAATGCCGGGCGGGAGTGTTATCTGACAGAGCTGTGAGAGGCAAGGAAAAGAGAAATGGGAAAGGATGCGGCAACCCCAGCCCGCATCAAAGAACCAACCTTGTAGCAATTACAGGGCGGACCCTGCACTGGCGAGCACAGCGGAGCACGAAAAGAGATGGATCCTAGGAAAGCCAGTGCAGGGGAGAATAGAGTGGTACCAGTGGAAACGACAATACCAGTACCTGTTGACACGAAGGACCCAAATAAGGTGTTGAATGTGGGTTCACAACTTAATGTGTCAATTTAGAATATCTTAATATCTTTTTTAAAAGCAAATTTGGATGTTTTTGCTTGGACTCATGCCGATATGTGCGGAATATCCCCAGAAGTTGTAGTACACGCTCTGAATATTGATCCAAAATTTACACATGTGAAACAAAAAAGGAGAACTCAAGGTCCAGAAAGGTCGGCAACATTAAAAGAAGAAGTTGATCGGCGCATGGAGAATAACTTTATCAAAGAATCTACCTATCCGAATTGGGTTTCAAATCCAGTGCTGGTTAAGTAAACCAACGGAAAATGGAGAGTGTGCATCGATTTTTCAGATCTAAACAAGGCCTGCCCCAAAGACTGCTTCCCATTACCCAGGATCGATCAACTGGTAGATGGAACAGCGGGACATGTATTGTTATCTTTTATGGATGCCTACTCCGGATATAACCAGATCATGATGCATGAGCCAGATCAGGAGGACACGAGCTTTATCACCGATGTTGGTCTTTACTGCTACAGAGTTATGCCCTTCGGGCTGAAGAATGCGGGGGCAACCTACCAAAGACTTGTTAATGCTATGTTCAAACCGCAATTGGGCAAGACTATGGAAGTCTACGTCGACAACATGTTAGTAAAGTCTAAGAAAGTAGTGGACCAGATAGAACACTTAGCAGAAATGTTTGCAGTCCTCCGGAAATACGAAATGAAGCTTAACCCTTTAAAATGTTCATTTGGGGTGGAGTCCAGAAAGTTCTTAGGTTTCATCGTGAGCGCTAGGGGCATTGAAGCTAGTCCAGCTCAAATTACCGCCTTAAAAGAAGTCAAAGCTCCTAGAGCGAAGAAGGAATTACAAAGTCTCAACGGAAAAGTCGCCGCCTTGAGTCGGTTCATTTCCAAAGCTACTGATAAATGCATCCCATTCTTTGACGCTCTAAAGAAAGGAAAGAAAAACTTTGATTGGACTCCCGAATGCCGAAAAGCCTTTGATGAATTGATTCGCCATATGGAAACGCCTCCAATACTTTCTAGGCCCGACGATGGTGAGGATCTTCTTATATACTTGGCAGTATCATCTCATGCTTTAAGTGCAGCGCTGATACGAGAAGACAAGAGGATTCAACATCCGGTTTATTATATCAGCAAAAGACTCACTGGGGCAGAGATGAATTACTCCAAGTTGGAAAAACTCGCCTATTGCCTACTGATTGCATCGAGGAAGTTGAGGCAATATTTCCAAGCTCATCCTATCAGAGTCCTCACTGATCAACCTTTAAAGCAAGTCCTATTTCGCCCTGAGACTTCGGGTCGTCTTCTAAAGTGGAACATTGAACTCAGTCAATATGACATCACTTATCACCCCCGAAAAGCAATCAACGGACAAGCTTTAGCGGATTTCATCGCAGATTCATAGATAAAGGTAACAGTGGGGAAGAAACGATCGATGATTCCCCAATCCAATGGAAGTTATATGTTGATGGCGCGAGAAATGGCCACTGTTCTGGAGCCGGGGTTGTACTTGAAACCCCTGAAGGTCGGTCATTATGCTATGCACTAAGATTGGAATTTCCTTCAACGAACAATGAAGCAGAATACGAAGCTCTTATTGCTGGCTTGAGAATTGCTAAAGAACTAAACATCCGAGCATTACAGATCTTCAGTGATTCTCAGCTTATTGTATGCCAAGTCAAGAAGGAATTCCAAGCGAAAGGGGGAAATCTGCCTGCCTACTTGTCAAAGGCCTGGGAACTCCTGTGTGACTTCGACCACTGCACAATAAGCCATATTCCTCGAGAAGAAAACATGAAAGCAGATTCTCTCGCAAAGTACTCTAGCACAGGCGAAACTCAATTTCTGGGGTTAGCTCCAGTGGAGGTCCTGTCGGCTCCAAGCATTAATGAGATGGATATTGATTGGATCATGAGCGTGTCTCAAGAGCAAGAATCATGGATGACTCTAATAACAGAATATCTGCTCAATGGCTCTTTACCGGAAAATTCAAAAGAACGACAGAAGCTACTGAGGAAAGCCTCTCGCTTTATAGTCCAGGATGGCCAATTATACAGGCGGGGATTCTCAATGCCATTACTTCGATGTGTATCCAGGGAAGAGTCCAAAATAATCCTAGCTGAGGTGCATGGGGGAGAATGTGGTGATCATTTAGGTGGTCAAACTTTAGCAAAGAAGATTCTCCGATACAGATACTTTTGGCCAGAAATTAATCGAGATGCAGCAGACTATTCCCGAAAATGTGACAGATGCCAAAGATTTGCCAAAATTCCTAGAGCACCTTCTACTGAACTCACACAGATGGTCAGTCCATGGCCGTTTGCAATATGGGGGATAGACCTTGTAGGACCTTTACCAACTGCCAAATCTGGAATCAAATATGCCGTTGTTGCTGTAGATTATTTTACTAAATGGGCAGAAGCTGAACCACTGGCTACTATCACCTCTAAAAAGATGATAAGTTTTGTGACTAAAAGTATCATTTGCATGTATGGTGTGCCTCAAAAGATAATTACAGACAATGGTACTCAGTTCGAAAGTGAAGAATTCCAAGATTTTTGCAAACGATTCAAAATCCGAAAAAGCTTCTCAGCAGTAGCTCATCCGCAGGCAAACGGGCAGGTGGAAGCAGTAAATAAAATTATCAAGTCAACCATCAAGAAACAACTTGAAAGAGCAAAAGGTGGTTGGGTCGATAAGAACTACCGCTAGCACTATGGGCATCAGATTCCAAGAGCTTGGAAAAGCAACCACTTACGTCCATACTTTACTTGAAAGCTTTGTTAAAATATTGTAAAAAGAATTATAAATGTATGGTTCTTGTAATTGAAAGCAATTGTAAAGCCGGTGCAAGTGAATAATGAAAGACTATAAAGTGGATGTAGGCCCAAATTCTTGGCCGAACCACTATAAATCTTGTGTTCCTTATTATTATTACATGTTTGCTTTATTTTCGATATGAAAAGTACATTAAATGTATTACTGAAATGTCGATTTAAATTTTTCCAGGCAACGAAAATAAAACTTGCACATTACAAGACCGAGTGATTCTTGTTATCATTCAACAAACAAATTTCAAGTCACAAAAGCCCCGAATTCAAATCCTAGATAGGAAGTGCTTCAATTGAACGGCCAATGGTTTCGTCGAAAACGGGCTCTTGCTAATAAGGTGAGATCGTTTGAACAAACAAACATCCAATTAAGAATCTTATGCCCGTTCTCGCGAACTTGCCTAGCAATGAAGTACACTTCTTTGGATTAAACAAACTACTTGTAAGAGAAGGGAGTGTGAGCTTGAAAAGAAAAACAGAGGATCGCTGAAAAGGAATAAGCAAGTGGACAAGGAACAACTAAAGCCCTCCTCGGAGGCACAAGTCCTCTCCGGAGGCACAACTCTTCGGAGGATAAAGACCTCTAACGAGGCATATGCCGCAAAAAAGAAAGTTCTCTACTCAACAAAAAAGATTGGAGGAGTCATGACCCTCCAACCATGAGAGAGTAACTTCCAGGCAATCAAAGACCTCTTCGGAGGCACATTTCACCAGGAGTTGAAGTGCAACAGCCGCTCTTCGGAGTTTCACTTCACCAGAGTTGAAATGCAAAACAAAATAAAGACCTCTTCGGAGGCACATTTCACCAGGAGTTGAAGTGCAACAGCCGCTCTTCGGAGTTTCACTTCACCAGAGTTGAAATGCAAAACAAAATAAAGACCTCTTCAGAGGCACATTTCACCAGGAGTTGAAGTGCAACAGCCGCTCTTCGGAGTTTCACTTCACCAGAGTTGAAATGCAAAACAAAATAAAGACCTCTTCGGAGGCGCATTTCACCAGGAGTTGAAGTGCAACAGCCACTCTTCGGAGTTTCACTTCACCAAAGTTGAAATAAAAAAAAGAAGCCTCTCCCAAGGGGCAGAAACAAAAAGACCTCTTCCCAGAGGCACAATAAGACAGAAAGACTCTTCCCAGAGGCAGAAATGAAAAGACCTCCTCCCGGAGGCACAATCAAGCAAAAAGACCTCTTCGGAAGCACACGTTTCACCAAGATTGGAAAAAACTTCCAGGTGTTGAAACATGAAAAAGCCTTCCTCAGAGGTGCAACTTTTCAAAGAAACAAAAATCAAGAAGCCCTTTATTGTGGCAAGTTAAAAAAGAAAAAAGCCATCTTCAAAGGCACACTTTAACACTCAAAGGAAGAATGATCCACCTATTCTGGGAAATCCTCTTCCTCAGAAAGAGGTTAAAGTACCCTTTAGATACCCGCTTTACCACGTAAAAGAATTCACTTGATAAAATGTGTATGTGCACAAAGGAAAGAGTTAAATCTTTAAAGGATGGAGCATAAAAACTTATGTGGAGGGAGTTGTACTCTGTTTTTTTTTTAACGAAATAATATTCCTCCAAGTAGGGAAAGATTATTCTCTAAAAAATAAAAGTACAAGTCCCCTCAAAATATAAAATATTGCAACGAGCTTATGGTATAGGGGCAATACGGTATAACTACATCGGTAAAATTGCGCTCAAACAGTATACCATAAGCTCACTGCAATATCGTGCAAAGAAACTTGTACAAAAATGAATAATAAATGCATTTTCAGATACAGACAGAAGTTTGTATTAAGAAAAAGAATTATTTTATTCAACACTGTTAAAATTTCGTACAGATACAAGTTCCAAAGTAAAAAGTAAAAGAAAAACGGAGGCCGGTATCCGCACAATCTCCGATCAGTATATACGAAAAGCAAAGAGCGATACGAAAGCCACAGAACCAGGGCCATCATTTCTTCTTCTTTCCACCTTTTGAGCCCGCACCTGGCCGGATGACCAACTTCTCAGGTCGGATTCTGAGGGTGGGGGACAAAGGAGAGAGGGGCTCAGTCAGACTTTCTTCCGGTTTTTCGTCGCCAATCGAAGATTTCTTCTTCTTCTTAGAGACTCCCTGCTTTACCCTCTTTTTGGAGGAAGACCCACTCCCTGGAGAAAAAAGTTTAGATAACGGTTTAGTATCGGAGCCAGTTGGTTCTGAAGTCTTCTCGCTTCCTTCAGTTTCTTTTCCTCTCGGATCTTGGGAAGCGACAGGATCATCTAAGCCGTGAAGAGCTTCTATTTGCTCCTCTTGTGACCCGGGTTGAGAGGCGGACGGAGGAGTGACTTGAAGAACCGAAGGAGGAATAATTGGAGGAGGAGAAGCTTGAACAATGCTTGGTGCTTTCTCTATAGAAGAAAAGAAGTTAAAGTCAGTAAAGAGAGGAGATAAAGGCTCGCTGTGATTCAGGAAATAGTCAAGAAGCTCATAAAACTCCTCAGAAACAAATGAGCAGTCTACTTGGGCAAGATTGACAGTAGGGTTACCTGTAGAAGTCGGTTTTCTGACATCAACCTCGTAAGCCTGTGCCTCGGCACCCTCGTCGCCTTCATCTCCACCGTGTATGCTTGTGATCTCGGTGGTAACTTTGGTAGGAGATAGAGAATGAGAACTAGAACCGATAATGTCAATTTCGGCTGAAGGAGAAGGCTGAATTGGAACAGTTGAGATGGTTTTTCCCGAATATTCTCCTGCCGCTGTTTCGGCCCTTAATTTTGCAAGCTGTTCTCTCCCCCTGGCAAGAGCGGCGCGAGCATCATCATCAAGATAATGTTCCTCAAGAGCTGCCTCAGCATAGCCAGCACCTTTGCTGCCAAGCATATCGAGTGCGGCCTCCCAAACTTCAGCAAGAGTAATTTCATACTTGGGGCCTAGAAAGGCGAGGCTACCACGCCCCAAGATGCTATGCAGGTAGAAATCAAATAGTGTTGAGCTGATGTTAGTCCTCGTTGCCTCGTGAGATTCTTCAGCTGCAATTTTGCCGGCAACGGCCTCATCACGCTCCCTTTCAGCTTTGGAAAGTTGAAGCTTAAGCATTTGAATCTCCTCCTCTTGGGAACTGTTTTTCTTTCGAAGCTCTTCAATATCAGCAACATAGCCCTCACTAATTCTTTTTTGCACTTCAAGCCTGTCTTCGGCATCCCTTTGGCTGGCATGAGCATCTCTCACTTGTTTTAGGAGCACTTCTTCTTTTTGAGAATAGGAAGTAGAGGAAGTAGCAAGCTCTTGTTTCAGTTCCTCAACTTTTGCTTCAAGCTCTTCATTGTAAGAAGCAATGCTCCTCATTTCAGTATCGTGTTGTTCGAGAACCTTTTGCCATTCAGCTTTATCGTTTTCCATAGTGAGCATGGCCTCTATATTTGCACAATTAACCCTTTGGAGCTCGTCAACAAGTTTTTGCCAGTTTAACATCCTCTCAATATCAAGCTTGACGGCATTGAGATTTCGTAACATGGCAGACTTGTCAATGGGGACCAAGTCAAGGTCAAACCTTACCCCCTTCAGACACCACTGTGGAAACCGACTTTGCAAAGTGGCCGGGCCCGGTCCAACTTGGAATTTGGGCCTGCTGATTATTGTTTGAATATCTGCTTTCCCAAGATCGGGAGAGCCAGAAGGAATGTCAAGCGAAGCAGGGGCAGTAACCTTTTCAGGAGTTGTAGAGGTGTGCTTCTCACCATGTCGGCTCGCTTGCTCGAATCTTCAACCATATGACTTTTTCCTCGGTCATCATGAGATTTTATTTTATGGGAATCGTCGCCTCTCTACGAAGAATCGTGGCGCTCCTCCCTCTCTCTTCTTTCATAACGCTCCTCTTGAGCCCTCTTCTCTTGAGCCTTTCGGGCGGCTCTTTCTTCATCGGACTCTCTGTAAGAGGGGAGGTAACGCCTATAATCATATTGGCTACGCTCCCGTAGCGCTGGAAGTCATCGTAGTATAAGCTGCTGCGTCCCATCGGAGAATCTGAAATAAAAAGAGATGAGTTTTAGAAGTCTTCAAAGTACAAAGAGTCAGAAGCATAAAAGTGCCGAAAAACTCTAAGTGTGTGTGATGTGCAAACTACGCGCATCAAACTACGAACCACTCTTTAATTGAGGAGTAATTGTGGGTGTAATAGTTAGCGTCAACTCTTGAGTTGACGGAGTCTGTTGCAGAATAGAAGTCGCTTCAACTACTGAAGAAGAAACCCCGGTAGTGATAGGATCATCTTTAAAGATCTCTTGCGAGGTGGCAAAGAGGTCGCTCAGCCCTTCGAAAGTATCGTCCCTGCTTTGCTTGACAGTGCTAGTTTTCTCGGCTTCTTCACCAAATTTCTGTGAACGTCGGGGAGATCCCTGAGGCCCTTCTTCCTAAATAACTGGGGCAAGTTCGTCAGATGGCCCCGCAACATCAACAGAAGTGGAGCACTTCACTAGCGAAGCCTCGGGAGCAGGTCCTTTTGGTATGGATGTGTCAGTAGAAACTGGGGCATCCAACGCTCTAGCCGGGGATTCTGGGATTTCATGAGGATGTGTAGAACGAGAAGTATGTAGAAGCCCGTATTGATGCAAAAATTCATCCCTCAACAAAAACTTGATGCTTCTCTCTGCTACGGCTACGGCACTCAATCTGTCAAAAGTCTGCTTATGGACCGGATCTCTGGAGGGAAGAGGAAGTGCTGAAAAGAGCAAAAAATGAAATTAGCAATTGGTAATTCGGATCTTGAGAAAGCTTGAAAATGGAGACAGGTAATCTTACTTCCTACTCTCCAGATGGCATAAAACCCTGGGGGGCAGCGAGCAAAGAAAAATTGGTTCAAAAATCCATGAACGCTTTTGGTAAGATCAGAAATAAGTTTGCGGTTTCTAGCACTCCTCACAATTATAAGGGAAGGATGATATCTACTCTTTGCAAATGAGCATAAGTAACGAATTTCTTCGAAACTTGGTAAGCGATCAAAAGTTCTTCTAAACAAAACACACAACCCCATCAAGATGGCATAGCCGTTAGGATGGAGTTGGGACAGAGAGATTGCTAACCGAAGGAGAAGAATTCGGAGAAAGTCATTAAAAGGAGGAATCGCCCCGCTTAAGCAAATTTGACGATTGATTGCAATAAAACCACGGGGAGGACTGTCGACGGTATCACTTGGCCCAGGGAGTAAGACATCACTTTCAGTAAAACCAAATTGAGTGCGCAGCTGAGTAAATGCTCTCGGAGTTAGAATAGTTGGGGTTCTCTCTGGAGGGTCCTCTACAGGAAGAGCTATCGAAAAAGTTTCTTCCTCTTGAGCTGCCATTTCTCCTTGATGGGAAGTCATTCTACATAAATAAATGGATATTCAAACATCAAGGTGCACGTTTCCTAAAATGTGTGAGGTGTTGTGTAAAATTAACAAAGCAATAAACAAATATAACTGGAATGAAAACTAGCAAGCATTTGTTAGTTATGAAATCCAGGGACTATTGTTTTAAGCCTAAATATGCAAGTATAATGTTGATGCAGACAAATCAGTTCAGATTGTTGATATTTTGCATCAATGTTTAACTTTAGTTGATTGATTCACAAACATTTCATGCAATATATTTAAGTTGCTTGTCTCATCTCGACTAATCTGTCATTTGATGTGGGCAGTCAATGGTAGTATTTTCGCCTTGGTTTCTTTGTTTGTTATTTTCAGCAGGTTGACAGCTTATAAGTTAATGCGGTCTGTGGAATAATACAATGGGATTCAAGCAAATTTAAAGTTGGGGCAATTCAAAATTTAGGCAAACTTAGTTCGGCAGTTCGAGTCAAATACTCAAAGTGGGACTGTGCTCCTAAATGACAACACGTCCAAAGCTTAAGTATTAGGTCGGCTACGATTTTAAAAGTCTTTCGCGAGATAAGGCTAGGTCGGTAACGGGTCAGAGTCAAAGTTAGTTCGGCAGCTCAGTCCTCTAGGTCGCAAGGAAGAGATAAGAAAGTAAGCTCCGATCCAAAAAGGCAGGAACTTCTCCAATTATTAACTCGGTCACGATTCAGGCCTTAAAGTTTAAATCGGCAAGTTTCCTTCAAGTATTATCTCAGCCGCGACTTAAGGTCACTAAGAGCCGGGTCGGCCAAGGCTAAGCCACCCAAATTCACTAACTCGCTCCCGAACCAACATCACACTCCATCAACCCGTTAACCAAATAACCATTCCATCAGCAGCCGCCTTCATTCATGACCAACCAATCACCCAATAATACGATTCAAAATTGTCACAAGTTCGATGCCATGCCATTAGAAATCATCTAACTTGAGGTAGTAAACTGCCTTTGTTGCATCTATGATCACCTCGAGCAACCTACACCTTGCCGATTATAAGTATGATGGATTTCGTGATGGGGCGTCGTGCAAAGGAACGATTTGAGTTTGAGCAACAAGGTTTACGAATCGACAATGACCTACAATCAGAAGAGGAATGAGGTTACCTACACGATGAGATCGCCTTTAGGAGCTTGAGAAAATTTTAATGGTGGAATCGAACAAGGGAGTAAGTAATAAAGAGGAAAAAGAAAAGAAAATGGACGACTTATATCTCACTATGGTAGAGACTGAAGCGACTTAGGCCATCTAACTGTTAGGTCGTTTACGACCTACCGATCTAAAAAGGAACGGGTTAAAGAGTATCGAAGCGTACGGCCTAACCATTAGGCGCATGCTTCGAGGGGCAAATGTTAACCCTGCCTCGGCCGTGGCTCACCAATCCAAGATAATAAACGACCTAACACTCTGCCGACTTAACGAAGGATGCCGACCTAAGGCTCGAATGGACACCGACCTAACTACCTAATGCCTTAAAGGAGACCGACCTAACGCTTTGCCGACTTAACGAAGGATGCCGACTTAAGGATCAAGGAGATTCCGACCTAGGACTTACAAGAGTCTACTGACCTAACACGTTTTTCGATCTAACTACTCAAGTTATTTGCCGACCTAACTGTTAAGGATAGTTGGTTCACACCGGAGTCGTGACCGGCTTACGACTCATGATAAGTCGTGACCGACCTAAGGGTATGAAGGAGGAAGTAGTGCAACAGTTCAATGCGCGTCACGATAACTCGGCAGCGACTTGGGACTTAGGACTTGGGGCCAGAAGAATATGCGCCTCCCATTTAAACCATAGGCCGTGCATAGGTGAGGAGCAGCGACCTACGACCTAGCCTAACCCGGGGCCGACTCGCGATCCAACTCATTTCGGCAGCTACCTACAACTTGACACCGGAAGCCCCTATAAATACGCGACCACCTCCAACATTCAAAGGACTTTTGGGGGGATCATTTTCTTCATGAGATTGAAACTTCACCATTTTCAAAGCAATCTACATTTCATCACTTTAAGCTCACGCAAGACATTTAGACCAAACTTCGCACAAAGATTCGACATATTCAATCATGGATTCAAAGAACTCTTTCACGACGAAGTCTTCTCTAGCTACTTGTCTTTTTGAATTGAATTGAATTGTAATTGAAAGAGATTGTAATAAGTTGTAATTCAGTCAGCAATAAAAAGAATTGAAGTGGACGTAGGCTTGATCATAAGCCGAACCACTATAAACTCTGTGCTCATTTACTACATTTTCTACTACTTACTGTTATCTCTTGATTCCCGTATTCACGGGTGGTGCTTTCACAACTATACTTCACACACCGGGGTGTTAGCGTTCAAATTTTAGCGTTAACAATATCTGTGTCTGAATATTGCATACATCTGTGTTCAAATTAACATAACTCAAAAAGATTTAGTAATTCTTTAAAACACTATTCACCCCCCTTTAGTGTTAATCTTAACCTTAAGATCAGTATTCCGCATTTCTCACACTGCGTCGGCTGCGCAAAATCCTTCAATGATCTGCTTAAGGAAGCCTACGTCGGAGCTCACTTGTCCTGTTCCGTCTGCGTCGATCCGCCTGAAGAAGCATATGATTGCGGATGCAATCTATCCTATGTACTAGCAACCTATGAAAGGCAACAAACATCCTTGCGAACCTACTTGCCCGCTCCTAGTACGTACAACCAAAACTATATTTTGCTCTTAACTACATGAAACACCTATCTAGACCTTTACAAGGTCTGCCTATCAAATCACTTCCAGATTAATAAATTTTACTGCTACAGTTTACATACTGTTTATTTCCATTAATCTGCTTTAGGCCCTTTTTAATCCGATGTGGTTATTTTACAATTTCCTTTTTTCTTACATAAAATGGTATTTCAATTTCACGTCCGTTCAATACGTATGGTTTGTCTATAATTTTTATACCATTTTTGTTACAGATTTACACTAGCCTTTAGGGTCCATTTAATTTACATTTATTTCCACTCTATTTACGTTCTCCTTTTAGAGATTTAATTTGTACGAACTTTTTTATCCAATAGCCACAAACCATTTAATTACACAAAATTCCACTTTTACTTTTAGTCCACGTATGAAACAAGCGATTATGCCAATTAGACTTCCTAATGTTGTTCCAAAACCATATTCAAAATTATGTAATTATATCAATCAAAACCATAATTTTATTCAAGTAACATATTCTGAATTTATTCAACTAGCTTGTCCTACCATTAGAAATTGAATAACAACTCTAATTCAATTTAATTAAACCAATCCTATTTATGCCATGAAACGTGAATAACAATTTTTTTGTTCCAAATTTCAACCCAAACATGAATTAGAATTGAGAAGTGGTAGAAGGAGAAGATACAATAATTTATATAAATTTCAATCTTATTTATGCCATAAAACGTGAATAGACAATTTATATGTCCCATATTTTATACCAAACACGAATTAGATTTGAGAAGTGGAAGAAGAAGAAGTTGCAATAATTTACATCTATTCTCGATTAATAACAGAAATCAATTCATATTAAAGCGTTAGAAAAGAACTGAAATCGAGCTACTTTATTTTTCTATTTCATAGTAATTCCCACTCACCTGGCACTTGAGCTTATAAAAATTTGAAAAAATTTTGCTTTAATATTTCTCCGATTGATTCTTCTAAACTCCCCAAATTGCTTGAATATATATAGATAATTAAATTTGATAGAGATTTTTTTATTTAGTAGAGAAAAGGAGAAAGAATAATACACATTAATTTTACTATAGAATTATGACGACGGCTGAATAAGAGATCATGTTTAGGTTAGATGGTTTATATATAGATTGTTTGCATGAATATAACCCATCAGATTGTTTTTTATTAAACCTGGTTCTTTCATACACTTAATGGTTATCCATTCTTGCCCATACACATCACTGAACCAACTAAAATTATCCATCTCATCCTATAACATCACTGGAGCAACTGGGAACCCGTCGCATGTCAGAAACAAAGCTGAAATACGTAGGAAAATCGTTGGAAACGAACAAGCTAAAAAAACATCGCTCCAAATTTTAGGCGACAATGGGACTTGATCCCCGGTCACTAAAGAAGTCAACATGGGCCTTTACCACTGTAACAAATGCGCTTTTAATTTCTTTTTTATTTATATTTCCCATAAGTTATCGGGGTGTTACATTCTCCCCTCCTTAAAGGATTTCATCCCTGAAATCTCCAAAGGTGGAAGAACGTAATTAACAACCAGCATCTAAGAACTACATCCATCTACTCAACCATCATCCATTTCTACCATTTTCCTTATTTTTAACTAATGAAATTTATGATTTATGCAAAGTGAAATGCATATGAACTTGCCTAATTCGAAAAGGTAGTCGGTTTACTGATTCAGTTGACCCCCTGTAATGCAAGCACGCTTATGCCATGCAACCAAATGTATGCAATTTCCCTAGTATAATTGATAATTCTATATGTATGTTTCAATCATTCATCCAAATGCACCATCCATATGCAACATCCATTTATACACACACATGTAGACACACACACACACACACAACCATGTGCAAATGCAATAGATAACAGACACGCATATGCAAGTGTGTACCTAGTTGGCCGATTATCCTAATAAATATCTATCTAGTGCATGCAATGCATCAATAGGCAAACATTGGCATCCACTTGCAATCATTTTCATCCATCAAACATAACATGCCATAATGACATGCTTACAACCAAGCTAGCATCCATAGGTTTCACCTAATGATTATCGTAAAGACCCTAACTAAGGAAAGATCAAAGATCAAAGATAAGATATTTGAAGTGTACCTTTAAATAGAAAAGGATAAGAAGTGCGAATTCTCTCATCGGAGTTCCGTGTATACTCCATGGGGTCATCTCCCCACTGAACTTTCACTAGAAAAACTTCCTTGTTGCGTAATCTCTTGATGTCGTGTTCCAATGTACGGGTGGGTGTACGACGCACAAGTGATTCACACTCTATTTCCACTTCCCTTAGTTGATCGGGTTCTACTACTTCTGCGGAATCATGTAGACACTTCCTCAAATGAAAAACATCATGAACTCCTGCCAACTTATCTAGAAGATTAATTTTGTATGCCAATTTTCCAATCTGTGTGGTAATAGGAAAGGGTCTTACAAATCTCGGTGCCAACTTACCCATTCAGCCAAATCTCATAATGTTTCTCAAAGGAGAAACCTTAACAAAAACCATATCACCAACCTTAAACTCCAACTCTGAACGACTTCTTCCGGCATATGACTTTTGTCTATCTTGTGCAATCTTCAACCTCTTGCGAATCAAATCCACCTTGAAAGTTTCCCTTACCAAGTTTGGTCTAAGCAAGATCCTATCGGTGGTATCTCACCAACAGCTGGTGATCTACATGGTCTGCCATAGAGGGCCTCAAACGTTGCCATCCCAATGCTTTCTTGATAACTATTATTATATGCAAACTCCACAAAAGGTAGGTGGTCTTCCCAAGAGCCTCCGAAGTTAATGATGCACAATCTGAGCAGATCTTCCAAAACCCTGTTTACCCTCTCGGTCTATCCATATACCTGAGGGTGATATGCCGTGCTCAGATTCATTTTCGTTCCTAAGTCTTGATGAATACTCCTTTAAAACTCGTTGGTGAATAATGGATCTCTGTCACTTACGGTGTAGGCGGAAACTCCATGAGCCTTACTATCTCCCTTACATAAAGAGTCCCCAAAGAAGCTGTCATCCTATCAATAGTCCACCAAGGTAGGCTGGACGTCGAGGGCTGCTAACAATCCTGGAGTTAAATCCGATGGAGGTCTAAAATCAAAGGTAGAAATGTACTCTAGATGCTTCCATTCCAAAAATAGAGGACTTAAAACCACTTTGCATCTACTCAACGCATCACCCTTGCCAAGGGTATATGAAATCTCAAAGTCATAAGAGGCTAAATACTCCATCCATCTTTGCTGTCTCAAATTCAAGTCTTTCTGAGAGAATAGATACTTCAAAGACTTATGATCTGTGAAAAGCTCAATCTTTCTCCTAAGAGATAGTGCCTCCAATACTTGAGAGCAAAAACTATAGCTGCCAACTCAGCCGGATAGTTCTTCTCATGTGTTTTCAACTGTCTACTCGCATATCACACTACCCTACCCTCTTGCATTAGTACCACCCCTAGCCTCATACCACAAGCATCCGTATAAACTGAGAAAGGTTTTGTTCCATCCGGTTATACCAATACGGGCGCGGTAATCAAAACTTCCTTCAATCGACTACAGGCATCCTCACACTTGGCATCCAAATAAAAGCCGAGTTCTTCTTGGTAAGACGGGTAAGTGGAGCTGATATCCTAGCGAAGTCCTTAATGAACTTCCTATAGTAGCCCGCAAGGCCAAGCAAACTTCTTATATCCGACATTCTTAGGGGTCTGCCAATCCTGTACTGCTGCCACTTTCACCGGATCTACTGCAAGTCCATCCTCCAAAACGATGCATCCCAAAAAGTGAATCTCGTCCCTCCAAAAGTGGTACTTGGAGAACTTTGCCTTTAACTTATGTGTTCGTAGGGTCCTAAGCATTTCTTTCAAGTGAACTTTATGCTCCTCCTTGCTTTTTGAATAAACCAAAATGTCGTCGACGAACACCACCACAAACTTGTTCAACGATTCTTTAAATACTCGACTCATTAGGTCCACAAAATATGCTGGAGCATTGGTTAGCCCAAATGGCATGACTAACCACTAAAATAACCCATCCGAAGTCCTAAACGTTGTCTTCTGATGCTATGCTCCACCACACGCAACTGATGAAATACTGTGGCCAAATCGAGCTATGAAAATTCCTTAGCTCCCTACTAGCTGGTCGAAGAGATCGTCTATATGGGGAAGAGGACAACAATTTTTCTTTGTTAGCTTATTAGGCTCCATATAATCCACATAAAGCCTGAGAGAGACATCCGTATTAGTGACAAAGATGACAGGTGCACCCTACTCGAAAATGCTCCTACGATTAAGCCCTTCTCCAAAATATCTCCAATCAACTTGCTTAACTCATGACATTCCTTAGGAGCCATATGCCCTACCGACAAAGCAACCGGTTTCGCATTATCGACAAGATAAATATTGAACTTGATCTCTCTTCGAGGTGGAAGACCAACAACCTCCTTGAACATATCTGGAATGTCTCTAACAATAGGTACCAAACTCAATCTATTGAGTTATAAGTCAAGAGAATAAAGGTAGCTCAACATGACTGATCCTCTAGGATTACAAGATACTTCCAACGTACGTCCACTGCAAGTGCCTAACCTCACTACCCTCTTATCGCAATCAAGAACCACACTATACTTGGATAGCCAATCCATACCAAGAGTCAACCCGAACCTGGAAAAGCCCGATCAAAGGCACTACAGTCAAACTCAACCCCTAAAATAAACAATTTCAAATCCCGACATAACATGGACAAATAGGCTGATCCTCCTAAGGAATTTGATACCACTACCGAATCGGTTACTAAGAAAGCATCAAGACCAAGACCCTCTACCTGAGTACTAGATATAAAAGAGTGCGAAGCTCCAT
This sequence comes from Allium cepa, assembly GCA_030765085.1. Classification (NCBI taxonomy): domain Eukaryota; kingdom Viridiplantae; phylum Streptophyta; class Magnoliopsida; order Asparagales; family Amaryllidaceae; genus Allium; species Allium cepa. The sequence goes on from CM060943.1 coordinate 955,683,729, forward strand.
AATCAATATGGTACGAACAGGAAAATGAAAGATAAATAACACACCATCGATGATCACCTTCTTTCTCTTGTCCACAACTCGACGAGTACTAGAGGAAGGAGTTGCATCTAAAGCGTAAGCCTCAGCAGACTCTGAAGGTGTCTATGAACTGTCATTAGGCTTCGATGGGCAGTCCTTTTCATATGCCCCACTTGATCGCAAAGATAGCACATCAGTCTCGGTCGCTCTCCTACCCCTCTACAATCCTTAGCAAGATGACCTGGTTTCCCATAAGTATTGCATTTTTAGTCCTTCCTTGGAACTTTCCTTTTTCCACCTGACCCTCCTCATCCTCTCCTCTTTCTTTTTCACTGCTTCTTCCCATCACTCTTCTACACTACATCTCCTTTCTTCTCAGTATCAGCAAGTAAAGCCATCTTTACCAATACCTAAAAGGTGGAACCCATCGAAATGTGGCTCAGCACCAAACTCTGCAGTGGCTGACTCAAACCCTTAGTGAACTTTAGCGCCTTATTGTGAGGAGTATTGATCTGGTCTAGCCCAAATTTGGAAAGCTCACTGAATTGATTAACATATTTATTAATTGTCATATCTCCTTGCTGAGCTGTATAAATTTATCTAGCTGCACTCCCTCTTCAGCCTGCGATAAGAATTTCCTCTAGAACCTAGTACGAAAATCCACCCAAGTCAAATTATTAGCCTCAGCTTCCAAAATATCCCACCAATAAAGAGCCTCTCTCTACAACTGCCATAAAGCCAACTGCCTCCGAGCCAAGTCCTCTAATCCCATAAGTTCAAATATCCGCTCACAACTACGTATCGAAGCTCTCGCCTCAGTATATGACTCGGTGACAAGAAATGACTTACTTCCTAAGCTGGTGTAGTCCTTGCATAACTTAGGAAAATCGAGAATGCGTGGCGAATGGGCTGGATCCCTTTCCACCGGAGTAGCATCCCTAGTTGGTGGCTTTACTCTTACAGTAGCCTGCAAATAAAATCTTAACCAAGCATGCATATTAAGGCATGGAACTTTAGGAATATCTTGCGGTTCAGAAATTTCTATCTGTGAATATTAAAAAGATGGGATCAGGTACTCCACAAATAGTTCAAGAGATAGGGAGGAAGAAATATGAGGGATCCATTTCTAAAATTTCTTTTTTTCCAAAATATATACATTTACTTTTAAAAGTATTATTTGGAATATCCTTTAAAAATTATTCGAAAACCTTCATATTTTTAAATATTTTTAGGATTACCAAAAACTTAGCTTTGATACCAACTGTGACACCCCGCACCTTTAGGCACCTCGAAAACCAGACATGACTAGAAGCACCGGTGGTCGGGTCAAATAAAAATCCATAACACAACACAGAGACTAAGGCAACAGCATAAAATGATTAAAATATTACACCAGAAGAAAACCTTCGCTAATTATAAATTAATAGCAAAACAGCTTCATTAAAAAACCACATTATCCCGAATTTATTTCTAAAACCAAAAATACTTTGTAGTCTCCACCAAAACGTAAAATATAAAACATAACAAAGTTCACAATATAGGTCCTATATATAAAGTATGGAAAAGAGAAACGAAGTACACGAAACAAAAGAAACAAAATCTGAAGATAGCAACTGCTCCAATGATCCTCTAAGCTGCAAAGAATTGCAACCAAGTCCTACCCTCCTGTGATTTGGGAAAAATAGGAAAAATAGGAATGTGTCAAACATAAAGTCTAATGAAAGAGAAATAAAATGAAGCAAAATGAATAAAATATTTTAATTCCAGATCTTCCCCGAATATAGCAAACGGTGAATAATATAATACAGTGAATCCTTCTTCGATACAGCTCCTAAGAAGCCAAAGTCTATAGTCACTCTAGGAAAGTCAACCATGCAGTAATACTAAACATCAATCGGTTTGTCCGACCTACTGTCCTTACCTATCCACGTGCTACAACATGAAAGTCATGCTTTTCACCCATGCATTGTGACTAAATGCCTCTTACATCTGACTAACGCCGATTCAAACAACCTCTCAAGACCCTAAAGTTGCGCTCAGGCTCCGCTAAACTGGACTCCTATCCTCAAGTCTCCTCGGTCACCAACGTGGGCTTGCCCCTACCAAAAGTGTCGGTCCTTCGAAATAGCGCCCGCAACTGGGTCGGCTGCGCAAAATCCTCCAACGATCTTCCTAAAGAAGCCTATGTCGGAGCACACTTGTCCTATCCTGTCCGCGTCAATCTACCTGAAGAAGCCTACGATTGCGGATGCTATCTATCCTATGTACTAGAAACCTATGAAAGGTAACAAACATCCTTGCAAAACTACTTTCTCGCTTCTAGTACGTATAACCAAAACTATATTTTGGTCTTAACTGCATGAAACACCTATCCAGACCTTTACAAGGTCTGCTTACCAAATCGCTTCCAGATTAATTAATTTTACCATTACAGTTTACATACTGTTTATTTCCATTAATCTACTTTAGGTCATTTTTGCATCCAATTTGGTTATTTCACAATTTCCTTTTTCTTACATAAATGATATTTCAATTTCACGTCTGTTCAGTCCGTATGGTTTGCCTGTAATTTTTATACCATTTTGTTACAATTTACACTAGCCTCTAGAGTCCATTTAATTTGCATTTTTTTCCACCCTATTTACGTTCTCCTTTTAGAGATTTAATCTATACAAACTTTTTTTATCCCATAGCCACAAACCATTTAAATTACACAAAATTCCACTTTTACATTTTAAGTCCACATATGAAACAAATAATTATGCCAATCAGACTTCCCAATTTTGTTCCAAAACCATATTCAAAATTATGTAATTATATCAATCAAAATCATAATTCTATTCAAGTAACATATTCTGAATTTATTCAACTAACCTATTTTACCATTAGAAATTGAATAACAATTCTAGTTCAATTTAATTAAACCAATCTTATTTACGCCATGAAATGTGAACAACAATTTATTTGTTCCAAATTTCAACCCAAACATGAATTAGAACTGAGAAGTGGTAGAAGGAGAAGATACAATAATTACATAAATTTCAATCTTATTTAAGCCATAAAACGTGAATAGACAATTTACATGTCTCATATTTTAAACCAAACATGATTAGATTTGAGAAGTGGAAGAAGAAGAAGTTGCAATAATTTATATCTATTCTTAATTAATAAAAAAAACTAATTCATATTAACGTGCTAAAAAAGAACTAAAAACTACTTTATTTTTCTCTTTCATATTGATTCCAACCCACCTAACACATGAGCTTGTATAAATTTGAAATTTTTTGCTTTGATCTTTCTCCCTTTGATTCTTCTAAACTCCCCAAATTGCCTGAATATATATAGATAATTTAATTTGGTGGAGATTTGTTTGTTTAGTAGAGAAAAGGAGGAAGAATAATACACACTAATTTTACTACAGAATTATGGCGACGACTAAATAAGAGATTAGGTTTAGGTTATATGGTTTGTTTATAAATTGTTTGCGTGAAGGTATAGGTTAGATGGTTTACTTATAAATTGTATGCGTGAATATAATCCATTACATTATTTTAGATTAAATCTGGTTCTTTCATACACTTAATGGTTATCCATTCTAGCTCATACACATCACTCAACCGATAAAATTTAGCCATCTAATCCTATTACTTCACAGGAGCGAATGGGAATCCGCTACATGTCAAAAACAATGTTGAAATAGGTAAAAAAATCGGTGAAACGAACCAGCCAAAAAAACATCGCTCAAGATTTTGGTCTACAACGGTACTTGATTCCTAGTCAACATGTGCCTCTACCATTGTACCAAATGTGCTTTTAATTTCTTTTTAATTATATTTTTCGTAAAATATCGAGATGTTACAACAAGGAGGCAAATTAAAGTAAATCAAACCAAAAGCAAAATTAGAAAGAAAAAACTGGAAATCAAGAAGGAGACTAAGAAAACCTAGAGAGGAGCTTTATTGATTAGAAATCTATTATTTTCAGATTTGAATAAAGGTGAGTGATTAAACCCATTCTCACGATACTAATTTTCTGATGTTAGTTGCATTAAAATCATGAAGTGGTAAAATTTTATTGATTGCTATTTGGTAATTTAAATTGACATTTAAATTGAATTTAAATTTTATATTGAATTGACGTTTAAATTAATATTGAAATTTAACTGCTAGTTACCGACAAATGATAACTAGTAATTGTTGTGATATTGGTTGATTTGGATGTTGACTGTTATTGGATGCCTGTTAATTGATGTTGGATGTATGGTTGTTTATTTATTTTGACATATCCCTGGTTATTACCCTATACATTATTGGATTATATAAATTGTCATTTATACTATTTTAAATGAACAAATAAATATGTTGAAATGATATATATCCATGCCATTTAAATATGAGTTGAAATTATTTATATCCATCGATGTAATTAAAATTGAAATAAATGATCACTTGGCCATAGGGTAGAAAATTATATACGTACAGTGGATTTGGTTAAATTAAATGGTTACAAATATTAAATTTGAATTAATTTAAATGATGTTATTTCAAAGAAAAAATTTTGATTTGTGCAAATTAAATTATTTTCTAATTCGAGACATGAAATGTTGAAATTGAAACCGTTTAAATGAAATTGTTTAAGGATGTAATTTGAAATCTTGTGTTGAAATTAAGATATGATTTGAATTTATCAAAAGTGAATTATTGGAAATGTTTACTATTTAAATTAACTTTGAATAATTAGAATGGTTCAAATCAGTATTTCAAATTTGGGATGTGAAATGGATTTAAACTACATTGTTTAAAAATGAGAATTTGAATTGAAACTTTCAGTCATTTGAATAGAACCGTTTGAATTGAATTTGAAGTAAAGTTGTAATTGTTATAAATTGAGATTGATTCAAATTGAATTTTTAATATGAAGTTGACTTGAATTAGAAGTTGAAAAATGAATTCGTTGTGATTTGGAATTGGAACATGAGTTCAAATTGTTGTGAAAGAAGAAACGGTTTTAGTATAAACAATTTTATTAATCAAATTATTTTAATATGTAAACTATTTTAATTATTTAAACTACTTTCAATCCTCAAAATTATTTAATTATTCCAAACTATTTTTTAATAATTAAAAATACTTTAATTATCCAAACTATTTTAAATATTCGAATTATTTTAATTATTCAAAACCATTTTTAATATTCAAACTATTTAAGAACGAATTATCTAGATTTAAATCATTGATTTAAATACGAATGTTTTGATATTAATATATGACCTATCTTGATTTTAAAATGTTTTTTGAAGCAAATCTGATATTTTGATGAAGTATGATTCATTCTTGAAATTTAAATAAACCAACCGGTGTGAAAAATGACACTTGATTGTTAAAGTGACCGGGTTCGAATATTAGCATACTCTATGTCAATATTGAAATCACTTTAATAACCATGTACGCGATGAATGTTATCAAGAATGTGGAGGTTGAATTGGCGACGTTTGCCGGATTGAAGAAAGAGAACGATGATGGATGACTCCGACACTTGTGTCAATTTGAAATGACTAAAATAGGAGCCAAACCTGACCAATGAGCCTAGCTACCTCTAGCGACATCTGTTCTTCGTATCTCTATCATGATTTTTTTTAGACTCGATTGGTGCACCTTGATTTGATTATGGGATGGACATTCTCGGTGGGCCGTTACGGGTTACCACCAGTCAGGAAACGCAAAACAGTAGTATCCTACCTTAGGCATCGACTCATGCGCTGTAACGACCCACAATTTTTAAGGATTTTAATAAAATAGTTAACTGAATTTTCATGAAAACAAAACAGTTAAATTTGGTAACGAAAATTTGGTATTTGGTATTCGTTTATTTGAACATAGCAAGTATTGGATTTTCATTAGAAAATATGTAAGTTAGTTCTATCGTATATTTCAATTTCAATTTAAAATCAGTTAATTTAATGAAAATAAAATATTTTTGAAAGCTAAATATTTTTTATATAATAAAAATGTAACTCATTTTCTAAGTGAGACGTTATATTTTATTTCACCAAATTGGGACTGCTCTAGCACCGTTTATCTGATTTTCGGCATTTTAGCAGCAGTTTTGGCAGCGAATATCGACTTTTGATAGGATGGTCTTATCACTGATATCCGTGTACCATTTTGTTCATCTCGTCGTGCTGATCTCCATAATATATTCATTTTGCATTTTGGTATCCGGTTCGCGGCGAAAGCCGCGAAACAGGAAATGGTTCACCGTATTGGTGCCCGTTCGCATCCTTTTGTTTCACTGTGTCTTTTCGTTGTTCCTTGAGACAACCAGATAGCCAGGTGCTTTTAATAATTTCTAAATTCAACCGGTGTCCTCCATTATTCCCAATTTTTAATATATATTGCATTGGACCTTTCACTATCTCCACTTTCTCTTTTCTCTTGTTCTTTCTTTTCAGGAAAGAATATAAAAAATAAAAGTATATATGGTTGCATTCGTTGATCCTTATTGTAACCTGAACTCCTTCCATATGCATTCGTTTTATTGGCCGTTGCATTAAAACCTACATCCTTCATCACCGAAGCAAGCTCGCCCATCTACTCGACTAACGTCCGCCCTCTACCTCTTTAACACGCCCCCGAACTACAAGCACCCAAGATGCACAACCTTCCTCAGATCCACCCAGTCACCCACACTCCTCCACGTGAGCCCACCCATCAACCAGAGCCACCCTCCAACATCAACCTAACCGCCTCCACCATTTCCACAACATAGTCCCGAACAACCTTCCTCCGCCATGTCCAGCCCACTTCCTCCGGCCACTACCATACCTCACCAGCGACCCAACAACGAAATAGCCCGAGAACAACTCATCCACTTGCCGAGCTCATCCTCTCTTCGGCTGCGCCCGCCTCAAGCCAACACCAGCCCGCAACTGCCTGCAAGCCTTGATCCCGAACAGATCTACCACATCACTGAACATGTTCCATCACCTTAAACATCTCTGCTTGCCTCTTGGTTTCAACACATCTATTACTGAAACACGCCTGCTCCTAACCAGTAATAGCCACCACCTAGCTTCAATTACCATGCTTCCCTTCTTCATAACAGCGGCTTCATTTTCCAGTTGTCTACACTGAAATGTATGTTTCTAATGAATCAATAATCCCATTTTGTTGTTTTTTGCAAATCATCGTCTCGGTACTAATCCTATTATACAAGCCTTCAAGCATGTAATGCAACCTTCTTTTTTTATATATTATATTATAAAAGTATATATAATAGGGTATTATATATATGTTTATTATAATATTGATTTTGAAGTATATATGTATATATGTTTATAATAATATTGATTTTAAAGAATATATTGATAGATTTTAATATATTTTTTTAAAAAGAATATTGATTTTATATATATATCGATTTTTATATATAATATATATATTTATATACATAAAGATTTTTATTTTTATGTGTTTAAATTGAATGTTGATTTTAAAAGAAAATTTATAAAGATTTTTATATGTGTCTAATTAAATATTGATTTTAAAATGTACATGTCGATTATATTAAGCTAGTTTTGATTTTTGAATTCATCAATTAGGATCCGGCATGCTTGAGTTTGGAATTCGTGCTTGGATTCGTCGCATCTTGTTCTTGTTATTTCTCTAGCCTCGAGAGGTAAGCGATCACTCATGATTAACATTCTTATATTTAGTGAATTTAATTCATATGAAATGACGATTGAAATGTGTTGTTAGGAATTAAATTGTTGAATATGATATGATACTATTTAAATTGTTCAGCTATGATTGATATATGACACCATAACATTGTTGTATATATATGATGGTTAAATTTGTTAATTTTGATATGCTTGTAATTGATACGTTATGTTGTTTTATTCTATTATTCTCACACTGCAAGTTCCCTGTTAATTGGAATTTCCTATGGGTTGAAATGATACATACCCGAACGTTATTATAGATTAGGGGAAAATCGTTATGGGTTGAATTGATAAACCCGAGCGATTTTATTGAATTTTGAATGATAAATATCTATATCAATTGACCATATGATAGAAAATTATATACGGACACCGTTGGTTTATTTTTTTTGAAAATGATTTTTCAAAGTTTTGAAAGGAAATACATGAGTTTTAATAAACATTGATTTTTAAATATAATATATAGATTTTATTTTAATATATGTGAAAAAATTAGATTTTTAAAGTATAGTTTGAAGATTTTAAATTATGAGTTATGTTTTGAAAATTTAATTTTAAGATTTTACTTATAATTTTATTTACATAAAATAAGATTTAACATAAAAAAAATTCAATAATAAGTTTTAATCTAATAAAAATTTAATATATTCTAATTTAATATAATTTAATTTAATAAAATTTAATTTAGTTAGCATATATAATATGTTTTAAATATTTATTTACAATTTATATTAATATTTTGAAAATAGATTTTGAAATAACTTTAATAATCTAAGAATGGAAAAATAAATTGAAAATTGATTTGAAATTTAATATGTTTAAAATTTTATTTAATAAAATTTGATTTGAAACTTATTAATTTTTAGATTTTAAACATATGATTCTTATAACTTGATAAATGGGTTTTAATTAAAGGTGTTTAAATGAATATCTTCAAATTTAAATAAAATTGAATATTTAATTTTGACTTAAATTTGTAATTTGAGATATTATTTTAATGCTTGTAAAAAGTGATTAGGTGAATATTTTAGAATTAAATATGATTGAAGTTAGATATTTAATTATTGATATTAATTTAAATTTGTAATTTGGGATTTTATTTAAATGTTATTAAAAATGATTAAGTGAATATTTTCAAATTTGAATAAAATTTAAATTGAATGTTTGAAATATAAGTGAGGTTTACCAAATTGAGTTATTGAAAATTCTTTGAATATTTAAGCTTTGAAACCTATTGAACTGGAAGTAGTTATATAAATTAAAATGGTATAATGAGAAATTGAGTTGAAACTTTAACCTTTTTAATTGAAATTATTGAACTGAGATTGATTTGAATTGAATTTTGGAACTAAAGTTGATTTGAATTGATTTGTGAAATTGGAAGAAATAATTCTAATTTGAACTATTTTCTACATAAACTATTTTTAATATATACACTATTATAATCTATAACCTATTTTGAATATAAACTATTTTAATTTATAACCATTTCAAAATATAAACTTTTTTAATATTTAAACTATTTAGGTTGGAACTGTTATGATTTAGATTTAATGGATTTAAATGCGAATATTTTGATATGATGGTTTAAACTATTTTATGGTTATGATTTTGGAGGTAAATATGATTTCGAAGGTGATATGATTTCGAAAGTAAATATGATTCCGAAAGTAATATGATTTTGAAGAGAATATGATTTTGATATGAAATATGAAATGTTTGAAATAAACATGACCATGGTATAAAATAAGCGTTTGGTTGTTAAAGAGACCGAGATCAGATATTGTTATACTTTCTACCAATACCGAAAACCACTTTAAAAACCGTGCACCTGGTGAAGATTCCAGAACGAAGTAGGATGGTTTGGCGAGGATTCTATATGAGGTATCAACGCAGCCCTGACTCCTGCGAGTCAGCTTGATGTGACAAAAACAGGAGCTATACCGGGCCAAGTGAGGTAATACCTCCGATCGAGCATGCTTCTTCGATACCATTCTATTACTTTGTGATTTGACTGGGTGCACCTTTGATTTTTGGAGCGTGTCTCAAGGTGGGCAGTAGTAGCTGCAATGCATTACCCCAAGTCCGAATCCGCAAAATGGTAGAATCCTACCCTAGGCATTGTACCGCGTGCCTTGTCACATGTGTTATCGCGCCTTCTACGAGTTTAGTATGTGCCGTACCTTTAGAGTGCCATCTAATAGCTCTCCAGTTTACGGAGGAATTACGGTACTGTATAGACTACGGGAATATATAAAAATGTGTTAAGAGGGATATGTGTAACACCTTAATGCTATTTTAATATTTTACTTTACCATAGACATTATCTATATAGCATATTGTACTATGTATATAGATAGTTTAACGGATCCTTAAAGGATAAAATCCCAAACATCCTTTGAGTTACTTTGTATTTCAGTTGACATATCACTTGAGTTAGATTTACTGGTATAAGAATGTTAATCCTAACTCGAGCGTTTTTTGTTTTTGCTTTATGCTCTGGTCAGATTGAGTATCATAGCATTTGACCACCTTTGAAGCATGGAGATCTGCTTGGAGTTATCTATTCATCTTTTCAATTGTTTCTAGTTGTTTGTGCATACTTGTCATTTTCTTTTGTATTGATACTTCTATGTATTGGATATCTATTGTTATTTTTTAAAACTCTATTGTTTATATAGTAGCTTCATGAACTACTATTTATCTATTCCGGTGCTTATTGTTTTATTACTCTATGTCTATGATTCTGTGATTGATTTATTTACTGCATATGCTAAGTTTTGCCAAAGATAAATTAACCATATGTTGTTTTGAGCAATTTAAGTCGGACATGAGTGGATGACTGTCGATTTGAATGGTTTGAAATAGCAGGTCGTAACAGTTGGTATCAGAGCTCTGGTTTAGGCAAAATTTAGCATATGGAGTAAAAATTAATTAAAGAATTATCTTCGTTCGAGTTTGAAAATCTTCGTTAGGATCCTCCTAAATTAGGATTTCTTTTGAATTTTGAAACACTCCCCTTTGTTCTGAAATCCGTTCTTGTCATTTCCTGTTCGTGTCCTTCTTAATACTAGAGCATCCTATAGCTTCAACCCCAATTGGCAACTTCACTCTTACGTATGACCAATCCCATCGACGATCCTGCCAACTTTAGTATGATTTGTAAAGGGGTGAATCTCCTTTACAACAGGCATCGATTCACCGTAGATTTCTACGTCCTCGGTTTTGATGCTATTTTTCTTGCAAATCCCGAACCATATGCCTCAGGATTATGCAGGCAGTTATCTTCTCGCTTGATTCTAAGCCTAGTGATCTCGACTCCACCTCTACCGTCCATCAATTTCCAAATGTTTTTGGTGAAGTCACTTCTCCACCTCCCAAGCAGGAAATTGAATTCCACATCGATCTTATTCCTGGAGCTCGATATGTTGTCCTTCTTCCCGGTGAATGGTTCTATGAATGGTTAGTCATACCCTTTGGATTAACCAATAATCTTGCCTTCTTTGTCGATCTCATGAATTCGCGTTCTCCGCGATGTTCTCGACAAGTTTTTCCATTTTCCTTGATGTTATTCTGGTCTTTTCTAAGTCTCAGTTCACCCGGTTAAGGTTGCTGCAATTAATATAAGTCTATCCAACTTTCCTTTTTTGCAATTTGATTTCTTATCTTCCTTTCGAGCTTATCTTCGTAATTATAATTTTCTTTGATTACATTTTCTCTAAATTTAAATCTCTGTCGTTGTTATAAAATCCATTATTGAATCATCATGTGAGGGATTATATTTGTAATTGATATAAAACTGTTTATACTGTGTGGTTTGAGTTGTTAATTTTGAATTTTGGGTTTCGAATCGATTCCTTTGGCCAACGCTATCGATAGGAATTCCAAAACACTTTAACAAAGCAAACTAACACAATATTCTTTTTGAAATCGGTAAATGAAATAATTTTATGTATAATTATATTATATATATAAAAGTAAAATTTTATGAAATTAGTTAGTTAAATGAATTAGTTGTTAGAAATGATAATACTAGATTATCATTTATTGTTTTGTTAACATTCCCTGAACCAATAATTTTGTTGTATGTTTCAAGAAGATGGAATTTTATAAACATGATTTATAAATATGAGTTGCAAATGAAATGAACATAAAATTAAGGATTTGAGAATTAAATTTCCGTTGATGTTCAAATTTGGTTTTCAAGGTTTGGAAAATATATATTTGAAAGTATTTTTAAATGGGAATTGTTTTCCAAGAATTTTAAAGAAGTAAGTCAGTACTTTCCTCTTTTGTCATTGGGAAATAATTTCGGTAATGACTGTAGCATCATTAACATTAATTTTCAAGTTTCAAATTAGAGAGACCACTTAGTAGCATCACTACACTTTTGTTTTGGGAAATAGAATTTTATTTTTAATTTCTTAAATACGATTTGATATATAGAATATATATATGGATATATTTATTTAAAAATGATTCGAAGAGAAACCAAAAATCAAACTCTTAAATTTTATGTTAAGTGATGTTTTTGAATAATTGAAATGAAGTAAAATTTTGAATAATTAGAGTGTCTCAAATAGGAATGAAATTGAAACAATTTGAAATGGTTAAACTAGGAAAAAATTAATTGTATAGTAATCAATTTCATTATAAAACATATATAAATTACCTGAAATATTCAAAAAGTTAAAATGTTAATGTGAATGAAATTGAAAGTTATACAAGAGAAAATTTAAGTAATAAGAATGTTCAAATTAAATTTTGCCAAATAGAAATATTATAAATAGAAAGGGGTAAATTTGTATAGTACTCAATTACACTCAGAAACATTAATAAAACTTACATGAAAAGGGATTTGAATATAATGTGAATACAATGAATATTTATTGATGGAATAAAATGGATTGAAACCAAATTTGTTGAAAATCAATCAATTTAAAAAACTAATGAAATTTATATGGTTTTGAATTAGTGGTTGTATAGGTACTATGTATCTCGAATCTATCTTTCTTTCTGGTTGTTTCTTTCCCCTATCTCATTCCTTTTCGAGGACGTATGTTTTAAGAGGGGAAGAGTGTAACGACACGAAATTTTAATGATTTTAATAATACAATTAACATAATATTTCATGAAAATAAACAATTGAATTTGGTATTGAAAATTTGATATTTGGTATGTGTTTATTTAAACATAGCAAGTGTTGGATTTCAATGGAAAATATGTAAGTTAGTTCTGTTGTGTAATTTTCAATTTCAATTTAAAATCAGTTAATTTGATGAAAATAAAATATTTTCGAAAGCTAAATATTTTTATACAACACAAATGTAAATCATTTTCTGAGTGAGTCGTCATATTTCGTTTCGTCAAATTTGGACTGCTTTAGCCCCGTTTATCTTATTTTTGGCATTTTAACAGTAGTCTTGGCAGCGAATATCGACCTTTGATAGGATGGTCTTATCGTTGATATCCGTGTACCATTCTATTCGTCTCGTCCTTTTGATCTACGTAGTATATTCATTTGTACATTTCGGTGTCTGGTACATAGCGAAAATCTCGAAATACTTTGCTGCATCGGTACCCATTCGTGGCCTTTTGTTTTCCTGTGTCTTTCGTTGTTCCTTGAGACAACCAAATAGCCAGTTGCTTTTAATAATTTCTAAATTCAACCGGCGTCCTTCACTATTCCTAATTTTTAATATATATTACATTGGCCCTTTCACTATCTCCACTTTCTCTTTTCCCTCGTTCCTGCTTTTCAGAAAAGAGCAAAAAAAGTATACATGGTTGCATTCGTTGATCCTCGCTGTAACCTGAACTCTTTCCTTTTGCCTTCGTTTTATTGGACGCTACATTTAAACCAACATCCTTCACCACTGAAGTAAGCTCGCCCATCTCCTCGACCAATGTTCACCCTCCACCTCTTCAATATGCCACCAAACTACAAGCACCCAAGACGCGCAACCTTCCTCAAATCCGCACAGTCACCCAGACACCTCCACATGAACCCACCCATCAACTAGATTCTCCCTCCGACATCCACCTAACCGCCTCCAACATTTCCACTGCACAGTACCGAAAAACCTTCCTCTGCCATGTCCAGCCGACTTCCTCCGACTACTACCACTCCTCCCCAGCGACCCAGCAACCGAACAACCCGATAACAATCCATCCACTTGTCGAGCTCATCGTTTCTCCAGCTACGCCCGCCTCAACCTAACACCAACCCACAACTGCCGAAAATCTTGCTTCCGACCAGATCTGCCACATCATAAACCCAATCCATCACCTTAAACATTTCTGCTTGCCTCTCGTTTTCAACCCATCTATTCTCGAAACACGCCTGCTCCTAGCCAGCAATAGCCAACACCTAGCTTCGATCAACGTGATTCCCTTCTTCATAGCAGCCGATTCATTTTCTAGTTGTCTATCATGAGATGTATGTTTCTAGTGAATCAATAATTCGATTTTGTTGTTTTTCGCAAATCATCATCTCTGTAGTAACCTTACTGTATAGGCCTTCGAGCATGTAATGCAGCCTTCTTTTTTATATATATTATATTATAAAAGTATATATAACGAGGTATTATATAAATGTTTATAATAATATTAATTTTAAATTATATACGTATATATGTTTATAATGATATTGATTTTAAAGTATATATGGATAGATTTTAATATATGTGTTTGGCGATGATTCTATCTGAGATATTAACGTAGTCATGAGTCAGATTAATGTGACTAAAACAGGAGCCACGTCGGGCCAAGTGAGGTCGCACCTCTGATCAAGCATGCTTCTTCGATACCATTCTATTACTTTATGATTTGATGGGGTGCACCTTTGATTTTGTCATTTACTTTAGACATTATCTATGTAGCATATTGTACTATGTATGTAGATAGTTTAACGGATCCTTAAAGGATGGAATCCCAAACATCCTTTGAGTTACTTTGTATTTCAATTGACATTTCACTTAAGTTGAATTTTCTGGTATAAGAATGTTAATCCTGACTCGAGTGTTTTGTGTTTTTACTTTATGCTCAGGCCAGATTGAGTGTCATAGCATTTGACTCATCTTTGGAGCTTGGAGATCTGCTTGGAGTTATCAATTCAGCTTTTTAGTTGTTTCCAGTTGTTTATGCAAACTTGTAATTTTCTTTTGTATTGATACTTCTATGTATTTGATATCTATTGTATTTTGTTTAAGACTCTATTGTTTATATAATAGCTTCATGAACTACTATTTACCTATTCCGCTGCATATTGTTTTATTACTCCATGTTTATGATTCTATGATTGATTTATTTACTATATATGCTAAGTTTTGCCAAATAAAATTAACAATCTGTTGTTTTGAACAATTCAAGTCTAACATGAGTGGATGATTGTCGATTTGAATGGTTTGAAATAGCGAGCCATTACACGTGCCTTGTCATACTTTTATCCTTATACGCGACAACTATGATTTTGTTTTAGTGTAGTCATATCATGGTGCCTCCCCGGCTACCGATGTTACTAGTGATGCTAATAAGGCAAACTATAGGACAATGCTTAAAAATGTGTTAAGGGGGATTAATGTAAAGCCTTAATGCTATGAAAATATTTATCTTATTGATTAGACATTACATATATAGCGTATTCTACTATATATAGATATTTTGATAGATCCTCAAGAGATGAAAAATCACGCAACATCTCTTGAGTTATTGTAGGCACGTTACATGTCACGGCCCAGATTTTCGATGCTCGAAAATCGACATCAATAGGTCCACCGTATTACATGCCAAGCAATCGAGTGCCGGAAATACCAGATCGTTAGAGATAAGAAGAAAGAGGTAGAAGAAGAAAATAGAAATAACCACACAGAATCTTACAGTCGCAGTGGAACAATATATAATAGATAATAACATGCCTTTATGCAAAAAGAACTACAACTGTTTATTACATATAATAGCATTAGAGTACTACACATCAATAACACAATACCGGACAATTACAATGACTTTTCATCACAAATGCTGAATATACAGCATAGAATACACAACGGAATAAAATCAGTACGTGTAATACATCTTCATCATCCAGCTCGTCTCCTGAGCTCCATAGCATCCTATCATGTATCAATAACACTCGAGTCAGTCTGGAAAACAAGCGTCAGAAAACACACTCAATTTGAATTATTAAAGTTATCAAATCCTTTGAAAAACAAAGGTATCTCGTAAGACCATGCCACACATAAACACGCTGGGTTTTTACCTTACGATAACCAAAACATTTTATATAAAAATCATCTGATATTATAATAATTTAAAAATACAAATACTTATTCAAACAGCCAAAATTGTTACATTAATCAAATTCTAGCATATTAGGCTCTACAACCAAAACCGTAAAGGCAGTAGTAGAGAATGGATTCCATACGAATGACTAGGCACTGGGTTACCACCTGTCACAGTACACATCTAGAAAAATGTATCAAGAACCACGTCGGGATCCCTTACAACACTAGACCGGACTACCCCTAACCCGGATAGACCGAATATTCTATCACTCCAGGTGTTCCCACCCTTTTCGAGTTCTTCCGCGCACCGTAGTTATAATATCCGAGGGTATCTAGAATGGTGATAAACATACCCTAACGGAAGCGACCCACTTAGCCTTGCCGCATATCCCCTGATTTTCAATCATTCCCGGTTGATGAGACTATGATTGCCTTTTAAAGGAATTTATATTTGGAATTGTCATTGTCCGCCAATGACAATGTACTGATTGCAATCATCCATACAAGTCTGTTCTCGGCCAAAAAGAAACCGAAGGCGCTATTCTCACTACATCCATTTTGGAATCATCCTCAGGATTAGTAGAGATTAACCATTGCACTTCAACTCCATCTCCAATTCCAAGCCCTTATCTTCATTTCGAAAACGTATTTGTTGGATCTAAGTGGTTTTCAGCTAACTTATCCGATCCCGGTCTCTTTGAAATAACGTTCGATATTTTCGGTAAACTCAACCCTGGTTCTTTAGGGAACAAACAAATGAAAATAAGATCGAAGATCACCTCGTAACCGTTAGTGGATGGATTTCCTTATCATCGTCCTAGAAGAACGAAACGAGTTTATACGTACAGTATAACACCTCGAACGATAATTATACCATATAATTCCCGTGTTTCTCCTAGATATTCCCGAAGTTAAATTTTGGGACAAAATTTGATAGTCGGTTATTTAACTATAAAATAAACAATCATTCAACCAAATATTTCATTTTCTACCGAAAACACTAATTTTCTTTTTTATTTAATTTTAAATAAATTAAATTTCTTTATCAGAAGGTACGTGCTTATCTTACCGGAGTAAGTACGTTCACTGACCATCCTTTCCAAAATATTTGAAAACTTTTTAAAATAAATATGGAAAGCACCACTGCGGTATCAACCATGGATTCACAGCTCAATGGTTACATCCCTATCCCAGAGAAATCCAAAACTTAACTACAAGCAAATTTGCCTCCAATTTCGCCATGAAAGCATACCATTGCTTTTCGAAAACTTTATTTAATAATTTTTCTCAGAATAATACTTATAAAGTTCATATTTGAATTCCCAAGTTTTAATTTAGACAAATACTTTTAAATAAAAGTAATTACATAAAACTATATTAATATTGAATAATTTGTCTTTTAAAATAATAATACTGATTAATTCTTAAATAATAATCAACTTAACATCCACTCACCAAAACTAACCTAATTAATAATTTAAATGTACTTAAAGCTATTTTAAATAATTACATAACTTTGAAATGATAATTAATTCTCATTTATTAATAAGATTCTAGTCGATTTACAAGACTTGTTTATAAAACTTATAATTCATTTGATAATTTAAAAATATTTAGCTAACTAACTTTCTGAATATTTTTAGGCACCTTTAAATTACCTAGTTTGATAATTTAATATAATTTTTTTAAAACAAACTTAACTTCTCAATAAAATATATTTTTCAATTCTAATATAGCGAGTCTAATATTTATAAATCCCTCTCGATTTATCACCAATTTGATTTACATTCCAATTTCGTAAATCCCCTTTTCAAATTTCAAAAAATAAATCTATCATTTATTTTTAAGCCAATTTAACCATCTCATTATAAATTCTTCCTGTGATATTATCTCTTCAATTTATCCACTGATAATCACTTCACTTTATTTATAAACATTGTTTATAAATCTCACAATGTTCAATTCCAGTTTATAATGGTTTCACATCAATTAAATCCATTATAAATTGATTTCTAAATTAATTTCCCTTTTATAAATCAATTTCTTAAATTGAATTACAGTTATAAATTAACTTCTTAAATAACCTAAACCATCTTCCAAACTAATCAAGCCTCGATTCTATTTCCATTCGTAAATTTAGAAATCTTATTATAAATCCAATATGACCAATTTTATAATTATTCCCAAATTCCCTTCTTATTCTTCCAATCTATTTTTATTTCTCGATTTTTAAAACCTTTTATATTTAACAAGTACCACTTAAGAATTATTATCAAAAGTCCTTTGTACATATTATTCCAAAATCTCTATTTACGATATTCCGAGATAGATAAGTACAAATTCAAAATCCTTTATTTTATCCAATAAATTTTCTTTTAACTAATCTGAAATTCTGTATAAATATTTTACTTCCAAAATACCTTTTAAATTTCCTTTCAAAATTCAATATAAATAAATATGGTATTTAAAAATACTGAAATCTAGGCCACTGCCACCATAACATCCGATAATTTCAAATCACACAATAATCTACCACATATCATTCAAACAAATCATATATAACTGTAACGACCCAACTTCCTACGCCCAGGAAGAAGTATCGTTATTAAGAAAGAAAAGGGTGAGAAAATAGAAAAGATAGAGAAGAAAGAACAACAACATCAAAATCTCACAGCGGAATGAATAAATTATATTAATCACATAAGTATTTACGTAATATATAACATAAATCAGAGTGATACATATAGTACATCACATACCAGACAGTTATAAACACCTGTCTAGTTAATACGACTCAATACACCATACATCACAGAGATACCACACAACGGAACTATATATATATCTACAACGCTGAAGCCTCCTGCTCCATTTCTCCTCCAGAATTCGTCAAAGCTAAACCTGAGTCCCTTGGCTACCTGTAAAAATTTGGGTACCCGAGAGTTTATGAAAACAAAAATAAACTTTGGGTCAGACATGGGTCTGGTATGAGTAACAAGTTAAAGTTGCTTAATTTTGAAAAATCCTTTGAAAATAAAAGGTATCAAGTAAGACTTCCCATACATAAACATGGAAAAGTTTTTACCTTACGCTAACCAAAACATTTGATAGGAAATCCAGTGATATTATAATAGGTCTAGGGTTTTCAAGTAAATAGAAAATAGCCGAAATTGTTACATCTATTAAATTCCAGCTACTAGCCATAAAAGTGGGTAATACAATCAAAACCGTTGGCACTTATTGGATTGTGGATTCCATACAATGGCATGGCTACTGGGGTACCGCCCGTCACAGTATGTGGCCTAGATCAACGTACCGAGGATCACTCCCGACCCCCTGCAACACAAGGCCGGAACCATTCCTTACTGAACAGTCCCGAACAAGATAAACCCCGCAGTTCGCTGCAGACCAACTGCCCACACAGCCGAATAAAAAGGGACGTCTAGACAGGGGAATATCCTTGTCATGCTTGGGCATGACCCACCTAACCTTGCTGCAACTCCCCTGTTTTAGCCATTCCCGGTTGATGAGGCTTGAGGTTACGATTACCTTTATAGGACATATCTCTTAGAATGCTCATCGTCCGCCTGACGATGTGTTGAAAGCATTCAATCCATACAAGTTCGTTCCGGGTTCGAACGAAACCGAAGGCATTATCTCGTTACACTCGTTTTGGAATCACCCTCAGAGTTAACGATGATAACCCTTGCATTCTGAATCTTCATCTTCACTTCAGATTCACGACCTATCGTTAATTTGGAATCGATGTGGTTTTCGGATATTCCAAATAAGGAAAACTGATCCCGGTCTCATCGAAATCCAAAACGTGTCTTTTAAGGCCAAGATGTCTATTTAGTCTTAACAATGGATTCAATATTATCAATATGCACAGATAGATAATTCACATCTCATAATAGATAACCACATCATCATAAACAGATAACTAATATCATCATCCAAACAGATAATTAAATATTATCATACTTAAACTATACATCCATATCACATAAACATTATCATCTCATTTCTGAGATCACAATCAAACAATGAAATATCAATATCATCCATCAGCAATGATTTTTGAATCACAATCTATAATTAATTTAAAATGAATTAAATTAACTACTTGCCTTGCCAGAATTAAATTAACTACTTCCATTTTTAATTAATCTAAAATAAATTAAATTAATTACTCATTCCATAAATCCTGCTCTCACAACCATTAATTAACTATAAATCAAATTAATTAATCATTCTCTAATTACAAGAAGTAATTTAGTCTTTAATTTATTTCTCAAATGAATTATTCTAAAT
Organism: Allium cepa; assembly: GCA_030765085.1. NCBI lineage: Eukaryota > Viridiplantae > Streptophyta > Magnoliopsida > Asparagales > Amaryllidaceae > Allium > Allium cepa. The sequence goes on from CM060943.1 coordinate 955,704,069, forward strand.
CATTCATAGTAGATTAACATTTGATTACTTCCTATTGGTTATTCCTTAATTAAACAATCTTAGTTACATCATTAATTATATTAATTAATGATCTTCAATTTATATCAAATTACTTATTAAGTGATTAATCTTTACTTAAACACAATTTATTAATCACCCCTTGATTAATAACAAACCACTAATTAATTACCCTTAATTACTTATTAATCATCCTATGATTAATTATTCCCATAAATTAATCCCTTGATTAATTACAAAAGAAATTACCCAAATTACTTCACTTACAAATCATCTTGTATGAATTTCATCAAGTAATTATCATCTAATTACTTTCCTAAGTAATTATGCTCCATTAATTACACTAAGTAATTACACATACGAAAACATCAAATGATTTCTTAAATTAATTAATATTAATTTACTTAATTTAAATCTTATTATCCATTACTTATATATTCAAATTAATTATCTTTGATTTAAATATCTTTTGCAACATTGCAGTAATTTCCTTTAATTTATTTTCAGAAATTAATCTTGAATAAATCCATTAATTAATAACATTTATATCGATTTATTACCATTTAATTATCTTGTTGATTTATTATTCTCAAATAAACCAATTTCTAATCCATCATTAATTATATTAATTAATGATTCCTAATTACATTTTCATTTGTTAATTTATATTAAGAATACAAATCTTCAAATCACAAATATTAATCCTCTTGATTAATAGCATACAGTAATTAATCATTCATAATTAATTACTTCTCAATAACAAGCTTAATTAATCCTTTGATTAATTTCAAGTAATTATACTCCAATTACTTCCATTAACAACATCTTCCAGTAATTTACCTCCAGTAATTATCCATCAATTACTTCTCTAAGTAATTTAATTCCAAAATATCAGTTAATTAAACTAAATTAATTAACTCAAATTAAATCAATTTTCTCAATTAATAAGTAATTAATTTCTTAATTACTTCTCAAATAAATAATTTACATTAAACTATCACAATGATTATTATTGAATTAATTATCAAATTAATTTATTAAAAATCAATTACATTAATTAATTATAAATAATCTAGTTAATGATCTTCATTACCAGTTATTTAATTATTATCTTCTAAAATAATTAACTTATATAATCATTATTAATTATAAGTTTGATTAACCATTAAAATTTATTAATTTAAATAAATATCTAATTTATGGTTCTTAATCACATATTAGTTAATTAATTTATTAATTAACTTGAATTACTACTTTTAAACTTATAATTACTAAATTAACTAATATCAATCATTAATTATTCTTACCTGATTAACTTATAGGTTAATGCATATAAAATTTTAAAACTTCATTACTCAAAGTAATTATTCTTATTATGGATTAATTTTTTTTTTCAAAATGTTCTAAAAACATCTGTTCCAATATCTTTGTAAATAAATTCAATTTTATCCTTAATAAAGTTAAAACTAATTTTTCAAACACTTTTAAACTCACATGTTTAATAGTATATTTTAACATTTAACTTATGTAAATTGAATCAATTCAATTTACAAAACTTTATTTTATTTCCAAATCTAAAGTTTCAATTTTAAGACCTGTTTCAAATTTTTAAGAGTTAACTTTGTTTAAACTTTCCCTTAACAATTTATATCTCATCTAGAATTCAACTCTTTTTGGAATACACTCACATATTTAAACACTTTTAAGTTATTAAATAATTTAAATTATGAACTTTAATATTTCCAACTCTATTCCAAAACTAACTTGAATTCACTGTTTAAACTTTGATTTAGAACAAGGCTTTGACTTTGATTTTAAATTTTAAAACAAAAGTTTCAAAAACAGTTGAAAACTGTTACAGGTTTTACAAACCTGAAAACCAATAACCCGATCCCCTCCCTCTTTTACTTCGAGTAAACACACAAGGTTCCCCGAGAAAATCAACAGCCTACTTCGAGTTTTTCCCCAGGCGCGCGAGCGAAAAATGAGTTTGAGAAAAAAGAACAAAACCTGGAAAATACAACACCACTCACCCCTCCATGCCTGTCAACGCCACACACGCGATGCTCCCACCACCGGAGGTCACCAAACTCCGGCCGCCGCATCGACCATCTTCCCTCTACCTCCCCTCAAAGCCACGTGCCACTCGATCACCTGCAGTGGCCGCGGTGATCAAATTTCCAAATGTAGTAAAATTTAGGTTTAAAACATTAAACCCACGCCGACGCTTCCACGATCCATTTCGCCGCCATCCCCTAATTTTCCTAGATCCATGGTAGCCTCCTCCACCCCTAGACCGAAGCTCGACCCACCAGTTCGACTTGATCGCCCACGGCGACTCGAAAAGCCTCAAACAGTAAAGTACAAACTGCTCTCAAAACAAACGGCTAAAAATTATGCTTTAACCCTTAAAAATCATGTTTTCCAATATAGATTCTAGTTAGATACCTGAATCAATGATCAGTGAAAGTTGAAATTTTGTCAATTTTAAGTTTGCTTAGAGATTTGGGTTCCAGAGAAAAAGTTTTAAGATGTTTTTATCTTAACTAAAGTTTTAAACTTAGCTCATAATGTTACAAGCATCTTTTGTTCAAATCTTAAGTTCATTCATCAATTAGATAAAGAGCAAATGATTTTTGAAAGTAAAGTTTTGTTTACAGAGTAACAGAGAGCAAACATATACAAACACTTCCAGTTATATTTTGATTTCCAGACAAATTTCTCTTGTATTTTTAATTAAATAAATTTAAACTTAAATCTTAAAGTTAAACAAACAAGTCTTGTTTAAATTCTATCTACTAACAGCCAGCGGATCAAAAGGAATTAGATTCTTTTTATTAGAAGCCAAGCCTGAAACTAAAACAGGCAGAACAAGTTTAACCACATCAATCCATTTATCCATCCATATATACATATGCATTCTCAAATATATACACACATACTTCAAACTTCATTTCAGATAAACTGACATACAACCATAAATGAATATACTTAGGTATTTAGAAAAGAAGTTACTCACAAATTTGCAGAGAAGAATAGATGCTCCTTTATTAAGCAACAGGCTTGAAATTTACAGGTTAACACTCTTCTTTGATTCTCAGTGGTATTGAATCTTGGTTGATGTTCAAGTAGAAGCTTGTTTTAGTTTGAAATGAAGTTTATTTTAATTGTTACTTAGTTCGAACTGAATCAGGGAAGCTGATTTATAGAAAAGAAAAGAAGACAGGGTATATTATTATGTTTCAACAACTAAGAATATATTTGTACAATAAAACATAACAATCTTGTTTGTACAGATTTTTACCAGAGATATTTTATAGTAGAGGCTGATATGAAATACAATTGTGTACTAAAAAGATTTTCATTAATGACTTTTGTTTGTTTGCTTAAGAATGCATAATAATGTCTTCTCTAGCAAGCTTCCCTATATAAATTTGTTTATTTTTCTTTGTTACTGTCATTATCTTTCAGGTTCATGCCTATCACACATATATATTTTTATATCTTTATTTTGTTCTATTTCAGCCTGCACACTTTAGATTTGTTCCTAGATTTTTGTTTGTACAATAGATATTTGTCTTGATGCTTTAAACATATACATATATGCTGCAGTTTGCTTATGTTAGTTTACAAACTTTAAAATTTATTTGTTTCTAGTTTATTTGTTTTCTTGTTATTATAATTTGAAATGTTTGTGAGTGTTATTATTTTTGTTTTGTTGTTTGAAAACTAAATGAACTGATAGTTGCTATGTTATTATAATTTAACTAATGTACTACTTTATAATTTTCCCAATTTATCTTATAATCTTGTATTTTTATTTATTAATATTATTTAAAAGTAACTCATTTATCAATTTGAAATAACAAATAATAGATTATCTTTTTATTATAAACTACATATTTTATAATATATATTAAAGTATCGTTTGACAAAATTGTATTAAAACTCAAATATATTTTTAAATCCATATTTTAGTCAAGCTATACTAAAAGAAAAGAAAACAAATCCTTTTGTTAATAAATTTAAATTTAAACTTAAGTTAAAATAAGTTTTAAACTATTTAAACATTTATCATATGTATTTAAAACCCTGTATTTATTTATTTATTAGCTTTGAAAAGTTTATATTAAATAAAACATAACTTCCAGTTCACTAGAATGCATATTAGAATTTAAAACATAATTTATTAGTTGAACTTAAAACAAATCTCATCTATTTGCAATGTATACAAATATATACATATATAAATAGAAAACAAACAATTAATTTTAACAGATATCATGTAACAATTAGATATTTATTAAAAGAAAAGTATCAATTCAGATCTAATTAATAAAGATATATCAAATCAATTTAATATTTAATATAGATTATTAAATTGATATTGCTAGAAAATTCCGAGTTGTCACATTCCTCCCCCCTTAAAAGAATTTCGTCCCCGAAATTTAAAAGCAAAGGTAATTTAATAATATATTTAAGATTTTAATTAATTTTAAATCATAATCATATATCAATCACATGCTAACAATCATCACAACCAATCTACTCAATCAACAAAGCAAACTATCCACACAAAATTCTGGATAGAGTTCCCTAGAGTTTCCCAGTATAATACCGGAATACTCGATCTATAGAATCTAAACAGTCTATACTACTAATCTACAGAACTCCTTCGAATCAGAGAAAATTCATACAAATCAAATCTACGACTCCGAAATCCAAATTCCTCAGTTACTTATTCACCAAATTCTTCTGACAATCCAAAGCTGCCTTCAACCTACTGATCAGCTCAACCTTCGCTGATAACTCCTTAAACAATCCGAATCCAAAAACAATCCAGTAGAATAATTTTCTCAAAATCAACCAAAACCAAAATCACAACCTTTTCTATCCTCAGTAGAAAACAACTTCTCTTTTCCCAGAAAAGAAGAAAAACAAATGCACTTCCAACTGCTTCCGCTGCACAACTCTGATCTGGGGTAGATGAAAATACTGATGATACACATAAGCATAAACTGGACACACATTATAAAAATATGATTCAACAGATCCAAAATAAAACTCAGAAGTTCCTTCAGAACTTGATCTGCTTTACCAATTCCTTTCTCTAGAAACTATTCTATTACTAAGCTGAACCATCGGCACTACTTCTGAAATCCAGTCGATACCAAACTCAACTCCTCATATGCTAAGGCAACCCACTGACCTCTTCAAAGATATCTAGGAGAATTTCTGCCATCCCAGAGAATACTTAACTATCGCAGGTCACTTTTGCAATCAACCCAGGCTAATATCCAAAGAAAACTGCTCTCTCCTATCAATCTGAACAGCTTAAACTTATCCAGCCTATCCATTGAAGAAATGGATTCACAAACTGCCTCTTAACTTCACCTCTAAAGAACTGCTGACAGATGACCTCCTCGCGTGTCGGCAGAACAATCTGAGCTGTAACACTGTTGTTGATGCCAAAATTCCTTAATCCAAAATTCCTCGGAAAACTCAGGCCTCAAAGCCAAACACAACATTCAGCTGAACTCAATCTCAAAACTAATGCAGACACGCTTCCTTATCCAAAGATCCTAGAGAACTTCTTCGGAAACAATCCATCGCTACTGCATCTCAACACACAACTACTACTTCTTGAGGTTCCAAAATAATATTCTAGCTTCTGCGCAACTCACAAAAACCAAATTCTACTCATCCAACCTTGTACAACAAAAATGTACTCCAAATCTTAACAGTTTCCTCAAGAGATTAGGTGAAATCCTTACACCACAAATTTACTCGAGACGGTATTAGGTCTACAGTCTCGTCAAATATACTTCCAACCACAGGTAGTCGTGTTACACACACCACTACTCAATCTACCCTTATACTTATATTGGAAAACCCGAACAGGTAACCCAACAAATAAATGTTATATATATATATATATCCAAATTACAAATACGCTCTCTCAGGAAAGAAATCACTCAAGAGCCTAGGTATTCACTCAACCTAGCGCTCTGATACCACTGTAACGACCCAACTTCCTAGGCGTAGGAAGTTGGGTCGTTACAATAACTGTATATAAAATTAAATTCACCATTTCTTAGGAATTCAGTGGGATCCCTCCTACTCGTTTCCCTACATCCTTAGATATTAATACAACATAAAAACACCAATCTTAATTCGAGGGGGATATCGCGGTATATAGGGTCATCCGCTATTATGCGGGGCACATAGGGTCATATCAGCTCTAATAAGTGGGAAATATCAATCCCACTATATATGCTACTATATATAATAACATATAAACTAATAATAATTGTCCAATTCAACCAGGCATCCAATAATTAATTTTAACAATTTAAAACTAACCAGTACTCCAAAAACGAGTGAGATTTACTCATATTGATTTTTATTTTTTTGTTGCTGAGACGTTCCGGATTCCGTCTGACTTTGAACAACGTCTGAATTCAGCGTAAAATTCAACAAGCTCCATTCGTTGTCAAGTCAACTCCACATCGTAGAATACGTCCAACCGAGTGCAACATAACTCGTCCCGTTCGAATCCGATCTAAAGCAAGTGAGATACAATATTTTAAAGGTTTCATAATCTCATAATATAATTTATTAACTAATTAACCATTAACTTAACTTATCCCCTTTAATTAGCTAATCCTCTGTCCTCTTCTCACTATCACCCACGAACCCATTATCGAGCCAAGATTTAAATTCAGCCATACCCAATACATTGTTGTGCTACCACATGACTCCACCCTGGATCGCCCACGTCACCACGTCCCCAACGATGTCGCCGTGGACCATCGGAGCCCCACTATTTGCCAAGAATCTGGACGATGAACCACATCCGTTAAACTCAAGACTGCACCTCCTCCCTACATCGATAGCTGACCAAACTTCACCAGTGCCTGGATCTTGACAACCTCTACAAGATTTCTTTAGGTCACATCGCCCATCGATGATTGAGTGCGTTGAAATTTTCCACCCAAGATCCACTTTCTAAGAAGATTTTTGGCCAACCCGACCACCTGGAACTATAGTGCCTCCACCACCAAGTAGCCACGATTCCTCTCCACCATTTCTCTTCAGACCATTCCACCCCTCAATCAACGATGCCCTAAAAATTAAACAAAACCAAAACATCCCCTTTTCACGATCATCTGCCCCTAGCTACCACCTCACGCCTCCTTGGCCGATCATCACCGTTCACTAAGTCTATCTCATCTAGACAGGTAAGTTCCCAATTGACGATGAGCCTCTATATGGCCTGCAGTGGTCCAAGGCCGACCATAGCCGTAGGATATGCATGTATGTTTTTAAGAAGAAGAATGTACATTTTCTTTTTTCTTTCATTTCTGTTTGAACTATAAACAGATTTCTATGCTAGCTTTTCACTATTGTTCCTTATTTTTAAAAAGGGGAAAGACGTGACTTTTGCGTGCTTGAATAGGTTAGGCCGAATCTTAGGTTGTAGAAGAAAAGACTGGTCTGAAAAAAATACACAGACACACACACACACACACACACACACACACACACATATATATATATATAATTTTAAACTGTCTCGATTATGTAACTCGAAATCTTGAATCCCTAATGAGGCAAGCCGCTAGGCATTTATAATGTTATACCCCTATTTTAAACACAAACGAAAAGGTTTCTAGTCCTAATTCGATCGTTTGGAGAAGATAGCATTTTCGACCCAATTATTATATTGAATTTTTCGATATAAATTTCAGTACGTTTATATCCAGTGCGAACAAACAATACCTCTAAACATTACAAAATTTGAAATCCGATAATAATACACCATTATGGATCCAATGGAACTGGTTTCGTCAAATTCTGAGACTGTGCCCCGGATGGCTATTTATATACGTTAATTTAAACGATATATTTCTAAAATTGAACACATCACTTTTAAATTCAATCTAAAAAGTTTTATTATCTTCATTATTATTAATATAAAATTTATAAGCCTTTAAATTATTTTTATCAAGCTTAAAACTCAAGATTCAATTTTTAACCATTTTTCAATTATTAAATTAAATAATTAAATTGTCAAATAAATAGTTATATTTGAGATTTAAATTAAAAATTAATTTTTAAATATTTGAAATCAATTAAATATACCAATTTCAAATAACCAAAATTCTAGATCGTTACATTCGTCTTCCCTAAAAAATTCGTCCCCGAAATTGCTAGGTAAGAAGAATGGTCCAAAACTCACTAACTATTTCCCAAAACCAATCAGTTTAAACAATTTTCCCAAATCAATTTATTGAAACCACACTATCACCTTTAATAATTTCCAACTTCATCCATAGGTTCCAATAATATTATTTTGTGAACCATTTCAAGTTATAAACCAAATCAAACTATAGTTATTAAAAAAATTCTTCAAAATTTTCTAACTCCTTAAATTTTCGAAAAATTTCGCCAACGTCCCCTTTGCGCGCCTAGATTGGAACAAGTATAAATTGCCTCTACGGGCCTAAATCATCAAAAGAAAACAAAAGCCAAGTGGCTAAATCATAAAACTATCAAATTCAAACACATTTTAAACGTGTACCTTTTTGTCAGACAATCAAATTTTACTTCTGAAATTGAAGACAACAATTTAGCTTTTGCTTTTAAATACCTGCACCTTACTTACCACTAATATCCAATCACATAATTCAAAGTCATTTTATTCAAAAATTTCAAATTCCAATATTTACTTCACCAAAACCGTAGGATGTACATGTATCATCCGTATGCAAAATCAAATCTGATCGCCTACTCGATCACACAATTTCACTTCCGAACTAGTATCGTTCACACGACCACTCTATTGTGGACTTGGATCTTATTTCTTGTCAGAAACCATCATTCTCCTTGCATAGCCATTACTATGATAGAGAATTCCAGGATCAATCAAAAACCCATATCCAGTGTTCGCCGTAAAAAATCTAGCGAAAAATACTAACTTGGATCGATATAAATTATCTCAAAATTCTGTGCTCGAATCTGGATCAAATCTTTGTGTGAATAAAATAATATACGTACAATGTACGTATTTATTTCCAATTGATTCTTGGCTTCTTTTATTCGCATGCATTTTATTTATATTCACTTTTATTTAATTTTTAACCAGTTATCAACATTTACTATTTTCTTAATACATTTCTTTAATACCAATTTCCCTTAAGAAATCTCCCCATCAATTTTCTTAAGTCCATTATAACATTTTACACAAATGCTCTTAGATTTATTTCCACTTTACCACTTATGCTTATATCCATTCATATTCAAATTCAATCCAATTTTCGAATTTAAATCAATTTATCTCCAAATATTAAATATTGAATTTTATCACCCATATCCTGTACCTTATTTAATTAACTAATTGATTTGATTTACGTAGTTCCCTCCATTAGTTCATTTCAATTGGAACAAATTCTATTTCCAATAATTATTTCACTTAGCCTACTTAGGCTAAATTTTCAAAATTCACTTTTATTTAACTTAATTTAAGTTAAATTCCATTCCAAAATCAAATTTCAAATTTATAGATTATCAAACTTATTCATATTCCGTTCACTAATTTTCTTCCAATTCACTTCACTTAATTAGTTTAATTTTCTAACTTATTCCATTATCACACTCACTTCCATTTAACTTTTCTTAAGTTAAATTTTATTCTCCGTTTTCATATTCAATTTTATCCACTCTATTTAGCTTACCTTAAGGTAAGATTCATTTCAATTTTTCTTTCCATTTTATAAGTTCAATTTTATTTGCTCATATTTCCAATAATCATGGAAATCAAAATCCCAGAGCTTAACAATTATTTCTAAGTATTTCAAATCATTTTTGAAATCACACACACATATGTATCCGCAAATTCCTTGGTACGTCAAATGATCACTTTTTGCATTTCAACCCAAAAACAGTTTTCCAAACAAAACTCCAATTGCAAATCAGTAAGTTAGCAATTCCTTCCTTGGATACTCGAAAATGAACATCGATGATGCTGCAGTTATCGTCGAAATTATTTTTCAGCGACCGAAGTGAGTTTAGTGCCTTTATCACTTTAAAATCCTTTTAAATATTCCTGGTTCAAAAATACTCCCTAAATAATATCACTCTTATTTTCCAAGACTTTGAAAATCATTTTCAATACCAACGGGATTTAAAATTCCCAAATTTCCAACTTTTAAATCTTTTATAAAATCGTTTTTATAAACCACATCAATTTACAAATCTCATTTTAAAGAAAAAATAATATTTACAAAATCCCATTTTGTTATATGAAATTATTTCTTAACTGTTGAATATAATATCAACTTTTATTCAATCACCATAACAGCAAATGAAAATAGTTTAATATTATCATTTCCTAACAACCAAGCACACCATATACAACTATAATAATTTATGAAAACTATTTATTTCAAAAAAAATTTGGATAAAATTATTTCACTTACCCCATTTTAAACAATACCATGTCGAATTGCTCTGTTCAAGTGTTTAGAGATCCCTATCAATAACGTTAATTACTCGCATTGACCCGAATCCATAACTGCTCAATGGATCAATCAATACAATATAAAACAGTTTTATATACACTAACAAATACGCGCTCATATCTATTAATACACTCAAACTCATTCTAAGGTTCTACTGACCCTATCTCTAATGAGTTACCCCATCAAAGCCCATGTTCTCGCTTAACCTTTAGCTCTGATATCGAGTGTCACGGCCCGAATTTTCGAAGCTCGAAAATCAACATCAATACGTCCACTATATTACATGCCGATCAATCAAGTGCTAAAAATACCAGATCGTTAGAGAAAAGAAGAAAGAGGTAGAAGAAGAAGAAAATAGAAATAACAACATAGAATCTCACACTTATGGCGAAACAATGTATAATAGATAATAACATGTCCTTATACAAAAAGAACTACAACTGTTATTTACATATTACATAATTAGAGTACAACACATCAATAACAAAATACCGGACATTTATAAAAAGTTGTCCTCACAAATTTTGAATATACAGCATACAATACACATCGTAATAAAATCAAGTATGTGTACTACATCTTCGTCATCCAGCTCGTCTCCTGAGCTCCATAGCATCCTATCCTGTATTTGTAACACTCGGTACGACCCTTGTTATAATAAAATAACACCCGAGTCAGTTTGGAAAACCATGGTGAGAAAACACACTCAATTTGAATTATTAAAGTTATCAAATCCTTTGGAAAACAAAGGTATCTCGTAAGACTACGCCATACATAAACACGACGGGTTTTTACCTTACGATAACCAAAACATTTTATATCAAATCATTTGGTATTATAATAATGCCTAAGTACAAATACTTATTCAAATGGCTGAAATTGTTACATTAAATAAATTTCAGCATATTAGGCTCTACAACCAAAATTGTAATGGCACGTATTAGAGAATGGATTCCATACGAATGATTAGGCACTGGGGTACCACCTGCCATAGTACACATCTACAAAAATGTACCGAGGACCACGCCGGGATCCCCTTAACACAAGACCGGGCTACCCCTAACCTGGAAAGACAGAATATGCTATCACCCCGGTGTTCCCACCCTTTCCGAGTTCTTCCGCGCACCGTTGTGGTAATATCCGAGGGTATCTAGAAAGGTGATAAACATATCATAATTTGGTGCGACCCACTTAGCCTTGCTGCATTTCCCCCGATTTTCAGTCATTCCCGGTTGATGAGGCTAGAGTCTACGATTACCTTTTAAAGGAATTTATACTCGGAATGCTCATTGTCCTCCAATGATGTACTGATAGCATTCATCCATACAAGTCCATTCTGGGTTTGAACGAATCCGAATGCACTATTCTTACTACATCCATTTTGGAATCATCCTCAGGATTAGTAGCGATTAGCCCATACACTTCAATACTCCATCTCTGATTCCATGGTTCTGTCTTCATTTCGAAAACGTATTCATTGCATCGAAGTGGTTTTCAGATAACTTCTCCGATACCGGTCTCTTCAAAAAAACGTTCAATATTCCGGTAAACTCAACCTCGGTTTTATAGGGAATAAACAGAATCAAATAAGATCGGAGATCACTTCCTAACCGTTGGTGGACGGATTTCTTATCATCGTCCTAAAAGAACGAAACGAATTTATACGTATAATATAGCACCTCCTATACCACATAATTCTCATGTTTCTCCTAGATATTCCCAAAGTTATATTTTGGGACCAGATTTGATAGTCGGTTATCTAACTATCAAATAAACAGTCGTTTAATCAAATATTTCATTTTCTACTGAAAACACTAAGTCTCGTTTTTATTTAATTTTAAATAAATAAATTTCTTTATCAAATGGTATGTACTTATCTTATCGAAGTAAGTGCATTCACTAACCATCCTTCTCAAAATATTTGAAAACTTTTTAAAATAAATACGGAAAGCGCCACTACGGTATCAACCATGGATTCACGGCTCAATGATTACGTCTCTATCCTAGAGAAATCCAAAAGTTAACTGCAGGCAATCTCTGCCTCCGATTTCTCCATGAAAGTATACCATTACTTTTCGAAAACTTTATTTAAATTTTTCTCAAAATAATACATATAAAGTTCCTACATGAATTCCCAAGTTTTAATTTAGGAAAATACTTTTAAATAAAAGTTATTATATAAAACTATATTAATATTGAATAATTTATCTTTTAAAATAATAATGCTGATTAATTCTGAAATAATAATCAACTTAATATCCACTCACTATAAACTAAACTAGTGAATAATTTAAAAATACTTTAAACAATTTAAATAATTACCTAACTTTGAAATGATAATTAACTTTGATTTATTAATAAGATTCTAGTCGATTTACAAGACTTGTTTCTAAAACTTATAATTCATTTTGACAAATTAGAAATATTTAACTAACTAAATTTTTGAATATTTTTAAGCACCTTTAAATTACCTAGTTTAATAATTTAATATCCTTTTTTTTAAAACAAACATAACTTCTCGATAAAATATATCTTTTAATTCCAATATAGCCAGTCTAATATTTATAAATCCTCTCGATTTATCACCAATTTGATTTACGTCCCAATTTCATAAATCTCTTTTTCACATTTCTAAAAATAAATCTATCATTTATTTCTAAGCCGATTTACCGATCTCATTATAATATCTTTCTATGAATTTATCACTTCAATTTATCCACTAAAAATCACTTCACTTTGTTTATAAACATTGTCTATAAATCTCACAGTCTTCAATTCCTGTCTATAATGGTTTCAAATTACCTAAATCCATTATAAATTGATTTCTAAATAATTTCCCTTTTCTAAATCAATTTCTTAAATAATTCAAACTATCTTCTAAACCAATCAAACCTCGATTCTATTTCCAATCATAAATTTAGAAATCATAATAAAAATTTAATATAACCAATTTTATAATTATTTCCAAATTCCCTTTTTATTCTTCCAATCTATTTTTATATCTCGGTTTTTAAAACCTTTTATATTTAACAAGTATCACTAGATGGTTATTATTAAAAGCCCTTTATACACATTATTCCAAAATCTCTATTTACGATATTCCGAGATAGATACGTACGAATTCAAAATCCTTTATTTTATCCAATTAATTTTCTTTTAGCTAATCCGAAATTCAATATAAATATTTTACTTCCAAAATTTCTTTTTAATTTCCTTTCAAAATTCAATATGTATAGTTATGGTATTTTAAAATAAGAAATCTAGGCTACTGCCACCATAATACCCAATAAATTGAAATCACATAATAATCTATCACAGATCATCGAACAAATCTTATATTACTATATATGAAATTGAATTCAACATTTTTTGAGGAATCCAGTTGGATCCCTCCAACCTGTTTCCCTGCATCCATAGATGTTAATACAACATAAAAATACCAATCACACTTCGAGGGAGATATCGTGGTATATAGAGTCATCCGCTATTATGCGGGGCGCATAAGGGCTCATTCGCTCCAATAGGCGGGAAATATCTATCCAACTATATATACTACTATATATATAGTAATAACAACCAAATTAATAATAATTATCCAATTTAACCAGGCATCCAATAATTAATTTTAACTTCTTAAAATTATCCAGTAATCCAAAAATGAGTGAGATTTACTCACATTGATTTTTATTTTTAGTTGTTGTCGAGTCGTTCTGGATTCCGTCTGAATTCGAACAATATCTGAATTTGGCGTAAAATTCAACAAGTTCCATTTGTTGTCAAATCAACTCCATATCGTAGAATACGTCCAACCGAGTGCAACACAACTCATCTTGTTCGAATTCGATCTAAAACGAGTAACAATATTTTAAAGATTTCATAATATAATAATATAATTTATTAACTAGTTAACCATTAAATTAACTTAACCCTTTAATTAGCTAATCCCCCATCCTCTTCTCACTGTCACCCACGAACCCATCAACGAGCCAAGATTTAAATTCAACCATGCCCAAAACATTGCCGCGCTGCCATCTGATCCCGCCTTGGATTGCCACATCACACGTCCCCAATGATGTTTCCATGAACCATTGAAGCCCCACTATTTGCCAATAATCTTGGCGATGAACTACGTCCATTCAACTCAAGACTGCACCTCCTCCCTACATCGTTAGCTGACCAAACTTCACCAGCGCTTGGAGCTTGACAACCTCTACAAGATTTCTTTAGGTCACATCGCCCATCGATGATTGAATGCGCCAAAATTTTCCACCCAAGATCCACTGTTTAAGAAGATTTCTGGCCACAGTCGACCACCTGGAACTATCGTGCCTTCACCACCGAGTAGCCACGACCCTCTCCACCATTTCTCTTCAGACCCTTTCACTTGATCAACGATGCCGTCGAAAATTAAACAAAACCGAAACATCCCCTTTTCTTCATCATCTGCCCCTTGCTATCACCTTGCGCCTCCTTAGCCAATCATCACCGTTCGCTAAGTCTATCCCATCGAGGTGAGCAAGTTCCCAGTTGACAATAAGCCTTGGTATGGCCTATGGTGGTCCAAGATCGACCATAGCCGTAGGACACGCGTGTGTGTTTTTAAGAAGAAGAATGTATTTTTTTTTCATTTCTGTTTGAACTGTAAATTTTTTTTCTTTTATGCTTGATTTTCACATCATGCCCTGTTTTTAAAAAGGGGAAAGACGTGTCTTTTGCGTGCTTGAATCGGTTAGGTCAAATCTTAGGTTGTAGAAGAAAAGGCTGGTTTGAAAAAAATACATACATACATATATATACATGCATATATACACACACACACACACACATATATATATATATATATATATATATATATTAAATTTTAAACCGTCTCGATTATGTAACTCGAAAACTCAAATCCTTAATGAGGTGTGCCGCTTGAGATTTATAATGTTATACCTCTATTTCGAACATAATGGAAAAGGTTTCGAGTCCTAATTTGATCGTATGGAGAAGATAGCTTTTTGGACCCAATTATTATATTGAATATTTCGATATAAATTTTCCCGCGTTTACATCCTATGCGATCAAATGATAACTCCAAACACTATGAAATTTGAAATCCGATAATAATACACTATTACGGATGGAACTATTTTCGTCGTATTCCGAGACTGTGCCCTTGAGGGCTATTTATATACGTTAATTTAAACGGTATATTTTTAAAATTGAACACATCACTTTTAAGTTCAATTTAAAAAGTTTTATTATCTTTATTATTATTAATATAAATTTTATAAGCCTTTAAATTATTTTTATCAGGCTTAAAACTCAAGATTCAATGTTTTAACTAATTTTCAATTATAAATTCAATAATTAAATATCAAATAAATAGTTATATTTGAAATTCAAGTTAAAAATTAACTTTAAAATATTTAAAATCAATAAAATATTCCAATTTCAAATAACCAGAATTCTAGGTCGTTACATTATACATTGGATTGGAGATATAAAGCCTCGTAAACATCTTTGTACACTCCTGTTATATGTGATATTGATTTGACTTACATAAGGATATTTTATTTCTAACTCGAGTGCATTGTTGTACTTTATGCTTAGGTCAGCATTGAGTTTTCATTGCATTTAAGATCATATTATTTTGAAGGAAGAAGATGAAGATTTGGTATACTATATTACTAGTATTATTCCTCTACATCGTGTGGTTCTAATGCATTGTTTTATTTTGTCTCTGTTGTATATATAACTTTGAATGATGTTGTAAACGTATAATCAAATGTATATTGTAAAACGGCTTTATTAGCTGTCTATTTGATTATTATATTTTGTCATTCCGTCTCGAGATTCTATGTATTGCTTTCCTTCTTTTCCCTTATTTTCTTATTAAATCCCATTGATAATCTGCCCTTTTGAATGGTTTGAGTTAGACATGTGTGGTTTATTATCACTTTAATTGTTTAAAAAGGTGGGTCGTAACAGTTGGTATCAGAGCTTTGGTTTAGAGTATCTTAGCCTGTTGGGGTAACTCATTAGAGATAGGGTTAGTAATACCCTAGAACATGTCTGAGTGTGTATATATGTGAGAGAGCATATTTGTTAGTGCTGTAAAAAAATTTTGTATTGTGTTAATTTGTTCTATTGAGTATTTATGTGATATCTCGGAATTTCACACCGAATTTAAATATGATAATCTATATAATAAACTAATTTAATTTGATAAATTTGTTATTTTATTCAACAGCAAATAAATGAATTGTAAATATACATTTACTCTAATTTAAAACCAATACATATATAAGGAAATGAATGTGTTAAAATTCTATTCATATCAAATTTGATTTTTGAATTGGATTTTAAAATTTAATTTGTGTTTGAATTGATAAATTAAAAGATTTAAAATATGTCAATTTTAATTCTTAATTTTACTTTGAGTATTAAGTAATATTCTCATGATTTTATTTAAATTTTAACATTTGTTTTATCTTCATTCTTTAAAGGAAATTGATTTTTATAGGAATTTAAAATATAAACTTATATAAGAAAATCAATTAAGTAAACATTTTAGTTTCTTTTTGCATGAGATAACACATGTTAACATTTAAACCGTATTACTAAACATGTGTTAGAAAACTAAACATTATTATGAGAAGTTTCATAATTTAGGTTTTATTTTTTTTAAACTTTATAAAACAAATTTTTAAAAGACTTTCTCATATTTATTAAACAAGAAATTTTACATTCTTCCTTTTCAAAATCTGAACCTCTTCAATCTTTACATCTTCAACCAAATTTAAATCAAACATTCAAGCTTCTTTTCAAAGCAAAGTTTGCAGCAAATTGCAGTAAAGAAACCTGCAAATCATAGTTCCTGAATCTTCAAAGAAATTGCTGAAACAAACTCAGTTTTATCACCTATTAATTCAACATCTGAAGCATTTCAAAGCTAAGCAAACAAATTCAAGAAAGTGGAAAAAAAAAGATCTGCAGTTCACATATTTTGTTCCAGCAGTTTGAATCTTCACAACTTACAGGTGAGTAAATTCTTAAATCAAACTTTAAGTATAAGATCTGTTAAAGTTAGTTATGGAAAATGCTTGCATGATATTTATTTTGTGAGATATTGGTTTACAGTTTTTGGGTTAACTTTGCATGTTTAAAAGTTGTAACAGTGGAACTCTGTCTCTTCAGGATTCCAAAGAAAATTTAAACCTTAAATTTATATGAAGTAAAACATTGTTAGGTTGAAATATTTAATTTAGGAGTTTGATTCAATTTGATTTAAAGTGTTTAAAAAATTATATGCAATGAAACAGTTTAGAAAAACTGCAGAAGCAAGTAGATGCAGTAAAACAAAAATTATATCATGTAAATTTTGTTGAATTTTGAATGAATCAAATACATATCCTGAATCTATAATGCATGTTATGAATTTTAAAATTGAAATTAGAATTTCTAACATACAAATGAATTTGAATTTTGAAATTTACTGAATTTGGGACTTTCTTCAAATTCTCATGATTGGTTTGATTTCAACCTTTGAAATTTGAACTAAAGCTATGTTAGATGATGTTTATCACTAGAAAAATACCAATTGAATTTATTATGCAACATGGAATTGAGAATGTGGATTTGTAGGGTTCGGGGTTCTGTTTTTTTCCGAGCTTAAGGAATTCGATCACATGAAGTATTGGGTTGATCGAGTTCGGGTTGGTTTGAGGTGGAGTTGCGTTTGGGTGTTGCGCACGCATGGCCGGAGTTTGGCGTCGAAAGGAGGTAGGATGGTCGTGGATGATGGGGTTTTCTTCTACCGTCTGCAGTTTTGTTTTGGGGTTCGAACTCCAAATTTTGTTTGAGTTCGAATTGTTGATTTCTGGGGTTAGATTCTCGGTCGAGGATTGTAGTGTGGTTTGCGCCAATGGTCAGCGGTGGCGATGGAGGCGCTGAGGTCTTGTGCATGTGCACGAGGCAGTGTGTGTGTCAGTGGGGTTCTTCCCGCATGCGATTAGTTTCAGCTCGAAGCGACACTCGTGTTTGGTCGCGTGAGATGTCGTGTGTGGCTCGGGTGTTGTGGGTGTTGTTGCTCGTGAGTTTAGTTTGGGTTCAGGTAAATGATGGGGTAAGGGAGATGGAGCTAGTTTGTGTTAGCTTGGATTTTGGGCCGGGCTTCAAGCAAATTAATGAAGACAAAGTTTAAGTTTGTTTTGAAACTTCAATTTTTGTTTTAAGTTTAAAAATTTAACACTTTATATGTTCTCTATTTTATTAAGCATCAAATATTTTATTCAAAAGTAATTCACATCTTATTATTTGAAGTTTGAAATGATTTTATATCTTTTAAATCTAACATTTTCAAAGGCAATTAGTTTTTAATAATATTTAAATATGTAAGAGTTTTTAAAGATGAATGAACATTGTTTTGTTTTGAAGTTAATTAGATTTTGAAATTTAAGTTTACTTAAATTTATTAGTAATTAGTGATGGAATTAATAAATTAATTTTGGTTAATTAATTGTTAAGATTTAATTAATTTCTTATGAATTATTTAATAGATAATTAAGGATTAAATTAAATAACAATTAATAGGTTATTAATTAATTTATTAATTAATTTAAGGTTAATTCATAAGTAATTAAAAATTGATTAATTAATTGATTAATGATTAATAAATTAGTTGATTAAGAGTTAATTAATTTAGTAATTAAATATTAATTAATTTATAATTAATAGTAAATTAATTAATGATTAAGTTAATTAATTAATAATTAAGGTTAATTAAGGAATAATTAATTAAGTAATTAAGAATTAATTTGTGATTAATCAAGAATTAATTAAGGTAATTAAGTATTAATTAAGGTTAATTAATTTTAAATTAAGGGTTAATTAATAACCAATCAAGGAATGATTAATTTTTAATCAAAGTTTAATTAATAAATAATTATAGTAATTAATTGATAATTAAATAAAGATTATTAATTAATTAAGTAGTAATTAATTAATAATGAGATAATTAAGAGGTGATTAATTAATTAAATGATTGTGATCAATTAATTAATATTTGGTTAAGCAAGATTAAGTGATAAATTCTTAAGTAATTAATTTAATTTAAATTAATTAAATTAATTATAATATGAATTAAGTAGGGCTTGCTTGTGGATGATAGTTTGTATTGATATCTGAATATGGTTGATATCTGTTGAATGATAGTTGAGTTATATTCTGTGATGAGATGTTGTATATCTGTGATAGATATTGGTTATTATCTGTTGATAATGTTGTGTGATGCTATGTTTAAAATCTGAATTGAATTGTTTAAATCTTTAAACAACTTGGCCTTTAAGACACGTTTGGATTTCGATGAGACCGGGATCGGGTTTCCATAATATTTGGATATCCGAAAACCACATCGATCAAAGTTAAACGTTAGGTCGTGAATCTTATGTGAAGAGTGAAGACTCGAGGTGTAAGGGCTATACGTCAGTATAACTCTGTGGGTGATTCCGTAATGAGTTTGACGAATTAGTATTTATAGATTCGAGATGGAGAATCAGAGTGCAAGGGTTATCGTCGTTAACTCTGAGGGTGATTCCAAAATGAGTGTAACGAGATAATGCCTTCGGTTTCGTTCGAACCCGGAACGAACTTGTATGGATTGAATGCTTTCAGATCATCGTCAGGTGGACGATGAGCATTCTAAGAGATGTGTTCTTTATAAAGGTAATCGTAGCCTCAAGCTTCATCAAACGGGAATGGCTAAAACAGGGGAGGTGTAGCAAGGTTTCGTGGGTAGCCCCCACTTGAGAGTGAGATTTACCCCTGTCTAGAAGTCCTTTATATATTCGGCTGTGTGGGCAGTTGCTGGCCACAAATGCGGGGTTGTCTTGTTCGGAACTGTCCAGTAAGGGATGGGTCCGGTCTTGTGTTGCAAGGGATCAGGAGTGATCCTCGGTACGATGATCTAGGCCCCGTACTGTGACGAGCGGTAGCCCAGTAGCCCTGCCATTGATGGAAACCCATTTTCCCTACGAGACTATACGGTTTTCATTGTATTACCAACTTTCGTGGCTAGTAGCTGGAATTTAATAGATGTAACAATTTCGGCTATTTTCTATTTACTTGAAAACCCTGGAACCTATTATAATATCACTGAATTTCCTATCAAATGTTTTGGTTAGCGTAAGGTAAAAACTTACCCATATTTATTTGTGGGAAGTCTTACGTTATACCTTTTGTTTTCAAAATAATTTTTAAAGTTAAACAATTTTAACTGATTTACTCACACCAGACCCATGTCTGACCTGGAGTTCATTTTGTTTTTCATAAACTCTTGGGTACTCAAATTTTTATGAGTAGCCAGGTGATTAGGTTTGGATTAGCATATGTTTTGGAAGCTAAAGCAAGAGTCCAGACGTACTATCTATCTATAATCGCTGTAGTAGCATTTTGGTGTTATGTTTTGAGTTGTATGGGTTGGGAAAACTCTTATGAATGTCAGATGTAATGAAGTGGTATTATTTTGTGTACTCTGATATGTAAAACTATGTAAGGGATATGTGTAATATTATATTTTGTTCGTTTCCGCTGTGAGATTCTGATTAGTGTTGTTTCTTTTCTTTCTATCTTTCTATTTCTATCTCTTTCTTTTCTTATTGATGATACGTTTTTCTGTGGAATGAAAGATGGGTCGTCACAATTTATGAATTCTTGTCGGTACATAGGATGTTATGGCATCGATAGGAATTTCTAAACACTTGAACATGGCAAACCAGCACAATATTGGTTTTGAAATTGGTAAATGAATAATTTACCTAATATTATATTTTGTATTTAAAAGTATAATTATTCATAAATTGATATAGTTATTTTTGATGTGTTGTTTGTTTGTAAATGATAATATTCGATTATTGTCATTTATTATTTGGTTAGTGAAGGTTCTTAAAGACTTTTAACTATTGTATACTATAAGAAATGTAATTTTATAAACATGGTTTATAAATTATGATTTACAAATAAAATGAACATAAGTTAGAAATTTGAGAACTTAAGTTCCGGTGTTTAAAATTGGTTTTCAAAGATTTGGAAAAATAATATTAGTTTTATTTGGAAGTATTTTCAAATAGAAGTATTTTCAATGAAATTTGAAAGAAATGTTTTCAAAAGAATTTTAAAAAGGAAGTAAGTGTTGTATTCCTCTCTTCTGTTGTTGGGAAATAATTTCGGTGATGACTGCGGCATCATCGACGTTCATTTTCGAGTTTCAAAGTGGGAAAACTACTATATATCATTGCTACACATTTGTTTTGTAAACAAATTTTGATTTAAATCCATTAAGTATGACTTGATATGCAAAAGATATAAGTATATATTACTTCAAGATGAATTGAAATGAAACCTGGTATTTAGTTCTTAAGTTTTCTGTTAATTAGTGATTTTCAACTATTGAAATGAAATGGAATTTTTGATGATTTTAAATGGTCGAAAACTTCCAAATCTAAATCTGAAATTAAAAGGTAAGGGTTTAATGAAAATATAAAAGAGGAAGTTTTGTAACTCTCAAATTAAAAGATAAAGAAAATTAAGAAGATTTAAATTATTGAACATTTTTGTTAAGTAAAATGAATAAGATTTTGGTATATGCTTCTGGGATTTAATGGAATATTATACAAGTCAAAAACTTAACTAGTAAAAATATTTCAAATCCATATAAAATAACGAAGTAAGATGTACAAGAAATGTTATAAACTTAAGGTAATGTTTTGAAATGCTTAACAATTAAAAGGAACAGTAAAAAGTAAAGACTATATAAGGAAATGAATGTGAACTTAAGAAAGTAAACATATATATTATATAAAAATTCCAACTTAAAAAAGTAAAGAATATATATATTATATGCCAAATCTTATAAATTCCGACTTTAGAAGTAGTTGCGACCATATCCTGAAAAGATGGATAATGCGACTATGGGTTGGAATAATAGATGATGTTGAAGGTATATACCTACCTCGATTACCCCATGGGAAATGGGTCGTATTGGGAGTTTTTGACTTAAGAAGAGCATGAATGAGACATAGAGAATGGTCCCTGAAGCTGGATATTATTTGACTCTCTTATAGAGCAAGATTGCTCTGTGGTTGTAGACCCCCTCAGGATTGCTGATTGATGACGTACAGTAGGTCCAGATAAATGGAAAAGTAAGAATCTATATAAAGTAGATGCCCGGTAGTAAAAATTAAATAAGTTCCCGAAGAAAGGTATGTAGTAATCAATCCAAGATGATAGATGAATTTCTAATATTCTAAGAGTAGATAAGTTAGAAGTAAGTAGAAAAGAAGAAAAGTCCGAAAGTAGGGACAAGTAAAACCCACTCTGAGTCTGACCCCATATGATAAAATTTAATAAAAGGGTTTGAGAAAATAAATAAATAAAATATTTAAAATGATTTTGAAAGGATTAATTTAAAATTAGAAAAACTTGTTTTTGAAAAACAAGTCAATATTAATTTTTTTGTAGAACAAAATATCCTTTTATATTTGAATAAAGACATACGGTAGAAGTTAAAAAAAGTTAAACCAGGGATTTTAGTTAAAATGGGTTTTTAATAAAGAGATATTTCTTTTAGAAAAAATAATATATATGGCGTATGTATAACTCGACGATTTGTCTATTATGAAAATTTGAAGTTGTGTAATACTTTTGGGGTTGATAATAAGAAGTCGTACTAGTTTATAAATGGGGTAACAAATTAGGAAAGAAGACAAGGACTCGAAACAAAATAGTAGGCAAATGCACTACGATGGTTCAACAAAGAAAATAGTCAATTGAGGGAAAAGTTATATAAAGAGAAGCAATTTAACTAAGAACGGTTTAGGTTGTATAAAGCTAATTGTGGTAAGATTATGAATAAAAATAGAAAGAATATTTGAAATTTATACAAAATAAAGTTAATAATTAGAAACAATATTGAAAATTAAAAGAAAGAAAATGGATAGCTTCCACAAATATGTTCAATTTTTAGAAGTCCCTCTTATATTCTATTAGAACCTCCGCTAAGGTTGAATGTCGAAGTAGCATGAGTATTAGGAAAATAATAGGATGAAAGCTGTACTTGTCTACTCCAGTTTTTTGTAAAAGTTATAAAAGATGTTTTATTAACAATGTAAAGTGCATTTTTAAAAAAAAATGGTTTGGTAAAACAATCAAGTTTTAAAAAGGTAAAACTTAATAAATGGATTGAGTTAAAAATCCCACTATTTAAGAGGTAGAATCTTTATCATGAAAAGTCTTTAAGGGAAAAGTTGGCTTGAATGACTTCATGTAATAAAAACTTGATTCTTATTTGAAAAGAAGGAAATGATCTTTTAAAATTTAAATCGTTAACATTTCATTTTATATTTAATAAATGAACTTAATCAATAAATTCTACAGTATAGTTTTAAAAGTTAAAATGCCTAAATTAACATTGATTAGATAAGGAGATTTTCATGGTTCATTTTTGAAACCAAGCCATGGAAGGATTTAATAAAAAGGTTTCAAAGTTTGTATCTTTAAAGAAAAATGTTTTAGAATTAAGTACTTTATAACAATGAGGTTTTGACTTTAGAAAAAGTGTCGAAATACCAAACCAAAATTTGTATATGGAAAAGACAGGGATGATTGCCACTGCAAGGTGGGTAATTGTTAAGGCTATGAATGAAATAGCGGTGAATGCTCATAGAGTAGCAATAATGGACCACTATAGAATATAAGGACATTATGCCATAAAGTGAATTAGACAGTGGTGATCCCACAACATATGGTAAATTTTCTGCTATCCCACTTTTTCATACAACATATAGAAAAATCATCTTTGTATGACATACCACATGAAATCATTATTTTAGCATGATTTCAAGCTTGTCATTCATACAACATTTTAGTGTCATGCAAAAAATTCACCCTTGTAAGATCCAAACTGGGTTTTTCTTTCAAACAATATTTATCTGTTGTTTGATTGAAGTTATCAAAAAAAATTATTTTTGGCCCCATATAAATATTTTTGTTTCTCTCTCAACATGGTCAACATTGTATTTCACCCTTATAATTAGTTTTGCTTCAAACAATACATCTATTGTTTGATTGAAGTTATCAAAAAATTTAGATTTGGCTCCATATTAATATTTGGGTTTCCCTCTTAGCATGGTCCGCGTAAGAAATTAAAATTTATCTTTATTCCTTCTCCCGTCTCCTCTAAATATTTTGGCCCCATATTAATTCTCGTTTACAAATTAAAATTTCATCCCCACTCAGCACCTCAGACTTTACAAGTACGAATTAAAATTTATCTTTCTTCTCTAGTCTACTCTCAAAATATCTCACTCTCTCCTTCCAAGTATCCACTCTTTCTCTTTGTAGACCTTCAAAACCATAGATCCACTACATATCTGCTTCGGATCCATGGGGTCAATCAATGAGTTGTGCATCTATCGTAATCGACGATGCAAGTAGCTGCCCTGCTTAATGATGAGGACGTGTGTTAACTCTGCTTTTTCAGCAAGGCCGTGACATCAAAAATCGACCGAGAAGCCAATGATAGTTCATCTCGAAGGATGGTCGATTTAACCTCCCAATAAAGCAAGTTCTGTTGAATGAATTTTCAGATAAGATCCCCTACGGAGGGGGGGTCCAGGGGGGGTGCCAACCCCCCTAGGTATACGACTTACCGACTTAACAAGGTTGCCGACTTAACAAGGTTGCCGACTCAATAAGCTTAACGACTCAAGGATTGGACGACCTAAGAAGTGCCACGACTTAACGAGTTAAGGTTCAAGGCGACTTAGAGGAATGGAGCGACTCAAGAGGGTTAACGGTTCATGAGACAGGCCGACTCAGTGGATCAACGACTCAAGAACTGTGCGACTCAAGGTCTTCACGACCTAACCATTCAAGGGTTGAACGACCTACGAGTTAAGGATCTACGAGTTAAAGAATCTACGAGTTAAAAGATCTACGAGTTAAGGCCACTACGAGTTAAAGACTCTACGAGTTAAAAGGTCTACGAGATAAGGATCTACGGCTTAAGGCCTCCACGAGTTAAAGAGTCTACGAGATAACAATCTTACGAGTTAGAAGATGGCGCGACAGGAAGTCTACGGCTCAAAAGATAAGTTGTTCACGACCTAAGACTTGGAGACAAGTTCAACACCACGCTATAGTAAGAAGAATCGCTGACGACTTACGACCTATGATGAGTCGTGTACGGCTCATGCTAGCATAAAGGAAACTGCATTTGGTTAACTCGTGAACGACTTAGAACTTGTATCATTCATTCAGATGGGTGCATAACTCTGGGCCAAGCCATGAACCTAGTAAATCAGCCGCGACCTACCATGAGTCGTATACGAGTTACGACTCATCATGAGGCATACACGAGTTACGACTCATCGTGAGTCGTATACGAGTTACGACCTAACTCCGAAGATGCCTATAAATACGCCCATAACTCCAACAGAAAGAGGACTTTTTGGCTGATTCTCTTCAAGCGCCGATACTCTGCTGCATTCCAAACCAATCCAACACTCGAAGCTCTCAAGACACGAAGAACGCTACAAACAACTTCAAGAAAAGATCACATACATCCAACATGGATTTGAAGACTCTCATCTCCATTGAAGTTTGAGCTACTCGTTCAAAGTGTCTTGTAATTCAAAGTGTATTGTACTTGGGAAGAATTGTATCAACTATTAACGAAATCGTCAATAAAGATATTCAAAGTGGACGTAGGCTCTCTCTTAAGCCGAACCACTATAAAATTGCTGTTTTTTACTGCTTTTCCGCTATTATCTACTTATAATCTGTTCCCGAGCTATCGGGTGGTGCTTTCACAATTACACTTCATACACCGGGGTGTTAGCGTTCAAATTTTAGCGTTAACAACGTGGATGAATCGGCAGCGATGAATTTAAAGAGGAGCTCTATTTTTCTTAATGTTGTTGCGCTTGGCAACATCGTGAGTTGGATTTTCTTAACGTTGTTGTAGGTAATTTTGACATTGTTGATTGGTTAGATTAAGAGGACTAAAGCGTTGCATACAACAAGGTACATTTGGTAAGGCAACGATGTTTGATTTGTATGACTCTCTCTAGGGATAAACTGGCTTTCAGTTTTGATGGGTTGTTTGAAAAATGTTAGCTTATTTGTGCTTGATTGTAGGTTATTAATGCTTTGAATATGAGGTGTTTGATTAAATGTGCATTTCATTCCATTTGAGTAGATTAAGGAAACTGCGATGATGGATATTAGTAACCATAGCTTTATCATTGCGTCAGCCTTCTTCATATAAATTCCCCTTCCCTGAAAAAACGAATGATTTCGAGCACATCATCTATTCATCTTTCACCTGCATTACGTTCTTATCTTTCATTATGTTTTCATATTTATTTTTTCATAGTTTTTCATAAAGCTAGAAGAATGAATGATCATCAAACTTCCTCCTTTTTGCTCGCTTTTTGGAATTGACATATGCTTTATATCCTCAATTTCTTCTTGATCCTTTCCAATTTCCAGTCCATTTTACTCTTATGTTATGCTCTTACTTATAGTTTTAAGGCTACAATGATTGAGGTGCAATAAAGATTTTCGTATCTTTGGTAGATAATCTTATCAATTTCAACACCTAGTGAGCTTAAGATTTTTCTATTTATTTATGTAAAGATTTGTTTACATTTATTTTATAGAGAATTATGCTTATATCTTTGGAAAATTTAAGTTTTTGAACTTCCATTCAAAAGTTGGAATTATTTTAACCATTTGTTTTTCTTATCAACGGTTTCTTACAAATGGTTTACGATGAAAATATCTAGGACAAACTTTTGTTTTTCCCAGCAAAACTTGATGCTATTGGCCATGTTCATTAAATTACTGTGTCGAAGACCTCACAGGTGAAAACTTTTTTAGTTTCTTCTGCATAGTTGCACTAGTATCTCTAGTTGCTTCACTCTGTGTGTTGCCGCCTTGTGATGCCATGCTGGTGTACACTGTGTTGTTGATCGTCATTGCACCTAAACTTGAGTATTTTGTTGTACGTTCATATGTACACTCGAGTTGCATTACCATGTTATTCACTATGTTGCCTAATCTATTTGAATTTGCTGGCCCTGTTATTGAATTGTTGAAACATGCTTTTGCTTTTGCTCGAACCTATGCACCTTTGTTGACTTCTTGTTTCCTGACCATGTGCTCTTGACTTTAGTTCTGGTATGGTTGTGATACTTGACCACCCTGGTTGAATGGTTGAATTGTTATTTCCTGGCCATATGCTCAAACCTGTGCACTTCAACCTTGTTTATGCTTTTTAAAACTGATATGTGTTGCACTTAGGTTGAGTCCAAGCCCGCTTTGGCTTGACCTTGTGCACACTTTCACCATGCCGAACCTTCGGGCTTGACCTTTGCATTTGTCCCTGAGAGATAAACGATGGTTGACCATTTGATATTCACAATGATACATTGTGCATATCATAAGCTGTTCGTGCACGCTTAATTTTGTCCTTGTCTAAAATATGAAAACCAAAAACCCAAATAACCGAGGCAATATTAAATCAGAGTTATAATTTTATTTTTTCCATTTCTGTTTGTTTCTTTTTTCATTTTACCACGTTATTTATTTGACAGTTACAGTGGATGACTGGACATTGGCTGGAGCAAAAAGATATCAAAAACAAATTCCAGTGAGAGTAAAAGTGTTGTATATAAGAGTGTGAAATAGTGTATGACGAAAGCTGTATTGTTTTTGAAAATGTAAATATAATGGAAGCCAAATGTGTACTATTTGAATTTGAATTAAAATAAAATATTTTTTAAATAAAATTGTGGTTAATTTTTTTATTCCGCAAATATTTTTTCGTTCTATGAACAATATATAAGTGTAATTGGTATTCATATTGGTCAATATTTATATGTTGTCTAATAGGTAATTCTGGGAATAGTATTATAACATCAGACAAAATACAACCTTTTTTCTTTATTGTGTTTGTGCATATCAAACGACAGGGAATATCTATGTCTGTTTGTGTAATGAGATAGCACAAGATTTAACGATAGATAGACATGCTTTCAAACAACGGTGCATATCTGTCATCTAATGCATTTTTTGGCATAATGGGAATATTGGTATGAGCCTAGGGATGTTTCATTTAACGTGTGTGAAGGCTGTAAAGTAGAACCCATAAAGAAATAGGAAATGATATCAAAGTCACTTTGCGAGTTCTAGAGTATATCCGCATGAAATACTAAAAATAAAGAAGGCAAATACTAAAATTTTAGATTACTATCAAAGATTCAAATTAAAAGAATATGGTAACAGAGGGCGATGTGATGGCAAACACACATAGAGGATGTTGGTTGATTCAAGGTTGAGGAAGGTAAGCTAGATGGTGAAATAGTTATTCTGCCAAGCCAATCTGTCAGTGAGTTATTCTAAATATGCATAGTCTTTCTTACCAACTACAGTGTGTGAATGCACACTTTATCTCATAATGGAGTATGATAATGGAGGTAATGGATAGACTTTATTTATTAGAAGCCATAAAGAAAAGTTAAGACATGTAGATTAAGTAGAATGATATGTTAGAATGATCCATTTAATTTAAGTAAGAAGTGATAGGGCCACAATATCATCAATGTCAGAATTGATATTGAAAGGTAGCTTTCAACAATTGTTTCACTTAGGTTTGGGTTGTAAGTATTAGTTGTTTTTATTTTATAAAACACAAGATATTATGAGGAAAGTTCCTTTTAAATTAATTTTTTTGATTGACCATTATATTTACTGGAAAACTATGTAAGTACGGAATTCTCATGTATATACTTAATTAATGCAAAGTAAGACTGAAAGTTTATAAAATAAATTAGAATATTTATTAGCTACTAAAAGTAAAAAAAAATTAAGTCCCAAAACACTTAAAATTTTGGGAAGATAAACTTTATCAAGCGAAGGATGGAGAAAGTTAATCGTGAAACCATGAGTTGCTATCCCTAAGCCTTAAAAGCTAAAATTTATAAATGAACATGTGCGCTGGTTATTGTTCTAATTTAAAACAAAAGGGTTATAGAAATTTGACAATTTATCGTGTAGTAGAAAAGAGACAGTCATGGATGTTAACTCATTGACTAAATCCTAACTGCGTAGTATGTGGCTTAGTTTGTTTTGAAAAGATAAAAACAAAATAATTTAAAAAAAATGTTCAAAAATTTGTAAAATTTTTGGAAAAAAGAGGTTTTATTTTTTAATTTTCTAACCACTTCAAAAATTTAATGGAAAAAGATTTTGAACACAAAAAAGGGAACTTTTATTTTTGAAATTTCATATGCTTAGCATAGGGAAGAAGTTGTAACGCCCCACTCCAAGAGCCTCACTAACAAAGAGCATTATATGGATAATACCGTCGGCTAATGCGGACAATAGAGTATAATGGAAGCGACCATGTGTAATCTTACTTTAACTATCTACTGAACACGTCGAAAAATGGAATCTATATTATTTTTTCGCATGTGGTTCGACATATTCAATAAATACTTAAAGAAAAAAACTACAATGGCTAAAAGACCTATCAGAACAAAACATAATAGCAGAATGAACATCATCACATAACAGCATCAGATATTAAGCAAATAGTCTCAGCACAATACAACATCAAGTACAGATCCAGATATAAAAGTGGGTACAAAGCCACTACTCACACATTCGTGAGTCAAATGCATGCACAAGATAGTCATAATATCAGAGTATCATAAAGGATGGATAACAAGTAAAGCTATCTATAGGTTACCGGATATATCCAAAGCGAAAGCACTGAAGCAAGCTAAGTCCAAAGCGACCTAACCTGAAACAACTCGGTCTGACCCGAGCATAAAATACTCGGGTCAGGCTAGCTAAACAAATCAGTTAGATAAACTGAACAATAATCACGATAAGATAATGAGGCAACATATAACATAATAATCTCCAAAAGAGAAACATGTATCATGGTAATAAAGACCAAAATCTCTCACATAGAGAAGAAACAAACATCTAAGTAGAGATGTATAACAAGTCTCATATCATCGACATAACGTAAGCACAAATGCCAAAACAAAAACATCTAAGTAGAGATGTCAAAGAAGATACATCTAAGTAGAGATGTATAACAGGCCATCTAAGTAGAGATGCCAACAACGATACATCAGTGTAGAGATGTATAACGACCATCTAAGTAGAGATGGCAAAATGATACCTCTAAGGGAGACAGTCCGAAGACACTATCCCAAAGGTAATAAAAGGAATGTGTCACGAACTTTTAGCAAGGAACCCGTAAAGTGTTAACGTGAGTCTCATACCCCACGTTCGCACTAAACGGTTTACTAACCAATCGTAAGCTTGCACACTTAAAGCAGTACAAAGTTCACCTCATGTCATCGGTAAACTAGGCCGAAAGGCCAAAACGATCAAACGAATAGGTCGGGGATTAACCGGAAAGGAAATACACACGGTTTCATAGGCCGGAGTTTTTCCCAACCTTTTAAGCACCTTGCCACATCGCTCGAAGTGCTAAAGTATGAGTGTGGGATTTTGTTATAGAAAATAATTACGGAAAACAGATTTATAATTGGTTTGAAATCACTTTAAAACGGCCCTTGAAAACTCTCCTATTATGGAGTAATTAATTTAATAATATAAAATAATATTATATAATAATTTTGAAATCCATTTCAGAGTGAAAAATCCTTTTGAAACCTTTTTATAAGGCCCGTGTACGAAATCCAGAGACAAATCTCAAAGAAATCGACAAAACCAGAAAATCACTGAAAATATTCTTGTGTTGGAAAATAGTCCAAAACTGATGCGAACCCAAATTCGGAAAATTATTCGGACCTGCAAACCGAATCCGAATGGCATAAAAATTGGTAGGAACGCAGTCCGAAATTCCTACTTCAGAAGGCAAAGAGAATTACTTGATTCCGACTTGAAACGAAGTCGCAGCTACGCTCCAAAGTCGGACCCGGAAACAGTGAATACACTGTTTCAGGCTGAGATCCGGGTCCCTCTTCGACAACAATTTCGAAGAGTCAAATGAATTCAGATACTAATCAAACTTTCTAGAGATGGAGTTTGGAACTCCAGTTTTCCATCGAGTCCGAAAACATTGGATTCCGACCATGGATGTGACCGTGGCGGTGTCACAAAGTTTCAGTTTGAAAACTGAAAACAGGGAAAAATGCTTTCACTAAGAATATTCCAAGTGTTGGAAAATAGTCCAAAACTGATGCGAACCCAAATTCGAAAAATTATTTGGACCAGCAAACCGATTTCGAATGGCATGAAAATAGGTCGGAATGTAGTTCGATATTCCTACTTTAGAATGCAAAAAGAGTTACTTGATTTCGCCTTGAAATGAATTCGCAGCGACGCTCCAAAGTCGGACCCGGAAACAGTGAATACACTGTTTCAGGCTGAGTTCCGGGTCCCTCTACGATAGCAATTTCGAAGAGTCAAATGAACTCAGATACTAATCAAACTTTCTAGAGATGGAGTTCGGAACTCCAGTTTTCCAACGAGTCCAAAAACATTGGATTCTGACCATGGTTGTGACCGTGGTGGTGTCACAAAGTTTCAGTTTCAAAACTAAAAACAGGGAGTAAAGTATACACACCAGCTGCAAATGCTCAGAAACCAGCAGTAAAAACTGCATTCAGGTCGGTTTTTGAGCCCGAATTTCACCATTGAAATGATCACCGAATGCTAGGAAATTTGGAGGGGTTATAGATGGCAATACTAACTATCACTAGGAAGTGATTTGGCATGTTTTCATCAGATATTGAAAGAGATATTCATGGTCAGAGTTGCTGCAAAAATCGGTTTTAGAATTTTGCAAAATATAGAGAAATGTGCTAATTAATTCAAATTTTCTTGCTCAAATGATTTAGTAATGACCATTAACAATTATCAAATCATACCATAGATATATATCTAGCCACAGCATGAAAATGATGAGGATATAGCTAGCATTACCTCACAACCAATATAGCAAGCAACTTGTGTGCAATGTCCAAATGGAAGGAATGATAATCAACAAGCTTTGATATTTATGCAACACAACAAATCAAGTGTTACTAGGCTAATTCCAGAATTAAGAGATGCTTATACATAGATTAGGAGAGGGTTTACCTAGTATTCCTCTCAAGCAAAAGAACAAACACCTATATGGCACTAACCAAAGCTAAGAGATGATGATCAAGGAGCTAGAAAAATACCAAAACACATAAAACCAAGAGTTACAACATGATTTTCAGAAATTAAAGAGAGTTAGAAACGGATTACAAGTGGGTTTTTGCATTACCTTCCCTTACTTTAACTAGCTTAAGCCAATATAAGAGAGGATGGAGTTTTCCTAAGCATGGAGGCCATTTTTAGGTTTAGGGTTTTAGGAAAAATAAATTGGATTAGGGTTGGAATGATGAGGGTTAAGAGTTTGAGATGATTTATAGAATGGTAAGTGGGTTTGGGTTAGGCTAATGGACCCCTTAAGAGAGAGTGGCTCTAAACATGTATAAAAATTGCTTAAGTGTTAACATAGCCATGAAAACCCATACTTAACCAAATCCCCTTCTTAAATTTCCCATTAACTTTTAATTGTTCCAAAATAATACTTCACCTCATTTTTAAAAACCCATTTATTTAAAATGTCCATATTTTTAAATAAATTATCCTTATCCCAAAAATCCATTTGCTCCATTTAAATAAAATCCTAAATTTTTTTTCTGTAATGCAAATCCCGTGTTGTTACAGACTCCTCCCTTAAGAAAATAGCATCCCCGCAATTCCTTAAGATGGACGTCGTCTATAGCGTCTAATCCACAAAAGAAATTATAGAAGATCAAATAGAGATTCTCACCCATACTAGAAGATGGAAGAAAGCCAGGATAAGAACGCTCGATAAATTCTCTGGTCTCCCAAGTGCAGTCCTTGGGATTTGGTGACCATTGAATTTGCACAAGCTGAACCTCTTTGTTGCGAAGGCGTCTGACCTCCGAATCAAGAACACGAAGGGGTTGCTGCTCCAATGATAAGTCAGGTGAGATCTCTAAATCAGGCACAATATGTGGCCCAATAATAGAATCAGGATCGCGCACACACTTGCGAAGCTGAGACACATGGAACACGTCATGCATTCTAGAAAAGTGAGCAGGTAGAGCCACATGATAAGCAACGGGGCCGATGCGTTCCGTGATAGGAAATGGTCCAACATAGCGAGGAGCCAATTTCCCTGTAGAGCTGAAACGTACAACCCCCTTCAGGGGAGAAATCCGACTGAAGACAAAATCACCAATGGAGAACTCAAGAGGCTTCTTGTCTACGTAGGATTTCTGGCGGTCCTGTGCCTCTCTCATTCTCTGACGGATAAGAACAATCTTCTCAGAAGATTCCCAAACTGAATCTGGATCAAGAATGAGCTTCTCGCCAGATTCTAACCAACAAGCAGGAGAGCGACATAGCCTTCATTATAAAGCCTCGAAAGGTGCCATGCCAATACTAGACTGATAGCTGTTGTTGTAGGATAACTCTACGAGAGGTATGTGATCCTCCCAACTACCCCCGAAATCCAGAGTACAACAGCGCAAAAGATCCTCCAAAACACGATTCACCCTCTCAGTCTGACCGTCAGTCTGAGGGTGATAAGAAGTAGAGAGATTCAGCTTTGTGCCCAAAGCTAACTGTAGGCACTTCCAGAAGTGATTAAAATGGTGTCTCAATCACGTACGATAGAGCTAGGAATGCCATGAAGTCATACGACTTCCTTCACATAGAGCTTGGCTAACAGAGGTGCAGTCTGAGTGGACTTAATCGGAATGAAATGAGCCGATTTGGTCAAGCGATCAACAATAACCCAGATAGAAGTATGGCCCGACCTCGATCGAGGTAGACCGTCAATGAAATCCATGGATATCTGATCCCATTTCCATAATGGAATCTCTAGAGGCTGAAGAAGACCAGATGGACGCTGATGCTCGGCCTTGATCTGTTGACAAGTCATGCAACCGCTCACATAACTTGCAACATCTCTCTTCAAACCCTCCCAATAATATAGTCGGCACATATTGGCATACATCTTACTCAAACCGGGATGTATAGTGTACTTAGTGCGATGGCACTCGTCCAGAATGTCACGCCTAAGTGATAAATCAGATGGTACAACAATACGGTTCTTCCTACGAAGACATTGATGAAAATTAGGAGAATAATCCAGTAATGTCTCATCACTGGATCCCGACTCGAGAAGATGAATAAGATGCAATAAGTCTGGATCCTGCCGCTGAGCATAGGCAATGCGATCCAATAAGATAGGATGAGCTTACAAGCTGAATAATAAGACCGGGGAATCAGAAGATGGAGATCGATCTCTAATATCACACAAAGATAGGGTCTCAAGAATATCCCACTCGGCAATCATCATAGAAACTACCGCCGAGTGCTTGCGACTGAGCGCATCTACAACTAGATTACCCTTGCCAGGGGTATACCGAATATCTAAATCATATGAGGCGAGAAACTCAAGCCATCGCTGCTGCCTCATATTGAGATCCCTCTGGCTGAATAGATACTTCAGCGACTTGTGATCAGTGTAAAGAATGAAGTGTTCGCCTAATAGAAAGTGACGCCACGTCTTCAAGGCAAAGACGATAGCTGCTAACTTAAGATCATGAGTAGGATAGCGAACCTCATTCGGACGCAATTGCTTGGAAGCATAAGGAATTACCCGATCCTTCTGCATAAGCACGGCACCGAGCCCGCTACCACAAGCATCGGTGTATACAACAAGATCATGGTTACTCTCTGGAACCACCAGAATAGGAGCATGAGTGAGAAGTTCCTTCAGTCGCTGAAAGGAAGCTTCACACTTATCAGACCAAATAAAGCGAACTCCCTTACGAGTCAGCGTCGTAAGGGGAAGTGCAACTCGAGAGAAATCCTTGATAAACCGACGGTAATAACCCGCCAAACCAAGGAAGCTGCGAATATCATGAACGTTCTCGGGCTGCTTCCAATTCTGAATAGCTTCGATCTTGGCAGGATCGACAGAAATACCCTCAGATGATACAATATGGCCCAAGAACTTGACCTTGCTCTCCCAAAAATGGCACTTGGAGAGCTTGGCCTTAAGCTGATGCTGACGAAGAGTATCCAAGACGATCCGCAAATGATGAGCATGCTCTGCCTCGGATCTAGAATAAATAAGAATATCATCGATGAAAACCAGAGTGAATCTATCGATGTATTCCTAGAATACTCGATTCATAAGATCGATGAAGAAAGCCGGTGCGTTCGTCAAGTTGAATGGCATGACCAACCACTCAAAAGAACCATAACGAGTGCGGAAAGCGGTAAGAGGAATGTTATCTTCCGCAACTCGGAGCTGATGAAATCTGGTTGCAAGGTCGAGCTGGAAAAATACCTTCGCACCGCTCAACTGATCAAATATATCGTCTATCCACGGCAATGGATAACGATTTCTGATGGTCAACTCATTAAGCTTGCGGTAGTCAATGCAAAGCCTAAGAAAGCCATCGGGCTTCTTAACGAAGACCACAACAGCACCCCATGGCGAAGAACTAGACCGAATGAACTACTTCCCTCAAGCTCTACTAACTGCTTCCTGAGTTCCTCATTCTCTTTAGTAGACATCCTCGTGGGTGGACGCCCAACTGGGTGGAAGCCTGGAATGGGATCGATGCGGAACTCAATAGCCCGCTTTGGTGGCAGGCCTGATACTGGCTCGAATATATCGGGGAAATCCCGAACAACAGGAATATGAGATATGTCTACATCCTCATCTCGTGAATCAAGAGCAAAAAAAGTAATATCAGAAATCCCCACATCCTGAAGAGCAATAGCTAATGGAGTGGACGAGTCAGGATGACGAAGAAATAATATCCGCTCCGAACAAATGATTTTGGCATCGTACTGAGCGAGCCAATCCATGCCAAGAATCATGTCAAAGCCCAAATACTCCATAACGTGCAGATTCGCACGGAAAGAAAATCCACAAAGATCAATATCTATATCTTCACAAAGCAGGCTAAGGGTCGTGGATCCACCGATGGGATTCACAATCCTTAGTAAAGAAACCGAACAAGTAAGATCCAAAGATAAAGTATCAACTAGTTCCTTTGATACGAATGAGTGAGAGGCACCCGTATCAAAGAGAACTCTACAAGATCTACCATGAAATAAAATAGAACCTTCGAGAATGGAAGGATGTGTACCTCGAGCTAAGCTGAAGATGTAGGAGCCTTGACAGCATTAAGCTTGCCAGATCTAGGAGGTGCAGTAGGACAAGCGGAATTAAGATGGCCCTCCTTCTTACAATAGAGGCAGAAAAGAGGCTTGGGACACTCTTTAAACATATGATCGGTAGATCCACAGTTGAAACACTTCCGAGTGGAAGGTGTTCCACTAAGCTGAGCAATAGACTGAGGCTAAGTCTGAGAAGTAGAGCTGGCTGTCTTCTTCTTCTTATGCCAAGACTTGGACTTCTGAAATGGGCCCCGCTTCTGGTTGGGATTTTTGGAACCCTCACCATCTCCATCACAGTCTCTCTCACGCTCAACCACTTCAAGGTTAAGCGCTGCATCAACTAGCTCATCAAAAGGGAGCTTAATCTGGAGCTTAAGCTGTTTGTTCAAATATTTCTTCAGGCCTTCTAAAAATTTGAGATTCTTCTTACAAGGAGAGCTAATGAACTCGAGGCCATACTGGGACGGGGCCTCGAAAGATGATGAATAGTCAGCAACAGAGGTCTTTCCTTGCTTAAGGTCAATAAAGCGGCGTGCAAGGGCTATCTTCTTGGACTCGGGGACAAACTTGAGCAAGAAGCGCTCTCGGAACCGGTCCCAAGTCAGTGAGGCCTCATCAGTCTCGGAGACAAGCAGCTCATACCAATCCAAGGCACGACCCTCAAGATGGCTAGAAGCAACAAGAACTCTGTCGTGGTCGGGGATAGCCATGCGAGTAAAATTACGCTCGCAAACTCTGATCCAAGCCTGAACCTCCAGAATAGTCTCGGAGCCACTGAACGGCTTCCCTCCGAGATGAATAAAGTCGCTGCATAGACGCGCAAAAGCAGACTTGCGCGGTGCATCAGAAACTGGTGCAGGAGACTGAGAGTGCGACTGAGAGTTACGAACCAGCTCCATGATCTGGTCCATGGTCATGTATACGCCCTCTGGGTGAGGGTTGCTGGACTGTCCAGCATCAGCAGAATGGAGGTTCCTACCTCTCCCAACCATACTGAAAGATAAGATAAGATACGAGTTAAGCATGATGCCAAGATAGATAATTCAAATGGAATACTACGGAATATAAATGTATTCCTAAACGTATTCCTAACTTATCTATCCAATGTCATGAGGAAAGGGCATTGTAATATTTGAATCATACTAAGATGTATTGTACTAAGTGTTACTGTTCCGTGTTTATTATACTTAGTTCTGAACCAAGCTCTGATACCAAGCTGTAACGCCCCAATCCGAGAGCCTCATTAACAAAGAGTATTATATGGATAATACCATCTGCTAATGCAGACAATAGAGTACAATGGAAGCGGCCATGTGTAATCTTACCTTAACTATCTACTGAACACGTCGAAAAATGGAATCTATATTTTTTTTACATGTGGTTTGACATATTCAATAAATACTTAAAGAAAAAAAACTACAATGGCTAAAAGATCTATCAGAACAAAACATAATAGCAGAATGAACATCATCACAGAACAGCATCAGATAATAAGCAAATAATCTCAGCACAATATAACATCAAGTACAGATCCAAATATAAAAGTGGGTACAAAGCCACTACTCACATATTCGTGAGTCAAATGAACACACAAGATAGTCATAATATCAGAGTATCATAAAGGATGGATAACAAGTAAAGCTACCTACAATATAGCGGATATATCCAAAGCGGAAGCACTGAAGCAAGCTAAGACCAAAGCTACCTAACCTAAAACAACTCGGTCTGACCTGAGCATAAAATACTCCGATCAGGCTAGCTAAAAAAATCAGTTAGATAAACTAAACAATAATCACGATAAGATAATGAGGCAACATATAACATAATAATCTCCAAAAGAGAAACATATATCATGGTAATAAAGACCAAAATCTCTCACATAGAGAAGAAACAAACATCTAAGTAGAGATATATAACAAGCCTCATATCATCGGCATAACGTAAGCAAAAATGCCAAAACAAAAACATCTAAGTAGAGATGTCAAAGACGATACATCTAAGTAGAGATGTATAATAGGCCATCTATGTAGAGATGCCAACAACGATACATCTATGTAGAGATGTATAACGGCCATCTAAGTAGAGATGGCAAAACGATACCTCTAAGGGAGACTGTCCGAAGACACTATCCCAAAGGTAATAAAAGGAACGTGTCACGAACTTTTAGCAAGGAACCCGTGAAGTGTTAACGTGAGTCCCATACCCCACGTTCGCACTAAACGGTTTACTAACCAATCGTAAGCTTCCACATTGAAAGCAGTACAAAGTTCACCTCATGTCATCGGTAAACTAGGCCGAAAGGCCAAAACGATCAATCGAATAGGTCGGGGATTAGCCGGAAAGGAAATACACACGGTTTCATAGGCCAGAGTTTTTCCCAACCGTTTAAGCACCTTTCCACACCATTCGAAGTGCTAAAGTATGAGTGTTGGATTTTGTTATAGAAAATAATTACGGAAAATGGATTTATAATTGGTTTGAAATCACTTTAAAACGGCCCTTGAAAACTCTCCTATTATGGAGTAGTTAATTTAATAATTAAAAATAATATTATATAATAATTTCGAAAGCCATTTCGTAGTGAAAAATCCTTTTAAAACCTTTTTATAAGGCCCATGTACGAAATCCAGAGACAAATCTCAAAGAAATCGACAAAACCAGAAAATAACTGAGAATATTCTCGTGTTGGAAAATAGTCCAAAACTGACGCGAACCCAAATTCGAAAAACTATTCGGACCAGCAAACCGAATCCAAATGGCATGAAAATTGGTAGGAACGTCGTCCGACATTCCTACTTCATAACGCAAAAAGAATTACTCGATTCCGACTTGAAACGAAGTCGCAGCTACGCTCCAAAGTCGGACCCGGAAACAGTGAATATAATGTTTCAGGCTGAGATCCGGGTCCCTCTTTGACAGCAATTTCGAAGAGTCAAATGAACTCGAATACTAATCAAACTTTCTAGAGATGGAGTTCGGAACTTCAGTTTTACAACGAGTCTAAAAACGTTGGATTCCGACCACGGATATGACTGTGGCGGTGTCACAAAGTTTCAGTTTTAAAACAGAAAACAGGGAAAAATGCTTTCACCGAGAATATTCTAGGCGTTGGAAAATAGTCCAAAACTGACGCGAACCCAAATTCGGAAAATTATTCGGACCGGCAAACCGAATTCGAATGGAATGAAAATTGGTAGGAACGTAGTCCGATATTACTACTTCAGAACGCAAAAAGAATTACACGATTCCGACTTGAAACGAAGTCGCACCGATGCTCCAAAGTCGGACCCAGAAACAGTGAATACACTGTTTCAGGCTGAGATCTGGGTCCCTCTTCGACAGCAATTTCGAAGAGTCAAATGAACTCGGATACTAATCAAACTTTCTAGAGATGGAGTTCGAAACTCCAGTTTTCCAATGAGTCCAAAAACGTTGGATTCCGACCACGGATGTGACCGTGGCGGTGTCACAAAGTTTCAGTTTCAAAACTGAAAACAGGGAGTAAAGTATACACACCAGCTGCAAATGCTCTGAAACCAGCAGTAAAAACTGCATTCACGTCCATTTTTGAGCCTGGATTTCACCATTTAAATTATCACCGAATGCTACGAAATTTGGAGGGGTTATAGATGGCAATACTAACTATCACTAGGAAGTGATTTGGCATGTTTTCATCAGATATTGAAAGAGATATTCATGGTCAGAGTTGCTGCAAAAATCGGTTTTAGAATTTTGCAAAACATAGAGAAATGAGCTAATTAATTCAAATTTTCTTGCTCAAATGATTTAGTAATGACCATTAACAATTATCAAATCATACCATAGATATATATCTAGCCACAGCATGAAAATGATGAGGATATAGCTAGCATTAACTCACAACCAATATAGCAAGCAACTTGTGTGCAATGTCCAAATGGAAGGAATGATAATCAACAAGCTTTGATATTTATGCAACACAACAAATCAAGTGTTACTAGGCTAATTCCAGAATTAAGAGATGCTTATACATAGATTAGGAGAGGGTTTACCTAGTATTCCTCTCAAGCAAAAGAACAAACACCTATATGGCACTAACCAAAGCTAAGAGATGATGATCAAGGAGCTAGAAAAATACCAAAACACATAAAACCAAGAGTTACAACATGATTTTCAGAAATTAAAGAGAGTTAGAAACGGATTACAAGAGGGTTTTTGCATTACCTTCCCTTCCTTTAACTAGCTTAAGCCAATATAAGAGAGGATGGAGCTTTACTAAGCATGGAGGCCATTTTTAGGTTTAGGGTTTAGGAAGAAAAAAAATTGGATTAGGGTTGGAATGATGAGGGTTAAGAGTTTGAGATGATTTATAGAATGGTAAGTGGGTTTGGGTTAGGCTAATGGACCCCTTAAGAGAGAGTGGCTCTAAACATGCATAAAAATTGTTTAAGTGTTAACATAGCCATGAAAACCCATACTTAACCAAATCCCCTTCTTAAATTTCCCATTAACTTTTAATTGTTCCAAAATAATACTTTGCCTCATTTTTAAAAACCCATTTATTTAAAATGTCCATATTTTTAAATAAATTATCCTTATCCCAAAAATCCATTTGCTCCATTTAAATAAAATCCTAAAAAAAAAAATTGGTAATGCAAATCCCGGGTTGTTACAGAAGTCAACAGGTTAGCAGTGATGAATTTTACACTGTAGTAGAAGTGATAACATATAAAACATAGAGGGTAACAAGCGAAAAGCTGTTTAAGCCTTTAATTCAATTTCCATACCTTATTGGTAGTAGAAAAAATGTTTTTAAATAATTCTGGTTCAAAATTTTAAAATGTAAATTTCCTTATGTAGATTGTACTCCACAAAGTTAGAGAAGAATTTGGGGGCAAAATAGAAGGTTATAAGATAAAAGGGAATGAGTACACTAGGGAATGATGGAAATATGTGTAATTCTACATTACGATATAAGAATATAGGCTTAGAACCGGATTTTTAAAACTTTGGATGTCAGAAAATTGTGTGTTAGGTATTAGATGGTAGAAATTGGATGCAAAAATTGGTTGAACTATACTTCTATTTGTAGAAGTATGGGCAAATTTATGTGCAAAATCAAAGAGGTTTGGTTTTCCAAACTCGCATACATGTAGAACTATCAGTATAAATAGGCAGTTTCCACCATATTTTCAAAATAGTTTTAA
This sequence comes from Allium cepa, assembly GCA_030765085.1. Taxonomy (NCBI): domain Eukaryota; kingdom Viridiplantae; phylum Streptophyta; class Magnoliopsida; order Asparagales; family Amaryllidaceae; genus Allium; species Allium cepa. The sequence continues at coordinate 955,746,097 of CM060943.1, forward strand.
AGAATGATTTCATATAAGATGCATCGGTTTAGTATTATTCAGCATACATATTATATGTGTTGTGATACGCCATGCACTCATACACGATTAGCTACGAAAATTGTTTGCATACTAATTCATTGGATAGCTAAGAATGGTTGCGTGTTATGTTACATGATTCTGTCTTTGTGGAATTTCGAGGACGAAATTCTTTTCGGAAGGGAAGAATGTACCACCCCATAATTAAACGATAAGTAATTATAAAAACTAATTAATAATGCCAAAAATGGAATTTTACAAATGTTAGAATTTGGCTACGAAACTAGCACCATTGCGTTTGTGGCGATTTTCTAATCAATTTTCATATATAAATTTTTACGAGCGGAGTTCAAACGAAAAAGTTATTAACGTTTGAATAATTCGAATTGGAAATAATTATATATGTAATTAAGGAAATAAACATAATTAAATAATGTTAATTAACGTTAACATTTACTTAATATTTAAGTACAATTAACGTTAACTCAGATCGGTCAACAATTAGAATTGAATGGGCAAAAAGGAATTAACGAAACAGTATAATTAATTAAAATAAAACGACAATCAGTTGACCCCTTTAATTCAAATCTCTTCTCAAGATCTATAATTCTACTAGATATGTGCAAATTTTATACATATTTTTGTAAAAGTAAAGGGAGTCAAATAAGAAGAATGGATTTAGATCTGAAGATTTGGAAGCTTAAAGGTGAGTGGGAAATCATATATTTTTATATAATATTTGGTTTATTTCATTGTAAATCTATTACTTGTATGCCTTCAAATAATATTTTGGAGTTGCAAGCTTAACTTAATACGTAATGAAATTGAAAACTACGCCTACATATTCTGTGAATTGTTAACTTGAATAAATGTTGTATATACTCGAATTTGAAAATTTAGGTATAAGTGGTAGTACCTTAATTACCAAGATTGTATAAAAATTCTAGATTTGTGGGTCAGATGGCATAAATTGGTAAATTTGAATTAGAAGTTATTATAAAATTTGTTGGAACTTAAGTAGTATTTTAATTCGTTAGAATGGTGCGTGTTACAATTTAATTTTTTATAAATTATCCAGTTTTATGATTGTGAATAAAATTTTAACGTTTGAAGTAAATAGAAATAACCTAAAAGAGATAGATGTATAAAATAGGGATAATTACTGTATTTGTTATGTCTATTTCAATAAAAACAAAAAAAAATTATGTAATTCTAAACGAAACATAAATCTCCTTTAGATAAGTTATAGAAATTTATAGTATTATCGTCTTCTTTTAAGGAAGGTGTAATTCGAATGCATTAAAATGCAAAAATCTCTTAGTATAAACTAAAAAATTGTAAGTTGTAATAATAACACTAATCTAATTATAAAGTGAACATCTACAATAAAGACAGATTAGAAATTAAATAATAAACGATGAAATGTTGGCAAAGTAATGAAATAAGTATGTAACAAAGTAGTAACCAAAGGACGACAGTAAGAATTTAAAGTGAATAGAAAGATAGATCTAATAAAATTAAGTGGAAGTGAGTAGTAAAAGTTATTTAAACCTTTTAAGTTAAAGGTAAGCGGTAAATGAAATTAAATTGAAATTGATAAAACAAGCAGTCGGTTAAGTAAAAGTAAATAAATATTAACAGTTGAACATTGGAGGCATAGTAAATAAGCAGGTATGAATATATATACATAGCCTCGAGTATTCGTTTGTGACGGGTGTGAATTATTGAATGTAGCCAATAGCTTAGATTAAATTAGTATAACATAATCATTAAAATGAGTTAGAATGAAAGGTCGGTAGTGTTAACGATAGAAGATTACCCGCCGCAAGGTGCTACCAGCAGTTGTGTATACATTATACCAATGTAGGACCCATGAGATTGTACATTTGCGTATAGGTAAATGGAATATGTATACACAAAGGATTCTCTATCTCGAATATGTAAGATCCACTACACCACAAAAGAACAGGTACAAGTGCTAGACAAAAGAATATGTATACACAAAGGAGTCTCTATCTCGAATGTATACAACAAGAACTACTAAACTAAGAAGTTAGCCCAAAAGTCAAATGTAGGATCATGATAGAAGTCAGGCAAAAGCACCTGAAATACCTTGGTCTGGCCCGAGTATTATTTAAAAAGAAAATAATAAACGGATCAGTCTAGTTTTAATTATCATATAAAATGAGATAGAATAAGAGATATGACAAAAGCGTATGATAACAATAATGCCATACTGTGACAAGTATACATTTAACAACAAAAAAATCATACAATATATCAAGAATTTCAAAACACCAAAAAGAATGTCATATTCTTTATTTTATTCACCAAACCACAAATATTGACAAACATATTAATGCCAACCACAAAAATTAGTGAAACACAAATTCTAGAAATCATCCATTAGAAATCCAAAAATCTTAAAAGGGGAGGCCTATCATAAACGTAAGCATGAAAACTCACCAACACGTGTATCACAAACGGAACGCTATTCCATGTTCGCTAACTGTGGTGACCCAGAATTTTTGTCATTTGAAATTCGTATATTTAATTGATTTTAAATATTAACAAGTAAAATTTATAAGTCGAATAACTCATATCTCGAATATTTAGATTTAATTGGATAATTAAATCGATAATTTAATATTTGAAATTACATAAATAATTGGAAATTGGGTTTAATGTGATTAAAATTGATTTTTAACGTTTTATTTAATCATATTGGAGTCAGAGTGATGTTATAAAACTTCTAAAATTGAATTAAAAGTAAATTTGTGGAAATTGAATATTTTAATATTTAATTGACGAGTAAAAATAGCCATTTTTCAAACAGTCTCGGATTTCGACGAAACCAGTTTCATCGGATCCGTAATGTTATATTATTGTATGGCTTCAAATTTCGTGTCAATCGGATTTACGGTTTGTCCGTGGCAAGCTAAAACGCACTGAAATCGGTTTGAGTGAATTTTGAATTTAAATAGTCGATTCAAAAACCTATCTTTCAAATATGATTGTTAACTCCTCTATTCCACGGCTCAGCAACCTAAGGAATAAGCAACCTGAAAGAATTAAAGACCCCAACGACCTAGCGACCTAAAGGGATCGCGACCTAGGCTTATCAACGACCTAACCATCAACAAAGGGCAACAGGATGTCACAGCAAAGAGGCTTCGCGACATAACGGGCTAAAGGTACAAGAGATCTGCGATCTAATGACCTATGGACTAAAGCGACCTAACGACCTATGGACTAAAGCGACCTGACGACCTAGTAGCAAAACGACCTAGCGACCTATAAGATCCAACGACCTAGCGAGTTATCACGGAATGAAGCCGCTTGCTTATAGGCCGCTCCTAACCTTATGTCGCCAACCATCCTACCTTAGGTCGCTCACGACCTAAACAATGCCAAAGTAACTTCTTATGTTGCTTCCTCCTTTGGTCGTTGACGACCTATGACTTGTCGGTTTATTCAACATGATCAAGTGCGCTCTTGTTAAGCATTAAAAACCGAGTCCACTAGGTCTCTCACGACCTACGACCTAATTCAGAAAACTCCCTATAAATATCCCACCTACTCCAACTGAAAAGGGTTCCTTTTGGCTCATTTCTGGAACGCCGACACTCTACTGAATTCTCGACTCACTCGACACTTCAAACACGAAAGACATCTCAACGAACTTCAAGAGGAAATCTAACATATTCAACATGGATTCAAAGAGTTCTTCTACATCAGAGTTCTAGCTACTTGTACTATCAGTGTTGTAATCGAAGATTGTTGTAAAGTTGTAATTGATTCAGCAATAAAGGAGATTAAAGTGGACGTAGGCTTAACTTGAAGCCGAACCACTATAAAACTGTTGTCTTTTTACTGCTTTTTCTATGACTTTTCTACTTACTTCTAATTCCCTATTGACGGGTGGTGCTTTCACTTAATCTCTACTTACACCGGGGTGTTAGCGTTCAATTTTAAGCGTTAACATTTTTGGTGCTTTCACTGAGAATTGAACTCAGGCTACTTTCGTCATTGCTTCACAAAAGTTTGTAGAAAAAACCTCTTTCAAAACCAGAAGTCTATCAGAGATAATGGCTCCTGGAAGAAAGCTTGGATCTACCAGACTCAGTGGTGTACATTAGAATACTGCCACTTCTCCTTCATCAAGTCAAGCATCACCAAATGCTGGAATTACACGAGCGGAGTTAGATGCTGCAGTATCTGGGTTATACCAGCAGATGGAAAACCATAATGCTTTGATGCTTGAAAGGTTAAATGCATTGCTCGGAGCTAACCGTCAACCGATGAATAATGAAGAAAACCTTGCAGATGATGTTCATAATCCTGAAGAGAGGAATATTCCTCAAATAACAGCTAGCCCCACCAAAGAAACACCTCCTCAAGTTGGAGGATCGAGACCATAGACAACTCTCCGCGAACGTTTGTCCAGACAAACTTCCGAGAAAATGGTCGAAGTCTGTCCTGCAGATCCTTTAAATGATGAGGAATATCTTTCAGGGCATGGTGCGACAAATCATGAAAGAAAGCATGCAGAGGGATGAAGATGAAAAAGAATGGGGATTCGTTCCGAGTAAGACTCCGTTCGCTGAAAAGATTTTGAAAGCTGAATTTCCAAGAAAGTTTGTTCCTCCTACCATTCCAGCTTATAAGGGAACAAGTGACCCTAACCAATTTCTGTATAAGTATGACTAGCACATGACTGGTGCTAGGCCATCTGATGATATTAAATGTCGGTACTTTCCGGTAAACTGGAAGGTGTGGCTCTATTCTGGTTCACAAAGCTTCTGGTCCGATCCATAGACCAGTTCGCCGATTTGACTCGGAAGTTTAAAGAGCAATTCAGGTTGTATGCTTCAAAGGCAAAGGATATTATGCCACTGTCAAGCCTGGAACAGAATCCTGGGGAATCTATTTGATCTTTCTTGAACCGCTTCAACATAGCTTTGGCTGAAGTGGAAAATGCAGAGCCACAGATGGTCTTGACATACTTGATGAGGGCAATCGACAAATCAAGCGAATTTGGGAAGTGGCTGAAGATGAAAGAACCAAATTCGCTTGAGAAATTCTATAAGAAAGCTGATGAATTCATGCGCTTGGAAAGCCTTCAAGCACTGACTAAAGTGGCATTGACAGAGGTCAAGAATAACACTGCTGCTCAAATCAAAAAAGAGTCCGGCAGTCAGAAAAGGGAGAATAATGGCGGGAAGAAACAGAAGGATGTGAAGAAACCTCGTTTCTTAAAACCTTCAGATTTCACTCCTTTAACCGACACCCCGGAGAATATCTTTTTTGCTACCAAATATGCGGTGGAATATCCTAAACCACCTGAGATGAGAGTTCGGAAAAAGGCTCTTTAAAGTGGGAGATCTTGTCGGTTTCATAATCAACTCGGTTATGATACCAACGAATGTCGCCATCTGAAAAGCTTGATTGAAGAATTGCTGAGAGAGAACAAGTTGCAGCAATTTGTGAAGAGGAATAGGAATGACCCAACTTCATCTACTAAGGGCCAGCAACTTCCTGCTCATCCATCTGGCTCGGATGAGAGGAATACTGTGCATGAATCAGAAAGGCCTATTATTAATGTGATTACGGGAGGTCCTCACCCAGCAGGCAGAAGCTGGGGCGAGACGGAAAGATATACCCGTGCCTTGAAGTATGCACCAACAGAAGAGAGCGTTTTTGTGCTAGAAGATGCTGCACCTTTGAAGCAGAAGAAAACTTTCAATGATAATATTGTGTTTAGAGCCAGCGACTCTATGGGTATTGAAGCTCCAACCATGGATCCCTTGGTCATCTCTGCAGGCATTGGGCCAGCTATTGTGAGAAGAGTGCTTGTAGATTGCGGCGCTTCTTGCAATATTCTCTTCAAAAAGACGTTCGACTAAATGCAAATTCCGATGGCTGATGTTCAAGCTTCATCGCAAAAAATTGTTGGGTTTACAGGGGAACTGAAGCAGCCGATTGGAACTATCGACTTGTTCGTGGAGCTTGGAGAGTGGCTGAAAAAGGTGGTTCAGAAATAGACTTTTGTAATTGTCGATGAATCTTCTGCCTACAACGCCTTCCTAGGCCGACCAACTCTTGCGGCTTTTAAGGCAATTCTCGCCCCATGGTGCCTCAATATGAAATTCCTTACGGATAATGGAGTTGGTGTTATTAAAGGGGATCAGAATGCTAGGCGAGAATGCTATCTTATAGAGTTGCGTGAAGCAAGGAAGAGAGAGATGGGAAAAGATTCGGCAGCCCCAGTCCGCATACAAGAACCAACCTTGTAGCAATTATAGGGTGGACCCTGCACTGGCGAGCATAGCGGGGCACGAAGAGAAATAGATACTAGAAAAGCCGGTGCAGGGGTGAATAGAGTGGTGCCAGTGGAAGTAACGGTACCAGTACATGTTGACCCGAAAGATCCAAACAAAGTGGTGAACGTGGGTTCACAACTTAGTGAGACGGTTCAAATTTCCCTGATATCATTCTTGAAAGCAAATCTGGATGTATTCGCTTGGACTCATGCTGAAATGTGTGGAATATCCCCAGAAATTGCAGTACATACTCTGAATATTTATCCGAAGTTCACACCGGTAAAGTAAAAAAGAAGAACCCAGGGTCCTAAAAGGTCAGCAGCATTGAAAGAAGAGGTAGACCGGCTCATAGAGAATGGTTTAATCAGGGAGTCTACTTATCCGAATTGGGTTTCAAATCCAGTACTGGTTAAGAAAGCTAATGGGAAGTGGAGAGTATGCATCGACTTCTCAGATTTAAACAAAGCCTGCCCCAAAGACTGCTTCCCATTACCCAGGATAGATCAGTTGGTGGATGGAACAGCAGGGCATGAATTGTTATCTTTTATGGATGCTTACTCCGGATACAACCAGATCATGATGTATGAGCCGGATCAGGAGGACACGAGCTTCATCACCTATGTTGGTATCTATTGCTATAGGGACATGCCCTTCGGACTTAAAAATGCTAGGGCAACTTACCAAAGACTCGTCAATGCTATGTTCAAGCCACATATTGGAAAAACTATGGAAGTTTATGTTGATGATATGCTGGTGCAATCAAAGAAGGCAACAGACCATATGGATCACTTGGCAGAAATGTTTGCAGTCCTCCGAAAATACGGAATGAAATTTAATCCTTTGAAATGTTCCTTTGGGGTGGAATCTGGAAAGTTCTTGGGTTTCATTGTGAGTGCTAGGGGCATTGAAGCTAATCCTACTCAGATTGCTGCCTTAAAAGAAGTCAAAGCTCCTAAAACGAAGAAGGAATTGCAAAGTCTTAATGGAAAATCGCTCCCTTGAGTCGATTCATTTCCAAAGCTACAAATAAATGCATTCAATTCTTTGATGCTCTGAAGAAAGGAAGGAAAATTTTTGACTGGACTCCTGAATGCCAGAAAGCTTTCGATGAGTTGATTCGTCATATGGAAACGCCTCCAATACTTTCTAATCCCGACGATGGTGAAGATCTTTTCGTATATTTGGCAATCACATCTCATGCTCTTAGTGGAGCGTTGGTACGGGAAGACGCAAAAATTCAGCACCCGGTCTATTATATGAGCAAAAATATTCACTGGGGCAGAGACGAATTATTAAAAATTGGAAAAGCTCGCCTATTGTCTACTGATTGCATCAAGAAAGTTGAGGCCGTATTTCCAAGCTCAACCTATCAAAGTCCTCACTGATCAACCTCTGAAGCAAGTCATGTTTCATCCCGAGACTTCGGGTCGTCTTCTGAAGTGGAATATTGAACTCATCCAATACAACATCACTTATCATCCCCGGAGAGCAATCAACGGACAAGCTTTAGCCGATTTCATCGTGGAATGTACAGATAAAGGTGATAGTGAGGAAGAGGTGATTGATAATACCCCAATTCGATGGAAATTATATGTTGATAGTGCAAGAAACGATTACTGTTCCGAAGCTGGGGTTGTGCTTGAAACCCCTGAAGGGCGGTCATTGTGCAATGCATTGAGATTGGAATTCCCTTCGACAAACAATGAAGCAGAATATGAAGCTCTTATTGTCGGCTTGGAAATTGCTAAAGAATTGAATGTCAAAGTGTTGCAGGTCTTCAGTGATTCACAGCTTATTATATGTCAAGTCAAGAAAGAGTTTCAAACTAAAGGAGGAAATATGCCTGCTTACTTGTCAAGAGCCTGGGAACTTCTCAATGATCTTGACCATTATACGATAAATCATATATCTCATGAAGAGAACATGAAGGAAGATTCTCTTGCAAAGTACGCAAGCACTAGTGAAGCTCAATTATTGGGATTAGTTCCTGTGGAAGTCCTGTCAGCTTCAAGCACTGATGAGATGGATATTGACTGGATCATGACTATATCTCAAGAGCAATAATCATGGATGACTCCGATAATGGAATATCTGCTCAACGGTTCTCTACCAGAAAATAAAAAAAGAACGACAGAAGTTGCTAAGAAAAGCCTCTAGATATATAATTCAAGATGGCCGATTGTACTGGCGAGGATTCTCGGTGCCATTGCTCCAATGTGTGACCAAGGAAGAAGCTAAGTCAATTCTAGCTGAAGTACATGGAGGAGAATGTGGAGATCATTCAGGTGGTCAAACTCTAGCAAAGAAAATTCTCCGTTATGGGTATTTTTGGCCGGATATTAATCGTGATGCTGCAAGCTATGCCCGAATATGTGACCAATGCCAGAGATTTGCAAAAATCCAAAGAGCACCTTCCACCGAGATAACACAGATCGTCAGTCCTTGGCCATTTGCTATTTGGGGAATAGATCTCATCGGGCCTTTGCTAACCGCCAAGTCCGGAATCAGATATGTTATTGTTGCTGTTGATTATTTTACTAAATGGGCTGAATCTGAACCATTAGCTACTATTACATCTAAAAAGATGATAAGCTTTGTAACTAAGAATATCATTTACATGTATGGTGTGCCTCAAAAGATAATCACAGACAATGGAACCCAATTCGAAAGTGAAGAGTTCCAAGATTTTTGCAAGCGATTCAAGATTCAAAAAAGCTTCTCAGCAGTGGCTCATCCGCAGGCAAATGGGCAAGCGGAAGCAGTAAACAAAATTATCAAATCAACCATCAAAAAGCAGCTAGAAAAAGCGAAATGTGGTTGGGTCGATAAGCTACCACTAGCATTATGGGCATACAGAACTACCCGCAAAACTACGACTGGCACACTCCATTTTCATTGGCATATGGATCAGAAGCAATGATTCTGGTGGAAATAGAAGTTCCTTCGCATAGAAGAATTCATTTCAACCAAGCTGAAAACGAAGAGTTGCAACTTGAAGCACTTGACATCCTTGACGAAAAAAGGAAAGAGGCTCAGCTCAGAATTGCAGCCCATCAGCAAAGAATTGCCAGGCACTTCAATTCCAAAGATCGCCAACGCAGCTTTGAGATTGGAGATCTAGTCTTGAAAAGGATCATGACAGCAACAGGAGTGTTTGCGCCAAACTGGGAAGGGCCGTATGTCATAGGAAAAGAACTTCTTGATGGCACTTTCAAACTGAAAAATGTCGAAGGAGATCCAATTCCAAGGGCTTGGAATAACAATCACTTGCGCCCATATTTTACTTAAAAAGCTTTACTGAAATACTGTAAAAGAATTATGAATGTATGACTCTTGTATTGAAAGCCATTGTAAAGCCAGTGCAAGTGAACAATAAGAACTATAAATTGGATGTAGGCCCAGTTCTTGGCCGAACCACTATAAATCTTGTGTTCTCTACTATTATAAGCTGCCTGTTTTATTTCGATATATAAAGTGCCTTAATTGTATTGATAAAATGTCGATTTAATATTGGAGGCCATTAAAACAAAGCTTACCCATCACAAGACCAAGCGATCCCTAACATCACTCAACAAATGAATGTTCAGCCACAAAAATTCCAGACTCAAATCCTATATAAGAAGTGCTTCAAGCAAACAGTTAGTGGTTCCGCCAGAGTTGGACCCTTCCTAATTAATTGTGATCGTTTGTGCAAACGAACATCCGATTAATTAGCCTGCGTCTGCCCCTGCGAACTCATTTAACAATGGAGTACACTTCTTTGGATAAAATAAGCTACTTGCAAAAAGAAAGGAATGTGTGCTTGAAAATGATAACAGGGAACCGCTGATATGAGCAAATGGCGAAAAGACATGGGCGAGCAGGCAGGAAACAGCAAAAGACCTCTTCGGAGGCACAAGCCCTCTCCGGAGGCACAACTCTTTGGAGGATAAAGACCTCTAATGGGACTTGCCAGAAAAAGAAAGTTCTCTTTCTCAACAAAAAAGATTGGTGGAATGACCGGTGGCACAAGACACTCGTCAACTAGCTGAGAACGTTTGTGCAAACAAACATACAAGTAACTTGTGTCCGCCCTGTGAATCCATCCAACCATGAGAAAGAAACTTCCAGGAAAAAGCCCTACTCGGAGGCACACATTTCACTGTGATCTGAAATAAAACTTCACACGAGTTGAAAGGTGAAAAGACCTCTTCGGAGGCAAGCATTCCACCGAGATCTGAAATAAAACTTCGCAAGTGTTGGAATGTGAAAAGCCCACTTCGGAGGCCCATTACACCAGAGTTGAAATGCTAAAAGACCTCTTCAGAGGCACACATTTCACCGTGATCTGAAATAATACTTCACACGAGTCGAAATGTGAAAAGCCCTCTTCGGAGGCCCGCTTCCCAACGAACAGGAAAAAAAAGCCTCTCCCCAGAGGTAGAAACAAAAAGCCCTCTTCGAAGGCTCGCTTCCCAACGAAAAGGGAAAAAACAAAAGCCTCTCCCCAAAGGCAGAAACCAAAATTCCCTCTTCGGAGGCCCGCATCCCCGCGTAGAAGGAAAAAAGAAAAAGCCCTCTCCCCAGAGGCACACACAAAAAACCCTCTTTCTAGAGGCACAATCAAATAAAAGCCCTCTTCGGAGGCACAAACAGGTCGAAGCCCTTTTTCGGAGGCCCACTTTACCGCGTAGGAAAATTCACTTGCCAAAAATAAAAGTGACTTTCTCCGAAAGTGAAGTGTAAAAACTTTTCCATAAAAAAAAGAGAGAGAAAGAAAGAAAGAGAAGACTTCTCCGATACGAGGCGCAATCTACTAAATTAGAAAACTATTTCCTTAAAATGGAAAAATTATTCTATAAAGTACAGATGCAAACCTCCTTCGAATGGAAAAATTGTTCTCTAAAGAAAGAGTACAAGTCTTCTCGAAACAGAAGAGTTGTTCTCCAAAATTTTGCCAATGTGAAAGAGATTGCAATAATCCATTGTATGGGGGCAATATAATATAGTTACAAAAATAAAAACAATGCTCAAGCAACATACCATAGGTTTACTGCAACATCACACAGAGAAAATAAAGAAACTTCTATGAAAAAGAAGAATAAATGCATTCTCAAATACAGACGGAAGTTTGTACAAGTAAAAGAATCATTTTATTCCATACTATAAAAAAAATTATACATGTGCAGGTTTCAAAACAAAAGAAGGCAGGGACCGGTACCCGCACAATCTTCAGTCAACACAAGTTTTTATATATACAAGCAAAAAAGGAAAAAAGCGAGACGAAAAGCATAAGTCCTAAACCCATCACTTCTTCTTCCTGCCACCTTTCGAGCCTTCGCTTGGCCGGATGATTAACTTTTTTGGTCGGCATGTGAGAGTAGGGGAAGAAAGAGGAAGGGGTGCAATTGGACTTTCTTCTGCTTTTTCTTCACCGGCAGAAGCTTCTCTCCTTTTCTTTGAGACTCCACGCTTCCCCTTCTTCCTTGAAGAAGACTCACTGCCCGGAGTGAAAAGTGCAGAAAACTTTATGTCATCAGAAATAGCTTGCTCCGGGGTTCTTTCGCCTTCTTCGGGTTACTTGGCCTTCTGTTCTTGTGAAGAGACCGAGTCATCCAAGCCTTTAAGAGCTTCTATCTGGTCCTCTTGTGACCCCGGTTGAGAAACGGAAGGGGGAGTAATCTGAAGAGGCGGAGAGGAAACAACTGGAAGAGGGGAAGGCTGAACAACACTTGGCGCTTTCACTACAGGAGAAGCGAAGTTAAAGTCAGTATCTCTCATAAAAAGAGGAGAAAGTGGCGCGTCAAGATTTAAGTAGCAATCAAAAAGCTCATCAAGCTCATGTGAAGTAAACAAGTAGTCCACTTGAGCAAGATCAGCATTGAGGTTACCTGGAGAAGTAGGCTTTACTATGTCAACTTCAAAGTCCTGCGCCTCAGTGCTTTCTTGAGTCTCATTTCCGGTGCGGTTGGTTGCACTTTCAATAACAGCTTGAGCAAGAGGTGGAGAACGGGAACTGGAGCCAACAATATCGATGTCGGCCGAAAACGAAGGTTGAACTGGGTCGGTTGAAGTTGCCTTCCCTAAATGTTCTCCTTCTGCCATTTCAGCTCTCTATTTGGCGACTTGTTCCTTTCCCTTGGCAAGAGCGGCACGTGCATCATCATCTAGATAGTGTGCCATTAAATCTACTTCAGCATATCCAGCTCCTCCAAGCATATCAAGTGCGGCTTTCCACACTTTGGCCAAAGTGATTTCATACTATGGTCCTAAAAATTTAAGGCTACCGTGCCCTAGAACACTATGAATGTAAAACTCGAATAGAGTGGAGCTGACTTCGGCTTTAGTTGCCATATGAGATTCCTCGGCTGCTGCTTTGCCGGCAATAGCTTCATCATGTTCCTTTTCAACTTCAGAAAGTCGAGCTTTTAGTAGTTCAATTTCCAAGTTCTGGGAGTTGGCCTTTTCTCGCAACTGAGCAACGTCGGCTCGGTAGCTTTCCACAACTTGCTGCTGTGCTTCAAATTTAGCTTCGGCATCTCTCTGTGCAACGTCGGCATCTCTCACCTTTTTTTGAAGCACTTCTTCTCTTTGAGAGTAGGAAGCGGAAGAAGCGGCGAGCTCTTCTTTAAGTTTTTCAACTTCCGCTTCAAGCTTCTCATTATAAGCGGCAATACTCTTCATCTCGGCATCATGCTGGTCGAGTGTTTTCTGCCACTCGGATTTGTCATTTTCCATAGTCAGCATGGCTTTGAGATTTGCACAGTTTACTCTTTGAAGCTCGTCAACAAGTTTCTGCCAACCAGACATTCTCTCGATATCGAGTTTGACGGCATCAAGATTTCGCAACATGGCTTGCTTATCGATTGGGACCAAGTCAAGGTCGAAACGCACTCTCTTTAAGCACCAGTGCGGAAACCGGCTTTGAAGAGTAGCCGGACCCTGTCCAACTTGATATGGGGGTCTATTGATAATTGTTTGAATATCAGCTCTTTGATGGGCGGGAGAGCTGGAAGGAATTTCCAAAGAGACGGGAGCAGCGGGATTTTCAGAAATTTCAGATGTCGGTTTCTCACCAAGTCTGGCCCTTTTGCTCGGATCTTCAACGACATGACTTTTCCCTTTAGCATCACGGGATTTTCGTTTGTGGGAATCATCCTCTCTCTGAGAAGAATCATGTCGTTCGTCCCTTCTCCTGTAGTGTTCTTCGTAAGCATGTTCTCACAAGCTTTCCTCGCAGCTCTTTCTTCGCCTGTTTTACAGGAAGCAGGAAGATACCTCTTGGGGTCATAAGAGCCGCGTCTCCCATAACGCTGGAAATCATTGTAGTAAGAGCCACTTCGTCCCATTGGAGAATCTGAAAATGAAGAAAAGATAAATTCAAAAATCTTCAAAGCAAGGAAGTTGAATGCATATAAGTACTGAAAAGTCCTAAGTGTGTGTAACGTGCAAACTATGCGCGTCAAACTACGAACCACTCCTTGGTTGGGGGTGATGATGGATTTTACAGCTAGTGTCAACTCTTGGGCTGATGGAGTTTGTTGCAGGACGGATGTCGCTTCAACTGCTGGAGAAGTAACTTTAGCAGTGATAGGATCATCTTTAAAAAGCTCCTATGAAGTAATCGTCGGGCCGCTCAACCCCTCAAAAGTATCATCACCGCTGTGCTTGGCGGGGCTCGTTCTCTCAGTTCCTTCGTCACCAGATTTCCCAGATGGTTGGTGAGGTTCCTCTTCTTCGATGACCGGGGCAAGTGCAACTTTGCCGGATGGCCCCGCAACATCAATTAAAGTAGAACACTTTACCAATGAAGCCTCAACAGTATGTTCTTTCGGTGTAAGTTCTCCAACGGAAACTGGGGGGTCCGATGTCTCTATTGGAGAATCAGGGACTTCATGAGGCTGAGTAGATCGGGAAGGATGCAGAAGTCCAAATTGGTGAAGAAGTTCGTCTTTCAGCAGAAATTTAATACTTCTTTCCTCAAACGCCACGGCATTTAATCTTTCAAAAGTCAGCTTGTGGCTGGGATCTCTAGAGGGAGGAGGAAGTGCTGTAAAAGAAAAGAACGAAATAGCACCTAGCAACTCAGACTTTGAAAATCTCAAATAGAAAAAGCGGGAATAAGCAATCGTACTTCCTACTCTCCAGATGGCATAAAATCCTGAAGGGCGACGAACGAAGAAGAATTGATTTAAGAACCCTTGGGCGCTTTCCGAAAGATCGACAATCAATCTAAGGTTTTTGCCGCTTCTCACGAGAATTGTAGAGGGATGATCTTTATTCTTTGCAAATGTGCACATGTAACAGATTTCTTCAAAACTCGAAAGAAGATCAAGTGTCCTCCTGAATAGCACGCAAAGTCCCATTAGGATGGCATATCCATTGGGATGCAATTGGAAAGGAGAGATAGTCAATCGAAGAAGGAGTTGCTAAAGAAAGTCATTAAAAGGAGGAATGGCACAACATAGGCACATCTGACGGTTGACAGCGATAAAACCAAGAGGTGTCCTATCAACCGTATCGTTTGGCCCAGGAAGCAAAGTGTCTGCTTCAGCAATACCAAACTGAATACGTAATAGGTCAAAGGCCCGTTGACTCAGGGTAGTTAGAGTTCTTTCCGGAGGATTATCCAATGGAATGGCTATCGGGAAGACCCCTTCAGCTTGCTCTATTATCTCTTCTTGAGAAGACATTCTACACAAGGAACTGGATATTCAAATATGAAGGTGCACGTTTCCTAAATGTGTGAAGTGTTGTGCAAAACTAATGAAAACGACAAGCAAATATAACTGAATTTAAACTAATATGCATTTGCTAATTTTAAAGTTTCAGGGCTTGTTGTTTTCAGTCCAAATACAAGTGCAGTGTTAATGCAAACAAATCGGTCTTAATTGATCAATATGGCTTTGCTTTAATACATCACTTGAATTTTTCGATTCATAGCATTTCATATAATGTCTTTAAGTTGATTATCTTTTATCGACTAATCTGTCATTCGATGTGGACGATCAGTGGCAGTATATTTGTCCCATTTTTCTGCAAATGTTGTATTTAACAGGTTATTAGCATTAAAGTTAATGAAATCTGTAAATGAGTGCAACAAGTTCAGAAATGTTCTCTCGGCAGTTCAAGTTGGGAATTCAATTCAGCAATGTCATGTTCATTAGAGTTGAAAGGAGTTCATGGCAATGCAAAATAGGCTAAGTCCTAGGTCGTTCAAATTGCATACGCGACCTACGACCTATGCCACAAGAAGTTAAGTCATCAATCTCATAGGTCGCTCGGCTTTAAAGTTTCATGGAAAAGGCAGCGCAAATTTGGCTAGGTATTAGGTCTTTCGAGCGCACACGCGACCTAGAGCTTAAGTCGTAGGAAGATAGGTCGCAAAGGGCGATGCCACGAGCAGTTAGGTTGTGAAGGTTAGCTTAGGTCGCAGGAAGATAAGTCGTGAAAGGACGATCCACGAACAGCTAGGACGTGAAGGTTTTTAGGTCGGTTAAAGTCACTAGGTCGCTTTTGAGACGACTCGGCAATATCAAACTCCTCCCATCAAAACTCTTATGACCTTCTCTCCACTCATCAACTGCCGTGTGTCCATCCCCTCCAATTCACCAGAAATGTTGCAAACCCTTTAACCCGAACCCTCTTCGTCTCCTCCACACCTCAAAAAACCCACAATCAACTCCCAATTCACTCAGAAACTTCATAAAACCCTAAGACAACGCATTTTTCAAGAATAAAACACTTTCCAATAATCGGTAATGATCAAAAATCAAAACAAGGTGTAGTCTCCTAACACGGTAACAAGAATTGTAGGAAGTTGGTTATGGAGGAATGGTAAACGCGGCGACCGGACGATCAATTTTACCTAAGTTTGTGGGCAAAGATGATGATCGGTGGCGCAGGGGGAGGAGTTTCGCTTCAATTCTCGAGCTTGGATGCAACAGTGACGACAAAGAAATAAGCAGTAAAGGGAGAAGGAGGAAACGAGTTAAGGGATTATATGGGGGAGAAGAGAAAGGCGAATAGACACGCGAGTTAGATTATCTCTTAGGTCGCTAACGACCTAGCAAAATTAAGTCGAAGCACACGACCTATGGCATAGGCACATACTTCGAGGGGCAAATGTTAACTCCTCTATTCCACAGCTCAGCGACCTAAGGAATAAGCGACCTGAAAGAATTAAAGACCCCCAACGACCTAAAGGGATCGCGACCTAGCGACCAAAGATTATCAACGACCTAACCATCAACATAGGGCAACAGCATGTCACAACAAAGAGGCTTCGCGACTTAACGGGCTAAAGGTACAAGAGATCTGCGACCTAACGACCTATGGACTAAAGCGACCTAACGACCTATGGACTAAAGCGACCTAACGACCTAGTAGCTAAACGACCCAACGACCTAGAAGATCCAGCGACCTAGCGAGTTATCACGGAATGAAGCCGCTTGGTTATGGGCCGCTCCTAACCTTAAGTCGCCAACCATCCTCCCCTAGGTCGCTCACGACCTAAACAATACCGAAGTAACTTCTTATGTCGCTTCCTCCTTTGGTTGTTGACGACCTATGACTTGCCGGTTTATTCAACATGATCAAGTGCGCTCTTGTTAAGCGTTAAAGGCCGAGTCCACTAGGTCGCTCACGACCTACGACCTATCCAAGGTCGCTCACGACCTACGACCTAATTCAGAAAACTCCCTATAAATATCCCACCTACTCCAACTGAAAAGGGATCCTTTTGGCTCATTTCTGGAACGCCGACACTTTGCTGAATTCTCGACTCACTCGACACTTCAAACACGAAAGACATCTCAACGAACTTCAAGAGGAAATCTAACATATTCAACATGAATTCAAAGAGTTCTTCTACATCGGAGTTCTAGCTACTTGTACTATCAGTGTTGTAATCGAAGATTGTTGTAAAGTTGTAATTGATTCAGCAATAAAGGAGATTAAATGGACGTAGGCTTAACTTGAAGCCGAACCACTATAAAACTGTTGTCTTTTTACTGCTTTTTCTGTGACTTTTCTACTTACTTCTAATACCCGTATTGACGGGTGGTGCTTTCACTTAATCTCTACTTACACCGGGGTGTTAGCATTCAATTTTAAGCGTTAACAATGATCGAATTAGCTCCCGATATATATTCCATTGCGTTCGGAATGGGGGTAAAACATTATGAACGACAGGCGGCACACTTCAATTGGAGTTCGGGAAATTTCGGGATGAATAGTGTTTCGATATTTTCTATAAGAGGCCTCCATCTTTAACAATTTACACAAAACCCTAATTTCTAACCCTAGCCACCAGTTTCTAATTAATGGCCGAAATTTGTTCCTCTTTCTCCCTACAAAATCTTCAAATCCACACACTAATTCAAGAAACTTCCAACAAGAATTTTGTAGAGCTTTGCGAGACCTTTCGATCCATACGGGTATGATCGTAAACAACGAAGTGAATCAATGGATATTTGCATTCAAAGACATGCGTTCGCGCACAAAATACGAGAGGCAGGCTCGACGGAACTCAATGATACTCAAGGTGGTGGTATGCGAGGTCATGGGCTTCGAGGTGGTGTGGTTCGATCGAAGTATAGATGAACGTGGGTGGTGCGACGTCGATGGAAATGGCTGAAGCTATGGGTATTCGTTCGTGTTTTTTTTACTGGGGAGAAGAAGATGGATTCATGGCCATGATTTGCTATGGGGGAACGTGCGGCCGAGATTTAAGGTTGTAAAACATAAAAAGAAGTAGTAAATTATATTATATATTAATTCGTTCTAACTTTAAAAATGTATAACTTTTTCATACGAGGTCCGTTTTAGACGAAACGAGTTGCGTTGGGTTCGTATTCGCGAATACTACGCAATGGAGCTGGATTGGAGTTGATTGGAGCTAGTGTGAATTTTGGGTAAAATTAAACGCGCGTTTAATTTTATTCGAAATAAAATACTACAACTGTATTTGAAGCAAGGTGAGAACTTCTCACTCAATCGAACCTGTTTCGATTTAAATTTTAAATAGTTAAATTTAAAACTGCTTGATTGTATGCTTGGATAATAAATTTTTATCTGTTGTATTGAAATAGACCCTATACGCCGTATATTAAGCGGAAGTTATTATACTAAAAACATATACCGTGATGTTAACGTTTAAAATCGAACGCTAACACCCCGGTGTATATTGAGATTGAGTGAAAGCACTACCCGTGGACACGGGAACTAAGAACAAGTAGAAAAGTCACAGAGAAAGTAGAAAAGACAATAGTTTTATAGTGGTTCGGCTTTAGGTAGGCCTACGTCCACTTTAATCCTCTTTATTACTGAATCAATTACAACTTTACAACAGTCTTCAATTACAACACTGATGAGACAAACAACTAGAACTTCGATGCAGAAGAACTCTTTGAATCCATGTTGATTGCGTTAGATTTCCTCCTGAAGTTTGTAGAGATGCCTTTCGTATTTGAAGTGTCGAGTGAGTCGAGAATTCAGCAGAGTATCGGCGCTTAAAGAGATCGGCCAAAAAGTCCCTTGAAAGTTGGAGATGACCATCTATTTATAGAGAATTCTGGGCAAGAAATATTGCCAAGTCCTAAATCGCCACCGACCTAAGTTGGGTCGTGGACGACTCAAATTAGGTCGTGGAACGATTGCGATTCAAATGCTGGGTCGAGATTTCAAAAAGGCATCCTTGCTGAACTCCATAAGTCTTGAACCATGTACGAGTTAAGAGGCCGCGTGCTAAGTAGCTGTATTGGACTTGCCTTCCTTGCCTGGGTCGTGTACGACTTAGCATAGGCCATAAGTCGGTTGCGACTCAAGTATAGTTCATGATCTTGTCCCTGTCCTGAGCAGTTAGAGCGGAAAACTCCCTGGATAGTTAGGTCGGCATCTATCTTAGGCCAGCACCCATGTTAGGTCGGTAGCTACCTTAGGTCGGTAGCTACCTTAGGTGGCATCCTGTTTTAGACAGTTGGGTCGGTATCCTTTAAGTCTTGGGTCGGAGTTCTTGTTAAGTCTTAGGTCGGTAACCTTGTTAAAGCATTAGGTCGGCAACCTTGTTAAAGCATTAGGTCGGCATCCCTCTCAAGTAACTTAGGTCGGAATCCCTCTTAGGGCTTAGGCAGTTAGATCGGCATCCATGTTAGGTCGGCAACCTTTTGGGTCGGTAACTTTTAAGTCGTTGAGCCATGGCCGGGGCGGAGTTTACATTTTCCCCTCGAAGTACACGCCTAATGGTTAGGTCGTGTGCTTCGATATCCTCTAACCCGTGCACTCCCTAAGTCGGTAGGTCGTGTACGACTTTAAAGTTAGGTCACACGCGTCGCTTCAGTTCTCACCGCTGCAAGGTATAAGTCACACATCTTCTTCTTCCTTTTCATTACTTACTCTCTTGCTTGATTCTGCCATTAAAAGTTTTCCCGAGCTCCAAAAGGCGATTTCATCCCAATCAATCACCGATAATCTTTGTTACTCATTGCGTAAGTGATCTTGAATTCTAACCCAACTGCGGCTATTGCTAAGACACGAATTTTCAATTCCTGCCCCCAAATCACCTTCGCATGTCTTGCCTAGCTTTTGTGATCGGTTCCCATCACCGTTGGCTACGTTGCCGTTGCGATTCTCAAGATTGTAGCATCGCGCTTGATTTATGGTGGCTTCATGACGGTTCGGATTGGTGTTTGATAAGTTGATGGGGTGAATGGATAATAGGCTTAGTTGAGGGGATGATGGATTGATGTTATTTAGGCGATAACGGTATTGGGTTGGAGTGGAGTCAACTGGTTGAGGAGATGACTTGAAATTCTCACGGCTTAGTTAGTTTTTGAATCTACCGACTTAGGAATTTCTTGCAATCTCGGCTGCACACGGCCTAGCTTTTAGGTCGTATTGATTTCCTGACGACTTAGGACTTAGGCTGTACGAGCGACTCAACCCTTTGGATTCTTAACTCGACCTATCTTTTGGCCGACCTAATTTGATACGATCTAAACCTTAGTTCGTGGCGGAACTAGCACTCGGTTAAATTTGCTGACCTAACCCTTAAATCATGGCCGAACTAGCACTTGGGGAATCTTGCGCCACTTTCTTGAACCAGAGCCTTTCTCCTTACTACTCCTTACGACTTAAAGAACCACCGATTTAAGGAATCAGAAACTTAATCTTAACTCGCGAGAGATTTCTTGAGTCGCAGCCGAGTTAACACTTGGATGCCCAACTTGAACTCTCACTTTAAAGCATAATTTCAACCTGAATACTTAACTTGATCTGCTGGACTGAATTGCTTAAATCCTACATTGTTTTAACTTTGTTGCCTTATTTCACAGATCACATTAACTTGTAGGCTAACAACCTGCTGAAAACAACAATCACAGAAAACCAAGGCGAATATACTGCCATTGACTGCCCACATCAAATGACATATTAGTCGACATAGAGTAACCAACTTAAACACACTGTATGAAATGTTGTGAACCAATCAACTAAAGTGAAATATCAATGCAAAGCATCACTGTCTTGAACTGATTTGTTTGCATCTACATTTCACTTTCATATTTAAAACAACAAACCCTGGACTTTATAACTGACAAATGCTTGCTAGTTTTTATTCCAGTTATATTCGCTTATTGCTTTGTTGATTTTACATTACACTTCACACATTTTAGGAAACGTGCACCTTCATGTTTGAATATCCAGTTGTTTGTGTAGAATGACTTCCCTCCAAGAAGAAGAAGTGGCAGCTCAAGCGGGAGAGACCTTTCAGATAGCTGTTCCCATAGAGAATCCTCCAGAGAGAACTTCGACTATCCTAACTTCGAGAGCGTTTATTCAGCTACATACTCAATTTGGTTTTGCTGAAAATGATGCCCTACTTCCCGGGCCAAACGATACTACCGACAGTCCTCCCCCCCGGTTTTGTCGCAGTCAATCGTCAAATATGCCTAAGCGGGGCGATTCCTCCTTTTAACGACTTCCTTCGAACCCTTCTCCTTCGGTTGACAATCTCTCCGTTCCAACTTCATCCTAATGGCTACGCCATCTTGATGGGGTTGTGTGCATTGTTTAGGAGAACTCTTGATCGTTTGCCAAGTTTTGAAGAAATTCGCTACTTATGCTCGTTTGCAAAGAGTAAAAACCATCCTTCCCTTATTATTGTGAGAAGCACTAGAAACTGCAAGCTTATTTCTGATCTTACCGAAAGTGTTCATGGATTTTTGAACCAGTTTTTCTTTGCTCGCTGCCCCACAGGGTTTTATGCCATCTGGAGAGTAGGAAGTAAGATTACCTGTTTCTATTTTCTCCATTTTCCAAACGTTTTCGAGATCCAAATTACCGATTGCTAATTTCGTTCTTTGTTCTTTTCAGCACTTCCTCTCCCCTCTAGTGATTCAAGCCACAAGCAAGTTTTTGAAAGATTAAGTGTTGTGACTGTTAGAGAGAGAAGTGTAAAGTTATTGTTGACGGACGAATTTTTGCATCAGTATGGACTTTTACACGCTTCTCGCTCTACACACCCCCATGCGGTTCCAGACTCCCCAGCTAAAGCATTAGATGCCCCAGTTTCCACTGACGAACCCATACCAAAAGAACCTGCCTCCGAGGCTTCTCTGGGAAGTGCTCAACTACTGTCGATGTTGCGGGGTCGTCTGGAAAATTCGCACTTGCCCCAGTCATTAAGGAAGAAGAGCCTCAGGGATCTCCCCAACATTCACAGAAGTCTGGTGAAGAAGTCGGGAAAACAAGCCCTATCAAGCAGAGCGGGAATGACACTTTTGAAGGGTTGAGCGACCTCTTTGTCACCTCACAGGAGCTCTTTAAAGATGACCCTGTCACTACTAGGGTTTCTTCTTCAGTGGTGGAAGCGACTTCTTCTTTGCAACAAGCTTTGTCGACCCAAGAGTTGACGTTAACTACTACCCCCTTGATTACTCCGCAATCGAAGAGTGGTTCGTAGTTTGATGCGCGTAGTTTGCACATCACACACACTTAGAATCTTTCGGCACTTTCATGCACCTAATTCTTTGTACTTGTAAGATTCTACAGTTACGCTTCTTTTCTTTGAAGACTTTTAAGACTTGTCTCTTTTTTTTAAAAATTTAGATTCTCCGATGGGACGCAGCGGCTCTTACTATGACGACTTTCAGCGCTACGGGAGGCGTAGTCAATATGATTATAGGCGCTACCTTCCTGTTCACAGAGAAACCGAGGAAGAGAGAGCCGCTCGAAAGGCTCAGGAGAGGAGGGCTCAAGAAGAGCGTTATGATTGAAAAGAAAGGGAGGAGCACCATGATTCTTCCCAGAGAGGTGACGACTCTCACAAAAGAAAGTCGCATGATGATCAGGGAAAAAGCCATATTGTTGAGGACCCAAGCAAGCGTGCGCGGCACGGTGAGAAGCATGCATCTACAACTCCTGAAAAGGCCACTGCCCCCGTTTCACTCGACATCCCTTCTGGCTCTCCTGCTCTCGGGAAGACAGACATTTAGGCAATAGTTAACAGGCCTAAATTTCAAATTGGATCAGGCCCAGCCACTCTGCAAAGCCAGTTTCCATAATGGTGCTTAAAGGGGGTTCGCTTCGATCTCGACTTAGTTCCAATTGACAAGCCTGCCATGCTACGAAATCTCGATGCCGTCAGACTTGATATTGAAAGAATGTCGAGCTGGCAAAAGCTTGTTGACGAGCTTCAAAGGGTAAACCGTGCGAATCTCGAGGCCATGCTTACTATGGAAAATGACAAAGCTGAATGGCAGAAGGTTCTTGAGCAGCATGATACTGAGATGAGGAGCATCACTACTTATAATGAAGAGCTTGAAGCGAAGGTCGAGAAGCTTAAAGAAGAGCTCGCCACTTCTTCTACTTCCTACACTCAAAAAGAAGAAGTGCTTCAGAAACAAGTGAGAGATGCTCATGCCGGCCAAAGAGACGCCGAAGACAGGCTCGAAGTGCAAAAAAGAATCAATGAGGGCTATATTGTTGATATTGCAGAGCTTCGAAAGAAAACCGACTCTCAAGAGGCGGAGATCGAAATGCTTAAGCTTCAACTCTCCAAGGCTGAAAGAGAGCGTGATGAGGCCGTTGCCGGTAAAAGTGCAGCTGAAGAATCTCATGAGGCAACGAAGACCAGCATCAGCTCGACATTATTTGACTTCTACCTGCATAGCGTCTTGGGGCGCGGTAGTCTCGCCTTTCTAGGTCCCAAATATGAAATTACTCTGGCTGAGGTGTGGGAGGCCGCACTTGATATGCTTGGTGCTAAAGGTGCTGGCTACGTCGAATCAGCTCTTGAGGAGCATTACTTGGATGACGACTCTCGCGCCGCTCTCGCCAGGGGAAAAGAAAAACTTGCGAAATTAAGAGCCGAAATGGCAGAAGGGGAACGTTTAGGAAAAACTACTCCAACTGATCCAGTCCAGCCTTCACCTTTGGCCAAAATCGACATTGTCGGCTCCAGTTCTCATTCTCCATCCCCGGTTAAAGTTACAACTGAGATCACAAGCACATAGGGTGGTGATGAAGGCGAAGAGAGTGCCGAAGCACAGGCTTATGATGTTGATATCAGGAAGCCGACTTCTCCAGGTACCTCTACTGTTAATCTTGCCCAAGTAGACTGCTCATTTGCTTCTTATGAGTTTGATCAGCTTCTTGACTATTTCCTGAACATCAACGAGCCTTTATCTCCTCTCTTTACTGACTTTAACTTCTTTTCTTCTGCAGAGAAAGTGTCGTGCATCGTTCAGACTCCCCCTCCTCCAATTATTCCTCCCTCGTCCCTTCAGGTTACTCCCCCTTCAGTCTCTCAACCAGGGTCACAGGAGGAGCAAATAGAAGCTCTTCGTGGCTTAGATGATCCTATTGCTTCTCAAGACCCGAAAGGAGAAGAAACTGAAGGGAGTGAGAAGAGTCCAGAACCAACTGGTTTCGATGATGAACCGTTAATTACACTTTTCTCTCCAGGGAGTGGGTCTTCTTCCAAGAAGAGAGGGAAGTATGGAGTCTCTAAGAAGAAGAAGGAGGCTTCTGCTAGCGGGACACAAGCGGGAGAAGAACCTATTGTATCCCTTTCCCCTTCCTCTCCTACAACTCGACCTAAAAAGTTAGTCATTCGGTCGAGCGAGACCTCGAAGGGTGGTAGGAAGAAGAAGTGACGGGACTGGTCTTTATGTTCTTCATTTTGCTTTTTGGCTTTTTGTTTGCACTGACCGGAGATTGTGCAGGTACCGGCCTCCGCTTTTCTTTTTCTTTTTATTTTGAAACCTGTACCTGTACAAAATTTTGACAGTATTGAATAAAATGATTCTTTTTGTTTGTACAAACTTTTATCTGTATTTGAGAATGCATTTACTATTCATTTTTGTACAAGTTTCTTTATATGATATTGTAGTGAGCTTGCGGTATGTTGTTCGAGCGTAATTTTTACCAATGTAGTTACACCATGTTGCCCCTATACCATAAGCTCGTCGCAATATTTTATACTTTGAGGGGACTTGCACTCTTATTTTTTTTGGAGAATAATTATTCCATACTTGGAGGAATATTATTCCGCTCAAAATAGAGTACAACTGGCTCCATATGAGTTTTTACACTACAACCTTTGAAGATATCACTTTTTCTTTTGTGCATACACACATTTTTACCAAGTGAATTCTTCTATGTGGTAAAGCGGGCCTCTGAAGGGCACTTTAACTTCTTTTAGGAGGAGTATTTTCAAGAATAGATGAACCAATCTTCCTTTGAAAGCTAAAGTGTGCCTTTAAAGAGGGTTTTTTTCATATTACGCCTCAGTGGAGGGCTTTTGATCTTTGTTTTGCATTTCTGATGAAATGCTTCTTTGAAAAGTTGTACCTCTGAGGAGGGCTTTTGCACGTTTCAACACTTGGAAGTTTTATTTCAATCTCGGTGAAACGTGTGCCTCCGAAGAGTTGTGCCTCCGAAGAGGTCTTTTTGTTTGATTGTGCCCTTGGGAAGGGGTCTTTTTGTTTGATTGTGCCTATGAGAAGATGTCTTTTTGTTCGATTGTGCCTCTGGGAAGAGGTCTTTTTGTTTCTGCCCCTTGGGAGAGGCTTTTATTTTTTCCCTGTTCGCTGGGAAGCGGGCCTCCGAAGTGGGCTTTTCACATTTCGAATCACGGGAGTGTATCACCGATCACGGTGAAATGTATGCCTCTGAGTAGGGCTTTTGCCTGGAAGTTTGGAGTTTCTTTCTCTCAGTTGGACGGATTCACGGGAGTGTATCACCGATCAGTCCGCAACTTTATGTCGAGAAAGAGCTCTCTTTTTCTGGTTAGGCCCGCTCGAGGTCTTTTAGCATTTCAACTGTGGTGAAATGGGCCTCCGAAGAGGTCTTTTCACGTTTCAACACTTGGAAGTTTTATTTCAATCACGGTGAAACGTGTGCCTCTGAGTAGGGCTTTTGCCTGGAAGTTTGGTGTTTCTTTCTCTTAGTTGGATGGATTCACGGGAGTGTATCACCGATCATTCCACAACTTTATGTCGTGAAAGATCTCTCATTTTTTGGTTAAGCCCGCTCGAGGTCTTTATCCTCCGAAGAGTTATGCCTCTGAAGAGGGTTTGTGCCTCCGAAGAGGTCTTTGCTGTTTGATGCTTGCTCGCCCATATCTCTTTGCCATCTATTCATGTCGGCGATCCCCGTTATCTTTTGCAAGTGTCATCCCTTTTTAGTTGCCAATAATTTTCCTTATCTAAAGAAATATACTTCATAGTTAAGCGAGTTGGTGGTGGTAGACACGGGCTATTTAACTGGTTATTTGTTTGTACAAACATTTGCAGTTAGTTAGAAATGGTCCACTTCCATCCACATCGCTAACTTTTGTTCGAAGCACTTCTTTTGTAGGATTTGAGTATGGAAATTTTGAATGGTTTAGCGTTTGCTTGCTGGGTGATCTCGGAGATCGCTTGGTCTTGCGATGGGTAAGCTTTGTTTTTATGGCCTGCATTATTAAATCGACATTATAGTAACACAATTAACGTATTTTATATGTCGAAATAAAACATAGCAGTTTATAGTAGTAGAGAACACAAGATTTATAGTGGTTCGGCCAAAAGCTGAGCCTACATCCACTTTATAGCTTTTCATTATTCACCTGCTTTACAATTACTTTCAATACAAGAATCATATATTCGTAATTCTTTTACAACATTTCAGCAAAGCTTTTAAGTAAAATATGGACGCAAATGATTGCTGTTCCAAGCTCTTGGGATTGGTTCTCCTTCGACAGTTGTGAGTTTGAATGAGCCATCAAGAAGTTTCGTGCCTATGACATACGGCCCATCCCAGTTTGGCCCAAACACACCTGTGGCTGTCATAATTCTTTTCAGGACTAGGTCCCCAACTTCAAAGCTCCGCTGACGAACTTTGGAATTGAAGTGCCTGGCTATTCTTTGCTGATGAGCTGCAATTCTAAGCTTAGCCTCTTCTCTTCTTTCATCAAGAAGGTCAAGTGCTTCCAATTGCAATTTTTCATTCTCATCTTGATCAAAATGGATCCTTCTGTGTGAGGGGACTTCAGTTTCCACTGGAATAATCGCTTCTGATCTGTATGCCAATGAAAATGGAGTATGTCCAGTCGCAGTTTTATGGGTGGTTCTGTATGCCCATAGTGCAAGCGGTAACTTATCGACCCAACCACTTTTGCTTTTTCCAGCTGCTTTTTGATGGTTGATTTGATGATTTTGTTTACTGCTTCCACTTGCCCGTTTACCTGCGGATGAGCCACTGCTGAGAAGCTTTTTCGGATCTTAAACCGTTTGCAGAATTCTTGGAACTCCTCACTTTTAAACCGTTTGCAAATGATATTTTTAGTCACAAAACTTATCATTTTCTTAGAGGTAATAGTAGCCAATGGTTCGGCTTCAGCCCATTTAGTGAAGTAATCAACGGCAACGATAGCATATTTAATCCCCGATTTGGCAGTCGGCAAAGGCCCAACGAGATCTATTCCCCAGATGGCAAACGGCCATGGACTGACCATTTGCGTTAGCTCAGTGGAAGGTGCTCTAGGAATTTTGGCGAATCTCTGGCATTTATCACACTTTCGTGAATAGTCAGCAGCATCCTGATTAATTTCTGGCCAAAAGTATCCATAACAGAGGATTTTCTTTGCTAAAGTTTGACCACCTGTATGATCCCCACATTCCCCTCCGTGTACTTCAGTCAGAATTGTCTTAGCTTCTTCTTTTGTCACGCATCGGAGTAATGGCATTGAAAATCCTCGTCTGTACAAACGACCATCTTGAACTATATATCTGGAGGCTTTCCTCATCAGCTTCTGTCGTTCTTTTGAACTTTCTGGCAAAGAACCATTGGGTAAATATTGAAGTATCAGAGTCATCCATGATTCTTGCTCTTGGGATACATTCATAATCCAATCAACATCCATTTCATCTGTGCTTGGAGCTGACAAGACTTCGATGGGAACTAATCCCAATAGTTGAGCTTCACCAGTACTTGAATACTTTGCGAGAGAATCCGCCTTCATGTTCTCCTCTCGGGGTATATGGTTTATTGAATAACGGTCAAAATTTTGAAGAAACTCCCAGGCTTTTGATAAATAGGCGGGTAGATTCCCTCCTTTAGCTTGAAATTCCTTCTTGACTTGGCAGACAATAAGTTGAGAATCACTGAAGATCTGCAATGCCTTAATGTTTAGCTCTTTAGCGATCCTCAAACCAGCAATGAGGGCTTTGTATTCTGCTTCATTGTTTGTCGAAGGGAATTCTAGTCTCAGCGCATAACATAGAGATCGCCCTTCTGGGGTTTCAAGGACAACCCCTGCTCCGGAACAGTAATCATTCCTTGCGCCATCGACATACAATTTCCATTGGATTGGGATGTAATCAGTGGCTCCTTCCTTACTATCACCTTTATCCGTACATTCTGCGATGAAATCTGCTAAAGCTTGTCCATTGATTGCTTTCCGGGGATGGTAAGTGATGTCATATTGGCTGAGTTCAATATTCCATTTCAAAAGACGGCCCGAAGTCTCAGGACGGAATAGGACTTTCTTTAGAGGTTGATCAGTGAGGACTTTGATGGGATGAGCTTGGAAATATGGCCTCGATTTTCTTGATGCGATCAATAAACAATAGGCGAGCTTTTCCAACCTCGAATAGTTCATCTCTGCCCCAATGAATCTTTTGCTGATAAAATAGACTGGTCGTTGAATCCTTGTGTCTTCCCGTACCAACACTACACTGAGAGCATGAGATGAAATTGCCAAATATACGAAGAGATCTTCACCATTGTCAGGCTATCGGAGGCACTTCCATATGATGAACCAACTCATCGAATGCCTTCTGACATTCAGGAGTCCACTCAAAGTTTTTTCTTCCTTTCTTCAGAGCATCAAAGAATGGAATGCATTTGTCAGTGGCTTTCGAAATGAACCGACTCAAGGCAGCAACCTTTCCATTGAGACTTTGCAATTCCTTCTTCGTTCTAGGAGCCTTGACCTCTCTCAGGGCAGTGATCTAAGCTGGATTAGCTTCAATGCCCCTAGCGCTCACAATGAAACCCAGAAACTTTCCGGACTCCACTCCAAATGAACATTTCAAGGGATTAAGCTTCATTCTGTACTTTCAGAGTACTGCGAACATCTCTGCCAAGTGATCCATGTGCTCCTCTGCTTTCTTAGACTTCACTAGCATATCATCAACATAAACTTCCATTGTCTTGCCAATCTGTGGTTTAAACATGGCATTAACAAGCCATTGGTAAGTTGCCCCTGCATTCTTGAGTCCGAAAGGCATGACCTTGTAGCAGTAGAGTCCAACATCTATGATGAAGCTTGTATCCTCTCGATCTGGCTCATGCATCATAATCTGGTTATATCCGGAGTACGCATCCATAAAAGATAACAATTCATGCTCTACCGTCCCATCCACCAATTGATCGATCCTAGGCAGCGGGAAACAGTCTTTGGGGCAGGCTTTGTTCAAATCTGAAAAGTCAATGCATACTCTCCACTTTCTGTTAGCTTTTTTAACCAGCACTGGATTTGATACCCAATTTGGATAAGTAGATTCTCTGATGAAACCATTCTCCATGAGCCGATCCATTTCTTCTTTTAATGTTGTTGTCCTCTCAGGACCCTGGGTTCTTCTTTTCTGTTTCACAGGTGTAAACTTTGGATCAACGTTCAGAGTGTGTACTGCAATCTCTGGGGATATTCCATACATGTCAGCATGAGTCCAAGCGAATACATCCAAATTTACCTTCAAAAACGAAATCAGAACATTCTGAACCGTTGCGTTGAGTTGTGAACCCACATTCAGCAC
The DNA here is from genome assembly GCA_030765085.1 of Allium cepa. Taxonomy (NCBI): domain Eukaryota; kingdom Viridiplantae; phylum Streptophyta; class Magnoliopsida; order Asparagales; family Amaryllidaceae; genus Allium; species Allium cepa. Next base: position 955,775,720 of record CM060943.1, read on the forward strand.
TTTGTTCGGGTCCTTTGGGTCAACGGATACCGGCACTGTTACCTCTACCGGTACTACCCTATTCTCCCCTGCACTGGCTTTCCTTGGATCCATCTCTCTTCGTGCGGCACTACATTCACCAGTGCAGGGTCCACCCTGTAATTGCTACAAGGTTGGTTCTTTGGTCCGGATTGGAGCCACCGCACCTTTTCCCATCTCTCTTTTCCTTGATTCACGCAGCTCTGTAAGATAACATTCTCGTCCCGCATCTTGGTCTCCTTTAATCACGCCAACTCCATTATCCGTAGGGAATTTTATAGTCAGACACCACGGGGCAAGAACAGCTTTAAATGCAGCAAGAGTTGGTCGGCCTAAAAAGGCATTATAGGCAGAGAATTCTTCAACAATTATAAAGGTTTGCTTTCGAGCCACCTTCCTCAGTCCCTTTCCAAGTTCTACAAACAAATCTATGGTCCCAATCGGCTGTTTGGGTTCTCCAGCAAACCCATCAATCTTAAGTGATGAAGCTTGAACGTCAGCCCTTGGAATTTTCATTTGATCAAAGGTCTTCTTGAAGAGAATGTTGCATGAAGCTCCGCAATCAACTAGAACTCTTCTCACAGTAGCCGGCCCAATACCAGCGGATATGACCAGAGGATCTATGGTAGGAGCCTCGATACCCATAGAATCTCTGGCACTGAATACAATATCATCTGTGGAAGTCTTTTGTTGCTTTAAAGGCGCATCATTCTCTAAAACAAAAACATTCTCTTCCGCTGGTACATGCCTCAAGGCCCGGGCATACCTCTCCATCTCGCCCCAGCTTTTGCCTGCTGGGTGAGGCCCTCCAGTTATTATATTGATGACAGGTCTTTCCGATTCATGCTCTACGGCCTTCTCACTTGAGCCAGGACGGTGAGTGGGAACTTGTTGTCCTTGAGTTGACGAAGCTGGGGAATTTCTTCTCCTTTTCACATACTGCTGGAGTTTGTTTTCCTTCAAGAGTTGTTCAATTACTTCTTTAAACTGACGGCATTAGTTGGTGTCATGTCCGGGTTGGTTGTGGAACCGGCAGAACCTTCCACTTTTTTCCATCTTAATCCCAACTCTTATTTTAGGTGGTGTCGGATAATTGACATCATCCTTGGTCGCAAAGAAGATGTTCTCAGGGGTATCGGTCAAGGGTGTGAAATTGAAAGGCGGCCTTTCTTAGCATCTACCAGTTTCTTTCCACCATCATTTCCCCTTTTCTGAGTGTTAGGTTCTTTCTTGTTCGAAGAAGCACCATTATTCCCGGCTTCTGCTGATACCACCTTAGCTGGTGTTTGGAGGCTTTCCAAGCGCATGAATTCATCCGCTTTCTTGTAGAATTTGTCGAGCGAGTTTGGTTCTTTCATTTTCAACCATTTTCCAAATTCACTCAATTTGTCAATCGCCCTCATCAAGTATGTTAGGACCATGAGTGGCTCAGCATTATCTACCTCGGCCAAAGCTATGTTAAAACGATTCAAAAATGATCTGATGGATTCTCCCGGATTTTGCTCTAGACTTGACAGCGATATTATATCCTTTGCTTTAGAAGCATACAATCGAAATTGCTCCTTGAATTTCCTGGTCAAATCGGAGAATTGATCAATGGACCTGACTGGCAGCTTTGTAAACCACAATAGAGCCTCACCTTCAAGATATACCGGGAAATATCGACATTTGATTTCATCAGACGCTCTAGCACCCGTCATATGCCAGTCGTATTTATACAGGAACTCGTTAGGATCATCGTCCCCTTGTAAGCCGGAATAGTAGGGGGAACGAATTTCCTTGGGAACTCTGCCTTCAAGATCCTTTCAGTAAATGGAGTTTTGCTTGGAGCAAAACCCCACTCTTTCTCATCTTCATCTCTTCGCATATTTTCCTTCATGATTTGACGATCCATACCCGAAAAATACTCTTCATCATTTAGAGGCTCTGGAGGGCACACATCAACCACTCTCTCTGAATTCTGTCTTGACAATCGTTCACGGAGGGTCGGCTGCGGCCCTGATCCTCCAGCTTGAGGAGGAGTCCTTTCTACAGGGTCTGTGGCTCTTTGAGAAATGTTCCCTTCAACATCCTGAACTCCCATAGTAGGGTTCCCATCATTATTAACCGGTTGACGATTTGCTCCTAGCAGATCATTCAACTTACTTAAGATCAGGGCATTCTGGGCATTCTGGGCTTCCAACTGCGCATTCTGAGCATTCAATTGTTGATTCAACCCCAAAACTACGGCGTCCAATTCTACTCGCATAACTCCAACAGTTGGAGCTGCTTGACTTGAAGGAGGAGAGGTAGCAGTATTCTCTTGAACATTGTCGGATCTTACAGAACTTCGTTTTCTTCCAGGAGCCATTATTTCCAATAAACTTCTGGTTTTAAAAGAAATCCTTTCAACAAACCTTTGCGGAGCAATGGTGGAAGTACCTTTAGTTGGTCTCTCAATGAAAGCACCAAAAATGTTAACGTTTAAAATCGAACGCTAACACCCCGGTGTATATTGAGATTGAGTGAAAGCACCACCCGTGAACACGGAAACTAAAAACAAGTAGAAAAGTCACAGAGAAAGCAGAAAAGACAATAGTTTTTATAGTGGTTCGGCTTCAGGTAAGCCTACGTCCACTTTAATCCTCTTTATTACTGAATCAATTACAACTTTACAACAGTCTTCAATTACAATACTGATGAGACAAACAACTAGAACTTCGATGCAGAAGAACTCTTTGAATCCATGTTGATTGCGTTAGATTTCCTCCTGAAGTTTGCTGAGATGCCTTTCGTATTTGAAGTGTCGAGTGAGTCGAGAATTCAGCAGAGTATCTGCGCTTAAAGAGATCGGCCAAAAAGTCCCTTGAAAGTTGGAGATGACCATCTATTTATAGAGAATTCTGGGCAGGAAACATTGCCAAGTCCTAAATCGCCACCGACCTAAGTTGGGTCGTGGACGACTTAAATTAGGTCGTGGAACGGTTGCGATTCAAATGCTGGGTCGAGATTTCGAAAAGGCATCCTTGCTGAACTCCATAAGTCCTGAACCGTTTACGAGTTAAGAGGCCGCGTGCTAAGTAGCTGTATCGGACTTGCCTTCCTTGCCTGGGTCGTGTACGACTTAGCATAGGCCATAAGTCGGTTGCGACTCAAGTATAGTTCATGATCTTGTCCCTGTCCTGAGCAGTTAGAGCGGCAAACTCCCTGGATAGTTAGGTCGGCATCTATCTTAGGCCAGCACCCATGTTAGGTCGGTAGCTACCTTAGGTCGGTAGCTACCTTAGGTCGGCATCCTGTTTTAGACAGTTGGGTCGGTATCCTTTAAGTCTTGGGTCGGCGTTCTTGTTAAGTCTTACGTCGGTAACCTTGTTAAAGCATTAGGTCGGCAACCTTATTAAAGCATTAGGTCGGCATCCCTCTCAAGTAACTTAGGTCGGAATCCCTCTTAGGGCTTAGGCAGTTAGATCGGCATCCATGTTAGGTCGGCAACCTTTTGGGTCGGTAACTTTTAAGTCGCTGAGCCATGGCCGGGGCGGAGTTAACACGTGATATTCCATCTTGTAGTGGTATTGGTATTATATATGTACTTGGAGTTGATTTTCCCGCATTATATAGCGGATGAGACCCTATTGCGCCGCATAATAGCGGATAATATTTTATATAAACCCATATACCGCGATATCCCGTCTTGAAGCGAGATTGGTATTGTGCTAATATCTGTGGATGTAGGGAAACAGGTTGGAGGGATCCAAGTTGATTCCTCAACAGTATTGATTTATTTACAGATATTTACGATATATTATGTTATCATATTGACATATGATGTTTGGATGTCGTGGTTGATGTATTGGTGCTGTTGCAGCATTGGGCCTATTTTTGGAGTTCTAAAAATGTTAAAGTGGTGATTTTCAAATTTAAAAGGATTTTTAAAGTGATTTTTAAAAGTATACGTTTTATTGAATTTTTGAAATTGATTCATTTTAAATAAATAAACGTTATAATCTTTATGTTATAGAAATTATGATTTTTGTGAAATATAACCAAAATGTGATTTTTGAAATAAGTAGTTGAGATTTTTGTAAAATGATTTAAATTGGGATTTTTGAATTATTATAAACGATTTATGTAAAAGATTTAAAAAAACTGATATTTATAAATTAAAATATTGGGATTATGAAACGGGTTTTTATAAGTGTTAAAATGAAGTATAAATGGATTTCATAAGTGAATGAAATTTATAGATTTATAAATTGTGAAGTTACAAAATTAATAGATTTTTGTAAAGTAAAAGAATTATAAGTAACTAACTTATAAATTGGATTTTGGCATTTAAATGAGATATAAATAGAATTTGTTAATTAAGGGATTTTATAAGTTGAAGTTTTTTTAAAATATATGTAAATGTGAATTTATAAACATTGTTTTATAAATCCAAAATCGACTTATTTTGATAAGTTAATTATTATAGCTTATTAAAGGAGATATATTCACGATTTTGGACAGTGGATAATCCTTTAAAATAAAATGTGTAGAAACGTTGAATTTGGTTAACGAAGTATATTCATGATTTTGGACAGTGAATAATATATTAAAGAAAAGTTTTAGGGAAGTGATATTTTAAATAGAATTAAAATGATTTGAAGTTTTTTTAAAATGTATTAAGTATCGAAACCATTGATTTAAACATTCATTGTTGAAATAGACGTTTTCGAGAAATAAGGAAATGGTGGATTATAACACTGTTGTTATAGTAAATGATTTTCGAAAGTAAATGTTTTATATAGTATTGGGATTTATCTATCTATCTAAATTTCGTATCCATACTAGTGATTTTGGGCTGTCGTAACGATGTTTCACGCAACATTCGTTTTGACTCAAATGAATGTGTTTAAGAGAATGTTTTCCTTAAAGAATAAATTTTAAACTTAATTTTAATCTAAGTATATTGAATATTTTCTAAGTATTGAAATTAAATAGATTTATGAATTACTTATTGTTAAATAAGTATGGAAATGTTTTCCAACATGAAGTGAAATGTTTTGAGATTATATCTTTTAAAGATAAATTGAAAGTGAATATTTGAAGTCGATTTGAAAATCATATATCAATGGATATTTAGAAATTTAAATTCACATGGAATTTATGAAGGGAAGGGAAATTTGATTAAAAATAAAAAAATTATTTATTTTTGAAGTGTGGGAAAATACATCTTGTAAAGATATTTTTGGAAAATAAATAGTTTAGGAAATTATTTGGAATATGGTGATGTTGTGCATATCTATTGATAATTAAATAACCGACTATCAATATTTACCTTTAAATGGGTATTTGTTGTGATTTGCTTGAATTTGAATGCTACACTTATTTTAAAATAAGCGCTCATTATTTGGTTTAGCCGGGAGAGGACCTTTGGGTCATGAATCCTATTCCGAATAGTGATATGTCGTAATGGATAGCATTTGAAGACCGGTGTTGAAGACTGGATATTTTCGAAAACGGAAGGATTACCGTCGAATGTCTCCGCATCGGCTGATCTCCGATATAGAGATTTTATCACCCTTTGTGATGGGAAGTCCGGTCGTGATTAGTGAATATCCGGATTTCAAGGGCTTCTTTGGAAGTTCCTTCGGTTCCGTTCAATCCTGGAACGGACTTGTATGGATGTGTGTTTGACGTTACAATTTGAGATGTAAAGCTGGTTTCTTTCAAATATATTTCTGTTGGTGGCGGAGAATTTATTCTCTTAGCTTAACACCCTTCTCTAAAGACATACGAGCTAAGAGGTTATGTAGTTGATGGTTACTAGTGATACATTCCCAATTCGGTAATGTGGCATACGAAGTGATGTTGATCATTTGTTGATCAAAGCATAGCTTTTGTATAAAGCGTAGCTTTGTGGACGAGAGTTCGTTGGACCTCACACCCCGAAATGGTCAAAACAGGAAAGATGCAGCAAGGTTTTAGGGAGTAGCGCCCCTTAGGGTATGTCATTTCCTTCTGGATATAAGTGGTATCAGGAGCCCAGATACTTAACTTTGGTGGATGTCGCAAATATATATGACTTTGTGATGTAATGTAATAACTGATATAGTTCTTTGTTTTAAAGCTATTCATTTATCTATTATATGTTGTTCCGCTGCGATTGTGAGATTCTGATATTGTTTCTATTGCTTCTTCTTTCTTTCTTACTTCTTCTATCTTTTTCTTCTTCAACCCTAACAATTTAGTTTTTCCGGCCTTCGATTGCTCGGTAGTTGATATAGTGGACGTATTGATGTCGATTTTCGTGAGTTGAAAATTCGTATCGTTAGACTAACCATTGAGCCGGTGCAACGGAATAGTATATTAACAGTATGTCCGAGAAACCTGAAACTCAAATAATTCAGAACATCGACGTAGTACAATAATGGTACGTCCGATGAACCAAAACTCAAATAATTCAGAACATCGACGCAGTACAACAATGGTACGTCCGATGAACCGAAACTCAAATAATTCCGAACAATGATGCAGCATAATAACGGTACATCCAATGAACCGAAAAGCCGAGACATCGATGTAGTACAATAACGGTACATCCGATGAACCGAACACCATAAAAGAAAATGGGTCACTAGCCCATAAAAGAAATGAGACGAAGCTCAATAGAACGAGGCACAGCCCCCCACGTGGACAAAGAGACATCGCATAATGCTAGTCTAAACCATAAAATGATCACCATTGATCAATAAGTGTAAATTACACTAAACTAGTAAATAAATGAGTTTAGCTTCATGTCCTATAAACACTGGCTTAACTTAAATATTTACGAACAGATTATAGAATTCCACTCGAAAATTGTCACAAGAGTTTCAATCGAACAAGTCTAAAAATTAATCGACAAAGTAAACGAAAGCGTTTCATACCACTTGTTATGCTAAGTCATTTAATAGGATTTCTCGAACGAATGAGGTAAAGGTTTGTATATACTAATAGATTAGAAAATGGTTTTAAAAGCGAGTTTGATATTGAAAGTAAATGTTGAAATCGTTTTTATGAAAGAGTTTGAATATTCACTACTAGTATAGAAACCTTTGCATTTTAAAGTGACGAACCATAGAAATGATTGTAGAAACAATCAATCATCAAAAATTCACATTCGAATACGTGAATTAAATCCAAAGAAACCGTTACCAAATCCATCAAAATGGATATTTCCAAAAATCCGGAAAAAGAAGTCATCAAAGTCGATAAAAGTGATAACAACTAATCAGATCAACATAAATCGATAAACATTGGAAATTTACTCAAAAATTAAGCGAACAGGCAAAACTGCACAATTCCAAACGTCTCAGTTTCGGTCCAGACGTCTGGATTTGGTCTTTGGAAATATTCTTGAAAACCACCCAAACGTTTGAAATTTCAAAGTAATCGTCTGAAACCTATTTTAGACGTCTGAACCATAATTTCAAGCGTCTGAAATTAGTCTCTGCCATTTTTATTTTCCTGCCGTATATTTTTTCTCTAGAAGGCATAAGCAGACGTCTGGAATTGATATCCAGACGTCTGAACACCTGGTAAGGGAAACAGTTTACCTAGGCCTTGATGGCCAAAACGAATCAGAGGCTATCGGACGAGCGACGGAGACTGGGGATTTATGCCAAGTGACAACCAAGCCTTATAGGCTCTTCGATACACCCCAAATAACATATTTAAACATCCATAGTAGGATTTTCATAAAATTCAACTTCAAAACCAAAAATTGGAAAATTCACCAAATCAATTCAAATCAAAAGAAAATGAACATGAATAGATGTTAGGAATTCATACCTAGCTACAAAGAAAGTTATAAACATAGATGTGAGTTCAAGAACTCACCTTTAAACCCAAAAACACAAGCGAGAAGCTATAAAACAAGGTAAGATCAACCACTCTTCAATTTTAACCCAAGAAGCTTCAATCTAAGCTCATAAGAAAAATATTTCCTATGTTAGGGTTTAGAAAATGTTGAAATTTGAAGAGAGATTGAGATGGAGAAGACGAAGAGGATGCTTACCCAAGCTTCTACTTGATTTCTAGCTTGAAGTTGATTTTTCCTAAGAGGATTGGGCTTAGGAATTTGTAGTTTCTTTTCTCTTCCCCCATTTTTATCTTAGATTCAGAGTATTGGGAAATGAGAATGAATAAAGAGGAGAGGGGGTGGAGTTAAGGTATTATGTTGGGTTATTGGGCTGATCCCAAACCCAAAGCCCAATAAAGAAAATAGCAAAATTCTATTCAAATCCAAACATATCAATGTTTATACTCAAAAAGATCGCAAATGCCATTTTGGACTCAATGGAAGTGGTCTTGAGTCCTAATTCGACTGTATGCAAAAATTAGCATTTCGTACGTTAATCCGACTAACGATGCTATATTTAAATATGCAATCGTAAAATATGCGGGTTGTTGCGGACTTTCCTCCTTAAAGAAATTCCATCCTCGCAATTCTTAAGAAGAAAACAAAGAGTAAAAACCATAAAAGCATATCAACACAAAAGAAAATTTGATTTAAGAAGTTCACCTTTAAAGAGCACGAGAGAGTAAGTCCGGATGTGTTCGCTCGATGAATTCTCTGGATTCCCAAGAGCGATCCTTAGGATTTGAGGACCATTGAACTTTCATAAGCGGGACATCTTTATTACAAAGACGTTTAACCTCCATAGAAATGATACGAATAGGATGTTGCTCATAAGTCAAATTAGGCGAAACTTCAATTTCTTCAATAACACCGGGCTCAAGAATAGAATCAGAATTCCTAAGGCATTTCCATAGTTGAGAGATGTGGAAAACATCGTGAATAACAGAAAATTGAGCTGGTAATAAAAGGCGACAAGCCACGGAACCAATGCGTTTGGTGATGGGAAATGGACCTATAAATCGAGGTGCCAACTTTCTCGATCGACTGAAACGCGCAACACCCTTCATATGTGAAACACGAATAAACACCTAATCTCCTATAGAAAATTCTAATTTCCTTCTTCGGTTATCGGCATAGGGTTTTTGTCTACTTTGAGCTTCTTTCATCCTATGACGAATAAGGTCAATCTTTTCTGTGGAATCACGAATAAAATCTGGACCTACGACCAACTTCTCACCGGCCTTAAGACAACAAGAAGGAGATCGGCATGGCCTTTCATAGAGTGCCTCGAAAGGTGCCATACCAATACTAGATTGGAAGCTATTATTATAGGAAAACTCAACAAGAGAAATATGATCTTCCCAACTTCCACCAAAATCAAGAACACTGCACGAAGAAGATCTTCAAGAGTTTGATTTTCACGCTCGGTTTGTCCATCGGACTGAGGATGATAAGCGGTGCTAAAATTAAGCTTCGTTCCCAAAGCTTTTTGAAGACTCTTCCAAAATCCACTGGTAAATAATGGATCATGATCACTAATAATAGAATTACGAACTCCATGAAATTTAACAATTTCTTTAACATAGAGTTTGGCCAAAAGAGGACGGTCTGATTAGACCGAACGGGTATAAAATGGGCTAATTTTGTAAGGCTATCAAGTATCAACAATCATCCATAAACTATCATGGCCCGAACGAGAAAGGAAAAGACCGTCAATAAAGTCCATGGAGACTTGATCCCACTTCCAAACTGGAATGTCCAAAGGTTGCAATAACCCACCGGGCATTTGATGCTCAGCCTTAATGAGTTGGTAAGTCATGCAATGCTTAATGAAGTTAGCAATATCATATTTCATTCCATCCCAATAATAAAGTCGCTTCATATCCGCGTACATTTTACTACTATCGGGATGAATGATAAATTTAGAGTGATGAGAATCTTCTAAAATGTCTTTATGAAGATTACCAATATTCGGCATGATAACTCTACCAAATTTTCGAATGCCGCCACGAGCATCGATTTCAAAGTCTTTCAAACCATCACTATTTCTATCCCGACGACTTTGGCTAAGAAGAACCAATTCAGGATCATGCTTTTGAGCTTCAAGAATACGGTTTAAAAGAGAAGGATGAGCCTCAAGGCTACATAGAAAAAGAGATGAACATGAACCGGATTCAAGATCTCGAATCTCACAAGTAGACAAAGTCTCGAGATCATTCCATTCGGATATCATCATAGAAACAACCGCTGTTGATGCAAGGAGCTCGAGCCAACATTGTTGACGCAAATTAAGTTTCTTTTGAGAAAATAAATACTTCAAAATTTTTGATCGGTGTATAGAACAAATTTCTCACCCAAAAGATAATGACGCCAAATTCGAAGGGCGAAAACAATAGCCGCGAGCTCTAAATCAAGAGTGGCATATCTAGTCTCGGCAGGTTTTAATTGCCTAGAAGCATAAGCGATAACACGTTCCCTTTGCATGAGAACGACACCCAAACCAAAACGACTAGCATCGGTGTAAACAATAAAGTCTTAGTTCCCCTCGGAAATCATAAGAATAGGAGCATCGGAAAGGGGTTCTTTTAATCTCTGAAAAGAAGCTTCACATTTGTTTGACTAAATGTACTTAACTCCCTTCTTTGTCAAACTAGTAAAGGGCACGGAAATTATTGAAAAGTCTTTTATGAACCAAAGGTAATAACCTGCCAATCCAAGAAAGCTATGAATTTCCATCACACTCTCCGGTCTCTTCCAATTTTGAATCGCTTCAATCTTAGAAGGATCCATGGAAATTCCAGATTCAGAAATAATATGTCCAAGAAATTTCACCAGGGATTGCCAAAAGTGGCACTTAGAAAATTTTGCTTTCAATTGATTGCTCCTAAGAGTTTCCAACACAATCCAAAGATGCTTTTCATGCTCTTCCTTGGTTTTAGAATAAACAAGAATGCCATCCATAAAGATGTGAACAAATCGATCGAGGAAGTCTTTGAAAACTCTATTCATAAGGTCAACGAAATAAGTTGGAGCATTCGTTAAACCAAATGACATAATAAGTCATTCATAAGATCCATAACGAGTACAGAATGATGTCAAAGGAATACTATCCTCTACAATACGAAGCTGATGAAAACCAGTTGCTAAGTCTAACTGTGAAAAGACGCCAGCACCGCTAAGTTGATGAATAGATCATCAATCCGAGGTAAATGATATTTATTCTTGATGATGAGATCATTAAGCTTGTGGTAGTCAACACAAAGCCTAAGTGTACCATCGGATTTCTTCACAAAATAGCTGAAGCTCCCCAAGGAGAGGAACTAAAACAAATAAATTGCTTCGCTTCTAATTCGGTTAATTCTTTACGCATCTCCTTATTTTCCTTATTGGACATACGATAAGGAAAACGAGTGATAGGTAGAGCTCCAGGGATCAAATTAATTCTAAACTCAATTGCTCGCTTAGGGGGTAATCCTAAAACGGGATCGAATATGTCGGAAAATTCACGATTAACCGGAATAAGGGAAATGACATCTTCCTCATCATCATTATTGTCATCATGAGGGTTTTAGAGAGTATATGGATGCCACTGAATTAGAATCTGAATCTTTAAGCACAATAGAAATCTACTTAGCAGATTGAGGATGTCAAAGATGAATAGTCCTCTCAAGACATAGGATACGGACTTCATAACGGTTAAACCAATCCATTCCCAAAATCATTTCGAAGCCTAAGTAACGCATAACATGCAAATCGGCTCGGAAAGAATAACCACATAAATTAATCTCGACATCTTTACAAAGAAAACTGAGTGCTGTAGATCCACCAACCGGATTCGCAATTCTCAGTGAAGTCATCAAAGTCATAACACTTAAAGAAAAAGTATCAACAAGTTCTTTTGATATAAAAGAATAGGATGCACCCGTATCAAAAAGAACTCGAATAGGATGATCACGAAACATTATAATAACATTAAGGATAGAACGATAAATACCTTGACCAAGAGAAGTGTTACCAGGCGCTTGTACAACATTTAGCTTTCCCTCTTTCTTGCTTGTAAGTTTGGGGCATGAAGATATAAGATGACCTGAACTTTTACAATAACAACAAAAGAGAGGTTTCAGGCATCTATTAGCATAATGGTCCTTAGAACCACAATGGTAGCATTGCCCACGACGAGAGTTAGGAGTCTTTGCTACCGAAGTTGCTTGCTTCCCTTTATTGTTGGGATAAGGACCTTTGAACTTAATAGGCCTCTTCTTGTTATTGTTGAAGTACTGTTTGGCACTCACAACTTCAACATCACCTTCCTTATCGGCCTCTTTAATTCGAAGAGCGATATCAACAAGCTGATCAAAAAAAAATTCCATTTTCAAGAGCAGAGGCTTTTTGAGGTTCTTGTTCGACCCATAAACAACTTTTGATTTTTTTTCAATGGGGTATTAATATACTCAACCCCATATTTAGAGAGATATTCAAAAGATGCGACGTAATCCGTCGTAGAAGATTCACCTTGAACAAGGTCAATAAAATGCCGAGCTAAAATTACTTTTTCAGCTTCCGGCACAAATTTCAACTCGAACCTTTTCCAGAATTGCTCCCAAGTAAGATCCGATTCAATAATTTCAAAAACCAAAAGCTCATACCAATCTAATGCTCTTTCTTGGAGCATGCTAGAAGCCACTTGGACTCAATGTATATCAACAAGATTCATGCGAGAAAAGATGTGATTGCATGATTTAAGCCAAGCTTGAATTTCTATAACGCTTTCGGATCCGTAGAATGGCCTTCCACCCAAATCGGTATAGTCTCTGCACAAGCGTGCAAACCCGGATCTAGGATGAGTAGGCTCTGGAATAGGTCTGACAGCTTGAGCATTCTTTACAAGATCTAAAAGCTGTTGGGCAGACATAAATACTCCATCCTGAGGATTAGCACTAGATTGAACAGCACTGGGATGGCCTGGTCTAACCATTTCTCTTCTTTAGAAAGAAAGAAAGAAGAAGAAAAATTTATTCTCAGAATGAATATCAAATAATCATGATTGATAAAACAAGGAATCATAAAAGAAAATAGGATAGGACGAGTTTTTCCAATGACTCGAATTAAATCCTAAGGCACGATTCCTAAGAGAGACTTAGGACGACGATCCTTGCTATAAAATTCTATATTGTTCCGAAGTTTGGCTCTGGTACCAAGCTGTGACACCCCACCTCTATGCTCACACTAGCAAAGGAAACTACGGAGTAATGCCGTCAATTAGCACGAAGAATAAGGCTGTTGAGGAGAGACCATATGTGTAATTGATTTGTGCGAATACCGATACGCCAGATAGATAGTCACGCATTTTGTTTCAAGAGGAAATCCGACATACCGATACAAACTCAAAGCTACTACACAATGGCTATGTGGTCTTCGGAAACAAATATAAAATAAGCATAACACAAATCAGTCACAGATATTCATATCACAAAGACGGAAATAGATATGAATATAACATGTAAAAGTGTACATCAAAGTAGTGGTCATGTAAGATCCACTACACCAAAGAAGAATAGGTACGAATGCTAGACAAAAGAATACGTATACATAAAGGAGTCTCTATCTCGAATGTATACAACAAGAACTACTAAATTAAGTAGTTAGCCCAAAAGTCAGATGTAGGATCATGATAGAAGTCAAGCAGAAGCACCTAAAATACCTCGGTATGACCCGAGTATTATTTAAAAACAAAATAATAAACGGACCAGTCTAGCTATAATTATCATATAAAATGAGACAGAATAAGAGATATGACAAAAGCATATGATAACAATAATGCCATACTGTAGCAATTATACATTTAACAACCAAAAAATCATACAATATCTCAAGAATATCAAAACACCAAAAAGAATGTCATATTCTTTATTTTATTCAGAAAACCACAAATATTGACAAACATATCAATGCCAATCGCAAAAATCGGTGAAACACAAATTCTAGAAATCACCAATTAGAAATCCAGAAATCTTAAAGGGGGAAGTCTATCATAAACGGAAGCATAAAAACTCACCAACACATGCATCACACACGGAAAGCTATTCCATGGTCGCTAACCATTGAGTCGGTGCAACGACGTAGCATATTAACAGTACGTCCGAGGAACCCAAAACAAAAATAATTCAGAACATCGGCGTGGTACAATAACGATACGTCCGGTGAACCGAAACTCAAATAATTCAGAACATCAATGCAGTACAATAATGGTACATCCAATGAACCGAAACTTAAATAATTCGGAACAATGACGCAGTACAATAACGGTACGTCCAATGCACTGAAAAGTCGGCACATCGATGTAGTACAATAACGGTACATCCGATGAACCGAACACTATAAAAGAACATGGGTCGCTAGCCCATAAAAGAAATGAGACGAAGCTCAATAGAATGAGGTACAGTCCCCCACGTGGACAAAGAGACATCGCATAACGCTAGTCTAAACCATAAAATGATCACCATTGACCAATAAGTGTAAATTACACTAAGCAAGTAAATAAATGAGTTTAGCTTCATGTTCCATAACCACTGGCTTAACTTAAATATTTACGAACAGATTGTAGAATTCCACTCGAAAATTGTCATTAGAGTTTCAATTGAACAAGTCTAAGAATTAATCGACAAATTAAACGCAAGCGTTTCATACCACTTGTTTTGTTAAGTCGTTTAATTGGATTTCTCGAACGAATGAGGTAAAGGTTTGTTTATACTAATAGATTAGAAAACGGTTTTAAAAGCGAGTTTGATATTGAAAGTAAATGTTGAAATCGTTTTGATGAAAGAGTTTGAATATTTACTACTAGTATAGAAACCTTTGCATTGTAAAGTGACAAACCATAGAAATGATTGTAGAAACAATCAATCATCAAAAATTCACATTCGAAGACGTGAATTAAATCCAAAGAAATCGATACAAAATCCATCAAAATGGATATTTCCAAAAATCCATAAAACGAAGTCATCAAAGTCGATAAAAGTGATAACAACTAATCTGATCAACATAAATCAATAAACATTGGAAATTTACTCAAAAATTAGGCAAATAGGCAAAACTGCACGGTTCCAGATGTCTGGGGGCCAATCCAGACGTCTGGACTTGGTCTTTAGAAATATTCTAGAAAACCACCCTGACGTATGAAATTTCAAAGTAGACGTCTGAAACCCCTTTCAGACGTCTGAACCATAATTTCAAACGTCTGAAATTAGTCTACACCAATTTTATTTTCCTACCGTATAATTTTTTCTCCAGAAGGCATAACCAGACGTCTGGAATTGATATCCAAACATCTGAACACCTGGTTGGGGAAACAGTTTGCCTAGGCCTTGATGATCCAAACGAATCGGAGGCTATCGGACGAGCGACGGAGACAAGGGATTTATGCCAAGCGACAACCCAGCCTTTTAGGCTATTAGATACACCCTAAATAACATATTCAAACATCCATAGTAGGATTTTCATAAAATTGGACTTCGAAACCAAAAATTAGAAAATTCACCAAATCAATTCAAATCAAAAGCAAATGAACAAGAATAGTGGTTAGAAATTCATACCTAACCACAAAGAAAGTTATAGAATAGATGTGAGTTCAAGAACTCACCTTTAAACCCAAAAACACAAGCGAGAAGCTATAAAACAAGGTAAGATCAACCACTCTTCAATTTTAACCCAAGAAGCTTCAATCTAAGCTCATAAGAAAAATATTTCCCAAGTTAGGGTTTAGGAATTTTTGAAATTTGAAGAGATATTGAGATGGAGCAGACGAAGAGGATGCTTACCTAAGCTTCTCCTTGATTCCTAGCTTAAAGTTGATTTTTCCTAAGAGGATTAGGGCTTAGGAATTTCTAGTTTCTTATCTCTTCCCCCATTTTTATCTTAGCTTGAGAGTATTAGGAAATTAAAATGAATGAAGAGGAGAGGGGGTGGAGTTAGGGTATAATGTTGGGTTATTGGGCTGAACCCAAACCCAAAGCCCAATAAAGAAAATAGCGAAATTCTACTCAACTCCAAACATATCAATATTTATACTCAAAAAAGTCGCAAACGCCATTTTGGACTCAATGGAAGTGGTCTCGAGTCCTAATTCAATTGTTTGCAAAAATAGCATTTCAGACTTTAATCCGACTAACGATGTTATATTTAAATAAAATATTTAAATATACAATCGTAAAATATGCGGGTTGTTGCATGTAACGACCCGCAAAACCGTACCCCTTGAGTCATCACTATTCTAACTAAATCAACTCAAGTTGTACAGAAATACGAACCATTTGGGTTAAAGAAGAAGAGGTAGAAGAAGAAAATAGATATCAACAATAGAATCTAACAATCGCAGCGGAATAAAATATAATAGATAATAAGTAATCTTTACTCAAAGATCAAATATATCAGTTTATATATTACATCATCAGAGTACATCAATCACAGCTCAATATCAATAACATTCATCTGGATACACAGCTACTCTATACAGCGGAATATATATAAAACAAGTACGGAAGTACATACCGTCATCCAGCTCATCTCTTGAGCTCCACAGCATCATATCCTGTATCCTATAATACTCGGTCTGACCCAAGCATTACAGTTAAATAACACCCGAGTCAGTCTGGAATACCAGCGTGAGAAAATCACACTCAATTGATTATTAAAGTTTCAAGAATCCTTTGAAAAAAAAACATCTTGTAAGACCACGCCACAAATAAACATGTCGGGTTTTTACCTTACGATGGCTAAATCATTTTTTTATTATAAAATCCTCTGATATTATAATAGGGTCTATTCACAAATACTTATAAAATAGCCGAAATTGTTACATCTATTAAATTCCAGCTACTAGCCACAAAGTGGGTAATACAAACAACACTCATACAAGGCACGTAGGGAGAATGGATTTCTAACTAATGACTAGGCACTGGGGTACCACTTGTCACAGTACGTGGCCTAGATCACAGTACTGAGGCGTATGCCCGCTCCCCTGCAACACAAAGCCGGAACTACCCCTTACTGGATAATCTCGAGTGAGATCACCCCGCGGTTGGGATCAGCAACCGCCCACTAAGCCGAAATAGAAAGGGACATCTAGACGGGGATGACCTCACCCTGCTTGGGTGCTACCTACAAAGCCTTGTTGCATAACCCCTGATTTTCAGTCATTCCCATTTAATGAGGCTTGAGGCTAAGCGTTACCTTTTCAGAACATATCCCTTAGAATGCCCATCGTCCACCTGACGATGTTCCCGAAAGCATTCATCCATACAAGTCCGTCCCGGGTTCGAACGGAACCGAAGGCACTATTCCGACTACATCCATTTTGGAAATATCCTCAGGATTAGTAGCGACTAGCCCTTGCACTTCACTACTCTATTTTCAAATCCAAACTCGTTTCCCACGAAACCTACAAACCGAGTCGACGTGGTTTTCGAGAAATAAGTCTCGATCCCGGTCTCTTCGAAATGATCAACGCATTTGGCCAATATTGATAGTCGGTTATTTAACTATCAATTAATATTCACAAACAACCATCAACCAATAAATAATTTCCTAAATTGTTTATTTATCCCAAAAATATCTCCACAAGATAAATTTCCACTTTTCAAACCCTTTTGAAATCAGTTTCCAACTACCTTCCTTTCTCAGAATAAATTCTAAGTATTTTCTATTTCCACTGAAATCACTAAGCATAAAATTTAGATTTTTAAAATAATTTAAAAAACTTTACTTTGAAATATACTTTAAACATTTAAGTTAAAACTACCTCAATAATTTATTAAAAACACATACTATACGAATATTTTAAAATAAGGTTACTTTATAAATATAAAACTAGGTTTCCACTTTTAAAGACAAAACACTAAGTCACCTTTAAATAATTATTACAATAATAGATTTGAAAAATATTTACTTTAGAATTTTAAGCATTCACAAATAATAAATTTTCTAAAACAAAACAACATCAAACTTTTATATTACATTTTAAAATTTACTTTGAAAACGTACTTGGCCATCCAGGGAAATATACTTCTCTTCACATCCTTTAAAAATAAATCACTATTTATTTTTAAACAATTTTTCTCATTCCTTTAATAAATTCCCACCTTGAATTATCCTTCCAAATATCCAATTTCAAACACTTAAATCAAATTTCCAAATTGATTTCCAATTTACTTCATTTATTCCAAAATCCTATAATTTTAGATTTTATTCCTCAATTCTGATTTAAAATACTTTTAACTGAAAATTCCAATTTTAGATTTCTCAAATTACTTCTTAATCCTTTTAAATAAATTTAAACTTTGAAATTTAAAATAATTCTTTATTTCTTTAATTGATATCATTTAAGTTTACTATTTATTAATTTCTGCTTATTCAAAACCTTTTTCCTCCATACGCGAAATTACTTATTATTATTTAAATTTCATTTCCATTCCTTCCAATTCATTCTTAATTTATTCAAATTCACTATAATTATTTTACTTAAAATTTACTCTTTTATTTTCTTTTCAAAAATCCAATTCTATATATTTCGATAACTCAGTGCACCGAAATATATTCAAGCAAATCATAGCAATCAATATTTCCAATTAACAATAATATTCATCACAGAATATCAAATATCCATAACACAGAATATCGAACAATTCTAAATAATTTTGAGGAATCCTGTTGGATCCCTCCAACCTATTTTCCCTGCATCCACAGACGTTAGCACAATATATAATACCAATTACAAAATATACCATACTATAGAACATCAATCAATTCAACCATTCAAACAATTATTAAATTTAATCATTTAAATTTAATTTTAATTCAGCTGAGTGAGATTAACTCACCTTTGCTATTATTTGCAATCCACTTCAACTTTGCCTTGGTTTCACGGTTTTTCGACCTTGTATAAACATTAGATGATTTTCATTAATATTCGAACCAATCGAATAATTAAATTTCTATTTAGTAAATTTAACTAACTAGTGACTTTATTTTAAAAGTTCTCGTTCCAACAAATTCTCCTTAAATAAATTTATTTTTAGTGATTACAATAAATTAATCAGTTTATTAAACAAGTTAATTACTTATAACACATTTTTAAAACCAGCTAGTAAATTAAAATGTGTACATACAGGTTTATTTCTATTTTTGAAATCACTTATATTTATAAAACTAATTTATGTTGATTAAAAATCAAGTTTTATGCAAATTCTATATTTTCAAAAGCTATATACAAAAACATTTCTGTCTACTATATATTTTATAATATGCGTAAATGTATATATATTTTTATTCTCTGGTATATATATTTAAATAAAAAGTATGTGTATTTATTCTGGTATTATATCTTTCCATCATAGTTATCAATATACATATAATTATAAAATTTAAATTAAAACAGAACCATTTTAAATTAAAACATGCATTTTATTCTCTGATATTCTTATCTCTGATTGTAAACAATTTAAAGAAACAATCAAAAATGAAATAACTCATAGCCCACAAACCCAACTCTCGACTTCTAAGCAATCGCGGCCGCCATCTCCTGCGACGAACTCGGGCACTGCAGAACCTAACCGCGCACCTCGAAGCATCGTAGCAACATTTGTGGCCTTCCCTCCCTCGACAGCCTTGCTTTCACCCTAAATCCATTCTCTACTGAACCCTAACCTCGATTGAATGCCCCCCACTCGAGCCCTAACTCACGACCACACTCGTACTTCACGACAACGACTCGGTCTCCTAGCGTCGATCGAACGACTCGTGACAACCCCTAAAGGCGAAACCCTACTCATGAAAAAAGTCCTCCTACACGCAATTCGAACTCGCGATGCCACACATCACCCTCTCTTATTTCTGATCTGACATGATGTTCGATCTATTGAGGCTCAACTTTTCATATGTGGGCGATTCGTTTGAAAGGGGAAAAGGATAGGGCTGGAACAAATTTTTAAACTGGAGAAAATGGTAAAGGAACGCGATCCCCTCTTTAATATGTTCAGCCATTAGTTTTCATTTATTGGAGCGAGATTTCTTCCGGACGTTATATTTGAAAAGAAGGGGTGACAATACGCGATTTAATAAAGGAAGTTGTCGGCTTGGATGTGATGGATGCGTGATTTCTGACTGAAAGAAAGGAGAGGGATGGGTTGCGTGTTTGAACCAGTGTTTTGAAAAAGTATTGATGGAGAAAGATTTTCAACTGCAGGCTGAGCAGGATATATAAATATATATGTATATGTAAATATATTAATTAAATTCAAATTGTCCCGATATAAAATTTAAGCGTGTTTACTTATCGTGTGCTCACATAACAACTCCAAATGCTATGAAAATTGAAATCCGCTAATAATACAATATTATGCATCCATTGGAACTGGTTTCGTCGAATTCCGAGACTGCGCCTCAGAACGCTATTTCTAAATTCAATTTAAGCAATAAAATTTTAAAACCGAACAAACCACTGTTAATTTCGATTTTACAACTTCTATTATCTTCGGTGTTATCAATATAAATTTTACAAGCCTTCAAATTATTTTCAACAGGCTTATAACTTCAGATTCAACATTTTACTCAATTTCCAATTATTTAATTTAATAATTAAATTACTGAATAAATGGTGATATTTGAATTTAAGTTAAAATTAACTTTTAAATATTTAAAATCAATTTAATATTCCAATTTTAAATGCCTAAAAATTCCGGTTCATCACATTCCTCCCCCTTAAAAGAATTTCGTCCCCGAAATTACTAATTAGGAAGAATGGTCCAATACCCGTTTACTTATTCCTAAAACCCAACAATTCAACATCTTACCAACTATCTTTTTATAAAAGACCCATTACCATCCTTACTAATCTTCCCCAAGTTACCCATAGTTTCAAAAAATATTACCTACTCAATCATTCAAATTTCAATTTTAAATCAATTTTAAAATTAATAGAATTTTCTCAAAAAATTTCTAACTCTCTAAATTTCTGGAAAATTTTGCCAGCGTCTCCTTTACGCGGCTAGCTCGGTACAACTACAAAATGGCTCTATGGCTTCCCAAATCCAAAAAGAAAACAAAAGGCCAAGTGGCTAGATCCAAAAACCCAATCAAATTTCACAGAAATTTAAACACATACCGTTT
The DNA here is from genome assembly GCA_030765085.1 of Allium cepa. Classification (NCBI taxonomy): domain Eukaryota; kingdom Viridiplantae; phylum Streptophyta; class Magnoliopsida; order Asparagales; family Amaryllidaceae; genus Allium; species Allium cepa. The sequence continues at coordinate 955,796,760 of CM060943.1, forward strand.
TTGGTCGGGCAATTCTAATTTATTACCTAAAATCAAAACCAATTTTCCTTTCCCTTTTTCATACCTGCGTATCATGTTTAGCAATAATATCCAATCACAACATTCAAAAATATTTTATTGACTTCTTTTACACATTTTCAACATTTGTTTTACTTAAGCCCGTACGATGCACATACATCATCCGTACGCAATACTGAATCCGATCGCTTACTCGATCACACAATTTCACTCCGAACTAGTATCGTCCACCCGACTTCCTAGTGCGGACTCAGATCTGGTTTCTTGATCAGAGACCGTCATTCTCCTTGCATAGTCATAACTATGATAGAGAATTTCCAGAATCAATCAAAATCCATATCCAGGGTTCGCCGTCGAAAATCGAGTGAAAAATCCTAACTCGGATCGATAAAATTATCTCGAAATTCTGTGCCCGAATCTGGATCAAATAGCTATGCGAATAAAATAATATACGTACATCTTACGTATTCGCCCCAGTTGATTATCAACTATATCAATTTCCTTTCTATTCTCATTTATTTTGACTGTTATTCACTTATTCACACTTTCCCTTGCCATAACTTCTAGTTTTAATCTTTTTGTATTCCAATTCCAAATAAATTCAATTTGCGAATTAATTTCAAACCTCAATACTTTTATCCAAATTTCATTTTCAATTTTTCTTGAGTTTAGTTCACCTTCCAATTCAAAATATTGAGTTCAATTCATCTCATTTCAAACGATATTCGATTTATCATTCCTTAAATTAATTTCACTTACTAATACGTTTTTATATCTCAAATAAAAGTTTATTTGCAAACTTTTTCTATCTTTAATTTCTTTGAACAATATCTTTAGTTCATCTTACTTTACTTAAACAATTTAAATTAGATTTCAACATTCAGTTATAATTCTATTTGCTTAACAAATTTAAATCATTTGTCGTTAGTGAAAATTTTCAAAAGATTCAAAAAAATTCTAACTCCCAAAATTTTTGAAACTTTTTGCCAGACTCTCCTTTATACGGAGGAGCTTTTGCAATTTGACAAGAGATATAAATATATATACATCGACCCACACGGTCGGAAAACAGAAAAACATTTCATATTTCCTATTTGTATTGCGTAGGCGTACCTTATTTAGCATTTTAAGCAAACGGCTTATTTATTTTAGCTGTTAGCGCGGGCAAAACTAGTCAACGGCTTCCAAAAACCTGTACTTACTCAAATTAAACATGTCAGTGTCAAATATACAAAGTTTATTAGCATTTCAATTAATTCCAATAGCCAAACACATGTATACACAAGCAATATACACTAAACACTTACCATAAGCAAATTTATTAGGCTCCACACAATTTAAATGCTTTCAATCCATATTCAAACCATCCTATTCAATTCAAATGATTACACCACTCTCTACTTAACTCAATTTCATTCTTAGTCCAAACAAACTCATTTAAAATGAATTAATCCCAAAAGCAATCCAACTCCCATTTTCCAAAGTCAAATCCTCATTAATATAACTTACGTTAATTAACTCAATTACTAATTTCATTTCATTTACCAAACAAGTTTTATTCAAAATCATTTCATAAAACTCGACACAACCATTTCACAATTTTACTTAAATCAAGCTTTTATTCAAATATTACTTAAGTTATTTATTTTGCGTCAAGTTATTTCAACTTTAAAACTCAAGTTATATATATATATATATATATATATATTATAAGCACTTTCCAATTTAAATCCTTAATTTGATTTCAATTACCAACCAATTTCATCTGCTAACTAATTTAAATTAGTTTATTCAGTCAACCATTTTGAATTTCATACTTCCAATTATATTCAATTCACCGACGATCCAAGCTGAATTCATTTACACTTCATTGTTTACATTTAATTTATTTTTCATCCAAACAAGCCCATATTTATTACAATTGATTCAAAGACCAATTTTATTGGCTTCTGTTGACCTATAGAATTTACATAATCTCGTTTACGTCAAACGACAATTATTTTTATGCAAATTCAGTGATATTTACTTAAAAGAATATCCATTCCGATCCTGTTTATAACTATTTTAAATTAATACCAATTCAATCTATACTTAATTTGATTTCATTTTAATCGATTCCGTTCAATTTATTTCGCATTCCATATCCACATTCAATTTATTTAAATCCATTTATTAATCTTGGTACATTTCATATTGGTTACATCAAATACTCATTTCATAATTTATTTGCAAACTAAATATTGCCACATTAAATTGGTATTCGACTTTCATTTAACCAATTCAAGTTCTATCTCCATATTTCATTACCAATTAATTATTAATTTGTTTATTCATGTTTATTCCCAACATTTTATTTTTATCTCAAAACCACTTTAACTATTTTACTAGAGGTCAATTTATTTTATAATTTAAGTTTTAAATTTTTTTCATTCACTTCCGAGTATCAAATCAATTTTATTTTAGCTTATTTATTCCACTTCTAAATTTATAAGTCACTAACTTATTTATTTTCATACTTTCATCAATGGACAACCAATCTCATTTACTTTTAACTTGGAATTGTACATTTTATTTAGCCAATATATTTTTATTATTCCATAAATATTTAAAATAAAATTCAAGAGTTCAAACAATTTCCCAAAATTTCAAAATCACTTTTGAAATCAACTACGTCCAAAATCCATTGTCAAATTCAATTATCCCTTTTGGTTTTCAAAACCAAACCCAGTTCGCAAACAATTCCGATTTAAAATAATCAGGTAGCAATTCCTCTCTTGGAAACTCGAAAATGAACACCGATGATGTCACGATCATCATCGGAACTATTTTCCAGCGACCGAAAGAGTTTAGTGCTTTTATCTCTTTAACAACATTTTTAATATTTTTAATTTTCAAATCTCACAAGATTTCAAATTCAACACAAAAATATTTCCAAAATGTTACTATTATTCTTCCAACCCTTTTGAAAGCCGTTTTCAAACCCAAAGGAATTTAAATTTTTCCCAAAAATTCCAAATTGCAATTCTTTAAATCTATATTCAAACATTCTCTGGAATTTATCTCATTTCAATTTTCAAAGGTTTCTCTGGCATTCTATTTCAAAATTGTAATCACCTTTACAATGTACATTTACAAATCTCATTTGTGTACGAAGTTTATTTCAATTTATAAATTACATTTATAATCTATATTTCGAATTCCATTTTGTTATACAAATTTATTCTTCAACTTTGGTTATAAGTTTTCAATTTCTTATTCAATTTCTACACAATAGTGTTAATAATTTAATATTATCATTCCTTAACAATCAAGCATCCAGATACTACAATACTTTACAAAAATTATATCTTTTATACAAAAAAATAAATTGGGTAAAATTATTTCATTTACCCCACTTTAAAATAATACTGTGTCGAATTGTCCTATTCAAGTGTTTAGAAATCCCTATCAATAACGTTAATTACTCGTATTGACCAGAATCCATAAACTACTCAATAAACCAATCAACACAATATAAAATCATTTTATATTCACTAACAAATGCACGCTCATATCTATTAATACGCTCAAACTCAGTCTAGAGTACTATTGACTCTATTTCAATGAGTAATTCCCACCAGAGCCAAGGTTATCACCAACGTAAGCTCTGATACCAACTGCAACGACCCGCAAAACCGTACCCCTTGAGTCATCACTATTCTAACTAAATCAATTCAAGTTGTACAGAAATATGAACCATTTGGGTTAAACAAGAAGAGGTAGAAGAAGAAAATAGAAATCAACAACAGAATCTAACCATCGCAGCGGAATAAAATATAATAGATAATAAGTAATCTTTACTCAAAGATCAAATATATCAGTTTATATATTACATCATCAGAGTACATCAATCACAGCTCAATATCAATAACATACATTTGGATACACAACTACTCTATACAGTGGAATATATATAAAACAAGTATGGAAGTACGTATCGTCATCCAGCTCGTCTCCTGAGCTCCACAGCATCGTATCCTGTATCCTATAATACTCGGTCTGACCCGAGCATTACAGTTAAATAACACCCGAGTCAGTCTGGAATACCAGCATGAGAAAATCACACTCAATTGATTATTAAAGTTTCAAAAATCCTTTGAAAAACAAAAGCATCTCGTAAGACCACGCCACAAATAAACATGTCGGGTTTTTACCTTACTATAGCTAAATCATTTTTTTTATAAAATCCTTTGATATTATAATATGGTCTATACACAAATAGTTATAAAATAGCCAAAATTGTTACATTTATTAAATTCCAGCTACTAGCCACAAAGTGGGTAATACAAACAAAACTCGTACAAGGCACGTAGGGAGAATGGATTTCCAACTAATGACTAGGCACTGGGGTACCACCTATCACAGTAAGTGGCCTAGATCACAGTACCGAGGAGTATGCCCGCTCCCCTACAACACAAAACCGGAACTACCCCTGGCTGGATAATCCCGAGTGAGATCACCCCGCGGTTGGGATCAGTAACCGCCCACTAAGCCGAAATAAAAAGGGACATCTAGACAGGGATGACCTCACCCTGCTTGGGTGCTACCCACCCAGCCTTGGTGCATAACCCCTGATTTTCAGTCATTCCCATTTGGTGAGGCTTGAGGCTAAGTGTTACCTTTTCAGAACATATCCCTTAAAATGCCCATCGTCCGCCTGACGATGTTCCCGAAAGCATTCATCCACACAAGTCCTTCCCAGGTTCGAACGGAACCGAAGGCACTATTCCTACTACATCCATTTTGGAAATATCCTCAGGATTAGTAGCGACTAGCCCTTGCACTTCACTGCTCCATTTTTGAATCCAAACTCGTTTCCCATGAAATCTACAAACCGAATCGAAGTGGTTTTCGAGAAATAAATCTCGATCCCGGTCTCTTCGAAACGATCAACGTATTTGGCCAATATTGATTGTCCGTTATTTAACTATCAATGAATATTCACAAACAACCATCAACCAATAAATAATTTCCCAAATTATTTATTTATTCCAAAAATATCTCCACAAGATAAATTTCCACTTTTCAAACCCTTTTGAAATCAGTTTCCAACTACCATCCTTTCTCAGAATAAATTATAAGAATTTTCTTTTTCCACTGAAATCACCAAGCATAAAATTTAAGATTTTTAAAAGAACTTCAAACGCTTTACGTTGAAATATACTTTAAAACATTTAAGTTAAAACTACTTCAATAATTTATTAAAAACACATATTATACGAATATTTGAAAATAAGGTTGCTTTATAAATATAAAACTAGGTTTCCACTTTTTAAAACAAAACACTAAGTCACCTTTAAATAATTATTACAATAATAGATTTGAAAGATATTTACTTTAGAATTTTAAGCATTCAGAAGTAATAAATTTTCTAAAACATGCTTTTTAAACAACATTAAACTTTTATCTTACATTTTAAAATTTACTTTGAAAACGTACTTGGCCATCTAGGAAAATATACTTCTCTTCACATCCCTTAAAAATAAATCACTATTTATTTTTAAACAATTTTTCTCATTCCTTTAATAAATTCCCACCTTGAATTTATTGTTCCAAATATCCAGTTTCAAACACTTAAATCAAATTTCCAAATTGATTTCCACTTTACTTCATTCATTCCAAAATCCTATAATTTCAGATTTTATTCCTTAATTATGATTTAAAATACTTTTAACTGAAAATTACAATTTTAGATTTCTCAAATTACTTCTTAATCCTTTTAAATAAATTTAAACTTTGAAATTTAAAATAATTCTTTATTCCTTTAATTGATATCACTTAAGTTTACTATTTATTAATTTCTGCTTATTCAAAACCTTCCTCCATACTCGAAATTATTTATTAGTATTTAAATTTCATTTCCATTCCTTCCAATTCATTCTTAATTTATTCAAATTCACTATAATTATTTTACTTAAAATTTACTCTTTTATTTTCTTTTCAAAAATCCAATTCTATATATTTCGATAACTCAGTGCACCGAAATATATTGAAGCAAATCATAGCAATCAGTATTTCCAATTAACAATAATATTCATCACAGAATATCAAATATCCGTAACACGGAATATCGAACAATTCTAAATAATTTTGAGGAATCCTGTTGGATCCCTCCAACCTGTTTTCCCTGCATCCACAGACGTTAGCACAATATATAATACCAATTACAAAATATACCATACTATAGCACATCAATCAATTCAACCATTCAAACAATTATTAAATTTAACCATTTAATTTTAATTTCAATTCAGCTGAGTGAGACTTTGCCTTGGTTTCATGGTTTTTTGACCTTCATTAGATGATTTTCATTAATATTCGAACCGATCGAATAATTAAATTTCTATTTGTTAAATTTAACTAACTAGTGACTTTATTTTAAAAGTTCTCGTTCCAACAAATTCTCGTTAAATAAATTTATTTTTAGTGACTACAATAAATTAATCAGTTTATTAAACAAGTTAATTACTTATAACACATTTTTAAAACCAGCTAGTAAATTAAAATGTGTACATACAGGTTTATTTCTATTTTTGAAATCACTTATATTTATAAAAATAATCTATGTTGATTAAAAATCAAGTTTTATGCAAATTCTATATTTTCAAAAGCTATATACAAAAACATTTCTGTCTACTATATATTTTAAAATATGTGAAAATGCATATGCATTTTTATTCTCTGGTCTATATGTTTAAATAAAAAGTATGTGTATTTATTCTAGTATTATATCTCTCCATCACAGTTATCAATATACATATAATTTTAAATTTTAAATTAAAACAGAACCATTTAAATTAAAACATGCATTTTATTCTCTGATATTCTTATCTTTGATTGTAAACAATTTAAAGAAACAATCAAAAAAGAAATACCTCACAGCCAAAAACCCAACTCTCGACTTCTAAGCAATTGAGGCCGCCATCTCCTACGACGAACTCGAGCACTGCAGAACCTAACCGCGCACCTCGAAGCATCGTCGCAACATCTGTGGCCTTCCCTCCCTCGACAGCCTTGCTTTCACCCTAAATCCATTCGCTGCTGAACCCTAACCTCGATCGAATGCCCCCCACTCGAGCCCTAACTCACGACCACACTCGTACTTCGCAACAACGACTTGGTCTCCTAGCGTCGATCGAATGAGTCGTGACAACCCCTAAAGGTGAAACCCTACTCATGAAAACTGTCCTCCTACACGCAAATCGAACTTGCGATGCCACACATCGCCCTCTCTAATTTCCGATCTGACATGATGTTCGATCTATTGAGGCTCAACTTTTCAGATGGGCGCGATTCGTTTGAAAGGGGAAAAGGATAGGGCTGGAACAAAATTTTAAACTGGAGAAAATGGTAAAGGAAGCGGTCCCCTCTTTAATATGTTCAGCCATTAGTTTTTATTTATTGGAATGAGATTTCTTCAGGAGATTATATTTGAAAAGAAAGGGTGACAATACGCGATTTAATAAAGGAAGTTGTCGGCTTGGACGTGATGGATGTGTGATTTCTGACTGAAAGAAAGGAGAGGGGTGGGTTGTGTGTTTGAACTAGTGTTTTGGAAAAGTGTTGATGGAGAAAGATTTTCAACTGTAGGCTGAGTAGGATATATATATATATATATATATATTAAATTCAAATTGTCCCGATATAAAATTTCAGCGCGTTTACTTACTGTGTGCTCACATAACAACTCCAAATGCTACGAAAATTGACATCCGTTAATAATACAATATTACGGATCAAATGGAACTGGTTTCGTCGAATTCCGTGACTGCGCATCGGAAGGCTATTTCTAAATTCAATCTAAACAATAAAATTTTAAAACCGAACAAACCACTGTTAATTTCGATTTTACAACTTCTATTATCTTCAGTGTTATCAATATAAATTTTACAAGCCTTCAAATTATTTTCAACAGGCTTAAAACTTCAGATTCAACATTTTACTCGATTTCCAATTATTTAATTTAATAATTAAATTACTGAATAAATGGTAATATTTGAATTTAAGTTAAAGTTAACTTTTAAATATTTAAAATCAATTTGATATTCCAATTTTAAATGCCTAAAAATTCCGGGTTGTCACATTACAGACCCCTTCTCGTTACAACTCATATGATAGTTTTAGAGGGACATATACTGGTGCAATACTGTCATGACCCTAATTTTGACTAACATTATTTAGGACATTTAATTAGATAAATTAAATCGAATAATGTGGATAGTTAAGGGATTGAGAATTGTTAGTTTAGAAGGAGTCGTGCCTTATTGAATGTATAAGCAAAAGAGAATTGAGTGTCCTAAATAAGGGTAAAATGGAATATAAGTAAGTTTAGAAAGAGTCGTGCCTTATTGAATGTATAAGCAAAAGAGAATTGAATATAAGTAAGTATGAGGAATATGATAAGGGTAAAATGGAAACTTTCATTCTAGTACCCAAAACCTTTCTATTCTTCATTACTTATTCATTTTAACAACCCCATTGAGCTCAACCGACCACCATTAAGGAGATTCAAGAAGAAGAAAAGCTAGGATTCAAATAAAAAGCTTAAGCAAATCAATCAAAGGGCAAATCTCAACCTACTTCACACCTAGCCACGGTGAATAATTTGATTTACATCTCACTTTTGATAATGATCTCGGTAACAAGGTTTGATCCGAACTATTTTACTAGTAATATGCCATGTTATGTTTGTTTAAATGGATATATATGTTTGCTGATGATTTATATGTTTTCATATGAATTTATGATATGTAGAAATTAGAGAACCTATCAAATGACATCAAAATGAGTTGTGTTTTTGATATATGGTCAAAAACATTATTTTAGGGTTTCAAGTTTCATAATTTTCTAAGTAATTATGGATTTATTATGAATTTTTATGAGAGAAAATAGTTAATATTGGGTTTAAATTATTTAAGGCAATTATATAATGATTTCGGGTCTGAAATTTATATGTGTTATAAAACATATTAAAAATGAGTTATTGTGTTTTTTGCGGAATTTTCCTAAGTATTTTACTATGGTTATAAAATTATTTAAGTCAACGGACTTAAATGTTTTACTTGTTTTGTGAAAGAGGAGGGCTTATTTGTTATAATGTTTTTAATTGTAATTTTGAATTCGACATCCTTTTTAGAAAGGAAGTTTGATAAAGAGTGGGCAAAAAATCATATTTTGACAAATTAGGCAGGTTAGGTGAAAAAAATTACTTTGAAAGGCAATAAACAAGTTTTTTTTTTTCAAATTACAACTTCGTCGGACCTTAGCTTGCTTCCATCACCATGTCCAGTTAGGTCTTTCGCAACTATTCGAAACCAATGCAAATGATATCAAGCAATTGGTATGTAGTGTATTGGAGAAAGGCAAAAGGAATGATGGTGTCGAAGGCATGCTTTCGAACGGGTTGAAGCCACTCCAATTAGATTTTGAATCAATCAACTTACCGTTGTTTAGAAAAAGAGGCCTTCGAACAGTTGCAGCTTGCCTTTGTTTTAGAAAAGAACTTTCGAAAGAGTTGTCGCGTACTTTAGTTTTAAAAGAAGCTTTTGAAAGCATAGCCGCATTTGAACCTATTTGATACCCATGCTGCAGCATTCATACCTTTCGAATTAGTTAAAGCCGTTATAGTCTTAAAACAATTTTTTGAAAGGGGTACTTTCGCCTTTTAACTTTGAAGTTGCCTTCTCAATTCTTTTGAAAGGGTCGTATAGCCGCTTTCAAATGGATTTAGAGGCAATGGTTTGTAAAGGTGGTTTTCGAAACTATCCTCTTTCTTGTACTTGGGATTAATTCTTTCAAAAGTAATGCTTTCGCCTCTGTTCTTTATGACCCTTAAGTGGTATAAAAGGTTAAACCCAATGGTTTCAAAAGGAATAATTTTAAATGGCTTCGAAGCAATGTTTGCACAAACTCTTACTTGGACCCAATGCTTTCGAAAGGTATGTTATAAGTGTTTCAAAGGGGAAGTCCCCAATGCTTTCGAAAGGTATAATTTAAGTGTTCTAAAAGGATTTTTTTAAGTGTTTTGAAAGAAAGGTTTCCAACTCTTTTGAAGAAGAAGTTTAAATGGTTTCGAAATGGTATGTATAAGGTTTTATATAATGGTTTCGAAAAAGATGCTTTCAATTATTTTGAAAGGGATTGTTTAAGGTTTTAAGAAAAGGTTTCGAAGGCATTGTTTTGGCCCTATAGCCTAAAGTTTTTAAGTTAAAAAGAGGTTTTAGCTTATTTGAAAGGATAGACAATCCCATTGATTAGATTTAATAGACATTGTTTTGTGTAAAGCATATATCATAGCATAAGTATTTTAAGTAAAGCAAAGAGTATGATTTTCTTGTTAAATAAAGATATGATTTAAAGGGTAAATCATTTGTAAAGATTGTTTTCAAGGACATGAAATTTGAATAGTGTAGTTAATCCTAAGTATATGGCTCAGATGGGACTAATATGGGGCCGCGCTTTATAATTTAGCTAATAACCCCTATCTAATATAAGTCCAAAATTCTAGTGTGTAGGGCTTTGTTACAGGTAAGACAAAAATGATGTTACACACAGAAAGGGAAATACAGAGTCAACATAGGTTATTGGTGAGCCCGCAAAACCATTAGGATCAGTTGACCCTGTTAGGAACTGAGTTGATGATGTTTTGATGACAACAACCTTATATAGTTATTATACTTTAGTTTATAAAATATATACTAACATTTCCATATATATATATATATATATATGTATGTATGTATGTATGTATGTATATAGGAAGTATATGCAGGTATCATCGAAGACTGATCAGTATAAAGACTCAAGCATCAAAATGAAGATTAAAGATTCAAGATTCAAGATTCAAGACTCTAGAGAATCAAGATTTCAAGATCTCAAGATAAGTGTCTAGTATTTTGTTAAAACTTCATAATAGCACTCTCGTCTTTCTTCCAATTTTCTTTTGGGATGGAACCCAATTTCTATCGAAACCAGTGGCTTACAAACCCACGACAAGTAGCTTACAAACCTATGACAAGTGGCTTACAAACCCACGAAAATCAAAATCATTTAAACTACTTTGTACAAGTTCTCGAGTCCTATGGAGGAGCTCTGTAGGAAGGTTCTTGCAATTTCAGTTTGAATAGATTTTTCAAAATGTTTTTAAATCTGTTTTCAAAATGTTTTAGCTTTCAAAATCATGTTTTCAAAAATGTTTTCGAACTTTGTTTTAGCCTTAAAATATTCCTCTATTCTAATTTTAAAAACTTCTAATTTTAAAACATCAAAACTTATTCTGATTTTAAATATTACTTATATAATTGACGGTCTATATCAATTATATATATACATATTTAAAATAATGTTTCATATTCATTCTCTATCTCAAAATATTGTTTAAACACTTTACTTTGCTTCAGAGAAGTTTCGACTTGTTTTAAATTCAATTGTCTTTACAAAACAACATCTCTATAATTTTAAACTAAGGATGTCGACATATGGGGATACCCCATATCGACATGGTGACAGTTGGATTCAAAATTCAATTTTCAAAAGAAGTGTCCATTCGTTCGAAAAAATTTCGCCAATGGTTATGGATGTTGTGCATCTATATAAAGGCTTCCAAAACGAATTTTTTTTTAACAGCTACTTTCTTATTTTCTTCACTCTTTCTTCTCCACCATTCCATATCCATAAAACTTCATATTTTCAAGATCGTGCCATCATTCTGCCAAATTCTCAATAGGAAATCCTTTAGATACTCTCTCTATTTGATTCTCCATCATTCTACTAAAGATCAAAGTGCTATTCATAGTTGTAGGATTAATTTGTATTCAAAAAGTCCATAGAGTCTATCCATTAAAAAGGATTGTTATTAAGAAGTATTAGGGTGATCTTGTGTCCCGTAAATCAAAAGAGTTTACCCCAGACTCGGAGATAGGAGGGTTCCTCAAGGCCTTAGAAATTGAGGGTTGTAATTTGGATATTGGCTTATAAAAATCTGTACAAGGATATTGCCTTGGTGCAGGACTGGATGTAGGAGGATTCCGAACCAGTATAAAATCCGGTGTGTTCTTTCCTTTTACTTGCTTTACTTTACTATTTGCATTTGTTATATGTTCTGTGATCATTCTGTGTTAGAATTCTGTTTAGATTTGTGTTGAAAGTTTTAATTTAGTCATATAATTCATATATTCTTTAAAACACTATTCAACCCCCCTCTGGTGTTATTTCCGCCTTAAGATCCTTAATCCGCATCCCCAACAATTGGTATTAGAGCATTGGTTTTCATTATTTTCATAATCTGAAATTTTGAAAAGTTTTAATGGCACAATACACTAATAATGTCACTCCTGTCACCGCTACTTCTGTCAACACAAGCACTAACACTAGTTCATTTGTAGAAGGTCAGTCTACTGTCAGACCACCACTTTTTAATGGCAGTAGTTATGCATATTGGGCATGTAGGATGAAAATTTATTTACAATCCATAAGTTTAGATACTTGGAATATGACACAAACTGAATATGTTGAACCAACTACTAACTTTGCCCAGTGGACTACTGAGCAAAAGACGGTTGCACAAAACAATTCTAAGGCTATGAATATACTATTTTGTTCACTAGATAAGAATGAGTTTAATAGAGTCTCTGTTTGTAAGTCTACATTTGAAATCTGGAAAACTTTGCAAGTAACTCATGAAGGAACAAGCAAAGTAAAACAGACTAAAATTTCCATATGAACTAACCAGTTTCAATTGTTTAAAATGCATGAAAATGAGTCCATTTCCGACATGTATTGTCGATTTCAAGATATTGTACATTCATTGATTGCTTTAGGAAAGGGTTTCTCAGAAGAAGATCAAGTCAGAAAGATACTCAATTCACTCACTCCAGAATGGGATCAAAAGACACTTACTATTGAAGAGGCAAATGATGTTAGTCAAATGAAGATCGAAGAGTTAATCGGTAATCTAATGTCTTATGAAGTTCAACTACAAGGGAGAAAAGAATCTAAGGCAACGGAAAAGAAATCGATCGCATTCAAAGCAACAACTAGAGATTCAGAACAAGATAGTGATGAAGAAATTGCTTTCATGACCAGAAATTTCAGAAAGTTTCTGAAGTATAGAAAGATGAATAACTTTAAAAGAAATGATCAAAGGAATTCCAGAAATACTTCGGAGAACAACAACAATTACAACAACAACAACAATGGTGATAGATGCTACAACTGCAACAAAACAGGGCACTACAAGATTGATTGTCCATATCCAGACAAACAGACATTTCAACCAAACAACGAGCAACTAAGGAAAAGAAAGAAGGCATATGCAGCAACTCTTGACGATTCAGATTCATCCAGTGATGATGAGAAGAAAACTGATAATTCAAATCTGTGCTTCACTGCTATTCTCGAATCGGAAGACGATCGGAGTTTGGATCTAAAAATAGGTACATGTTTATTTTAATTTTATTGGATGCTTGTTTGTTTTGATTATGCTTGCAATTCCTTGAATTTTTAAATTCAAAATTACCCTTTGAAATTTTAATTTTTAAATTCAAAATAATATTATTTTAATAATATTTTAAATATTAAAATATTTTAATATTATTATATTTAATATTATTACTGGAATTATATATAGATATAGAATATATATTAGTTTTCTTAAGATTTTAGGAATTTCTTAGATTATAGGAATAGACGCCTCTTTTCAAATTCAACAGGCACATGTCGACATGCCAGGATACCCCATGTCGACATGTCTCTCAGAAATTTGATTTCAAAATTTGAATTCAAACTTTTGAATTTTCCTCCATCTTTTCACTTACTTCAAAATTCTGAAAAGATACCTCTTGACCAGAGAACATGACTTTAGAGAATCTATTTAATATACTTCTCTTATCATCTCTTTTCACTTTATTCTCATAATTCAAACTTTCTTCATTATCTTCTACTTCTCTCAAACACTCATCAATGGCTTCCTCAAGTACCCCATCAACTATGAGGCTGACCAAATCCATCAAAAATGATCTTTTTAATGACCCGGGGGCTATCAAAGCTTACATAAGTTATGTAAACTATGGTAAAGTCAATACCGGAATATTTGCTATTTTTGATGATTTTCCTTCTTATGAAATCGATCAACTTTTTGAAGAAAACTCCATTCTTAGCTTGATTGATAACAAGCAAAATGATTTCGTTTGTTATCCTAACCTTGTCAAAATGTTTTATGCAAACCTAAACCGTGAAGTTTATAATGGAAATGAAGAACAAATTTGGAGTAGTGTTAAAGGAACACTTATGTTTTGGATTCCGATATTTTGGGTACTACTTTGGGTTGCAAATCTACCGGTATGAATCTCTCGCAATTTCAAATCAATGAAACCGATCGAGAGACTTTTCATCACATTTTTGAATGCGATGACCACATGGATTTTAAGAATCGCTTTTTCCACCCAAAAGCAAGAATTGTCAACCTTCTTATTCAACACATCATTATTCCTAGGTCGAGAAACTACAATAATCCCACCTCAAAAGTGTGTAAAGCTCTTTTTGCTATATTTGGAAAATATGATATTAATTGGGCATAAACTATTTTGGATGAGTTAAGACCCAAAAATTTTACTATGGGAGAAAACACTCTTTATCATGGAATTTATCTTACTCGGATTTTCAATTATTTTGGTGTGGATGTTAAAAATGAAGAGTTTGTAAGTAGGAAAGTGTTCAATCATGGGAACATTTCCCTTATGAAAATCCCACTTATGTTTCAACCATATGAAACACTTACTGAAAAGGAAGAGAGACTTGCTCATGAAGAGATGGAAGAAGAGGGAGAAGAAGAGGAAGAAGAAGGGGAAGGAATGGAAATTGAAGAAGAAGAGGAAGATGAAGAAACCTCTTTGGAAAGTATAGAGTATCCACATACACCCGCTAATCCATCCAACAAAACCATACTCAAGAACCAAAAGATACTTGCTCAAAACCAAAAGGTTCTTAAGAGATCTATTAGCAAGAAAATGGATAAAATCTCTACCAAGATCGACGAGTTCTTTGGGAAGATAGGCAGGAAACTTGGCTTGTCCTCATCATCATTTCATCAAACTAATCCTAGCCATTATTTCTCTAGCTATCTTTTATCTATCTTTGTATTTTCTATTTTTTTTGGTTAATATTATGTAATGTTAACTAATATAAGTAATGCTATCTTATTCTCTGTTTTTCAGCTTTATATATCTCTGATAGTTATTTATTTTAAGTTTATATAGGTCCACTAGTATAAAAATAAACTTAGAAATCAAAAATAACTCAACTTGGTCATTCTGTCTAGACCATGTCGACATGCCCCATCCCCCCATGTCGACATATAACAGTCAAAAAGTAGTTACAATTTCTAACTTCAAATTCTTGTAACTACCAAGTGACAATTCATTTTGAACGGCCAATAACTCCTATAAATAACTATTTCTTCCAGAAAAACTTCTCTACCTCCATTTCTAATTATCTCCTCTCATACTTCAACTTATTTCTTAAATTATGGCTTCTCCAATTAAAAATTTAAGTGAAAATCTTGAAGAAACTCTTACTTCTTTCAAGAATATTCTCTCTTTTATACTTAGAAATCAAAGGCACTTAGAATTAAGCCAAATGCAGATGATCAAAGAGCAAGAGAAACACTTCGACGCACTTCGTTGGATGATCTCAAGCCTTAGCAAAGACGAACCCGAAGCAAATCCACCAGTCACTCTCGACAAAGATAATTGGGATGTTATCAAAACTGATCCTATCTTTGGAGAAGATGGATGGGTGGAAGTCCCAAGGAATGTCTGATCATTATGTATGTTTGTTTGTTTGATTTGATTTGATTTAGACTTGATTAGGATTTGATTGAATTGTTTATTTAAGTCTGATTTGGATTTGGTTTGTATATAACTTCATATACTATACATGATTGGTTTGCTATGTATGATATTGATTTGATTGTCAAGTTACACTTATATATATGTTCACACACTTGATCACTTACACGTTCACTTTACACTTTTATTCTATATATATCTGATTATCTTAGAGTAGGTTAATCTTTTATTCCTTTTTGTTGATGACAAAGGGAGAGAAAGTTATAAAAATATATGTGCTTGGTGTAAGGGGGAGTCATGGAATAAAGGGGAGTTGTAGTTTTAAGAAGAAGTCACGGAGTAAGGGGGAGTTATGAAGAGTTATGGTATGGTAAGAATATTTTATAAATAAAGGTTGTCATCATCAAAAAGTGGGAGATTATTAGGAACTGGGTTGATGATGTTTTGATGACAACAACCTTATATAGTTATTATACTTTACTTTATAAAATATATACTAACATTTCCATATAGATATATGTGTGTATGTGTGTAGGAAGTATATGCAGGTATCATCGAAGACTGATCAGTATAAAGACTCAAGCATCAAAATGAAGATTAGAGATTCAAGATTCAAGACTCTAGAGAATCAAGATTTCAAGGTCTCAAGATAAGTGTCTAGTATTTTGTTAAAACTTCATAATAGCACTCTCATCTTTCTTCTAATTTTCTTTTGGGATGGAACCCAATTTCTATCGAAACAAGTGGCTTACAAACCCACGACAAGTGGCTTACAAACCTACGACAAGTGGCTTACAAACCCACGAAAATCAAAATCATTTAAACTACTTTGCACAAGTTCTCGAGTCCTATGGAGGAGCTCTGTAGGAAGGTTCTTGCAATTTCAGTTTGAATAGATTTTTCAAAATGTTTTTAAATCTGTTTTCAAAATATTTTAGCTTTCAAAATCATGTTTTCAAAAATGTTTTCAAACTTTGTTTTAGCCTTAAAATATTCCTCTATTCTGATTTTAAAAACTTCTAATTTTAAAACATCAAAACTTATTCTGATTTTAAATATTACTTATATAATTGATGGTCTATATCAATTATATATATATATATATATTTATTTAAAATAATGTTTTATATTCATTCTCTATCTCAAAATATTGTTTAAACACTTTACTTTGCTTCAGAGAAGTTTCAAATTGTTTTAAATTCAATTGTCTTTATAAAACAACATCTCTATAATTTTGAAGTAAGGGATGTCGACATATGGGGATACCCCATGTCGACATGGTGACAGTTGGATTCAAAATTCAATTTTCAAAAGAAGTGTCCATTCGTTCGAAAACCTTTCGCCAATGGTTATGACTGTTGTGCATCTATATAAAGGCTTCCAAAACGAATTTTTTTTAACAACTACTTTCTTATTTTCTTCACTCTTTTTTCTCCACCATTCCATATGCATAAAACTTCATATTTTCAAGATCGTGCCATCGTTCTGCAAAATTCTCGATAGGAAATCATTTAGATACTCTCTCTATTTGATTCTCCATCATTCTGCTAAAGATCAAAGTGCTATTCAGAGTTATAGGATTAATTTGTATTCAAAAAGTCCATAGAGTCTATCCATTCAAAAGGATTGTTATTAAGAAGTATTAGGGTGATCTTGTGTCCCGTAAATCAATAGTGTTTACCCAAGACTCGGAGATAGGAGGGTTCCTCAAGGCCTTAGAAATTGAGGGTTGTAATTTGGATATTGGCTTGTAAAAATCTGTACAAGGATATTGCCTTGGTGTAGGACTGGATGTAGGAGGATTCCGAACCAGTATAAAATCTGGTGTGTTCTTTCCTTTTACTTGGTTTACTTTACTATTTGCATTTGTTATATGTTCTGTGATCATTCTGTGTTAGAATTCTGTTTAGATTTGTGTTGAAAGTTTTAATTTAGTCATATAGTTCATATATTCTTTAAAACACTATTCACCCCCCCTATAGTGTTATTTCCGCCTTAAGATCCTTAATCCGCATCCCCAACAGACCCTGGAAGAAGAAAGTTAAGGGCAGATAGCCCAGTATTATGTCTAATAGAAATTAGAATGTTTATTATTTCTGGTAGGCCCAAGTCAGCCAGTGGTTAACAGTTAGCCCGATAAAACTATAGTGTGGACAGGTAGACCATTGATTACCTGATTTATATACATATATGTTATTGTTATTATTGTTATAATCAGTTTGATTGCAGGTTTTTGATTTGCAAAACATATGATTTTAAAAGAATATTAGTCAGGGGAAACTCATTCCGCTAAGCGGCGTGGTCTCACTTAATATCCAAAAACCAAGATGTAATGGAATTATTCACACCGGGCTTCATGTCTTACTCGAAGGTTATGTTGTCGCCATAAACTTTCGGGTGCTCAAAATTAAATTTGAGTAGATTCGTAGTTAAGGACTTTTTAGGTTTAGTAGGTTAGACGAATAAGCTTCCGAAGACGTGTAGGAGGCAAAGCTAGTTATGCAGGATCTATTTATTATTATTTCCGCTATGATGTATTTATGACTGATATGTTTATCTAGTACTCTAACCATCCAAGGGGCATCGTCATATATCGCCTTTGGCGTAATTTGTATTAATTTTATACGATCAAATCTTGGGAATCATTTTGGGATTATGTAATTGAATATGGAATGTTGATTTGAAATGTAATCAAAAAAGCTATTTTTGAAATTTGTGTTGATTTTGTTTCATATTCATGTGCTTTTGATATTATGGATTGTTAGTTCCTAAGATGATGGTTTTGATGACAACAACCTTAGGACCTTTTATAAAATATAAATAATAATATTCTTGTCAAGATATATATGTATATGCAGGGTATATATATATATATATATATATATATATGCAGGTACCGAGAATGAAGACTATAGAGTATAAAGATTCAAGACCGACGAATTCAAGATTGAAGAAATCAAGACTAGAGACCCATGAGTATCAAGAGTTTAAGAGTTCAAGATATGTAATAGAGTCTAGATTTATGTTAAAACTTCATAATAGCACTAAAAATTTTATTTCGATTTTAATTATGCAATGGAATACACCTTCTCACTTTAATAGTGGGATGGAACCTACGACCTCTTTAGTGTGATGGAACCCACGATCTTCTCTAGTGGAATGGAATCCATGAAATATTCAAAATAATTTATTTTAACTATTTTTCCAAAAAATATCTTTTTTAAATTCATCTCTATCAATTTAAATATTTTATCCTTAATTCAAAAACTATTCCTATCATCTTTTAATATTTTGATCTCAAATCATCTCTTGTTTTTTTAAACTTTCTTTTGATTTTAATATTTTTAGCTTTAAATCACAAAAATATATTTTAAAGAAGTCAATACTTAGTTTTTAATATTATTTTTATATTATAGATTGATTATATATTTTAAGATTACTTTTTAAAACTCTTTTACAAGTTTAACTATATTCAAAATGGCTTACAAATTTTAAAAATTGCTTTGACAAGTTTTAGAATAGAAATCATTTTAAAGAAAAATCAATTTTCAAAAATAACATAGACATGTCGACATCCCTATACCCCCCATGTCGACATAGTAGCCGTAGATTTCAAATTTCAAATTTTCAAAAGAGGTGTCTATTCATCATAACCTTTCGTGAATGGACATGACCGTTGTTCTCCTGTATACACCAGTTGTTTTAAATGAATTTTTATTTTTTCTTCATTTCTTCACTCCTTCTCCACTCAAATATTCTCCTATATTTCAAATGCTTTAACAAAATTCTCCTAAATTCCTAAGTGAATCAAACTCGATCGTCTCTAGTTTGATTATCTGCCACTCTCTCTTAAAGATCTTAGTGTTATTCAAAGTTATAAGATTGTTTGTAATCAAAGGTCGAAGTGTATCGAGTCTCTCTCTATGAAAGTGTGATTGGAAACTGTATAATTGTGCCCCGTAAATCAATTGAGTTTGATTGTAGCTCGTAAATCAATTAGGTGATTTT
The DNA here is from genome assembly GCA_030765085.1 of Allium cepa. NCBI lineage: Eukaryota > Viridiplantae > Streptophyta > Magnoliopsida > Asparagales > Amaryllidaceae > Allium > Allium cepa. The sequence continues at coordinate 955,816,670 of CM060943.1, forward strand.
GTAGCCTGGTTAAATCAAGAGAGTTTTCCCTAGACTAGAAGACATGAGGGTGTACCGGCCTAGAAATCGAGGTTGTAATATCGACATTATATTTGAAAAGAAATCTGCACAAGAAATTATGTGGGACTGTATGTAGGGTAACTTCGAATCAGTATAAAACTACGGTGTGTTCTATCCTTTACTACTTTTATTTACCATTTGCATCTGTGTCTGATTCTGTGATTGTCTTTATGTTTGTGAATTGCATCTGTTTGTGTTTACTTTAAAAAGATTTCAAAAATTCCATAAAATCCATTAAATAATATTCACCCTCCCTCTAGTGTTAATCCGGTCTTATGATCCTAATCCACATTTCCAACATGGATACCATTAACATTATCATATTTTGTCACCTGAAGTTACTACTATAGATGACTGCAACATCTGTAGCATTTAGCTTCGGGCCTCAAAATATGGGATGTTACAACTGCAGTTTGTGGGCCAAGGAAAGGGTGATGAAATCCCTCACCTTATGTGAATTTGGGTGGCGCACATAGAAAAGAAAATAAAATGAGATGAATGCAAAACAGAAATTAAACGTATATTAACAATGCAACTACGAATGATTTGTTTTTTACTAAATGCAAGCAACCAACAATGTAATTAAAGTAAAACAGGAGACAAGAGCATGCCACAGCATGCAGATTTGTTAGCAATATTTTAAACGGTGGTTTGTTTTAAGCAAGCAAAGCCGAGCAATTTAGCAAGCACTCCACTAATTTGGCAATCTGAAATTTGCACCTGAATAGTGAACACAAACAATAACAAAATTTACAAACACATCATAAAATAAAAGTTAAACAAAAGACAATGAAAACAACTCTTTTTTTTCTTTTTTGTTGGTGTTTTTTTTTCTTAAAATAAACAATCCCACTTGTTTGAAATCAATCACAAATTCTCGTTTGAAATCCAAAACCAAATCAGAATCCCAAATTCAATCTCCTAGTTTGATGCGTTTGAGTTCAATGACCGGGATGGGGGTTCGACGATTTGGGTTTTTGTTTAACTGATGGTCGCAGGTTTGTGAATCGATTCGTGTCGAAGTCTGAGATGATGTGGTTTCGGTTGTCGTGGTTGAAAGGAGGGGATGCAGAGGCTTTTTTAAGGTGGTTGCTGGAGGTATTTGGGTGTAGGTTGGAAGTGGGTTGAAGGCAGAAGTGAGATAGTGTTTGAGGCAAGAGGAGGTCAGAGATGGAGGTTGTGGTTTATGGAGGAACTGGAAGTAGATGTTGGGTATGAGTGGTGAAGTTGATCTGTATGAGTGGATTGGTGAAGTGTATGGGAGCTAGCGATGTAGGGGATTGGTACGGGTGTTGGGTGAACTTAGCAGAGGAAGGTTGAAGTGTGGGATGTCGGATATTGATTGGTCAGAATTAAGGAGTTCGGAATGTTATCATTAGGAGAGGAATGGAGTCTGGTGATGGAGTGAATAGTGATGGAAATAGGTATGTTAAAGGTGTGGTAGAGATTGTTGAAGGAGGAGATTTGGTAGACATAAATCACTCTCTGAAGCGATCCTTTACTCTCCCAAGTATCCATTTAATCTGTGCTTAGCCTCGATTTGATGAAGCTTGATTAAGAGCCTAATTGAATCATTATAAGAACAGGCAGACTGATTCTAATTTTCTAAGAATGTTTATTTCCCTTCGTTTTCTGTAATTGTGGATTGTGAAAAATACTTTTGAATAGTTAATTGAATCATTCTGGGGGTTTTATAGAATATGATTTTGCTTTGATACAACCGCTCACTGTAGTGTAAAGTATAAAGGTGTAACTGAGTGCACGAGGCTTCCGCACAATAGCTAGCTCTGGGGGTGGATAATGTACGCAGCCTTTCTCTTCCTTTGCAAAGAGGCTGTTTCCGGACTCAAACCTGGATGCTCAGATCACCATGTGGGTGATCTAATCGTTGCGTCAAGGTTCCGCCTCTATAATGTAGACTAATAAAATAGGAAGGTTGGGTATGTAGACTAATAATTAACATATTTGGTATAGTGATGACGAAAGAAGTAGATGAGGTAGACTAAGAGTTAGATGGTACTTGTCACATTATAAGTAAGGAGGTTTAGTATCCCATCCTAACGAAAACAGGAGTAAGGTAAATTGATTATTCCTTTTGTACTTCAGTAACTTTTATTGTACGGATGCATTTCTTTGTTGAAAAATAAATATATGCTAGTGGTTTAATCTTCTCCAATGTAAAAATAGAATGTTTTGAATTTCTTTTGGTCATTTGCTTAAAATTAATGAAATAGTTAGAATTAGCATTAAATGTTTTAAACATAGATATTTTAATTTCTTGATGATTGCTAACATATATAATTGAAGCTTCAAACCATGTAATAACGTGAGTAACTTATTACAGTCTAGAACATATATTAAACAAAATGATGTTATTATCATAATAAAATTATTACCATTCGAAAGTAAAATAATAACTAAGAAATAAAATTTATTATTTTTTCTCCAAAATCTTATATGGTTTACCACCAATGATATTATCAATTTCTTCAACTGATTTGGAAGAATAAATACCGCATTAAAACTATTCAATTTTCAAAATAAAATTATTACTATTTGAAATAAACAGCAATCAAGATATAATATTCATTAATTGTTATTGTGCAAAATTTATATTTTTCCCACCAAAGTGAACTTATGTTAAGGATATTATCAATTACGTCAACCAATTTTTGCAGAATAAATACTGCATAAAAACTATTCAATTATTAAAATAAAAGTAGCATTGTTTGAAAATAATTAGTAATCAAGATATAGAATTCATTATTTATTATTCTCTAAAATGTTTTATTTGTTCCTACCAAATTGAACTTAAACTAAGATAAGAGTGCAGTTATGGTTTTGATGCGTGAAAAGTGTGTTAATTTTTATGCTTCAGATGCATTATATAAAGTACTGGTGTAGAGGCTTAGCTTAAGATAAATATAAATCCAGAAGATGCAAAATTTGAATTATTTTATACTTCAATTACCATATAGTTTCTTATAAGTTAGAGGCCACATGATTAAATTAGAACATACCGTAAAATGACAATGCTTTTTTTCCCAAATTAATTAGATAGAAGAAAGGAATGACCTAGGTTTAAACTGACAATTTAAATATTTTATACTTAAGAGCAGATTGAGAGTTCATCATCTTCTTTCTTTAAAATTGAAAATGCTATATGTCAGTGGAAAAAAAGAAAACAAAATGAAGATAATTGTTTTTTTGAAGATTAATATATGAAATATTTTTTCACTGATACCTTTGAAATATGATCAAATTATTCTAGTAACATATTTTTTTACTACCAATATTATTAGTATTATGTACGGTTCTTTTAAGAAGTTGAAAATTTTAATTGGACCATATAGAATATTAATAGTACTAGCAATAAATGTGGATATTTATTTCAAGGAAAAAATTGTTTTATTTTCATTTTATTTGAAGGGTAATCAGCTTTCATTATACATACAAGGAAAAGTTTCAAATTTTTATTAGATAAAGTCCAGCATTTTAACAAGACAATATTTCATGAATAGTAAAAATTAATTTTGAAAATGTTTCTAAGAAGGGAGATGTCCGTCCGAGATTTCATATGAAATCCGAGGTTAAAAAGCTTGCTCCATTAAGATGCTGTCTCAGTACTAAGGAGCTTCTATTATAACTGGTGCATACACTTTGTTCGCTTCTTTCTCTAGGGGCATCTTATTTTATTTTTCAAAATGGTATATGTTGATTAGTAGCCCTTTTTGTATGTAAGTACTAGTCATGAGTATGACTATTTTAGATCTCGTTCATCTCGCCCGAGTTCTCGTTCGAGATCTCATTTTCAAACTAGAGCGAAACGGGACATTAAATTTTATTTATATATTATTTGACACTCATCTCCTATAAGGTATTGAAATTTGAGGTGAGATCTGTAACGACCCGTATTTTTGCTATTTTAAATTGTTAGATTTAATATAATTATTGGATAAGTAGGGGTAGAAATAAAATTTAATGACTGGTTTATATTGATTTATTGGATAATTAAATTGTTTAAGAATTATTGGAAATTGTTTAACTAATTCCGTTTTGGATTTAAAATGATTGTAGTATATCGGTAATTGGTTTAAATTTAATCAAAATATGAATGAAGATAAAATATTTAAAATTTGATTTAAATGTGGATAATTTAAAAAAAAATGAAATTTTATATTTTAAATCAACGAGTTAAAATAGCCATTTTGACCATTGTCTCGGATTTTGACGAAACTAGTTTCATCGAATCCGTAATGGTGAACTATTGCAGAATTTCAAATTTCGTAGTGATTGGATTTGTCGTTTGACCATGTGAGCTTGATATGCATAGGATCTAAATTCACCATTTAAATAAATAATTCAATTCGAAAGGCTATCTTTCGCATACGATCGAATTAGACTTCGAAACTTATTCCATTGCATTCGGAATGGGGGTAAAACGTTAGAAACGATAAACGACATGTTTCATTTGGTGTTTGGATTTCCACGGGATATTTGAGCGAGATATTTATGTAAATATTTATGTTTTATATTAGTCATTACCTTTTCAACCATTCACACCCTTTATAGCCGCATCTCTCTCCCTCCCCCTCTATTTTTAATCGCACTGCTGTGTCTAAAAAAATGAGCGACGCGAAAAAGAAACGGCGGATCAAATAAAAAAACAAAAAAAAACAAAACAAATCGTTAGATCTCTAAAAAAATGGAAGCAAAATCGGAAAAGGGCGATTGAATGAGAATATCATGATCGAAAATTGGACAAGCGGCATCGCCGGCTCACGCCCTCGGCCGATGGAGAGGAGCACGAATGAGAAGGGTGAGATCTGCAATGGCGCGGCACCGTACGTGTGGGAGAGCGAGGTGAAGCTCGAGTTTGATCGCTCTAGGGTTTGCGGTCGTACAGCTTAAGGAACGCGAGCCGCAATTTGGAGCACAGGCAAGCACGATGGCAGATGGGCAGCGCGATGCGATGGAGGTAAGTGGCTTTGCAATGGCGTGGTGGGTCTGGACAATGGCAGGCTAGCGATTGCGGTTTTTTTTAAATGATGAAGTCTTTTGCTGGAAGAATGATGCGAGCATGGAAGGGATGATCAACAGTGGATGTTGGATTTAGGTATTTTTTTTAGGTTAATTAATTTGCTGATTTAATTTATTAATTAAATTTTAATTATAAACGTTAATAAATTCTTAACTCTTTCGTACGAGGTCCATTTTGCTGGAAATGGATTGCTGAGGATACGTATCAATGTCATCTACGATTTGGGCTCGGGCTGGAATTTACTTGAAGCTGAAATTTATTTCAATTTCAAATCAAAGGTGAGTGTTTATGCACTCACAATTGACTAAAATAATTTTATGTTAGTTATATTCATATTCTGAAGTGATATAAATTTGATTGACTATTGTTTGGTAGGTTTAATTGTCATTTAAATTGGTATATAAATTAATTGATTGAATTTAAAATTGACCGTTAAATTAATTAAAATTTAATTGGCAGCATAATACCCGATATGGTAAAAATTGATATTTTTGAAGGTTACTGGCTTTATGGTTGATTTGTTGTGATGGATGCTACTGGTCGATATTGTTTGTTTATTTATTTTGATATATCATGCTATCATCTTGTACATTGTTTATTGCATATAAAACTGAACTGAATCATTTCGAATAAATTAAGAAATAGGTTGAAATGATATATACCTATGACATCTATTTGGATTGAAATAATATATATTCATCACTGAAATTAAATTGAAATAATTATCCACTTGGCCGTTGGTAGAGAATTATATACGGATATTGAGTTGGTTAAATTAAATGATTTTAAAGGTTGATTCGAAATTATTTAAATGAATTGATTTTTAAGAATAAAAACCTAATTCATGAAAATTGGATTATTTTGAATTGAAGCTCGAAATGTTGGAATTTAAACTTAATAAACGAGATTGTTTAGTTAAGAAAAGATTAAAAATTTACGTTATAAACGAAATACATCGTAAATTTCAGAAATGGATATGTCTAAAAGATTGGCTTTGATTCGAATTTTGAATATTTATAAGGAAAAAATGATATGAAATATATTTCAAAATTTGAGTTTGAAATCGAATTATAAATTGAAAATTTGTTATTGAGAAAATTTTGATTTAAGTGTTTAAATTGTTATTTTGAAATTAAATTTGGAATTGGTAATGGGAGATAAATTTGAAATTGGAATTTAAAATAATTTGGAATTGGAAATTAATATGAAATTGAAATTTTAATTTATTTGGAACTGGAATTAGAAATTAATTTGGAATTGAGATTCAAATTAAATTGGAAGTGGAAATTGAAATTGGAAGAAATTTGTGAATTGAAAGGAATTTGTATGGAATCGAAATTTATTCGAGTTAAAATTCGGAATTGAATCGATGAAGTCGAAATGGAATTTGGAATCGATTTGGGTAGGAGATTGGGAAGTTGATCGGTTTGACTTTGGAACTATTTTAAAAAAGTGTATTTATTGTAAATGATTTAAAATCTATATTCTTTAAATATTCGTATTATTTTTTATTTTTCCAACTATTTTACTATATAAACCATTTTTTTAATTCGAATTATTTTCAATTAAACTATTTAAAATATTTTCTATTAAAATATTTTTAACTATTTTAAACTATATAAATTACTTTCTAAAAATCAAACTGGTAAAAGGGTAAATTGTTTATATTTAAATCTTGGATTTAAATACGAACTAGGTTAAATTGGAGATTATAACCTAAATTGAATTCGAATTAAATTTTGGATGTGAAATTGATGTATCAGACAAAATTGATAATTTCGAATATATGATTTGAAAATTTGGATTTGATTTTAAAGCGAATATATGATGATTTCGAAATGGATTTGATTTTGAAACGAATATGATATCTTGATATCAAGTGCAAATTGTTTTCGAAATGTAAAAGAACCAACCGGTGTGTAAAATAACGATTGGTTATTAAAGAGACCGGGGCCTCTTATTGAAATAGTCTCTTTCATTATTGGAACCACTTTGACAACCGTGTACGCGGTGGATGATATCTAGAATGTAGTGGTTGAAATGGCGACGTTTACTGGAATGAAGTAAGAGAACGATGATGGATAGCCTCGACATTCGTGTCGTAATTAAAATGACTAAAACAGGAGCCTATGTCTGGCCAATGAGGTTAGATACCTCTAGCTACATTGATCCCTCGTATGACTATTCTGATTTGAACCCGATGGGTGCGTACCTTATTTGTCGTTTGGATTGATTGTCGCGGTCGGCCACGGATGGGTTACGACCAGCCAGAAAGGGTAAACTGGTAGAATCCTACCTTGGGCATTGCCTCACGTACCTTGTCATATTTATCCTTATACGAGCCATTACGATTTTGGTTTAAAACTGTAAATGTGTTAAGGTGGATCAATGTAAAGCCTTAACTCTATTTTGATATTTATTTTACTGATAGATATTATCTATTATAGCATATACTATTATATATAAATAGTTTAACAGATCCTTAGGAGACGGAAAATCCCTTAACATCTCTTAAGTTATTGCACCCATATTTGCGATATTGATTTGACTTACATGAGAGTATTTTAGTCCTGACCCGAGTGTTTTGTTTTTTTCATTACGCTCGGGTAAGTCCTGAGTTTTTTCAGTATATTGAAGACTATTCTCTAGAGGACGAAGATGGAGTTTTGGTATATTACTATCATTATTACCCCCTGATCACGCTATTCTGGTGTATTGGTTATTTATTCCAGATGTGTAGATATAACTCTGATAAATGTGCACAGACTATAATCAAATGTATAGTAAATAACTTTTGAATTGTTTATTTGATTATTATATTTTATCGTTTCCGCTGTGAGATTTTGTGTTTTGTTTTCTTCTTCTCCTTTTATTTTTCTTACTTAACTTCATTGATTATCTACGTTCCGGTTTGTTTAAGTCGGACATGTGTGGATTATTGTCGATTTAAACCTTTCGAAATGTGGGTCGTTACAGTTGGTATCAGAGCGAAGGTTTAGCGATAACCTTGGCCTTGTGGGGTTTGGCTCATTAGAGATAGGATAATAATACCCAAGAATGAGCCAGTTTGAGTGTATATATATGTGAGAGCGTACTTGTTAGTGTTATAAATTGTTTTATAATTGTGTTTACTATCCATTGAGTTGTTTATGAATTCTGGTCGATGTGCGGGACGCCGTGATATCGATATGAGTTTCTAAACACTTAAACGAGGCAAGTCGACATAATATTGTTTTTAAAAAAATCGAGTAAATGAGATAATTTTGGCTAGACTATATTATATATAAAGCGATTTTTAATGAACTTATTGTTAGGAAATGATAATATTTAAATATCATCGATTATTGATTGAAATAAAATAAAAGAATACTCAGTGAATTTTATTTTATAAAGCATTGATAATTAAATTGAATCGAAATATAATTGCAATAAGAATTGTTTAAAATGATCAACTTGTAAATTAATGGTATATTTTTATAATAAGCTAAGGAAATTTGTTTATATTTATAATATAGCTTATATATAGAAATGATTATACAAATTTGAGAATTTTGAATTTAAAAATCCTTTTATTACCAAAATTGTTTTTCAAGCTTTAAAAAAATTTAATAATAGTATTATATGAAAGAATTTTGACTAGAAATATATTAAAAGGATTTTTTTGAAGAAATAAAAGCATTAACCTCATTTGGTTGCTGGAAAATACTTCTGGGGATGACTGCAGCATCGCCAGTGTTCATTTTTGAGTTTTTGAGTGGAAATTTCTACCAAAAGAAATTTATTTTTGATTAAAACAAGTTTTGATTGTGGAAAATTTTCTGAGTGAATTAATAAATATATGAAACAGTTTTAAAACTTAATTCAAAATAGTATATAAGGAATAAGTCTATGACCTATAAATTTAAAATAGTGTGGAAAAAATTTAAGTTATAACTTTTAATTTGGAATAAGAAAATAAACCAAATTTAAATTGGTTAAACATTTTGGTTAAGCCAATAAAGGAATTTTGAATCCAAGAAATGAAATAAATTGATTAACTTAAGAAATGTTAAATTGATTGAGTTAGTGAAATGAAATAAATAAATAGTTCACCTCGTGAAAGCTTAAATGAAAATTGAATTACATTTAAAGTGAAGTTGATGAATGAATAAATAGTATAATTTGTTGAATATTTAAAGATTGAGAATATTAACCTAAGACAAATTTTAAATTTGTTGAATTTGAATGATAAGAATTTTTTTAACTTGAATAGGATTAAATAAAATGAGTAATGAAATAAAATCAAATGAAGTTTAATTTAATATTAAATAAATTGAAATGAATATTAAATGAAACTAGATAAATTAGTAAAGTGGATAAATTTCATTTGAGCTATAAAATGAATTAATAATGAATACGGACTTGAATTTTTAAAATGGAATGTAAATTTAAGCGTGCAAGGAATTGAATAAAAATAAATGAAAGTAAGTAATAAGTTAAGTTGGTTAATCGAACTTAATCTATACTAGTTGAAAAAAATGCAAGTGGAATGAGTTTAAATTTTTAGTGTTAACTAATATAAAATGGGATAAGTTATTGGATAAAATATATCATAAGATAAAGTGGACTTAAGAGAAGTTGAACTAATTAATTTTGGAAAAAAAGGGTTATTAATATGAATTGAGTTATAAAATGGAATTTACTTTGCTTAATTAATAAGAAGAATTTGAATAAATAAAGTGAATCGATGAATTAATAATAACCTAAATATGAAGTAAAAAAAAAAGTGAGTTGTGTTGTATAAAATATTTATAATAAACTTAGCTAAGTTATAAATGATGTTAGCATAATAAAAAGGAGGATATACTAAGTGGAAATAAAACAAATTCAAATTAAGCGAGATTAAGTGGAATAATTTTATAAATGATTCACCAATGAATTTATATGAAATATGTTAAACAAATAGTGAAACAAATTGGAATTTCACAAATTGAACTGAATAAATTGAATGTAAATGAAATAAATTTGAATAAATGGAAAGGATACCTGTTACCTGGAAAATCGACCAGGCAACAAGAACGTTCGGTATTCAGAGTTGCACTCGGCATCGGAAAACTTTCAGCCATTCAGAATTACACTCGGCATAAGGAGCACTCGGCATACGTGACAACCGGTATTTATAAACAGTCGGCAGACAAGAACATTGGGCACCAGATAGTGATCGGCAGTCCAAGATCGCGCTCGACATAAGATCGTTCGGCATGAAGAAGCAAAGGATCGTTCGGCCTCCAGAAGATCGTTCGGCGTCCCAGCATTGTTCGGCGTAGTTCACTCAGCACAAGTGCTCCCCAGAGAAGTCAGCATGCTCGGCTTGAGATCATCCGGTATCCAGGAGATCGTTCGGCTTTGAGTCGTTCGGCTGAAGAAAGCATTTGGTCAAACCCTTCACTCGGCCAAACCCTTCACTTGGCCAAGCCCTTCACTCGGAATTACTGTCGTTCTGCATTCCTTCCCCATTCGACCTACATCTCTCATTCAACCTCTCACCTCGCTCAGCCTAAAGAGGGGAGACTCGGCAAGCTTCGTTCGGCACAAGGAGTTCGGCTCGGCATGCTTCGTTCGGCACAAGGAGTTCGGCTCGGCATGCCTTGTCCGACCTCCTTTGTTCGGCGTCCAGTACATACACTACTTGGACCAAGTTATTCGGCCACCTGGCCACGAGGGAAGTCCAACCCACTTTTGCCTATAAATAGAGAGGCAGGGGCACAGAAAACGGGATCAGATTTTAAAGAGCACTGGGGAGACTCTGCCACATTGAATCCTCATTCAAGACTTATTTCTTTTACCTTGCAATTGTATTCTAATACTTAAGAACGGTTTGTATCTGTAATCAAGTATCAAGTGGAAAATAAAGATCAGCTTCAAAGTGGACGTAGGCCACTGCGCCGAACCACTATAAATTTGGTGTTCTTACTTCCCGCATTTTAATTTATGTTCTCCTCTCTTTTTCAGTTTATTTTCTTCATTATTCTCTCTACACAATCTTTCTAAGAGTGTTAGTGACCAATTTTGGTGCTAACATTTTGGTGCTTTCACTGAGAATTGAATTCTCAGGCTAATAGGATCTACTTTGTAGCTACTGGATTGTGTAAATCCCCTGAAGGAGATCCATAATCATTCATAAGGCATCTGTTGATTCTACTCAGAGTTACAGCCAACAACACTATCATGGGAAGACCACGAACCAGATCGGCCTCTCAAAGTGCAGATGTCCGTGAAATTGCTAGCATGCAACAAGATGTTCCTAGCAAGCAACAAGCGATTCGAGGCGTAGGACCCTCCAACCAAAATCAAGCAGAAGTTGTTTCCCGAGCAGAGTTCAATGACTTAATGAAAGAACTTAGGGAAAGCAGGAGGCAACTCGCTGAGAAAATGCAGACCAATGCTGACCTCATGATTCAGCTTACTAAGCAGTAGCACCGGAATGCTGAAGGTAGCCCTGCCCCTTACTCAGAAGAAGATAGTTCGACTTCAGCTGACGAACCACCTAGACATAGACGCCGCAAGGATGAAAGTGCACAAGCAGGTGCCACCAATCGATCAACTAGGGATCAAGCTCGCGAAGAGGTTGGACACCAGACTCACCAGGATCCCAAAGAACCCAACCTTCCATCTTCCATACCTACCCCCGACTTGACAGCTATGGTTAGGCAGCTGATGAAAGAAAACCAAGGATTGACTAATGAAGATTGGGGAGTTTCCAAGAGTCATACTCCCTTCACAGATACTATCCTACAGGCAGAATAACCAAGGAAGTTTAACATGCCCACCATTCCTTCCTATGAAGGGAAAACTAACCCTAGACAGCATGTGATGAGGTATGGATGGATGATGGATTCAACAAGAGCCAACGACGCAACCAAGTGCAGGTGCTTCCCGATAACTTTATCCGGAATCGCCACCATGTGGTTCACTCGACTTCCTCCACGGTCAATCTCCAGCTTCGATGAATTAGCAAGAAAATTCATAGAACAATTCAGGATATACACCACTTGTCCCAAGGATGTGATGTCCTTGTCAAGTGTGACCCAAGCTCCAGGAGAATCACTGAAAGCATACTTGCAGAGATTTCATGTTGCCGCTACTGAAGTGAGCAATCCTAACGATCACGCAATTTTGATGGCAGTAATGCGTGGAGTGGATCCAGATTCTGAATTTGGAGATTGGTTGGCAGGAAAGCCCCCAGCCACGCTGGAACGTTTTTATTCAAAAGCCCATCAATTCATAAGGAGGGAAGAAGCTCGGTGGACAAGGAAAGACAAGGCACCGGGGCCCGGTCAGGAATCTGTAAAGAGTAACATCGCTGTGAAGACAACCGGAGACAACCCTGAGAAAGCTCAAGCCAACGTCCAGAACGAGCCCGGGCAGTCTAAAGCAACTGGAGGCAGAGATTCTGGAAAGAAAAAGAAGGAAACGGGAAGATGGAAGTCAAGGATCCCGACCAACAATGAATACACTCCACTGAATACATCTCTTAAGAACATCTACTTGTCGACCTGCAACACTTTTCAATACAGAAAACCACGCCCAAAGGAATCAACAGAGGAGCAGAAGCGGACTGGGAAGTATTGCCGCTTTCACTAGTCCTACGGACACAACACTGACGAGTGCAGGCATCTTCATGACGCTATTGAGAAATTGATTAGGCAGAAGAAGCTACAGGAATTTGTCAGAGACTCGCCAGACAGTAAACAGGAGACATCGGACCCCGGACGCAGGCCAGCTCCACGCCAGTCAGAACAACTTGCTCGGACTGTGGGAAGATTGCTTATTAACACAATTGCTGGTGGACCTCATCCCGTGGAAAAAAATTGGCAGGAGATGGAGCGATATGCTAATTCTCTGAGACATACGGAGTATGAGTGCTGTTCAAATGTGGAGGATGGAGCTCCTGCAAAGCAGCAACATACGATGAACGACGATATTGTATTCAGGAATAGAGATGCGGATAAGGTGGAAGCCCCTACTATAGATCCGATGGTCATATCCGCGACCATCGGACCGGCATTCGTAAGAAGAATTCTAATCGATTGCGGAAGTTCCGTTAATATCATCTTCAAGAAAGCATATGACCAAATGAAGCTGGAGACTAAGGATTTGAAACCATGTAAAGCCCGAATCCATGGCTTTAACGGCGCAGCAACAGACGCAGTAGGATATGTGGAGTTACCAGTTGAACTGGGATAAGGAGAACGCAGGAGAGTGCGAATCCTGCCATTCATAGTGCTGGATGTTGATTCACCATACAACGTATTCCTGGGACGACCAGCCCTCGCAGACTTCAGGGCAGCCTTGGCCTCGTGGTGTTTGACGTTAAAGTTTCCTACAGACAAAGGAGTAGGAGTAGTGCATGGTGATCAGGCAACCGGACGTGCATGCTACGTGGCTGAGCTCAGAGAAGCGCAGCGTAGGGAGAAAAGAAAGGTCGTGGACAGCTTTTTCCGCATCCAAAATTATGATGATTGACAACTAACGCCCGAGCCCTGGCTCGGGCAACATTCTCGGATCCATAGAGACTTAGATCCGAGAGATGATGATGGGGAACCCAGGGAAACGAATGCAGCGCGAGCTGAACTAACTATTGACATCTTAGTTAGCCGTAGCGACCCATCACGAGTTCTTAAAATAGGATCACGACTAGACCCCGTGACAGCTGAAAACCTTATTGACTTCCTCCGAGCGAACCTTGATGTGTTTGCTTGGACACATTCTGATATGTGCGGGATTTCTCCTGCAATTGCGAGTCATATGTTGAACTTAGACCCAAAACACGTCCCCGTGAAACAGAAAAGGAGAGGCATGGATCCAGAGAGGTCCGCAGCTCTCAAAGAGGAGGTGGACAAACTCAAAACCAACGGGTTCGTCCGCGACGCCCTCTACCCTGAATGGGTATCCAACCCAGTGTTGGTAAAGAAAGCCAATGGGAAATGGAGAACTCGTGTTGATTACTCTGATTTAAACAAAGCCTGCCCAAAGGACAGTTTCCCGCTACCAAGGATCGACCAACTGGTCGATTCAACAGCCGGACACGAGTTACTATCATTTATGGACGCGTACTCTGGCTATAATCAAATTCCGATGCACATCCCAGACCAAGAGCACACCAGCTTTGTCACAAACGTCGGGTTGTATTACTATGTAGTAATGCCCTTCGGATTGAAGAACGCAGGAGCAACTTACCAACGTCTGGTAAATCGAGTGTTCAAAGATCAGATTGGAAAAACGATGAAAGTCTATGTGGATGACATGCTTGTGAAGTCACGACAATCAATCGACCACATCCGAGACTTAGCAAAGATGTTCGATATACTGAGGCACTTCGGGATGAAGATCAATCCTTTGAAATATTCGTTCGGCGTGGCATCAGGAAAATTCTTGGGTTTCATTGTGAATGCAAGAGGAATTGAAGCTAACCCGGAAAAGATCCATGCCATCCGAGATATACGAGTACCCAGAACCATCAAATAGGTGCAAAGCTTGAACGGAAAAGTGGCTGCGCTGAGTCGATTCATATCCAGAGCTACAGATAAGTGTATTCCGTTCTTTGAAGTTATAAAGAAAGGAAAAAGAAACTTCGAATGGACCACCGACTGCGACGAAGTGTTCCGGGCTCTGGTAAGACACATGGAGAGTCCCCCGGTGCTGTCAAAACCAGTAGATCACGAGATGTTGTACGTATACTTAGCGGTCTCTCAACATGCCATCGGCATAGCCCTGGTCCGCGAGGAGGACCGAGTTCAAAGGCCAGTTTACTATGTTGGTAAACGCCTGACGGGGGCGGAAAGGAACTATCCAAAGATTGAGAAGCTCGCCTATTGCTTGGTGATTGCATCACGCAAGCTTCGTCCATACTTCCAGGCACACTCGATCAGTGTCTACACTGACCAACCATTGCGACAAGTACTCCAACGACCGGAAACTTCCGGAAGGATGCTAAAATGGAACATTGAGTTGAGTCAGTTCGACATTGCCTACCTGCCACGAAGGGCTATACAAGGACAAGCACTAGCTGACTTCATCGCCGAGTTCACTCTGCCAGATGAACCGAGCGGACACAGGGTCGCACCTCCCGTTCGATGGAAGATGTACACCGATGGTGCATCTAACGACCATCGCTTGGGGGCAGGTATCGTCCTCATAACCCCAGAAGACCGATCAATCTGCTACGCTTTGAAGCTTGAATTTGTAGCAACAAATAACGAAGTCGAATATGAGGCATTGATTGCTGGCTTGAAACTCGTTATCGAGTTCGGAGTGAAGTCAATCGAAATCTTCTATGACTCACAGCTGGTAGTTTATCAGGTGAGGGGAGACTATCGAGCAAAGGGGCAGAGACTGGCTCCTTACCTTGCTCGCACTCGAGGACTACTGGCAAGTCTCGAATATTATGACATCTCCCATGTCCCACGCAAACAGAATAGAGAAGCTGACTCATTAGCAAAGTTCGCAAGCACGGACGATGCACAATAGATGGGATTGGTCCCTGTCGAGACCATACTTGCCCCAAGTATTGACATGATGGAGATAGATTTCGTCTTGGAGACCGAACTCGAAAGGGAATCGTGGTTGAACCCGATCAAACAGTACTTACTACATGGGGATTTGCCTGAGAAGAGGAGCGAAAGACGCCAAGTACTTCGTAAGGCCTCGCGTTATGTAATACAGAACGGAGTAATGTATCGCAGGGGATTCTCGACACCCTTACTTCGGTGCGTGGCCCATGACGAGATAAAACGGGTATTGGAGGAAGTCCGTGAGGGAGAGTGTGGTGATCACACCGGGGGGCAAACTTTGGCAAAGAAAATCCTCCGCTACGTATACTATTGGCCAACCGTGAACCGCGACGCCGCAGACTATGTGAGGAAATGTGATAATGCCAGGTATACGCGAAAATTCCGAGAGCCCCGCCGACGGAACTCATGCAAATGGTTAGTCCCTGGCCATTTGCAATGTGGGGAATTGACCTGATTGGTTCTTTACCCTTAGCCAAAAGAGGCGCGAAATATGCAATAGTGGCAGTCGATTATTTCACCAAATAGGAAGAAGCAGAGCCTATGGCCACGATCACCACCAAGAAAGTCATTAATTTCGTTGTACGAAATATCATATGCCGCTTTGGTCTTCCACGGACCATCATAATAGATAACGGGACTCAATTCGAGAGAAAAGAATTCAAAGAATTTTGCCAGAAGTATGGCATTGAGAAAAGGTTCGCAGTAGTTTCTCACCCGAAGGCGAATGGGCAGGTAGAAGCTGTAAACAAAATAATCAAGTCCATATTGAAGAAGCATTTGGAAAAATCTAGAGGCAAGTGGGTAGATGAACTCCCGACAGCGCTTTTGGCCTATAGAACTACCCACAAGACCGCGACTGGCCACACACCATTAGCATTGGTGTACGGCACGGAAGCCGTCATACCCGTAGAACTTGAAGTTCCATCACATCGGGTGACTCATTACGACCCCGCGTCGAACCAGGATCTCTTACTGGAATCATTAGACTTTATCGATGAAAAACGCGAAGAAGCTGATCTGAGAGCAGCCTCGTACAGACATCGGGTCGCGAGATATTATAATGAGAAAGTCCGACCAAGAATCTTCGATGTGGGAGATCTCGTTTTGAAACGATTTTTTCCAGTCCCGTCACATATGAACCCCGCATGGGAAGGGCCATACATCGTCGAACGGAGGCTTGGAGAAGGAACTTTCAAGCTAGCGACCGTCGATGGTGTGACACTCCCCCGAGCATGGAACAGCAAGCACTTGCGGCGTTACTACACTTAATCTATTTCCTTTATGCAGTAGTTGCACTTATTTCTAGTATGTTTCCATTTCCAGTTCTTGGCATGTAATAAGACAATTCAGCTTGCTCTCATTAATAAAGGCTTGAAGTCACCTTTTCCATAAATGATTATTGTCTCTGCGTATGATATTCCTGTGACATCGATTGAAAATTATGATATTCTTACTAGCATACGAACGCTCAGAAACAACTTAACATCTCCAAGTCCCCGGAGCGCGGACTGGAGTACTCGAAGTCCCCGGAGTGCGGACTCGAGTATAAATGACTTAAAATCTCCGAGTCTCCGGAGCGCGGACTGGAGTACTCAGAGTCCCCGGAGTGCGGACTCGAGTATAAACGATTCTAAATCTCCAAGTCGCCGAAGTGCGGACTGGAGTACTCCAAGTCCCCGGAGTGCGGGCTCGAGTCTAAATGATTCTAAATCTCGAAGTCCCCAGAGTGCGGACTGGAGTACTCCAAGTCCCCAGAGTGTGGGATCGAGTCTAAACGATTCTAAACCTCCAAGTCCCCAGAGCGCGGACTGGAGTACTCGAAGTCCCCGGAGTGTGGACTCGAGTATAAACGACTCAAAATCTCCAAGTTTCCGGAGCGCGGACTGGAGTACTCGAAGTCCCCGGAGTGCGGACTCGAGTATAAACGACTTAAAATCTCCAAGTCCCGGGAGCGCGGACTGGAGTACTCAAAGTCCCCGGAGTGCGGACTCGAGTATAAATGATTGAAAATCCCTAAGTCCCCGGAGCGCAGACTGGAGTACTCGAAGTCCCCGGAGTGCGGACTTGAGTATAAACGACTCAAAATCTCCAAGTCCCCAGAGCGCGGACTGGAGTACTCGAAGTCCCCGGAATGCGGACTCGAGTATAAACGATTCTAAATCTCCAAGTCCCCGGAGTGCTGGCTGGAGTACTCCAAGTCCCCGGAATGCAGGCTCGAGTCTAAACGATTCTAAACCTCCAAGTCCCCGGAGCGTGGACTGGAGTACTCGAAGTCCCCGGAGTGCGGACTCGAGTATAAACGACTCAAAATCTCCAAGTCCCCGGAGCGCGGACTGGAGTAATCGAAGTCCCCGAAGTGCGGACTCGAGTATAAACGACTTAAAATCTCCAAATCTCCGGAGCGCGGACTGGAGTACTCGAAGTCCCCGGAGTGCGGACTCGGGTATAAACGATTGAAAATCTCCAAGTCCCCGGAGCGCAGAATGGAGTACTCGAAGTCCCCGTAGTGCGGACTCGAGTATAAACGACTCAAAATCTCCAAGTCCCCGGAGCGCGGACTGAAGTACTCGAATTCCCCGGAATGCGGACTCGAGTATAAACGATCCAAAATCTCCAAGTCCCCGTAACGCTGACTGGATTACTCGAAGTCCCCAGAGCGCGGACTCGAATGTAAGTGATTCAGATCTCCATGCCCCTTGAATATAAACTATGACACAAATGGCTTGGATATGCCGAGTCCCCGACATGCGAGCTAGGAAATATTTTAAATACATGAAGCACAGAATAGAGATTGAACAACCCCAAAGAATTCCCAAGCTATGTAAAGTGAATCAGGAGGTCTATGTTATTCACAGCAGTTCAGATTTCACTCACAATCACAAAGAAAACTGAATGACAAGAATCTTTGGAAAAGACAGAAAATGAAACTAAAATTTATTCCAGAAAAGCTTTTCGCTACAAAAGCGCTCCGAAGTCCGGAGTCGACAGCCTATTTACACAATCTGCAAAAATCATTACTTGACCTAAATTAACTCTCGTTGAACGAAGACGATGGTCACTTCTTGTGTTTCTTTGACTTCTTCCCAGATGATTCCTTCCCAGAGCGCTTACCCTTGGAATCCTTCCCTGATGGAGGGGTGACAACCGAAGTTGTAGGGGGAACGTCCATAGGCTTGGACCACCAGGGAGGATGACCTTCAACGGTTTGTTCAAGGGGTCGTCCAGGTCCACATCCCGAGGCTCAGCCTTAACTCTGGCTGTCACTTCCTTCTCTTTATCGAGCCGCTCCTTCATGCTCGGCTCAGATGCATGCTCAGATGCGCCCGTGATTTCAATTTCAAAACTCTCGGAAGAAGAGTTGGACTTGCCTTCATCGAGTGCCCCGATTACTTGGGCATCTGGGCCATGACCCTCGCTAACTCGAGCAACCTCACTCGTTTCTTTCTCCAGCTCCTTGGCGACATCGCTCCTCGAAGTGGGCTCGGGGTCAGAACAACCTGCACAAAGTCACAAGAGAACAAATGTTAGGGCACGACAGCTTCTAGAAAAACACAGAAACCCTATAAAGCAAAGAAGTTTCTTACCGGGTGCCGGTGGAATCTCGGTTGTCAGAGGGGTCTCACCCTCCGGGATGAGAGATAGAACATGAAAGCCAAGCCCGGGGGCATCCGGGTCATAGCCAAGGTGCTGCTCGAAGGGATCAAGTACCGGTCAGCTAGCCGGCTGAGTAGGCGCACGAACTGGGGGCACGATGCCGGATGAACCAATAACCGCTTCCTTTCCTTTCCTCGAGGGGTAACCTTTGCTATATAGGGCCTTAGCCGCTAATAGGTCTGAAGGTTCTTTTCCCTTCAAGAACTCCTTAACCAAAGCTTGCTCATCGACCTCTTCGACGCCGCTCCCGGCCTTCCTGATTTGAATCAGGGTCTCCCACTCCTCGATCAGATACTCAAGGTAGCCCTCGCCCAAAAAAGTTAGGTCTCGATGCACGAGAACTCGGGCGTTGAATTCAGCGATGAGCGGGTCGAATTCAGTCTTGATCTCATCCCTACCTTCCTCCCTGGCCGCCTCAAGGCGAGAGTCGATGTCGGCAGTTGCCATCTTTTTTCCCTCCTCGCGAGCCTCATTCTTTAGTGCCTCGACTTTGGAGAAATCATTCTCGAGTTTTCCCTTTAGGAGCAGGGTGGCGACGATCACATCGCAATAGTGTTGTGCCTAAACCTAGGCGGCCAATTTTTCTTTCTTCTCCTCGTGAAGTTGCTCTTCGAGTTCCTTGACCCGTTGGCTGAGTATGTCCCGCTCCTTCTAAACGGAGTCCTTCTCCAAAGCTAGATCACCACACCGTTGGACTGACTCATCAAGCTCTTTCTTATGAGTTAATTCAAGGCGGGAAACAGCCTCGGCGGAGTCCTTAGCGCGCTGACGGGCGACCTCAAGCTCAGACTTATAAGTGGTCAACTCGTCATCCTGGGCCTTAATGATATCCCTGTCATGAACAGCTTCAAGCTTTAGGCGGTCAATTTCGTGCTGGCGCTCCATAGAGACTTTAGAAAGCTTCTCAGCCAGATGAACGAATGTGTCATGTTGAACATAGACGTCGTTGGTACAGGCAATGGCATTTTGCTTAACATCTCTGGGTATAGGGTGGATCGCTGGGAGAAACTTTAGCCCATCAAAACAAATCTTCGAAAATTTGGCCTTGAGTTCAGTTAGTTTCTCCGACACTGTCGGGCCTGTCGTTGGAGCGGGAGGAGGCGGCTTTGAAAGTTCGCCCCTCCTATGAGAGTCTCGGGAATGCCGGGTAGAAGAGGAGTCAGAGTGTTGGTCCCGAGGAGCATCGGAATGCGACCTCTTATGACCGTGCTTTTCTTTGCTTCGCTCCTGATGAGAAGAGGTCTCCTGGTGGAGTTCGGGCTGATAATGAGTTTTCTTCCGGAATGACGAGTCCCGGGATTGATAATCTCGGTCGCTATCTCTGTCTCGACACTTCTCGAGACCTGAGTCCCGACCGGATTGGCGTAAAGTCGACGAACCGCGAAGGCGGTCATATTCGTGCGAACGCCCTATGTCACCTGCAAAGAATTCAAACAATAGAGAATTAGCGAGGGTACAAAATGATGAAAGTAAAGTAGGTGCAAAGTGAAGTGCACGTGTCCGTGTGTGTCCTAGTGTTCCCTCCTTACGGACCAATGGCTTTGCTAACGGGAGTCTTTTCCCCTCGGTTCGGGGATGGGACACTCGCATCGCCCCTGACGGACCGGTGGCTTTGCTAACGGGAGTCTTTTCCCCTCGGTTCGGGGCTGGGACACTCGCATCGCCCTAGCGGGTGAGCGAAACTTAAACAACTCCGGGTCATTGAAATCATAATTGAACAAGTCGTCGAGAATGGAGAGGTTCGATAAGCCCTTCAGAGAACTTTCAACGTGCTGTGAAGAAGCCTCTTTCTCTGGCTGGATAGGCGTAACTTTGGAAGTCCCGCCAACCTTCTCCTTCCTCAACTTGCGCGCCGGCTTCTTTTTCCCCTTCGAAGGGGAAGATGACGTTTCAATATCATGAACTTCGACCGCAGGGCCCAAATCCTCACCTTGCTTTTGAGGTGGCTCGTTTGGAATTTCCCCCTCTTCCGGTACTTCAAGAGAAGGGCGAATAGATGATTCAGGCAGTTTTTTCCCTCTAGCGGGTACGGGTTTGGGAAGCGAGGCGCCCTCAGGAAGACTAATCCGGCGGCCAGGAGATAGCAGACCGAACCTTGATAATGACTCATTGGAAATGAGGGCTTGGATATCTCGTTCCTCAACAGGAAGGGCTCTAATGGCTTCGACAGCATCAAAGTACCCTCGACCCTTGGGACGTGGAATGGAATCTGAAAAGATGAAACGATAAGTTAGCAGAAGCTTAAAACCGGTTGGGAACGCACATCAATTTCGAAAGAA
This sequence comes from Allium cepa, assembly GCA_030765085.1. NCBI lineage: Eukaryota > Viridiplantae > Streptophyta > Magnoliopsida > Asparagales > Amaryllidaceae > Allium > Allium cepa. The sequence goes on from CM060943.1 coordinate 955,838,257, forward strand.
GACTTACTTCCTTCAACCCATCTCCTCGCAAAACCTTGTGGGCAGCGCACGTAAAACCATTCCTGTTTGTACTGGGCGAATTTGCTGCTCTACACGCTGGTGAAAATTTGGCACTTCCGATGTGGCTCAAGAAACATGTAAGAGGGACTGTCTCCCCGTTTCTTGGTAATGTATATGTACCAAATATCGCCAGGGGTTGGGGGCCTAGAGAAGACATAAAGAGCATGTACGTGCCATAGATGAAGGCGTGACCGTTTGGATGTAGCTGTGATGGGGCGACGTCAAGATACCGCAGCACATCTCGAAGAAATAGATTGAATGGTGGTACGCTGCCAACCCAACACATGAACTTGCTACACGCTGTATATCCCGCTGGGGGCAGATGTGGACGGTCGTGCACCGACGGAACTAACACGTCGGAGAATGGGATACCATGAATAGAACATATCTGCTGAAGAGCGGCTTCGGTGACCCTCGAAGCCTGTGAGTCAACCGGGCTATCCAATAAGATCGACGACTCCAAGGTATCAGGAGCCCAGTCGTGAGCGGGAGAAACTAACGGGTCAGATGTATCCGCGGCTGTTTGCTTTGAAGACGGCCCGGGTCTGTCGGAAAGTGTAGCAGAACTGGATTTTTTAGACATCTTGAATAAATAGTGGATTCAACTAAGCACCTGCGCGAACTGTACTTGAAAAATGACTAATGTTAGAGTTAACAACATGAATAATCCCCCCACGTGGTGTGTGAAATAATGCGTTCAATCGTGTATAAGAATTTAGGATAAAACTAAGCTTGTAATCACCGCCTCTGAAAACCGTCATCGCTGACCGTCTCCAAGAGCCTTCTATATGGCGATTACAGTTCCAGGTTAAGAAAACGCTAAAAGAAGTTATTCGGTTACGGCGAGTAAATTTCGGTTACGAAATTGGACAAGATGTCAGTATGGTCGGTATTTGAGTTTGGTCGGCATGTCAGTATGTTTGGCATTGGTGTTTGTCTGGCCTAAGTATGTTCGACATTCATGTTTGTTCGGCATGTCAGTATGTTCGACAATAATGTTTGTCCGGCCTAAGTATGTTCGGCATTCATGTTTGTTCGGCATGTCAGTATGTTCGGCATTAATGTTTGTCCGGCCTAAGTACGTTCGGCAAAGTCCTTGTTCGGCCTACAACCATCGTACGGCCCACCTTCAGTTCGTACTGAGTGAGTATCGCTCGGCCGAAATACTATTCGGCCGAAACAACACCCGGCCTATCCACTCGCTCACATCCAAACCCATCGTTCAGCCAACAATATGCCGTGCCGAACCAAGGTTATGCCAAGTCTTAGCACTCGGCACGGCCCCCATATTTTCCTCTCCTCCACCTAACTCTTTCCTATGGCCTTATCTAATACACAGAGGTCGTGCCGAACCACAGCATCCCTCTCAAACAACGAAACAAACCCTACGAAGTGTTCGTCCTGAACCATCTCTCCCTACCTCACAACGATCGGCCTTGGAGACATAATTTGATTCCTCCACACAGCCCGTTCGGCAACGAATCAGTCCTATGCGAATTTGTGGAAAGGAGTTGGGCAAAGGGATTTTACCTAGTTCGTGGATCGAGCTTTAGGAAGGCTTGAGAAGTACTTGAAGTCCGATTGCAAGGATGGTTCGAAGATTCAGGGTTGAAAGGTGAAGGTGAAAAAAGAAAGGAGGAAGAAGAAGACAGGCTTTATAGGGAAGAAGAAGAAGGTGAAGAGACTCTGACCGGTTCTACCGGTCAAAACGGTGTCGATCGGTTACTTCAAATCGCTCGGCATTCATATCGTTTGGCAAAGAACGTTCGGCACCCAAAGCACTCGGTGGCCTTGCGCGAATTCTGTAGTACAAAGCACACCCTTATCGAATACACGGCGTACTTTGGGGGGCAAGATGTTACCTGGAAAATCGACCGGGCAACTAGAACGTTCGGTATTCAGAGTTGCACTCAGCATCGGAAAATTTTCGGCCATTCAGAATTACACTCGGCATAAGGAGCGCTCGGCATACGTGACAACCGGCATCTATAGACAGTCGACAGACAAGAACATTCGGCACCAGATAGCGCTCGGCAGTCCAAGATCGCGCTCGGCATAAGATTATTCGGCATGAAGAAGCAAAGGATCGTTCGGCCTCCAGAAGATCGTTCGGCGTCCCAGCATCGTTCGGCGTAGTTCACTCAGCACAAGTGCTCCTCAGAGAAGACAGCATGCTCAGCTTGAGATCGTCCGGTATCCAGGAGATCGTTCGGCCTTGAGTCGTTCGGCTGAAGAAGCCATTCGGTCAAACCCTTCACTCGGCCAAACCCTTCACTCGGCCAAGCCCTTCACTCGGCATTACTGTCGTTCGGCATTCCTGCCCCATTCGACCTGCATCTCTCATTCAACCTCTCGCCTCGCTCAGCCTAAAGAGTGGAGACTCGGCATGCTTCGTTCGGCACAAGGAGTTCGGCTCGGCATGCCTTGTCCGGCCTCCCTGGTTCGGCGTACAGTACATACACTACTTGGACCAAGTTATTCGGCCACCTGGCCCACCAGGGAAGTCCAACCCACTTTCGTCTATAAATAGAGAGGCAAGGGCACAGAAAACGGGATCAGATTTTAGAGAGAACTGGGGAGACTCTGCCACATTGAATCCTCATTCAAGACTTATTTCTTTTACCTTGCAGTTGTATTCTAATACTTAAGAACGGATTGTATCTGTAATCAAGTATCAAGTGGAAAATAAAGATCAGCTTCAAAGTGGACGTAGGCCACTGCGCCGAACCACTATAAATTTGGTGTTCTTACTTCCCGCATTTTAATTTACGTTCTCCTCTCTTTTTCAGTTTATTTTCTTCATTATTCTCTCTACACAATCTTTCTAAGGGTGTTAGTGACCAATTTTGGTGCTAACAAAACCAAATTATGAATGTGGTTAAGCATTTGGATAAGCAAAAAGAAATCAATGGAAGGTAAATTAAATTTAAATGTGGATGAAACAAATGTAAATAAATGGAAACAAATCAATTGAATGTAAGTATATTGAATTAAAATAAATCAAATGTGAATGCATTAAATATTGATTGGAAGAAAAGAATAAATTGAAACCAAATTAGTGTAAATCAATTAAAAAACGAATGGATTGAATATAAATCCATGGTTTCATTTACGAAATAAATATTTATAGGTGAATGTGAATCAAGTTAAAATATATGGAATATGATATGGAATCAATTTACTTAAATGTAATTAATTATATGAATTTTTGAAATAAAATAATGGAGGTGAAGAAAGAAAAAGAATGTAACTATAAACAAGTGTAAATTAATAGAATGTAAATTTATTAATATTGATTAATGCAAGCAAATCAATTAGAAGAAAATAAGTTGAAAAATCAATGGAATGTGAATCTAATTGAATTAATGTTATCGAATGCAAATAAATTGAATCGAGCAAATTAAATGTTAATAAAAGTTTAATGTTAATAAGAATGAGAGTATATAAATTAAATATTGACATTTAAAATGTAAACTGTGTAGTACGAATTAAATTGAATGGATATTGATGGTTGAATGGTTTCTTTTGTTGCAACATTGTTATTACCATTTGATTGCATATGATGGTTGTATGTTATGTATTTGTGATTGTTTGTGTTGTTTGGATTCAAAATCCATGTTAAATGATTATATTGGACTTATACATGTTTCTATATCATTATAAATGACTAGCATTCCAAATTGAGTTGAGATAGGTACATGCGAAGACCATTGGACGTATACGTGGATTATTATATGCTTTTGCTTGCTTAATACGAGCGAACTCGCTCGTATTACAAATAAGGTATGTATCTCGGATTAAATACCGCGATTTTATATTTTAGCCCTTCGGGATGCCTCATCATTAAGATGAGATGTATATTTGATGTATATTGGTTATATTTGTGATATATATTGAATTGTAAATTTTTTCCGATCGAGCCGCGCAAAGGAGACTCTGCCGAATTTTCCGTAAATTCGGGAGTTAGAAAATTTTTAAAGTTCAAAAAAAAAGAGGGGCTATACAACTTGTTTTATATATAAATTATATTTTCCGTAAAATCGATATCGAAATGGTGTAGTAAAAGCGTAGTAAAGATTTTCTAATAAGATTGTTATGTTTCATAAGTGATTGTTTTAAGTAAAATCCTTTGTATGTTAAATTCTTTACTTAATGCCTTTGGAGGACGAAAAGTTTTGAGTGGGGAGTATGTAACGACCCGTATTTTTGGCTATTTTAAATTATTAGATTTAATATAATTATTTGATAAGTAGGGGTAGAAATAAAATTTAATGACTAGTTTATATTGATTTATTGGATAATTAAATTATTTAAAAATTAACATTGGAAATTATTTAACCAATTTCGTTTTAGATTTAGAATAATTGTAATATATATCGGTAATTGATTTAAATTTTAATCAAAATATGAATGAAGATAAAATATTAAAAATTTGATTTAAATGTGGATAATTTAAAAAAAATTGAAATTTTATATTTTAAATTAAAGAGCTAAAATAGCCAATTTGATCACTGTCTCGGATTTTGACGAACCAGCTTCATCGGATCCGTAATGGCGAATTATTGCAGGATTTCAGATTTCATAGTGATTGGATTTGTCGTTTGACCATGCGAGCTTGAAACGCGTAGGATTTAAATTCGGGATTTAAATAAATAATTCAATTCGAAAGGCTATCTTTCACATACGTTCGAATTAGACTTCGGAACTTGTTCCATTGCATTCGGAATGGGGGTAAAATGTAAGAAACGATAAATGGCACGCTTCATTTGGAGTTTGGATTTCCACGGGCTATTTGAGCGAGATATTTATGTAAATATTAATATTTTATATTAGTCATTACCTTTTCAACCATTCACACCCTTTATAGCTGCATCTCTCTCTCTCCCCCTATATTTCTAATCGCACTGCTGTGTCTAAAAAATGAGCGACGTGAAAAAGAAACGGTGGATCAAATAAATAAACAAAAAACCAAAACAAATCGTTAGATCTCTAAAAAAATGGAAGCAAAATCGGAAAAGGGCGATTGAATGAGAATATCACGATCGAAAATTGGACAAGCGGCATAGCCGGCTCGCGACCTCGGCCTATGGAGAGGAGCACGAATGAGAAAGGTGAGATCTACAATGGCGCGGCACCGTACGTGTGGGAGAGTGAGGTGAAGCTTGAGTTCGATCGCTCTAGGATTCACGGTCAGGCAGCTTAAGGAACGCGAGCCGCAATTTGGAGCACAGGCGAGCACGATGGCTGATGGGCAGCGCGACGCGATGGAGGTAGGTGGCTTTGTAGTGGCGTGGTGGGTTTGGACAATGGCAGGCTAGCGATTGCGGCTTTTTAAAAAAAATTGATGAAGTCTTTTGCTGGAAGATTGATGCGAGCATAGAAGGGATGATTAACAGTGGATGTTGGATTTAGGTATTTTTTTTAGGTTAATTAATTTGCTGATTTAATTTATTAATTAAATTTTAATTATAAACATTAATAAAATCGTAACTCTTTCGTACGAGGTCCATTTCACGGGAAGCGGGTTGCTGAGGATACGTATCAATGTCGTCTACGATTTGGGGTCGAGGTGGAATTTATTTGAAGCTGAAATTTATTTCACTTTCAAATCAAAGGTGAGATTTTATGCACTCACAATTGACTAAAATAATTTTATGCTACTTATATTTATATTCTGAAGTGATATAAATTTGATTGACTGTTGTTTGGTAGGTTTAATTTTCATTTAAATTGGTATATGAATTAATTGATAGAATTTAAAATTGACCGTTAAATAAATTAAAATTTAATTGGCAGCATAATACCCGATATGGTAAAAATTGATATTTGTGTAGCTTTATGGTTAATTTGTTGTGATGGATGCTACCGGTCGATATTGTTGGTTTATTTATTTTGATATATCATGCTATCATCTTGTATATTGTTTATTGCAAATAAAAGTGTAAACCGAATCATTTCGAATAAATTAAGAAATAGGTTGAAATGATATATACCTATGACATCTGTTGGATTGAAATAATATATATCTGATGCAGCGCACCATGTTAAGTCGCTCGATTTTAAGTTGCCTGCGAGTTACGTCCCAACTGCCTTAAGTCGCTCAATCCATAAGTCGTAAGTCGTCTATCTTGGTAAGCGACTCAATAAACAAGCCTGTGTCTCTTAAGTCATATCCTGAAGCCTCCCTTAAGTCGCATGCTTAAGTCGCTCAACGACCTACCTTAAATCTTTTACTTATGCCGCATTTCCTTAAACCGTTCCTGAAGCCGTGCTTTCTCTTATGTCACTATGTCGCTAGGTCGCATGGTTTCTTATGTCGCATGAAGCTGTGTATCTTCTTAAGCCGTTCCTGAAGCCGTGCTTTCTTCTTATGTCGCTAGATCGTGAGTCGTATGTTGTAACTTGTATTGTATTGTTAAGTCGCATATATGGTTAAGTCGTGTAATGTTGTGTGTATGTTGTTAAGTCGTAACTCGTATGTATTGTAAGTCGCATGATGTTATGTTGTTATGTCGCATATTTTTAGGTCGTGTGTCGTATGTCGTGAGTCGTATATGATGAGTCGTGTGTGTGTTGTAATTCCCCATAAATAGGGGCGTGATGTCATTGTAAGGGGAGTTGATTTTTGAACAAATTTGTGTGTGAGCTTTTGCCACCATTGTTGAAGTTGAGTGTGATCTCCTTCTTCTTTCCATCTTCGGGTTATTCGTGTGCGAATCAACGAAGTTGAAGCCAATTCTCGGTATCACTTTTGAGTGATCAACGATCGAATTGTCGATCTTTCAACACGGTATCTTACGAGATCAATGGGTTGGAGATAGCTAGATTCCGGCATCATCACGATCAATGGAATTGGGCATTTATCGTTCTATCGGTTTATTGACGCGAAATCATCATTTCATGAAGAAGATCCTGGATAGGTTGCGACAGTTTGACATCTAACTATTCGAGCCTAAGTCTAAGCTACGTCATCGCTTCCGAGTTGCGTCAATTGGTATCGGAGCTAGGTTCGGCTGCGTCAATTGCTTTCTAAGCCAAGTTAGAGAAGGAAACGAGATTGATTGATGATCATGCCTCCGAGACGTGCTAATCGCCATCATAATGTTGAAGATTTGTATAGAAGACAAGAAGTTGAGCAAATGGAGCAGCGTATCAATGAAAAGTTCAATGAGGGTATTGATAAATTGGAGAAATTGATGAAGGACTTGAATCAAAATCAAAGGAGAACGTCACCAGTTTCGAACCAGAGTGGAAACAAGGTTTCACCATTGGTTTCGGGAGAAAGGAGGATGTCACCCCAGTCTTATCGAGATAGTAGAGATTCATCAGTTTCAATGATGCGAGACCACCATGGGTATCGAAATGAAGAGAGAAGAACTCAAAGTGGGTTTGAAAATGAACCATATCGTGATGTTGAAAGACAGGGTAGAAGGGACATGCATGGCCGTAGGGACATGTATGTTAAGGATCGATATCGAAATACATCTGATTTTGAGGAAGATGGTGATGGAGGAAGTATTCATTATCGAAATCGAGGCCATGTGCGAAATCAATATCTAGATTCAGAAAATGATCGTAAATGGGAGTCAGGTATGAGGATGGAAATTCCGGAATTCAAAGGTGGTATGCAAGCGGAAGAATTTATTGATTGGTTGTCGAGTGTTGAAGAAATTTTGAAATTCAAGGAGGTGCCTGAGAAATGCAAAGTCCAATTAGTTGCTACAAGACTAAGGGGAAGAGCTATGGCTTGGTGGCAACAAACTAAACTGACTTGGGAGAGAATGGGAAAATCAAAAGTTGTCACTTGGGAGAAGATGAGAAAGATGATGAAAGAGATTTTCTTGCCTAACAACTATCCATCTCTTATGTATCAACGTTTGCATAATTTGAGACAAGGGACGAAGACAGTGAATAATTTTGCAGATGAATTCTATCAATTGATTGCAAGGAATGATATTATGGAAACCGAGGAACAGCTAACGGCTAGATATGTTGGAGGATTACGAACGCAAATTCAAGACATGGTTAATATATTTAATTCAATGTCTATTGCTGAAGCACGTCAGAAAGCTCTAGCTTGGGAGAAACAAAGGAGACGAGGAAGTGGTGTGTTTGCGGGTTCTAACATCCAGAATAAGGGTGCTAGTAGCAGTGCTAATGTTTCCAAGGCAGTCAATAAACCAATTGTCAATGAACCGCTAAAGCAAAGGTCACTAACAGTATCAAGTGCTATAATTTTCAGGAGTTTGAGCATAAAAGTAATGAATGTACAAAGCCAAAGAAGAGAGCATTAGTTGCAGAGGAATGTGAGTATGAGGATGTGGAAGCTGAAATTGATTATTCTCAACCATCGAAGTTTTATGAAGATGAAGAAGTTGTGTCAGGAGACGAAGGGTGTAACTTGATGATAAGGAGGTCTTGTTTAGTGCCAAAGCATGAGAATGATTCTAGTTGATTGAAAAGCAACATCTTTCAGTCTACATGTACTATCTTAGAGACGGTTTGTCGATTTGTTATTGATGCGGGAAGCCGCGATAACATTATTTCTGAAGAAGCCGTCACGAAGTTAGAGTTGAAGACTGAAAAACAACCTAGACCTTATCAACTGGCATGGCTAAAGAAAAGTGGAGAAGTGACAGTGGGAAGACGAGCATTTGTTACATTTTCTATTGGGAAGAAGTACAAAGATGATATATGGTGTGATGTGGTCGACATGGATGTGTGTCATTTACTATTGGGAAGACCATGGTAACATGATAGAGCTGTACAACATAATGGTTGCACAAACAGCTACAGTTTCATGTTCGAAGGTACTCAAATTACTTTAGTTGCTAAGAAGCGTGAACAAAGTGAAAGAAAGTCAGAGAAGGAAGTTGAATCAACTAGCTATTATCTACGAGAGAATTTGTTGAAGAAGTGAAAGATAGTGCTGAAATGTTTATGTTGATTGGGGATGAAACAAGTGAAGATCTTGAAATGCCTGCGGAGGTTAGACCGGTGTTAAATGAATTTGAAGATGTTTTCCTGTAGAATTACCCAAGGAATTACCGCCACTGAGGGATATACAACATCAGATTGATCTAGTGCCGGATGCTGTTTTACTGCATAGGCCGCATTATCGTATGAGTTCAAAAGAGCATGAAGAGTTGAGGAGACAGGTGGAAGAGTTTCTTGAGCAAGGGCATGTTCGGGAGAGTCTCAGTCCTTGTGTTGTACCAGCTCCGTTGGTACCGAAGAAAGATGGATCATGGAGAATGTGTACCGACAGTAGCGCGCTCAACAAAATAACTGTCAGATACAGATTTCCTATGTCAAGACTTGATGATCTATTGGATCAACTTAGTGGGTCTGTAATCTTTTTGAAGATCGATTTTAAGAGCGGTTATCATCAGATTCGCATAAGACCAGGTGATGAATGGAAGACAACATTCAAGACTCGGGAAGGATTATATGAATGGCTGGCCATGCCATTTGGTCTATCTAATGCACCAAGTACATTTATGAGGGTGATGAATCAAATTTTCAGACCTTACATCGGGAATTTTGTGGTAGTCTACTTTGATGATATCTTGATATTGCTAGCACAGAGGACCACATTCAACACTTGCGAAAGGTGTTAACTATTCTTCGTCTAGAACAGTTCTATGCAGCAACGAAGAAATGCGTGTTCATGACGCCAAGTGTATTGTTTCTAGGTTATGTCGTGTCTAAGGAAGGGATACAAGTGGACAAGAGTAAAGTAGCCGCAATCAGAAATTGGCCACAGCCCAAAACTATCACAGAAGTCGGAACTTTCCATGGATTAGCTTCATTTTATCGAAGATTTATACTGAACTTTAGTAGCGTAATGGCTACTGTTACTGATTGTATGAAAGGAAAGCAGTTTTTATGGACGAAAGAACCAGGATATGCTTTTGAGCAAATCAAGGAACTTTTAACCTCAGCACCGATTCTAGTGTTGCCGGATTTTCAGTTACTATTTGAGTTACATACAGATGCATCCAAAGTTGGAATTGGAGGAGTGTTGAGTCAGAAGGGTCGTCCAATTGCCTATTTCAGTGAAAAACTTTCTGGAGCAAAGATGACATACAGTACTTATGATGTGAATTTTATGCTATTGTGCAAGCTGTGAAGCATTGGAGACATTACATGTTCCACAAAGAATTTGTTTTGTATACGGACCATGAAGCGTTGAAACATTTACAAGGGCAGAATAAAATTGCAGCTAGGCATGCATCGTGGATAGCTTATTTGCAACAATTTACATTCGTCGTAAAGCATAAGTATGGAGTAACTAATCGCGTTGCCGATGCATTGAGTCGGAGGAAGAATTTACTAACAATCATGCAAGTAGAGGTGATGGGTTTTGATTTACTTTCAGATTTGCTTACTTCAGATTCATATTTTTTCGAAATCCTAGACAAAGTCAAGCACGGAAGCATGGATGGATATATGCTGGTTGAAGGTTTTCTATTTAAAGGAAATCAGTTGCGTATTCCAAATTGCAGTCTACGAATGAAGATTATTAAATAATTACATGAAGAAGGACACGTGGGCCGTGACCGTACTATGCAATTGATCTCAAAGTCTCATTTTTGGTCGTCAATGAGGAAGGAGGTTGAAAAGTTTGTTCAAATGTGCCATATTTGTCAAGTTTCAAAGGGAACTGCGACAAATGCAGGTTTATATATGTCGTTGCCTATACCTATTAAACCATGGGTGGATGTTAGTATGGACTTTGTATTGGGTTTGCCGAGGACGCAATGTGACAATGATTCTATCTACGTGGTGGTTGACCAGTTTTCAAAAATGGTACATTTTATCGCAGGCAAGAAGACGGAAGATGCAGTTAATGTTGCACAGTTATACTTCAGAGAGATCTATCGACTTCATGGGTTGCCTAAATCTATTGTATCGGATAGAGACACTCGTTTTCTGAGTTATTTTTGGATGAGTCTATGAAGAATGGTCGGGACAAAGCTGAAATTTAGTAGTGCTTATCATCCACAGACGGATGGAAAAACAGAAGTTGTGAATAGATCCCCAGGTAATCTATTGAGATGCCTTGTGAATGACAATTTGAAGAGTTGGGATTCCAAGTTGTGTCAAGCTGAGTTTGCACACAACCATGCAGTTAATCGTAGCACTGGGTTCAGTCCATTCCAGGTTGTTTACTCAACAATTCCTAAGGGACCATTGGATTTATCTATAGTACCACAGCAGAAAGGAGTGATCAAACGTGATAGTGATTTTGTGAATGAATTGCAAGAGTGCCACAAGGTTGTGCAGGAACGACTACTTAAGCAAAATGAGAAATATAAGCAATCTGCAGATATTAAACGACGAAATGTTGAGTTCAGACAAGGAGATTTTGTATATGCAGTATTGACTAAGGATCGATTTTCTATTGGTACTTACAACAAACTAGCTGCTAGAAAGATTGGTCCTTTGGAAATCGTGAAAAAGATTAATGAGAATGCTTATCAGTTAAGATTGCCGGATCATATCCATGCTGCTGATGTTTTCTACGTCAAACACTTGACTCCATATCATGAGAATAAGTGTGTCGAAGAAGAAGAAGAAAGTGTAAATTCGGGGTCGAATTTTTTTCAACCAGGGGAGAATGATGCAGCGCACCATGTTAAGTCGCTCAATTGTAAGTCGCCTGCGAGTTATGTCCCAACTGCCTTAAGTCGCTCAATCCATAAGTCGTAAGTCGTCTATCTTGGTAAGCGACTCAATAAACAAGCCCGCGTCTCTTAAGTTGTATCCTGAAGTCGCATTTCCTTAAGTCGCTCACTTCCTTAAGTCGCATGCTTAAGTCGCTCAACGACCTACCTTAAACCGTTTACTTATGCCGCATTTCCTTAAACCGTTACTGAAGCTGTGCTTTCTCTTATGTCGCTATGTCGCTAGGTCGCATGGTTTCTTATGTCGCATGAAGCTGTGTATCTTCTTAAGTCGTTCCTGACGCTGTGCTTTCCTCTTATGTCGATAGGTCGTGAGTCGTATGTTGTAACTTGTATTGTATTGTTAAGTCGCATGTATGGTTAAGTCGTGTAATGCTGTGTGTATGTTGTTAAGTCGTAACTTGTATGTATTGTAAGTCGTATGATGTTATGTTGTTATGTCGCATATTTTTAGGTCATGTGTCGTATGTCGTGAGTCGTATATGATGAGTCGTGTGTGTGTTGTAATTTCCTATAAATAGGGGCATGATGTCATTGTAAGGGGAGTTGATTTTTGAATAAATTTGTGTGTGAGCTTTTGCCACCATTGTTGAAGTTGAGTGTGATCTCCTTCTTCTTTCCATCTTTGGGTTATTCGTGCGCGAAGCAACGAAGTTGAAGCCAATTCTCGGTATCACTTTCGAGTGATCAACGATCGAATTGTAGATCTTTCAACACGGTATCTTGCGAGATCAACGGGTTGGAGATAGCTAGATTCCGGCATCATCACGATCAACGGAATTGAGCATTTATCGTTCTATCGGTTTATTGACATGAAATCATCATTTCGTGAAAAAGATCCTGGATAGGTTGCGATAGTTTGACATCTAATTGTTCGAGCCTAAGTCTAAGATGCATCATCGCTACCAAGCTGCGTCAATATCCATCCTTGAAATTAAATTGAAATAATTATCCACTTGGCTGTAGGGTAGAGAATTATATACGGATACCGGGTTGATTAAATTAAATGATTTTAAAGGTTGATTCGAAATTATTTAAATGAATTGATTTTTAAGAATAAAAATTAAATTCATGAAAATTGGATTATTTTGAATTGAAGCTCGAAATGTTGGAATTTAAACTAAATAAATGAGATTGTTTAATTAAGAAAAGATTAAATTTTTAAGTTATAAACGAAATACATAATAAATTTCAGAAATGGATGTGTTTAAAAGAATGAATTTGATTCGAATTTTGAATATTCATAAGGAAAAAATGATATGAAATGATATTTCAAAACTTGAGTTTGAAATCGAATTATAAATTGAAAATTTGTTATTGGGAAAATTTTGATTTAATTGTTTAAATCGTTATTTTGAAATTAAATTTGGAATTGGTAATGGGAGATAAATTTGAAATTGGAATTTAAATTAATTTGAAATTTAAATTTAAATTAATTTGAAATTGAAATTTAAATTAATTTGAAATTTAAATTTAAATTAATTTGGAACTGGAAATTAATTTGAAATTGAAATTTTAATTAATTTGGAATTGGAATTGGAAATTAATTTGGAATTGAGATTCAAATTAAATTGGAAATGGAAATTGAAAGTGGAAGACATTTGTGAATTGAAAGAAATTTGTATGGATTCGAAATTTATTCGAGTTAAAATTCGAAATTGAATCGATTAAGTCGAAATGGAATTTGGAATTGATTTGGGTAGGAAATTGGGAAGTTGATCGGTTTGATTTTGGGATTATTTTAAAAATGAGTATTTTAGTATAAATGATTTGAAATCTATATTCTTTAAATATTCATATTATTTTTTATTTTCCCAACTATTTTACTATATAAACCCATTTTTTTAATTCAAATTATTTTCAATTAAACTATTTAAAATATTTTCTATTAAACTATTTTAAACTACTTTCTAGAAATCAAACTGGTAAAAGGGTAAATTATTTATATTTAAATCTTGGATTTAAATATGAACAGGTTAAAGTGAAGATTATGACCTAAATTGAATTTGAATTAAATTTTGAAAGTGAAATTGATATATCGGACAAAATTGATAATTTCGAATATATGATTTGAAAATTTGGATTTGATTTTAAAGCGAATATATGATGATTTGGAAATGGATTTGATTTTGAAACAAATATGATATCTTGATATCAAGTGCAAGTTGTTTTCGAAATGTAAAAGAACCAACCGGTGTGTAAAATAACGATTGGTTATTAAAGAGACCGGGGCCTCTTATTGAAATACTCTCTTTCAGTATTGGAACCACTTTGACAACCCTGTACGTGGTGGATGATATTCAGAATGTAGTGGTTGAATTGGCGACGTTTACTGGAATGAAGTAAGAGAACGATGATAGGTAGCCTTGACATTCGTGTCATAACTAAAATGACTAAAACAGGAGCATATGTCTGGCCAATGAGGTTAGCTACCTCTAGCGACATTGATCCCTCGTATTACTATTGTGATTTGAACTCGTTGGGTGCGCACCTTATTTGTCGTTTGGATTGATTGTCACGGTCGGCCACGGATGGTTTGCGACCAGCCAGAAAGGGTAAACTGGTAGAATCCTACCTTGTGCATTGCCTCACGTGTCTTGTCATATTTATCCTTATACGAGCCATTACGATTTTGGTTTAAAACTGTAAATGTATTGAGGTGGATCAATGTAAAGCCTTAACGCTATTTTGATATTTATTTTACTGATAGACATTATCTATTATAGCGTATACTATTATATATAAATAGTTTAACGGATCCTTAGGAGATAGAAAATTCCGTAACATCTCTTAAGTTATTGCACTCATATTTGCGATATTGATTTGACTTACATGAGAGTATTTTAGTCTTTACTCGAATGTTTTGTTTTTTTTCATTATGCTCGGATCAGTCCTGAGTTTTTTCAGTATATTGAAGACTATTCTCTGGAGGACGAAGATGGAGTTTTGGTATATTACTATTATTATTATCCTCTGATCGCGCCATTCTGGTGTATTGATTATTTATTCCTAATGTGTAGATATAACTCTGATAAATGTGTACAGACTATAATCAGATGTATAGTAAACAACTTTTGAATTGTTTATTTGATTATTATATTTTATCGTTTCCGCTGTGAGATTATGTATTTTGTTTTCTTCTTCTCTTTTTATTTTTCTTACTTAACCCCATTGATTATCTACGTTCTGGATTGTTTAAGATGGACATGTGTGGATTATTGTCTATTTAAACCTTTCAAAATGTGGGTCGTCACAAGATCTCAATAGAAGATCTCGTATGAAGTTATGTTTTTTTTTCATTTACATAATTCTTTTAATTTTTATGTGAGTCCGCAAGAAATTACACTCTAATGATTTTTTCTTAACCTCTAATTTTTCTTTTTACCGTTTAACGAATGAGCAAAAAAACTTTGTATTTATTTTTTAACTTTTAATATTCAGATGAGTAGGTAATCATTCGGCTAATGGCAAATCAATCATGTTATCACTCTGATCTGAAATGTAAAGTTAATATTATCAATTTATATACATTATGTATGTTAAAAACTTTTATGTATACGCATACATATATATAACAATTATTACAATTATCTTAAAAATATCCAATTTAGACTTATGTTACTTCGGAATAGTCCCGAGATGGATTTTAAAATTTGAGATGTCAATCCGAGATATACACCCAAGATACACCCATCTCACCTGAGATCTCGTCCGGTACGAGATAATGTGCGTAAAATTTCCTGCATGAAGCACGACTGAAATCCGAGATTTAAAACCTTGGTATGAAGTACAATAACTTGTCAAATTCCATAATCTTTTATAAACATTTGGCACAGGTTTAAGGAACTTTATCACTTGTTCCCTTCAAAGCAAGGGCTCGGTTGTGTATTTAGGTTATTAAATAGAAAGTCACCTACTCCTTATCAACCATGGGGTTCTAGCACAACCATTATGCTAAAATGTGATGCGCTGAATGATGCTTTTCATTATATTTTTTATATACTGTATTTTTGTTATGCATTCACTGCAGGAGAAACACAAACCCTTCCTTGAATTAATAATAGGAACTCAAAAGAAACTCTCTTCTATTTTGAAACACCTTAATCAAAAGTGGGGCAAACCAAACAGGTGAGTTAATGTTATTTCCCATTGATATGCTACTGAATAATCTGAGAAGCTGCAAGAGATGGACTATAAATTATTCGGATGTTGCTGCAACTGATGTGTATATTACCGTATGTAGTCCAGCTATTTTTCGTCTAAGGTGATCCCTTTGCTTCTGAGCTTCAACTGTTACATTGAGATAAGAGCAAATGATCCACCATTGATTGAATTTAAAAAGCATCCATGGGGCAGCAGAAATGGGAGATGGAAGCTTATTGATATCGAACAAAAGTCAAAATTCTCCTATACTGATGGCTAATACGTGCCTGCAACCACTGATGACTCAGTAAATCAAAACAATTGCAACAAGCTGGATGATACATACAACAAGGTATGCAATTTATTCTTTTTTATTTCTCTCTATATCATTTTGTCTTACATTTATCATTTCATTATGTCATAAGGTTAAACAAAGAATCACCAATAGCTCAGACATGCAATGGAATTTATCCAACATAAGCTTTGGAGCCTGTTTATCCGAAAAATTAAGAAATGCAAGTATGCCGCAACTTACATGTGATTCATTCGATACTGCAATTGCACAGTTAAAAACTTCAGCATCGGCCAATCCTGTACTTCATATATCGATTTTGGATGCTGAGGATACACGCACTCCTTTCAGTATTCAAAAAACCACCTCCGATGAAACAGTCTCTGCTGAAACTCAAAATATTCACAGTGGCTTGGTGAGTATAAAACACTGCCTTTTTTTTGGGGAAAACTTGTTTTCCCTCCCTCTGGTCTTGACTATGTAGTTCACCTGCCTTCAATATGTTTCATCAGTAGGTCTTTTTTCATCCGAAAACCCATCACATTTATTACTATTATAATTTTCTTATCACAGCTGAATTCGAAGGTGAAAAAATGTTTTTGCAAACTAGTTTCATCTACTCATAGTGGAGGTAGCCTCATCAAAAAACTGGACTTGAACAATTTTTTTTTTTTTAATTATATTTTTGATCCCTGTGATTTAGATGCTTAGTAATTAAAGTTTGAAAATTTTCTACACATATAGTAGAAGTTAACCTTTGATGAAATAATGTAGTTATACCATAAAGCATGCATATGTCGTTAGGTAGGATTATTAAACTAACTGAAAATTAGTTTCTGTAAAGTAAAATCAAAACTCAATATTTTAGTATTCTTAGAGGACATGTACAATAGAAAAACTCAATAGTACCTTATTAATTGTTGTCCCATGAGTTTCAAATACGGTCACAATAAGGTTAGAATAGCCAATGATCACAAAAATCATTATGAAATGTCAACATCTTGAATTTTCTTAACCACACATCAAACTCTTGTTTTCTTCCACTATCTATCCATTACTGTTTAAGAATGGAGAATGCTTTTTTCTGTGCTTCCTCTCTCTGATTTTCTCTTTGCAAGCATATAATATTTACAAATTCAGAAGCACGTGTATAAAAAATAATTACTTGGCCATGACTGCTCATGCTGATTCACTGCCACGTGGAATCGATTATCCTACTCATAGAGAAACTGGATGTTTTTCTTATGGGCATAATTTGCCTGACATTATCAGTTACTCTTCTCGTTCTCTCATCTATGCCTTGCTATGGGTTAGTTAATCCCACACTGGGAAAATGGTATAATGTAACCTCTATAAATATTAACAAATTATTCTGGGCGTTTACCTTTTTCTTTGTCAGGTGAACGCATTGGAGAGCAGCCCACATTACCATACTTGAACCCAGAGCTTTGTATATTCTACCGTCGACGATGCATGTAATGCAGCTAAACGTAATATGAACAAAGCAACTACATTACTTGTTGCAATACCAACAGAGACTGAGCTCACTAATAGGGCAAGGGCAAAGCACAAACGCTAGTAAATTGAACTCTGGTACTAATCACGCTTGGAGGTAATCACTTTGTAAACAATTTGAAGCAGCGAATTAACAGGGTATCGATATAACGATGGAAGTGTAGCAATCGGTGGATTGAGAAATACTGCAATGCCCAAATTCGTTGATCCGAAGATACCGAATTTTAGCTATCTCTGACTCGTTGATCCGAAGATACCGGGAAAGAGATCTACGATTCTTCAACGTTGATCTTGCGCACAAGATTCCGTGAATCGGCTTCACAAACGAAGATTCGAGCGCACTCGAATGACGTAGGTGGAGATAGGAGATCAAACACTCGACTGCCAATTTAATGAAAGCACAAAGCTAACAAAAGAAGAATTTTATTCTATTTTCAACCCCCTTTACAAATGATATGACTTGCCTATTTATAGGCTTACAACTCAATGCACGACTTAAAGAGATTATAACACAATGGTTACACGACTTAAAGAAAATAAAATAGACAGCGACTTAAAATATCTCGGCTCCGACTCAGGAAACTCGTTCACTTAATTTTTGGTTCAGGGAATAACTCGTTCGCGACTTAAAATTTTAACACGGCATAGTTATGTCGTTCACGACATATAGAGGCGGCTTCGTTTCTTCCTTCACGAA
The DNA here is from genome assembly GCA_030765085.1 of Allium cepa. Lineage (NCBI taxonomy): Eukaryota > Viridiplantae > Streptophyta > Magnoliopsida > Asparagales > Amaryllidaceae > Allium > Allium cepa. Next base: position 955,856,654 of record CM060943.1, read on the forward strand.
CGAGCTACAGGGGAAGAGATAAGTCGCGCGCGACATATGAAAGAGGCGGAGGGGAAGTTTAAGTCGTTCACGACTTATCGCAGTATCGCGATTTAGGGTTTTGGGTCGGGGAGATGGTAGGTCGCTTGCGACTTACTGGAATAGGTCGTTCGCGACTTATTTTGGAGTCGCGACATATGGCTTTGCGTGTTAACGAGGCAGGAGATCTCGCGACTTATGGTGAGCTGTTCGCGATCTAGGGTTTGCTCATGGTGAAGGTTAGGTCGCGTAGGAGGGTTAGGTCGCAGCATTTGGTGATGTGGTCGGTCGCGGCAAGTGGTGGAGGGGTAGGTCGCGACAAACGAGGTTGGGTCTAAGTCGCGGCTATGGGAATTGAGGTTGGTGGTGGAATTAGGTCGTTGCCGAGCTTCATTAGGTCGCTCAACTTTGCTAATTAAGGTAAGCACTGCATCATCCTCCCCGGGTTGAGAAAAATTCGTCCTCGAATTTAAAAGTTCCTCCCCATTGGATTGTTCATCTTCATAATAAGGTATAAGATGTTTAACATTGAAAACATCAGAAGTATGAACCTCTTCCGGCAACCTTAATCTGTACGCATTATCATTTATCTTCTTCAAGATTTCTACTGGACCAATCTTTCGAGCTTTCAATTTGTTGTAAGTTCCAACCGGAAAACGATCTTTCGTCAAAATGGCATATACCAAATCTCCCTCTTTGAAGACAACACTTCTTCGTTTCTTATCCGCCATTTGTTTATACTTCTCATTCGTTTTCTCCAATCGTTTCTGAACGATTCTATGGCATTCTGTTAACCCATCAACAAAATCAGCAGCCCGCTTAATTGTCCCCTTTGGTTGTGGCACTATCGTTAAATCCAACGGTCCCTTTGGCAAACTTGAATATACAATCTGAAATGGACTGAAACCTGTACTTCGGTTATTTGCATGATTGTGAGCAAATTCAGCTTGACACAACTTCAAATCCCAACTCTTCAAATTGTCTTTCACGAGACATCTCGGTAAATTCCCCAACGATCGGTTAACCACCTCCGTTTGCCCATCAGTTTGCGGATGGTAAGCGCTACTAAAATTCAGCTTTGTTCCGACCATCTTCCACAAACTCAACCAAAAATGGCTTAAAAATCTAGTATCTCGATCAGAAACAATAGATTCTGGTAAACCATGCAATCGATACACCTCCTTAAAGAATAATTGTGCCACTCGAACTGCATCCGCTGTCTTTTTACAGGCTATAAAATGTGTCATCTTCAAAAACCTGTCCACCACAACATATATAGAATCATTCCCCTTCTGAGTTCTCGGCAAACCCAACACAAAATCCATACTCACATCAACCCATGGTTTAGCCGGTACAGGTAACGGCATATACAACTCAGCATTGGTCGCAGTTCCTTTCGAAACCTGGCAGATATGACATTGCTCCACAAACCTCTCCACTTCTTTCCTCATTGACGGCCAAAAGTAAGATTGAGAAATCAAATGCAATGTACGATCATGGCCCACATGTCCTTCCTCGTGTAACTCCTTGATAATCTTCAATCTCAAACTGCTCTCTGGAATACATAATCGATTTCCTTTAAATAGAAAACCATCCACCAACACAAACTCATCAGTGCTTCCTTCCTTGACTTTTTCAACAAATTTTACAAAATAAGGATCTTCTTCAATCAGCTCTGGCAATAATTCAAAACCTGTCACTTCAACTTTCATTGTCATTAATAAATGACTCCTCCTACTCAAAGCATCAGCTACACGGTTCGTCACCCCTGATTTGTGTTTAACGACAAAAGTAAACTGCTGCAAATAAGCAATCCATGATGCATGTCTCGCCGAAATCTTGTCCTGTCCTTGCATATGCTTCAACGTCTCGTGATCAGTGAATAAAACAAATTCTTTCTGAAATAGATAATGTCTCCAGTGTTTAACAGCTTGTACGACAGCATAATATTCAACATCATAAGAACTATATCTCATCTTTGCTCCTAGCAACTTCTCACTGAAATAGGCAATAGGACGTCCCTTCTGACTCGGCACTCCCCCAATTCCAACCTTTGATGCATCAGTATGTAGTTCAAACAATAACTGAAAATCTGGTAAAACAAGAATTGGTGCAGTCGTCAACAATTCCTTTATCTTCCCAAAAGCATTCCCAGCTTCCTTTGTCCATGAAAATTGTTTTCCCTTCATGCAATCAGTAACTGGAGCCATCACGCTACTGAAGTGTGGAATGAATCTTCGGTAGAATGACGGTAGCCCATGAAAACTTCTCACCTCTGTAATTGTCCTCTGCTGTGGCCAATTCCTGACTGCTTCAACTTTATTCTGGTCCACCTGTATACCTTCTCCCGAAACAACATACCCCAGAAATAAAACACTATGCGTCAGAAACACACATTTCTTCGTAGCAGCATACAATTGTTCCTCACGAAGAATAATCAACACTTCCCTCAAATGTTGAACATACTCCTCCGTACTCCTGCTGTATATCAGAATATCATCAAAATACACCACCACGAATTTTCCAATGAATGGTCTAAAGATTTGATTCATCACCCGCATGAACGTACTAGGCACATTTGATAAACCAAATGGCATAACCAACCATTCATATAGACCCTCCCTGGTTTTAAAAGCAGTCTTCCACTCATCACCTGGTCTAATACGAATTTGATGATATCCGCTCTTCAAGTCAATCTTCGAAAAGATAGTTGCCCCACTCAACTGATCTAGCAAGTCATCCAACCTTGGCATTGGAAATCTATATCTCACCGTAATCTTATTCAATGCTCGACTGTCAGTGCACATCCTCCACGTTCCGTCCTTCTTTGGTACTAACAAAGCTGGCACAGCACATGGACTCAAACTTTCCTGCACACGTCCCTGCTCAAGTAACTCTTCCACCTGCCTCCTCAACTCTTCATGTTCTTTCGGACTCATTTGATAATGTGGTCTATGCGGTAATACTGCTCCCGGAACAAGATCGATTTGATGTTGAATGTCTTTCAGTGGCGGTAACTCCTTAGGCAACTCTTCTGGAAATACGTCCTCAAATTCTTTCAAAACTGGCTTTACTTCTTCTGGAATTTCAATCTCTTCATGATTCTCTCGTCCAATCAACAAATAGACTTCAGGCTCCTCTTCAACTTCTTTAACAAACTCCTTCAAAGATAGTAAAGTTTTCAGCTCTTCAATCTCCTCAGATTTACTCTCTCCCTACTGTCTCTTCTTTGGAACTAAAATAATCTTAACGCCTTCAAACATAAAACTATAACTATTGGTTCGACCGTCATGCTGCACTGCTCGATCATACTGCCACGGTCTTCCCAAAAGCAAATGACAAACATCCATCTCAACTACATCACACCAAATCTCGTCTTTATATTTCTTCCCAATAGAAAATGGAACTCGAACTCGCTTATCCACCTTCACCTCTCCTCCTTTTCTTAACCACGCTAACCTGTAAGGATTAGGATGTTTCTCCGTTTTCAACTTCAATTTTCTCACAGCTTCAGTAGACATAATATTGTCACAACTCCCTGCAACAATTACAAACTTACAAACTTTCCCCAATATAGTGCATGTCGACTGAAAGATGTTACTTCTCAACCAACTAGCTTCATCCTCTTGCTTTGGTGTTAAACAAGACCTCCTCATCATTAGATTACACCCTTCGTCTCCCGATGCGATATCCTGTTCATTCTCCTCAACTGGACTATCTTCACCCTCAACAGCATCCTCACTTTCAACGTCAGCTATCATAGCTCGTTTCTTCGGTTTTGGACACTCATTGCTTTTATGACCCATCTCCTGGCAATTGTAGCATTTGAAACCATTGTTAACCCTCGCCTTCTCACTCTCCTTTACTACGGGTTTACTGACAGGTTTAGAAACATTAGAACTTCCGCTACACCCTTCACTTGATTATTAGAATTAGTAAACACACCACCTCCGCGCCTTCCCTGCTTCTCCCAAGCCAACGCTTTCTGATGTGCCTCCGCTACAGATCTTGGATCGAACATATTAACCATATCCTGGATCTGCATTCTCAGCCCTCCAACAAATCTAGCAGTCAGTTGTTCTTCTGTTTCCATTATGTCATTTCTGGCAATGAGTTGGTAAAATTCGTTTGCATAATCATTAACTGACTTCGTCCCCTGCCTTAGATTCTGCAATCTCTGGTACATTAGTGACTGATAGTTGTATGGTAAAAATGTAGCTCTCATCAATTTCTTCATTTTCTCCCACTCAACAACCTTGGACTTCCCCATCCGTTCTATCGTAAGTTTAGTTTGCTTCCACCACGCCAAAGCTCTTCCTCTCAATCTAGTAGCTACCAACTTCACTCGACGATCTTTAGGAACCTCCTTGAAATCAAAGATCTCCTCTACATTTGACAACCAGTCTCAGAATTCTTCAGCAACCATCCCACCATTGAACTCTGAAATTTCCATCTTCATTCCCGATTCCCATCGACGATCATCATCTATATCTCGATTCTGACGTCGTGTTTGCTCTCTATCCCGCTAATGAACACTTCCCCTATCGCCATCAAACTCCTCATCAAAATCTGAAGTATATTGATGTCGTTCACGACCTCCAACATCTCTACTACCACTCCTTCGATCAACATTCCTATCACGATTGTCAATACTTCTAGGATCTTCTCTTCTCTCCCGATCTAAATGTATCGAAGCTCTACTTCTCCCATGGCTCGATTCAGGTGAAACTATTCTTCTACTTTGATTCATTTCAAGCATCATTCTCTCTAAGCGACCAATTCCTTCATTCAACTTCTCAGTGAAGCTCTCATTGATTCGTTGTTCCATTTCATCGGCCTCTTCTCTTCCATACAAGGCATTAATATTGCGATGACGTTGAGCTCGTCTCGGAGGCATGATTGATCTTCAAACAAATAATTCAACAAATCTCCAAACTTCAACAAATCAAAAATTCAACAAATTTGACTTCAAAAATCTTCAAACAAAACAACTCCAAAACTACAATTCAAATCAACTAGCACGGCTTCAAGCTTGCTTCGAACTTCACTTTGGCGTGCAAACTCTCCCACGCAAATTCAAACACCTTTCCCATACTTTGATCCAAATGATTATGGATCAAACACCCCAAACTTGTTGCAACTTCAATATGAACACGACGAACACCAACTTCAAACTCCAAACTCGGCTTAGCTATGATTGGCTAAGTCTCGCTCTGATACCAAACTGAAGCAGCGGATTAACAGGTTATCGATATAACGATGGAAGTGTAGCAATCGGTGGATTGAGAAATACTACAATGCCCAAATTCGTTGATCCGAAGATACCGAATTTTAGCTATCTCTGACTCGTTGATCCGAAGATACGGAATTTTAGCTATCTCTGACTCGTTGATCCGAAGATACCGGGAAAGAGATCTACGATTCTTCAACGTTGATCTTGCGTACAAGATTCCGTGAATCGGCTTCACAAACGAAGATTCGAGCGCACACGAATGACGTAGGTGGAGATAGGAGATCAAACACTCGACTACCAATTTAATGAAAGCACAAAGCTAACAAAAGAAGAATTTTATTCAATTTTCAACCCCCTTTACAAATGATATGACTTGCCTATTTATAGGCTTACAACTCAATGCACGACTTAAAGAGATTACAACACAATGGTTACACGACTTAAAGAAAAGAAAATAGACAGCGACTTAAAATATCTCGGCTCCGACTCAGGAAACTCGTTCACTTAATTTTTGGTTCAGGGAATAACTCGTTCGCGACTTAAAATTTTAACACGGCATAGTTATGTCGTTCACGACATATAGATGCGGCTTCGTTTCTTCCTTCACGAACGAGCTACCGGGGAAGAGATAAGTCACGCGCGACATATGAAAGAGGCGGAGGGGAAGTTTAAGTCGTTCGCGACTTATCGCAGTATCGTGATTTAGGGTTTTGGGTCGAGGAGATGGTAGGTCGCTTGCGACACTGGCATAGGTCGTTCGCGAATTATTTTGGAGTCGCGACATATGGCTTTGCGTGTTAACGAGGCAGGAGATCTCGCGACTTATGGTGAGCTGTTCGCGATCTAGGGTTTGCTCATGGTGAAGGTTAGGTCGCGTAGGAGGGTTAGGTCGCAGCATTTGGTGATGTGGTCGGTCGCGGAAAGTGGTGGAAGGGTAGGTCGCGACAAACGAGGTTGGGTCTAAGTCGCGGCTATGGGAATTGAGGTTGGTGGTGGAATTAGGTCGTTGTCGAGCTTCATTAGGTCGCTCGACTTTGCTAATTAAGGTAAGCACTGCATCACAATTACTACATGGTTCCATGTTCTGCAAGATCTCTTAGATTTTCACTGCCTGACTATGTCAAATACATCATTTATGAGTACAAGAAAATATTCGCTACAAGTTTAATTTCATGCACACATACATTTTCTTTGTTTAATGTTAATATCAATGTTATCATAATTCCTCTTTTCATTTTTATGTTACTTTCTTCTCAGATGAAGTTAAATATGCAGCAGTGCCCTCTTTTTACATATATGTCTGTTCTGATATGAATGATGTGGAGTTTGTTCAGATCAAGGTCTTCTTGTACTTGTATCCCCTTTTTCGGTGAATAATTGGTTATGTCATTTGAAAACTAGAAGGCTTCAGGTGGTCCCAAAACTTAACTAGAATGGATTATAACTCTTTATAAGTTGTTTGGTCGACTATTTTATGAGTTTGTGTGATTTTAAATGTGTAGGTGTTCCCAAAGCTTTTCATCATATATGTTGATCAGGGACCCAGGGTGATCAACTACTGAATGCTATGAATTATGCATGTGTAGAGTCAAAGAAATTCTTAGAAGTAGAACCCTTTAAGAACATTTTTAAGGTATCATATACATGTCATCTAGCCTTGTAGTTAGTTTGTGCCACGATCTGGCTTAAAAATACTTGGTTATAGGTCTTTGTTTATATTGTTCATTTGTACATAAAAAATTAAATATAGTTGGGATTTCCCCATCAGGGTTTAGTGAATAACTGCACCAAATGTTTTATTATGGTCAGGGTGCTGAACAGAGCATTGAGCTCTGAACAGACTTGAAGAAATTACTTCAATTATTTTTTATTTGCTTATATATTGGAAACCACATGATTAAGTTAGAACATATCATAAAATGACTAATTTTTTTTCCCATATTAAGTAGAGAAAAGAAACGGTTCACCCTGGTTTAAATTGATAATTTAAATGATTTATACTTAATGATTTATACTTAAGATCAGTTGGAGAGACTGCATGGTCTGTTTGAAATATTTTTTCACTAGCACCTTTGAAATGAGGATCAGATTATTCTAGCAAATTCATATTGTTTTTATTGCCAATATTATTGGTATTATGTACGGTTCTTCTAAGAAGTTGAAATTTTTAGGACCATCTTGAATACTAATAATATTAGCAATAACAGTGGATATTTGTTTCAAACAAAAATATTGTTTTTTTTCTTTCTTTTTCAAATGGCGAGCAACTTTCATTATACACACCGAGGATAAATTTAAATTTTTAATCGGATAAAGCCCATATTTTTAGAATTAATGGAACTCATCAATATTTCACAAATAATAAAAATTAATTTTGAAGACTTTTTTTTTATATTCGGATTTGAAAATATAACTACATACATTTAGTCTTCTACGTTGTTTTCCAATATTTTTTTATTGATGGGAACTAAAAAAAATATGGGAACAAACAAGTGGAAGACTAAATGTATGTTATTATGTTTTCAGATCTGAATGAGAATAACTTTGTAACCGAAGATAGAACAATTTTATAAATATAAATTTACGTAGCTTTATCCACCGTATTCTAAAAAATATAAAGCTTAATTAGCTTTATAAAAGTAATATAGTTACAAGTAAATTTAAAGTATAAGCTATACGAATTTATATAAAAAAAGGTAGTTAGCAGTAGCTTTTCGTAAGGAAAAAATGAAAATAGTAATCACAAGTAGCATACATATTAAACGACATAGTAACTTAACTTTGCAGTGCTACTTAAAACTAACTTTATAAGAAAAGCTAATTCTTTTAAGTGTTATGCAAAATTAGTTGTGTACACAAGAAGCTAATTTTCGTAAATGTTATGTAAGTTAGTTTGAAGAAAAACTTGTTTACATGAATGCTTTGTTAGAAAACCGTACCCATCATTGTTTGAGTTCTAAAGTTAATATATGCATAGTCATTGCTAAATTTAATTAGCATGCAAATGCATAAATAACGCTATTTTTATGCGATAAACTATATTTATTTAGCTCTTCTAACCACTTAATTATATATTTTTATGCTAACATTAGTTGATCAAAAATAATATCAAAATCACTTTTATTAATATATGTATCTCAATTTCAAAGGTCTTTTTTCTATTTTTCGAATTTATTGTTAGTGAAATTGAGTAATTATAATGAACTTGATGTTTATATAATTTGATGAAGTCTTTGTCTTTAATTTAATTATTAAAGATCGTTGTCCTTGGATCTAATTTTGTGAAAGGTATTCTTGAAACTGAATATTCCGTTGTAAAGTCATAAATTTATAAGGGTGATTTGGTACTCTTCATCTTCATGAGGCTTTATATTTAGGTAAGATGTCATAACGTTAAAGAACCATGCCATGTTGCAGGTCGAAATTTTAATTCATGAAAAAATCTCAACTTGGCAATCATTTCAATTTTCGAATGGACGTTACAATTTTCCGTGTGTAGCATCACCAAAACTTGAATAAAGTAGAAATCTCCTTTTATCCTTATAATGCAAGCATGAGTTTATTTTACCCATCCTCATAAGTCTTCATCATCAAGTTTTAAATCTCCTTCATCTCGCATTTATCTCGTCCGATATCTTCGTTTTGCACTTGAACGAGAAGTTTGTTTGAAGCTCATCTCAATGAGATGTTAAAATATCAATCTAAGATATGAAGTGAAGTGAGACGTCCGTTCGAGATTTCGTATAAAATCCAAGAGTTAAAAGTTTGCTTCAAGATGTTTGCTTCTTTATTTAGGGATATTTTATTTTATTTTTAAATATAGCATGCGTTGATTGCTTGCCTTTTCTGTTTGCAAGTAGTAGTCATGAGTGTGAAGTACAACAACTTGTCAAATTTTTTGTAATATAACTTTTGGCACAAATTTAATGAATTGTGTGTTTTATATAGAAATTAAGTTGAAGAAAACGAGATTTAGAAACGTTTCGAAATTGCTTTAGAAATTGCCTTTGAAATTCTTTTATTATAGAGTATATGATTTTTTTACTAAAAAAATAATATATAATAATAATTTCAAAAGCCCATTTATTTGAAAAACATTTTTAAAACACACTATAATACCTGTGTATGTAAATTTACATATTTTGTTTGGTTGAAATTGGAAAGAAAATGACTTTGTTTTATTATGTAGTGTAATATATGTGCATTTGATTTAAGTGTTGATTTTATAAATTAGGCCATTTAGTTTTCTTCTTATTGGGTCCTAAAAACCCATTAACCTAATCTTAGAGATAAGGAAATGAGAAAAACATCTCCTGTACGTACAGGAAATCATTCTCATCTTCTCATTTCTTGTGACGACGCGAATTTCCGACGCTTGAAAACCGACATCAGTACGTCCACTGTATCAGCTGTCGAGCAATCGAATGCCGGAAAATCTTACCGTTATGGTTAAAGAAGAAGAAAAAGGTAGAAGAGAGAAAAAGATAGAACAGAACAGAAAGAAACAATAGAACAATATCAGAATCTCACAATCGCAACGGAACAACATATAATAGATAAATGAATAATCTTTAAACAAAAGAACTATATCAGTTATTACATTACATCATATTACATTACATTACATCATTAGAGTGTACAACAACAAACAAAAAACAAGAGAAAAGAAATACTATATACTAGCAATACGCCATGCCATCCAGCTTGCCTCCAGCAACTCCCGAATTCCAGATTATCCTGATAACCTGACTATAGACTGCCCGTGTGGAAATTGGTGGGCACCCAGAGTTTAGGAAGGAAAACAACAAACTCTGAGTCAGTCATGTGACTGGTGTGAGAACTAAAACAGTTTATATTTAAAACAAAGAATAGGATAATTTTAAAATAGATTCGCAATGCTTTTTAGAAAATGAGACTACCATAAGGCCTCCCGTACACACACCAATGCAAATGCAGAATCGGAGGAGATTACTCCGTATGATAGTCAAAGATGCTTGATACGCATTAAAAAGAAACATTTGATATTATTACCAGTGCATAGTGTAGGAAAAATCATTTCGAAAGTAAAGGTATAAATCTTAGCTAACATACGACCATTATCGTATGCCTACTATAGCTACCATGTTCAATAGCAGGTTACCGCCGCATTCCATGGCAGGTTATACAACTAAAACCGTACAGGGTTCGTATTGTTTCTTTGGATTTCCAACAAATGGTCAAGCCAAGGAACTTTCCATTGCCACATGGGTACGCCTCTGGAAAGACGACCCAAGAACCTAACCGAATCTCTGCCAACACAAGGCCGGGTTACCTTTCAAACTAGGTAACTACTGACACGAATATGTCACTCCCCGATCGTAACCGATCTATATCCGAGGATCCTCGATTCCAACAACCACAAAGTAATAAATTTGCAGCAACAACATAGGTTAAATATCTGGGCTCCATACCTTGATACCACCTCTATCCAGAAGGAATGACATACACTAAAGGGGCGCTACCCCCTGATAACATTGCTGCATCCTTCCTGTTTTGAACATTTCCGGGGTGTGAGGTCCAACGAAGTCTCGTCCACAAAGCCACGCTTTATACAAAAGCTGTGCTTTGATCATCAAATGCTCAAAAGCACTTCGTATGCCACATCACCAATTTGGGAATGTATCACTAGTAACCTCAACTACATAACCTCTAGGGTGTTAAGCTAAGAGAATAAATTCTCCGCCACCAACAGAAATATATTTGATAGAAACCAGCTTTACATCTCAAATTATAACGTCAGACGCACATTCATACAAGTCCGTTCCGGGATCGAACGGAACCGAAGACACTAACAAAGAAGTCCTTGCAATCCGGATATTCACTAATCACGACCGGACTTCCCATCACAAAGGGTAATAAATTTCTATATCGGGGATCAGCCAATGAAGAAACATTCGACGGTAATCCTTCCGTTTTCACAAATATCCGGTCTTCAACACCGGTAATCAAATGCAATCCATAACGACGTATCACATATTCAGAATGGGTTATACGACCCCAAGGTCCTTTCCTGGCTAACCCGAATAGTGAGCGCTTATTTCAAAAATAAGTGTGGCAGTCAAATTTAAGCAATTCACAGCAAATACCTATTTAAAGGTAAATATTGATAGTCAGATATTTAACTATCAATAGGTATGCACAACATCACCGGACTCCAAATAATTTCCCAAATTATTTATTTTTCCAAAAATATCTTTACTAGATATATAATTTCCACACTTCAACCATTTGAAAACAAATTTTCAAATCACTTTTCACCTTACCACTTTTGAAAACAAATTTCAATCATTTTCCTTACGCGGAAATACTTTCATTTCAAAATGGTTCATTTAAACCAATTAAATAAATCCTTACCGATTTACTTTATATTTACGTTCCAAATCCGTAAATTTATTCCCACACTTCAAAAATAAATCAACGTTTATTTTTAAATAAATCTCCCTTACTTTTATAAATTCCATAGTGAATTTACAATTCCAAAATATCTATGAATATACGATTTCCAAATCGATTTCTAATATTCATTTTCAATTTATCTTCAAAAGATAAAATCTCAAAACATTCACTTTATATTGGAAAACAATTCCATACTTATTTAATAATAAGTAATCCACAAATCCATTTATTTCAACACTTGGAAAATGCTCAATATACTTAAATCGAAATTAAGTATATATTTCATTCTTTTAAGGAAAACGTTCGCTCAAAACACATTTATTTGGGCCAAAACGAATGTTGCCTAAAACATCGTTACGACAACCCAAAATCACTGGTATAGGGATTCAAACTTAAAATAGATATATAAATCCCAATACTATATAAAACGTTTCCTTTCGGAAATCATTTACTATAACAACAGTGTTATAGTCCACTATTTCCTTCTATTTCTCGAAAACGTCTATTTCAACAATAAATGTTGAAATCTATGGTTTCGATAGTTAATCCATTTTAAAACATCTTTAAAACAAGTAACTTCATTTTATAATACCACTTCCACAAAAACATGTCCATTTTCTTTAATAATATATTCACTGTCCAAAATCGTGAATATACTTCACTAACCAAATTCAATATTTTCTACAGATTCTATTTCAAGGATAATTCGCAATCCGAAATCACGAATATATCTCCTTTAATAACCTTCTATATTAAATTTATCAAATTTAATTGATTTCGGATTTATAAATAATGTTTATAAATTCCATTTCTATTTATAAAACTTCGGTTTATAAATCTCCTTTATTAACCACTTCAATTCATAACTCAATTTTATACCAAAAATCTAATTTACAAGTTAATTACTTATAAGTCCTTTATTTTACAAAAATCTATTATAACTTCACAATTTATAAATCAATTTCATCCACTTAAGAAATCCAATCATTCTTCATTTTAACACTTACAAAAAAAACTCGTTTTGTAATTCCTATATTTTTAATTTATAAATATCAATTTTATAAATCTTTTATATAAACCATTTATAATAATTCAAAAATCTCAATTTAAATAAATCAATCCTTTTAATAATTTACAAAATGTTATTTAAAACTTATATAACTCCAAAATCATACTTAAGTACTATTTTCCAAACATATAACTTTTATAACAATAAAATTATAATGTTTATTTATTTTAACAATTCAAAATTTAGTAAAACGTATACTTTCAAAAAATCACTTTAAAATTCTTTTTAAAATCAAAATCATTATTTTAAAACTTCTGTAACGACCCGCAAATCCGTACCCCTTGAGTCAACACTATTCTACAACAATTAACTCAAGTTGCACAGAAATACGAACCATTTGGGTTTAAGAAGAAGAGGTAGAAGAAGAGAAAACAAAATCAACATCAGAATCTAACCATCGCAGCGGAATAAAATATAATAGATAGTAAATAATCTTTACTCAAAATCAAATATATCCGTTTACATACATTACATCATCAGAATAGTAACAACTCAACATTAATATCATACAATGGGTACACAACAACTCAACACAGCGGAATACGTATATAAATATACAAGTACGAGAGTACGTTTCGTCATCCAGCTCGTCTCTTGAGCTCCACAGCATCATATCCTGTATCCTATAATACTCAGTCTGACCCGAGCATTACAGTTAAATAACACCCGAGTCAGTCTGGATTACCAGCGTGAGAAAATCACACCCAATTGATTATTAAAGTTTCAAAATTCCTTTGAAAACAAAAGCATCTCGTAAGGCCACGCCACAAATAAACATGTCGGGTTTTTACCTTACGATAGCTAAAACAATTTTATAAAAATCCTCTGATATTATAATAGGGTCTATATACAAGTACTTATAAAATAGCCGAAATTGTTACATTATTAAATTCCAGCTACTAGCCACAAGAGTGGGTAATACAAACAAAACTCGTACAAGGCTCATAGGGAGAATGGATTTCCAACTAATGACTAGGCACTGGGGTACCACCTGTCATGGTACGGGGCCTAGATCACCGTACCGAGGATTACTCCCTTCATCCCCTGCAACACAAGGCCGGAACCATCCCTTACTGGACAGTCCCGAGTGAGATCACCCCGCGGTTGGGATCAGCAACCGTACCGCTAAGCCAAAAAATAAAAATGGACATCTAGACTGGAATGACCTCACCCTGCTTGGGTGCTACCCACCTAACCTTGCTGCATATCCCCTGATTTTCAGTCATTCCCATTTGATGAGGCTTGAGGCTAAGCGTTACCTTTTAGAACGTTTCACTTAGAATGCCCATCGCCCACCTGACGATGTTTCGCAAGCATTCGTCCATACAAGTCCGTTCCGGGTTCGAACGGAACCGAAGGCACTATTCCTACTACATCCATTTTGGAAATATCCTCAGGATTAGTAGTGACTAGCCCTTGCACTTCACTGCTCTATCTTCGACTCCGAACACGTTTTTCGCACGAAACGTACAAACCGGATCGAAGTGGTTTTCGAGAAATAAATCTCGATCCCGGTCTCTTCGAAACGATCAACGCAGTTGGCCAATATTGATAGTCGGTTATTTAACTATCAATTAATATTCACAACATCCATCACACAATAACTAATTTCCCAAATTATTTATTAACCTCAAAATATCTTCCCAAGATATATTTTCTATTTTCAAACCTTTGAAAACAGTTTTCAAAACCATCTTTCTTTTCAGAATAAACTTTCCCAAATATTTTCTATCTCCTCTGAAATTACCAAGCACAAAGCTAGATTTTAAAAATAATTTAAAAACACTTTACTTTGAAATATATACTTTTAAAACATTTTAAATTAAAACTATTTTATAGTTTGTTAAAAATACATACTATATGAATATTTGAAAAATAAAGTTACTAAATAAATGTAAAAACTAGATTTCCACTTTTACAAAACAAAACACCAAATCACTTTTTAAATAATTACTACTATAATAAATTAAAAGGAAATACTTACTTTAGACTTAAAATATTAGAAATAATATTTTCTTTTCAAATCATAACTTTTTAAAAACAATTTTAAAACTATTAACTTATATTTAAAATTACTTAAAAAAACGTTCTCGGTTATTCAGGGAGAATTTCCAACTTCAATCAATTGAATCAGTTTTCCAAATTGATTCCCAATTTATTCCATTTGAAATATGTTTCTTTAATCACTCAATTCATTTCAGAATTCATTAATTATGCACTTAATTTATTATTGTTATTGTTTTCCATTTGATTTTGAATCTTTTAACTGAAATATGCAAATTTCAGCTTTTCCCAATTTCTTCTTTATTCATTTCCATAGTTTAAGTCTTAAATTCAAGAAAAGCTTTGTTCTATTAATTAATAACACTGAAGTTTAAAATTCATTAACTTTCTGTTTATTCAAATTTCCTTTCTATACTCAAGATTTACTTATTAGAAATTTTAAAGTCACTTTATTTCTTTTCCAATACATTCTTAAATTTATTAAAATTTCAATAATTATTTACTTACAGTTTCACTTCTTTTATTATCTTTCCAAAATCCAATTTATATATTTTTGGTAATTCATTATACCAAATTACATCCAATCAAACCATAGCATTCAACATTTCAATATAATTCATCATAGAATATTAGATAATCACAACAGAGGGCATTAAATAATTTAAATAAATGTTGAGGGGTCTAGTTGGATCCCTCCAACCTGTTTTCCCTGCATCCACAGACGTTAGCACAATATAAGATATCTTCACAACAAAATGAGGGAAATCAATCATTTCAAGGTGTATTGTATACTACTATATAACCCAGCAATCAAACCAACCATTCAAACAATTATTTAAATTTAATTATTGAAATTTAAATTTAACTGAGTGAGATTAACTCACCTTTATTTTCGTTTGCAATCCAACCCATCTCAACTTGATTTTCATGACTTCAGACCTTGGATAACAATTTCACAGTTAATTAATATTTTAAGAAATCAAGCATATCAATTAACTTAATTAGCTAGTGATTTAAAGCTAAACTTATACTTTTCTTCTAAAATATTTTTGGTATCTACAATAATTAAATAAATTATAGATTTCAAAATCTACTTTTATACATTCCTCAAATATTTAAAAATCCCCATATATTTCAAAATCTTACTGTACCAGCATTTCTTATCTGTATATATAATATTTTTTTCCCGTAGAGAATTCCTTCAAGTTATGTATATATGTTTACAAATTATATTTACTTGAAAAAATAAAAAAAATAAAAATAAAAGAGATTACCCTCACCTCGCAGTCGACTACGTCGAACCCTACCCAGTTCGCAGCAATCACCCAACAGTCCATCTCCAATCACTGCTCTAACCACCTTCCGATGCTCGAGTTTCCCCCACCTCCACAGTCGCGCCGCCGCTTCCATGCCCTAAACACGAACCACTCTGCTACGATTCATCGAGCCCACCATATCGCGAAGCACACATCTCCATAATCGCACGACCACCTCCTGATATCGCGGTCCAAAATTGATCGCTCCTCTCACTTCGGCGTGCTCACACGCAAAACCCACAGCCACATCCTTCGAACCCCCCTGACTTCACAGTGGACCCCTGCCGCGACACCTTAATTCAAATTGCGGCTAGAGAGGAAATCGATTTGGGTAGTGCTCGATTTTGGGAATAATTCAAGCTCGACCGAGATTTTTTTTTTTTTTAGACGAACGGAATTCGTATAGAGATAGGGAAAAAGAATTGGGGGTTTATTTTTCTTCGAATTCGTATAAAAGGGAAGGGTTTTCGAATGGAAGCAGAAACCTTGACCGCCCCCATTTTTTTTTATGTATTTGAATTTTAGGCTTCGGCCATTCTCTTATATTTCTATTTCTGCTAATTTTTTTTTTGAAGAAGATGACTCGGTTGTACTTATTAAGGAGGAAGCGTGTGGAAGAAAACACGCTACAGTGTTTTGAAAGGAGATAGAGTCGCGGCTGATAGGAACGGCTGATAGTGACCAATATAAATATATATGTATATTTAAGTTAAATTTTCGATATAAAATCTAGCGCGTTTATATATCGTACGCTCAGATAACAATTCCGATCAAAACGAAATTTGAAATCCGATAATAATTCAATATTACGGACCCAATGGAACTGGTTTCGTCGAATTCCGAGACTGTGCCTCGGAAGGCTATTTTTAAATTCAGTTTAAATTATATATTTTTAAAACTAAACAAAACATCTTTAAATTCGATTCTATCACTTTTATTATCTTCAGTATTATCAATACTAATTTTACAAGCTTTCAAATTATTTTTAACTGGCTTAAAAATTCTAGATTCTATAATTTACCCAATTCTGATAATTAAATTCAACAATTAAATATTTAATAAATATTGGTATTTGAAATTAAAGTTAATAATTAACTTTTGAATATTTAAAATAAGTTAAATATCCCAATTTCAAATATTCAAAAATTCCGGGTCGTCACATTCTTCCCCCCTTAAAAGAATTTCGTCCCCGAAATTACTAGTTAGAAAGAATGATCTATATCCCGTTAACTATTCCCTCAACCCAAATAGTTTCCAATGACTTCCCAAAACCATCTTTGTATAAAAGACACACTATTCCTCTTTCTAATCTTTCAAACTTATCCATAAGTTCCAAACAGCATTACTTACTTATCAAATTCAAATTTTAAGTTATCAAATTTTTTTTTTTAACTCCCTAAATTTCTGAAATTTTTTGCCAGCGTCTCCTTTGCGCGGCTAGCTCGGTACAACTACAAATTGGCTCTACGGCCTCCCAAACCCAAAAAGAAAACAAAAAGCCAAGTGGCTCGATCCAAAAACCAATCCAATTTCATATAGAAAATTAAACACGTACCTTTTTGTCGGGCCATTAACTTTATCTCCTGAAATCAAAAATCCCAATTTATCTTTTGCTTTTATACACCTGTATATTCTACTAAGCAAATAACATCCAATCACAATTCCAAAACCATTTTATACATTTCTGTACAAATTTTCCATATTGGTTTTACTTAAACTCATACGATGTACATATATCATCCGCACGCAAAACTAAACTCGATCGCTCCCTCGATCACACAATTTCACTTCCGAACTAGTATCGTCCACTCGACTTCCTAGTGCAGACTCAGATCTGGTTCCTTGATCAGAAACCGTCATTCTCCTTGCATAGTCATAATCTACGATAGAGAATTTCCAGAGTCAATCAAAACTCCATATCCAGGCTCGCCGTCGAAAATCGAGTGAAAAATCCTAACTCGGATCGATATAACTATCTCGAAATTCTATGCTCGAATTCTGGATCAAATAGTTATGCGAATAAATAATATACGTACATCCCACGTATAATTTTAATTGATTATCAATTATATCAATCCTCTTTTATTCACATTCATTTTCAGTTTGACTGCTATTCACTTATCCTCAACTATCCCATTTCACAATTTTCAATTGTAATCTTCATTCAATTATTCACTTAGAATAATTTCTTTCAATACCAAATTACTTAAGAATCTCACCCTACGTCTTAAGTTAATATAAACATTTTATATACTTCTTGAATTTATTTTCACTCCACTTTGAAGTTCATATTCATTACTATTCATTTTGTTCAACAATTCCATTTGAATCCAAATTGGCCTCCATTTTGACTATTGAATTAATTTCACTTATTAATTAATTAATGTAAACTTCAATTCACAGTTTATTCGCAAACTTACTTTCTTAAGTTCCTTCGATTTCACTTACTTTACAATTACACATTGTAAATTATACTTAAATATTCAGTTCCAGTTCTATGAGCTTAACTAATTTAAATCATTTGTTATTAGTGAAAATTTCCAAAAATTTCAAAAAATTTCTAACTCCCAAAATTTACGGAAAATTTTGGCAGAGTCTCCCTTGTACGGAGGGACTTCTGCGATATCGCAGGATGCACAAAAACATATATACATCGGCCTCAGGCCGGAAATCAATATACATCGACCCACACGGTCGGAAAATAGAAAAACAGTTCATATTTCCTATTTGTATTGCGTAGGCGTACCTTATTTTAGCATTTTTAAGCAACCGGCGATTTATTTTAGCAAATTGCGCAATCAAATCCAGCCAAATGGCTTCCCTGAACCTGTACTTACTCAATTCAAACATGTAAGTGCTATATATATAATTTCACTTACTTTCAATAGTTAAACACATGCATTACATAACTAATGTACATAAACAATTTTCATAAGCAATTTATATGGTTTTAAAGCTAACTCAATTGCTTTCAACAAATTTTCAAACCACTTTATCGTATATAAGTGACTTACACTCAATGGTCACCTAAGCTTATAATCATTTAAATCGATTCCAATTCAATTTACATTTAATTCCATTCCATTTTAATTTATTCACCCCTCATCTAATTGCATTTTATTTCATATTCGCCAAATTTTCATTCCAAAACCTTTTTATTTAATCTCGACAATCTTCCATGCCTATATACCATTAATTCAACCCAAACTTTTATTTAATGGCTTTTGAAGCCAAGCTTCAATTAGCTACAATCTTAAGTGGTTTTACTTCGATTTATTCAAATTGCATAAGTTAAGTTCAATTCCATTATATTTGATTCTCATCAAATTCTATCCAATTCAAATTGCTAATTCACATTCTCAACTTATTAAAATAATATCTATGCACATATTTAATTTGTTATATTCTTATTGGATTTTATTTGCAATTCAAATCATTTCTGTGGTAATCCAATCCCAAACAGCTTCACTTCATCTTTGATTTACTTACAATTCCATGCTGAATGTATATTTATAACTCAAACTTCACTTTCAAATTCTATTATTTATTCACATCTCAAATTTTTTTTATTAACCAATTTGAATTCCATTTCCATATTCCATTAATTAATCTTAGAACATTCCACATTATTTACGTCGAATATTCATCCCATAATTCATTTACGAACTAAACATTTGTCACCATAAAATTTGATATTCAACATACATTAAATCAATATTTGATTTTTATTTCAAAATTTCTTTATCTATTTTACTGGAGTTCAACCTATTTATTTTATAAGTTAAGTTTTGGATTTTCATTCACTTTCCAAATTCAAAACTATTTTATTTTGGCTTATTAATCTCATTTCTAAATTTTATAGGTCACATTTTATTTATATTCACACTTCCATCTATCCACAATCAATCTCATTCACATTCTTACTTTTATCCAGGAATTTTATTTCAATACTGTTCAATTCGTTTATAAGCTGTCGAAACTTATTTATTCCAATTCGATACTTTCTCTGTTACATTTATTTAGTCTAGTATATTTTTATTATTCCATAAACATTTAAATAATATTCCAGAGTTTAAACAATTTCCCAAAATTTCAAAATTACTTTCGAAACCAACTACATCCAAAATCCTTTGCATTTCCAAACCAAATTCAACTTCTTGCAAACAAACACCGATCCAAAATCATCTAGGTAAGCAATCCTCTCTTGGAAACTCGAAAATGAACACCGATGATGTCGCGATCATCATCGGAATTATTTTCCAGGGACTACAGAGAGTTTAGTGCTTTTATCTCTTTAAAATATTTCCAATATTTTAAAATTTCAAATCTCTCCATATTCAATTCCAATTCAAAAATATTCTCGAAGTAATACCACTATTATTTCTCCAAAACTTTGAAAACCATTTCCAAATCCAAAGGAATTTAGATTTTTCCCAAAAATTCCAAATTGCAATTCCTTTAAATCTATATTCAAACATTCTCAGGAATTTTATCTCATTTCAATTTCAAAATTATAATCACCTTTACAGTTTACATTTACAAATCTCATTTGTATATGAAGTTTATTTTAATTTATAAATTACATTTATAATCTATATTTCAAATTCCATTTGTTATATAAATTTATTCTCCAACTTTGGTTATAAGTTTTCAATTTCTTATTCAATTTTTACACAATAGTGTTAATAATTTAATTATTATCATTCCTTAACAATCAAGCATCCAAATACTATAATACTTTACAAAAATTTATATCTTTTATATACAAAAATAATTCGGGTAAAATTATTTCATTTACCCTATTTTAAAACAATATTGTGTCGAATTGTTCTATTCAAGTGTTTAGAGATCCCTATCAATAACGTTAATTACTCGTATTGACCAGAATCCATAAACTACTCAATAAACCAATCGACACAATATAAAACCGTTTTATATTCACTAACAAATACGCGCTCATATCTATTAATACACTCTAACTCATTATAGAGTACTACGGACTCTACTTGAGTAATTCCCACCAAAGCCTAGGTTGTCGCCAACCTAAGCTCTGATACCAACTGTAACGACCCGCAAATCCGTACCCCTTGAGTCAACACTATTCTACAACAATTAACTCAAGTTGCACAGAAATACGAACCATTTGGGTTTAAGAAGAAGAGGTAGAAGAAGAAAAAACAAAATCAACATCAGAATCTAACCATCGCAGCGGAATAAAATATAATAGATAGTAAATAATCTTTACTCAAAATCAAATATATCCGTTTACATACATTACATCATCAGAATACATCAGTCACAACTCAACATCAATATCATACAATGGGTACACAACAACTCAACACATCGGAATACGTATATAAATATACAAGTACGAGAGTACGTTTCGTCATCCAGCTCGTCTCCTTAGCTCCACAGCATCATATCCTGTATCCTATAATACTCGGTCTGACCCGAGCATTACAGTTAAATAACACCCGAGTCAGTCTAGATTACCAGCGTGAGAAAATCACACCCAATTGATTATTAAAGTTTCAAAAATCCTTTGAAAACAAAAGCATCTCGTAAGACCACGCCACAAATAAACATGTCGGGTTTTTACCTTACGATAGCTAAAACAATTTTATAGAAATCCTCTGATATTATAATAGGGTCTATATACAAGTAAAATAGCCGAAATTGTTACATTACTAAATTCCAGCTACTAGCCACAAGAGTGGGTAATACAAACAAAACTCGTACAAGGCTCGTAGGGAGAATGGATTTCCAACTAATGACTAGGCACTGGGGTACCACCTGTCACAGTACGGGGCCTAGATCACCGTACCGAGGATTACTCCCTTCATCCCCTGCAACAAAAGGCTGGAACCATCCCTTACTGGACAGTCCCGAGTGAGATCACCCCGCGGTTGGGATCAGCAACCGCACCACTAAGCCGAAAAATAAAAAGGGACATCTAGACTGGAATGACCTCACCCTGCTTGGGTGCTACCCACCTAACCTTGCTGCATATCCCCTGATTTTCAGTCATTCCCATTTGATGAGGCTTGAGGCTAAGCTTACCTTTTAGAACGTTTCACTTAGAATGCCCATCGCCCACCTGACGATGTTTCGCAAGCATTCGTCCATACAAGTCTGTCCCGGGTTCGAACGGAACCGAAGGCACTATTCCTACTACATCCATTTTGGAAATATCCTCAGGATTAGTAGCGACTAGCCCTTGCACTTCACTGCTCTATCTTCGACTCCGAACACGTTTTTCGTACGAAACGTACAAACCGGATCGAAGTGGTTTTCGAGAAATAAATCTCGATCCCGGTCTCTTCGAAACGATCAATGCAGTTGGCCAATATTGACAGTCGGTTATTAAACTATCAATTAATATTCACAACATCCATCACACAATAACTAATTTCCCAAATTATTTATTAACCTCAAAATATCTTCCCAAGATATATTTTCTATTTTCAAACCTTTGAAAACAGTTTTCAAAACCATCTTTCTTTTCAGAATAAACTTTCCCAAATATTTTCTATCTCCTCTGAAATTACCAAGCACAAAGCTAGATTTTCAAAATAATTTAAAAAACTTTACTTTCAAATATATACTTTTAAAACATTTTAAATTAAAACTATTTTATAGTTTGTTAAAAATACATACTATATGAATATTTGAAAAATAAAGTTACTAAATAAATGTAAAAACTAGATTTCCACTTTTACAAAACAAAACACCAAATCACTTTTTAAATAATTACTACTATAATAAATTAAAAGGAAATACTTACTTTAGACTTAAAATATTAGAAATAATATTTTCTTTTCAAATCATAACTTTTTAAAAACAATTTTAAAACTATTAACTTATATTTAAAATTACTTAAAAAAACGTTCTCGGTTATTCAGGGAGAATTTCCAACTTCAATCAATTGAATCAGTTTTCCAAATTGATTCCCAATTTATTCCATTTGAAATAAGTTTCTTTAATCACTCAATTCATTTCAGAATTCATTAATTATGCACTTAATTTATTATTGTTATTGTTTTCCATTTGATTTTGAATCTTTTAACTGAAATATGCAAATTTCAGCTTTTCCCAATTTCTTCTTTATTCATTTCCATAGTTTAAGTCTTAAATTCAAGAAAAGCTTTGTTCTATTAATTAATAACACTGAAGTTTAAAATTCATTAACTTTCTGTTTATTCAAATTTCCTTTCTATACTCAAGATTTACTTATTAGAAATTTTAAAGTCACTTTATTTCTTTTCCAATACATTCTTAAATTTATTAAAATTTCAATAATTATTTACTTACAGTTTCACTTCTTTTATTATCTTTCCAAAATCCAATTTATATATTTTTGGTAATTCATTATACCAAATTACATCCAATCAAACCATAGCATTCAACATTTCAATATAATTCATCATAGAATATTAGATAATCACAACAGAGGGCATTAAATAATTTAAATAAATGTTGAGGGGTCCAGTTGGATCCCTCCAACCTGTTTTCCCTGCATCCACAGACGTTAGCACAATATAAGATATCTTCACAACAAAATGAGGGAAATCAATCATTTCAAGGTGTAGTGTATACTACTATATAACCCAGCAATCAAACCAACCATTCAAACAATTATTTAAATTTAATTATTTAAATTTAAATTTAACTGAGTGAGATTAACTCACCTTTATTTTCGTTTGCAATCCAACCCATCTCAACTTGATTTTCATGACTTCAGACCTTGGATAACAATTTCACAGTTAATTAATATTTTAAGAAATCAAGCATATCAATTAACTTAATTAGCTAGTGATTTAAAGCTAAACTTATACTTTTCTTCTAAAATATTTTTGGTATCTACAATAATTAAATAAATTATAGATTTCAAAATCTACTTTTATACATTCCTCAAATATTTAAAAATCCCCATATATTTCAAAATCTTACTGTACCAGCATTTCTTATCTGTATATATAATATTTTTTTCCCGTAGAGAATTCCTTCAAGTTATGTATATATGTTTACAAATTATATTTACTTGAAAAAATAAAAAAAATAAAAATAAAAGAGATTACCCTCACCTTGCAGTCGACTACGTCGAACCCTACCCACTGCCTCGAAGGAGTTCGCAGCAATCACCCAACAGTCCATCTCCAATCACTGCTCGAACCACCTTCCGATGCTCGAGTTTCCCCCACCTCCACAGTCGCGCCGCCGCTTCCATGCCCTAAACACGAACCACTCTTCTACGATTCGCCGAGCCCACCATATCGCGAAGCACACATCTCCATAATCGCACGACCCACCTCCTGATATCGCGGTCCAAAATTGATCGCTCCTCTCACTTCGGCGTGCTCACACGCAAAACCCACAGCCACATCCTTCGAACCCCCTTGACTTCATAGTGGACCCCTGCCGCGACACCTTAATTCGAATTGCGGCTAGAGAGGAAATCGATTTGGGTCGTGCTCGATTTTGGGAATAATTCAAGCTCGGCCGAGATCTTTTTTTTTTTTTTAGACGAACGGAATTCGTATAGAGATAGGGAAAAAGAATTGGGGGTTTATTTTTCTTCGAATTCGTATAAAAGGGAAGGGTTTTCGAATGGAAGCAGAAACCTTGACCGCCCCCATTTTTTTTATGTATTTGAATTTTAGGCTTCGGCAATTCTCTTATATTTCTATTTCTGCTAATTTTTTTTTGAAGAAGATGACTCGGTTGTACTTATTAAGGAGGAAGCGTGTGGAAGAAAACATGCTACAGTGTTTTGAAAGGTGATAGAGTCGCGGCTGATAGGAAAGGAAACGACTGATAGTGACCAATATAAATATATATGTATATTTAAGTTAAATTTTCGATATAAAATCTAGCGCGTTTATATATCGTACGCTCACATAACAATTCCGATCAAAACGAAATTTGAAATCCGATAATAATTCAATATTACGGACCCAATGGAACTGGTTTCGTCGAATTCTGAGACTGTGCCTCGGAAGGCTATTTTTAAATTCAGTTTAAACTATATATTTTTAAAACTGAACAAAACATCTTTAAATTTGATTCTATCACTTTTATTATCTTCAGTATTATCAATACTAATTTTACAAGCTTTCAAATTATTTTTAACTGGCTTAAAAATTCTAGATTCTATAATTTACCCAATTCTGATAATTAAATTCAACAATTAATTATTCAATAAATATTGGTATTTGAAATTAAAGTTAATAATTAACTTTCGAATATTTAAAATAAGTTAAATATCCCAATTTGAAATATTCAAAAATTCAGGGTCGTCACAACTTCAAAAATGGATTCGATGATGCAAAAGCCCTAAATAGTCAATCACGACATCCAAATATCATATATCGATATGATAATCAATAAACATCACAATATCTGTAATCAAATAAATATTGGTGAGGAATCCAGTTGGATCCCTCTAACCTGTTTCCCTGCATCCACAGATGTTAGCACAATACCTATTCCGTTCCAATACGGAATATCGTGGTATATAGGATTTATAAAATATTATCCGCTATTATGCGGCCCAATAGGGTCTCATCCGCTATATAATGCGGGAAATCAACTCCAAGTACATATATAATACCAATTTCACTTTGCAGTGAAATATTCGCGGTATATGTTTTTAATAAATAACATCCGCTTACTAACGGCGCATAATGTCTATTTTAACAATCAATAGATAACAATCATCATTCAAACATAGAATCAAGAAATTTTAAATATAACTATTTAAAATTTAAATCGAAACAATTCGATTGAGTGAGAAGTTCACACCTTAAGTTTCCGATATTAATCGTAGCGTTTTATTTTCGAATAAAATTAAACAGACGTTTAATTTTACCCAAAATTCACACTAGCTCCAAACGACTCCAAACCAGCTCCATTGCGTAGTGTTCGTCCATAGGAACCCAACGCAAGTTGTTTCGTAAATTTTCAACCTCTGAACAAGTTACAGCATTACAAAGTTATACGAATTAAATAAAATTAACTTTTACACTTCTTTTTATTATTTTTCCATGCTTTGAATCTTGGCCGTTGATTTTATTTTTTAAAATATCTCGGCTGTGTTTGTTATCTTCCCTCCTAACATCGTTCTTCCAGGTTTCAAAGAACCCAAGCCGCCTTTCATTCGTGAATTACCGCAGCCACCTCGTCTCGATTGAAGATGATTCAAGACCACAGCGACGTGCGCCTATGCGTGCTCTAGGATCGACCCAAATCTCGTGTAGCTCGGTCACGTCCAAAGCCATAAAAATGGAGACGAACGGCGAATGAATCTAGCGCCGTAGCTCCCACCTCGGTGCACGTTAGGTGATCTCCACCGTTAGATACGAAGATCTCTTCGTCCTCTACGATATCGTAGTTGAAAGTTTTTGGTATAGGATGACTGATTGGAAGAAAATTGGAGGAGAAAGAAGTGGATTTTCGGCCATTGATAGCCATGGTGGTGGCTGAAACGTTTGAGAAACCCTAGCTTGTTTTATTTTGCAAAAGAATGAAAATAAAGGGCTTTAATAGAAAATTCAACAAACACTATTCATCCGAAATTTTTCGAACTCCAAACGAAGCGTGCCGGTTGGCGTTTCTAAGGTTTACCCCACGTTCTGAACACAATGGAACATGTTTTGGAGGCTAATTCGATCATCTATACGAGTTACGGCAATAAACGATCGATTTTAAATTAAATCGATTAAACTAATTTCTACGCGTTTTGGCTTGCCCCGGACAAATGGTAAATCCGATTGACACGAAATTTGAAACCATATAAAAATATCACATTACGGATCTGATGAAACTGATTTTGTCGAAATTCGAGACTGTTTGAAAAATGGCTATTTTCACTCGTCGATTAAATATTAAAATATTCAATTTTCACAAATTAACTCCAAATTCGATTTTAAAAGTTCTTTAACATCATTCTAACTCCAACAGTATTAAATAAAATTTTACAAATCATTTTTAATCATATTAAACCCAATTTTCAATTATTTCAGAAATTTAACATATTAAATTATCGATTTAATTATCCAATTAAATCCAGATATTCGAAATAAAATTATTCGACTTATAAATTTCACTTATTAATATTTAAAATCAATTAAATATACAAATTTTAATTGACAGAAATTCTGGGTCGTTACAAACTTTCCCCCTTAAAAGAATTTCGTCCTCGAAATTACCAAGTAAGAAAAAGTTACAGAATCCATTAACTTTCCAAAACAAACCATTCAAATTGGTCTTACAAATCTCTTAAGTGTTTAACTTCCTCAAAATTCATAGTTAAACTTCTTACAAAATCTTTACTAAGTTTCCAAATCCAAACTTAGTTTTCAAAAAAATTCAATTTTCTCAAAAAATTTCTAACGCCTTAAATTTTCGAAAAAATTCGCCATAGTATCCTTTGCGCGGCTCGATCCGAAAAAAAATGACAGTATATATATTACAAATATACATCTCATCAAGTGATGAGGCATCCCGCAGGGAAAAAGTGTAAAAGTATGATATTTAATCCGAGATATGTACCTTATATTTTATTAGCGAGCATATACGGCTGATATAGCGCGAAAGCGAGCTCCAAATGCGAAGCAATGCGCAATCCGCACCTACTAAACACTCAACAAACTATGAGAAACATGCATATATGAAAAAAATATCAACATATAGCATATAGCAACATAACAACTACATGTGCCAACTTAGCAAATGCAACAAAACAGCAAATGCAACCATCAAACAACTATCATCCAAAAAATCCATAACAAATCAATTACATTCACTTCTCATTAATATTCAATGAACTGGTTTTCCAATTTAAATCACATTTGATTCATTTACATTGGATTTAATTAACATTCATTCATTTGTTTCCAATTAGTTTACATTCACTAATTAAATTCACATTAGTTCACTTTCAATCTGAATTCAATTCTATTCAAATTCATTTACTTCCAATTTGAATTTAATGATTTATAGCTTTCATTTCATTAATTCATTTCATTCACTTAATGAATTATACACAATCAATTTACAACCATATAACAACCAATGTATATTCAACATAACCAAATTATTAAATTTACATTTCTTTACATTCAATTTGGTTCAACACCTTTTTACTTTCAATTGGTTTATATTAAATTGATTTTCATTCGATTATTCAACTTCTAATAACATTAGCTTTTAATGAATTAACACTTACATTCATTATCCCATATCAATTCTTTTACATTTGATTGATTAATATTCAATCCATTTATTAATTCAACTGCTAATTCATTTAACATTTCAAGTTAAATTTCATTTATATAACTCAAGTTCATATTCATCACTTCTCTTGATTAATTTACTTCGACACCAAAATCAACTTTTTTCAACATTATTTAAGTTACATTCCATTCCAAATTTACACTTATAAATCCAATTCAGATTTCAATTCTATTTAACTCTACCAAATTCAAAATTTCCATCACTTATTCAAATTCAGATTTATTTTGCTTAACAAAATTGTTTAACCATTTTAATAATTGGTTTCACTTACACTTTCTCATTCTATAAGTTATACAACTTATATTTAACAATTACCACTTGGCTTTTTTTTTATTGATTCACTTATACTTCCTTTAATTTAACTCCATCCTTTAAGTTAAATTTATTCTATCAAAATTCAAATTGTACAAGTTATCAACTCATTTATCATTCCCATAAATATTTTAAATAGGATTCCATAGTCTTTCCAACCTTTCAAAACCATTTTTGAAATCAATTCAATTATCCTTTGAATTTAAAAACCAAATCCAAACAACTTTCATTTAAAATAATTTGGCAGCAATCCCTCTTTTGGAAACCCGAAAATGCACACCGATGATGTCGATCATCATTGGAATTATTTTCCAGTGACCGAAAAGAGTTTAGAGCTTTACTTTCTTCAAAACAATTTTCCAAAATATCAATCCTTTCAAAACACTTCTCTGGAATTTTGTTTTTAGATTATAGATCACATTTATAAATCTTTTACTTATATAATTTCATTTCTTATATATAAGATTATTTCACAATTGTAAATCATTTTAATTATAATTTCATACTTATAATTCATTTGCTTATATAATTTACTCTTTTACAGCTGTTGTTTTTATTTAACTTATTCAACAACCAAACAATCAATTCATATACACTTTGATAATTCTGAAAAATTATTCCTTTGTATATAAAATATAATTAAGGTAAAATTATTTCATTTACCCAATTAAAACGATATCGTGTCAATTTGTTATGTGCAAGTGTTTAGAGCTCCCTATCAACAACGTTAATTACTCGTGTTGACCAGAATTCATATACCACTCAACAAACCAATCATCACAATATAAAACAATTTATATTCACTAACAAATACGCACTCATATCTATTATTACACTCAAACTCATTCTAGAGTACTACTGACTCCATCTCTAATGAGTAATTCCCAACAGAGCCATGGTTGTCGCTTAACCATAAGCTCTGATACCAAATGTAAAGGCCCGAAAATCCGTACTCCTTTGAGCTGGCAACATTCCACAACAATCCAGCCAAAAAGGAACAAACTTACGAGTCTTTAGGGTTAAAGAAAAAAAAGAGGTAGAAGAAAGAAAGAAGAAGCAACAGAACAATATCAGAATCTCCCGATCGCAGCGGAACAACATATAATAGATAAATGAATAATCTTTAAACAAAAGAACTATATCAATTATTACATTACATCATATTACATTACATTACATCATCAGAGTATACGACAACAAACAACAAACAGCGGAAAAGAAATACTATATACTTGTAATACACCATGCCATCCAGCTTGCCTCCAGCAACTCCCGAATTCCAGATTATCCTGATAACCTGACTCTAGACTGCCCGTGTGGAAATTAGTGGGCACCCAGAGTTTAGGAAGGAAAACAATAAACTCCGAGTCAGTCATGTGACTGGTGTGAGAACTAAAACAGTTTATATTTAAAACAAAGAACAGGATAATTTTAAAATAGATTCGTAATGCTTTTTAGAAAATGAGACTGCCATAAGGCCTCCCGCACACACACACGATGCAAACGCAGAATCGAAGGAGATTTCTCCTTATGATAGTCAAAGATGCTTGATACGCATCAAAAAGAAACATTTGATATTATTACTAGTGCATAGTGTAGGAAAAATCATTTCGAAAGTAAAGATATAAATCTTAGCCAACATACGACCATTATCGTATGCCTACTATAGCTACCATGTTCAATAGCAGGTTACCACCACATTCCATGGCAGGTTATACAACTAAAACCGTACAGGGTTCGTATTGTTTCTTTTGATTTCCAACAAACGGTCAGGCCAAGGAACTTTCCATTGCTACATGGGTACGCCTCTGGAAAGACGACCCGAGAACCTAACCGGATCTCTGCCAACACAAGGTCGGGTTACCTTTCAAACTAGGTAACTACTGACGCGAATATGTCATTCCCCGATTATAACCGATCTATATCCGAGGATCCTCGATTCCAACAACCACAAAGTAATAAATTTGCAGCAACAACATAGGTTAAATATCTGGGCTCCATACCATGATAACACCTCTATCCAGAAGGAATGACATACACTAAAGGGGTGTTACCCCCTAATAACCTTGCCGCATCCTTCCTGTTTCGACCATTTCCGGGGTGTGAGGTCCAACGAAGTCTCGTCCATATAGCCACGCTTTATACAAAAGTTGTGCTCTGATCATCAAATGCTCAAAAGCACTTCGTATGCCACATCACCAATTTGGGATGTATCACTAGTAACCATCAACTATATAACTCTAGGGTGTTAAGCTAAGAGAATAAATTCTCCGCCACCAACGGAAATATATTTGATAGAAACCAGCTTTACATCTCAAATTGTAACGTCAGACACACATCCATACAAGTCCGTTCCGGGATCGAACGGAACCGAAGGCACTTACATAGAAGTCCTTGCAATTCGGATATTCACTAATCATGACCGGACTTCCCATCACAAAGGGTAATAAATTTCTATATCGGGGATCAGCCGATGCAGAAACATTCGACGATAATCCTTCCATTTTTACAAATATCCGGTCTTCAACACCGGTCATCAAATGCAATCCATAACGACGTATCACATATTCGGAATGGGTTATACGACCCCAAGGTCCTTTCCCGGCTAACCCGAATAGTGAGCGCTTATTTCAAAAATAAGTATGGCATTCAAATTCAAGCAATTCACAACAAATACCTATTTAAAGGTAAATATTGATAGTCGAATATTTATCTATCAATAGGTATGCACAACATCACCAGACTCCAAGTAATTTCCCAAATTATTTATTTTTCCAAAAATATCTTTACTAGATATATAATTTCCACACTTCAACCATTTGAAAACAAATTTTCAAATCACTTTTCACCTTTACCACTTTTGAAAACAAATTTCAATCATTTTCCTTACGCGGAAATACTTTCACTTCAAAATTGTTCATATAAACCAATTAAATAAATCCTTACCGATTTATTTATATTTACGTTCCAAATCCGTAAATTTATTCCCACACTTCAAAAATAAGTCAACGTTTTTTAAACAAATCTCCCTTTCTTTCATAAATTCCATAGTGAATTTACAATTCCAAAATATCTATGAATATACGATTTCCAAATCGATTTCTAATATTCATTTTCAATTTATCTTTAAAAGATAAAATCTCAAAACATTCACTTTATATTGGAAAACATTTCCATACTTATTTAATAATAAGTAATTCACAAATCCATTTATTTTGAACACTTGGAAAATGTTCAATATACTTAAATCGAAATTAAGTATATATTTCATTCTTTTAAGGAAAACGTTCGCTCAAAACACATTTATTTGGGCCAAAACGAATGTCGCGTAAAACATCGTTACGACAACCCAAAATCACTAATATAGGGATTCAAACTTAAAATAGATATATAAATCCCAATACTATATAAACATTTCCTTTCGGAAATCATTTACTATAACAACAGTGTTATAGTCCACTATTTCCTTCTATTTCTCGAAAATGTCTATTTCAACAATAAATGTTGAAATCTATGGTTTCGATAGTTAATCCATTTTAAAACATCTTTAAAACAATTAACTTCATTTTATAATACCACTTCCCCAAAAACATGTCCATTTTCTTTAATAATATATTCACTGTCCAAAATCGTGAATATACTTCACTAACCAAATTCAATATTTTTCTACACATTTTATTTCAAGGATAATTCGCTATCCGAAATCACGAATATATCTCCTTTAATAACCTTCTATATTAAATTTATCAAATTCAATTGATTTCGGATTTATAGGTAATGTTTATAAATTCCATTTCTATTTATAAAACTTCGGTTTATAAATCTCCTTTATTAACCACTTCAATTCATAACTCAATTTTATACCAAAAATCTAATTTACAAGTTAATTACTTATAAGTCCTTTATTTTACAAAAATCTATTCGTTTTATAACTTCACAATTTATAAATCGATAAATTTCATCCACTTAAGAAATCCAATCATTCTTCATTTTAACACTTACAAAAAAAACTCGTTTTACAATTCCTATATTTTTAATTTATAAATATCAATTTTATAAATCTTTTATATAAACCATTTATAATAATTCAAAAATCTCAATTTAAATAAACCAATCCTTTTAATAATTTACAAAACGTTATTTAAAACTTATATAACTCCAAAATCATACTTAAGTACTATTTTCCAAACATATAATTTTTATAACAATAAAATTATAATGTTTATTTATTTTAACAATTCAAAATTTAATAAAACTTATACTTTCAAAAATCACTTTAAAATTCTTTTTAAAATCAAAATAATTATTTTAAAACTTCAAAAATGGATTCGATGATGCAGCAGCACCAAATAGTCAATCACAACATCCAAATATCATATATCGATATGATAATCAAAAAACATCACAATATCTGTAATCAAATAAATATTGGTGAGGAATCCAGTTGGATCCCTCCAACCTGTTTCCCTGCATCCACAGATGTTAGCACAATACCAATTCCGTTCCAATACGGAATATCGTGGTATATAGGATTTATAAAATATTATCCGCTATTATGCGGCGCAATAGGGTCTCATCCACTATATAATGCGGGAAATCAACTCCAAGTACATATATAATACCAATTTCACTTTGCAGTGAAATATTCGCGGTATATGTTTTTAATAAATAACCTCCGCTTACTAATGGCGCATAATGTCTATTTTAACAATCAATAGATAACAATCATCATTCAAACATAGAATCAAGAAATTTTAAATATAACTACTTAAAATTTAAATCGAAACAATTCGATTGAGTGAGAAGTTCTCACCTTGAGTTTCCGATATTAATCGTAGCGTTTTATTTTCGAATAAAATTAAACGGACATTTAATTTTACCCAAAATTCATACAAGCTCCAAACGACTCCAAACCAGCTCCATTGCGTAGTGTTCGTCCATACGAACCCAACGCAAGTTGTTTCGTAAATTTTCAACCTCGTATGAACAAGTTACAGCATTTCAAAGTTATACGGATCAAATAAAATTAACTTTTACACTTCTTTTTATTATTTTTCCATACTTTGAATCTTGGCCGTTGATTTTGTTTTTGAGATATCTCGACGACGTTTGTTTTCTTCCCTCCTCAACATCGTTCTTCCAGGTTTCAAAGAACCCAAGCCGCCATTCATTCGTGGATTACCGCAGCCACCTTGTCTTGATTGAAGATGATCCAAGACCACAGCGACTTGCGCCTACACGTGCTCTAGGCTCGACCCAAATCTCGTGTAGCTCGGTCACGTCCAAAGCCATAAAAACGGAGACGAACGGAGAATGAATCTAGCATCGTAGCTCCTACCTCGGTGCACGTTAGGTGATCTCCACCGTTAGATACGAAGATCTCTTCGTCCTCTACGATATTGTAGTTGAAAGTTTTTGGTATAGGATGACGGATTGGAAGAAAATTGGAGGAGAAAGAAGTGGATTTTCAGTCATTGATAGCCATGGTGGCGGCTGTAACGTTTGAGAAACCCTAGCTTGTTTTATTTTGCAAAAGAATGAAAATAAAGGGCTTTTATAGAAAATTCAACGAACACTATTCATCCAAAAAATTTCGAACTCCAAATGAAGCATGCCAGTTGGCGTTTCTAAGGTTTACCCCGCGTTCTGAACATAATGGAGCATGTTTCGGAGGCTAATTCGATCATCTGTGCGAGTTATGGCAATAAACGATCGATTTTAAATTAAATCGATTAACTAATTTCTACGCGTTTTGGCTTGCCTCGGACAAACGGTAAATCCAATTGACTCGAAATTTGAAACCATGCAATAATATAACATTATGGATCCGATGAAACTATTTTTGTCGAAATCCGAGACTGTTTGAAAAATGGCTATTTTAACTCATCAATTAAATATTAAAATATTCAATTTTCACAAATTAACTCAAAATTCGATTTTAAAAGTTCTATAACATCATTCTAACTCCAACATGATGAAATAAAATTTTACAAATCATTTTTAATCATACTAAACCCAATTTTCAATTATTTCAGAAATTTAACATATTAAATTATCGATTTGATTATCCAATTAAATCCAGATATTCGATATAAAATTATTCGACTTATAAATTTCACTTATTAATATTTAAAATCAATTAAATATACAAATTTTAATTGACAGAAATTCTGGGTCGTTACATTTCCTTCCTCAAGTCGGTGAAAAAAAAAGAACCCATTTCTTTTTGCAAACCCTAACCCAAAATCATCAAATTAGACTCAAATTTGATGTTTTAAAAATCAGTTTGAAGCTAAATCTACATGTAATCAAAATCTAAAACCTAATATTTCATAAAAAGTACAAATTTGTGAATGGTTGTTTGTTAATTGCTTTCTTCTTTCTTGCATGCACTTGTTTCGTAGTTTTACAGGTTGTAGAAGCTCAATTTCAACCCAAGCTTCAATTTTTCTCCATTAATTCCGGTATTTGCTATGATAAATCAAAGGTGAGTTACTGCTCACAATTTCTACCTAAAGAAAAAGCTTCAAAATGACAAAATCTAACCAAAAATAGCTTCAATACGTTGCTTTTATGTTCATGTTTTGTTGTGAAATCTAAGTTTGTATGTCACTTTGCACATCATTTTCTCCCTATTCCGGCAACGAAATGCTGCCATATTTTCTTCAATTGATAGTCTGTGTGTTGTACTATATTCATGTCAAATTTCATTGTAAAACTTATTCGTTTGATGCCTGAAAAATGCAGTACAAAATCAACGCACAATCTGGAAATTACCTGTGCACAATTTGTTTTCTGAGTTGCTGCAAACATGGCATGAGTCCTTGTTTGAGACCTTATATCTCTTTTTTTTCTTGCTGAAATTGAGTGATTCTTTTTTTGTTTGAAAGATGAAGTTTTATACTATAGGAATACCAAATTTCAGGTCATTTTGACCTACATAGCTTATAGAAATATGCTGCCGAACTTTGACTCGGAGCATGTTTTCGTCCAGATTTCTACATTGAAAACACTGCCTGGGTTCAACTTTGAGACATCATAACTTTCTTATACTTTTTCCAATTGCATGATTCTTTTTTTATTTGAAATATTAAGTTTTCTATTATAGGTATGCAAATTTTTAGCTTAATCCGAGTTAATTTGGTCCTCTATTTCATGCCTGGAATTTGAACCCAAGATGGATTCAGGCCTGTGCATTTTTTGTTTTTAAACTGTTGCAAACATGTCCCGAGTCCAGGTTTGAGACAACATAAATAATGCATTTCAAATAGAATGGGAGGCCAAATGTTACACTAAAATTCAACCTTCCGTCTAAGATGAAAGGTCTCTCAACAAAGACTAGAGAAAAGGAGTTCAGTTCAAACCTTTAGAAAAAGTTGAAGGGGAGCAGTCAACAGTGTATAGCAGTCCCAGATCTTTCCAAGGAGTCAAAAGGATTCATCTCTCATCATTCAAAGTGTTCTTACTTTCTGAAAGGGGCAGAGAAGTCAAAGAAAGTGCAAGCAACTCTACAATGGTCTTTTCGAAAGCATAGCAAGCCTTTCGAACCGGTTGGAACACATCCACGATACCTTATGACAATATCGAAAGGTTTATGAGGAAAACAACACTCACAAGTCAGTAAAGAAAGAAAGACAACCTTTCAACAACATTGAAGGAAAGCACAGCTCTCGGCAACAATCAAGTGAAGAGCAACCTTCCGACAAGGTCGAAGGGTTTACAACAACCAAGGGAAAAACAACCTTTCGACAAGGTCGAAGGTTTCACAGCAGCATAAAGAAGGAAAACCTTTCGATAAAGTCAAAAGGTTCACGAAGGTGTAAAGAAAAACAAACCTTTCGAAAAGTCGAAAGGTCCATGATAGCAGATGAAAGACAAACCATTTGACAAATTTGAAAGGTTCGCAGCCGCATATAAAAGGGGAACCTTTCGACCTAGCCGAAAGCACGAAGTCGAAAGGTCGGCCACCTTCATCTATAAATAAGACCCAATGGGTCCTGTTTAGTAAGGCGAATTCTCTCATTCTAATCTTGTATTTTCTTAATCAAATCATTGTAACCTTAATTGAGTGTCGATTTGGGGTTTTAAAAAAACATAATTTATCATGAATATGAAGGGAAGTCTTATGTTCTATCAATTACTTTAATGTTTTGCTTAAACTTTGTTGGATTAACTGTTAATTTCAGGTTCAATTCCACTGAAAGGTTCTTGCCAACAAGATCGACAACACTTCTTGTTCAATTAGCTACTGTAACCTTTCGAAGCCTTCAACCTTACAAATTAAACCATTAGATAATGTTGGTCATTTAGGCTAAACAGGGTTGATAACCTTCCGGAGTGATAGGTTTTGAAGCCCAAACCTGTTGATTAAGTTAAAAGTGCTTAAGCTATAAAATATCAATAACCATTCGAAGATATAATCCATAAATACATAGGTTTACAAGGCTTATTCTGTAAGTAACTATTCCATACCTTTCGATAGGGACCAAGACACACCTTATAAATAATCTAACCTTTCGACCAGGACGTAAGCCCCTATATATCTACAAAGGAGTTTAATATCCTATTTAATCCCAAAGAAGGCAATCATCCTAACCTTTTGATAGGATAGAATCCGACCTCCTAAGGAAAAATTCAAGGGAATTGAATTTAAACCAAGAAGGAGACTCTTGAAGAGAATCTCATACTAATTCGATAAAGCCGAAAGGTTTCATAACCAAGCACCTAACCCCTTCGACGATGTCGAAAGGTCTGCTTCGAAAGATTTTTATCAGTGAAAATACAAAGGCAATCTTTAAGGGTATCAAACCTTTCATTCAAATCAATCTAACCACACTAGCCGGAATAAGTTTGCGGTGTTGATAAGAAATCTTGTTAACAGGTATATTTATTTCATTATGATAAATTACTCACGGTTACAACACTTTGTAACTACTATCACAAAACAAATCATTTATGGATTTTCTATTAAATATACTTTTAATTAAATTGATTAACTAATATAACCACATTATATCAAGTTTACAATAGAAAGAAACAACTTTATTTCGAACAAGATTGGTTAACGAGTTATACATATGTAACAAATTACATAATTTCCCCTAGGGCATACCCCTAACTCTATCAATCTTCCACTTGCACTTGGGGTCAATTATGGAATCTTATTCCAACTTCTCTAATTAGTTTTCTTAAAACCAATTAGGTCAGTTCCTTTGTGAACAGGTATGCTATTACGTTTTAATTATCTACATTGTCAATCTACTCTCTCCGACGGTGATAAACTGCTTTATCATGTGGAACAATTTGAAGTAAGTCTCTCGACCACTTGTGAGCTCTAAGTTCTATTACAAACCATATCTCGACATTGTTATCATATAACAATGTTATGAGATTCTCAACATTTGGAATCAGCTTGGTTAAAATTTGTGTGCCTATATTTTTATATACATTATTTTTATTTCGGCAATATTCAAGACGACGTACTTAGCCTTTTCATTGAATCTGCCACAGTCTTTCATTTGGAACATTTCCAACTTAAAGAATCTTAACTTAAATTTATTATACTCAATATCACTTATGAAGTTCAAGTCTGAGCACTCCTTCGTAAGATTTTTTTTGTTTCGGTAAATAATTCTCTAATATTTCATGGATACATGTAAACACTTCAAACAACCATTAAGTAATATCAATTTGGATTTAATATTTGCTTCATGTATTAAATACATAAACAAATCATGATACCGTAGACAACATAACATGTATAATAATTCCTATTGCCAATGCAAAGGAATCAATCTTACATGTTCCATATTAAACATTTTAATAAGGTGTCCTTGCATATCATTTGGACATTCCCGACATCTTTTATACTTATTATAAAAGGCATCATCTGTTAATCCAATATTGAGTATTACAACAACTCTGTGCGGTTAAAGTGTCACGACCCAAATTTCAGCTCCAGGTTGAAGTAGTTGTTTGATTTAAAGACTGGAATATATTTTGAACTGAAGCTACTTGTTGTTTGAGATGTATTTGAGAAAACAGCTGTTTGATTTTCATTGCTGGTTTGTTGTTGCATCGGGATTTTGAACATTGTTTACTGGTTTTCAAGTTTTCAATACTTTGATTTTTGTTTCGATTTTCTTTCTAATTTGTTTCTCAGGTTTGAGATGTTTTAAACTGAGAATAATAACTAGGTTTTTATTTCACAAACTTTGAATAGAAATAAGAAAGATGTATGTATATACTCTTGTTTTAATTTTACTCATATTTTTGAAAATACAAAGACAAAGGACACTTGTTTAATTCCTTGAATGACACCTGTATTTTGCATGTTTAAATTTGTTTACAAATGTCAAGTTGTATTGTATTAATATTTTACAAATGTCAAAGCCATGTATTTTTATGTTAAAACCATTTATTTTAATAAATTTATAAATCATGTTTTATATTTTTATTAATTAAGTATTATGAGATAAATATACAAATTATATTTGTTTTAAATGAAATGATCCTTTTAAAAATCTTATTTAATTTTAAAAGATATATGTATATATTAAAACTTTTTATAAGTCCTTGTCTTTTAGTTTATATTTTTAATTTTTTTAGATAAATACATTTCTTTTTATCAATTTATACTTTTATATTTATATTCATACATATCTAACTTTAAAAGAGAATGATTTTAAAATCTTAATTATACACTAACAATTAATTACATACACATATATATAATTTATAAACTTTTAAATCCAATTTATTTTATAAGAAATTTACTTTTGAATTTCTAATTTAAATTTCTATTTACAATCTATTTAAACAACACATATTTTATTTATTTTGGAAAAATTAAAATTAATTTCACCAATTTAATTCAAAAATTTATATTAATTACCAAATTAAATTTGACTCAAATCGAGAATGTTACATAAAGCGCTTGGCAGATTCAATGCGGCGAAGGTGCAAAAAGTAATAGCGGGGATACAGCAAGGATATAGCGGGATATAGCGGATGACTCTAAAATAGCGTACAAAACTCATACTTAATGTTTTTATAAATATATAAATGGTAATTAAATGAAAAGTTAACATTCAATTGAATTATAATTAATACACAAGTAATTTTAAATAAAAACATATATGAATATACTATAAATAAATATAAAACTATTATATAACATAACTGAATTTAATGGGATATTAGAGTATTTTCATTTCTGAAAATATATTATAATTCAATTAAATAAATTAATTTCATAATTTTTATAATGTACAAATGTCATTTTTCAATTCATTTCTTTTAAATAAGATATAGCGGAAATAGCAGAATATAACTAGAATAACAAGATATAGCGGAAATAGCGGGGCTTAAAGCGGAATGGTTATATTTGGGGCTATGTGGAAATATCGTTGCGGTAGAAATTTGCTATGAGATATAGCAGGGTTATAGCGGGGAGTTATCTGCATAGCAACAACTAAGGCTGATGTTAACACAAGTACATCGTTAAATTAACAACTTGTTGTTTACTGATTTTGGATAATAAATATCAAGTTATTTTTAGTTTTTTTTATCTTATATTACCTAAGGAAAGTGCTTCAATGTAACTTTTTTTTCCTTTTTTTGGGCAGCAATAAAAATAAAACATTTGAATCACCAAAATATAAGTCTACTATCGTAGAATTTCGAATGCGAATAATGTTATATTTACATTTATATCCGCAAATCATTTTCAGAACAAATAAATGTGAAGTTTGGTCAACTTATACGCATTTGCATTATGTGCGCATTTTGAGTGTAGGTGAAGTAAAACCACTGAATGAGCCTCTCATGTTAATTCCTAATTGAATTATATCTTTTTTATTATAATTTTTTTATTAATATTATTTGAAGTGGAAGTTCATGTTGTGAAGGTGTTTGTTATTGTTTGTTGTGAAGAAGTGCTTGTTTGTGAAGGATTTTTGTGATTGGAGTGAACTGCAGGTTGTTGTAGTGCTCGACTCGGGGTTTTATGAGAGGGTAGAAATATGATTAGAAAGTATTGCATTTGAAAAAAATGTGTTGTACAAAAGATAAGAAATTGTTCTGCATGAATAGGGTATAGAAATTGTGGGACTTTTGTTGTAATTGTTTGTACTATTAATATTTTATTGAAATATTTTTTTTTGAAAAAAACTTTTACTTGTTGATTTTATTCAATGATATACAATAATACTACAAAAATCATATTTAATATAAAATATTTCATAAGTGGCGGCTAATTGTTTTCTTTTTCAGTTTTGCAGATTTACAACTGACATTTACAATTGTAAAAAGTCTATTGCAACTGACATTTACAGTTTCAAAAGAACCTATTGCGATTAGCATTACATTTGTAAAAGAACCTATTGCAACCAGCATTTACCGTCATAAAATGTAATCAATCTATTGCAAATTAGCATATGAAGACTGGTCGTTGCCACTTGCAATAAGCCCCAACTAGCATTGCTAGTTGTGAAATGAGTATTTTGTTGTAGTGTTTTGGACGATGTTATCGTATGGGACTATTTATCTTGAGGAGTATTCCAAGAGAGAAGATAGGAGTAGAATTCGTCAGATGACTTATGTGTGGAACCTATATGAAGGTTCGAGGTCTGTTCGAGATGATCGAATCCATGTTGTGATTCGTGATTTGCTCAAGATAATGGAATCCATTTGGGTATTCTTGTTCTGTTCAAATGAAGAAGATTCGTGTGAGAATGCCAAGCGTAGCCTCGACATTGAGGAAATGATAAAAAAATAGAGGAGGGGCATGGCTAGGGGGTTTAGCTAACATCAAGGGTATATCAACTCCAAACCCAGAGTATGCTTATCGATTTTTGCTTACGGGAGTTGATATGATCTGGATCACACACCGAGGGTGGTCAGTTATGTTTACCTTAGAGTATATTCTATACAGAGATATACGATTCTCGAAAGGTAGTTTCCGATCCTTATCGTGGAGTTTGGATGTGGTCAGACCAAGGATATTTTCGCAAAAAAACAATCCATATGCAAACGTGCCCTAGCGGTATTGATTTTATCATTGCTGTTGTGGCGTTCATGTAGAAACTACTTGATATGACTTACGTGATGCAGTCTAGACATTATCCATCATATCATTATATGTTAAACTTAATGAATGGTTGGTTTTCTTGAGGGGAAAACTGTTTCTGGAATCCATATAGTCTTAATAGTTACTGCTACATGTCGCTCATATTTCTTGACTTTCTCACGCTAGTTTACCAGACTGATCCGGACATTATTTTCTTATAATGCTTGGGTCAGCTGTAACGACCTAGATTTTTAACGTCTGTTAATTGGGTAATTAAATGATTTAAATTATCAAAATATTAATTTTGATTGGTCGAACAAATAAATTTCTGATAATTAAAAATATCGGAAATATATATATATATATTGATTTGGGGAACTATGATAAGTATTGAACTATAAAATCTCTGTATATGATAAATCTTATAGGAAATAAATAGTATATTTTGGCTATTGACTGTTTGTGTGTGTGTGTATATATATATATATATTTGGGGAAAGAAACTATGGTTTGGGAACCTAAAAATAAATCTCTCAAAAATATTTAAAATAAAACTCTGCCTTTATAATACTAGATACAATTACACACTCACTCACACACACATACACACATATATATAGATATAATTTAGATGTATATACTTAAGCTTTAGCTAAAATTTAAAATAAAAAAATATGTATAAAAAAATAGGGATAAATTTTTAGAAGGGGCTTGTATTGTTGTATGTAGCATAGATGAAAACTAGTAAAATAACTAGGTTAAGTATATATGAATATATATATATATATGTATGTATGTATGTATGTATGTAGAAGGTAGAAAGACAAAAATACTTTGTATGTATAGATATATATGCACATAAGAATGGATATGCATGTAAACACAAGAGGGAACACACACAATAGATGCACATTCCCTCAAGCACATAAAATATCAAATCCCTTTTCAATAAATCACATCTTTTTTCAAAATCATATCAGGTCAAAAGAGTTTGATGACCAAAGAAAGCAGCGCACCTTTCTCTATTTATACTTCTATTTGCCTTCTTTTTTTTCATTCATTCGAACCAAGTTAAACAACAGAAAAACATTACTTCCATCTCACAAACTAGAGTATCAAACAAAACAACTCTACAGAGAAGATCAAAATCATATAAGCAAGTAGCAGCTTTTCAAAACCATTGTTCTCTGTTCCAAACAATTATCTATGAGTAAAATTTCTTCAAAAATTTAATCTTTATATAATGTTGTGTTAAAGGTTAAATAGAAATATCAGTTTGAATATGTGATTGCATAAGAATAGAATGTATATATATGCCTATGTATGGATGAAGAGCGAATGCCTGAACAACCTTTACTTCCCACTGTTCTTCTTGCTTCTATCATGTTCAAGCCTTTAAAATTGCAAATCTCATCATCTAGGTGGTTTGAGAACCTGATGTTTAAAGGATTTATGTTTATATCAGAGTATATTTGTTTTTAAAAATAATCT
This sequence comes from Allium cepa, assembly GCA_030765085.1. NCBI lineage: Eukaryota > Viridiplantae > Streptophyta > Magnoliopsida > Asparagales > Amaryllidaceae > Allium > Allium cepa. The sequence continues at coordinate 955,899,898 of CM060943.1, forward strand.
CAGAGAATAATATCAAGTAAAACACTGTAAAATTGTTTTTTACAGTAGGTAATCAAATATTTCCAAAAAATCAATTATTTTAATCCATGTTTTCACCTATATAATTGGAATCGACTTTGGAAATTATGAATTTTTGTGGCTTAACTGTGATTTTTAGTGGTGTGGTTGTTGAGATAAGGAGAGATGGTCGGAAAATGGTCATAGGGTATTTTCTGGCGATCGCCAGAGTTTTAGGCTTTGGGATCTTGGTCGAAGGAAGGCAAAGGAATGGCGGTCACAGGAAAAATGGCGGTGGATTTTTCTAGGTGTTGTGGTGGCTGGCCAGAGTAAGACTAGGGTTTTAGGTTCATTTCTATTCAAGAGGGGTTATCGTTTGATTCCGGCGTCGTCGTGGCGACGGAGTGATTCGATGGAGAGGGAAAAGAGAGAGGGGAGCCAAGCGAGGCTGCAAGCGTGAGGGCGTGGGCTCTGGTGGCCGGCAGCGATGGCACGAGGTGCAAATAGGATCGATTCTATTTTTCTGGCGATGGCAATATGGTTCGATTTTGTTTCGAACTTCTTCAAGAGATTCTAGGTAGCTGGGGTGGTCGAGAAGGTCGAAGGCGACTTCGGGCTGGTGCCGGCGGTGGTTGGCGTGCCTCCGATGATGTGTGCACGTGCACACCTGGTTTGGATATCAGGGAATAGCAGGTTGATAGGAAGAATACGGAAATAGATAAGAGAAGCGAAAGTAAAGTAAGGAAGTGAGAAAGAAAAGGGAAAGGGTATGAGAGATCTGGTTTTTGGGCCAGGTGGGTTGAGTTTTCAAAAATAAAAGAAAAAGAAAAGTTTAAATGTAAAAGAAAATAGTTTCAAATTAGTTAGTTTATGGTTAATATAAATAAAGTAATTTAAAACCTTAAATTAACTCAAACCTTAGGTTAATTTATGGCTAGTATAAATAAAATGATTTAAACTTAAATTAATTAAGTTTAGGATAATTATATATATGTTAATTATTTATTAATTCCTAAAGTTTATTAAGGTAAAGTAAATAGTTGTAATTAAGTTAAGGGTTAAGGTAAAATAAAATGTTTTAAAAACTTCTAATTAAGTAAAAGTCTTAGACTAATTATACATGCTAATTATTAATTAATTCCAAATGTTTATTTAAAGTAAAATAAATGGTTTGTAATTAGTTTAATAATACTTCAAGAGGATTTGGAAATAATTAATTTTGTTTTAAATTAAATAGATGATTGTGTGACTAGTTAATCTAGTCTATGAATAGTTTAAAAATGGTAAAGTATTGTGGATTGCCTTGTTTCTCTAGTATGTTATTTCCAGTTGCTCTGTGATATGAAATACATCGAATTGAACAGTTAATATAAAATGTAAGACGTTTGATTGAATTGGTATTTGTAATGAAATTTTTATGTGAATGTGACATTTTGAAATTGAATTGTTTGGTTAAAAAAAACATGGTTAAAAGATGTCGCTGGGTTTTTCGAAGAGACTGAGATCGGATATCAGCGTTATCCGGAACCACTGCGTTTTAATAACCGCTACAAAACTATACGGGTTTGATTTTAGGGTTTAATAGGCTGGAATTGAATAAAATTAGGTAAAATCTGACCATTTAAAATAAGTAACGGTACTTAGATCTTATTTTAAATATCAATGGACTTGTGTACAAGCAATAGGCTAAGCAAGATAAAAACTCGTAGTGACGTACGAGATACCTTGGTTTCCAAAGAAGTTTTAAATCTTAAGCATTTCATATCAAATGGGTTTACTCACGCTGGTTTCCAGCCTGACTCGAGTGTTACTTTATTGTAATGCTCGGTCAGACCGAGTATTACAGATTTTCAGGTTAAGACATTCTAGAGCTCAGGAGACGAGCTGGATGGTGGAGACATTGATTAGTATCCGCTGTATATTATGGACTGTATAGACAGTAGTAGGGGAAAAGTTATTTAAAATGTCCAGATTCATTCATTGATAAGTGTACTCTGATATCTTGTATGTATATTGACATTACAGCTTTTCTTTGTATAAATGCTCTTATTTCATATTATATTTTGTGCCGCTGCGATTGTGAGATTTTGTGCTATTGTTTCTGTATCTGCTTTTATCTCCTTTTCTTCTTAAATCTAATAGTCTGGGTTTTTTGGCACTCGATTGCTCGGCACTCTATATAGTGAACGTATTAGTGTCGATTTTCGGGTTGAAAATCTTTCGGGCGTTACAAGTGGTATCGGTGCTGAAGGTTAAGCGAGAACTCTGGCTCTGGTGGGGATTACTCATTAGAGATAAGGTCAGTAGTTGCCTAGAATGAGTTGAGAGTATTGTATGAGGGCGTACTTGTTATTTTCTTATATAATGATTTTAAAAATTGTTTTAAAAATGATTTTTTATATAAGCTTATATTATGATGTGTAAAGCAATATTTTTTCAAATTATTATATATATTAAGGTAATTGGTTGTTGATTATTGAAATTAAGTGAGATCGTAAGAATTAAGTGATAATGCATACGTAACTAAATAGAAATTTAGGTAAGCATTAACTGTACAAATAAGTTAAGCTAAAAATAGATTCAAATCTGAATTTAAATCCTAGAAAATTCAAAATAATTTTCAAAGAATTTGAAATAAGTTAACTTGATTGTATTTTTCCAATGAATTTTGATGGAATATATGGTGTGTATGATTTCTAGATATGATAATTATCATAGAATGGGTATTATATCTTAATAAAGGATGTTCATTACTGAATAAACAATGATAAAACAAGGATGAATTGTTTTAAGGAAGTAAAAATTTATATAAGTATGACTTGTAAATTGAAATGGATTTAAAGTGTGAAGTTCTATATCTAGACCCAGAGAAATTTGGAATTGTTTCAAAGTGATTAAGGAAATAATAAGTAATATTACTCAGAATATTTTTGAATATAGAAATCTTCTTTTAAAATAAGAGTTGTTTTGAAAATTTCAAAGGAAATTGTTTGAATAAAAAAACAAGAATGGTTTAAAATTGAAAGTATGATTTGGTGTGCAAAAGGGAATAAATATGTATATATATGTGGATATACATAATATCAAAGTGATTTGAAATAAATACTAAGTGTTGAATTCTAAAATCCCCCTTGGAATGGGATGTATAACTCAGAGGAAGATAAGTTTTTGAACTTATAAGTGGGAAGTGACATTGATAAGAAATTTAAATGTGGAATGGAAAATTTAAATTGAGTAAGGTTGAATGGATTAAATGAATTGGAATTTAACTTAGGGGAAGTTAAATAAGTTTTGAACCTATAACCTGAATTGAAAAATTTCAAGATGAAATTAAGATTTAACTTAGGGGAGTTAAATGGATTAAATTGAAGAGGAAATTATGGATTTGATAAGAGGTTGTGTATGAATAATTTCAAACAGCTTTTGAAATAAAAACGGGTTTCAAATTCTGGAAATGTGTGATGGATGCTGTTAACTGATGTTTAGATGATTTGGATGTTTTTTTTGTACTTTGACATATCCTACTATCATCCTGTTGTTATTGACAATACAAAACTGTAAATTGGATACTTCGGTAAAGTTGAGAAGTGGAGTGAAATGATATATATCCATTCTTGAAATTTAATAGAAGTAAACCTTATCCCGATTTTATTTAAATAATTTTGATTCTTAGGAATAAAATTGAATTTATGGAAATGGAATCATTTTGAACTCAAATCTGAAAGGATAAAATGGATTTATCAACCAGAATTGTTTAAAGGGATTGGGTTTAAAAATTTGAAGTATAATTGGGAAATCAATTGAATTTTGAGAATTGATTCATTTAATAAGATTTGAACCCTCACTCGTACCTTGAAATAAGGTTAAGTAAAAAAATAGAAGAATATTTGAACTTTAGGCTCATGATTTAATTATAAAAGATTTAGATTGTTAAAGTAAATATTAAAGGTTAATTTGATTTAAGTGATTAAATCAACATTTCGGAAACCGAACCCGATTATATAAATCGAGATTGTTTAAAATTTTGAGAATGGAATTGAAATTAATTCAAGGGTGGAATTGAATTGAATTAATTGGAATTGTAATCGAAGTTGAATAGGTTTGAATTCAAATGGAAATTGATTGAATTGGTGATCGAAAATTGTACCAGTTTACTTATGAATCTATTTTCAAATAAATTATTTTTTAATATAAACTGTCTTAAAATCTATTTTCTTAAATATTCAAACTGTTTTGACTTTTCCAAGCAATTAACTATACAAACCATTCTATTTAATATTTTAACTATCTTATATTAGCTATTTTACAACTATCTAACTATTTTACAACTATTTAACTATTTTAAACTTTTCAAGCTATTTTCTAAATTCAAACTGGTCAGAGTGGAAATTGTTATATTTAAATACAATTGAGATAAAAATTAAGGTTATAGCCTAAATGGGAAATGAAGCAATTGTGAAATGAAATCGAAATCGGATATTGAAGCAGAAATGATTTTGGAAAGAAAGAGTATATTTTGAGAAATATATTATGAGTAAAAATGGAAGTGGATAGCACTATAACTGAAAACTTGCTTTATAGAAAGGTAAGTAACGTACAAATGACTTTGTAAAGGAAATTGCAATGACCCGTAAATTTTAACGGTTTTAATAACGTACTTAACTGGAATTTTGTGAAAATTTAAAATATTTGAATTTTGAAATAAAAATTTGATATTTGAAATACATTTATTTAAACATAGCAAATGGTAAATTTTCAATTAATTATATGGAAGTTTATTTTCTTGAGTAATTTTATTTCAGTTCAAATCAGTTAATATTTGATGATAATAAAATGTTTTCCAAACCAGAATATTTTTATATAATAAATTTATAAATCATCTTCTGAGTGAGACGTCATATTTTGTTTCCCCAAATTCGGACTGTCGTTGCTTCGTTTATCTTATTTCTGGCAAATTAGCAGCATTTTCGGTACCGATTATCAAAATTTTGATACGATGATCATACCATTGATATTTGTATATCATTTTAATTGCCTCGTAGTACTAATCTCTAAAAGGTATATTCACTGCTGTGTTTTGATGTTCGGTGCGTGACAAAATCAATGAAATAATTTGCCATATCGGATTTGTTTGTCCTTTCATTTTCCACTGCACAATGAATAGCCGATTGACTTTAATATTTTAGGTCGTGACTTTCAATATTCTTGTTTTCATTACTATTGGCATTGCTCCAAATTTTGGTTCATTTCCCATTTTCCTCTAATCTAGTTCTATCTTTAAAAAACAATATACTTTTGCAAACTTGGACAAAGCCTGTTGCATTCCTTCTTCTCGTTCGCTCACCCACTTTCCTCCATCCCCTCCTCTCTTATCCCTCGACTTCCAAGCCTTCGCAACAGCTCGGCCAACCGCCGTGCCCCTGCCCAATACCACAGCCACCATCGGCCTCTACCTCTGTCCGCTTTCCTCTAGTACCCTCGCCTCCTCCATGTGAGCATCGACAAAAACTCACGTTTCTCCAACATTCGACCCATGCAGCGATGAACCTGTCACTCGCCCTTGCCTTGCTCGCCTTCTCCCTTTGCAGTGCTGTGAAAGACATGCTTCTCCACTATATTAATAGGTAAATATATATAATATATGTTATATATATACGTAAGTTGTTTGTTATATAAATAATGTCACTTTATGTATGTACAGTAAACTAAACTTCTTATATATAGTAGTTTATATTTGTTAGTTTACATAAATTATAAAACTAGTAGGTATATATCTATATGAAAGTTTATCTAAGTTTTGTAACAGATATATATCAGTTATATATATTAGTAAGTTTTGTATTCATCTGTGTAGTCTACATACAATGGTTACTTATATATAGATTTGCCTGTACATTTTTACGATAGGTTTTAAAACTTAAATATTAGTTCATAAGTATATAAAGTTATGTAAGTGTTTATGTTATATTATATATCTATCTATATATATGGTTGTTGTGCATGCCAGGTTAGTGTGTATATTGTTTCGGCTGTTGAAGTTTATATATATTGTAAGTATATAAGTTATAAAAGTTTATATAAATTCTTATTTGATTTCAAAGCATATATACTTGTTGGCATATGACTATTTACGGACTATCAAGTTTTGTTCTGTGTGTTTTATATATTTTATATATTTGTTATAGTTTCAATCTTATCTGTTATATAAATTATATTATATATGTGTTAGTATGTATATAAGTTCAGATGGCGTATGCATACATTTGTTTGTTTTTTGTATTATTGACAGAAAGTTTATATACATCAATGTTTATAGTATTTATATATAAAATATATGTTCATATTAATGTATATTGTCTTTTATCGTTTTAGTTTATAGGTTTTATATATATATATATATTTCCTGGGGAATTGACCAGGCAACTTAGTACTCGGCCTCCCCCATCGATCGGTTAAATTATCGTTCGGCATCACGTTATGACCGGCATCCAAGAAGCACTCGGCATCCAAGCTCATTCGGCATCTGTGGAACGTCCGACATCAATGACGTTCAGCATGTAAAGACCGTTCGGCATGAGACAGCGCTCGGCATCTAGGAGCATCCGTCATCAAGAAACGTTCGGCATCCATGAACGTTCACCCTGCAAGTGACGCCCAGGATCGCTGGGCATTCGGCATGCGGCATGGTAGGGTCATCTGACATTCCGTATCGTCCCACATCCGCACCATGTTTGGCATTAGGATGTGTCCGGCACTCAGAGCATTCGCCCTTATCTTGTTTGGCCTAACCATCGTTCGGCCGAGTCAGTGATTCAGCTTCTAGTATCTTTCGGCAAAAGTGCTCCCTATTGCATTCAATGTGTTCGGCCTCAACTCGTTTGGCCAAAGGAGATTGTTCGGCATAAGGGGACTGCTCAGCATTCATAGCGTCTGGCCTCACTTTGTTCGGCAAAGAGGGGTATGTTCGGCATTTGATCGTTCGGCCTCTCTGGTTTGGTGCACAGAAACCACTCCATTTAGGCCAGGATATTCAGCTACCAGGCCCACCAGGGAAGTCCAACCCACCTTCGTCTATAAATAGAAAGGCAGGGGCACAGAAAAAAGGGAGAGATTTTAGAGAACACCGAGGAGACACTGCCATTTTCAAGACTCATTCCAGACTTATTTCTTTGTATCATGCAACTGTATTCAAGTATTTAGAAGCGGAATGTACCTGTAATCAAGTATCAATGAAAAGAATAAAGATCAACTTCAAAGCGGACGTAGGCTACTACGCCGAACCACTATAAATTTGGTGTTCTTACTTTCTGCATTTAAATTGCATTTTGTTCTCTGTTTTAATTTACTTTCTTCATTAATATCTCTACACAATCTTTCTAAGGGTGTTAGTGACCAATTTTGGTGCTAACATTTTGGTGCTTTCACTGAGAATTGAATTCTCAGGCTATTAGGATCTGATTTGTAGCTACTAGATTACATAAATCCCCCGAAGGAGATCCAAAAATCATCCACAAAGCATCTGTTGATTCTACTCAGAGTTACAACCAACAACTCTACCATGGGAAGACCACAACCAGATCAGCCTCTCAAAATGCAGATGCCCACGAAACTGCTAGTGTGCAACAACTGGGAACTAGCAATCAGCAAGCGATTCGAGGCGCAGGGCCCTCTAACCAAAACCAAGCGGAAGTTGTTTCCGAGCAGAGTTCAATGACTTAATAAGAGATTTTAAGGAAACTATAAGGCAACTTGCTAAGCAAATGCAAGCCAACGCTAACCTCATAACTCAGCTTACTCAGCAGCAGCATCAGAATGCTGGAGGTAGCCATGTCCCCTACTCTGAAGATGATAGTTTGACTTTAGCTGATGAACCTCCTATGCGTAGACGCCGTAAGGATCAAGATGCATAAGAGGGTGCCACTGAATGATCTACTAGAAATCAAGCCCGTGAGAGACCGGACGCTGGAATCTCCAAGACCCAAATCGGACTGGACATCAACCTACACGGTCCCATGGAACGGAACCCAACCTCCCATCTTCCATACAAACCCCGGATTTGACAGCTATGGTCAGGCAGTTGATGAAAGAAAACCAAGGTTTGACTAACGAAGATTGGAGAGTGTTTAAGAGTCATACTCCCTTCAAGGATACCATTCTACAGGCTGAATATCCATGAAAATTTAGCATGCCCACCATTCCAACCTATGAGGGGAAGACTGACCCTAGGAAACATGTGATGAGGTATGGATGGATGATGGATTCTGCAAGAGCTAATGATGCAAACAAGTGTAGGTGCTTCCCAATCAGCTTGTCTGGTATTACCACCATGTGGTTTACTCGACTCCCACCTCAATCTATATCCAGCTTTGACGAATTAGCAACGAAATTCATAGAACAATTCAGGATACACACCACTCGCCCAAAGGACATGATGTCCTTATCAAGCGTAATCCAAGCTCCGGGAGAGTCATTAAAAGCATACTTGGAAAGGTTTCATGTTGCTGCTACCTAGGTGAGAAATCCTAACGACCACGCGGTTTTGATGGCAGTAATGTGTGGAGTGGATACGGATTCTGAGTTTGGAGATTGATTGGCAGGGAAGCCCCCAGCTATGCTGGAACGTTTTTATTCGAAAGCTCATCAGTTCATAAGAAGGGAGGAAGCTCGATGGACAAGGCGAGGCACCAGGGCCCATCCAAGATTATGTGAAAAGTAACATCGCCGTGAAACAAACCGGAAATAATTCTGAAAAAACTCAAGTTAACATCCAGAACAGGCCTGGGCAGTCTAAAGGATCCGGAGGTGGAAATCCCGAAAAGAAAAAAGAAACAGGGAGATGGAAGTCAAGGATGCCAACCTACAATGAATACACCCCATTGAACGCATCCCTTGAGAACATCTATCTATCAACCTGCAACAATTTCCATTATAGAAAACCACGCCTAAAGGAATCAACGGAGGAACAGAAGCGGATCAGGAAGTATTGCCGTTTTCACGAGTCTTATGGGCACAACACAGAGGAGTGTAGACACCTCCATGATGCTACAGAAAAGCTGATTAGACAGAAAAAGCTGCAGGAATTTGTCAAAGACCCACAGGATGGGAGGCAAGAAACATCGGACCCTGGACGTGGGCCGGCCCCACACCAACTAGAACAACCTACTCGAACTGTGGGCAGATTAGTTATTAACACGATTGCTGGCGGACCTCATCCTGCGGATAAGAATTGGCAGGAGATGGAGTGATATGCTAACTCTTTAAGACATGCGGAGTATGAGTGTTGTTCGAATGTAGAGGATGGGACTCCCGCAAAGAAGCAGCGCACGATGAATGATGATATCGTATTCAGGAGCAGAGATGCGGATAAGGTAGAGGCCCCTACCATCGACCCAATTGTCATATCTGCGACCATCGGGCCGGCATTTGTGAAGAGAATTCTAATTGATTGCGGAAGTTCCGTTAACATCATCTTCCAGAAGGCATATGACCAAATGAAGCCGGAGACCAAGGATTTGAAACCATCCAAAGCCAGAATCTATGGCTTTAATGGCGCAGCGACCGATGCAATGGGAATGTGGAGTTACCGGTTAAACTGGGAAAAGGCGAATGCAGGAGAGTGCGAATCCTACCATTCACAGTACTGGATGTTGATTCCTTATACAACGTATTTCTGGGTCGTCCAGCCCTGGCGAAATTTAGGGCGGCTTTGGCCCCTTGGTGTTTGACGCTAAAATTTCCAACAGACAAAGGGGTTGGAGTGGTACACCGTGATCAGGCAAACGGTCGTGCATGCTATGTAGCTGAGCTCAGAGAGGCATGACGTAGGGAGAAAGGAAAGGTTGCGGACAACTCTATCCGCATCCAAAATTATGATGATTGACAACTAGCGCCCGAGCCCTGGCTCGGGCAACATTCTCGGATCCATAGAGACATAGATCCGAGAGATGATGATGGGGAACCCAGGGAAACAAATGCGGCACCGGTTGAACTAATCGTTGACATCTCAGTTAGCTGCAACGACCCATCACGCGTTCTTAAAATTGGATCACAACTCGACCCCGTGGTGGTCGAGAACCTCACTGACTTTCTCCGAGCAAATCTTGATGTTTTCGGTTGGACACATTCTGATATGCACGGGATCTCTCCTGTAATTGCGAGTCATATATTGAACATAGACCTGAAGCATGTACCTGTGAAACAAAAAAGGAGAGGCATGCACCCGGAGAGATCCGCAGCTCTCAAAGAGGAGGTGGACAAGCTCAAGGCCAATGGGTTCGTCCGCGATGCCCTCTATCTCGAATGGGTATCTAACCCAGTGTTGGTGAAGAAAGCGAATGGAAAGTGGAGGACTTGTGTTGAATACTCCGACCTGAATAAGGCATCCCCGAAGGATAGTTTCCCTTTACCTATAATCGACCAGCTCGTCAACTCTACCGCCGGACACGAATTACTATCATTTATGGATGTGTACTCTGGATATAATCAAATCCCAATGCACCTCCCAGACCAAGAACACACTAGTTTCGTCATGAACATGGGACTGTACTGCTATGTAGTAATGCCATTTGGGTTGAAGAACGCAGGAGCAACTTATCAACGCCTGTCGAATCGAATGTTCAAAGATTAGATTGGTAAAACAATGGAAGTCTATGTGGATGACATGCTCGTGAAGTCGCGGCAGTCAAACAACCACATCCGAGACTTGGCGGAGATGTCTGGCATACTCAGGCATTATGGAATGAAGATCAACCCGTTGAAGTGTTCATTAGACGTAGCTTCAGGAAAGTTTCTGTGATTCATTGTAAGTGCCCGGGGAATTGAAGCTAACCCGGAGAAGATCCAGGCTATCCGAGATATACAAGTATCCAGAACCATAAAGCAGGTGCAGAGCCTGAATGGAAAAGTGGCTGCGCTAAGTCGATTCATATCCAAAGCTACAGACAAGTGTATTCTCTTCTTCGACATTATAAAGAAAGGAAAGAGAAACTTCGAATGGACATCCAACTGTGAGGAAGCATTTCGGGATCTGGTAAGGCACTTAGAAAGTCCTCATGTACTGTCAAAGCCAATAGACCACGAAATGTTGTATGTATACTTGGCGGTATCCCAGCATGCTATCAGTACAGCTTTGGTTCGCGAGGAAGACCGGATTCAAAAGCCAGTTTACTGTGTCAGTAAATGCTTGACATGGGCGGAAAGAAATTATCCAAAGATTGAGAAACTAGCATATTTCTTGGTGATTGCATCACGCAAGCTTCGCCCCTACTTTCAGGCACACTCAATCGGTGTCTACACTGACCAACCCTTGCGACAGGTACTCCAATGACCGAAAACTTCCGGAAGGATGCTGAAATGGAATATTGAGTTAAGTCAGTTCGATATTACATATCTGCCGCGAAGGGCCATACAAGGACAAGCACTAGCTGACTTCATTGCTGAATTCACTGTGCCAGATGAACCGAGCAGTCACAATGTCATACCTCCCGTTCGATGGAAGATGTACACCGATGGTGCATCTAATGACCGTCGCGCAGGATCTGGCGTAGTCCTAGTGACTCCAGAAGACCGATCAATTTGCTATGCTTTGAAGCTTGAGTTTGCAGCGACAAATAACGAAGCCGAGTATGAAGCATTGATTGCTGGCCTGAGACTTGTTAACGAACTGGGAGTGAAGTCAATTGAAATCTTCTGTGACTCGCAACTGGTGGTATATCAGGTGCGGGGAGACTATCAAGCGAAGGGACAGAGACTGGCTCCATACCTTGCCCGTGTTCAAGAGCTGCTGGCGAATCTGGAATATTACGACATCTCACATGTCCCGCGCGAACAAAATAGAGAAGCCGATTCGTTAGCAAAATTCGCAAGCACTGGCGATGCACAACAAATGGAATTATTCCTTGTTGAGACCCTCCATGCTCTGAGTATAGAGATGATGGGGATAGATCTCATGTTAGAAGCCGAACCTGAGAAGGAATCATGGTTGACTTAGAGCAGACAATACTTGCTACAAGGGGATTTACCAGAAAAGAGGAACGAAAGACGCCAAGTCCTTCGTAAGGCTTCGCGTTATGTAATACATGACGGGATATTGTATCAGAGGGGTTTCTCGACCCCCTTACTCCGGTGCGTGGCCCATAATGAGATAAAACAAGTATTAAAGGAAGTCCATGAGGGAGAGTGTCGTGACCACACTGGGGGGCAAACGTTAGCAAAGAAAATCCTCCATTACGGATACTATTGGCCGACTGTCAATCGGGATGTTGCAGACTATGTGAGAAAATGTGACAAATGCCAGATATATATGCAAAAATCCCGAGAGCTCCACCAACGGAACTTACACAAATGGTTAGTCCCTGGCCATTTGCGATGTGGGGGATCGACCTAGTAGGCGCTTTACCCTTAGCCGAAGGTGGAGCGAAATATGCAATAGTTGCAGTCGACTACTTTACCAAATGGGCAGAAGCAGAGCCTTTAGCCACGATAACCACCAAGAAGGTTATTAATTTCGTCGTACGAAATATCGTATGCCGTTTTGGCCTTCCACGGCCCATCGTCACGGACAATGGAACTCAATTCGAGAGCAAGGAGTTCAAAGGATTTTGCCAGAAATATGGCATTGAGAAGAAATTTGCAGCAGTTGCTCACCCAAAGGAGAATGGACAGGTAGAAGCCGTAAACAAAATAATCAAGTCCATATTGAAAAAACGTCTGGACAGGCTAGAGGCAGGTGGGTGGATGAACTTCCAACAGCACTTTAGGCCTACAGGACCACCCAAAAAACCACGACTGGCCACACTCCATTCGCATTGGCATATGGCACGGAAGCTGTCATAAACTTGAGGTCCCATCATGTCGGGTAACTTATTACGAGTCCGAGTCGAACCACATTCTCTTATTGGAATTGTTGGACCTCATTGATGGAAAATGCGAAGAAGCCAATGTGAGAGCGGCTGCATACAGACGTAGAATCGCTAAATATTATAATGAGAAGGTCCGACCAAGAACTTTTAGTGTGGGAGACCTCGTTTTGAAACAAGTTTTCCCGATCCCGTCTCATATGAATCCCGCATGGGAAGGTCCATATGTCATCTAACGGAAGCTTGGAGAAGGAACTTTCAGGCTAGCGACCGTCGATCGTGCGACACTCCCCCGAGCATGGAACAGGGAGCATTTGCGGCATTATTATACTTAGTCTATTTCTTTCGTGTATTAGTTGCACCCATTTCCAGTATGCTTTTATTTCTAATTCTTGGCATGTAATAAGGCAATTTAGCTTGCTCTCATTAATAAAGGCTTGAAGCCATCTTTTCCATGATTACTAATGTCTCTACAAATGATGATCCTGTGACGGGCAAATAAAATTATGTTATTCCGGCTAACGTGCGAACGCGCATGGGCATTTAAAATATCCAAGTCCCCGGAGTGCGGACTGGAGTACTCTAAGTCCCTGGAGCGCGGACTCGAGTATAAACGACTTAAAATCTCCAAGTCCCCGGAGTGCGGACCGGAGTACTCTAAGTCCCCGGAGCATGGACTCGAGTATGAACGATTTAAAATCTCCAAGTCCCTGGAGTACGGACTGGAGTACTCTAAGTCCCCAGAGCATGGACTTGAGTATAAACGATTTAAAATCTCCAAGTCTCCGGAGTGCGGACTGGAGTACTCTAAGTCCTCGGAGCGCGGACTCGAGTATAAACGATTCAAAATCTCCAAGTCTCCGGAGTGCGGACTGGAATACTCTAAGCCCCAGAGCGTGGACTCGAGTATAAATGACTTAAAATCTACAAGTTCTTGGAGTGCGGAATGGAGTACTCTAAGTCCCCGGAGCGCGGATTCGAGTATAAACGATTTAAAATCTCCAAGTCCCCGGAGTGCGGACTGGAGTACTCTAAGTCCCCGGAGCGCAGACTCGAGTATAAACGACTTAAAATCTCCAAGTCCTTGGAGTGCGGACTGGAGTACTCTAAGTCCCCGGAGCGTCGACTCGAGTATGAACGATTTAAAATCTCCAAGTCCCTAGAGTGCGGACTGGAGTACTCTAAGTCCCCGGAGCGCGGACTCGTGTATAAACGATTTAAAATCTCTAAGTTCCTGGAGTGCGGACTAGAATATTCTAAGTCCTTGGAGCGCGGACTCGACTATAAACGATTTAAAATCTCCAAGTCCCCGGAGTGCGGACTGGAATACTCTAAGTCACCGGAGCACGGACTCGAGTATAAACGATTTAAAATCTCCAAGTCCCCGTAGTGCGGACTGGAGTACTCTAAGTCCCCGGAGCACGGGCTCGAATATAAACGACTTAAAATCTCCAAGTCCCCGGAGTGCGGACTGGAGTACTCTAAGTCCCCGGAGCGCAGACTCGAGTATAAACGACTTAAAATCTCCAAGTCCCCGGGGTACGGACTAGAGTATTCTATGTCCCCAAAGTGCGGACTTAAGTATAAATGATTTAAATGACCAGGTCCACTGAAGACGGACCAGATATAAATGACTTGAAGACATCGAGCCATCAACGTGCGTACTAGAAAATGTTCTAAGTGCTTGGAGCGCGGAAGAAAAAACAGATGGTTCTCAAAGAATTTCCGAGCTATATGAAGATGAACCAAGAGGTCTATTATATCCACAACAGCTTGGATTTGAATCACAATCACAAAGAAAATTGAACGACAAGAGCCATGGAAAGACAGGAAAACTAAGTTTTATTCATTAAAGATAAGTTTCCATTACAACTTCTTTGAAGCTCGGAATCAAAAGTTTATTTACACAAACTAAGAAAACAAAAGTACTTGCCTAATTTAAACTAACCCTCGTTGAACAAGAGTAACGATTACTTCTTATGCTTCTTCGCTTTCTTCACCTCCGTTGTTTTCTCAGACAACCCCTCTCCTCCGCGTTTACCCTTGGTACCCTTCGTTGATGGAGGAGTGACAGTCGGACAAGTGTGAGGGACATCCACGGGTTTAGACCTGCCAAGGAGAATGTTCTTCAATGGTTTGGTCAAGGGATCGTCTGGATCCACAGTTTGAGGCTCGACCTTGATCTTGGTCGTCTCTTCCTTCTCCTTCTCAAGCCTCTCCTTCATGCTCAACTTGGATGTGTGCTCAGAGGCGCCCATGATTTCCACTTCGTAACCCCTAGAGGAGGAATCAGACTCGCCTTCGTCAAGCGCCCCGATCTCCGGGGCATCAGGACCGGGAGCCTCGCCTGCGTGAGAGGCCTCACTTGTTTCCTTCCCCGCCTCCTTGGTGACATCGCTCCTCGGAGTGGGTTCAGGATCGGAACGACCTGCACAAAAGCACGAAAAGCAAGTATTAGAATGTGACAGCTTTCAGGGAAACACTTGGGATGTTAAAGCAAAAGAATTGCCTACCAGATTCCGGCTGGTATCCAACCGTCACGGGGGTCTCACCCTCCGAGATAGGAGACAAAACATGAACGCCCAGGCTGGGAGCTTCCGGGTCATAGCCAATGTGTTGTTCAAAAGGATCAAGTATCGGCCGACTGGCCGTCTGGGTAGGCACATGAACTGGAGGCACGGCCCCGGATGGACCGGTAATAATTTCTTTTCCTTTCTTTGAGGGGGAGCCTTTGCAATAGATAGCTTATGCCGTCGACAAGTCCGAAGGCTCATTTCCCTTGAGTTATTCTTTTATCAACGCCCCCTCATCAGTCTCTTCGGTGCCATGCTCGGCCTTCCTGATTTCAACCAGAGCCTCCCATGCCTCGGCTAAAGATTCATGGTAGCCTTGCCCAAAAAAGTCAATTCTCGATGCATGAGAACGCGGGCATTTAATTCAGCAATTAGCGGGTCAAACATGCTCTTGATCTCTTCCCTGGCCTCTTCTCTAGCCGCCTCGAGACGCGAATCGATACCTACGGACGCTTTCTTCTTGCCCTCTTCTCGGGCTTCACTCTTTATCGCCTTAACTCGGGAAAGCTCGACCTTAAGTTTTTCTTTTAAGAGTCGTGTAGCAACGATTTCTTTACAGACCGTTGTGACTCCTCTTGAGCGGTCGTTTTCTCTTTTCTTTCCCTGCAGAGCTGCTCTACAAGCTCTTTGACTCGAAGGCTGCGTGCGTCCCTTTCCTTTTGAACTGAGTCTTTCTCTAAAGCCAAAGCACCACATCGTTGAACGGCCTCGTCGAGTTCTTTTTTATGAGTTGATTATAGACGAGTAAGGCCTCAGCAATATCCTTGGCGCTCTGATGGGCGACCTCAAGCTCAAACTTATAAGTGGCAATTTCTTCGTCCTGACCTTTAATGATATCCTTGTCATGGATAGCCTCAAACTTCAGGCGATCGATTTCATGTTGGCGCTCCATGGAAACTTCGGAAAGTTTTTCAGCTAGGTGAACGAACGCGTCATGTTGAACATAGACGTCGTTCGTACAGGCAAGGGCGCTCTGCTTATCATGTCCAGGAATAGGATGAATAGCCGGGAGGAATTTTAGGCCCTCGAAGCAGATCTTCGAGAATTTATCTTTAAGCTCGGCCAGCCTCTCCAGCACTGACGGATCCGTTGCAGGAGTGGGAGGAGACGGTTTTGAAAGTTCGCCCCTCCTGTAGGAATCTCGGGACTGACGAGTGGAAGAAGAATCAGAGTGTTGGTCTTGTGGAGCATCAGGTTATGACCTCTTATGGCCGCGCTTATCTCTACTTTGCTCTGCATGAGAAGATGTGTCCTGGTGGTATTTTGGCTGATAATAAGTTTTCCTCCGAGACTACGAGTCCCGGGAATGATAGTCTTTATCGCCTTCACCATCCCTATCTCGACGCCTTCCGGAACCCGAGTCCCGTCCGGAATGATGTAGAACCAACGAACCGCGAAGGCGATCGAATCCATGTGAAAGCCCCATACCGCCTGTACAGAATTCAAATAACAGCGAATTAGCAAAGAGTAGCGTGACGACAAAAATCTAAGCGAAAATTGGAGTGCAAGTGTTCGTGTGTCCTAGTGTTTCCCCTCAACGGACCAGTCGCTTTGCTAATAGGAGTTTTCTCTCCCTAACTCTGGGTCGGAGCGCCCGCGTCGCCTTTGATGGGCGAATGAAGTTTGAATGCCTCCGGATCATCAAAGTCATAATTGAGCAGATCATCCGGAATAGAGAGGTTCAATAAGCCTTTTAAAGAACTTCTACGTGCTGTAAAGAAGCCTCTTTCTCCGTCGAGATAAGCGTAACCTTCGAAGTCCCGCCAACCTCCTTCTTTCTGATTTTGTAGGTCAATCCCTTTTTCCTCTGTGAAGGAGAAGATGACGTTTCGATATCGTGCACTTCAACTATAGGATCTTGGGCTGGACCCAAATTCTCACCTTGTGCTTCGGGTGTTTCACCCTCCTTGATTTCCCCCTCTTCTTATACCTTATGGGTGTGGCGTGCTGACGACTCTGCTAATTTTTTCCCTTTACCGGAGACCGGCCTGGGTACAGTAACGCCTTCGGGAAGACTTACACGACGACCTTCTGCTAACAACCCCAACCTCGATAGTGACTCATTTGAGACAAGAGTTTAGATGTCTCGTTCTTCGACGGGAAGAGCTCTAATAGCTTCAACGGCCTCAGAATACCTACAGCCGACGGGACGTAGATTGATACCTGAGAAGATGAAACAAGAGTTAGAATAGGTATAGCTTCAGCCAAAACATAAGTATCGTTCCAAGAAGAAGACTTACTTCCTTCGACCCATCTCCTCGCGAAACCAGGAGGCAATGCACATAGAACCATTCCTGTTTGTACAGGGAAAACTTGCTCCACGCCCCGGTTAAAATTTGGCATTTGTGATGCGGTTCAAGGAACACAAAGGAGGGGCTATCTCTCCGCTTCTTGATCATATAAATATATCTGATGTCGCCAGGAGTGGGAGGCCTAGAGAAGACGACCATGAAGAGTAGGTAAGTGCCATAGATGAAGGCGTGACCGTTTGGGTGCAACTGCAATGGGGCGACGTCGATGTATTGCAGCACATCCCGAAGAAACAAATTGAACGGTGGCACACTTCCAACCCAGCACATGAATTTATTGCACATTGTGTATCCAACTGGGGGCAAGTGTGGCCGGTCGTGCCCCAACGGAACCAGCACGTCGTCAAAAGGTATTCCATGAATGGAACATATTCGCCGGAGCGCAACTTCATTGATTTTTGAAGCCCATGAATCGACAAGGTTGTCCAAGAAGATCGACGCCTGCAAGGCATCGGGGGTTAAGTTATGTGCAGGGGAGGTTGATGGATTTGAGGCGTCTGCGACTTCCTGTCGAGAGGATGGTCCTGGTCTGTCAGAAATCATGGCGGAGCTGGATTTTTTCGACATCTTTAATAAATAGTCAATTTGGCTAAGCACCGGTATGAGCTATGCTTGAAAAATGTTCGACATTAGAATCAACAACACAAATATTTCCCCCCAAGTTGTGTGTGAACTAGTGCGATCAATCATGTGTAAGCATTAAAAAATTGAAAGTCACACGGTTACTGATATAAAACTAAGTTGCGAATCATCGACTTCGAAGACCGCCATCGCTGACCGTCTCCAAAAGCCTGTCTTACGGTGATTATGGTTTCGAATTTAGACTACGTTAGAAGAAGTTATCCAGTTATGTCGACTTGAGTTCAAGTTTATGTCTACTGAAACTAGGAAGTTATCAGTCCAGACCGGTTCGATATGCTAGTATGATGGAGTTCCTGTCCTTATTATGTTACATGATTTGGCAAGGCAATTGTTTGTTCGGCCTTATATGGTTCGACATCTATGATTGTTCGGCCAAGCTCTCGGTCGGGCTAACCACCGTTCGAATTAGTTAGCGATCGACAAAGTGTCGATCGGCCAAAATTCCATTCGGCCGAGACAATACTCAGCATCCTCCCCGCTAACTCGTGCTTCCACCCAAACCTTCCATCCCACCGTTCGGCATGTGGTGAGTCACACTGAACCAGAATTATGCCGAGCTCCAACGCTTGACACTCCACCCTTAATCCTTTCCTCTCTTCCACCATCCACATCGAACGACGATGGCCGATCGTTCGGCAAGTCATGCCAGGCCATGCCGTTCGGCATCCCAACTATCTCCTGCTCCTCCTCTAGTCTTTCTTCCTCCAATCTCGGTCGGCACGAGGGAACTTGTAACGACCCGTATTTTACGTGTTGATAAATCGTAAAATAGTTGCATTAGGTCGTTGATGTTGTTAAGTCGTTTAGAGTATGAATCGACCAAAACTTAAGCCGTTCGGAGTTGATTCGTGGGAAGCTTGGGTCGTATGGAGCGACCTATAGGTTAGAATGAGTTACGAGTCACGGCTTAGCAGGGTTAGCGGGTTAACGAGTTAAGGGATAGGTCGTTAGCGACTTAAGACAGTTAGCGAGTTATAGGATGTTACGACCTAATGGGAGTTAGCGACCTAAGATGGTGAGCGACTTATAAATTCAAGCGACTCATAGGTAGTGGCCGACTTAAGGCTTAGACGACTTAAGAGTTGGAGCGACTTAGTGGTGTTGAGCGGCCTAAGGGGGAGATAGGTTAGGTCGTTAAGGGGTTGAGCCGTTGGGTCGTTAGGCCTTGAGGTTAGGTCGGTGGGTCGTTAAGTCGTAAGTCGTGAGTTAGGTCCATACGACTTAGGGCTTAGGAAGGGAGGCGCGCAGGTGTTAAGCCGTGTGGGTACTGAGTCGTTAGGTCGCGTGAGTGTAGTTGTGTTAGGTCGGCTAGGTGTTGAGTCGTCCATAAGGTTAAGTCGCTATGCCGCATATCGATGAGTCGCATTTGGATAGGTCATTGAGTCGTGAGGTGGCCTAGGTCGTATGCCGTGGGGGATCTGTTGAGTCATGGACGACTCATGGGGGCGGCGACTCAGGGAAAATCTTCCTATAAATAGAGGGGTTTGGCTCACTTTTTGGCACCGGATTTTGAAACGACGAAAAGCTGCCATTTTGAGAGCTCGACTACAACACTTCTTCACTTCTTTTCTCCTCTCTAATCTAGTGATTCCTTCCATCTATATTGAAGATCAAATCGAAGATCCAAGAGCCAAAGTTGAAGATCTCCATCCATTGAAGAGAGATTTCATCGATTGAAGTGAGATTTTGCCGGCTCAAGCTAGTCTCTTCGCTGTCCAGATCTGAAGTTAGTAGCTTTTGTGGTGTTTAGGTGACTTGGTGAGTGGTAGTTATCTCTCATACGGACCTAAGGGAGTATATTGGAATGGTGGCTTGTTTATGTGTTAAAGATAGTGATTTCTTGCATTTTCCCTAAGTCTACATGTAGATCTATTGTTCATAAAGTTTTGACATCTATTTTACTACATGTTCACTTATGCAAGTTCATTTATCAAGTTGTAGAGATATTGTTCATAATTCATGCTTGTCAGAATGCATGTTAGATTTGGACTCTTTATTTACGAAATTTTCATTATTGTAGTAATTGTTTATTTAGATCTTGTTGAATGATTGAATGCTTGGATTAATGTTTGATTTGATTGATTAGTTGATCGATAACTTGTTTTGGGCAAGTTGGTCGAAGATGATTCAAAAGCTAAGTGGAAAGGCTCTTGAATAAGGAAAGCTGCTTATGGCATATGAAGCGGATGTCGAAGCTCATATGGATAGATTTGATGATGATGTTGAGATGGGACTTTGCTATGATGCGATGAAGCAAAGTATGATGGGAGAAAGCCTTGGTTTAATCCAGACGGGATCATCCCAAGCATGTTGATAACTCGATGACGCGATTTGAGTTGGTTGATAATGGTTAGCTTGAGAGGCGCTTGAGCTAGTATGTGAATAGTCGTCGAGGAGGATGACTAGAAGGCTGAGATTTTATCGTTATTGAAGGTTCTAGCATGCTCAAAGCAAGAGTACGTTAGGACGGGCTGCGACGACGTTCCAGGCACGGGCTGCGACGACGTGCTAGTACTCTGGGTAGTTGCGAAAATTCCTAGACACGGGCTGCGACGACGTGTGGAGTTATGTCTAGAACCGGGGTTACCATTAGCCCTTGACAGGCGGTCATTCAACTAACGGTGATATCGAGGCAATGATAACAATGATAGCCAGAGTCATGGATGTTTGATTGTATCATCATTCGGCCTCAAGAGCGGTGTTTTCGGAGTGCTTATCTGATCTTGGTTTAGGCCTTGGGGGTTTGTACTTGGAAAACATCGACCTTGACTCGAGTGATAATTACTTTACTTTAAATGTCTGCTTTGTTATGCTTATTTCTTCTTAGTGGGTCTGGGGGCTATCACTGTAGAATGAGGTGGAGTGGGATGGTTGAGTTTCTATTCCTTTTATCCTTTATGCTCTTTTGGTATGTTTGATAGTTAATTTACTGCTCACTAAGACTGTTGTCTGACTCAAGGTTTTATGTTCAACTCTTATTACCTTGGGTTGTTCATCCATGTTGGGATGGGCAGACTAGGTAGCAGGTGACAGGTGCTGTTCTTGGCTACCAACGCTGTTGATGACGAAGACGAGCTGGTGGCTTTTGCATATTGTTTTCTTACTATATGTACTGGATGTTCCGCTGTTTGTTTGATACTCTGAGTGTTATGTAGTGAGGCTTGATGTATAGACTATTCAGATGATTGTATAAAGCTATTATGAGTTTATATGATGAGACTTCTGTTCTATAGAGCTTCACTATGTATATTTTCTATTGTATTTTATCCATGCGCTGTGAGTAATACAATAGAGTCGCTGTTTTATCTTACCCTGACTATCGTCCATGGCTGCCTGGCACACCTTTCAGCGCACCATTCCCTTGCTTCGTGCGGGAGTCATGGGCGGTCGTCGCATTTGGTATCAGAGCTTTGGTTAATCGATTTTAACCAACGCTCATTGACGTAACTACGTATGAGAGATGTAATTGTATTTTGATGGATGATTACTATATATAATAAAGTAGTTAGAAGGATTTGAACTCCTTATGTAATTGTTTCTCAAGGTGTTCTAAATCATTCCTTTTGTAGATAATAGGGATGAGTCGAAGTGAGAGACAAGCTGCTAGGGAAAGCTGTGCTGTTGGGGGAGCTACTGACTCTGCTGCAATGTTCGAAGCTATGATGACTTCGATCATGAGAAGGATACCAACTTCAGGATCATCAGTAGATGTTGGCGTTCAAGTTCAAGCTCCAAAACCAGTGGATTTTGCTAAGTTGTGCAAAGACTATACTGCTCTTGAAGGGAAGGTTTTCTTGGGAACAGAATCAACCGTTGATGTTCAGAGATGGATTGATGCTTGTAAACGGATCTTTGGCAATTTGGGAATTGAGGATGCAACTAAGAGGAAGCTTGCATCAAGGCAGCTTCAAGGGAGAGCTTCTGATTGGTGGAACTCTATCACCATTGATACCCCAGAGGAAGAGATTACTTGGGAGCAATTCCAAGTCAAATTTGAGGCTAAGTTCATTTCTACAGCTCAGAAATCTATTCTGTTTAAGAAGTTTGTGGAACTCAAGCAAGGTGGAGGACCAGTTCTTGAGTATGTTTCTGAGTTTGAAGCTTTGTCCAAGTATGCTCGGTCGTATATTGATTCTCCATATCAGAAGAATGAGAAGTTTGTGACAGGCTTGGACACTTATCTTGGGAGGCAGTTGGTGGATCATTTGGACGATCCATTTGAGAAGCTTGTGGAGAAAGCTCTCAGGAATGAGAATCTGTTTTCTAAGGAGGGATCTGTTGTTGCTGTGACCAAGGAGCAAAATGGAAATAAGAAGAGGAAGCAGCAGCAGAAGGGTAAGGATGGCCAGAAGAAGCCAAAGGGTGAAGTGATCTGCTACAACTGTCAGCAGAAGGGTCATCTCTCCAGGGATTGCAAGAAACCGAGAGTGCCGGCGAAGTGTCACAACTGTGACAAACAGGGGCATTTCAAGAGGGATTGTCCGGAACCGAGGAAGGACAAGCAGATTGTGCAAGCCTATGCTTTGGGGGCTGTGCCATCATCTTTGAAAGCTCCTACTACTGATGAGAAAGGAAAGAGCGTGGTGGTTCAAGGTACTCTTTCCATTTGTGGTGTTCCAGTTAGGGTTTTGTTTGATACCGGAGCGTCGCATTCCTTTGTTTGTAGTGAACTTGTAGGCCGGTTGGGTTTGGAACCGGATATTGTTGATAGACCATTGGTTGTGACTAATCCAGTTAGGGGTTCGTCTTGTTTGTGTATGATATGCCGTGGTCTAGTTGTGTCGAGTCATGGTTGCTCTTTTGTTTGTGATTGCTTTGTTCTGAACTTTGTGGGGTCCGGAATTATTTTGGGTATGGACTGGCTTAGGAAGTATGCGGCAAGGATTGATTGTGAAAGGCTGGAGGTGACAATCGAGAATGTGGAGAGGCGAAAGGTTGTGATACAATGTAAGCATGAAGAAGGCGTCTTCATGAGCTTCATGTATTCGCTGGTTGTTCCACGGGATAGACTGTCATCAGTGCCTATTGTGAATGGATTTGAGGATGTCTTTGGCGAGGTCAAAGGGTTACCGCCGCATAGGGAGATTGAGTTTCGTATCGATCTAGTTGAGGGAGCCAGACCTGTTGTGATGCCTCTTAGGCGGATGGCGCCTAGGGAGCAGCAAGAGTTGAAGGTGCAAGTTGATGACCTTTTACGGAAAGGATTCATTCGGCGTAGTGTGTCCGAATGGGGTGCACCAGTTGTGTTCGCAACCAAAGCGGATGGATCGTTGAGGTTGTGTGTGGATTATCGTGAGCTGAATAAAGTGGCTAGGAAGAACAAGTATCCATTGCCGAGAATAGATGACTTGTTTGATCAGCTTCACGAAGCTAGGGTGTTTTCTCAGATGGATTTGGCAACGGGATTTCACCAGTTGAGAGTGGCTAAGGATAGTGTGCCGAAGACTGCTTTTAGGACACCATCCGTTTTTTATGAGTGGCTGGTAATGTCGTTTGGATTGACCAATGCACCAGCATATTTTGTGGATCTTATGAATAGAGTGTTCAGAGATCAGTTGAACAAGTTCGTACTTATGTTCGTGGATGATATTCTAATTTATTCCAGAACTGAGAAAGAGCACAAGACGCACTTGCGTATTGTTTTGGGAATCTTGCGGAAACATCAGCTGAAGGCTAAGTTTTCGAAGTGTCACTTCTGGAAGAGTGAAGTGAGATTCTTAGGCCATGTTATTTCTGGAAATGGGATAGCGGTTGATCCCGCTAAGGTGGCAGCAATCCAGGATTGGGTTTGGCCTAAGAATGCATCTGATGTGAGAAGTTTTCTTGGATTAGCAGGATATTATCGTCGGTTTATCAAAGACTTTTCCAAGATAGCTGCACCGTCAACAAGATTGACGAAAAAGAATCAGGTATTCAGATGGGATGATAAGTGTGAGCAAGCTTTCGGAATCCTGAAAGAGCGACTGACAAGTGCTCCTATTTTGACTATTCCAAGTGGGAATGATGAGATGGTGGTTTACACTGATGCATGTGGTATTGGACTTGGAGCAGTGCTAATGCAGAAGGATAAAGTTGTTGCATATGCAAGTCGACAACTGAAGCCGCATGAAAGGAATTATCCGACTCATGATTTGGAGTTAGCGGTGGAATTATCCGACTCATGATTTGGAGTTAGCGGTGGAATTATCCGACTCATGATTTGGAGTTAGCGGCGATTGTATTTGCTTTGAAGATGTGGAGACATTATCTATTAGGAGTTCGATTCGAGTTGTTTACGGATCATAAGTCATTGAGATATCTTTTCTCCCAAAAGGATTTAAATCTCCGGCAGCTACGATGGCTAGAGTTCTTAACATCATATGATTTTGGTATAGCCTATACTCGGGGAAAGGGTAACGCGGTGGCAGATGTGTTAAGTCGAAGACATGCAAGATTGGGAGCCATGTTTCGGAATGGAAGAGTCTCGAGTATTTGGCTGGATTTGACTTCAGGCCCAGATGTGAATTGGAACCTGAGATGTTGGCAAACTTATCGATAAGACCTACTCTTGTTGAAAGAATTGGCGAGAGTCAAAAGCAAGACGATAAGATTGTCAAGATTATCCGTGATTTGGAATCTGGATTGGACCCAGAAAAGGATAAAGGATTCGAAGTCGATCGAGAGGGTTGGCTTCGGAAGCAAGGACGACTAGTTGTTCCCGATATAGATGAATTGAGAGATGAAGTTCTAAAGGAAAGTCATCACTCGAAGCTGACAATTCGTCCAGGTGGAAATAAGATGTATCGGGATATGAAGAGAACCTATTACTGGGAAGGTATGAAGAAGGATGTTGGAAATTTTATTTCCAAGTGTATGAAATGCCAGTTGGTAAAAGCCGAACAGAAGAAGCCCAGTGGATTGCTTCAGCCATTAGAGGTTCCTACATGGAAGTGGGAGCAGATATCGATGGATTTTATCGATGGTCTACCTAGAACCAGGGTAGGAAATGAAGGGATTTGGGTCATCGTAGATCGTTTGCTAAGAGTGCAAGATTCATTCCTGTTCGATCAACTAGGACTGCATCGAAGTTGGCTCAGTTGTATGTTAAGTGGATAGTTCGATTCCATGGTATTCCGAATAGTATAGTGAGCGATCGAGATCCATTGTTCACTAGTGGATTTTGGAAGAGCTTCCAGGAAGTTTTGGGAACCAAATTGTGTTTGAGTACAGCTTATCATCCCCAAACAGATGGTCAGACCAAGAGAGTCAACCGAATTTTGGAAGATCTCCTGAGAGCATGTGTTTTGGATTTCGGAGGATCATGGGAGGATCATCTTCATTTGGTGGAATTTGCATATAATAACAGTTATCAATCAAGTATTGGTATGGCACCATATGAGGCATTGTATGGAAGACCGTGTAACTCTCCGACATGTTGGTTGGAAACTGGAGAAAAGCTGATACTTGGGCCAGAGATGATTCGACAAACTACGGATTGTATAAAGATCATTCGGCAACGAATGAAGGCAGCCCAAGATCGTCAGAAAAGTTATGCTGATAAGCGTCGTAAGGATTTGGAATTCGACGTAGGCGATATGGTTTTCGTGAAGGTTTCTCCTCTGAAGATTGTTATTAGATTCGGGAAGAAAGGAAAATTGACTCCGAGATTTGTTGGACCATTCCCGATCATCGAGCGAATTGGAAAGCTCGCCTATAGATTGGAGTTACCAGAAAAGATGGCGGGTGTGCACAATGTTTTTCATGTATCTTATCTACGGAAGTATGTGCATGACTCGAATACGGTGGTTTTTGCTGATAGCTGTGAAGATTTAGAGGTTGATCCAGTTGTTACGAGACCTCGTGAGCCGCTTCATGTTGTTGAAACCGACACGAAACAGCTTAGGAGGAAGATGATTACGTTGCTCAAGATACAATGGAGTGATGATGTTGACGACTGTACATGGGAAGAGGAAGAGAGGATGAAGGCAGCTCATCCTGAACTCTTCGAGGTATGGCCCTAAGGTGTCGTGACATCTCACGAATTTGTAGCTTGTTCTAAGTCTTAGAATTTTGCATGCTAGGCTAGTAATTGGATGCATGGTTTGTTGATTGCTGTGGATGGTAGGCATGCAGAATAATTTTGATTGCTCTTGTTTGTTTGGAATTTCGGGGGCGAAATTCCTAAGGGGGAGAGAATGTAACGACCCGTATTTTACGTGTTGATAAATCGTAAAATAGTTGCATTAGGTTGTTGATGTTGTTAAGTCGTTTAGAGTATGAATCAACCAAAACTTAAGCCGTTCGGAGTTGAGTCGTGGGAAGCTTGGGTCGTATGGAGCGACCTATAGGTTAGAATGAGTTACGAGTCACGGCTTAGCAGGGTTAGCGGGTTAACGAGTTAAGAGATAGGTCGTTGGCGACTTAAGACAGTTAGCGAGTTATAGGATGTTACGACCTAATGGGAGTTAGCGACCTAAGATGGTGAGCGACTTATAGATTCAAGCAACTCATAGGTAGTGGCCGACTTAAGGCTTAGACGACTTAAGAGTTGGAGCGACTTAGTGGTGTTGAGCGACCTAAGGAGGAGATAGGTTAGGTCGTTAAGGGGTTGAGCCGTTGGGTCGTTAGGCCTTGAGGTTAGGTCGGTGGGTCGTTAAGTCGTAAGTCGTGAGTTAGGTCCATACGACTTAGGGCTTAGGAAGGGAGGCGCGCAGGTGTTAAGCCATGTGGGTACTGAGTCGTTAGGTCGCGTGAGTGTAGTTGTGTTAGGTCGGCTAGGTGTTGAGTCGTTCATAAGGTTAAGTCGCTATGCCGCATATCGATGAGTCGCATTTGGATAGGTCATTGAGTCGTGAGGTGGCCTAGGTCGTATGCCGTGGGGGGTCTGTTGAGTCATGGACGACTCATGGAGGCGGCGACTCAGGGAAAATCTGCCTATAAATAGAGGGGTTTGGCTCACTTTTTGGCACCGGATTTTGAAACGACGAAGTGCTGCCATTTTGAGAGCTCGACTACAACACTTCTTCACTTCTTTTCTCCTCTCTAATCTAGTGATTCCTTCCATCTATATTGAAGATCAAATCGAAGATCCAAGAGCCAAAGTTGAAGATCTCCATCCATTGAAGAGAGATTTCATCGATTGAAGTGAGATTTTGCCGGATCAAGCTAGTCTCTTCGCTGTCCAGATCTGAAGTTAGTAGCTTTTGTGGTGTTTAGGTGACTTGGTGAGTGGTAGTTATCTCTCACACGGACCCAAGGGAGTATATTGGATTGGTGGCTTGTTTATGTGTTAAAGATAGTGATTTCTTGCATTTTCCCTAAGTCTACATGTAGATCTATTGTTCATAAAGTTTTGACATCTATTTTACTACATGTTCACTTATGCAAGTTCATTTATCAAGTTGTAGAGATATTGTTCATAATTTATGCTTGTCAGAATGCATGTTAGATTTGGACTCTTTATTTACGAAATTTCCATTATTGTAGTAATTGTTTATTTAGATCTTGTTGAATGATTGAATGCTTGGATTAATGTTTGACTTGATTGATTAGTTGATCGATAACTTGTTTTGGGCAAGTTGGTCGAAGATGATTCAAAAGCAAAGTGGAATGGCTCTTGAATAAGGAAAGCTGCTTGTGGCATATGAAGCGGATGTCGAAGCTCATATGGATAGATTTGATGATGATGTTGAGATGGGACTTTGCTATGATGCGATGAAGCAAAGTATGATGTGAGAAAGCCTTGGTTTAATCCAGACGGGATCATCCCAAGCATGTTGATAACTCGATGATGCGATTCTAGTTGGTTGATAATGGTTAGCTTGAGAGGCGCTTGAGCTAGTATGGGAATAGTCGTCGAGGAGGATGACTAGAAGGCTGAGATTTTATCGTTATTGAAGGTTCTAGCATGCTCAAAGCAAGAGTACGTTGGGACGGGCTGCGACGACGATCCAGGCATGGGCTGCGACGACGTGTTAGTACTCTGGGTAGTTGCGAAAATTCCTAGACACGGGCTGCGATGACGTTGGAGTTATGTCTAGAACCGGGGTTACCATTAGCCCTTGACAGGCAGTCATTCAACTAACGGTGATATCGAGGCAATGATAGCAGTGATAGCCAGAGTCATGGATGTTTGATTGTATCATCATTCGTCCTCAAGAGCGGTGTTTTCGGAGTGCTTATCTGATCTTGGTTTAGGCCATGGGGGTTTGTACTTGGAAAACATCGACCTTGACTCGAGTGATAATTACTTTACTTTAAATGTCTGCTTTGTTATGCTTATTTCTTCTTAGTGGGTCTGGGGGCTATCACTGTAGAATGAGGTGGAGTGGGATGGTTGAGTTCCTATTCCTTTTATCCTTTATGCTCTTTTGGTATGTTTGATAGTTAATTTACTGCTCACTAAGACTGTTGTCTGACTCAAGGTTTTATGTTCAACTCTTATTACCTTGGGCTGTTCATCCATGTTGGGATGGGCAGACTAGGTAGCAGGTGACAGGTGCTGTTCTTGGCTACCAACGCTGTTGATGACGAAGACGAGCTGGTGGCTTTTTCATATTGTTTTCTTACTATATGTACTGGATGTTCCGCTGTTTGTTTGATACTCTGAGTGTTATGTAGTGAGGCTTGATGTATAGACTATTCAGATGATTGTATAAAGCTATTATGAGTTTATATGATGAGACTTCTGTTCTATAGAGCTTCACTATGTATATTTTCTATTGTATTTTATCCATGCGCTGTGAGTAATACAATAGAGTCGCTGTTTTATCTTACCCTGACTATCGTCCATGGCTGCCTGGCACACCTTTTAGCGCACCATTCCCTTGCTTCGTGCGGGAGTCATGGGCGGTCGTCACAGAACTATACCAAACCAGTACACATCTCCCAACAGATTCCTACCAAGCTCGTCTCTAATCATTTCTCCTTACCTACCAACATTCAGCCCTATAGATCAAAGTTTGGATCCATGAACCTTTTCGACCACGGCTCTAATTTCTGTTTAATCATGGAGAGGAAATAGATAGAAGAGACAGTACCTAATTAGTAGATCGAAGTTTGGGAGGGACTGATGAATCGTTGAAGGTTGTTGACTGGAATGGTCAGTAAGAACAAAGCGGCGGTTGTAAAAATGTGAAAAGAGAAGAAGGTGGGAGGTGTCGGTCTTTATAGGGAGGAAGAAGAAGTCGAAGAGGCTATGGCCGGTAGAACTGGTCAAAGCCGCAACGTTCGACTTCGGCACACAAAGCCGCTTGGCACACGAGGAGTGTTCAGCTTCGAATGCATCATTCGACATTTACACCACGTTCGGCATACACCTTCATCACTGATATTCTCAAGAAGGCACCTCCAAGAAGATTTAACCAAGGTTCGAAGCAGAGCATGGAGGATACGTAATTCAAAGCGTATCACGTTCGGTCACGTAATACACTTTGGGGGGCAACTGTTTCCTGGGGAATTGACCAGGCAACTTAGTACTCGGCCTCCCCATCGATCGGTTAAATTATCGTTTGGCATCACGTTACGATCGGCATCCAAGAAGCACTTGGCGTCTAAGCTCATTCGACGTCTATGGAACGTTCGGTATCAATGAACGTTCAGCATGTTTAGACCGTTCAGCATTGGACAGCGCTCGGCATCTAGGAGCATCCGTCATCAAGAAACGTTCAGCATCCATGAACGTTCGGCCTACAAGTGACGTCCGGCATCGCTGGGCATTCGGCATGGTAGGGCGTCTGACATTCCGTATCGTTTGGCATCCGCACCATGTTCGGCATTAGGACGTGTCCGACACTCAGAGCATTCGGCCTCATCTCGTTCGGCATAACCATCGTTCGGCCGAGTCACTGATTCGGCTTCTAGTATCGTTCAAGACAAGTGCTGCCTACGGCATTCAATGTGTTCGGCCTCATCTCGTTCGACCAAAGGAGATTGTTCGGCATAAGGGGACTGTTCAGCATTCATAGTGTCCGGCCTCACTTCGTTCGGCAAAGAGGGGTACCTTCGGCATTGGGACGTTTGGCATTTGATCGTTCGGCCTCTCTAGTTCCCTGCATAGAAACCACTCCATTTGGGCCAGGATATTCAACTACCAGGCCCACCAGGGAAGTCCAACCCACCTTCGTCTATAAATAGAGAGGCAGGGGCACAGAAAAAAGGGAGAGATTTTAGAGAACACTGGGGAGACTCTGCCATTTTCAAGACTCATTCCAGACGTATTTCTTTGTATCTTGCAACTGTATTCAAGTACATAGAAGCGGATTATATCTGTAATCAAGTATCAATGAAAAGAATAAAGATCAACTTCAAAGTGGATGTAGGCTACTATGCCGAACCACTATAAATTTGGTGTTCTTACTTTCTGCATTTAAATTTACATTATGTTCTCTGCTTTAATTTACTTTCTTATTTAATCTCTCTACACAATCTTTTTAAGGGTTTTAGTGAAAAATTTCAAAGTTTGGAAGGGACTGATGAATCGTTGAAGGTTATTGACTAGAATGGTCAGCAAGTACAAAGCGGCGTGGTAAAAATGTGAAAAGAGAAGAAGGTGGGAGGTGCCGGTCTTTATAGGTAGGAAGAAGAAGTCGAAGAGGCTATGGCCGGTGGAACCGGTCAAAACCGCAACGTTCGGCTTTGGCACACAAAGCCGCTCGGCACACGAGGAGTGTTCGGCTTCGAACGCATCGTTCCGCATGTACACCACGTTCGGCACACACCTTCATCACTGATATTCTCAAGAAGGCACCTCCAAGAAGATTTAACCAAGGTTCGAAGCGGAGGATGGAGGATATGTAATTCAAAGCGTATCACGTTCGGTCACGTAATACACTTTGGGTGGCAATTGTTTCCTGGGGAATTGACCAGGAAACTTAGTACTCGGCCTCCCCATCAACCGGTTAAATTATCGTTCGGCATCACGTTACGACCGGCATCCAAGAAACACTCGGCGTCCAAGCTCATTCGGCGTCTATGGAACGTTCGGCATCAATGAACGTTCGGCATGTTAAGACCGTCCGGCGTGGGACAGCGCTCGGCATCTGGGAGCATCCGGCATCAAGAAACATTCGGCATCCATGAACGTCCGGCCTACAAGTGACGTCCGGCATCGTTGGGATCGGCATGGTAGGGTCATCTGACATTCCGTATCGTTCGGCATCCGCACCATGTTCGGCATTAGGATGTGTCTGGCACTCAGAGCATTCGGCCTCATCTCGTTCAGCCTAACCATCGTTCGACCGAGTCACTGATTCGGCTTCTAGTATCATTCGGCACAAGTGCTCCCTACGGCATTCAATGTGTTCGGCCTCATCTCGTTCGGCCAAAGGAGATTGTTCGGCATAAGGGGACTGTTCAGCATTCATAGTGTCCAGCCTCACTTCGTTCGGCAAAGAGGGGTGCGTTCGGCATTGGGACGTTCGACCTCTCTGGTTCGGTGCACAGAAACCACTCCATTTGTGCCAGGATATTCAGCTACCAGGCCCACCAGGGAAGTCCAACCCACCTTCGTCTATAAATAGAGGGGCAGGTGCACAGAAAAAAAGGAGAGGTTTTAGAGAACACTGGGGAGACTCTGCCATTTGAAGACTCATTCCAGACTTATTTCTTTGTATCTTGCAACTGTATTCAAGTACTTAGAAGCGGATTGTATCTGTAATCAAGGATCAATGAAAAGAATAAAGATCAACTTCATAGTGGACGTAGGCTACTACGCAGAACCACTATTAATTTGGTGTTCTTACTTTCTACATTTAAATTTACATTCTTTTCTCTGTTTTAATTTACTTTCTTCATTAATCTCTCTACACATCTTTCTAAGGGTGTTAGTGACCAATTTTGGTGCTAACAATATAGTACATATTAAACTGTACAAGGTTTAAAAGCTATATAGAAATATATGTTTATACAGTTATAAGCTTTCATATATATTAATTGTTCCAGTGTATAAGTTGTATATAAATGTTTAAGTATATATTGTAGTTACAGTGTGTATATGTATAAGTATGTCATGCTGTAAGTGGTTATATATATATTTATTCCACTTCGAGTTGCATATATATTATGTTAATTTTAGAGTTTATGCATTCTATATTCTTCCTAGTTGCATAGGTATTAGGATATATAATCTACTCATATGTAGTCTGGGTATATTTTGTTTAATTTGTTCATCTATTTTGTTTGTTCCATTATTAGTCTGCATAGTATATTTGTTTATTAACTATTGGTTTTAAACTATTTACATATATGGTTATTTTTAACTTTGAAATGTATATAGACTTTAAAGTATAATTTTGTATATATAAGTTATCTAAGTTGTTTATATCTTGGGTCATAATTAGTTTTAAATATAATAGGTTTGAATCACATAAATATTTATTATAATATTTGTTGCGTTGATTTTTAATAATGTAATAATAATAATATAATATACATTTCATTTCTCTTATATCAAAACTGATTCTGATTAGTTCTCATCGATTCCCATTTACCAGCCTTGTCCATCGTGCCTATTTTCTTCATCGAATCGTGTCCATCTAGCGTTACTTTGGAATTCGTAGCTCATTCTTTTGTCAAAATCAATCTAGCCTTGAAAGGTGAGAAATCACTTACGATTAACGTTCTTGTATTTATTAAATTTGATTTCAATTGAAATATGCTGCTGTTAGTTATTTAAATTGTTATAGAATTTGCTATTACCTATATCTGTTCACCGGTGACATCTGACACCATTATCTGTTATTTATATTGTTAATATATGCTTGTTATATTATTGTCATATCTGTCATTCTGCAAGTTAAGGATACATACCCGAACGATCTATAGAATAGGAGAAAATCATTATGGGTTGAAATGATAAATCCAAGCGATTTTCATTGAATTGAATTTGGGATTGCGGGTTGAAATGATATATACCGTATATATTTAAACTGTGGATTGAAATGATAAATATCTGTATCACTTGACCATATGATAGAAAATTATATACAGGCACCGTTGGTTAATATATAAATATTTTGAAAATGATTTCTATGGTTTTGGAAAGAAATATATGGTTTTATATGAATATTGATTTTTGATATTATATAAATATTATTTTTTATATACTGAAATTCTTAATTTTAAGCTATGTATAAATTTGTTTAATACAAAATAACTTTAATAATAAAGTTTGATTCAATTAAAATATAATATGGTTAAGTATTTATTTAAATTTTATTTTAAAAATAGAATTTTATAATGATTTTATAAGTTAAGGTTGGGAAGATAATTTTGAAATTTATTTGAAATTTTATTTAACTAAGAATTTTAATTAATTAAAATCAATTTGAAACTTATTGAATTGAGATTTGGAAATATGATTTTATAACTTGATTTGGTTTAAGGTGATGAAATGAATACTTCAAGGTTAAATAAATCGAAGGAAATATGAAGTTTATTGAAATTTGGGGTGTTATCTAAATGATATTGGATTTATTAAGTGAATATTTCAAAACTAAATATTAATAAGTTTAAATTATGATATATATATATATATATAAATGAAATTATCAAATTTAGTTTTAAAATATTGAATATTAAAGCTTTGAAATATATTGAAATGGTTTATTTATGGTTCAAATCTGTATTTGAAATCGATATTATTTGAAATGGTTTATTTAGGAACTGAACTGAATTGAATTGAATTGATGAACTGAGATTTGAATAAAATTTGAATTTTGGAATTCGAGTTGATTTGAATCGATTTGTGAAATTTAAGGTAATTATTTTATTATATGAAGTATTTAATATATATATATATAAGTAATTTACCTTTTGAATTATTTTGATATAAATCATTTTAATATAAACTATTTTACTATATACTATTTTAATATTTAAACCGATTTAGTGGGAAGTGTCATGATTTCCAAAGTGTTATGATTTTCTAAAGTGTTATAATTTCAAATGTTTTGGTTTTGAAGTGTTATAACTTTGAAAGTGTTATTGATTTTGAAATAGATAAATTTGAAGTGAAGAATGATATTGTTTTGATATGGTTTCAAAATGGATATGATATTTTTGTTTAAAGTATAAATTATTTAAAAATGACCACGGTGTTATAATGACGTTTAGTTTTTGATAGCATATATTACTACAAAATAGATAGTTCCACAGATCCTTAGAGGATGGGTATCCCAAACATCCTTTAAGTTACTTGTATTTCAGTTGATATTTTACTTGAGTTGGATTTATTGATATAAGAATGTTAATCGATGCTCGAGTGTTTTAGTTTTCCTTTACGCTCGGGTCAGACTAAGTGTCATAGCATTTGAGACTCACCTTTGGAGTTGGAGGTTCGTTTGGAGATCCAGCTTTCGGTTATTCAGTTGACTCCACTGATATATTCAGATACTATATTGATTATTATATTCGAGACTTCTGTTGTATCTTGTTTAATTCTGTAATTCTGTTATATATATATAGTAGCATCATTAACTACTATTCATTTGTTGCCGCTACTTATTGCTATATTACTATGTTTTCGTGATTTTGTGATTTATTTATTTGCTATATATGATGATTTTTACCAAATATAAATTAACAATACGGTATTTTGAGCAATTAAAATCCGGCATGTGTGGATTCGAATGGTTGAAAATATCAGGATCTTACAGTTGGTACCAGAGCTCCGGTTTTAGGCAAAACTTAGCATATAGAGTAAAATTAATTAAAGAATCACTTTCGTTCAAGCTTGAATATTTTTCTCTTTGACTCGGTTTCCTTTGAAGTTTGGAACGTTCCCCTCGGTTCCAAAATCCATTCTTGTCTTCCTCTATTCGAGTTTTCTTGATTCTGGAGACTCCTATAACTCCACCGTATGATTTGTAAATGGGTGAAACTCCTTTACAATGGGCATTGATCCAACGGAGATTTATATATCTTTAGTTTAGATGCTGCTATCTTTTCCTATGCCCGAATTTTATCTCTTGCAATCGAATACCGATTTGCCTCAGAATTCTGCATCGAACTTATTCTTGAAGTCATAGTTGACCCGGTCAAGGTCACCTGCGATTAACATAAGGCTATCCATCTTCCTTTTTCATAATTTAATTATCATATCTTCCTACCGAGTTCATTTTCGTGATTTGAGTTCTCTTCGATTAGGACTCCTCAAATTTTGAATCTCGTATGGCGTTTCATACAGCGAAATTGATTTTGGAAATTTTTTGATTCTTGTATAAGATGGAGTTTATATAAGTACAAGTGA
This sequence comes from Allium cepa, assembly GCA_030765085.1. Classification (NCBI taxonomy): domain Eukaryota; kingdom Viridiplantae; phylum Streptophyta; class Magnoliopsida; order Asparagales; family Amaryllidaceae; genus Allium; species Allium cepa. Next base: position 955,935,503 of record CM060943.1, read on the forward strand.
CTTTGAAACTGTTAATTTTGGAGGGTATTCGATCTGAAGAGATAAATCTTATATATAATGGAATTTATATAAGAATGATTTTATATATTTGAGACTATTAATTTGGGAAAGTACCTTTATCTAAAATGAAATCTTATATATAATGGAATTTATATAAGTGCGATATTTGAAATTATGATTTTGAAATGATACTGTATATGGTATGTTATATTTTGAAGTAAGAGGTATGGGGAATGTAACGATCCCATTTTTAAGTCAAATTTAATTTGGTAATTAATATAATTTTTAGAATTAAATTGCGAATTAATTTATAAAGCAATTGAAATATTTCTAAAATAAATGAGATATATGTTTGTTATGTATATATATAAATAGATTGTAAAAAGAAATTTGATTTGGAATTCAAAAATAAATATCTTTAAAAATAAATTGGATTTAAAAATTCTATATTTTAAAACTAATAGAAATTTGTTTTCAAATTATAATATATATATATATATATATATATGTATATGTATGTATGTATGTATATGTATTGTGATTTGGAAGTTATGTTTTGAATTCAATATAATAATTTTCAAAAGCTGTTTAAAGTTAAATTCTATACTTTCAAACACTAAAGATAAATATTTATTTATTTAAAAGTATAATAGCTTTAGTTAAAATAAGATTTGATAAAAAGGTTTATATGCTTTTCTTTTAAAATTATACATGTACTAAATTTAGTTGTATATATATATATAAAACATATGTTAATATAAAAAAGAAATGTATTTATTAAAATTTGAAAATATAATATAAGCGTATATATACATATATAAAATTAAATTGTAAATATAATATAAAATTATATAAAAATATTTATACATGCATTTAAAAAGTGTAAACAAGATAAAATACATTTAAACATTTGTAAGTTGATTATGCCATGAAATAAAAAACGTAGGCTAAGGACAACATGTAATAACAAGTGTCATTAATTTTTTATTTTTAAAATTAATGAATAAAGAGAAAAACAAGTTATATATATATATCACTATCTCCTTCTCTTCTCAATTCTCTTTCGTACATTTCAAAACTTAAAACCTGAAAATACAAAACTCGAAAAGAAATAAAACTAAAAACTAAAACCTGAAGCAATCCAAACCAGAGAAGATTAAATTTAAAAGCAAGATCCAGATTCTTATTCAACTAAGTTTCCAGTCCACCAAAAGTTCAAGCTTGCTGTTTTCAAGTTCAAGATCATTTCTAGCCTTCAAAGATCATCTCAACTTTAAGCAAGCTAATTCAACTAAATCAAATAGTAAATAATATATCAAAGTTCAACATCAAAGCAACTTCCAGCTTTCTCAAAAGCTTGTTCTCTGTTCATCATCAACCGGGTGAGTAAACTAATATATAACTTGAATCTGTATCCTGATGTTTTGAAGCATGTGTGGAAAATGCGTGTATGGATGTAAAAATATGTGTGTGCGTGTGTAGGTAGATTGATGTATGCATGTCCGTGAACCAGGTATGCATGCTTCTGTTTTAAATTTCACAAGTTTTAAAAACTTCAAAATTAAATCTCTCTTCCCCTAGTCTCTTTTAGGTTAGAATCTCTAAATGAAAAATGTTTGTAGGAAGGTAAAATCATTTTTAAAAATGGTTTCATATGGAAAATTTTGGTAAATATTTCGAAAAGGTGAAACTACAGTAAAATCTTTTTAAATTGAAATTTTCGATCGTCTTAATTTCAAATTTTAATTTTAGAAACAAATTCGTATTAGAAAATGATGATTTTAGATAATGGTTTCATGATTTTTACGATTGGAAATTTTGAGATTTCTCGAGTTGATTAGTTTTTGGTTTTGCATCGATTTCCGACGATTAGGAGGTGGAGAAGCGTCGTGGTCAGGGATGGAGGTAGCTTAGAGGTCAAGGGTTCAGGGAAAAATGGTGAGGGGAATTACTAACCACCGTGGTGGCAAGACGGTGCCTTAGTAGGGTTTAAGCCCAGGTTATAATCGATGCCGGAATTTGGGTTGCTGCAGCATCGTCGATGCATCGGTCTGGACCAGAGATAGGGGAATCAAAGCGTGGATCTTCTTTGAATCTTTGATCAGAGTGGCATGGGTTTAGATGGTCTGAGGTGGTAGGTCGAGGAAATTATTGGATGATCAGTTCATTCTAGATGGTAGTCGTTATTGCTCGTTCTTGATTTCAGGTTTGTTTCCATGCGCCGGTGGTCATAATCAAGTAAGAAGGTAGAGGTCGACATGCCGGCGAGTGTATCGATGGTCAGAGCCGCCGCGATCTCCCATACATATGCACGAGTGTCAGGTGTACATAGGGTTTGGGTTATTTGTGGAAGAAGAAGTCGACTCGGTTTTGATCTCGGGAAAGTAAGGTAGTGGCTCGAGTGGGTTATCGGGTAGCTCATGGGCGATTACAATAGTTTTAAGATTTAAACAAAATAAAGTTAAAAGAAAAGAAAAAAGGATGGCTTGGAGTTTTGTTCAGGGAAAACTTGCATTGCCTCGGGTGAGCACTCGAAGTGGTCTTGGGTCGGAGATCTGAAAGTAAATTAAACAAGTTTTAAAAGTTTAAACCAATCAAGTTTTAACAAATTTTCTTAAAACTAATTCATTTATATAATAAATGTTTATTTAAATATTTGGTTGATAAAAGTGGTATTATTTATTCTTAACTTAAAAATTAATTAACTTATTTCTTAGGATTATTTTTAATAAAATTAAATAGCTTAATTAAGAAGTTAATTAAAAAGATAAAGATGTTTATAGTAGTTAATTAACTTAAAGGTCTAAGTTAATTTATGGGTTAATAACAAATTTATTTCAAAAGTTAAATTTTTTAAAAGTTAATTGTTTTTAAAGATTAAAATAATTTGGTTTTAAAATAATTATATTTAAATCCCTAAGTGTTTTTCAAAGAATTTAATGATGTTAATTAAGTGAGTGTTTAAGGTAAATGTTTTAATTCTTAATCTTAGTTAATTCATATGTTAATGACAATTAGTTCCAAAGGTTTATTAATAAGGTTTAAATGATAATTAAATAAGATAAATGGTTTATCTTAAGTTAATAGGGGTCTTAATGAATTAAAGGATCATTATTGATTTATTAAGGATAATTACTCAATGTAATTAACTTAAGGATGATTAATTAATGTGATTAATTATGGGACAATTAATTAATTGAGGATGATTAATTTAAAGGATAATCACTTAATGTAATTAATTATTGACTAATTATTGTAAGTAATTAAGGGATAATTAATTACTTAAAAGTTAATTAATTAGTGTAAGTAATTAGAGGTTAATTACTTAAAGGACAATTAATTACTTAAAGGATGATTAATTAATGTAAGTAATTAAAGGGTAATTACTTAATGAAATTAATTAAAGGATAATCAATTAATTAGTGTAATTAAAGGATCATTAATAAATGTAATTAAAGGATCATTAATTAATATGATTAAAGGATCATTAATTTAATGACTGAAGGTTAATTAATAATTAAAAGTTAATTAATTATTAATTAAAGGATAATTAATTAAGGGTTAATTATTTAATGTAATTAACTTAAGGTTAAATTATTTATGTGGTTAATTAAGGGATAATTAATTAATTAAGGATAATTAATTAAGATGGATAATTAAGGATGATTGATTAATTTCATTTATTAATTAAAAATAATAACAAATGGTTTGTAATTAATTAATGTTAATTAAGCAGGATCATAAGTAATTAGTTTATTTGGTTTAAATTAAATTAATTATAAACTATGTGATTAATTAATCTTGCTTATGGATGTTTGGATTATATTGAATGCCTTGAATTATTTGATAACTTTGATATGTATTGTTCTGTGGTATGAATTGCTTTGGATTAGGGTGTGATAAATGTAAGTTATTTATCTGTGATGAATTTACATCTTTATCTATGAATGGAAGGTAAGCGTTATAGGATTGTACCGCTTATTGATATTGATTGTGCTTGGATTATGATGGATTATGATGGTTGAGATATCTTATGGTTGTATGCAAAACCCCTACACAAAACACACAAAAATATGGATTTCATAGGAAATTGGTGAAACCATGGGTATTTTGAATTTAATATTATTTTATTCAAAATGGTTTTAAAAGTTCAATTTTGAATCCAAAATGGTTTGGAAGTGAAATTGGGTTAAATCTGAGGAACTTTTGAAAAGGAAGTTTTGAAATTAAAATTATTTTGAATATAATATGGCTTGTTAAAGTTTTGAAATTAAAATAATTTAATTTGAATTTGAATTCAAGATTTGAAGTTGAATTCTATATATATGTGTGTGTATATATATATATATATGTTTATAATTTGAAATTTTGGAAACTATGGTTTAAAAAGGGTTATACAAGTTATATAATATATATGAATTTTAAACCTTTTTTAAAGTATTTTAAATGAATTATTTTGGGAATTTTGAATTTAACTCAAATAGAACTCGCCATGTGTGCGGCAATTAACTGATTTTCTTATTTATACTTTAAAGGGCTATAATGTTATCCCGCTTTTTGGCAAAGCCGTGATATCAAAAGACTGGTCAAAAACAGAAGACAGTTCACCTCAGAGATTGATCGCACTCCCCTTCGCTATGGATAACGATGAATATTGTCCAAGCCCAGATTGGTCCAAAATCGACAAGACATGATGAGCAAAGCCATAGGAACCAGCATTTCAAGTTTCAAGTCAATCCGAGGTCGTATGCTCAAGTTATGATGGCTTCAAGATTGAAAGAGAGGAATGTTGCTTGGTTCGAACCCATCACCTCCACGTTGATTCGAGTTCGTCCAGTTCGAACCCACGTAATTCGAAACCATCCCCTGACCTTCCTTCGAATCCATCAAGACGCATGTCGCCTCGAACCCATGAGAAGTGCATTTACTTCGAATCCATCAGGGGCGTGCCTCCCTTCGAATCCATCGGAGGTGAATACGCTTCGAATCGACGACTTCACCTAACCTCGAATCCATCAGCCAGTACATACTTCGAACCCATCAACTTCGACTCCATCGGCCTCGCATCCATCGGCTTCGAATCCATCCACACAGTACACCACATCACTGCCTTCGCATACAAAAGCATGGATTCAAACCATATGGATTCGAACCCATGGATTCGAACCGTATGGATTCGAATCTGTGGATTCGAACCATATGGATTCGAACCATATGGATTCGAATGAATCAATAAGTGGAGTCGAAGCAAACAGGGTACACGAAGATGCAATCTTAAATCGATCATATCTCTCAATCCCATGATCCAAATGCCATGAGATTTTCACAGAAGCTTGCATACATGTTGAAGAATGTCCACACCAAATTTCGCCTCGATTGAATGCATTTTTGATCGATTCGAAGTTCACTTCGAATCGATCCCAAACTGGGCACGGACTCCGAGAACGCGGGCTTATGGGCCCCCCTCACGTGCCAGGCAACCTCCCTGAGTTTTAGGCGGGATTTTGGCCTTCCACACCTATAAATAGAGCCCCTGGTCATTCAGAAAGGGGGTCGGAGAAACTAGAGAAGAAGAATAAGCCTAAACACTGCCAGAATCACTCCATACCACCTCCTTGGCTGCTAATTTCGAATTTAAGTCCATCTACTGCTGTAATTTGCTTAAAAACACTTGTAAATTCAAGTATTAAGGAATAAAGTGATAAAACTTCATAGTGGACGTAGGCGCATAGCCCAACCACTCTAAATCCTTGTCTTCTGTGCAATTTACTTTTCTGTGACTTGGAGTTTTTGTTAGATAGTCCTTATTTTCACTTCAAGTTTTTCATTTATTACCTCTTCAAAAACTCCCAAAGGGTGTTGCCCAATTTTGGTGCAAACATTTTGGTGCTTTCACTGAGAATAAAAAAAAAATCAGCTCTTTCTCTTGCTCCGTGGATCTATCTTCAATACCGGATTGCATAAATCTAAGAGGGGGATCCAGACCTCAAATTCAGATTCCTTCCATTCTTTTCAGATTTTCTAAAAATCTAGGACAGGAATCCAACCTTCAGGATGGTTAGTACAAGAACCACTTCCAACGTTGGTAATCAAGAAGGCCGTGATAGGCAAAATCCCACACAGCTACAGTCAGCCAATCAGGATACCGCTGGACAAACGGATCAGTCAGGCCCGGTTACAAGACAGGAGTTCAAAACGTTACTCCAGGAATTAACTCAAAGCCGACAACAGCTAACTGAGCAGTTACGTGTCAATGCTGAATTGACTAACCAACTAAACCGTCAGGGGCAAAGAAGATTCAAGAGGGACCACGCTTCGCATTCTTCCACGGAAAGCTCTGCCTCATCCGACTATGACGGCAGATCTACGCGCCCCAGGTTAGACGGAAGTCATGCGCATGCTTCTGGTCTCCGGCAAACGTTAACTGTTGGACAAATAAGGGTTGGCCCCTCTGCCAGTTTTCATACGGGACTTTCCTCTCGAGGAGGCACTGTTCCATAGCACACTGCGGATAACCAAGCCACCGCAGTTGACACAGGAGTTGACACCCGAAATCACTCCAGTCCAAACTACCGCCAACAGGAACGTGTCCCCGAACCGAATGTCCCAGAAGACATCGAGCCAAGGAGGCGAGGTTCGGATCGTCGACAGCGCCCGATCGCACCTCGCACTGTGGAACCCGACCACACTTTGGCTCGACACCCTTCGAATATGGCAACGCCTGATCTCTCAGCTATGGTCCGCCAAATGGTTCGCGAAAGTCAAGGCTTAACAAATGACGATTGGGGGATCTCTTGAAGTCACACCCCGTTCACTAATGACATATTATATGCTGAGCCTCCCCGGCGATTCAGGATGCCAGCTTTGCCCATGTATGAAGGAAACTCCGACCCTAGCCAGCATATTCTGAAATACGAATGGTCAATGACTGCTGCCAGAGCTGATGATGCAGTAAAGTGTCGTAGCTTTCCTATTTCCTTAGGGGGAATTACGACAATGTGGTTTACACGTTTACCACCACGGTCTATCTCCTCGTTTGACCAATTGGCTACCAAATTTATTGAACAATTCTGTATGCACATCGCCAGGCCTAAAGACGTAAATACTTTATCTAGTGTCACTCAAGCCCCCGGGGAGACACTCAGGCGATACCTGGAAAGATTCAACGCCGCCTGCACAGAAATCACTAACCCCAATGATAATTCAATCTTGATGGCTCTGACTAAGGGGATTGACCCCGACTCTGATTTTGGAAACTGGCTAGCTGGAAAACCTCCCACGTCGTTGGATCGTTTCTTTTCCAAAGCCGCCCAATTTTTGAGGCGTGAGGATGCGAAACAATCTAGGAAGCAGGACGATGCGAGGCCTAGCAATGAAGGGGTTCAAAGCAATGTGGCGGTTAAACAGTCAGGGGAAGGCTCAGGAAGAGTGCAGCCGAATATTCAGAACAAGCAAACCCAGCCAAGGAACGGCGATAATAGGAGTAAGAAGCAGGATCAGAATCGTGGCCCGCGACGTAGGGCGCAAATGTTTGAAAGCTATACACCGCTGAACACGACACTGGAAAACGTATATCTACAAACCTGTAATACGATGCAGTATAAGAAGCCGACTCCGAAGCCATCATCGGAGAAACAGATTCAAACGGGGAAGTTTTGTAGATTTCACGAAAGCTATGGGCACAACACCAATGATTGCAGGCATTTGCAAGACCTTATTGAAAAGATGATCAGAGAAAGGAAGTTGGATCAATTTGTGCGGACACCGCAAGCCGGTGGTGTGGGCCCGTCAAACCAAAATTGTGCACAGAACCAAGAAAGACAGGAGGAGCCCGCTCGTACAAGCGGAAGGTTGGTCATAAATACAGTCAGTGGTGGCCCTCATCCAGCAAATCGAAGTTGGAAGGAAATGGAATCATACGCCAATTTGATCAGGCACGTGAGTTTTGAAAGCTGCAGTACACTTGTTGAAGGGGCTCCGGCTAAGCAACAGAGGACGATGGCGGATGATATCGTTTTTAGAAATCGAGATGCTGATAAAGTCGAAGCCCCGACTATAGACCCACTAGTCGCATCCGCCCAGGTTGGTCCTGCTTGGATGAAGAGGATCCTGGTAGACAGTGGAAGCTCAGTGAACATCTTGTTTAAAAGGGCATATGATCAGATGAAGATGGAAGCTAAAGATCTAAGGCCTTGTCAATATAGGATCCACGGCTTCGATGGAAGTGCTAATATACCCACCGGGATGGTAGAATTGCCAGTAGAATTGGGAAACGGAGAACGCCGCAGAGTCCGAATGTTACAATTTGTTGTCCTGGATATCCATTCACCCTATAATGCCTTTTTGGGCCGACCAGCCCTTGCCGAATTTAGGGCAGCAATTGCCCCGTGGTGTTTGACTCTAAAGTTCCCTACTGACCACGGAGTTGGGGTCATTCAAGGGGACCAGGCTGCCGGGAGAGCCTGTTATGTTGCTGAACTACGAGAAGCACAGAGGAGGGAGAAAGGAAAGGGCGTAGAGGAATCTCTCTGCGTCCGCTTTGCCGATGATTGACAATTAGCGCCTGGGCCTCTGCCCGGGCACCACGACCAATTCCAGAAGGATCTTGACCCTCGAGACACTGAAGATAACGATGAATCCAAAGAAAGTCAAGCTTCCCCAGCCGAGCTGACGATCGATGTTCCAATTGATGACAGTAATGATTCGAAAATATTGAAAATTGGGTCTCAGCTAAACCTGCAAGCACAACAGGAATTGGTCGAATTTCTCCAAGCGAATCTAGACGTATTCGCCTGGACGCACTCCGATATGTGTGGAATCTCGTCGGACATCGCGAGCCACACTTTAAATATTGACCCGCGGTACATCTCGGTCAAGCAAAAGAGACGCGGTATGGATCCAGAGAGATCTGCCGCCCTCAAAGAAGAAGTCGATAAGTTGAAGACGAATGGGTTTATCCGAGATGCTTTGTACCCGGAGTGGGTATCCAATCCTGTACTTGTCCGCAAACCAAATGGAAAATGGAGAACGTGCATCGATTACTCTGACTTAAATAAGGCTTGTCCGAAAGACAGTTTTCCACTTCCTCGAATCGATCAACTTGTGGATTCGACGGCCGGACATGAATTATTATCTTTCATGGACGCTTACTCTGGGTACAATCAGATACCCATGCATGTGCCCGATCAAGAACATACAAGCTTCGTAACTGACCTGGGACTATACTGCTACAAGGTCATGCCTTTTGGTTTAAAGAATCCCGGAGCAACTTACCAACGCTTAGTCAACCGAATGTTTGCCGACCAGATCGGGAAAACCATGGAGGTCTATGTGGATGACATGTTGGTAAAATCACGATACTCCACTGATCATGTCAAAGACTTAGAGTCAATGTTCAATGTCCTCCGGAGATATGGGATGAAGCTCAATCCGCTAAAATGTCATTTCGGGGTCGCTTCCGGAAAGTTCCTTGGGTTTATCGTCAATGCCCGGGGAATAGAGGCCAACCCCGAGAAGATCTGGGCGATCAGGAATCTTCCAACCCCAAGGACCATAAAACAGGTTCAGAGTCTTAATGGGAAGGTTGCAGCGCTGGGCAGGTTCATCTCGAAATCAACGGATAAATGCATACCCTTCTTCGATCTGATCCGAAAGGGGAAAAGAAACTTCGAATGGACTACGGAATGTGAGGGCGCGTTTCAATCGCTAGTTCAGCATCTTTCCACACCACCGATTCTTTCAAAACCTGTTGATCACGAACAATTATACCTTTATCTGGCTGTATCTGAAAACGCTATTAGCGTTGCATTAGTTCGAGAGGAAGACCGAACACAGAAACCAGTCTATTATGTCAGTAAACGATTAACCGGGGCCGAGAGAAATTTTCCAAGGCTAGAAAATTTGGCATACTGCCTAGTCATCGCCTCGAGGAAGCTCCGTCCATATTTTCAGGCTCACCCTATCATTGTGTACACCGACCAACCGTTACGACAGGTCCTCGCACGACCTGAGACGTCTGGCAGGTTACTAAAGTGGAACATTGAACTGAGTCAATTCGACATCACATATGTTCCGAGGAGAGCCATACGCGGTCAAGTCCTAGCAGATTTCATTGCCGAATTCACTGTTCCTGAAGACTTACCTGAAACTAGTAACTCCCCCGAATATATATGGAAGCTATACACTGATGGTGCATCCAACGATCGGTGCTCGGGCGCAGGGATAGTGCTTGAGACTCCCGAAGGCCGATCCATCTGCTACGCCTTAAAATTTGATTTCCGGGCAACCAACAACGAAGCTGAATACGAAGCCTTGCTCACCGGGTTGAAGTTGGCCCGTGACCTGAGAATTATCGCTGTGGAGATCTACTGCGATTCCCAGTTGGTGGTATGCCAAGTTCGGGGTGAATATCAGGCCAAGGATCGAAGACTAGCCGCTTATCTAGCCCAGGTCCGAGAAATACTGGGTCAGTTTGATTATTATACCATTTTCTACATACCACGAGAGCGCAATCAGAAAGCCGATTCGTTGGCAAAGTTGGCAAGCACGGGCGAAACTCAACACTTGGGACTCGTTCCCGTCGAGACTTTGTCCTCTCCAAGCATTGATCGAACGGAGAATGAACTCATATTTGAAGATACCTCCGAGAGGGAATCATGGATGACCCCCTACCGAGACTACATTAAGCATGGCACACTGCCGGAACGACGAAGTAAAAGAAGACAGATTCTTCGAAAGGTTTCACGATTTGTCATTCAAAACGGAGTTATGTATCGGAGGGGATACTCTGTTCCTCTTCTCCGGTGTATCGCACATGACGAAATCAAGCGAGTGTTGCGTGAGGTGCACGAAGGAGAATGTGGCGATCACACTGGGGGGCAAGCACTTGCCAAGAAAATACTTCGATACGGATATTATTGGCCTACCGTTAACTGCAATGCTATGGATTATGCCAAAAGATGTGATAAATGCCAGAGACACGCTCGGATCCCTAGAGCCCCGCCTTCTGAAATAACCCAAATGGTCAGTCCGTGGCCATTTGCAATGTGGGGGATGGATATAATCGGTGCATTGCCTTTAGCTAAAGGGGGTGCAAAGTACGCCATAGTTGCGGTTGATTACTTCACCAAATGGGCTGAGGCTGAGCCTCTTGCAACAATTACAACAAAGAAGGTAATCAACTTCGTGGTACGCAACATCATCTGCCGGTTTGGTCTCCCGCATACTATTATCACCGACAATGGAGCCCAATTCGACAGTGCTGAATTTAGGGACTTCTGTCAGCGATTTCACATCCATAAGAGATTCTCAGCAGTAGCGCACCCACAAGCGAATGGTCAGGTCGAGGCCGTCAATAAGGTTATCAAGTCTATATTGAAGAAAAGACTGGAGAAAGCCGGGGGCAAGTGGGTTGATGAACTACCAATGGCTCTGTGGGCGTACAGAACGACTCACAAAACTGCGACCGGACACACCCCTTTTTCTCTATCCTATGGCTCTGAAGCAGTTATTCCAGTCGAAATGGAAGTTCACTCTCACCGTGTGACATACAACAACCCGAAAACGAACGCTATATTACTTGCTGAATCCCTAGATCTGCTTGATGAGAAGCGTGAAGAAGCCGATGTGAGGGCAGCTGCATATCGAGGACGAGTCGCTCGAATATACAACGCCAAGGTCCGCCCACGAACTTTTGAACCCGGCGACCTGGTACTCAAGAGAGTTTACCCGGTCCTTTCACACATAAACCCAAATTGGGAAGGGCCGTATATGATTTCACAAAAGATCAGAGATGGCACATTCAAGTTATCAACCGTTGATGGTCTCACTTTACCAAGAGCCTGGAATAGCGGAAGCCTCCGTCGCTACTACATCTGACATGCTTTATTTATCTATCTTTTATCAATTTCTTCCTTAGCATTTTGTTTTTGCATTTTGAAATTTGAACTTGTAATAAGGCAACTGATTTTGCCATGTTTCTTTCGTTTCAGCAATAAAATGCCATCTCTTCGAGCCAAAAGTTGCGATTCACTGAAAATAACACATAATATCACGTTGCACGAAGAGCTAAATTCCATCGCACGGTGAGATTTATTCAAATAGGGAGTAACTATGATACGACCAGTCGCTCACTAAATGAAACCCGAGCTCGGGGACGAAACACAATACCAGCATTCACAGGGATTGATACACGACAATCCTTTTTCTAACTCCAACTTCCCACAGCATAAATTGGAGTATAAACTTTCCATAATTCGTTCCCGGAGTGCGAACGGACTCCAACTTCCCAGAGTGCGAATTGGAGTATAAACATCAAATCCGTCGTTCCCAGAGTGTGAACGAATTCCTAAAAAGCCCAAATAGGTGTGACTGACCACCTATCGGCTAACTCCAACTTCCCACAGCGTAAATTGGAGTATAAACATTCCATAATTCGTTCCCGGAGTGCGAACGGACTCCAACTTCCCAGAGTGCAAATTGGAGTATGAACATCAAATCCGTCGTTCCCAGAGTATGAATGAATTCCTAAAAAGCCCAAATAGGTGTGACTGACCACCTATCGGCTAACTCCAACTTCCCATAGCGTAAATTGGAGTATAAACATTCCATAATTCGTTCCCGGAATGCGAACGGACTCCAACTTCTCAGAGTGCGAATTGGAGTATAAACATCTAGTCCAGATTCCCGGAGCGCGAATCAAAGCACGAACAACAATTCGAAGTCCCCAAAATACGAGCCGAGATGTCAACATCAACTCCCAATTCCCATAGCGTGAAGCGGAGTATGAACATCAGTTCCAAGTTCCCAGAGCGCGAACCGTGTTCCAAACATCGATAACTCTCAGATTCCTGGAATGCAGGACAGATTATCGATCTCAAATTGTCATAAGTCCCCAGAAGGGGGGCATATGCCCAAGACTTGCAATAAACGCAATCAGCCGCCAGAATATGAATATTATTCCCCGCAACTAAGGGGCAAAAAGCTGAGTGTTAATCACTGGCCTAAGCGATAATGTAATCAGAGTCCAACTCATTCATTAAATCACGACACGAAGCTATATTTAAAATATTAAGCGGATAGAAGGAAAATGCTGCAAGGCATTTAGGTAAAAGAAAAGAATAATTTCCCATTTCATCAGCCAACAAAAACAGGTTTGATTACAGGGCAAGTAAAGATGTTTCGATTAAGTAGAGGTCGAATCCACACATATACACGGCCCAAAAAGAACAAGAGAAAAGATAAAAGAATTGTTATCCGTAATCACATGATGAAGCGAAGGGCTCACTCTTTCTTCCTCCGGTGCTTCTTCCTCGGAGTCGAGCCGCTAGACCCGCTGCCTGGCTTCCTGCGAGACTTTTTGCCTTTCTTGAGAACATCCTCCGGGTCTGGCATAATATCGACGTCTTCCTCAGAACTGGAAGGGATAGAGATCCTTCTGTAGGGGTGAGCCGAGGGCATGGGAGCGGTAACATGTACTTGTTCAGCAACACTCGAGACGGTTACCGTGCCACCAGGAGAAATCATCATTAGAGAAGATAAGCTTGAGGGAGCAGCGTCACAACCGGGACCAACTGTCACTGTCGTAGCCATCTCGGCACTTATCTCGGCTAAAATCTCTTCCTCTTGAGACAGTTGGGCCGCGCTAGATACGCTAGTGGTCATCACAATCGAGCTAGAAACTGGAGCAACTCCACTCGTCGCAAAAGGAAGATCGGGAATGGGGTCAAGAGGGTGACCAAATAGCTCTTCAAACATTTGAACATCGAATGACATTGAGCCTCCCTCTCCCATATCACCAACCATGGCAGCAGTTGAAATCGCCTCGGTGACAATAACTCCACGCGTAGGATATAAAGCTGAAGAAACAGGGAGCACGGGTGCGACATTCTCGATCACTAAACAACAAAAATTAGAGCTATCAGACCAAGAAGTTCCCTCGAAAATCAATGTTTTAAGACGTAAGAAGAGTAATCAAAATACCTACTTTACCTTGCCTTGGAGCTTGAACAAGCTCGGGGACGAGAGTCTTGCCCGAAGACAGTTCCGGTTGGTCCGGATTGTAGGCTGGAATGGCTTGTGGATCGACCGCAGCAACAGCTGCGGACGAAGTCGAAACAGGGACTTCAGTATTCTCGCTATGATGCATAATACCCGAACCTTCGCCGACCTCCGTTTGATGGACGCCAAGTCTTTCTTTTTCAACAAGAATTACTGCTTCATGAAGGGTTCTCCTCTCATCCTCGCTGAGCAGACGTGACTCAAGCTCAAACTCATCTAATACCCCATCCGGACAAGACATCCTCTTGTTTTCCACTAATTTCTTCCAAGCATTGTAGAGAGGCATCGAGTAATCCCCTAGCCAGGAGAGATTTCTATGTTCTAATACATTGGCATTATATGTGTCCAAGAGATCGTCGAATTCGGCCTCCATCTTGAACCTCTCTGCTTGGACTCTCTCCTCCACCTCCGATTCAACCTCCTTAACCCTTGCAATTGCCGCATCACGCTCAGCTCGAAAAGATACAGCCTGCTCACAAGCTTCTTGTGCGGCCACGTTCGCATCATCTTTTTCTTTATTCATGTCAGCAAACTTAGCCTTTAACTCCTCTAGTTCCTTGACTGCCGCATCCCGCTCAGCTTCAACATTCTTGTATCGATGGCCTAAGTCTTCAACTAAAGTACAATGTGCCTGTTGCATCTTCGCCATCTCAACTAATGTCTCATCAACCTTTTTTAACGACTCGACCTCGGCCTTGCGGGAAGATTCCGCCTCAGATTAGAGTATGTCGACAACGCGACTCTTTTGAGCCAAGTCGGCTTCCAGCTTCTCGATGGTTTGGGCCCGGTCGAAGGCAGCTTTGGAAGCCTTAACAGCCGCCCTGTACCATTCTTTGTACTGAGCATAAAAGTCACGGGTATAGCTGAGCGCCGTGGTCACAGCATCTTCGGGAATTCTTTTAAGATTGGGAGGAAAAATACAAGCGTCAAAGCAAATCTCTGGAAAATCCTTCCTCAATTGAGCAAGCCTGATAGCCCCTTCGCCAGAAGACTCAATAAGGGTCTCCTCCGTGGACGTGGACGTTGCAACCTCAGTTCGAGGACGATGTGGCTCGAGCCTCGAAACTTGCGAAGACGGTTGATGTCGCAGAGGCTCGGATACATGGACATGACTTCGGGATGGCGGAGGAGATCGAGAAGGGGAGCGATGCCTACGATCCCTGTCCGATCGTTCCTGGCTAGAGTAACCGCGGTGATGATCCTTTATACGATACTCCTGGCCATGATGCCTCCGGTCGCGATCACGATCGGAGTCTCCACGTCGAGATTCGTAATAAGCTGATGGATGATGCACTCTCCGGAGTTTGTCCAATGTAGACTGACGGCCAGCCATATTACCTGGAAAAGAGATGCGGTTCAGTTAAGTATCAGGCAAAATCAATATGGCATGAGAAGCAGTCATGTAGTGTTATGAAAGTGTATGCAAATGCGCAAAGCCCCCGACCAACCAGAAGTATCGACTGCACTAACAGGTAAAAGCTCGCTTATGTCTAACGCTTCCCGGAGCTCAACCAACCCGGACTTGTGACAAAGAGAAATGCATTCCGGGATGGGAACGTCATCCAGTCCTATGAAAATGTTTCCTGGTTGACAAAGAGTGGAGTCAGAAGAAATAATTCCAGGGATCAAGCGAGACACGACTACAGACTTCCGTCTCTTAAATTTAGGAACAATAGCCTTGCCTTTCCGCTTTTTTCCTGCTCGGGGAAGGTCAGCCGCTAGCCCGGTGTCAGTAGGCATCCTCTCATCATCGCTCATTTCTCTTATCACTACACCGGTTTTCCTCTTTGCCTTCGGAGCCGATTTCGCCAATCCCTCAATGACAATACTCTGGTTCGTCTCGATCAAACCCAGCATCCTTAAGTTATCATCAGCTAATACCAAGTCAATGTTCCGCAAATCACACGGGATCTCTTGTAAATTTCGGATGACGTTTCTGTATCGACCACCATCTGGCCTTGATATGATAGCTGTAAGAAAAACACCTGACGTCAGTTCGAGTGTCAACAACGACTATTAAAGAAGGCTTACATGTTTTACGGCACTCACGTCTGGACAGCCATCGCCTAGCGAATCCTGGGGGGCATCGGACAAAAAACCATTCATTCTTAAAGTAACTAAGTCTGGTCCAGGCTCCCGTCACAATCTGGCAGTTTCTAACTGCCTCTAGAAAGGTGAAAGACAGACTATCACCCCTGCTCTTGAAATTGAATATATGTCTAATCTCAGCTGGCCTAGGCGGACGAAAAAGGCGATCCATGAATAAAATGAAAACACTGTTCAGCAACGTGTGCCCGTTGGGATGAAGTTGTGTGGGAGCAATTCCAATGAACGATGGCATCTCCCTGATATATTGGTTAAACGGGGGGAGAGTTCCAGCCGCACAGGCATGGCGATAAAAAGCAGTGTAGCCTTCGGGTGGATTGTGAGGTCTATCATCAATTCCCGGTAGCAAAACGTCATCCGGAGATAAGTTATGTTTCGAACATATCCGACCCAATAATGCTCCAGAAATATTGGATCGGACGGAGTCTATGGGATCTTCGATAAGTAAGGCCTCCGGCAATTCATCCGGAGCAGGATCTATTACTTCGGGAAGGATCTCTGGAATTTCTAGCACTGGAGGAGGCAAGCATTGTAACTCTTGTTGTTCAGAACCCGAAGACTCGATAATTAACTAACTCACGAGAAAGCAGCGTTAAAATACAAGGAAAGCCCGTATATTCCCCGGTGTGAAGTATATGAATATGCCGTGCAGTGCAAGTGCACAACTAAAGCAAATTTTACAAGATTGGAACACGGTGTCCGAACGACGAAACATTGGAATTGGAAAACGAAAACGACCATCATCGCTGACCGTCACTTTCACGTCACTCAGATGCTACTGACCAATTCAAGTATGAATTCGTTATATGTGTTTAAGTCATGGTGCCATCGACGAGCTCCAAAAGACAGGTCAGGTCAACTTTGATCATGCAAGGCCGAAGCTCGTCGGAATCAAATATGCTAAAAAATTTAGTGAGTTCGTCAGAGTTCAATTTAAAGTTGGTCGTAGTTCAGATATTGGAACAAATCAAAGGAGTGGAAGTTCCAGAAGCGAGAACGTTCGAATCGATCGACTCGATTCGACACGAGTCGAATCGATAAACTTCGAATCGGCGCGCCCCAATGCCACGTAGCTCGACTCGATGAGACCTGGGAACAGAGAGGCAGTTCGAACCCATGGAGCCCCACCTAACTTCGAACCGATCGACGTCGAACTCCTTCGAATCCATCAAGAGCAGTTCGAATCCATGGAACTCCACCTGACTTCGAATCGATCGAAGTTAAACTCCTTCGAATCGATCAACGTATCATCGCTTCGAATCGATCGGGATATTGCTGTTTCGAATCGATCACCACAAGCCTTTTTCTTGTTCACCTGCAATCATCGATTCGAAGCCACACATTCGAAGCCAACTCGAATCGCTCACCCCTGGATCGATGCGAAACAGTGAAAGACAATACTCTGAATGATACGACTCGAATGTTTTCATTCCTCAGTTCCATCGAGTCGACCCATTTTGTTCATATCTTATCACACTTCAAGATTTCCAGAAGAAAGTGTTGAATCAATGCCAAAAAATTGCAGTGTTATCATTTTCAAATCGAATCAATCCCTTGGTTACCTGGCTTGGTTCGATTGCAAATAGAAGCTTGGAGGAATTTGATCGACTCGTGGAAAAGAACGTTTGATTTGGCTCTGAGATCGATTCAAAGAAGCAGCTAAAGCAATGGTAAAAAGGTAAAAAGAGAAAATGGAGTCGGCCTCGTGTATTTATATGGATTCCAAGGGGGATTAGTGGCGCTTCAACTCTCGGTCATATTGACCGCTTACCACAGGTCACAACCCCATCGATTCGAACGACTACTTTCGAATCCTTTCTAAGATTCGAGTCCATCACTGCTTCGAATCCATCACAGATTCGAGTCCATCACTGCTTCGAATCCATCACAGCTTCGAGTCCATCACTGCTTCGAATCCATCACAGCTTCGAATCAATCACAGCTCCGACCCCCCCCTAAGTTTCGAATCCGGCAAGGCAGCATCGATACGAGGCATCATCGATTCGAAGAAGCACATGAGCAAGGGCTGGATCGAAGGTCCAATCGATTCGAAGCACGAGGTCCATCGGGCCATCGATTCTAAAGCCACCTATTTACGCAAACATAACTTCGAATCCATCGAAGGCCACTGACGAAAACGGACGAGATCGCCTCAAATGTAAAAAACTACTCATCTACCTCGTATAACGATTCAGGAGAGGATCGATACAAAAGGATAATCATAGACAACCATAAAAGCAATACTTTGACTTGAATCTTAAATCGATTCAGGAGAAAATCGATACGGAATTCAGCAGCAAACAAGAACCAACATAACTCATGAACGCACGACGTTAATAGGGATCAAACTAGTACACATGCACACATATCAATTCGATTTTAAACATTTATAGGGATCAAACACTCATCCTGTTACGACTACAACAGCCAACGACTAAGCGCAATTATACAGCAATCAATCATATCAAAGCAAAGTTACAACAATACGGCGTATGAGCCTCAGCGAAAAGAGAGCAATGGTTTTTCAGAAAGAGATGGCGACTATTCAAAGCACGTTATGTTCCCACAAGACATACTTTGGGGGGAAAAATGTTATCCCGCTTTTTGGCAAAGCTGTGATATCAAAAGACTGGTCAAAAACAGAAGACAGTTCACCTCAGAGATTGATCGCACTCCCCTTCGCAATGGATAACGATGAATATTGTCCGAGCCCAGATTGGGCCAAAATCGACAAGACATGATGAGCAAAGTCATAGGAACTAGCATTTCAAGTTTCAAGTCAATCCGAGGTCGTATGCTCAAGTTATGATGGCTTCAAGATTGAAAGAGAGGAATGTTGCTTGGTTCGAACCCATCACCTCCACGTTGATTCGAGTTCGTCCAGTTCGAACCCACGTAATTCGAAACCATCCCCTGACCTTCCTTCGAATCCATCAAGACGCATGTCACCTCGAACCCATGAGAAGTGCATTTACTTCGAATCCATCAGGGGCGTGCCTCCCTTCGAATCCATCAGAGGTGAATACGCTTCGAATCGATGACTTCACCTAACCTCGAATCCATCAGCCAGTACATACTTCGAACCCATCAACTTCGACTCCATCGGCCTCGCATCCATCGGCTTCGAATCCATCCACACAGTACACCACGTCACTGCCTTCGCATACAAAAGCATGGATTCGAACCATATGGATTCGAACCCATGGATT
Organism: Allium cepa; assembly: GCA_030765085.1. Lineage (NCBI taxonomy): Eukaryota > Viridiplantae > Streptophyta > Magnoliopsida > Asparagales > Amaryllidaceae > Allium > Allium cepa. Next base: position 955,954,876 of record CM060943.1, read on the forward strand.
CGAACCGTATGGATTCGAACCTGTGGATTCGAACCATATGGATTCGAACCATATGGATTCGAATGAATCAATAAGTGGAGTCGAAGCAAACAGGGTACACGAAGATGCAATCTTAAATCGATCATATCTCTTAATCCCATGATCCAAATGCCATGAGATTTTCACAGAAGCTTGCATACATGTTGAAGAATGTCCACACCAAATTTCGCCTCGATTGAATGCATTTTTGATCGATTCGAAGTTCACTTCGAATCGATCCCAAACTGGGCACGGACTCCGAGAACGCGGGCTTATGGGCCCCCCTCACATGCCAGGCAACCACCCTGAGTTTCAGGCGGGATTTTGGCCTTCCACACCTATAAATAGAGCCCCTGGTCATTCAGAAAGGGGGTCGGAGAAACTAGAGAAGAAGAATAAGCCTAAACGCTGCCAGAATCACTCCATACCACCTCCTTGGCTGCTAATTTCGAATTTAAGTCCATCTACTGCTGTAATTTGCTTAAAAACACTTGTAATCTTCAAGTATTAAGGAATAAAGTGATAAAACTTCATAGTGGACGTAGGCGCATAGCCGAACCACTCTAAATCCTTGTCTTCTGTGCAATTTACTTTTCTGTGACTTGGTGTTTTTGTTAGATAGTCCTTATTTTCACTTCAAGTTTTTCATTTATTACCTCTTCAAAAACTCCCAAAGGGTGTTGCCCAATTTTGGTGCAAATATATAACTTGAGCAAATTTAATTGGATTATTCCTGTAACGAAAAACCTTTGTTTTCAAATGATAATAACTTTTGTATAAAGAAAGAATTTCCAGTTTTTGTTGAAAGGATTTCGAGTTATGGGCAAATCAAATGGAAATAGTTTTGAAAGCTATGAATGAATCTTTGTTAAAGATTTGGTAAATCTTGTTTCAAATTGAAGTGGACCTTGAAGATGAATCTTTTGTTTAAAAGATTAAAAATGAAAATTTGTTTAAATCATTCAAAAGAAAAGGTTTTGGGAAATGAGTTGCGACTTAACTAAGATCTGAATGTATTCATACATTTTTAAAATTAGCGCTTATTATTCAGATTAGCTGGGGGAGGACATTAAGTCATAAAACCCATTCAGAATAATGTACGATGAAATTGGATTGCATTTGAAGACGATGGTTGAAGAAAGGATATTTTCAAAAATGAAAGGATTACCTGTCGATTGTCTCTGCACTCGAGTTTCTCCAATATAGAGATTACCCTATGTGATGGGGAGTCCGGACGTGATTAGGGGATATCCGGATTTGCAAGGACTTTTTCCTTAATTGGATGAAGTGCCTTCGGTTCCATTCAGACCCAGAATGGACTTGTATAGATATATGTCTGACATTACACTTTGAGATATAAAGATGGTTTCTATCAAATACAATTCTGTTTGGTGGCGAAGAATATATTCTCTTAGCTTAACAAACATCTTTGAGACGTACGAGCTCAGAGGTTATGTAGTTTATATTTACTAGTGATATATTCCCAATTTGGTAATGTGGCAGGCTAAGTGCTGATCACTGGTTGATCGAAATATGGCTTTTGTAAAAAGCATAGCTTTGTGGGACGAGACTTCATCGAACCTCACACCCCGGAAATGGTCGAAATTGGAAAGGATGCAGCAAGGTTACGGGGGCTGTGCTCCTTAAGTTATGTGCATTTCCTTCTGGATAAAAAGTGGTATCATGGTATGGAGCCCAGATATTTTACTTATATGGTTGTTGGAATATTTTGTTGAGGCCTCCATAAAGGTCGGTTATGACCGATGGATGACATACTCGTGACGGTTAGTTACCGTGATGCCTCACCTCTATGATCACAATAACAAAGGTTATTATATAAGGAATAACGTCTGCTATTGCGAAGAATAAGGCTTGTTAGAAGCGACCATCCGTAAGTTATGCCTTAGACGAGTATTGATTACATCGATAGGAGTTATGTAAATTACTCCCAAAGATATATATTCATTCCAAATCTAAAACGAAACTACGGTGGCTTAAGAAAAATTCAGAACAACTCATAACAACAACAACACTGATAAGTATAATCACATCCGAATAGAAATATCAGATATATAGCGGAAGACAAGTCGGGAATACATGCTATAATAATCGATAGTTCACATGAACCAAATGTACATATACATATACATCATAAAGTAGAGTCCAATAACCAAAAGAACTCCTTGAAGTCGAGACAAAAGATGGTATGAAATCCCAAAAGCTGAAGCTACAACTGAATCAGAGTTAGCAATTATCCTGAAATAACTCGGTCTGACCAGAGTATTATTTAAAATAAAATAATAAACGGATCAGTCTAATTTAAACTTCAGAAATAAATGTATGATAAACATCACTTAAGCAAATAATTATAATCTCAAATGAGATTATACAACATAAATGATCAACATTGTTCAAATAAAGAAATCTCAATTTAAACTCCATCAAAATCAATAATCTTAAATGAAACTGTTCAATATAAATAATCACCATAGTTTAAATGAAGAAATCTCAATTTAAACTCCATCAAAATCAGCTTTTAAATTCACAATTGAATTTAAAACAGCAATACGCAAATTTATAATCTCGGATGAGACTATACACGAAATTATAATCTTGGAAGAGACTATACACAAAATTATAGTATCGGATGAGACTATACAACATAGTAATCAGCATAGTTTAAAGGAAGAAATCCCATTAAACATCATCAAAATCAACTTCCAAATTCACAATTGAATTCAAAACAGCAATATGCAGAATCTAGAAATCAAAATAAGATAACTAGAAAATCAACATAAAAGATGGATCGATCCCAGCAGATGGCGAGTTTTAGCTACGCCGCACGTGCATCAACATATAGCCCAATCCTACCAAGTACTGTCATCATAATTTTGGCGCCCAACAAATAACCTGAAGGTCCAACATATGACCCGAAGGCCTACTTGTATTTGACCCGAAGGTCCAACATAGTGGCTCGAAAGCCAAATAAAATCATCAAAATCATCAAACAGCAAATATTTCAATTAACGAGTCCGGAATTAACCAAAATAGTAAAAGTGGTGTTCCATACTCCGGAATTTTTCGAAATCGTTTAAATCACTCCATCGTTTCCTTGAAAGCACAAAATTGTGTATTTTATATAAATAACATTTTACGTTCTCAAACGGACAAATCCGGAATTAAGCGAACCAGTAAAAGTGAGGGTTCATAGTCCTTAATTTTGCTGAAGCGTTTAAATCGCTTCCTCATTCTTTTGAAAGCGCAAATTATAAAAAATTTGAAAACAATTTTATTTTAAAACGATTTTTAAAACACATGATTAAAACAGCAACAACTATAGCAATTTCAACGACGAAATTGCGTTTAACAAAACACCGTAAAAACGGATATCAAATCAGTGTGACGAGATAGCTGCTTGAAAATTCACGTTAAAACTGATGGTTACTAAAGCCAAAATAACAGTAAATTTTTTCATCAAAAACCTCATCAAAGCAACACACTTCAAAGTTATAGCACCGGAGTAAAATCCTTTATAAAAATAACGGCAATAAAATTTCGTTTCAAAACAAACTCCGGTTCAAAGAAAATTTTACACTGGTATTTAAAACACTTTCGTGTGTTACAACTTGCATGCAATATGAAGTAAAAATAGACAAATTTTTAACTTGAACTAGACTTGATTTAGTGCTACACATTGCACGCAAGTAAGCAAGAAATAAAGTAAAAATAAAGTATAAACTAACCTGGGCAATGTTAACTCCGCCTCGACCATGACTTACCGATCTAGTGCATCAAGAGGTTCCGACCTAACAGTTAGAAGCATGCCGACTTAAGGCTTAACAGGGGTACCGACCTAAGGCCTAAGGGGTATGCCGACCTAACATTCAACGTAGATACCGACCTAACTGCCTTATCAGGGAGACTGACTTAAGGCTCAAAGGGTTACCGACTTAAGGGTTTGAGAGGCATACCGACTTAAGAAATACCGAGTTAAGGCTAAAACAGTGGACGACCTAACGTGGGTACTGGCTTAAGACTCAGAGGATGCCGACTTAATAGGAAGGCCGACCTAAGGCCTAAAAGAGATGCCAACTCAGTGACTTGACCGAGTTACCGATCTAATGTTTTACCAAGCTGGCGACCGAGAATAGTTGCCGACCCAAGTCACAACCGGTTTAGGACCAATGTTAGCTCGTTCACGACTCAAGAAAAGGAAGATGAGTTCAATGCAGCTACTCAGCACAGCAGCCTCTTAACTCGTGCACGATTCAGCTCCCAGTTATCTCGGTCACGACTCACGACCTAATTTGAGTCGTGAACGACTTAAAGCTATTAAATGCAAACCCGAGGCCATATTACTAAGAAGGGGTGGTGTTGACTCGGAGGCGACCTAGGACTTGTGCAAGTGAACTCTTGTGAAGCCATGAAGGGGCCAGATGGACCGGCCACGACTCATATTAAGTCGGCTACGACTTAACTTAAATCGGCCACGACTTAGGACTTGGCAAAAATTTCAGACCAGAACTCTCTATAAATAGGCAACACCTCCAACATTCAAAGGACTTTTGGCATATTCTCTTCATACACCGTTACCTTGCTGCATTGAGAACTTCATCAACACTTAGAGCTTTCAAGATTAGAGGAATTCATCAAAGAACTCCACGAAGAAACCACACATCTTCAACATGGATTTAAGGACTTTAATCGACATTGAAGCTTAAGACTTGTTCCAAATCACTTGTAACTTGAAGTATATTGTACTTGAGAAGAATTGTATCAGCTTGTAACGAGATTATTAATAAAAGTACTTAGAGTGGACGTAGGCTACACCCTTAAGCAGAACCACTATAAAATTGTTGTTGTTTACTGCTTTTCCGCTATTACCTGCTTGTAATTCTTTCCCGATCTATCGGGTGGTGCTTTCACAACTACACTTCACACACCGGGGTGTTAGCGTTCACATTTTAGCGTTAACATTTTTGGTGCTTTCACTGAGAATAGGAACTCAGGAAAACTGTCATCATTGCTTCACAGAGATTTGAAGAAAGAATTTCCTTAAAAACCAGAAGTCTATCTAAGATTATGGCTCCTGGAAGGAAAAGTAGATCCGTCAGATCTGGAAATATTCAAGAGGGAACCTCCGCTTCCCCTGTACCTAATCAACCCACTCCGTCAGTTGGAGTTACGAAAGCGGAGTTGGATGCTGTGATTCTAGGGCTAAACCAGCAGATAAACGCCCAAAATGCACAATTAGAGGCTCAGAGTGCCCAAAATGCTCTAATTCTGAATAAGTTGAATGATTTGCTCGGGGCAATCAATCAACCAGCTGGTAATGAAAGGAATTATGCTGGAAACATTCATAATGTTAACGAAAGGAATGCTCCTGAAAGGGCTGCTAGTCCCTTTGAGCAAACGCTTCCTGAGGTTGGTGGATCTGGAACTCGACATGATGAGGAATATCTTTCTGGAATGGTCCGGCAAATCATGAGAGAAAGTATGCAAAGGGTTGAAGATGAGAAAGAATGGGGTTTCGCCCCAAGTAAAACTCCATTTACTGAGAAAATCTTAAAGGCGGAGTTTCCAAGGAAGTTTGTCCCTCCAACTATCCCAGCTTACAAAGGGACAAGTGATCCGAATGAATTCCTGTATAAATATGATTGGCACATGACAGGTGCCAGAGCCTCTGACGAAATAAAGTGTCGATATTTCCCCGTATACCTGGAAGGTGTGGCTCTACTATGGTTCACCAAGTTGCCAGTCCGATCTATCGATCAGTTTTCAGACTTGACCAGAAAATTCAAGGAGCAGTTTAGACTATATGCTTCGAAGGCCAAGGACATTATGTCACTGTCGAGTTTAGAGCAGAATCCTGGTGAGTCTATCAGATCTTTCTTGAACCGCTTTAATATAGCGCTGGCTAAGGTGGACAATGCTGAACCACGAATGATATTGACTTATCTGATGAGGGCTATTGATAAGTCAAGCGAATTTGGGAAATGGTTAAATATGAAGGAGCCAACCTCTCTCGAAAAGTTCTACAAAAAAGCAGATGAATTCATTCGCTTGGAAAGCCGTCCTTTACCAGTAAAGATAGTGTTGGAGAAAGCAGAAGACAACACTGTCGCTCCACGCAAGAATGAATCGGTGGGGCAAAAAAGGGAGAATAATAATGGGAAGAAACAGGGTAATCTGAAGAAGCCCCGATCCTTCAAGCCATCAGAATATACTCCATTATGACATACGCCGGAGCACATCTACCTTGCCACTAAAGATTCCGTCGATTTCCCTAAACCTATCCCTTTGAGAACCGGGAAAAAAGCCATACAGAGTGGGAAATTCTGCCGCTTCCACAATCAACCCGGTCATGAGACTGATGAATGCCACCAGTTGAAAAATCTGATTGAAGAGTTGCTAAGAGAAAACAAACTGCAGCAATTTGTGAAGAAGAATAGCAACAATCCTGCATCGTCAAGTCAGGGGCAACAGGTTCCTGTTCATCAGCCTAGGACAGGTGAGAAAGCTACGGGACATGAATCTGGAAGGCCCGTTATCAATGTCATTACAGAGGGCCTCACCCAGCTGGCAAGAGCTGGGGTGAGATGGAGAGATATTCCAGGGCTTTGAAATATGCTCTAGCCGAAGAAGACGTCTTTGTTTTAGAAGACACTACGCCCCTGAAACAACAGAAAACTTTCAGCGATGATATTGTTTTCAGAGCCAGAGATTCCACAGGTATAGAAGCTCCTACCCTAGATCCCTTGGTCATCTCGGCTGGTATTGGACCGGCCATTGTCAGAAGAGTCCTCATCGACTGCGGAGCATCATGTAATATCCTCTTCAAGAAGACATTTGACCAGATGAAAATCCCTATGATCGATGTACAAGCCTCATCACAGAAGATCGCTGGCTTCACTGGGGAGCAAAGCAACCAATTGGGACCATCGATCTGCTTGTAGAACTTGGGGAAGCAGAAAGGAAAGTGGTCCACAAGCAAACATTTGTGATTGTCGATGAGTTTTCTGCTTATAATGCTTTTCTTGGCCGTCCAACACTCGCAGCATTCAAAGCTATCCTAGCCCCGTGGTGCCTCACTATTAAATTCCCTACTGACAATGGAGTAGGAGTTATAAAAGGGGATCAAAATGCTGCGCGAGAGTGCTATTTGACAGAGCTGCGAGAGTCAAGAAAAAGAGAAATGGGAAAGGATGCGGCAACCCCAGTCCGCATCAAGGAACCAGCCTTGTAGCAATTACGGGCGGACCCTGCACTGGAGAGCACAGCGGGGCACGGAAAGAAATGGATCCCAGAAAAGCCAATGCAGGGGAGAATAGAGTGGTACCGGTGGAAACGACAGGTTCCTGTTGACCTGTTGACCCGAAGGACCCAAATAAGGTGTTGAATGTGGGTTCACAGCTTAATGTGTCAATTCAGAATATCTTGATATCTTTCCTGAAAGCAAATCTGGATGTCTTTGCTTGGACTCATGCCGATATGTGTGGAATATCTCCAGAAGTTGCAGTACACGCTCTGAATATTGACCCAAAGTTTACGCCAGTAAACAGAAAAGAAGAACCCAAGGTCCAGAAAGGTCAGCAGCATTAAAAGAAGAAGTTGATCGACTCATGGAAAATAACTTCATCAAAGAATCTACATATCCGAATTGGGTTTCAAATCCTGTGCTGGTCAAGAAAGCTAATGGAAAATGGAGAGTGTGCATCGATTTTTCTGATCTAAACAAGGCTTGCCCCAAAGATTGCTTCCCGTTACCCAGGATCGATCAACTGGTAGACGGAACTGCGGGACATGAATTGTTATCTTTCATGGATGCCTACTCCGGTTATAACCAAATCATGATGCACGAGCCGGATCAGGAGGATACAAGCTTTATCACAGATGTTGGACTTTATTGCTACAGAGTTATGCCCTTCGGATTGAAAAATGCAGGGGCAACCTACCAAAGACTTGTTAATGCTATGTTCAAACCGCAATTGGGCAAAACTATGGAAGTCTAGCTCGACGACATGTTAGTGAAGTCCAGGAAAGCAGCAGATCACATTGAACACTTAGCAGAAATGTTCGCAGTCCTTCGGAAATACAGAATGAAACTTAACCCTCTGAAATGTACATTTGGGGTCGAGTCCGGAAAGTTCTTAGGTTTCATCGTCAGTGCTAGGGGCATTGAGGCTAGTCCAGCTCAAATTACTGCCTTGAAAGAAGTTAAAGCTCCTAGAACGAAGAAGGAATTGCAGAGTCTCAACGGAAAGGTCGCCGCCCTGAGTCGGTTCATTTCCAAAGCCACTGATAAATGCATCCCATTCTTTGACGCCCTGAAGAAAGGAAAGAAGAATTTTGAATGGACTTCCGAATGCCAAAAAGCTTCGATGAGTTGATCCGTCATATGGAAACGCCTCCAATACTTTCTAGGCCAGGCAATGGTGAGGATCTTCTTATATACTTGGCAGTATCATCTCATGCTCTAAGTGCAGCGCTGATACGGAAGACGAAAGGATCCAACATCCGGTTTACTATATCAGCAAAAGACTCACTGGGGCAGAGCTAAATTACTCCAAGTTGGAAAACTCGCCTATTGCCTACTAGTTGCATCAAGGAAACTGAGGCAATATTTCCAAGCTCATCCAATCAGGGTACTTACTGATCAACCTCTAAAGCAAGTCCTATTTCGCCCTGAAACTTCGGGTCGCCTTCTAAAATGGAACATTGAACTCAGTCAATACGACATCACTTATCACCCCCGAAAAGCAATCAACGGACAAGCTTTAGCTGATTTCATTGCAGAATTCACAGAGAAGGATAATGGTGAGGATGAAGCGATCAGTGATTCCCCAATCCAGTGGAAGATGTATGTTGATGGCGCAAGAAATGACTACTGTTCTGGAGCCGGAGTGGTACTTGAAACTCCTGAAGGTCGATCATTATGTTATGCACTAAGATTGGAATTTCCTTCAACAAACAATGAAGCAGAATATGAAGCTCTTATTGCAGGTCTGAAAATCGCTAAAGAGCTAAACATTCGAGCATTACAGATCTTCAGTGATTCTCAGCTTATTGTATGTCAAGTCAAGAAGGAATTTCAAGCAAAAGGTGGAAACTTGCCTTCCTACTTGTCAAAGGCTTGGGAACTCCTATGTGAACTCGATCACTATTCAATAAGCCACATTCCTCGGGAAGAGAATATGAAGGCAGATTCCCTCGCAAAGTATTCCAGTTCTGGTGAAGCTCAACTATTGGGATTGGTCCCTGTAGAAGTCCTTTCAGCACCAAGTATAGACGAGATGGATATAGACTGGATTATGAATGTATCTCAAGAACAAGAGTCATGGATGACTCCAATACTGGACTACCTACTCAGAGGTTCTCTGCCAGAATTCGATAGAAAGACGAAAGTTATTAAGGAAAGCCTCTCGCTATGTAATTCAGGATGGCCGATTGTACAAACGGGGATTCTCAATGCCATTGCTTCGATGTGTATCCCGGGAAGAGTCCAAAACAATCCTAGCTGAGGTGCATGGAGGAGAATGTGGTGATCATTCAGGTGGTCAAACATTAGCAAAGAAAATTCTCTGATACGGATATTTTTGGCCAGAAATTAATCGAGATGCTGCAGATTACTCCCGAAAATGTGACAGATGCCAAAGATTTGCCAAAATTCCTAAAGCACCTTCTACCGAACTCACACAGATGGTCAGTCCATGGCTGTTTGCGATTTGGGGAATGGATCTCATTGGGCCGCTACCAACTGCCAAATCAGGGATTAAATATGCTATTGTTGCAGTTGATTACTTTACTAAATGGGCTGAAGCTGAACCATTGGCTACTATCACTTCTAAGAAAATGATAAGCTTTGTGACCAAGAATATCATTTGCAGATACGGTGTGCCTCAGAAAATAATCACAGACAATGGTACTCAGTTTGAAAGCGAGGAATTCCAGGATTTTTGCAAACGATTCAAAATCCAGAAAAGCTTTTCGGCAGTAGCTCATCCGCAGGCAAACGGGCAAGTGGAAGCAGTGAACAAGATCATCAAATCAACCATCAAAAAGCAACTCGAAAGAGCAAAAGGTGGTTGGGTCGATAAACTACCACTTGCACTATGGGCATACAGAACTACTCACAAAACTGCGACTGGGCATACTCCTTTTTCATTAGCATACGGATCGGAAGCAATGATTCCGGTTGAAGCAGAGGTCCCTTCGCACAGAAGAACCCATTTCAATCAAGCAGAAAATGAAAAGCTACAACTTGAAGCACTAGATCTCCTTGATGAAAAAAGAGACGAAGCTAATCTCAGAGTTGCAGCTCATCAGCAAAGGATAGCCAGACATTTCAATTCCAAAGTTCGTCAACGCAGCTTTGAAATTGGAGATCTAGTCCTGAAAAGAATTATGACCGCGACAGGTGTGTTTGGGCCCAATTGGGAAGGACCATATGTGATAGGTCAGAAGCTTCTTGACGGCACATTCAAACTCACTACTGTTGAAGGAGTTCAAATTCCAAGGGCATGGAACAGCAATCACTTGCGTCCATATTTTACTTGAAAATTTTGTTGAAATAATGTAAAAGAGTTGTGGATGTATGATTCTTGTAATTGAGAGCAATTGGAAAACTAATGCAAGTGAATAATGAATGAATATAAAGTGGATGTAGGCCCAAATTTCTGGCCGAACCACTATAAAACTTGTGTTCTTTATTATTATTACATGTTTGCTTTATTTTCGATATAAAAATACATAAAATGTATTGCTGAAATATCGATTTAAATTTTTGCAGACAATGGAAATAAAACTTGCGCATAATAAGACCGAGTGATTCTCACCATCATTCAACAAACAAATTTCAAGTCATAAAGGCCCCGAATTCAAATCCTAGATAGGAAATACTTCAATTGAACGGCTTATGATTTCGATAGAAACGAGCCCTTGCTAATAAATTGAGATTGTTTGAACGAACAAACATCCAATTAAGAAGCTAGTGCCCGTTCTCACGAACTTGCCTGACAATGAAGTATGCTTCCTTGGATTAAACAAGCTATTTGCGAGAAAAGGGGAATGAAAACTTGAAAAGAAAAAAAAGGGGGATCGCTGAAAAGGCATAAGCAAGAAGACAAGAATACAACCAAAAGCTATCATCGGCAGCACAAGTCCTCTTCGGAGGCACGACTCTTTGGAGGATAAAGACCTCTAATGGGTCATACGCCACAAAAAAGAAAGTTCTCTACTCAACAAAAAAGATTGGAGGAGTCATGACCCTCCAACCATGAGAGAGTAACTTCCAGACGATGAAAACCCTCTCTGAGGCACATTTCACCAGGAGTTGAAGTGTTATGACCGCTCTTTGGAATTTCACTTCACCAGAGTTGAAATGCAAACAAAATAAAAGCCCTCTTCGGAGGCACATTTCACCAGGAGTTGAAGTGTAACAGCCGCTCTTCGGAATTTCACTTCACCAGAGTTGAAATGCAAACAAAAGAAAGACCTCTTCGGAGGCAGATTTCACCAGGAGTTGAAGTGTAACAGCCGCTCTTCGGAATTTCACTTCACCAGAGTTGAAATGCAAACAAAATAAAGACCTCTTCGGAGGCGCAATTAAGAAGAAAGACCTCTTCGAAAACCTACGTTTCACCGAGATCGAAATAAAACTTCCAAGTGTTGAAACGTGAGAAGGATTTCTAAGGCATAACTCTTTGGAGGTACATGTTTCACCGAGATTGAAATAAAACTTCCAAGTGTTGAAACGTGAAAAATCCCTCCTCAGAGGTACAACTTTCTATATATATAAAAAAAATCCTCATCAAGAGCATACTTTAACTTCCAAAGGAAGAGTAATTTACCTATTATGGAGAATGATCTTCCTCAAAAAAAAAGGGGGTTAAAGTACATTCAGAGGTCCGCTTTGCCACATAGAAGAATTCACTTGGCAAAATATAGACACACGCAAAAGGAGAAAGTGATTTCTTCGAAGGACAAAGCGTAGAAACTTATATGAAGGAAGTTGCACTCTACGAAAATTCTTCTCGAGAATGAAGTAATTATTCTTTAGAAAACGAGAGTGCAAGTCCCCTTAAAGTATACGATATTGCAGTAAGCTCATGGTATAGGGGCAACATGGTATAGTTACATACAAAGCGGTATAACTATGTCGGTAAAGTACGCTCAAACAACATACCACAAGCTCACCGCAACATCGTATAAATAAAACTTGTGCAAAAAAAAGAACTTATGCAAAAATGAATAATAAATGCATTCTCAAATTCAAACAAAAGTCTGTACAAATAAAGAATCACTTTATTCAATTGCAGATATTGCAGATACAGGTTTCAAAATAAAAAAGCAGGGGCCGGTGCCTGCACAACATCCGACCATTACACAAAAAAGGAATCAAAAAGCTCAACTCTTCATTTCTTCTTGCCGCCTTTAGACCCTTTACCCGGCCGAGTGGTTAGCTTTTCGGGTCTTTCAGGTTGGTCTGAAGGCATAAGGGAAGAAGAGGAGGGAGGTGCAACTGGCGCAATTTCCGGTTCCTCTTCAGTGGTGACAATTTTCTTCCCCCTCCTCTTCGATGTCCCATGCTTCTTTCTTCTCTGCGAAGAAGACTCACTCCCCGGAGTAACGAGAGCGGACAAAACTACGTCGTCAGAAGGAGTCCGCTCCGGAGAGATCTCGCCTCCTTCGAGTCCCTCATCTTTTTGCTCCTGCGAGGCAACAGGGTCATCCAAACCATGAAGAGCCTCAATTTTCTCCTCTTGTGACCCAGGTTGTGAAGCAGAAGGAGGAGTCACCTGAAGAGATGGAGGAGGAATAACCAGAGAAGGCGAAGTCTGCACGGCACTTGTTGTTTCAACTGCAGAAGAAGAAAAATTGAAAATGTTAGTGGCTTCCCGAAAGAGGGGAGATATGGGTTCATCGAGATTCAAGAGGTAATCGAGAAGCTCATCAAATTTTTGAGGAATAAGCAGGCAATCCACCTGAATCGGACCAATGTCGAAATTACCTGAAGATGTTGGCTTCGTCAGTTCAATCTCATAATTCTGAGCCCCAATGTCCTCCAAAGCCTCTTCATCAGTAGGGGTGATTACCCCAGTTCTTGTAGGAGGCGGCAAATGAGCACTAGGGCCTGTAATGTCCACCTCGGGAGAAACTAGAGGACGTTCAGAGATGGTAGGCGGTACTTCTTTTTCAGAACGCTCCTCTTCCGCCATCCCGGCCCGCGCTCTGGCAAGCTGCTCCTTACCCTTGGCAAGAGCGGCACGGGCTTCGTCATCAAGATAATGCTCTTCAAGGGCTGACTCAGCATATCCAGCACCTTTACCACCGAGCATATCAAGTGCTGCCTCCCAAACTTCAGCCAGTGTGATTTCATACTTGGGGCCTAGAAAGGCAAGGCTTCCACGCCCCAAGACGCTGTGCAAGTAGAAGTCGAATAATGTTGAGCTGATGCTGTTTTTGGTCGCCTCATGAGATTCTTCAGCTGCGATTCTGCCGGCGACAGCCTCATCACGCTCCCTTTCAGTTTTGGCAAGCTGAAGCTTAAGCATTTGTATCTCCGCCTCCTGGGAGTTGTTTTTCTTTCGGAGCTCAGCAATATCAGTAGCATAGCCTTCACTGATTCTTTTTTGTACTTCAAGCCTGTCTTCGGCATTCCTTTGGCTAGCGTGAGCGTCTCTCACTTGTTTCAGGAGCACTTCTTCTTTTTGAGAATAGGAAGTTGAGGAAGCAGCAAGCTCATGTTTCAATTCCTCGACTTTTGCTTCAAGCTCCTCATTGTAAGAAGCAATGCTCCTCATTTCGGTGTCGTGTTGCTCAACGACCTCTTGCCATTCGGCCTTATCATTTTCCATAGTAAGCATGGCCTCTATGTTGGCACGGTTAACCCTTTGAAGCTCGTCAACAAGTTTTTGCCAGTTCGACATCCTCTCAATATCGAGCTTGACGGCATCAAGATTGCGCAGCATGGCAGATTTGTCGATGGGGACCAAGTCTAGGTCGAACCTCACTCCCTTAAGGCACCATTGAGGAAACCGGCTCTGCAGAGTGGCAGGACCCGGTCCAACTTGAAATTTGGGCCTGCTAATTATCGTTTGAATATCTGATTTCCCAAGAGCGGGAGAGTCAGAAGGAATGTCGAGCGAGGCAGGAGTAGTAACTTTCTCAGGAGTAGTAGAGGCATGCTTTTCACTGTGACGGGCTCGTTTGCTTAAGTCTTCACCCATGTGACCTTTTCCTCGATCGTCATGAGATTTTCTCTTGTGGGAGTCATCGCCTTTTTGCCAAGAATCATGGCGCTCTTCTCTCTCCCTTCTTTCACGACGTTCTTCTTCAGTCCTCCTTTCATGAGCCTTTCGGGCAGCCCTCTCTTCATCCGACTCTCTGAAAGAAGGAAGGTAACGCCTGTAATCATACTGGCTACGCCTCCCGTAGCGCTGGAAATCGTCATAGTACGAGCCGCTGCGCCCCATAGGAGAATCTGGAATGAAAATAATAAGCTTTAGAAATCTTTAAAGTACAAGAAGATAAGTGCATGGAAGTGATGAGAAATTCTAAGTGTGTGTGATGTGCAAACTACGCGCATTAGTCTACGAACCACTCTTTATTTGGGGAGTGGTTGTGGGTGTAATAGTTAACGTCAACTCTTGAGTCGACGATGACTGTTGCAAAATAGAAGTAGCTTCAACTACTGAAGAAGAAATCCCGGCAGTAGTAGGGTCATCTTTAAAGATCTCTTGTGAAGTAGCGAAGAGGTCGCTCAATCCTTCGAAGGTATCGTCCCTGCTTTGCTTGACAGGACTGGATTTCTTAGCCTTTTCACCAGATTCTTGTGAATGGTGAGAGGATCCCTGAGGCTCTTCTTCCTCGATAACCGGGGCAAGTTTATCAGATGGCCCCGCAACATCAACAGAAGTGGAGCACTTCACCAGCGAAGATTCAGGAGTCTTTATCGGAGAATCGGGGACTTCCGTTGGAACTTCATGAGCATGCATAGAGCGAGAAGTGTGTAGAAGCCCGTGTTGATGTAAAAATTCATCCCTCAGCAGAAATTTTATGCTCCTCTCTTCTGTAGCCACGGCACTCAACCTCTCAAAAACTTGCTTATGAATTGGGTCTCTAGAAGGGAGAGGAAGTGCTGAAAGGAACAAAGAATGAAATTAGCAACTGAAAGTTCGGATCTCGAAAAGGTTTCAAAACGGAAAAAATAGAAACACTAATCTTACTTCCTACTCTCCAGATGGCATAAAACCCTGGGGGACAGCGGGCAAAGAAAAACTGGTTCAAAAATCCATGAACGCTTTCAGTAAGATCGGAAATGAGCTTGCGGTTTCTGGCACTTCTCACAATAATGAGGGAAGGATGATCTTTACTCTTTGCAAACGAGCACAGATAACGAATTTCTTCAAAATTCGGTAGGCGATCAAGAGTTCTTCTAAACAAAACACATAACCCCGTCAAGATGGCATAGCCATTGGGATGAAGTTGAAACGGAGAGATTGTCAACCGAAGGAGAAGAGTTCGAAGGAAGTCGTTAAAAGGAGGAATCGCCCCACTTAAGCACATTTGGCGATTGACTGCAACAAAACCGTAGGGAGGATTGTCAGCAGTATCACTTGGCCCAGGGAGAAGAACATCACTTTCAGCAAAGCCAAATTGAGTGCGCAGCTGGATAAACGCTCTCGAAGTTAGAATAGTCGAGGTTCTCTCCGGAGGATTCTCTATGGGAACAGCTATCGGAAAAGTTTCTTCCTCTTGAGTTACCACTTCTTCTTCTCGGTGGGAAGTCATTCTACATAAATAACTGGGTATTCAAACATGAAGGTGCACGTTTCCTAAAGTGTGTGAAGTGTTGTGTAAAATCAATCAAGCAGTAAACAAATGTAATTGGAATAAAAGCTAGCAAGCATTTGTCAGTTATAAAGTCCAAGATTCATTGTTTTAATATGCAAGTGTAATGTTGATGCAAGCAAATCAGTTCAAGTTAGCGATGCTTTGCATTAATACTTCACTTTAGTTAAATGGTTCACAACATTTCATACAATGTATTTAAATTGATTACTTTATGTCAGCTAATCTGTCATTTGATGTGGGCAGTCAATGGCAATATATTCGCCTTGGTCTTTGTGATTGTTGTTTTCAGCAGGTTGTTAACCTATGAGACAATGTGGTCTATGAAGTAAAGCAACAAAGTTAAAATGATCCAAAATTTAAGCTGTTTAGCACAGTAGATCAAGTTAAGAATTTAAATTGGAACTATGCTTTTAAGTGGGAATTCGAGTTGGGCATCTAAGTGTTAAATCGGCTGCGACCCAAGGAATTTCTCGCGAGTTAAGGTTAGGTTTCTGGTTCCTTAAAGCGGCAGTTCTTTAGGTCGTGGAGGATAGTAAGATAGGAAGGCTCTGGTTCAAGAAGTGGTGTGAAATTCTCTAAGTGTTAACTCGACAACGGTCTAAGTGTTAACTCGGCAGCGGTCTAAGTGTCAACTCGGCAGCGGTTTAAGTGTTAACTCGGCTATGATTGAAGGCTTAACTCAGCTACGATTGAAGGATTAACTCGGCCACAGTTTTAAAGCTTAAATCAGTAGAAGATTAGATCGGCAGATTCTCCCAAGAATTAATTCGGCTACGATCTAAGGGTAAGGTCGGCCAAATGTTAAGCTACCCAAATTCACTGAGTCGCTTCCGGACTAACATCTCACTACATTCAACCCGTTAACCCAATAACCATTCCATCAACAGCCGCCTTCATTCACGTAATCCAATCACCCAATAAAACAATTTGAAATTGTTACAGATCCGATGTCCTGCTATCAAAGACCATCGAGCCTGAGGCGATAAGCCACTTTCATTGTATCAACGATCACCTCAAGCAACCTAAACTTCATCAATTACGAAAACAATGGTATTCTTGATGGAGCATCACGCAAAGAGGCGATTCGTGTTCGAGCGACAGGATTCATGAATCGACAGTAATCTGCAATCGAAAGAGGAATAGAATCACTTACGCAATGGATGGTAGAGGTTATCGGTGATTAGTTGGAAGGAAATCGCTTCTAGGAATTTGAGAACACTTTAATGGCGGAATCAGGCAAGGGAGTAAGTGATGAAGAAAGAGGAAGAAAGTTAACTTATACCCTGCAGTGGAAAATTTGGAGCAACACACACGGTCTAACTGTTAGGTCGCATACGACCTACCGACCTAAGAGGGGACGGGTTAAAGGCTATCGAAGCACACGACCTAACATTTAGGCGTATACTTCGAGGGGAAAATGTTAACTCCGCCTCGACCATGACTTACCGATCTAGTGCATCAAGAGGTTCCGACCTAACAGTTAGAAGCATGCCGACTTAAGGCTTAACAGGGGTACCGACCTAAGGCCTAAGGGGTATGCCGACCTAACATTCAACGTAGATACCGACCTAACTGCCTTATCAGGGAGACTGACTTAAGGCTCAAAGGGTTACCGACTTAAGGGTTTGAGAGGCATACCGACTTAAGAAATACCGAGTTAAGGCTAAAACAGTGGACGACCTAACGTGGGTACTGGCTTAAGACTCAGAGGATGCCGACTTAATAGGAAGGCCGACCTAAGGCCTAAAAGAGATGCCAACTCAGTGACTTGACCGAGTTACCGATCTAATGTTTTACCAAGCTGGCGACCGAGAATAGTTGCCGACCCAAGTCACAACCGGTTTAGGACCAATGTTAGCTCGTTCACGACTCAAGAAAAGGAAGATGAGTTCAATGCAGCTACTCAGCACAGCAGCCTCTTAACTCGTGCACGATTCAGCTCCCAGTTATCTCGGTCACGACTCACGACCTAATTTGAGTCGTGAACGACTTAAAGCTATTAAATGCAAACCCGAGGCCATATTACTAAGAAGGGGTGGTGTTGACTCGGAGGCGACCTAGGACTTGTGCAAGTGAACTCTTGTGAAGCCATGAAGGGGCCAGATGGACCGGCCACGACTCATATTAAGTCGGCTACGACTTAACTTAAATCGGCCACGACTTAGGACTTGGCAAAAATTTCAGACCAGAACTCTCTATAAATAGGCAACCACCTCCAACATTCAAAGGACTTTTGGCACATTCTCTTCATACACCGTTACCTTGCTGCATTGAGAACTTCATCAACACTTAGAGCTTTCAAGATTAGAGGAATTCATCAAAGAACTCCACGAAGAAACCACACATCTTCAACATGGATTTAAGGACTTTAATCGACATTGAAGCTTAAGACTTGTTCCAAATCACTTGTAACTTGAAGTATATTGTACTTGAGAAGAATTGTATCAGCTTGTAACGAGATTATTAATAAAAGTACTTAGAGTGGACGTAGGCTACACCCTTAAGCCGAACCACTATAAAATTGTTGTTGTTTACTGCTTTTCCGCTATTACCTGCTTGTAATTCTTTCCCGATCTATCGGGTGGTGCTTTCACAACTACACTTCACACACCGGGGTGTTAGCGTTCACATTTTACGTTAACAGGCAATATACTCCAACATGCCTGCACGCAAACTTCAATATAAACAAAATATAATTTGAACTATTTACAAACATAGATTGAAACAAAATACACGTATGTGCGTTGTGTATTCTATCACTTATTTTTAGTGCATAGACTAGCTAACCTGGCACCTTGTTTTATAAAATACAACCCATTATTTAAATTATTTCCATGCATAGGCAAAACAAAAGAAGGCCACTACAAAGCTACAGAACTTTTCAAACTTACAATAATAAACTACAAATAGGTGTTCATTTTTTCAAAACTGCTAAACCATATGGGCGAAATCACTTAATGCCTAGGCCTAGAGCTTGAATACGCATATGTTTAACCAGGTTCTAAACAGCATATGAATGCGCATAGGCAAGGCTACAAAGCAAATAAAGGACGAAAACAATTAATGCAATTGACGTGGGCATCATTTGTGAAATACACTTAAGTCTTCACTTTAATTTTATTTTTTGCTAAAGGAAATAATTCGCAAAGGCATTTGAGTTAGCACACGCATTCACAGTGAATAATATGAAAATGAAGTGGTGCATGCACTTTACTTTTTCACGCACGTTTATAGTGAATAATATGACCTGGACCATATTTTTGAAATACGTTAACGAAGTAAGTGAATAAAAGACCTGCTCACTTTTACATCACTAAACTTTAAGGCAACAGTATATTCTGCATGCAAATAATGAGTGTAACAAGGTGACCAGGGTGTTAAATAAGTACGCACTAACTACCGAGGTTTCAAAACATCTTCATGATTTATAACTTAGCACGTGAATGCAGTTGAGCCTAGACACACTTTTATTTTATTTTATTTTTCACGCATGCGCAAAAGCTTGTATGTCAATGAAGTTTGGGCTAGACACTCTTAATGTACATATACACACGAAACAAAGTTAGTTTCATACACTACATGCACGCGAGATGAAGTAGATGGAAATTGTACAATTTTAGAACATAATATCCTTGGACGCAAGACTTTGTAACACGTTTCCAGGGAGTAAACAATTTATACTCTTAGTATTCCAAGCATACATGCAAAAATGGGTATGCATGAAATCGTTGTCTGGGTAATATATGCTAGTGCACATATGCAAGAACAACAAACAAGTATAAACTGGCAACAAAATTTTACGCAGCATAAAATCAGGAATAAATTAGAAAAGTGAGTTTTGAACTCACCTTTAATTTGCTTCAAAACCAAAAGCAACTCAGACCAAAAGAGAGCAACCATTGAACCGCCCTTTAAACATTTACACAGCCATTGGAAGGTGAAACAAGAAAGATGAAGTCTACTTGACAAATGAATACGAAATGAAGGAGGCAGCCTGCTTTTCCCCTTTTCATTTTGCACAAGTCAAACAAAATGAGTGTGCTGGCTTGCATTGCACATATGCCTTAAATGTAGACGTGCAAAAAGTAAGAAAAGGACATCATAACAATGATGATGGCGTCAAACATTTATATTTTGCTTTTGAAACCTTGTGTGTGACAGCAAGTTTTCAATCCTCATTTTATAAAATATTGCTACAACATAGCAAAAGAAATGTTCCAACCTGTTTTACAGCAAGACAAAATGTGTTCTCATCTTTATTTTATACATATATGGTGAAAACACGTTCTAATATTGTTTATAAATGGACCATTATGTCTTGTTATAAAATGGATCTATGCCCTTTTGCACGTGAAGGCAAAGCAAAGTTTCTAACTTGAGTTAGCTATTTACAACTGACTTGTAAATGAATTTGCATCATTTTTTTTTCAAATTTTAATTTAAAAAATTTCTATTTAAAATACTTACTCCGACAGTAATTCAAAAATCACGCTCGTTACAGAATCCCTTATAAAAATTGCGTCCCCGCAATTTTCATACTAGCAGCAGTCAACACGCAATAATATATCACAATAAAGATTAAAATAGAAAAGATGAATAAGAATGCTCAATGAATTCTTTGGTTTCCCAAGTGCAATCTTTAGGGTTTTTGGACCATTGAATATTCACAAGCGGGATTTCATTGTTCCGAAGGCGTTTAACCTCCGAAGCTAGCATACGAATAGGAATTTTCACCATAGACAAGTCGGGTGAAATCTCAAGATCTTGCAGCATATGGGGATCAATAATAGAATCTGAATCTCGAAGGCATCGACGAAGTTGGGATACATGAAATATGTCATGAATTCCTAAAACTTGATAGGTAGCGATACACGATAAGCAACAGGGCCAATGCGTTTCGTAATAGGTAACGGTCCAATATAACGAGGTGCCAATTTCTCGAAGCTACTAAAACGCACCACTCCCTTCATCGAAGAAACACGAATGAATACGAGATCGCCAATAGAAAATTCCAAAGGCTTCCTACGATGATCGGCATAAGATTTCTGCCTATTCTGAGCCTCTTTCATTCTCTGTCTGATAATATCAATCTTCTCAGAAGACTCACAAATATAATCGGGGCTGAGAAATAACTTTTCCCCTAATTCCAACCAACAAGATGGTGATCGACACGGTCTTCCATAAAGGGCTTCGAAAGGAACCATACTGATACTGGATTGAAAACTGTTGTTATAAGAGAACTCAACAAGAGATAAGCGGTCTTCTCAACTACCACCAAAGTCAAGAAGCAGTCTGATTGGACTTGATAGGAATAAAATGGGCTGATTTGGTCAATCGGTCAGCAATCACCCAAACACTAGTCTGCCCCGACCTCTAACATGGTAGACCATCAATGAAGTCCAAAGAAATTTGATTCCATTTCCATAGTGAATCTCAATAGGCTGCAAAAGACCACTAGGATGATGGTGTTCTGCTTTAATAAGTTGACAAGTCATGCAACTACTCACATAACTTGCAACATCACGCTTCATACCCTCCCAAAAGTATAAGCGTTGCATATCAGCATACATCATACTATTACCCGGATGGATAGTATACTTAGAATGATGACAATCCCCAAGAATGTCATTTCTAAGGTTTAGAAACACTAGGCACGATCAACCTACCCTTCTTCCGAATACAACCATGAACATCAATATCGAAATCCCTTAGATCATCACTTTGGGATTCCGATTTACAACTCTGAATACGATAAGCAATATGTGGATCTTGTTTCTGGGCATCGGCAACACGATCCAACAAACTAGGAGGAGCATCCATGTTAAATAAAAGGACGGGAGAATCAGGAATTAAAGGACAGTCTTTAATATCATAAAGAGATAAAGCTTCCAAAATATTCTACTCTGCTAGCATCATGGAAACAACAACTTGCTGCTTGCGACTAAGTGCATCAGCAACTCGATTATCCTTACTAGGGGTATACTGAATATCGAAATCATACGAAGATAGAAATTCGAGCCAATGCTGTAGTCTTAAATTAAGTTCTTTCTGAGCGAATAGATACTTCAGAGATGTGTGATCAGTGAAGAGAACAAAACGCTTGTCCAATAAATATAATGACGCCAAATCTTTAGAGCAAAGACTATAGCGGCTAACTCCAAATCATGGATAGCATAACGACTCTCGTTACGCTTTAATTGTCTAGAAGCATAGGCAACTACTAACTTTTCGCACGAGAACAGCACCGAAACCAATACGGCTAGTATTGGTACAAATAATGAAGTCTTGGTTCCCTTTGGGAACCACAAGGATAAGAGTATCGGCAAAGAGTTCTTTCACATAATTTTCTTTCCTGAAAAGCTAAAACTTCCAAAATTACAATTATCTTTACGAAATCATTTTGTAGGGAAATTTTCTTTTTATAGAACAATTTATTGTGTCAAATTGTCTCATCAAAGCGTTTAGGAGATTCCTATCGATAACGTTGATTAAGCGCATCGACCAGAATTCTTAAAGCACTCAATGGGCAATACAATCACAAAACCATCTTCTATATGATAAACACAAATCCAATTATACTGGTAAATAAATCTTATGAAAAAGATTTGCAAAATTTTAAATTGTTGTTTTCATCCAAAATAAAAAAATATACAAATGGAATTATCGAGATATTCGTAGAATACTCGATTCACAAAATGGATGAAATAAGCTAGGAAAACTGAATGACATAATAAGTCATTCATAAGAATTATAACGAGTGCGGAATGCGGTAAATGGAATTCTATCTTCCACAACTCGTAACTGATGAAAACCGGTAGCAAGATCGAGTTGGGAGAAGAACTTAGCGCCACTTAATTGATCGAACATGTTGACGATCCTAGGTAATGGATACCTATTTTTGATAGTAAGCTCGTTAAGCTTGCGATAATAAATGCAAAGCCTAAGAGTACGATCTGGCATCTTAACAAAGACCATGGCGGCTCCCTAAGAAGATGAGCTAGAACGAATAAATTGCATGGCTTCCAACTCAGATAGTTGGTGCTTGAGTTCCTCATTTTCCTTAACAGACATCCTCGTGGGAGGACGACTGACAGGATGAGCACCAGAGATAAAATCAATACGGAACTCAATTGCCCTATTCGATGGCAAACTCGAAATAGGCTCGAAGACATCAGAAAAATCACAAACAACCGGAATATTAGCTAAGACATCCTCCGATTCGAAGGAAGAAATAAGGGCATTCATAGGATGGTCCATACTTTGAAATATAATAGATAACTGCTTGATAGCATCGCGATGCTTGAGATACAAAGTTCTTTCAGGACATAGGATTGAACTTCATAACGGACGAGCCAATCCATATCCAAAATCATATCAACACCAAGATGATCCATAACATGCACATCTGCACGAAAGGAAAAACCACAAAGAATAATCTCAGCATCAACACACAACAAACCAAGAGCAGCGGATCCACTAATAGGATTCAAAATCCTCAAAGGGTCGCAAAGAGTAATAACATCCAAAGGAATAACATCAACAAGCTCCTTCGATACGAACAAATGTGATGCACTCGTATCGAAAAGAACTCTTATAGAACGACCATGAAATAAAATAAAACCTTCCAAAATAGAAGGACTAATACCTTTGGGCTTAGAAGAATCATCAGAAGCTTAAGCAACATTAAGCTTCTTGGATTTGAAACCCTTAGGAGCAGTAGGACAATCAGAAACCCAATGTCCTACTTTCAAATCTAAGATTGAAGAGGAATTTAACAAATGGAATACTACAGAAATATTAGATATATTCCTAGACATATTCCAACTTGTTAGAAAGGATAAAAGTTTAAGAACAACGAAGGAATATATTAGAAAGGCACGAACAGAACTCTCGAATAGTTTTAACACATGTTCCATTCTGCTTCTGTTCTGTGTTTGTTATAATTTGTTCTGAATCTCAGTTCTGATAACAAGCCGTGACTCCCCACTATGCTTACAATAATAAAGGTTATTATAAGGAATAACGTCTACTTTTGCGAAGAATAAGGCTTGTTAGAAGCGACTATCCGTAAGTTATGCCTTAGACGAGTATTGATTACATCGATAGGAGTTATGTAAATTACTCCCAAAGATATATATTCATTCCAAATCTAAAACGAAACTACGGTGGCTTAAGAAAGTTCATAACAACTCATAATAACAACAACACTGATAAGTGAAATCGCATCCGAACAGAAATATCAGATATATAGCGGAAGACAAGTCTGGAATATATGCTACAACAATCGATAGTTCACATGAACCAAATGCACATATACATATACATCATAACGTACATGAGATAAGAGTCCAATAACCAAAAGAACTCCGAATAACCAAAATTCAGAACAACTCATAATAACAACAGCACTGATAAGTATAATCACATCCGAATAGAAATATCAGATATATAGCGGAAGACAAGTCTGGAATACATGCTATAATAATCGATAGTTCACATGAACCAAATGTACATATACATATACATCATAAAGTAGAGTCCAATAACCAAAAGAACTCCTCGAAGTCTAGACAAAAGATGGTGTGAAATCCCAAAAGCTGAAGCTACAACTGAATCAGAGATAGCGATTATCCTGAAATAACTCGGCCTGACCCGAGTGTTATTTAAAAGAAAATAGTAAATGGATCAGTCCAATTTAAACTTCAGAAATAAGTGTATGATAAACATCACTTAAGCAAATAATTATAATCTCGAATGAGATTATACAACATAAATGATCAACATAGTTCAAATAAAGAAATCTCAATTTAAACTCCATCAAAATCAATAATCTTGAATGAAACTGTTCAATATAAATAATCACCATAGTTTAAATGAAGAAATCTCAATTTAAACTCCATCAAAATCAGCTTTTAAATTCACAATTGAATTCAAAATAGCAATACGCAAATTTATAATATCGGATGAGACTATACACAAAATTATAATCCCGGAAGAGACTGTACACAAAATTATAATCTCGGGTGAGACTATACAACATAGTACTCAGCATAGTTTAAAGGAGGAAATCCCATTAAACATCATCAAAATCAACTTTAAAATTCACAATTGAATTCAAAACAGCAATATGCAGAATCTAGAAATCAAAATAAGATAACTAGAAAATCAACATAAAAGATGGATCGATCCCAGCAGATGGCGAGTTTTAGCTACGCCGCACGAGCATCAACATATGGTCGAAGCCTACCAAGTACTGTCATCATAATTTTGGCGCCCAACAAATGACCCGAAGGTCCAACATATGACCCGAAGGTCCAGTACTGGTCTATGACCTGAAGGTCCATCATATGACCCGAAGGTCTAGCATAGTGGCTCGAAAGCCAAATAAAATCATCAAAATCATCAAACAGCAAATATTTCAATTAACGAGTCCGGAATTAACCGAAATAGTAAAAGTGGGGTTCCATACTCCGCACTTTTGCTAAATCGTTTAAATCTCTTCATCGTTTCTTTGAAAGTGTAAAATTGCGTATTTTATATAAATAACATTTCACGTTCTCAAACGGACAAGTCCAGAATTAAGCGAACCAGTAAAAGTGAGGGTTCATAGTCCTCAATTTTGCTGAAGCGTTCAAATCGCTTCCTCATTCTTTTGAAAGCGCAAATTGTAAAATTTTTGGTACTGCACTTCACAAAACACCGTAAAAACGGATATCAAATCAGTGTTACGGGATAACTGCTTGAAAATTCACTTTAAAACTGACGGTCACTAAAGCCAAAACAACAGTAAAAATTTTCGTCAAAATCCTCATCAAAGCAACACACTTCAAATTTATTGTAACGACCCTGGATTTGCCCCGGTTATTTTAATAAATGTTTAATCTACTTAGATATAAAATGTGAATTGATCATATTTAAATGAATACGATTTTGGAAATATTGCCATCTATTTATATAAATTGTATTTTAAAAAGGAGATTGATTTGGAAATTGAAATAAGTATTTCAATAATATGCCCAATAAAAATCTATCTTATATAATTACTTAAGATACTTTACATTGTTTATATTTAGTATAAAATAACATATATAGATAATAATGTTTGAAATTCTAAAATAAGTTTCTTAACAATATTATTGACAAAATTAACTCATATAATTAATTTAAAATGCTATATATTGTTAATATTGTTAAATGAATACATATGCTTGATAATGTTTAAGTTTAAAATCTAATCCTAGCAATATAAAATAATAAATGTAAAATGTAAACCAAACATATGAATGTAATTTAAAAATTGATAGTTAGAATATAAGATATAAATATAAGTAAGTAAACTTATGAAATATAATTTAAATGTTGAAGGCTAAAATACAAAATAAAAATAAAAATAATAGCCAAATGAATAAGTTTATAAATAAAATATGGAAGTAAGCAATGAAGTAAAAGAATAAAACACTTAGCAATGTAATATGAAATGAACAAAGTTATATATATATAGTTGTACTCACCAAAAAATCCAAGTCAGGCTGCACTAAAACAATAACTAAACTATATAAATATGAACAAGCTTCTATAATAAGACAAGCTTTGAATGGACATACTCACCAAACTAATCAGGGTGAAAATTTTAAGAGACAAAATATTGTAAGTACAAGTGTGATAATAAAATAAGACAAAATCAATTAAAGAAGCCACAAAAAAATCTTTTCAGCCTACAATGTTTGCCAGCAAACATTACTAATGTGCTAGCAAAAATATATAAAAAAAAAGAACATTTTTGTATAGACCAGAATCTGCAGGGTATCAAATATGGAAACATCTCTAAATCAAAGTGCTGTGTAATTTCTGTGCAAGGCAAATTCTGACCTGCAAGTATATATTTTAGACAAACATATGTTCATAGAGTTCGAACTAAAGATAATAAGACAGATATTTATATATATATATAAACAAGCTTCATACACAAGCCATATGTTTACCTGCATATGTACATGATTGCAGGTAGTATCTTTACACAGCAACACAATTAATAATTGTGCAAACATACTATAAAACAAAGTATGTACTTAATATCAGCTCAAAATATTTTTTCTAGATTTGCTCATATCAAAACAAAAATGAGAAAAAGCCTAACTGGTTATTACCTACCTGCTTTCAGTCCTTTTCTTATTTATATATAGATATAACTGACCAAATTAGTTCGTTCAGTAAGAAAATAAATTAGCAAACCTGAAAATAAAAATAAAGGAAGGGCAAGTTTAGATTTTTAATTCAAAAAAAAAAAAAAAGAAGCAGAGAGGATCTTAAGACAGTTCAAACTTCTGTTTCAATCAACAAGGTTCCAACTCAATGTTTTCTATTTACATTCAGGTGAGTAAACAAAAAGTTTAAAAGTTTTAAGTTTGATAGAATAACAGCTCAAAGGATTGTTTATGGTATGATTGTTTATGCTTTGGTTTTGAATATTGCTGGGTTGCTCTGTACTACTCTGGAAAAAAAATGATACAGGTTGAATATTGTTCAAACAAATCACATATGATTCACATTAAATCATTGCTAAGTTTTAATCTTTCAACCAAACATAATATTTAAACTTGCAATTAAGATTTTTAAATGCAAATTTAAACCCTGGTTTGTAAACATACACTGTAACTTTATTTTACAGGTAAGCAAGCATAAACTGGATAATTGGATTGATGTAAAGTATTAAATTTAGTTCATAGCTTGAATCTTTACCACAAAACATGATTTTTAAAACTAGAATGAAAATTTTTAACACAGTATTTCCAAGGCAGTTTGTATTCGAATAAAAATGGTATTTTTGAAAATTTCTTGTTCTTTAATCAATAATAAAGGTTGAAATTTGGGCTGAAGCAAGTATAAACGTATGTGATTACAAGAAAATTATCAGAAAATTTTTATGTTGTTCGAGATTAGAATACGAAATTAATTTAGGGCTCGAGTACCAGAATTTTTCCATGTCTGTAAAGGGTCGTGATCGCCTTCATCAAGCAACCGAGTGCCACTAGATCATGGTGGAGGGTTACTTGGTGAGATGACGTAGTGTGGCCAAGGTTCGAGCGCCTCCAGTGGCCGGTACGTCGAAGACGAGGTGATTTTGTCAGTAGTGTTATTGGCTGGTTTTCGTTCGATCTACTTTTTTTTTCTTTTCGATTGATTTGAGACAATCTGGACTTGAATTTCGAGTATGGAGGTGGATTCTGACATGCCGATTGTGTCGGAGTTCACTAGAGTTGGATCGTGCCGCCGTGCACGTGCATGGTGGCGTTGGAGGTGGACTGGGCTGTCAGAGAATGCCGCTTCGTGTCGCGCGCGTGAGGATGGCGCTAGTGCTTCGAGTTGTTCGCGTGCCTATATTTGGAACTATTGTTTAAAATTATGTTTTAACTTTTAACTAACTTAATGTAAGAAAAAAATTTAAAGAGAAGAAGAAGAGATTCAAGGGGGGAAAACTCCGGTTCGCGTTCGAGTAAAAGGACCTGATGCTAATTTAATTTACCTCAAACTAAAGCATATTAATGAAGGAATAAAATAAGAACGAGGAAGAGTTGTTCAGGGGGGAGACTCGGGAAGTTTGCAGTAATTCTCGAGCAAAATGTAGATGGGGTCTCGGGTTTACCTGGGGGTTTGGGTAAAACTGCAGTTTTGCAGTGGGGTTGTTCTACAAATTTAATTAAAACAGTTTGTGCTTAGAGAATGTTTAAAGGATTAAGTTAAGATTTTGTCAAGTTTTAATTATTGTAGTCAAAACCTTAGCGACTTTGGTTAAACATTAATGCAAGTTTAATTATGAAATTACTGTTTTATATTGTTTCAACCTCTTAGCATCTATTTTATTAAGTAATTAAAAATTTTGTATAAGGTATCTAATAATTAAGTTTGGAGTAATATTATAATTGGTTTTCAAAAATTTAGAGGAAGACTTTTGAATGTTTATTTAAGTTAAACATTTAATATAGATAAATTATTTTAAATTAGGAACAATTTCTCTTAAAATTGTAATTAGTCATAGATTATAAATAATTGATAAATTTGTAATTAACTACTTAAGTTAATTTACGAATGATTAATAGTTAATTAATCAAGTAATTTAATTAAGAATAAATAAAGGGTTAGGAAAATAATTAGCAGTTAATAAATGGGTAATTAAGTTGATTAATAATTAAGATTATTAATTAAATGGTTAATTAAAGGAAATAACTGAGTTAAGAAATAATTAGGTAATTGATAGTTTGAAATAAAATAAGTATGTAATTAAGACTAAATGATTTATTAAGAAATCATTAATTAAACAATTTGAAATGAAACAGGAAATTAATTGTTAATTAATGATTAATTAAATAGAGTTAAGTGATTAACTCTCAAGTAATTAATTCTAAATTGAATTAATTACGAATAAGATTTAAAAGTGACTGCTTATGGACTGTTGTGATTGAATATCTGATTGTGATATTTATGTGTTGATATTCTATGTTACTCTGTGATATGCTGTGTTATACCTATGATGCTTGTATATGTTTATCTGTGATAGATGCTGTTAATTCAATTGTTAAATTTAAAATTATTTAAACTGTTAAGTTAATTAGACAACTTGGCCCTTAAAATGGCATTTGGATTCGATGAGACCGGGATCGGAAGAATCAAATTTTGATTCTTCGAAAACCACATCGATCCAATTTAAACGTTAGGTCGTGAATTCTGAAATGAAGATCGAGATGGAGTTTTCAGAATGCAAGGCTTATCGTCGTTAACTCTGAGGGTGATTCCAAAATGAGTGTGACGAGATAATGCCTTCGGTTTCGTTCGAACCCGGAACGAATTTATATGGATTGAATGCTTTCAGCACATCGTCAGGCGGACGATGAGCATTCTAAGTGATATGTTCTTTAAAGGTAATCGTAGCCTCAAGCCTCATCAACCGGGAATGGCTAAAACAGGGGAGATGCGGCAAGGTTAGGTAGGTCATGCCTAAGCAGGACAAGATATTTCCCCTGTCTAGATGTCCCTTTTTATTTCGGCTTAGTGGGTGGTTGGTCGCGCCAACCACGGGCTTTATCTTGTTCGGGACTGTTCAGTAAGGAATGGTTCCGTCCTTGTGTAGCAGGGGGTCGGGAGTGATCCTCGGTACGGTAATCTAGGCCCCGTACTGTGACGGGCGGTACCCCAGTAGCCCTGCCATTGTTGGAAATCCATTTTCCCTACGAGACCCTACGGTTTTGATTTGTATTACCCACTTTGGTGGCTAGTAGCTTGAATTTAATCATGTAACAATTTCGGCTATTTTCTATTTACTTGAAAACCCTAGACACTATTATAATATCACTGGATTTCCTATGAAATGTTTTGGTTAGCGTAAGGTAAAAACTTACCCGTATTTATTTATGGGGAGTCTTACGTGATACCTTTATTTTCAAATGTTTTCAAGTTAAACAACTTTAAACCGTTTACTCATACCAGACCCATGTCTGACCCGGAGTTTATATTTTGTGTTTTCATAAACTCTTGGGTACTCAAATTTTTATGAGTAGCCAAGTGATAGGTTTTGGACCTTGATTTTTGGAGGAGCTTGGAGCAGGAGTTTCCAGACGTATGTAGCTATCTATCTAGTGTCGCTGTGTTAGTTGATATGTACTGTGTCTCTGATGTATGTAGTGATAGGTGTATGTATATGACAGTCATATGTATTGATATTGTATAACTCTGATATATGTAAAAACTATGAAATATTTATGTGATATATTATATTTTGTTCCATTCCGCTGTGAGATTCTGATGTTGTTGTTCCTTTCTTTTCTTTCTTTTCTTTTTCTATCCCTTTCTTTCTTAATGATGATATGTCTTTCTGGTAGTAGAAGGACGGGTCGTCACAGTTATAGCACCGGAGTAAAATCCGTTATAAAAATAACGGCAATAAAATTCGTTTCAAAACGAACTACGGTTCAAAGCAAATTTTACACTGGTATTTAAAACACTTTCGTGTGCTACAACTTGCATGCAATATGAAGTAAAAATAAATAAATTTTTAACTTGAACTAGACTTGATTTAGTGCTACACATTGCATGCAAGTAAGCACGAAATGAAGTAAAAATAAAGTATAAACTAACCTAGGCAATATACTCCAATATGCATGCACGCACACTTCAATATAAACAAAATATAATTTGAACTATTTACAAACATAGATTGAAAAAAAATACACGTCTGTACGTTTGTGTATTCTGTCATTTATTTTTAGTGCATAGACTAGCTAACCTGGCACCTTGTTTTATAAAATACAACCCATTATTTAAATTATTTCCATGCATAGGCAAAACAAAAGAAGGCCACTACAAAGCTACAGAAGTTTTCAAACTTACAATAATAAACTATAAATAGGTGTTCATTTTTTCAAAACTGCTAAACCATATGGGCGAAATCACTTAATGCCTAGGCCTAGAGCTTGAATACGCATATGTTTAACCAGGTTCTAAACTGCATATGAATGTGTATAGGCAAGGCTATAAAGCCAATAAAGGACAAAAACAATTAATGCAATTGACGTGGGCATCATTCGTGAAATACACTTAAGTATTCACTTTAATTATTTTTTTGGCTGAAGGAAATAATCAGCAAAGGCATTTGAGTTAGCACATGCATTCACAGCGAATAATATGAAAATGAAGTGGTGCATGCACTTTACTTTATCACGCACGTTTATAGTGAATAATATGACCTGGATCATATTTTTGAAATACGTTAACGAAGTAAGTGAATAAAAGACCTGCTCACTTTTACATCACTAAACTTTAAGGCAACAGTATACTCTGCATGCAAATAATGAATGTAATAAGGTGACCAGGGTAAGGTTAAATAAGTACGCACTAACTAACTACTGAAGTTCCAAAACATCTTCATGATTTGTAACTTAGCATGTGAATGCAGTTGAGCCTGGACACACTTTTTTTTTCACGCGTGCGCAAAAGCTTGTATGTCAATGAAGTTTGGGCTAGACACTCTAAATGCACATATACACACGAAACAAAGTTAGTTTCATACACTACATGCACGCAAGATGAAGTAGATGGAAACTATACAATTTTAGAACATAATATCCCTGGACGCAAGACTTTGTAACACGTTTTCAGGGAGTAAACAATTTATACTCTTAGTATTCCAAGCAAACATGCAAAAATGGATATGCGTGAAATCGTTGTCTGGGTAATATATGCCAGTGCACACACGCAAGAACAACAAACAAGTATAAGCTGGCAACAAAATTTTTACGCAACATAAAGTCAGGAATAAATCAGTAAAGTGAGTTTTGAACTCACCTTTAATTTTCTTCAAAACCAAAAGCAACTCAGACCAAAAGAAAGCAGCCAATGAACCGCCTTTAAACATTTACACAGCCATTGGAAGGTGAAACAAGAAAAGATGAAGTCTACTTGACAAATGAATACGAAATGAAGGAGGCAGCCTACTTTTCTCCTTTTCATTTTGCACAAGTCAAAGAAAATGAGTGTGCTGGCTTGCATTGCACATATGCCTTAAATGTAGACGTGCAAAAAGTAAGGAAATGACAGCATAACGATGATGATGGCGTCAAACATTTATATTTTGCTTTTGCAAACCTTGTGTGTGACAACAAGTTTTCAATCCTCATTTTATAAAATATTGCTACAGCATAACAAAAGAAATGTTCAAACTGTTTTACAGCAAGACAAAATGTGTTCCATCTTTATTTTATACATATGTGGTGACAGCACGTTCTAATATTGTTTATAAATGGACCATTATGTTTTGTTATAAAATGGATCTATGCCCTTTTTCACGTGAAGGCAAAGTAGAGTTTCTAACTTGAGTTAGCTATTTACAACTGACCTGTAAATGAATTTGCATTATTTTTTTTCAAATTTTAATTTAAAAAATTTCTATTTAAAATATTTACTCTGACAGTAATTCAAAAATCACGGTCGTTACAGTTACCCAGTTACAGAGGTAATCTAGCCTTGTGTTGGCAGAGATCCGGTTAGGTTCTCGGGGCGTCCCTCCATAGGCATACCTATTCGAAAAGGAAGTTCCTTAGCCTAGGCATTTGTTGGAAATCCAATCACTCAATATGAGCCCTGTACGGTTTTAGTTGTAGAACCTGCCATCTAACATGGTAGCTATAGTAGGCATACTACAATGGTATGTATGCTGGCTAAGATTAATATTATACTTTCGAAATGTTTTCTACACTATGCACTAATAATAATATCAAATGGATTTTCGCGTACCTAGAATGTTTGACTGCTATAAGGAGAAACCTCCCCCAAGTGTGCGATTGCATTGTGTGTGTACTGGGAGACCTTATGGTAGTTTCATTTTCTAAAAAGCATAGCGGATTTCTTTTTATTTCTTATTGTTCAAATAACTATTTTTGTTTGCTCACACCAGTCTCATGACTGACCTGGAGTTTATTGTTCCCTTTCTAAACTCTGGGTGCCCATAATTTTCCACACGGGAAGCCTAGAGTCAGATTATTAGTAGGTTCAGAAGCCGAGTTCGGATAGTAGATGTGGATCTAGAAGTCTTTGGTTTGGGATCGCATTTGCTTCACTACAGCATGATGGTGATTCAAGCTTTCTGTTTTGAGCTTTTTTGTTTGGCAGTCCTTTGAGCTTTGGCAATGAAGATGTTGGATTCTTTCTCTCTCTCTTGAAGACCATATTGATGTTGCCATCCGCTGTTGTGTTGTATTTGGCTCTGATGTTGGTGATAAGCAATTGTTGTAGAATGTTGCATCCATGTGGTGTATCAATAAAAGTTATTTTGTTTCTGCTGTGTTGTTATCACCTAATGTGTTATAAGCTCCGGTGAACTGGACTCCAACGTTTGAATCTTCGGCATTTGAATACGGGTGATGTATTAGATGCCGATTTTCGAACGCCGAGCCCGTGTCATTACAGGGAAGTACCCTCTGCGAAGAAGTATAGTATGATATGCTTTGACCCAGATGGAGTTGGGGAATCCAGGAATGGATTCGATCGATAAACCGTAATGGACTTGGATGAATTCAGAAATTGATTCGAACTGATATGGCTGTCTGGACTTAAACTCATGAGTTCCTTGATTTTTTTTAGGGTGGATGGTTCTTTTGTTTACCCAATGGAGGCGTTTCGATCCTGGGATCTGTTGTTTATGGATCTTCCGGGAAGGAAGTGCACCCATTGCGTAAATCATTGAATAAGTAGCGTGCCACTACGACAGGAGTCGATGGTCCCTTGTTTACGAACTGGCTAAGATATTTTTCTATAATCCGAAAGGTGGAAGGATCTTCTGGAAAGTTTTGTGTCCATTACGTAAATACTGGATCAGCAGCGGGCCAATGCTATCGTATTATCATCATTTGACATTGGATTTTGGGCGGTACTTCTCATACCTAATTTTAAGTATTTTTCACTGGATTTTGAAACAGGTCTACTAAGTTCTTGGAGATTTCTAGCCTTACACCTTATCAACGTACGACTAGAGTCTGCAAGAACGAGGATAAACCTGTTAAGACATCGAGTTATAAAAGTAGTTTGATAAATTATTATATAAAGAATATTTTGATCATTTTTTTCTAAAGTAATTTAAAATGTTCAAAATATTGTTTATTTATATACTACATGGTTTAATAGTAAATTATTAGTGTCGTAAATATTTTAGAAGTTATTAAGTAAATAAAACATATTTAAAGTAAATGATTATTGATTTGTTAAAAATGTTTGAACAGTATCATGAGATAAAATCAATAAATTTATGAATTATGGATTAGTGTTTTCAATAACTACTTTGAAAATATAACTAATGATGTAAATAATTGTTTTCAAATAGTTTACATATATTTATAAAGGTGTTACTTAAAAAATTTAAATGGCATTTATAAATGAAGCAAGAAATTTTATAAATGAGTGTAACGATCCGCCTTTCATTCCACAAAAAGACGCTTTGTTAAGAAGAAGAAATGGATACAAAAGAGAAAAGATAGAAAAGAAAGAAAGAAACAACATCAGAATCTCACAGCGGAATGAATAAATTATATTATATCACATAAGATATTACATAGTATTATACACATCAGAGTTATACAGCTTATACAACACAAACTAGACAGTTATAAACAACTGTCCAGTTATTACAACTCAAGTACATCATAGAAATACAGATACAACACTAGCGCAGAGAAACCATTATGTATCTACACGCTGAAACCACCTGCTCCATTTCTCCTCCAGAACTCGTCAAAGCTGACCTGAATCCCTTGGCTACTCGTAAAAATTTGAGTACCCAAGAGTTTAAATAAACAGAAAATAAACTTCGGGTCAGACATGGGTCTGGGTCTGGTGTGAGTAAACGGGTTAAAGATGCTTAACTTTTAAAAACCTTTGGAAACAAAAGGTATCTCGTAGACTTCCCACACATAAACATGGGTAAATTTTTACCTTACGCTAACCAAAACATCTGATAGGAAACCCAGTTATATAATAATAGGGTCAAGGATTTTCAAGTAAAATACAGAAATAGCTGGAATGCTTACATCTCACGTTCCAGCATAGTTGGGCACAATCAAAACGTACGGCACTTATTGGAGATTGGATTCCATACAATGGTAGGACTACTGGGGTACCGTCCGTAATAGTATGTGGCCTAGATCACCGTACCGAGGATTACTCCCAATCCCCTGCAACACAAGGTCGGAACCATCCCTTACTGGATAGTCACGAACAAGACGAACTCGCAGATGGCTGTCGCCAACTTCTCACTAAGCCGAATAAAAGGAACCTCCAGACAGGGGTAAATTTCGTCCTACTTGGGTGCTACCTACTTAGCTTTGCTGCACCTCCCCTGTTTTAGCCATTCCCGGTTGATGAGGCTTGAGGCTACGATTACCTTTATAGAACACATCTATCTTAGAATGCTCACCGTCCACCTGACGATGTTCTGAAAGCATTCAATCCATACAAGTTCGTTCTGGGTTCGAACGAAACCGAAGGCACTATCCTGCTACACTCATTTTGTATTCACCCTCAGAGTTAACGATAATAGCCCTTGCACTCTGAATCTTCATCTCAATTTGAAAGCACCATCTCCGTTAACTCGTTTTGGAATCACCCTCGAAGTTAACGACCATAGCCTTTCCTCTGAATCTTCACTTGATCTTCACTTGAGATTTCACGACCTAACGTTTAATTTGGATAGATGTGGTTTTCGGAATTTCAAATTTGAAAATCCGATCCCGGTTGCACCGATCCAAAACGCCATCTTAATGTCCAAATGGTTTAAGTTTGAACAATTTAACTCAGTTTAAAACATTAAATTCACACAGCACCATTCACAGATAAATATCACACATTTATCACAGCTATAATCAATATCGCATCATAGCACATCATAGATTATTCAAACTATAAGCATCATTCAATTCAGACATTCTATCCAAACAATCATCCACAAACAGGAACCATTAATTCAAATTATAATTAATTTAATCAACTTAAATTAAATTAATTACTTGAGAATTAATTACATAATCCTGCTTAAATCAATTATTAATTAATTAAAACCATTTAATTAATTAATCACTATTTTAATCACCTTATAAGCCAATTAATTAATCTTTAATTAAAGATTAATTATCCTTTAATTAATCATCCTTGATTAATTATTCCCTAATTACATTAAGTAATTAGCCTTTAAATTAATTACACAAATTAATTATTCTTTAATCATTTATATTAATTAACTTTTAATTACTCTTATTAATTAATTAACTATAATTAATTACATTAACCCTTAATTAATTATACTATAATCACTTCATTGATTAATTATCTTTTAATTAATCACATTCATAAATCAAATAACCCTTTTTATTATTTTCATTAAGTACGTTAATTAATGATCCTCTAATTACTTTCATTAATTAATTATTCCTTAAATTTTATTTAATAATTAATTTTTAACTTAATTATATTCATTAATCAACCCTGATTAATCACATTAGTAACTAACTATCCTTAATTACTTACAATAATTAAATCAACTCCTTGACTAATTACATTAATCAATCCTTTAATTACACTGATTAATTAACACTTAATTACTTCCACTATGTAATTATTCTTTATTTACTTTCCATCAAGTCATTTACTTTAATTAATTACATTCAGTAATTATCCATTAATTACTTCACTAAGTAATTATACTTTATTACTTACATTAAGTAATTATACTTACCCATCATCAAGTAATTCTCTTTAATTAATTAAACTTAATTAGTTAACTAAAATTAACCACATTAACTTAATTAACTACACTAAATAATTAATTACTTTAATTACTTCATTAAGTAACTACCCTTAATAATCCTCTTACGTTAAGTAATTAACCTCTTGATTACTTATTACTTAATTATTTCTTAATTAATTAACCTTAATTAACCAATCCTCAATTAAATAATCAACCACACTTAATTACACAAATTAATTTATCTTAATTTAATTACCTAAATTGAGCTCTTAATTAATTTGGTAATTACTTTAATTACTATTGCAATAAAAAATTGTTAAAATTAAGATAAAACGTTTACTATATTACTCTTACCGACCTTTTAAATTAAATTAAATCTAAAAGCTTTAATTTGATTTATTAAAATTCACCATCCTTTGATTATTAAAGTTAAATACTTTTTACTTAATCCCATTGCAATTTCAATAATTATATTTGATTTGAAAACATTTATGGACTAATTATAAAATTTTGTTTAATATAATATTTATATAAATCAAAACTATTTAAAACAAATTTTAAAACTTTAAAACCCATACTTCAAATTTTTGAATTTATTTAGAACATTAGTTTTCTAAAACTTAACATTATATACATTTTAAAATTGGTTAAAGCTTTGTTTAAATTTTACTTTGCTTTCAAAATTTGAAATTTCATTTTAGTTTTAAATTTAGACAGGTTTAAAAACTTGGAACAAAACGTTCTGAGCAAAACAACAAATTTCCTGAGATAATATTCGCGCAAACTCGCTGCAACGAAAACAAAGCTTCCTACTTCACAACTTCGAGTCGAACACGTGAGGAATCACCAAATACTTCGGGCCAAACTCTTCTTCCCCAAACTCAAAACCCAGATGCACATGAACCATCAACATGCACATGCGCGACCGAAAATCTCGACGCTGATCAACTCTCCGACCCTCTCCAACCCATAATCGATCTCGACAACCACCACAACGATGCAACACAACAAAATCGCAGCCAAACCTAAAATCGATATCTCGATCGAAACGGGAAAATGAACACGATCGGAAAATCAACGGCCGGCGACGAACCACGCCACTAGAAACCAAACTGCTTTGATAACAGTTGTGCCTCGAACCACCCATGCCATCCCCCACATGCGATCCATCCCGGTGTGCCACAGACGCCCTACCATCCTCGATAAAGCTGACCTCCAAAACCTTCCAATAAATCCTACCTCTCCATTCTCCGGCCACCAAGACCAACATTAAAACCGCTCTCTATTTTTTCGGAGATCCTCGTCTCGTCGACTACCTTCATGCCAAACCCCGAGCATCCAAACGTCGTCGATCAACGGTAGATAGCCAAAATCCCAAAATCGAGCAACACTCATAATCTCATCGAAACCCAAACGAAAAATCTCAATTCTTATTCCTAAATTCATGATTCATTTAGACGAATCAGACTATATAATTCAAAGATAAAATCGTTGATATTGATTTTTAACAAAATCTTGATTTTTACTGTAATCTAAATATTCATAGAATATTTATTAATTATAAACACCTAAAATTATTTTTAAAAACAATAACACATTGTTATTAAAATTTCATTTTCAGTAATCAAAGTCTAATTTTGATTGCTTTGGAAGATAAGAATTATTTTGATGATGATGTTGAGTCTGCTACTAACAACAGAGCACAAAATATAATACATAGAGACAATTTGCAGACATATTATACTTATATACACACATTTATATTCACAACTCAAGCAAGCATTATAGACTATATCTCTACACATGCCACAAGGTTTCATCACAAATTTATAAACTGTTTTTAAATAAAAGGTTTACTCACCTATTATCAAAGCAGAGAAAGACAACTCTGTTGCATTTTGTTTCCAAGAACAGTTTTGATCTGATATTGTTCTATTGATTGAGTTGACTTGCTGTTTTGGTTACTGTTGTTTTGAGTTCACTCTTGAAGTTGAATTTGCTGTTGAATTTAGAAACTGATCTGAACAGAGAAGTTTTGCATTTGTTTATTCTTAGAATTGTTGACCTTCATTTGATTTCTGGTTTGCAGATTTGTTGAGTTTTCTTGTTTAAAGTTGAGTTGAAAACTCTGTTTTGGTTTTGAATTTTCTTTTTAGATCTGGTTTTCAGTTTTTAGAAGAGAAGGGAAAAAAATGTTTGAACTAAAATAATTTGCCAAGTTCTCTTATTTATTTATTTATAAATGTTTCAAAAATAAATTAAGACATTGCCACTTGTTTTCTTAGATTATAAAATGTTTCCAAGTGTAATTATATGTTCTTAGGGCCTTACACATGTTTTATAGAAAATATTAAAATAATTTCTTATTTTTAAAAATGTTTAAAATTCATTTTTAATTAATTTCTTATTCGTTTTAGCATGTTTTAATGTTTATTTCAATTAGCTTTTAATGTTTATATATATATACACACACAATTATCTTTATATAATTATAAGCTATACTTAGTTTATTGATAAAAATTTAAAATACATTT
Organism: Allium cepa; assembly: GCA_030765085.1. Taxonomy (NCBI): domain Eukaryota; kingdom Viridiplantae; phylum Streptophyta; class Magnoliopsida; order Asparagales; family Amaryllidaceae; genus Allium; species Allium cepa. The sequence continues at coordinate 955,994,563 of CM060943.1, forward strand.
TCCAAAGCTAAATTTTAAAAGAAAAAAATTAAAAAGTAAAGTATATTAAACTAAACCATATTTTAAAGTTTCAAACTAAAAATATTGTACTTAAATATATATAAACTGAATTTATTTCAAGAACCAATCTTTAAAAGAAAACAAATTAAACTTTTATTATAATATACTATTTTAAGCTATTATATTTTTAAATAAAATAAATATTTACTTTAAGTGTTTTTGAAAATAAAAGATAAATTTTTAAATAGGCTTTTGAAAGTTTTATTAAATTCAATCAAATCTCCCAAATCACAATATATACATATATACATATATATATTATAAATTTGAAAATAATTTTATTAAATTTAAATTAAAACCATACTTCCTATTCACAATATACACACACATATACATTATAAATAGAATACTTTCTATTAGCGTAAAAATATAATTTTTATCAATTAAATATTTTAACTTTGAAAAGAAGAAAAATTTCCAAATTAAATTATTATTATTACAAATTTTGAAAAGATAACATTTGTGAAATTAAATAATTATTAGTTCTAAAAAGATAAATTCTGTTAAATTAGATTATTAAATCAATATTATACATTATAAAATAATTATTAACGGAAATTATTAAATAAATATTGCCTAAAATTTCGGAACAACACAATGAGTTTTGAAAAGTATTAAAGTAGTAAAGATAATTGATTTGCAAATGAAGCTTTAAAATGAATATTTCAAGTAAAATTTATATAAGTTTCTTTAAATGTATAATTTGAAGATATTATATAAATGAAAAAAATTAATTTGCGAAGTTTATTTATAGTAATATAATTGATAAATAAATTTTAATCTCTATGTTGGAGGTATAGTTTGGAATATTTACTTGATTTCGAAGTACTAATAGTAAATTTATTGGTTTATTTACTATTTGAAATTTTATATTAAACCATAATAAATGTTTTTCCATGATTTGAATATTCATTTTAAATAAGTGTGTAAAAATTAATTATAAAGGTATGAAATTTTATACTTTTATTTAGAAATTTAGTGTAAGATTTGAAGTATACTACTAGTTTCAGTTTAATAATCTTTAGTTTATACTTATCTTAAAAATACCGAGTCTAATAAATTATAGGATTTAAGGAACTTCAATTTAAAGCTTATCATAATTTTTTTGGTACAAATTTCTAACATTGTTTTAGACTTTTGAGAAATCTTTGCATAATGCTATGAGGATGTTTCAAATATATCTTATATTTTACTAAGTGAATGGAAATCAATTTAAAAATAAAGGAAATTTTTATATGATTTGAATTGACAGTTTGAACTAACAAATTTGAATTGGATGACTATTTATTTATTTAAGATGGATTAAATCAAATTATTGAATATTAATTTATTTAAATTGAAATTTATTTGGTTTAAATCAATTGTTTTACTTTGTTGTTCAATCTATATTTTTCTGGTTGTTTCTATTCTCCTACCTCGTTCCTTTTCGGGGATGAAAAGTTTGAGTAGGGGAGAATATAACGACCCGTAAATTTTAATGGTTTTAATAATGTAATTAACTGGAATTTTGTGAATATTTAAAATATTTGAATTTTGAAATAAAAATTTGATATTTAAAATACGTCTATCTAAACATAGCAAATGGTAAATTTTCAGTTAATAACATGGAAGTTTATTTTCTTGAGTAATTTTATTTCAATTCAAATCTTTTAATATTTGATGAATAAAATGTTTTCCAAACATGAATACTTTATATAATAAAATTGTAAATCATCTTCTAAGCGAGACGTCATATTTCATTTCTCCAAATTCGGACTGTAGTTGCTTCGTTTATCTTATTTCTGGAAAATTAGTAGTATTTCCGGTATCGATTATCGAATTTTGATACGATTATCGTACCACTGATATCTGTATACCGTTTTGATCGTCTCGTAGTACTGATCTCTATGGTATATTCACTTCTGTGTTTTGATTTTCGACATGTGACCAAATCGACGAAATAATTTGTCTATCGAATTTGTTTGTCCTTTCATTTTCCATTGCACAATGAATGGCCGATCAATTTTAATATTTTAGGTCGTGACTTTCAATATTCCTGTTTCCATTATTATTGGCGTTGCTCCAAATTTCGGTTCATTTCCCTTTTTCCTCTGATCTGGTTCTATCTTTATAAAAAAACAATATACTTTTGCAAACTTGAACAAAGCCTGTTGCCTTCCTTCTTCTCGTTCGCTCACCCACTTTCCTCCATCTCCTCCCTCTCTTATCCCTCGACTTCCAAGCCTCCACAATAGCTCGGCACCTCCACCTGGTCATCCGCCGTGCCCCTGCCCAATACCATAGCCACCCTCGGCCTCTGCCTCCATCCGCTTTCCTCCAGAACCCTCGCCTCCTCCATGTGAGCACGGAGAAAAACTCACATTCCTCCAACATTCGACCCATGCAGCGATGAACCCGTCACTCACCCGTGCCTTTCCGCCTTGCTTTTTCCCGCCTTGCTTTTCCCACCTTCTCCCTTTGTAGTGTTGTGAAAGACATGCTTCTCCACTATATTTATAGGTAAATATATATAATATATGTTATATATATAAGTTGTTTGTTATATAAATAATGTCACTTTATGTTTATACAGGAAACTAAACTTCTTATATATATAATAGTTTATATTTGTTAGTTTATGTAAATTATAAAACTTGTAGGTATATATCTATATATAAGTTTATCTAAGTTTTGTAACAGACATATATCAGTTAGATGTGTGTGTGTGTGTGTGTGTGTATTAGTAAGTTTTGTATTCATTTGTGTGATCTGCATACAATGGTTACTTATATATAGATCTGCCTGTACATTTTTACGATAGGTTTTAAAACTTAAATATTAGTTCATAAGTATATAAAGTTATGTAAGTGTTTATGTTATATTATATATCTATCTATATATAAGTTTGCTGTGCATGCCAGGTTAGTGTGTATATTATTTCGGATGTTGAAGTTTATATATATTGTAAGTATATAAGTTATTAAAGTTTATATAAATCCTTATTTGATTTCAAAACATATATACTTATTTGCATATGACAATTTACAGACTTTCAAGTTTTGCAGTGTGTGTTTTATATATTTGTTATAGTTGCAGCGTTATCCGTTATATAAATTATATTATATATGTGTTAGCATGTATATAAGTTCAGATGGCCTATGCATACATTTGTTTTTTTGTTTGTATTATTGACAGAAAATTTATATATATCAATGTTTAAAGCATTTATATATAAAACATATGTTCAGATTAATGTATATTGTCTTTTTATGGTTTTAGTTTATAGGTTATATTATGAAGTTTGGTTATATATATAGTACATATTAAACTGTGCAAGTTTTAAAAGCTATATATAAATTTATGTACAGTTATAAGCTTTCATACATATTAATTGTTCCAGTGTATAAGTTGTATATAAATGTTTAAGTGTATATTGTAGTTACAATATGTATATGTATAAGTATATCATGATGTAAGTGGTAATATATATTTAGTCCACTTCGAGTTGCATATATATTATGTTAATTTTAGAGTTCATGCATTCTATATTCTTCCCAGTTACATAGGTATTAGGATATATAATCTACTCATATGTAGTCTGGGTACATTTTGTTTAATTTGTTCATCTATTTTGTTTGTTCCATTATTAGTCTGCATAGTATATTTGTTTATTAACTGTTGGTTTTGAACTATTTACATATACGGTTAATTTTAATTTTGAAATGTATATAGACTTTAAACTATAATTTTGTATATATAAGTTATCTAAGTTGTTTATATCTTGGGTCATAATTAGTTTAAATATAATAGGTTTGAATCATATATATATTTATTACAATATTTGTTACGTTGATTTTTAGTAATGTAATAATAATAATATAATATACATTTTGTTTCTGTTATATCAAAACTGATTCTGATTAGTTCTCATCGATTCCCATTTACCAGGTTTGTCCATCGTGCCTGTTTTTTTCATCGAATCGTGTCCATCTAGCGTTGCTTTGGAATTCGTAGCTCATTCCTTTGTCAAAATCTATCTAGCCTCGAAAGGTGAGCAATCACTCACGATTAACGTTCTTATATTTATTAAATTTGATTTTAATTGAAATATGCTGTTGTTAGTTATTTACATTGTTATAGATATGCTATTACCTATATCTGTTCACCGGTGACATCTGACACCATTATCTGTTATTTATATTGTTAATATATGCTTGTTATATTATTCTCATTTCTGTCGTTCTGCAAGTTCCCTGTTAGTATAGAATTCCCTATGGGTTGAAATGATACATACCCGAACGATCTATAGAATAGGAGAAAATCATTATGGGTTGAAATGATAAACCCAAGCGATTTTCATTGAATTGAATTTGGGGTTGCGGGTTGAAATGATATATGCCCGTATACATTTAAACTGCACATTGAAATGATAAATATATGTATCACTTGACCATAGGATAGAAAATTATATACAGACACAGTTGGTCTATACATAAATATTTTGAAAATGATTTCTATGGTTTTAGAAAGAAATATATGGTTTTATATGAATATTGATTTTTGATATTATATAAATATTATTTTATATATAGTGAAATTATTAATTTTAAGCTATGTATAAATTTGTTTAATCTAAAATAAGTTTAATAATAAAGTTTGATTTTATTAAAATATAATATGGTTAAGTATTTATTTAAATTTTATTTTAAAAATAGATTTTTATATTGAATTTATAAGTTAAGGCTGGGAAGATAAATTTGATATTTATTTGAAATTATATTTAATTAATAATTTTAATTAATTAAAATCAATTTGAAACTTTTTCAATTGAGATTTGAAAATATGATTTTATAACTTGATTTGGTTTAAGGTGATTAAATGAATAAGTGTATTGAAATTTGGGGTGTTATCTAAATGATACTGGATTTATTAAGTGAATATTTCAAAACTAAATAATAATGAGTTTAAATTATGATATATATATATATATATGAAATTATCAAATTTAGTTTTAAAATGTTGAATATTAAAGCTTTGAAGTACATTGAAACCGAAATGGTTTATTTATGGTTCAAATCTGTATTTGAAATCGATATAATTTGAAATGGTTTATTTAGGAACTAAATTGAATTGAATTGATGAACTGAGATTTGAATAAAATTTGAATTTTGGAATTCGAGTTGATTTGAATCGATTTGTGAAATTTAAGGAAATTATTTTATTATATGAGGTATTTAATATATATAAGTAATTTACCTTATAATTATTTTAATATAAATCGTTTTAATATAAACTATTTTATTATATACTATTTTAATATTTAAACCGATTTAGTGAGAAATGTTATGATTTCCAAAGCGTTATGATTTTCTAAAGTGTTATAATTTCACGTGTTTTGGTTTCGAAGTCTTATAACTTTGAAAGTATTATTAATTTGGAAATAGATAAATTTGAAGTGAAGAATGATATTGTTTTGATATGGTTTTGAAATGGATATGATATTTTGGTTTGAGATATAAATTATTTAAAAATGACCATGGTGTTATAATGACGTTTGGTTGTTAATAGCATATATTACTACACAATAGATAGTTCCAAAAATCCTTAGAGGATGGGTATCCCAAGCATCCTTTAAGTTACTTATATTTCAGTTGATATTTCACTTGAGTTGGATTTATTGATATAAGAATGTTAATCCTAACTCGAGTGTTTTGTTTTTGCTTTACGCTCGGGTCAGACTGAGTGTCACAACATTTGAGACTCGTCTTTGGAGTTGGAGCTTCGTTTGGAGATACATCTATCTATCCAACTTTCGGTTATTCGGTTGACTCCACTGATATATTCAGATACTATGTTGATTATTGTATTCGAGACTTTTGTTGTATTTTGTCTAATTCGACTATATATATAGTAGCTTCATGAACTACTACTCATTTGTTTTCGTTGCTTATTGTTATATTACTCTGTGTTCGTGATTCTGTGATTTATTTATTTGCTGTATATGCTGAGTTTTGCCAAATATAAACTAACAATTTGGTATTTTGAGCAACTCAAATCCTGCATGTGTGGATGTGAATGGTTGAAAATATCAGGATGTTACAGAAATTGAACTTGAACAAAATTTTGATTTGGCATTATTGATTTTATATATATACATATATGTGTGTGTGTTCTATATTAAAACTCACCTATTGAAAGTATAGCCAGAAGGAAATGATCTTTAAAGGATATTTGAAATATAAAGTGTAATTTATATAAGTATGAGAAAATTTTCAAGTTGGAAGAAAAACTTATATATATATATATATATATATATATATATAGGAATGATTTTATGAGAATGAAGCCGTAAAAGGTCTTTAGAGCCCATTGATTTTGAAAGGGTTTTTTTGGCAAAAAGCAAATTTTGGAAATTTGGAAAGTCGATTTTGACAACTATCGATTTTGGAATATCGATTTTGAAGTTTATATGTGATACATATAAAGAGTATGATTTGAAAGGTACTATATGTGTATAGTATGAAATGTTTTGAGAATGCTATGGGGAAAAAGGCGCTCCCATTTTGAGTTGAAACTTATAGTTGGAGATCCACGGGGTGGTTCTGCCTTGAGCCCTAAGAAGGATTCTAAATTTTGGTCCCAAAGGACGTCCGGACAAAACTGTAGTTCCTGATGATCATTTGGTAGCATAAGTCGAGGGCGCTGATGCCTACTGTTACATTGGGTTTTGTCGTGATGGAAACGTAACCTTCGCTGTAGTTACGACCTACTATGTCCATAATATAAGTCGAGTGGAAGTGATCGCCTACAATCTACGTTTGATTTCGTTGGGATAGCGACGTAACATCGATAGATTGCGATCTATATGGTTCTATAGCGAAAGTCGCGTGGCGCTGAGTGCCTATAGTCTACATTAGGTTTCACTAGGATTGTGACGCAACCTTTGCGTAGTCTGCGATCTATGTTGTGAAGTTTCATTTGGCAGCATAATTCGAGGGCACTACAGTTACACGGGTTTTGCTGTGATAGCAACGTATCCCTGGGTGTAGATGCGATCTATTACAGTTCCCATGGCCTGAGCTAGGGTTGCAGATGCCTACAGTTTTATATGGATTTTGCCGGGATGGCGACGTAATCATCGTGTTAGCTGCGATCCATGGGAGGGGGTGATGATTTCCTGAGCATTCTCACAAAAAAATTTTTAAGTATTTTCATTGGGTGTTGAAAACGGGTTCACTAAGTCCTTACAGATTTTCAGTCTTGCGCTTGATCAACACTGAATTTTTGTGAGAACAGGGATGGACTTGTTGAGACATCGAGTTATAAAAAGTATTTTTATAGACTAGTTTGGTAATACTATAAAATTTAAAGTGTTTAAAATTGTATAATTAAAGAGGAAGTAGTTGAAATGTTTAAGAGGATTTAACTAATAATAATACTCATCAAAGTTAAAATTTTCGCTTCGTTCCTTTTCGAGGACGAAAAGTTCTAAGGGGGGAGGAATGTGACGACCCAGATTTTTAACGTTTTTTAATCGGGTAATTAACTGATTTAAATTATCAGAATATTAATTTTGATTGGTCGAACAAATAAATTTCTAATAATTAAAAATATCGGAATATATATATATAAAAATTGATTTGGGGAACTACGATAAGTATTGAACTATAAAATCTCAGGATATAATAAATCTTATAGGAAATAAATAGTATATTTTGGCTATTGACTGTTTATATATATATATACACACACACACACACACATATATGTATATCTGGGGAAAGAAACTATGGTTTGGTAACTTAAAAATAAATCTCTCAAAATTATTTAAAATAAAACTATGCCTTTATAATACTAGATACAATTATATATACATACATATACATATATATATATATATATATACGTGGATATAATTTAGATGTATATGCCTAAGATTTGGCTAAAATTTAAAATAAAAATAGATATGTATAGAAAAATAGGGATAAATTTGTATAAGGGGCTTGTATTGTTGTATATAGCATAGATGAAAACTTATAAAAATAACTAGGGTAAGTATATATGAATATATATATGTGTAGAAGGCAATAAGACAAAAATACTTTGTATGCATATATATGAGATATATATGCACATAAGAATGGATATGCATATAAACACAAGAGGGAACACACACAATAAATGCACATTCCCTCAAGAACATAAAATGTCAAATCCCTTTTAAATAAATCACATCTTTTTTCAAAATCATATCAGGTCAAAAGAGTTTGCTGGCCAAAGAAAATTAGGAAAAAGTATAATAAAAATTAAAAGAAAAGGTGAAAACAAACTTACCGCATACAGAAGGCAGCCCACCTTTCTCTATTTATACTTCTATCTGCCTTCTTTTTTTCATTCATTCGAACCAAGTTAAACAACAGAAAAACATTACTTCCATCTCACAAACTAGAGAATCAAACAAAACAACTCTACAAAGAAGATCAAAATCAAACAAGTAAGCTAGCACTTTTCAAAACCATTGTTCTCTGTTCCAAACAATTATCTATGAGTAAAATTTCTTCAAAAATCTAATCTTTATATAATGTTATGTTAAAGGTTAAATAGAAATATCAGTTTGAATATGTGACCACATAAGAATAGAATGTATATATATGCGTGTGTATGGATGAAGAGCAAAAGCATGTACAACCTTTACTTCCCTCTCTTCTTCTTGCTTCTATCATGTTCAAACCTTTAAAATTGCAAATCTTTTCATCTAGGTAGTTTGAGAACCTGATGTTTAAAGGACTTATGTTTGTATCAGAGTATATTTGTTTTTAAAAATAATCTCAGAGAATAACATCAAGTAAAACACTGTAAAATAGGTTTTTTTAAGTAGGTAATCAAATATTTCTAGAAAATCAATTATTTTAATTCATATTTTCACCTATATAATTAGAATCTACTTTAGAAACTACAAATTGTGGTGGCTTAATTGTGATTTTTAGTGGTGTGGTTGTTGAGGTAAGGAGAGATGGTCGGGAAATGGTCGTGGGGCATTTTTTTGGCGATCGCAGGAGTTTTAGGCTTTGGGATCTTGGTCGAAGGAAGGCGAAGGTCTGGCGGTCACAGGAAAAATGGCGGTGGATTTTTCTGGGTGTTGTGGTGGCGAGCCGGAGGAAGAGCAGGGTTTTAGGTTCGTTTCTATTCAAGGGGGTTGTCATTTGATTCCGGCGTCGTGGCGGCGGCGGAGTGATTCGGTGGAGGGGAAAAGAGAGAGGAGAGCCAAGCAAGGCTGCCAGCGTGAAGGCGTGGGCTCTAGTGGCGGTGGCATGAGGTGCAAATAGGATCGGTTCTCTTTTTCTGGCGATGGCAATATGGTTCGATTTTGTTTCGAACTTCTTCGCAAGATTCTGGGTAGTTGGGGTGGTCGAGAAGGTCGAAGGTGACTTTGAGGTGGTGTTGGCGGTGGTTGGCGTGCCTCTATTGGTGTGTGCATGTGCACACCGGGTTTGGATATCAGTGAATAGCTGGTTGATAGGAAGAGTGAGGAAATAGATAAGAGAAGGGAAAGTAAAGTAAGCAAGAGAGAAAGAAAAGGAAAAGGGTAGGAGAGATCTGGTTCTAGGTTTTTTGGGCCCAGTGGGCTGAGTTTTCAAAAATAAATTAAAAATAGAAGTTTAAATGAAAAAGAAAATAGTTTCAAATTAGTTAGCTCATGGTTAATATAAATAAAGTAATTTAACACCTTAAATGAACTCAAACCTTAGGTTAGTTAATGGCTAGTATAAATAAAATGATTTAAACTTAAATTAATTAAGTTTAGGATAATTATATATATATATATATATATATATATGTTAATTATTTATTAATTCCTAAGTTTATTAAGGTAAAGTAAATATTTGTAATTAAGTTAAGGGTTAAGGTAAAATAAAATGTTTTAAAAACTTTTAATTAATTAAAAGTCTTAGATTAATTATACATGCTAATTATTAATTAATTCCAACTATTTATTTAAAGTAAAATAAATGATTTTTAATTAGTTTAATAATAATTAAAAAGGATTTGGAAATAATTAATTTTGTTTTAAACTAAATAGATGATTGTGTGACTAGTTAATCTAGTCCATGAATAGTTTAAAAATGGTTAAGTACTTTGGATTGCCCTGTTTCTCTAGTATGTTATTTCCAGTTACTCGGTGATATGAAATACACCGAATTGAACAGTTAATATAAAACATAAGATGTTTGTTTGAATTGGTAATTGTAATGAAATTTCTATGTGAATGTTACATTCTGAAATTGAATTGTTCGATTAAAAACAACTTGATTTTAAAAGATGTCGCTGGGTTTTTCGAAGAGACCGGGATCGGATATCAGTGTTATCTGAAACTGCGTTTTAACAACCACTACAAAATTTTACGGGTTTGATTTTGGAGTTTAATAGGCTGGAATTGAATAAAACTAAGTAAAATCTGACCATTTAAAGTAATTAACGGTACTCACATATTATTTTAAATATCAATGGACTTGTGTAACAAGCGATAGGCTATAGCAAGATAAAAACTCGTAGTGACGTACGAGTTACCTTGGTTTCCAAAGAAGTTTTAAATCTTAAGCATTTCATATAAAATGGGTTTACTCATGCTGGTTTCCAACCTGACTCGGATGTTACTTTATTGTAATGCTCGGGTCAGATCGAATATTACAGATTTTCAGCTTAGGACGTTCTGGAGCTCAGGAGACGAGCTGGATGGCAGAGACGTATTGATTAGATTTCGTCGTGTATTATGGAATGTATGGACAGTAGTAGGGGATAAGTTATTATAACTGTTAAGATTTATTCATTGATAAGTGTACTCTGATATCTTGTATGTATATCGACAGTTACAGCTTTTCTTCGTATAAATGTTGTTATTTCATATTATATTTTATTCCGCTGCGATTATGAGATTCTGTGTTGTTGTTTATGTTTCTTCTTCTACCTCGTTTTCTTCTTAACCCTAACAGTCTGGGATTTCCGACACTTGATCCTCGGCGCTTTATACAGTGAACGTATTAGTGTCGGTTTTCGGGGTCGAAATTTTTTCAGGCCGTTACATCAGCCCCGTATATGTTTTCAGATTTAACATTGGACTCTTTGGAGCTTATGGAGGTGAGCTATATGATTCCCTATCATAGTATTATTTCTGCTCTATTACTACTGTATCATCTACAATTGTGAGGACGAATTTTTATAATAGTCTAGACTGATTATTATAAATTTGAAAAACTTTGTATATTAGAACGACAGTTTATATTATCTTTTGATCTTATATATGATCGTTCTATTGTGAGATTCTGAAATTGTATTCTTTCTTCATTGTTCCATTTCTTTTCTTTTATTTAACCCTAACAATTCATCTTTCCAGCACTTGAGTGCTCGTCACGTGAATACCGTGGATGTATTAGTGTCGACGTTTGAGGATCGAAAATTTAAGTCATTACAGCTGGTATCAGAGCTGAAGATTAAGCGAGAACCTTGGCTTTGTTTGGGTATGACTCATTAAGAGATGTGGTAGAGAAATACCCTAGAATGAGTTGAGTGTATTATACATATGAAAGCGTATTTGTTAATGCTGTAAAAAAAATTATTTTATATTGTGTTTTAGGTTATTTTCTAAAAGAATGATTATATACTTATATATATATATATATATATATATATATTGGTTCAAGTATGGTATATAAATAAGGTTTATCCATATCTCTCAACAAATTAATTAAGAATTTATTAAGTTAATGCACTAATTTTGCATATAATTCTCTTACTTTATATAAACATAAGCATTAATTGTTACCTATTTTACATTGGAACTTTTGGGAGATACATGATATGTATAAAACTATAAACATAATTAAAGAGTTGTTAAAGTGCATTAAAAATAAAAATTAGGTTACAAAAACTATATGTTGCATTGAGAAGTTATTATTCTGAAAATAGATAATAAGTTTCACTCTGATATACATGTTGCTTACCAAGTAAATGCAGTGTCCTGGTGTTAGAGTCAATGTTTTAGCAAAAACTTTAGAAATATGAATTTTTGAGAAAGAATTCAATAGCATAATATTGAACAAATCAAATGGAGAAATATGTAACAAGTAGTAATACTAAATTGAAATGTATGAACTAATACCTGCAACTATGTTAAACATCAAAAATAAAGATGCAAAGATTATCTGCTTAGAACTCATGCAATGTAGTTTTAGGTTATTTTTTATATGTGTGTATGCACACGCGCAAAAGATTAGAATTCATGCCGATGAAGTTTTTAGGTTATTTTATAAAAGCGAGTGTGTGCGTATATGTGTGTGTGTATATAGGTTCAGGTCTGGTATACAAATAAGGTTTAACCATATATCTTGATAAATTAATAAAGAATTTATTAGATTAATGCACTTATTTTGCATACATTTCTCTTATCATAAATATAAACATTAATTGGTACGAATTTTGCACAGGAACTTTTGGAATAAAATCTTTTGTGAGATGCATGATATGAATAAAACTAGAAACATAATTAAAGAGTTGTTAAAGTGCATTAAAAATAAAAATTAGGTTACATAATATATCCATTGAAAACGAGAAGTTATTATTCTTAAAAAAGATAATAAGCTTCACTTTGATATACATGTTGCTTATCAAGTAAATGCGGTGTCCTGATATTGGATTCGGTATTTTAACAACGACTTTAGAAATACGAATTTTTGAGAAAGAATACAATAGCATAATATTGCAGAAATCAAATGTAGAAATTTGTAACTGGTAGTGATACTAAATTAAATTGAACAACATAATACATGCAACCGTGTTAAACATCAAAAATAAAAATGCAACAATTATCTGCTTAGAATTCATGCCAACGAAGTTTTAGGTTATTTTTTAAATGAGTATGTGTCTGTGTGTAAACACACACAAAAGCTTAGAATTTATGTCAATGAAGTTTTAGGTTATTTTTTAAAAGAGTATGTGGATGTGTGTGTGTGTAACAACCAGGTATTTTCAACCATTCGCATCCGCACATGTCGGACTTGAATTGCTCAAAATACCGCGTTGTAAATAAAATTTGGCAAATCTCAGAATATACAGTAAATAATAATCATAGATCACAGACACATAGTATTTAATAATGCAGCGGAAGTAAAAGAAATAGTAGTTCATGAAGCTATTATATAAATATATCAGAGTTAAATAAGATACAACAGAAGAAATAAAGTACAACTGAAGTCTCAATATGATAACTAAGTACAAGCTGAATACAACAACAGAACTGAAATAGATAAGACTAGATAAGCAGATAATCTCCAGCGATTCCAATCTCCAGAAAGTGGAATCCAATCTGTGAATAACTCAGGCTGACCCGAGCGTAAATAAAAATACAAACACTCGAGTCAGGACACACATACTTATACAATGTAAACCAACTCAAGTGAACTGTAGTAAAGGTACAAGTAACTTAAAGGATGCTTGGGACAGCCCATCCTCTAAGAATCTGTTAAACTATTTACTATGTAGTATATTGCTCTATTATAATAATGTCTAATAGTAAAATAAACTGTAACGACCCAGAATTTTTAGAAATTAAAATTTGAATATTTAATTAATTTTAAATATTAATAAGTAAATTTATAAGTCAAATAAATTTATATTTGAATTTTTGAATTTAATTGGATTATTAAATCGATAATTTAATATGTTAAATTATGGAAATAATTGGAAATCGAGTTTTTATATAGTATTTCTTTTTCCGCTGCACTATTTGTTGTTGTTGTACACTCTGATGATGATATGATGTAATGAAATGTGATGTAATGTAATAACTGATATAGTTCTTTGTTTAAAGATTATTCATTTACTATTATATGTTGTTCCGCTGCGAATTGTGAGATTCTGATGTTGTTCTGTTGTTTTCTGTTCTATTTTCTATCTCTTCTCTATTCTCTTTTTCTTCTATTTTAAAATTTTTTAATGTTCTATTTTCTTTTCCCTCTATCTTCTACCTTTTTCTTCTTCTTTCTTCTTCTTTTCTTCTTTTTAAAACCCATAACTATTCGGTTTTTCGGCAACGAAAAAATCGAAACGTTACATAAACTTACTTTTAAATAGCGTTAAGGAGTGACCCAATATTCCCCTTAACACAAATAATGCCAATAGTCTATACAGTACCTGCATATCTCCTGACCGGGAGACTACGAGAAGATAATGCAAAGGTACGACACAAATAGAAACTCGTAGCAAAGGCTCACTATGGTAGGTGACACGGCACACAAGGCAATGCCAGTGTAGATATACCAATTACGACACTCGGGCTGGTGGTAACGCAGCAGCCACATACGCCAACCGCGGAACACATTCCCACAAAATCGGAGGGACGCCCAAACAATCACCAGTAATAGTATGGTATCGAAGAAATGCGTCCGCTACGAGGTGCGACGTCAACTGGCCCGAGACCGCCCCTGTTTCTGCCACCTTATGCCAACTCACGGGAGTTGGATCTACGTAATATACCTCAAGAACGTTGCCACCATCCTACTTCATTCTGGAATTAATCTCCACCGCGTACATGATTGTCAAAGTGGTTTTCGGTATCGACAGAGAGTATGTCCATATCTGATCCCGGTCTCATTGCCAACCAATCGTTATTGTAACCCGTGGTTATAACTTAAAAATAATATTTTTATACTTCAAAATAAAATATCATTTCAATCCAAATCTCTATCAAAATAAAGATTTAGTCATTTCTAAACCATTTCAATATATCAACATACCATATCTTTCAAATTCAAATATTTACCAAAATAAATATCAAGTCATTTCAAATCATTTCAATATATATCCTTTCAAAACTTCCTTTCAAATCATTTTTAATACATAAATATCATATCTTTCAAACTTCATTTTTCAAGTCATTTTAATATCAAAAATATCATATCTTTCAAAACTTCATTTCAAAACATTTAATATATATCAAATATCATATCTTAAAAAAAAATTCATTTCAAAACATTTAATATATATATATATCAAAATATCATATCTTTCCAAAGCTTCAATTTCAAATCATCATATAAGTTCAAATCCAAATATTCAACTTTAAATACCTTTTAAATTCAAAGATACCATTCATTTACTTTCATTCCAAATCACCTTTTAAATAGCTTATATTTTAATCAAAATAATTCATTTAAACCATTTAAAATTTACGTTTATATACTTTCAAATCAAGTATTCAATTTCCAAAGTTTTAAACCATTATGAGTTCATTTACTAAGTTAAAACCATAAACATTGAAAATTTCAACCTTTCACAGCATTCAGAAAAAGCTGCTGAAAGTTATACTTGAAAACATTTCAATTTAAACCATTTAAACATTATAAAAATCATATTTTAACATTCAAGGATGATCGCTAAAATACTCTTTAGCTTATGATTTTTATAAAGCAACATTTTATAATTAAATCAAATTTCACAAATCCACTTAATAAATTCAAGTGTAAACTTTCCCATTTTTACATTTAACACTTTATTAACATTTACATTTTCAAATTATCATTTCACAAATTAAACTAAATTTTCAATTTATTTAATTAACTTAAACCCTTAATAAAAAACCAAATTCACATTTCCAGGTCAAGTTCATTTTTAAAATTACACTTTTAAGCATTCATTCATTTAACCATTTTAATACATAGAAAAACCAATAATATTTCATTAATTCATTTAAACTCAAATTAAATCAAATCATCGTATTTATCATTTTCCAAATATAATTAAATTTCTATTTTATTCATATAACTTAAAATTCCCCTTTTAAACCAAAACCTAAATTTCCAGACTTTAAGTTATATTTTAATAATTTAACTTAACCATTTATTTATTTAACATTTTCCACTTATACAAAAATCATAAATCCTTTGTTTAAAACACTTTAAAATCTATTTAAATCAAATTATCATAAATTTACATTTAAACCACTCAAAATTTTATTTATATAACTTAAATGTCATTTTAAAAGCAAAAGTCCAAATTTCCAAATTTAAGTTATATTTCAAAAATTCACTTTTAACATTCATTTGAATTACATTTTTAACTTCTAGAAAAATCCAAATTTTCTTTATTTAAACATTAAAAATCCAATTTAAATCAAATTTCATAATTTTTTCACTTTAAAAAAAGTATTTAAAATATTCAAAATACTTTATAAAATATAACCACAGGCCTGTATATAGTTTTCTAACGTAGGTCAAGTGATACGGATATATATCATTTCAATCCGCAGTTTAAAAAGAAAATCCGGGTTCTATCATTTCAAACCGGCAATCCCAAGTATAAATAAAATAAATAAATAAATAAATAAAAATCGTTCAGGCCTATCATTTCAGCCCATAACGATTTTTCCCTATTCTAAAGTCCGTTCGGGTATGTATCATTTCAACCCATAGTGATTCTAATCTACAGGGAACTTGCAGTGTGATAACTAATATAAACAACAGAATAACATGATATAACAATAACAGATGATATGATATGCAATTTAACAGGTTGAACATCATATATAAATAATCACATGGCAGTTATAACATCATTTTTTTTACACATTCAGTTGTTGTTGTTTTCAACTGCATAAGTATAAAAGTCATGTGAGCTTTACTCACCTCAAAATGCTAGAGATAACCAAACCAATGACACAACGGAAATCAAAGCACGATGAAAAGATTGCAGAATTGAGTGGAGAGCTAATCCAATGCTATAGATCTTGTGTTACAACCCAAACAAAATAGAATAAAACTATAATTCAACACAACATTGAAATGGAACAACTTTGTATTGAAAAGCAATACGAATACACAACTTTTTGCCTTGCTTTCTACACTTGCTAGCACGTCTTAGGGGATGTTTTGGTTCAGGTTTGGACATGCTTTAGCTCAGGTTTGAACATAGGAAATGCATGGCATGAAGGCTAGACATGTAGAGGAAGTTACAACATAGGCATGTGAAGAGTTTTAGGCACACTAGCATGGTTTTGGTCAACAAGAGGGGCTTAGCCATGGGATGTTTGGCTCGGCCAATGGAGTATGGGTCTGGTCAGAGGTAGGAGGGGTGAGTGGTGGTCAGGTAAGAGGAGTGGTGGCAGCCTATGGTGGTGGTTAGGGTGGTAGTTGAAGTGGATGAGCAAGTAGTGGTCAAACAAGCATGACTTTAGGCCTTTGGTTGCATTTTTGAGGGGTTTGGTCACCATGGAGGGCTCGGCTATGGTCATGGCCTGGGGTACAGGTGGTGGTGATGGCAGGGAAGAGATGTAGAGAGCGGTGGCCGTGATTATCTAGAGGAGGCCGAGCAAACAAGGTAAAGAAACAATGCAAAAACCATGAAAAATGAGAAGAAGAAGAAGAAGGAAAAAGTAGCCATTACCAAACTTTTTTTGCAAGCCGTGAATAGAATGAGGAACAAATGTTTTTTTTTCATGAATGGCACTGGAATACATAGCCAAACAAAGTAATACACAGCCAAAAGAAGTAAATGAGGAGTTGTGGCAAGTGAAAGGACTTTAGGAGGTGAAAGGACTTAAGCTAAATAAGTTTTTAAAACTCTTCACATTTCCTATTTTCTTTTAAACAAATAAAACAAAAATAATTTCAGCAATTACTTTTAAAAACCGAAACCAAGTGCAATAGCATGAAAAATAAATAATAAAATTTGAAGAAAATAGAAAAGAATAAAAGAAATTGCTTAAAAATCTAAAACAGTGTGCATAATTACAATTAAATCACCATTGACTTTGGAAAATTATCCACTTCATTTTAAAAATATTATGAAGTAAAATTTTTGAAATAAAATAATTTATTTATCATTTCTAAAATAAAATAAATAATTAAATTGGAGAAAAGTAGAAAAAGAACTAAAGAAGTTGTTTAAAAATTGAAAACAGGACATGAAAATTAAAAATAAAATATCACTAGCCTTATAAAATTCCTCTATCACTTTAAAACAAATAAAGAGTCAAATAAATAAATAAATGAGGAATAAAACAAAGTGGTAATGAGAATAAAATAAGTTGTTAAGAAAAATATAAATATAACTATAAATATAAATAAAGAATTTCTTTAATACATTGAAACTAGAAATTAAAAATTATAAACAGAATACATCTGACATTGGAAAATGTCAATTACACTTTTAAAAATGCTTGAAAACTAAAATATATACATAACATGTTATTTTACTCATATAAATATAAATTATAACATTACATGACTAAATAAAATATTATTTATAAAATTTAAAATAAACAATTTTGTTAAATACAGCAAATTTCACACAATAGTTAAAAAGACATAACTTTCACATAATAAATCAGATTTCAACGAAACGAAAAGCAATGTTCTTAAAATTTTATTTACTTTCATAATAAAAAGAAAAAAATTCAAATTTTCAAACTTTCAAAATTTTAAATTTAAAAGTCAAGGTTGACCATATTGACCAAAATACATTTCAGGAAAATATTCAACTTACACAAGTTTGGAATTATAATTCATGTATAAATCAAAATTTATATTTAAAATGAAATATTTGAAATAAACAAGTTTAAAATAATTTCAAAATAAAATAAATTCAAATTTAAATTATATGCAAAAATCTAGGATTGTTACAGTGTGTATAGGGTCAAGTCTGGTACATAAATAAGGTTTATCCATATCTCTTAATAAATTAATTAAGAATTTATTAGATTAATGCACTTATTTTGCATACGATTCTCTTATCTTTATATAAATGTAAATATAAACATTAACTAGTATCAATTTTGCATAATAACTTTTGGAATAAAATATTTTGTGAGATACATGATATGAATAAAACTAGAAACATAAATAAAGAGTTGTTAAAGTGCATTGAAAATAAAAATCAGGTGACATAAAATATCCATTGCATCGAGAAGTTATTATTTTGAAAAAAGATAAGAAGTTTCACTCCGATATACATGTTTCTTATGAAATAAAAGTAGTGTCTTGGTGTTGGAGTCAGTGTGCTTCTTGATATAAGACAAAAGACTAGATGTGTTTTTTCGAAGCACTTAATCTGATTCACCACAACCTTGGATAAATTTTCTTTTCAATTCTACTTGGAAAAACAATCATTAATATTATTATTTATCAACAAAAACAAATAACTCCGAAAAAACTATAATATATATTAAAAAATAAAAAGTAAAGTATGCATTTGAAGAATTATTAAATATTCAAGCATATCAATTTTTGAAATGAGTCAAATTAAGTATGGAAATAAAGTCATATATGATAGATTATAAAATGCAGATATTATAAAGTTAAGAAAAAAAATATCTTTATATTTGGGGATCTGGAATCGTTGTCAAATGTTGGGCCTTAACCCTTTTTTCTTATATTGGCGATTTGGAAAGGAATTCCATAAAAAGTATTGCATTACTAGAAGGAGAATAATAATCAAAAATTAATAGTGGGTTTTTACAATCTTAATATAAAATAAGCTATGAATCCTTAAAACCTAATTACATTTGAGAGCGGGTCTTTAATCTTGATTTCTTCCATGCAAGACTTCATTTTGATGATATATTATTTACACAACTTATGTTTGCAAATGAAATTAATTTTAAAAAATATTACGAAAAATGTAGCCATAAATTATGAAAATTTTGTTGACTACTACACGTATGCTATGACATAAATAACTTGTGTAAATAAGCAAGTTATTTATGAAAAAAAAATTGCACGTGTCATAAAACAACGTACTTCATATAAGAATATTGTGTAAGTGATGCAGCACGACCTACGGAAGCACAATGCTTAGGTCGTTCACGAGTTAATGAAGGTCGGCCCCGACCTAACGGGTCACGTGAGGAGGAGGAACGACCTAACATGTCACCTGGGAAGGAGCAACGACTTAACCAAGCCTTAAGTCGCTCAGCATATTTAGTCTACGACCTATAGCCACAAGCGCTAACAAAGGGACAAAACGACCTAACCAAGGGGCAACACGAGATAACAAAGCGTCGGTTTTAGGTCGTTCAGAAGTTTTAGGTCGGCAACGACCTAAGAAAGAAGACTTAGGTCGGCAACGACCTACTGAAGATGTTTTAGGTCGGCTACGACCTAGTGGGATTTCGCGACTTAATGAAGAACGAGTCAACTTGATAAGTCGTTCGGCGTTAGGTCGTTACAAGGAAGGATGTTCAGATAGCTACCAAGTGATAGGTCGTTGCAACGACCTACGACCTAGTTAGGTCGTATGAAGAGGATTAGGAAGAATTCTTATTATAGCTTCTTTAGGTCGCGAACGACCTAACTTCTGTAGGTCGCGAACGACCTAACTCATAAGTCGTATGTTGTTGCATTTATTAGATCGCGGTCATGTTAAGTCGTTGAAGTCTTAAGTCGTCCATGATTGAGTCGCATGAAGGTGCTGTCTGAAGATGTCTCTTAAGTCGTCAACCGTTTGTTCCTTATGTCGTATGTAGTTAGGTCGTCTACGACCTAAGTGATGTAATAATTGTCATTCTGTAAGTCGTAAGTCGTGACGTTGTGTTGTAATTTGTTTGTTTTCTTTGAGTCGTTGAATGTTAAGTCGTGAGTCGTGATGTCGTAATATCGATGAGTCGTATATCGTCTATATTTAGTCACTGCTGATGAGTCGCTGCCGACCCAAGGATGAGTCGTAAGTCGTGTACGACTTAAGGGGCTGGGCGAAAGGCTATAAATAGGATGTGCGTTGTAACTTGAAGGGTTATGTTTGAATAAAATTCCTCTTTTGTTAGCTTTGTGCATTCATCTAAATTGGTAGTTG
The DNA here is from genome assembly GCA_030765085.1 of Allium cepa. Taxonomy (NCBI): domain Eukaryota; kingdom Viridiplantae; phylum Streptophyta; class Magnoliopsida; order Asparagales; family Amaryllidaceae; genus Allium; species Allium cepa. The sequence goes on from CM060943.1 coordinate 956,015,440, forward strand.
AGTGTAATCTCCTATCTCCACTTACGGTATTCGAGTGCGCTCGAATCAACGTTCGTTGAAGCCAATTCGCGAAATCAAGTGCGCTTGATCAACGCTCGAAAAATTGTAGATCTTCTTTCACGGTATCGTGCGCGATCAACGTGTCGAAGATAGCTAGAATTCGGTATCTTTGTGATCAACGAATTTGGGCATTTCAGTATCTTCAATTCACCGTCTGCTACTTTCATCGATCTATATCGTTTTGTTATTATCCGCTGCGTCAGTAAGTAACAAAGTTCACCACTTTTGAACCATAACGACAACCACTATATTTTTTATTTTATTCATAATAAAAGAGTCATCCAAATATTTCGTTTTAAGGCGAGTTATATTACCGTTGCGCTCTTGTAGTTCAAAACATGGAAGCTGAGGTCATAACTTTCTACATGGCCACCAGAGGTAAAACACATTTTTACCTAAAATGGATAAAACTCATGTAGTACATTGGTTCCTATACACGATCATTGGGCCTGCACCAAGTAAACTAAAAAAAGCAAGACAAAATATTCTTCTAAGCCCAGCCCACTTTTTCTCTACTGCTCCAGTCAATATAACCCAACCAACAACCTGCCCACTCTTCCAACTCAATTTTCACCTCATTTTTCGTTTCTTGCCGTAAGCTTCAAAGTTGTGGATCCAGAAAATCCATGGCGTACAAAGGTAACTGGATTTCTACCGATTTTCTGTAAAGTTGGCTTTCCTCTAATGATCCTCTATACCATTTTCACCGTTATCCAACTTTCAAGCTTCTCGAATAGATTGAAAATTTGTTTCGTCTTCCAAATTTTTATGTGATGCAGCAAAAATGATGCCACAGTCTATCTCCGTAAGTTTCCATCTCTGTTACCTAAATCCCACTGTTAAAAGGTTCAGTTTCCCCAGACCCCCGACTAAAACTGTTACTCGCTTTAAAATCGTCTTCTCTTTCAAGCGATTCCTCACTCTCCTAAGCATCGATTTAATCCATACTTGGCCTCGATTTTCCATGAAATCAAGATAAGTGGCCGATTTTAATCATTTATTTTCTGGGAATGCATAATTATTTGATGAAGCTTGGCTAATACTTAAGAGGCTAATTGAATCATTATTTGAACATGCGGACTGATACTAATTTTATAAAAAATCAATTTCCCCTTTTTTCTGTAATTGTGGACTGCAGCAAATACTTTTGAATAGTTATTTGAATCGGTCTGGTGTTTGAAAGAATATGATTTTGCTCACTCAATGTAATATAAAGTATATGTGAAATAAATTTGGCCGATTGGGTTTGTAGACTAATAATTAACATATTTTATATATTGATGGCGAAAGAAGAAGATGGCTAAGAGTTAGATGGTACTTGTCACAATATCAATAAGGAGGTTTAGTAACCAATCTTAGTGAAAGCAGGAATAAGGTAAAGGCTAGTTCTATTCCCACTCCTCTTTCTTCCTTTCGCAACCCAGTGGAATGCAAATAATCATCACAATCCACTTTTTCCCTTTCGTCCCCCAATTCATTACAAAAATGTTCTCACATTTTTAAACCACGCTCAGCTTTGATGTTGTTTATTCACGAACTACGCTTGGTCCGAACTAGGTTGTTACACAAATTTCATTCGATTCAAAGTAGGTTGTTACACAAACCTCGCGCAATCCGAAGTAGTTGTTACACGAACCTCGCTTGGGCCGAGCGAGGTTTTTACATAAACATCGCTCATTTAGAGCTTTTGTACGTAATTATTTCTTTTAAACGTAATCTGGTGTGGTTCAAATATTGGAGCAATTTTAAAAAGCCTGAAAATTAATGAAGTAACGTGGTATGAAAGGATGAAAACGTTGTGTGAATAGAATCAACTTAAGATAAATTGACTATTCTTTTTGTATGCCTATAACTTTGATTATATGATGTGTTTCGTCGGTGAAAAATAGTTACTTACTAGTGATTCAATCTTCTCCGATGTGAAAATAAAATGTTTTGAATTTCGTATGGTCAGTTTTATAAAATTAATGAAACCGTTAGAATTACCATTAAATGTTTTGCAAAAAGATTTTCCCCCTCTTGATAGCTGCTTATATATTTATATATTTCTAGTCTCATGTTATCACTTGTATCGAAGCTTCACTATATACATATATATGTATATGTATATATATATAGTGAAGTTTCGACACAAGTGATAACATGAGTAAATTATTATAGTGTAGAAAGCATTTGTAAGGATGAATATCATAAAGTTAGAAAGCGTTTCTAGTAATAAATTCGATTAAAGTATTCTTAGATGTAGGACAGGAAGTAAAATTTAAGATATGTTCTTTTGATATTTTCTATTATATTTTCCTTCGTAATATATAATAATTAATAATTAGCAACTAGTAATTAGTAGTTAACATTAGTAACTAAAAACTAATAATTCACATTTAATATTTACTAAGTAATAATAATTAATAGGGGAAATAAGAACGTAAAAAACGCCAGACTCATTTGGAAGAGCCTTTTTTTGGTCCGAGAATGGTGCCTTTAAATAAACATTGGTTACTAATCTATTATTTTAATCGAAAACACTTACTTTGAATCTATTACGGTCATGCACTACATGACTTTTTACCAGATAAATTTCTATTACTGTCGAATGTAAAAAATGCCAGACTCATTTGAAAGATCGTTTTTTGGGGTCCGGGAATGGTGCCTTTAAATAAACATTGGTTACTAATCTATTATTTTAATCGAAAACACTTAATTTAAATCTATTACGGTCATGCACTACATGGCTTTTTACTAGATAAATTTCTATTGTGAATAAATGTACTTTATACCTAAGTGGCATCTATATATTATGGTCATGTCATGTATTACATGTTTTTTGACTAGATAAATTTCCGTGTCTTTAAATAAACATTGGTTACTAATCTATTATTTTAATCGAAAACACTTGATTTGAATCTACTACGGTCATGCACTGCATGACTTTTTACAAGTTAAATTTCTATTATGAATAAATGTACTTTATACCTAATTGGCATCTATATATTATGGTCATGTCATGTATTACATGTTTTTTGACTAGATAAATTTCCGTGCCTTTAAATAAACATTGGTTACTAATCTATTATTTTAATCGAAAACACTTAATTTGAATCTACTATGGTCATGCACTGCATGACTTTTTACAAGACAAATTTCTATTATGAATAAATGTACTTTATACCTAATTGGCATCTATATATTATGGTCATGTCATGTATTACATGTTTTTTGACTAGATAAATTTCTAGCAAGAATAAATATACTAAATAACATGCATGAAAGTAATTTTTTTCCAGAAATCTCAAAATCAATTAAACTGTATTATTGCAAAATAAAAGTACAAAAAAACCTTGAGATCTGTTTTTTTGTTTCATAAAAAGTCGCGCATTCCATGCACTTGCCAATGTTCTCATGCATTCCATCAGCATTATTGAGAACATAGAATCATTTAAATATATAAGAGTTTCAATGATGAGTTTGTAAGTGTGATGTTATATAATGTAGCATGTATGATTTAATTCAAAACGTTATTATATAAGATATACCATATGATTTGACATCGAAACTCTTGTTTTCGCTTAGATCAATACATTTTTCGCGATGATTGTATATTGTTTTCTACCTAAGGGTTTTACACTGGTATTAATTCAAAAAATATCAACCTACATAGCACTACGAGATTATATTAGATATCGTGGACTTGAGCACATGGTTGAAAGACAGTGTGTAAGTCAGTTAGATATATCTTAATTAATAGTTGAAATAGAAACACAAATTTTGATTCGACCGTGAAATTCCAAAAATACCCTTATGTATTTCTTTATTGCTAGTTTTGCTACATTTGGTGTTATACTCTTTTGATGTCATCGTGAAATATGAAAAATGCTTCTTCACAGATATTATCAAAATTTAGTATCACTTAAAATTATGATCTAACAATTAAGATTCCTTTACAAATTCAAACTTTTCTCTGTAAATATTTATCAAGTCTTAATATCACTTAAAAATAATATCTAACAAATAAATTACTTTCCAAATTCATTTTTTAATAAAAAATATTAGTATAATTTTAAATAACAAAAAATTAGAAATTGCAACTTAGGAAAAAAAATTCAAATTAATTACATATGATTCAACACAAAAATATGGCTAAAATATGTGTAGAAAACATTTTCTTTTAAACGTATTAAACAAATACAATTGGTACAAAAATAATTCAAGTGCCTTAATCACGTGCGAAGTGCATGGCGTAACGCTCGTCTTCAATAATGTGAAAATAAAGAGTTAAAAATAAATTAAATATAGTAGCAGTATTACTATCTGATGTCTAACACACCATAATGTTACCACTGTCAAGTATCTATTTACTCTTGCAGATACGTTTTCCAACTATGACAGAACTTAATTCCAGGAAATAGTGGAGATAGAACTAAGACCGCACATGCAGTGTTAATGGGACCTAGTCCCAAAGTGAAGATGAGATAATGGTGAACAAAGTGAAGATGAAATGATGATGACTGTAAAGTTTGATAAAATTGGTATTAAGAGGGAGTACTAGTAGACTGAAAGATTAGGTTCAAGGTATAGCAATGTAACTTTCATGATGCGAGTTAACGTTATCATAGCGTTAATTTTGATTACGGTAAATTGGTCTATCAAGTAGATGAAAAGGTACATATGATTGACTCACCCGTCCATTTGTTAAACCAACAACAAAATGAGAAACGTACACTTTTGGTTGTGTATCATATTTGTTACCCAAATAGCCAATGCTTTGTCCATACCTACCTTAGCAGGGACTCTGAATATTGGACTGAAGTTGGCAACTAAGACGTAATAGCTTAAATATCTAGAACATACGATTAATATGAGTGCTAATTACATCTGATAACTGGAAGTAATTTAGTGATTCTTACATCTGATAATATGAGTTTCCGTCTCTGTGTTCCCTTAACCTCATCGTTAAAAGGTTAAGTTTTCCCAGACCTTCCAATAAAACGGTTACTTCTTCTAAAATCATATTCCCCTAAAGCGATCCTTCACTCTCCCAAGCATCCATTCAATCAGTACTTAGTCTCGATTTGATGAAGCTTGATTAAGAGGCTAATTGAATCATTATAAGAACAGGCAGATTGGGTATGTGGACTAATAATTAACATATTTGGTACAGCGATGGTGAAAGAAGAAGATGAAGAAGACTAAGAGTTAGATGGAACTTGTCCCAATGCCAGTAAGGAGGTTTTAATCACTATACTACAAATGTTAATTACATCAGTGTGTACTATTGGAGCAATACTCACCACATTAGTATTTTTTTTTTTTTTTTTCAATTGACACAGGTAAAATATGGAGCAAGCTTTGTTTATCTTGATAAGTTTACTAATCCTAGAGATAAAAATCTTGCTTTACTTATCCAAGGTAAAATCAATAACAAAATTTACCTTGGATGAGTAAACCAGGATTCATATGTCTAGCAGGATTCTTCAACCTCAATCGCAGAAGTCTACAAAAATTAAACGACGTTGAACAATTTATATAAAAATGAAAACTGCAACCTAAAAATAAAAATAATGCATTCAAAACAGGTAGAGTACCTGATGTCAACAATACCCTTCTCCCTCCTACTCTAGCAAAAACTCATATACGTTGATGCTACCAATAACTATACCTGATGTCGAACATATACGTTGAAAATTGCAACCTCAAGATACTTTTGTTTTTGATGCTACCAATAAATATTCACAGATTGACGCAGGTTTAAAATATTTTTACTATTTTGATTATCAGATGATGGAGGTGGAAGGGATCCAAAATCTCGTAGGCAATGCATGAGTTTCGGCTTTTCTAATAAAGATCGCACCTCAATTGGGCATTGTACATGTACAATTCTATAATAAATTGTATAGAATTTTAATGTATGACTTTATTTCTTAAGGATCAATTAAACAAGTTTACATGTAGATGGAAATGGTTTTAAGACTAGTATAATGCGGATTGGTGTAGACGTGATAGTTTTTTTCAGTTCTATAAAGTCATGGTAGTCCACATCATAATTTTCTATAAACTAATAGTATAAGAAAGGAGTCCAATACCAAATGTGCTGGTAATTACCAGCACATTTGGTATTACTCCTTTCTTATACTTTTCTAAGGCAGATGATGCTATAGAAGTGTCATCGGTAAGTCTCATAAACAAGTTTTTGTATTTCTCTAATTGTTTTATATGGACTTTCAATTAAGTAGCAACCAACTATAGTACTGCACTATCTATGCTTTGTAGGTCAGCTATACGTTTGATAAAGAAATCGGACATTTAGAGAGATCGTATCGAAATGGCTCAAGTTCACTCTTCTTCATCATCATACTTCTGCATCCTAAGTACTCCTCATTCTTCGATTATCTTTCATGGTTAATAGAGTTCCCATTTACCTGATTCTTTTATTTATTTCTCATCAGAAATATAATATGCAGATCCTGCTGTTGTGAAATATGTGTATCCTTGTAAATCATTGCAGTTTTCCAACTTTTCTGCAATGCAATGTGGGTCTTCACTATGCAATTATTCTATCCTGCCTATTGAAGCTTTTATGTTTTTGTTATAGTTTCCTATTTTCAGGGCAGTCAATTTATTATGTCTTCTTCTTTTTCAGTCTTTTTGACCAGTGTGAAGGGAAGAAATTTCTGTACTCGGGATAAGTCAGCTTCCATCAGATGTGAACATAGCTCAGGTGAGAGTAGTGGTTTTGGCGTGTGGTTTAGTCGATTAGCAATGCTTGGGTTTGTGTCTGCAATTGTTGTTGAAATGGTTAGTGGACAGGGACTACTGGAGGTAATTACTACTTACTCCTAATGTAAACTTAGTTATGTTGTTTTTATACTATTTACTGATCACAGTATCCTTAGAACCTTTCTTTTTAAATTATTTAATAAAAAAATAATTAAGATACATTAAATGTAACTTTTAGAAATTTGAAATCTTAAATTTTTGAATTTTAAACTTTATGTATTCTACTTTCAAATTTACAGTGTCTAGAAAATATTAAGCCTTAAATAGATATCGCGAACCTGAAACACATTTCAGAAAGATAGTGAGTTAGTTAGATGTATCTTTGATGATGGGAAAATGAATAGTTAAATGTAAACTAAATGTTAGCAGTATTACTGTCTGATGTCCAACACAACATGATGTTATCAGTGTCAAATATTTGTATGCTCTAACATACATTTTCTAGCTATGACAAAACAAAATTCCTGAAAATAGTGGAGATAGAACTAAGATTGAACGTTCAGCTTTAATGGAAACAGGGCCCAAAATGAAGATGAGATGATGGTGGCCAAAGTGAAGATGAAAGGATGGTGACTGTAAAGGGGTTGAGCAAATTGGTATTAAGAGGGGGTAATTATAGATTGAAAGATCAAGTTCAAGGTATAGCAATGTAAATGTCAAAATGCGAGTTAACGTAGTGTCAATTTTGATTTCAGTAAATTGGTCTTTCAAAGTAAATGAACAAGTGTATATGATCGACTCACCTCTTCATTTAATTTGTTAAACTACCAACAAAATGAGAACGTACACTTTTGGTTGCGTATCATATTTTTTACTCAAATAGCCAACGCGTTGTCCAAAGTCCAAACCCACCTTATCAGGGACTCTGAATATTGGGACGAAGTTGGCAATTAAAATTTCTAGAACATACGGTTAATATGAGTGTTAATTACCTTTGATAAATGTTAGTAGAGTAGTTAGTGATTCTATTATATTAAGCGAATTACAAGTTACTCATTTAATTTTTTTTTTAATGCTTCACTTATTTTGTGTATGAGTAGTAGTTTGTGTTAGAGGATATACATTTAGAAGATCGTAAATACAGAGTTCCATTTAAAACATTAAAGGCCAAAGGCATCAGCCTCCACACCAATTTTTCAATGCTACGTTAAACGTAATGAAAATACTGTCACTCGTGTGATTAACTCAATTGAGTTTAGTTATATTACAATGCTTATTATAAACTAACCATTGAAAGGTGTTTTGTTGGATTTCCCATCAAACAATAATAGCCTTCAAAATTATTATTTTATCCTTTTCATTACCAGTTATTAATTGTTTAAGATGACTGAGTGTTAGGCATCCTTGGTATTTACCATGCACTTTTTTTACTATATTACAACATGAAAAAAATAACAGCTACAACTTCTTTGTCTTGGTGATGTAGAGATTATAGGACTGTTAATAATTCAAAATGTTAAGGTGCCAAAACAAGAAAAATGGCCTCAACTGCTTACTTCTTCAAATTGATGTTTGGTTTCATGATGAAAGCATTATCATCGTCACTGAAAGACAGCAATATTTGCTTAATAAGCATCTGCATTGCACTATGTAATGTGGAATTTTCATCACCTTATTAAGATTTAGATGCATAAAAAGACTGGAAGACTTTCGACAGGCTATTTGAAAAGGGTGCATAAACATTATGTATTGCTCTTTACAACTATCCTTTTTTTTCATTACTACAAAATTTTAATTTACTAGTCAGTCCATATGCATGTGCTGTGTCTGGAGAAAATAGCGAGCTGCTCCTGATTCTTTCAGATCAATGGGCTTTTTAGATCTTTTATTCGAGCTTATTTCAGTGTAGCAGTGAAAAGTAGCAATACATTTAACATGGTAGCTCATGATTACTGAAGCAGCTTTTCTTGTAATAATCTGATGAGAAATTAGGGTTATTTTCTAGAGATTTAATGTCGTATAAACATAAAGTATTATACTATTACTATATAAAAGGTCACCAGACCTAAAACACGTATATTTTTCAATTTGGGTAAAAACCTTTAGTTTAAATCCATAAAGTACATTGGCTTCTTATACCAAATAACTGGGTCTTAACATTTGAACTGAGAGTATAAACAAAAACCAAGTAAAATTAAAAAGATAACACAAAATATTTTTCTAAGCCCAGCCCACTTTCGCTTTACTACTTAGCCCAAACAACAACCCGCACATCTTCCAGCCTATTTATTTCCCACCTTTCCCTTCAAATTTCTGCATCCAGGAAATCCATGGCTCCGTTCCACGAAGAGGACCGGATTTCTACTGATTCCCAACAAATTTTCTTTTTCCTCTAATTATTTTCTGTATCCTTTTACTATTATCCAACTTCCAAGCTTCATCAATAGATTGAAATTTTGCTATGTTTACCGAATTTTTATGTGACAGAGAAAAAAACGATGTTATCTCTGTATACTTCCATCTGTGTTTAGGACCACTGTTAAAAGGTTCAGTTTTCCTAGAGCTACCAATAAAATGATAGCTTCTTCAAAAATCATCTCCTCTCTGAAGCGATCCTTCACTCTCCCAAGTATCCATTTAATTTGTACTTAGCCTCGATTTGATGAAGCTTGATTAAGAGCCTAATTGAATTATTATAAGAACAGGGGGACTGATTCTAATTTTCTAAGAAAGTTTATTTCCCTTCATTTTCTGTAATTGTGGATTGTGAAAAATACGTTTGAATAGTTAATAGAATCAGTTTGGGGTTTTGATAGAATAAGATTTTGCTCTAATACAACCGCTCAATGTAGTGTAAAGTATAAAGGTGGAACCCAGTGCACAAGGCTTCCGCACGATAGCGAGCTTTGAGGAGGTTGATAATGTACGCAGCTTTTCCCTCGCTTTGCGAAGAGGCTGTTTCCGGACTCGAACCTGAGCGTCTAGATCACCATGCGGGGGTGACCTGATCGTTGCGCCAAGGCTTCATCACTGTAATGTAGACTAATAAATTAGACAGGTTGGGTATGTAGACTAATAATTAACATATTTGGTACAGTGATGACAAAAGAAGAAGATGAAGGAGACTAAGAGTTTGATGGTACTTGTCACAATATAAGTAAGGAGGTTTAGTATCCCATCCTAATGAAAGCAGGAGTAAGGTAAATTGATTATTCCTTTTGTACTTCTGTAAGTTTTATTGTAGGGATGCGTTGCTTTGTTGAAAAATAAATACCTACTAGTGGTTTAATCTTCTCCAATGAAAAAATAGAATGTTCTGAATTTCTTTTGGTCATTTGCTTAAAATTAATGAAATAGTTAGAATTAGCATTAAATGTTTTAAACATAGATATTTTTCTTTCTTGATGATTACTAACATATATAATCGAAGCTTCAAACAATGTAATAACGTGAGTAAATTATTATAGTCTAGAACATATATTAAACAAAATGATGTTATTATCATAATAATATTATTACCATTGGAAAGTAAAATAATAACCAAGAAATAAAATTTACTATTTTTCTCTCCCAAATCTTATGTTGTTTACCACCAACGATATTATCAATTTCTTCAACTGAAACGGAAGAATAAATATTGCATTAAAACTATTCAATTTTCAAAATAAAATTATTACTATTTGAAATAAACAGCAATCAAGATATAAAATTCATTAATTGTTATTCTCCAAAATTTATATTTTTTCCCACCAAAGTGAAATTATGTTAAGAATATTATCAATTACGTCAACCAATTTTTGCAAAATAAATACTGCATAAAAACCATTCAATTATTAAAATAAAAATAGCATTGTTTGAAAAAAATTACTAATCAAGATATAGACTTCATTATTTGTTATTCTCTAAAATGTTTAATTTCTTCCCACCAAATTGAACTTATACTAAGATAAGAGTGCAGTTATGATTTTGATGCGTGAAAAGTGTGTTAATTTTTATGCTTCAGATGCATTATATAAAGTACCGGTATAGAGGTTTAGTTTAAAATCAATATAAATTCAAAAGATGCAAAAATTGAATTATTTTATACTTCAATTACCATATATTTGCTTATAAGTTAGAAACCACATGATTAAATTAGAACATAACCTAAAATGACAATGTTTTTATTTTCTCCACAAATTAAGTAGATAGAAGAAAGGAATGACCTAGGTTTAAACTGACAATTTAAATATTTTATACTTAAGAGCAGATTGAGAGTTCATCATCTTCTTTCTTTAAAAGTAAAAATGCTATATGTCAGTGGAAAAATAGAAATCAAAATGAAGATATTTGTTTTTTTGAAGATTAATATATGAAATATTTTTTCACGGATACCTTTGAAATAGGATCAAATTATTCTAGAAACATATTGTTTTACTACCAATATTATTTGTATTATGTACGGTTCTTTTAAGAAGTTGGAAATTTTAATATGGATATTTATTTCAAGGAAAAAATTGTTTTATTTTCTTTTTATTTGAAGGGTAATCAACTTTCATTATACACACAAGGACAGGTTTCAAATTTTTATTGGATAAAGTCCAGAATTTTAATAGGACAATATTTCATGAATAATTAAAAATTAGTTTTGAAAATGTTTCTAAGAAGGGAGATGTCCGTCCGAGATTTCATATGAAATCCGAGGTTAAAAAGCTTGCTCCATTAAGATGTTGTCTCGGTACTAAGGACTATTATAACTTGTGCATACACTTTGTTCGCTTCTTTCTTTAGGGATATCTTTTTTTATTTCTCAAAATGGTATATGTTGATTAGTCGCCCTTTTTGTATGTTAGTACAGTCATGAGTATGACTGTTTTAGATCTTGTTCATCTCGCTCGAGTTCTCACTCGAGATCTCATTTTCAAACTTGAGCGAAACATGAAATTAAATTTTGTTTATATATTATTTGACACTCATCTCGTACAATGTGGTGAAATTTGAGGTGAGATCTCACTAGAAGTTATGATTTTTTTTCATTTACATAATTCTTTTAATTTCTATGTGAGTCCGCAAGAAATTACATTCTAATGATTTTTTACTTAACCTCTAATTTTTCCTTTTACCGTTTAACGAGTGAGCAAAAAAAACTTATTATTTATTTTTTTACTTTTAATATTCAGATGAGTAGACAATCATTCAGTTAATGTCAAATCAATCATGTTATCACTCTGATCTGAAATGTTAAATTAATATTATCAATCCATATAAATTATGTATATTAAAAACTTTTATATATACATATACATATGTATAACAATTATTACAATTATCTTAAAAATATCAAATTTAGACTTTGTTCCTTCGAAATAGTCCCGAGATAGACTTTAAAATTTGAGATGTCAATCTGAGATGTACACTCAAGATACACCCGTCTCACCTGAGATCTCGTCCAGTACGAGATAATGTGCGTAAAATTTCCAAGACGAAGCACGACTGAAATCCGAGATTTAAAACCTTGGTATGAAGTACAATAACTTGTCAAATTCCACACTCTTTTATAAACATTTGGCACAGGTTTAAGGAACTTTATCACTTGTTCCCTTCAAAGCAAGGGCTCGGTTGTGTATTTAGGTTGTTAAATAGAAAGTCACCTACTCCTGATCAATCATGGGGTTCTGGCACAACCATTATGCTAAAATGTGATGCGCTGGATGATGTTTTTCATTATATTTTTTTATATACTGTATCTTTGTATGCATTCACTGCAGGAGAAACACAACCCCTTCCTTGAATTAATAATAGGAACTCAAAAGAAACTCTCTTCTGTTTTGAAACATCTTAATCAAAAGTGGGGCAAACCAAACAGGTGAGTTAATGTTATTTCCCATTGATACGCTACTGAATAATCTGAGAAGCTGCAAGAGATGGACTATAAATGATTCAGATGTTGCTCCAACTGATGTGTATATTACCATATGTAGTCCAGCTATTTTTCGTCTAAGGTGATCCCTTTGCTTCTGAGCTTCATTAACTATTACATAGACAGATAATTCCATTGCAATAACAATGTTTTTTCTTCAATGACATGGAAGGCTCTCGGACATTGAGATAAGAGCAAATGATCCACCGTTGATTGAATTTAATAAGCATCCATGGGGCAGCAGAAATGGGAGATGGAAGCTTATTGATATCGAACAAAAGTCAAAATCCTCCTATACTGACGGCTAATACGTGCCTGCAACCACTGATGACTCGGTAAATCAAAGCAATTGCAACAAGCTGGATGATACATACAACAAAGTATGCAATTTATTCTTTTTTACTTCTCTCTATATCATTTTGTCTTACATTTATCATTTCATTATATCATAAGGTTAAACAAAGAATCACCAACAGCTCAGACATGCAATGGGATTTATCCAACATAAGCTTTGGAGCTTTTTTATCTGAAATATCAAGAAATGCAAGTATGCCGCAACATACATGTGATTCATTCGATACTGCAATTGCACAGCTAAAAACTTCAGCATCGGCCGATCCTGTACTTCATAAATCGATTTTGGATTCTGAGGATACACGCACTCCTTTCAGTATTCAAAAAACCACCTACGATGAAACAGTCTCTGCTGAAACTCAAAATATTCATAGTGGCTTGGTGAGTATAAAACACTGCCTTTTTGTAGGGAAAACTTGTTTTCCCTCCCTCTGTTCTTGACTACGCAGTTCACCTGCCTTCAATATGTTTCATCAGTAGGTGTTTTTTCATCGGAAAACCCATCACGTTTATTATTATTATTATTATTATTATTATTATTATTATTATCGTCGTCGTCGTCGCCGCCGCCGCCGCCTTTTATTTTCTATTGTCTGTATGTACATTTCTTTCTCGTCTCCTCTTTCCAATGTTAGACAACTGAAACCCTAATTTCTATTTCAAAATTAATTTCAAAATTCAGACTGCTCAAACTATGTCATATAATATATCTTGGAAAGCTCTCGATGAGCATAATCTACTGCTATAATTAGTTTTTTTTATTGGAGGTCCAGTTAGGCCAAAAATCATTAGTTTAGTTTTGGTCGTTCATATTGGTTTTTCAATTTCAACGGTGGATCGTCGATTTTACGACGATCAGAAGGTATAGGCTTGTAGAGGTCGTCGAGGAGAATCCATCCATGGTCTTCATTAGTCTCAAAGATGGCCAGAATCACTAGAAAGGGCGATTAAAGGCGACGACGTGATGGGCAGAGGGGCATCGTGGTCGTGCGCGTTGGCAAGGGAGGAGCGGCCTGGCTCGAACGTTACAATGGAGTTTGTCGATCTGGTCCTTGGCGCTCGAGGCAGTGGCGAACGACATTTGATGATGGCAGCTGTAGGGCTTTGGTCGAGGTCATGTGTTGAAGGAGCTAGGGTTTTCTAAGGTAACGAAATTTACAAAAATGCCCTTTATTATTTTTAATTTTAATTAAAAAATTTCAAACATCTAACTATCATAACTTGTCCATACGACCTCGGATTTGTCATGGTTTTTTGCATTGCGATCGTATCGAAATTCCAGATGACATGGAACTGGTTTGGTTACATTCCGAGACCGTTCGAATTTTGAGCTTTATTTGGATTTTGAATCGACGATAAATCAAAGGTGAGTGGCTTAACCCACTCACGAATACCGAATCTTCTTATGTTAGTTGAATTAAATTTATGAAGTGATAATAATGTTGTTGGTTGCTGTTTGATAATTTAAGTAGACATTTTAATTTATTTGAGTTTTATTGAATTAAATTGCCATTTAAATGTTGTGATTTATTGGTTGATTTAAATGATGATTCTGATGGATGCTAAATTGTTGACATTTTAGATGATTTGATGTTATGTTTATTTTATATGTTTTATCATTGCAAGTTTCCTTAGTTATTGTTAGGAGAATCACTAAGGGTTGAAATGATACATACCCGAACGATTTTATAGATTAGGGAAAAATCGTTATGGCTTGAAATGATAGACCCGAGCGATTTTATTGATTTGAAAAATTGTTGATTCGAGACAGAAATGATATATGTCTGGAAATTTAAATTTATTGTGGGTTGAAATGATATATATCTGTATCACTTGACCATAGGGTAGAAAATTATATACGGACACCATTGGTCGGTATTAAATTATTTTCTAAATGATAAAGTATGTTTGATTTATATATTTAATTTCTTTTAAAATTAATTTAATGATTTTATTTAAAATTATATTTGGAAAATAATTCATTTTATATGTTTTAAAAGTTTCAAATTACAAGTTAATATATGGTTTTAAACGTATACTTAAGATTTTAACTTATAATTTTATTTAGTTTTTAAATATATAATTTAAATAGTTTAAAATTTAATTTAATAATTTAATATAGTTTTGGAAGATTTATTTAAAAATTTAATTTAATATAGTAAATATGGTTTTAATTTAATTTAATAAAATAGATTTTATAATAACTTTAATAAATAAAAATGTAAGGGGTTTTGTAAAGAATTTATAAAGGTTTTGTGGACATTTTATAAAAGTTTTTTATGAAGGATTCGATAGCAGCTTTATGAAGGATTTAAAAAAAAGAGGTTTAAAGAATCTTATTAATGGGTTTTATAAAAGAACCTGTATGAAGGGATTTGGATGCATTTAAATGAAATTTTCGTAGAAGTTATGAAAGGGAAAGAGTTGTAAATTGTTTTGGGAATTTATAAATAGCTTTATAAATGGTTCTAAAGCTTATGAATAGTTTATAAATGGTTTAGAAGAGATTTATAAATTATTTTGAAATTGATTGAAAGAAATCTTCAACGGTATTTATGAAAATATTTGTACTTTTGGAATAAGTATATAGATATCTTGATATGAAGGTATAAATTGTTTTCTGGATTTATGATAAATGTTTTATAAAATGACCATGGTGTGAAAAATGTGAGCGTTTGGTTGTTAAAGAGATCGGGGTCAGATATTGTCATACTTTCTGTCAATTTTGAAACCGCTTTAACAACTGTGCACGTGGTGGAGAATCTAGAACGAAGTACGATGGTTTGGCCGAATCTAGAACGAAGTACGATGGTTTGGCGAACACTTTTTATATGAGATATGAACGTAGCCCTAACCCCCCGGGTCAACTTGAGATGACTAAAATAGGAGAAATTGACAGGCTAAGTGAAGTCGCTCCTCCAATCGGACACACTTCTTCGATACCATATCTGTTACTATGTGATTGATTTGGTGGCCACATTCGATTTGATTATGAGAGTGTTGTTTCGAGATGGGTGGTAACTGCGGCTATGCGTTACCACCAGCCCGGAAGTGTAAACGGTAGAATCCTACCCTGGCATTGCCTCGTTGTGCCTTGTCGTATGCCTTATCAAGCCCACTACGTTTTTGATTTGTGTTGTACCTATGGAGTGCTCCCTGATAACCCACCGGTTTGGTGGAGTTTACAGTACTGTATAGATTACAGTACTATAAAAATGTGTTGAGGGGGATATGTGTAACGCCTTAACGCTATTTTAATACTTTACTGGTAGACACTATATATATAGCGTATATTACTATATAGTAAATAGTTTAATGGATCCTTAGAAGTTGGAAATCCCGAACATATCATAAGTTATTGCAGGCATGTTATACACTGGATAGGAGATATAAAATCCCGTAACATCTCTGAAGCCGTTATACTCATTTGTTTATGATTTAACTTAAATAAGATCTTTGAGTTCTGACTCGAGTGTTTTGTCTTTTCATTATGCTCCGGTCAGCCTGAGTTTTTCAGCGTTGAAGACCTTATTTGTGGAGGATGAAGACGGAGTTTAGTATTATATTATTATTATTATTCCACTATATCATGTTGTTTCGCTGCATTATTTATTTATTCCTGCTGTATGTATAACTTTGATATATTGTAAAAGTGTAATCAAATGTTATTTATAAAACAGCTTCATGAACTGTTTATTTGATTATTATAATTTGTCATTCCGCTGTGAGATTCTATGTTTTGTTTTCCTTCTTTTCTCTTATTTTCTTATGTACATCATTAACAATCCTTCCTTTTTAATGGTTTGAGTTGACATGTGTGGTTTATTGTCGATTTAAACCGTCTAAAAAGGTGGGTCGTTATAGTTGGTATTAGAGCGAGGTTTAGCGATAATCTTAACTTTGTGGGGTTTGACTCATTAGAGATTGTGTAGTAATACAGTAAAATGAGTTGTTTGAGCGTATATATATGAGAGAGCGTTTTTGTTAGTGTTATAAAAATGTTTTTATATTATGTTAATTTGTAATGTTTAGTATTTACAAATTCTGGTCAATAAATAGGATGCTATGACATCAATATGGATTTCTAAACACTTAATAGAGTAGACCGACACAATATTGTTTTTGAAATATTTGTATATGAAATAATTTTACCTAGTATTATATTTTGTATATACAAGAATAATTTTATAAGTGGATATAGTTGTATGTGATATGTTTGTTGAGAAGTGAAATTTATCGATATTGATTGCAAAATTGGATTTATAAATAAAATGAATTTAATTGGAAATTTGAGAACTTAAGTTCTGGGGTTTTGAAATTGGTTTGCAAAGATTTTGGAATATAATATTAGAATTATTTGGAAGTATTTTCGGATAAATATTGTCAATGTGATTTGAAAGAAATGATTTAAAAGAATTTTAAAAGAAAATAAGTTTTGTACTACCCTCTTCTGTCGTTGGAAAATGATTTCGGTGATGACTATCGCATCATCGACTTTCATTTTCGAGTTTCAAAATGTGAAGGCCACTGT
This sequence comes from Allium cepa, assembly GCA_030765085.1. NCBI lineage: Eukaryota > Viridiplantae > Streptophyta > Magnoliopsida > Asparagales > Amaryllidaceae > Allium > Allium cepa. The sequence goes on from CM060943.1 coordinate 956,032,995, forward strand.
AGTAGCTTTACAACACATTTTTTGATAAATAAATCTTAATTTTAAATTTCCAAATATGATTGGATATATACAAGCTATGAGTGTGTGTGCGTGTGTGTATTATTTTAAAATGATTTGAAATGTACCCGGTATTTAGTTCCTAAGTTTTCTACAAATTAGGGATTTCAATTATTGTTATGAAATGAAGTCTTAACTATTTTAGTAATTGAAAACATCTAAAATGAGAAATATGAAATTAGGAGCTAAGTGATCAATGAAACTGTAAAAAATTTGGAGATTGCACATTTGTAAATTTAAGGGTAATGAAATTAAGTAGATGTAAATTTTTGAATATTTTTGTTAATTAAAATGAATAAGATAAACTTGTATAATATTCAATTACATTCTCAAAACATATATAGAACTTACGAGAAATGTTTAAAAAGTTGTAATGTTAGATAGAAATATGTAGTAGAATATTATATAAGTAAAACTTAAGTAATGGAAGTGTTCAAATGGAATTATTTATGTAAATAAGAATTTTGATGTACAAGTAATGTTTTAAACATAATTTAATGTTTTTGAAATGCTAATAATTAAAATAGAAGAAAAAAGGGTGAATATCACTTAAGTAAATGATTATAAACTTAAAAAAAAATGCCTGAAATGATTCACAAATAAATTATTATTAAATGATACTGTATATGAAGGAATAAATGTGAGTTTAAAAGTAGAAAGTTAAGTATGAATTTATTCACTAATGATATATTAATATTGAATTGAAATCAAGCTTATAAGTAAATAATAACTGTAAATTAAATTTGCAAAAAAACTTACATAATATTTTGAGAATTGATTTATTGATAATCTAAATAATTTAATGGGAAATAACATATGTAAGTAAATGAATGTAAATTAATGGAAAAATGACGTTGTATGAATGAATGACAATAAATAAAAGATTAAAAAGGAAACCAGTAGAGCAAGCTTAAATAACATTTAAATTCTGTATTGTTGGGCTAATAGGAAGTTTGGGAAAAGATATTCCAAATTGTTTAAGGTTAAATGAATAATCTATTAAGTAATTATTTTAGGCTATTGAGCGTAGGGTACACTTGATAGTTTATTTATCACCCTGTACGATTAAAAGTTTCTAAATTTGAAAAAACCATTAGTTTTGGTTGCTATGGATGTATGATGGATACTTTGATTGCATATAATGGTTGTACTGTTTTGTTTGCATTTGTTTTGTGTTGATTTGCTTTGTTACTAACTGAAACAACTAAAATATTATTCTTTTATATAATTTTAACTCTTTCGATCATATAAGGAAAATATAGGTTTATGGAAGCAATAGCTACTGCTTTTGGTTTCATAAATAAAGTTGTTTGTCCGACAAATAGGTACGTTTTCGGATTACGGTTTTTGGAACGATATTTTATATTTTTTCCATGGTTTGGGATGTTTTGTTATTAAAATATGATACATATACATATATATTGAAATTATTGAAATTATTATTTTTCCTTATTTATCCGTACAAAGGAGACTGTCGAAATTTTTCGTGAATTTAAAGAAATTTTGTGAAAGTGAAATTATTTTCAAACTTTTATTAACCTTAAATCTGAAGATTTTATTGTTTATAAAATGATATATTTTATTTTAAATAGTTAATTATGTAAGTTTAAAGTGTTTATAAATTAATTATTTTGAATAAAAATATATCAGTTTCTTAATTCTTTCTGGTTCCTTTTCGAGGACGAAAAGTTTTGAGTGGGGGAGAGTGTAACGAGCTGTATTTTTTATAATTAAAAATAATAAATTGAATAAGATTTTTGACATTTAATATTGTGAGAAATTAAAATTTATGATCTATTAATGAGAAACAATTAGAATATGATTTAATAATATTGTTTGAATGTTATTGACAATTATTTTAGTTATTTCAATCAGTTGAAATTATTGTAACGTTAATATAGTCATAACTGTAAATAAGGAATTAAATTGGTAATTAATGGAATTAATGAATATGAAGTACTATAGCTAATATGGTAAACGATGATAACTGTAGAATAGTAGTATAATAAAATGTAAACTTATGTTAATTATATTCATAAGATAATAGTGGTTTAATAATAGGAGTGTAAATCAAAATAAAAGAATTTGATTGAAATTAAAATATAACTAACTGGTTTTGTTACAGTTGTAATTGAATGCTGAAATTAATGTAACATTTAAACCTTGGAATTAACATGGAAAATTTAAGTTTAAAGGATTATATGTATGTCTATGTAATCAAGATTGATGAAATTGTTAACCTTTAATCTAGAATTTAAAAGTGATTAAATTGATTTTTAATTAATAATTTATTTAATTAATGTGAAAATAACCATTTTGGCTACTATCTCGGATTTCGACGAAACCATTTTCATCGGATCCATAACAGTGAATTATTATAAGATTTCAAATTTCGTAGTGATCGGACGTATCGTTTGATCGTGCGGACTCGAAACCCGTAGAAATCAATTAAAAGAATTTAAATGAATATAATTTGATTTTAAATTCTAACATCTTTATACAATGGAATTTGGATTTGAATTTAGTTCCATTGAATTTAAAAATATCGAAAAATTATATTTCGTTATATTGGACGACATATTTTCGTTTCGGTGACGGAACGGACTTTAAGGGTTCGCGTAATCGTTTCGACCAATTCGATCCATACCATCCATTCTTGTCCATTCGTTTTCTCTCTCTCTGCCTGTATATAGGCTGTTATAAATCCTAGTAGCCTTTTATTTTCTATTGTCTATACGTACTTTCTTTCTCGTCTCCTCTTTCCAATGACAAACAACCGAAACCCTAATTTCTATTTCAAAATCAATTTTGAAATTCGAACTCCTCAAACTATGCCATATAATATAACTTAGAAAGCTCTCGATGAGCGTAATCTACTGGTGTAATTAGTTTTTTGAATAGAGGTTAGGTTTGGCCAAAAATCATTAGTTTAGTTTTGGCCGTTCATATTAGGTTTCCGATTTCAACGGTGGATCGTCGATTTTAGAACGATTAGAAGGTATAGGCTTGTAGAGATCATCTGTCACGATCAACTTTTTCGTACAGTTCGAACTGACACTTTGCCACACTTGTCCAGTCAAAATTGAACAGAAAGGCGGATAGTAAGAAAAAGGAAGTAGAAAGAAGGTAGAAAGAAGATAGAAAGAAAACCAAATAACACAGAATCTCATAGCGGAAACGAATAATATATAATGTAGAACAAATCATTACATAAAAAAAACTGTAATTAATATATATAGGGGCATAAATCAGAGTATACCAACCTATACAACACAGACAGTTATAACACATGTCCTTACAATTGTTGAAAACACAACTAAATGCAATGGAAAAATAATCATCTACGTGAATACATCTCTAGGCCTCCAGCTCCTTTCCCTGAAGTTCCAATCTTCCAGCTAAACCTGGGAATATGCTCGGTATGACCCGAGCATATAAGAAAAACCACACCCGAGTCATTGCACTATTCCTACTACATCCGTTTTGGAATCGTCCTTAGGATTAGTAGCGATTAGCCTTTGCACTTCAATGCTCCATCTTCAATTCCGTGCACTTGTCTTCATTTCTAAAATGTATTCGTTGGATCGAAGTGGTGTTCGGATAACTTATCCGATCTCGATCTCTTCGAAACAACGTTCGATAATTTCGGAAAACTCAACCCCGGTTCTTTAGGAAATAAACAAATGAAAATAAGATCGAAGATCATCTCCTAGGCATTAGTGGACGGATTTCCTTATAATCGTCCTAGAAGAATGAAACAAGTTTATACGTACGGTATAGCACCTCGAACGGTAACTGTACCATATAATTCCCGTGTTTCTCCTAGATATTTCCAAAGTTATGTTTTGGTCCAGATTGGGTAGTCGGTTATTTGACTATCAAATTAACAATCATTCAATCAATGATTCCATTTCCCACTGAAAACACTAAGCCTTATTTAATTTAAAATTTAATTAAACTAAATATCTTTATCTAAAGGTTGTGTACTTATTTCACTGGAAGTATATTAACAGACCGTTTTCTTTAATATTATTTGGAAACCATTTTAAATAAATATGGAAAGTAATCTGCAATATCAACCATGGATTCACCGGTCGATGATTTACGTCGCTATCCCAGAGAAATCCAAACTTAACTGCAGGCAATTTCTGCCTCCGATTACGCGATGAAAGTGTACCATTTACTTTCCAAAGACTTTATTTAATAATTATCTCGAAATAGTACTTATAAAGTTTCAACATGAATTTCCCAAGTTTAATTTAAAAAAATTACTCTTTTATAAAAGGTAAATCAAAATTAACATTTAAACAAATTATCTTGAAATAAGATATTTTAACATTATCTAACCTTTAAGTAATAATTAACCTTAAAAAATCACTATAAAATAACTTTAATTAATAATTAAATATACTTTAAACAACTTAAATAATTAATTGCTTTGAACCAATAATTAAATACTTTTAAATAATTTTTAAGAATAATAAAATAATTAACTTTAAACCGTTATCAAAAATATTTATTAATTGTCTTTAAAATATCATTAATAAATATTAACAATCCTTACAAAAATTTTGGTTCAAAACTCAACTTCAAAATTTGGAAAAGGCTCTTAATTTCAATGGTACTTAATCGAGTTACCATTCATTCCATAACAATCCAGAATAACAGATACTGATATTCATACCAATCTATTTTTAACAATCAATCCAACATCATATTGCCCAATATAATTATCAGGATAATAAATAGATATCCGTACAAATATAATAGCAGAACAAGGTTTTATTTCTGCTAGTCAATGTCAAAAAACACACATATCTAGGTATAGCGGCAGAACGGTGATTTATCCTGCTAACAGGGGTCCAATTCAATATAAAGGCGGAACGATGTTTTATTCCACTAAACAGATGTCAAATCATTGTAATTGACTCAAATTAACTCATCTTTATTTTTATTTGGCAAATAACCTCAATATACAGGTATATAAGTTTAAAAATGGTATTTGTTTTAAATTGATTACTTAAAACTTTGTTCGTTTCAAATTGCTATCAATTTTCACTTAGTCAAACTTGACAACATATTTCACGATGACACATTGTTCGTCGATACTAATCCATTGCAACGAATCTCGTGTAAAATCAGATAGTATGAAGGAGTTATGGCATTTTTAAATTTGCAAACAAATAAATATTAGTCAACATTTATATTTTAAAACCCCCCTCCATCTTCCTTGGCCGAAATCACCGTTCATATTTTTGTTTTTATTGTTGTTGCCAGGGCCGAAGCCCGCTTTTTTTTATATATTTTAACTTGGCCGAAGCCCGGATCAAAACTAAGTAAAACATTCCTCTCCTCTTCCCTTTTCCCTTCCTTTCCTCTTTATGTCGAGCTCTTTCTTGCTTCCAATTCTAATTCAAAATCCAAGAACCCAAGACCAAGTTCCCAAATCCTCGATCCACTTCACCTCGCACTCGAGACCAACCCAAATTTTTGTAACCTACTCCTCACACATGCCTTGAGAACCTCAACCTTCTTCCTTCCCAGCCTTGCTGCCATGGACAAACACATACGCATGGTGCGCGTGTACACCCATTTCGATGACTAATCCATCACTGTGACCACTCGAACTCCCTCTACTCTGGCTCGCTAACTTCCTCACTGCCTGGCCATCACTACAATACCCTCGATCATAGATTGAGCCTTCCATCGCAACCAACCGAGAAACCATGCCATAAATTTTTCGAACTGCTCTTTCCTTACACCACTAATACACTAGCCGCCGCCGCCATTCGAATGCTCACCCACGCCGCCTCCTTCCTATCAAATTCAGAACATCCAATCATACCCTACCTCCCAAAACGATCACGCCTAGAGCCTCCTCAAACAATTTCCAAAACACTAAAACTTCCCACCGCTACAACCCTACGCCACTAGAAAGAATTTCCCACGGTCGAAGTGTCCCCCTCGACCCCACGGTCATCCCGAAAACAACGACCCGCCGCATCGACCACCCAAGATCCATAAATAAATTATTTTATGGAAAACGTTCAACATAGAAATTCTCTTAACCTAGTGACTCTAAAATCATGATTTCTCTCCTTTAGAACCTCCACATCGGGTCCTTCCATTTCCCTAGGTTCAACATCATTATTCGAAACCCATACCATCTCCGGGCTTGGTTCCCTCCGATTGTTATCCCTATCTGTAACTGGCTCGTTTTCAACCTCGCCCATTTCCCAGATGGCAGCATCATCATTTTCCAATTCGGGCTCTTCTTCTGCTTCAAATTCCTCTTCTTCCTCCCTGAGTTCCTCCTCTTCATCCTTGAATTCTTCGTCTTCATCTTCGAATTCCTCTTCTTCCTCCTCGAATTTCTCTTCATCTCCTAGCTCGGGCTCCTTTTCATGATGCGATGGCTGCTCGATAGGCGCTATTTCCTCCTCTAACTCCTCCTCATATATCGATGGCTCATTAAGATCCTTTAAAATCCTATTAGCTAAGTCATGATCGCCAGCTCTCTTAGCCTTCGAAAGCACTCCGATTCGGATGACACTACAGGTTCTCTACAACCAATTAACAATACCAAAGAATGAGATCCTAAGGTTTTAGGAATTTACATAAGCTAAAGAGTATATATAGGTACTGTAACGACCCAGAATTTTAATTAATTTAAATTTGAATATTTAATTAATTTTAAATATTAATAAGTGAATTTATAAGTCGAATAAATTTTTATTTGAATTATTGGATTTAATTGGATAATTAAATCGATAATTTAATATGTTAAATTATGGAAATAATTGAAAATAGGGTTAAATATGATTGAAAATGATTTGTAAAATTTTATTTTATCATATTGGAGTTAGAATGATATTTTAGAACTTTTAAATCGAATTAAAAGTTAATTTGTGAAAATTGAATATTTTAATATTTAATAATCGACTGTAAAATAGTCAATTTTTGAACAGTCTCAGAATTGAACGAAACCAGTTCCATTGGATCCGTAATAGTTAGTTATTACCGGATTTCAATTTTCGTGTCAATCGGAGTTATCGTTTGATCGTGGCAGCTCGAAACGCATCGAATTATTTTTAATATTAATTTGGCGAGTTAAAATAGCCATTTTTCAAACTATCTCGGATTTCGACGAAACCAGTTTCATCGGATCCGTAATGTGATATTATTGTAAGGTTTCAAATTTCAAGTCAATTGGATTTACCGTTTGTCCGGTACGAATTAAAACGCCTAGAAATCGATTTAAATCGGTTTAATTTAAATTGAGCGTTTGCAGCCATAACTCGCACAGATGTCCGAATTAGCTTTCGAAACCTGTTCCATTGTGTCCGGAACGCGGGGAAAACCTTAGAAACGCTGGTTACGGCGCGTAAATCGGAGTTCGGAATTTCCGGGATGAATAGTGTTTCGTCGGTTCCTTATAAATAGCCCACCATTCACAAATAAAAAAAAAAGAAATTAACCTAACCCTAAACGTTGCAGCCGCCTCCTCTATTTCAAAGGCCAGAATTTGCCAAACTTCTTCTCTCTAGATCTTCCAATCCGTGCAACGATTCAAGAATCTTTCAACTAGAAACTCGTAGAGCACGTCGCGAACTACCTATCCAACGGTCATGATCGTTTCTAGTGCTCCGGATTGGCGACAAATCTCGCTCAAAGGCCTGGAGTTCGGCCTCGAACTGCGTGCTACAGGGATGGCCGAGTATCAAGCCACTTGGGCCGAGCATGAGGTGGAGCGAGGCGGTTCGAATGAGGGGTGTGTGATGAAGTTTACTCGAGCGAGGAGGGAGCAAGAATTAACCCTAGTTTTGGGCTTAGTGGGTTCATGTGCGTGTATAGTTACTGGAGAGGGAGTGAACGTGGGGGAGAAGAGGGGAGGGTGCGGCCCTGATGCAGGCCAGTGGAAATGAAGGGCTAGGATTTGATTAAGGTTTAAAATTTATTAGTTAATGTTGTAATTATTATATAAAAATTTGTGTAAACTTCAAAAATCAATAACTTTTTCATACGAGGTCGAAAAAATGCAAACTCAGTTGCGTTGGAATCGTATGGACGAGCACTACGCGATGGAGTTGGTTTGGAGTCGTTTGGAGTTAGTGAGAATTTTGGGTAAAATTAAACGTCCGTTTAATTTTATTCGAAATAAATCGCTAAAACGGAAATTAAAACCAAGGTGAGAACTTCTCACTCAATCGAATCGGTTTCGATTTTATTTTAAATAGTTAGATTTAAAATATTTGAATGCATGTTTGAATGATGATTGATATCTATTGATTTCTAAAATAGACATTATACGCCGTTAGTAAGCGGATGTTATTTAATAAAAACATATACCGCGAATATTTCATAAACAGTGAAATTGGTATTATAAATAATATCAATATATATATATTGGCATATGTATATATTGCAGTTGTTGATTTCCCGCATTTTATTTTTAGCGGATGAGACCCTATTACGCCGTTATTAAGCGGATAATATTTAATAGAAACATATACCGCGATAATTTCGTACTGGAGCGGAATTGGTATTGTGCTAATGTTTTTGGATGCAGGAAAACAGGTTGGAGGGATCCAACTGGATTCCTCAACAGTTTTTATTTGATTTCAGATATTTTAATATTTGATGGATTTTCATATTGATATATGATATCGTTGTAGTCGTGATTGACTATTTGGTGTGTAGCATCATTGGACCCAGATTTTGGGATTTTAAAATGATTTTAAAGCGATTTTTGAAAATATACTATATTTTTGGAATCGATCTATTTTAAATAAATAAACGATATAATTTTTAATGTTATAAAAATTATGGTTTTTGTGAAATATAGTTAAAAGCTGATTTTTGAGAAATGTGAATTAATGATTTTTATAAAATAGTTTAAATTGGATTTTTGAACATATTATAAAAGTTTAAATATAGGATTTATAAAATTTGATTATTTTATAAATCAAGAGAATGGTGAAATTATAAAGGAAATTAAAGACGTTTTAAAATAATAATATAAATTGATTTATATTAAGAGATTTATAAATGGATATTTATAAATTGAAATATTGACATTATAAAATGAGTTTTTATAAGTGTTTGAATGAAGTGAAAATGAATTTCATAAATGAATGAAATTTATAGAATTATAAACGGTGAAGTGATAAATGGAATTTTATAAGCAGTAGGTTTATAAAATTTGTAAAGTTATTAAAAGAATGGTTGTGGATAAATTAATGAATCTTATAAGTTATAAGATTTATAATTTTGAAGTTTAAAGGAACGATTTTTGTAAAATAATCGTTTTATAAGCACTTAACTTATAATATGAACTTTTAGTTTATAATTGAGTTATAAACTGGAATAGGTTAATAAAGGAATTTATAAAAAGGAAGTTTTTATAAATAAAGAGAAATGGAATTTATAAACGTAGTTTTATAAATCCGCAAACAACTTATTTTGATAAGTTAATTGTCATAACTTATTTAATGGAGTTATATTCACATTTTTGAATAGTGAATAATCCTTTGAATTGAAATGAATAAAAGGATGAAATTTGTTAACGAAGTTTATTCACGTTTTTAAATAGTGAATAATACGTTAAAGAAATTGTTTTGAATATGAATGTTTTAAATAGAATTAAAACGATCTAACGATGTTTTAAAATGTGTTGAGATTCGAAACCATGGATTTCAACATTTATTGTTGAAATAGATGTTTCGAGAAATAAAAGGAAATGGTGGACTATAACACTGTTGTTATAGTAAATGATTTCCGAATGGAAATGTTTTTGTATAGTATTGGGATTTATATATCTATTTTTATTCCGAATCCCTATACTAGTGATTTTGGGTTGTCGTAACGATGTTTTACGTAACATTCGTTTTGGCCCAAATAAATATTTTAAAGTAAATGATTTCCTTAAAGAATGAAATATATACTTAATTCGATTTAAGTATATGGAATATTTTCCAAGTTTGAAAATAAATAAAATTTGTGAATTACTTATGAATAAATAAGTATGGAAATGTTTTTCCAATGAGAAATGAAACGTTTTGAGAATTTATCTTTTTGAAGATAAATTGAAAATGGATAATTGAAATCGTATATGCATGGATATTTTGAAATATAAATTCATTATGGAATTTATAAATGAAAAGTGGAATTTGTTTGAAAATAAATATTAATTTATTTTTGAGGTGTTGAAATTATATATCTTGTAAAGATATTTTGGAAAATAAATAATTTGGAAAATTATTTGGAAACTGGTGATGTGTGCATATCCATTGATAGTCCAATAGCCGACTATCAATATTTCCCTTTAAATGGGTATATGATGTGATTTGATTGAATTTGAATGTCACACTTATTTTTGAATAAGCGCTCACTATTCGGGTTAACCGGGAAAGGACCATGGGGTCGTATAACCCATTCCGAATATGTGATACGTCGTTGTGAATTGCATTTGAAGATCGGTGTCGAAGACCGGATATTTGCGAAAGCGATAGGATGACCTGTCGATTGTCTCTGCACTGAGTTGCAACGGTATAGAGACTCCCTAAGTGATGGGGAATCCGATCAGGATTGTGGATATCCGGATTGCAAGTACTTCTTTGTAAGTGCCTTCGGTTCTGTTCGATCCCGTAACAGACTTGTATGGATTGTATGTCTGACATTACAAGTTGAGATATAAAGCCGATTTCTTTCAAATATATTTATGTTGGTGGCGGAAAATTTATTCTTTTTGCTTAACACCCTTCTCTGAGACGTATGAGCTCAGAGGTTATATAGTTGAAGTTATCAGCGATATATTCCCAATTTGGTAATGTGACATGCTGAGTGATGCTGAAATGATCGTTGTGTTGATTATTTATGATAGGATCATTTGTTTGATCGTCTATCTTGGTGATCATTGTGTTGATCATTTGTTGACCCAAAGCATGGCTTTTGTATAAAGTACGTTTTTGTGGACGTGAATTCGTCGAGCCTCACATCCCGGAAATGGTCAAAACAGGAAAGATGCGGCAAGGTTATGAGGGGTAGCTCCCTTTAGGGTATGTGCATTTCCTTCTGGAAAGGGTGGTATCATGGTATGGAGCCCAGATACTTACTCATGTTGATACACTATATTTATTACTGTGTGGTGTTGTTGGTGACGAGCGCTCGGTTAAAGGTCCAATGGGACCGGGGGATGCCATATTCGTGTAGTAGTTACCTAGTGATAAAGGTAACCCGGCCTTGTGTTGGCAGAGAGCTGGTTAAGTTCTCGGGGACGTCCAGCCAGAGGCGTTTCCATGTGGCAATGGGAAGTTCCTTGGCCTGACCATTTGTTGGAAATCCAAAGAAACAATACGAAACTTGTACGGTTTTAGTTGTATAACCTGCTATGGAATGTGGCGGTAACCTGCTATTGAACATAGTAGCTATAGTAGGCATAAGTGCGGAATGTCTATGCTGGCTAAGATTTATATCTTTATTTTTGAAATGATTTTCCTATACTATGCACTAGTAATAATATCAAATGTTATTTTAAATGCGTATCAAGCATCTTTGACTATCATAAGGAGAAATCTCCTCCGATTCTGCGTTTGCATGTGTGTGTGCGGGAGGCCTTATGGTAGTCTCATTTTTAAAAGCATTGCGAATTGAATTTAAAATATTCTTCTATTTTGATTTTAAAGTAAATAAACTGTTTTGAGTTCTCACACCAGTCACATGACTGACTTGGAGTTTATTGTTTTCCTTCCTAAACTCTGGGTGCCCACCAATTTTCCACACGGGCAGTTAAGAGTTAAGGTTTATCAGGATATTCTGGATATTCAGGAGTTGCTGGAGGCAAGCTGGATGGCATGGCATATTACTTATATAGTATTTCTTTTTCCGCTGTTTGTTTGATGTTGTATACTCTGATGATATGATGTAATGAAATGTAATGTAATAACTGATATAGTTCTTTGTTTAAAGATTATTCATTTATTATTATATGTTGTTCCGCTGCGAATTGTGAGATTCTGTTGTTGTTCTGTTGTTTCCTTTCTCTTTCCGTTCTATTTTAAAATTTCCTATTTTCTTTTCTATGTTTTCTATTCTCTATTTTCTCTCTTCTTCCCTCTTCTTCTTTTTCTAAATTCTTTTTAAAACCCCCTAACTATTCGGTTTTTCGGCAACGAAAATCCGCAAGCGTTACAGGTACATACTTCAAATAACTCTTCTTTTAAATTACTATCACTTTAAAACATTACTTAAGCAATACCAAAATCATTTTTCCTCAAAAATTTGTTTAAATTTTTTTCCAAAATCACTGGAGTTTTTTAAATGTCAAACATCTCCTTTTATAAATCAATTATTATAAAAATTGCTTTTATCTATGAAAAATTTTCCTAAAATATTTATTTTCAAATATTTAAATTCCTTTAATAAAAAAAATTTACCCCAAATTTCAATTTTTCCAAGGCTTCAATCTACAAGACCCAGATTCTAAGGAAATACTCAGGTCAGAAGGTCAGGCAATAGAAGATACTCAAAACTAGATGGCTATGACCACTCAAATCTTAGATGATAAAATATTATCATCACTTATCAAACAACCCCTAAAAATACAATATATTGAAAATCATTTCCTTTTATATATAAATTATTCTGGGTAAAACCATTTCATTTACCCACTTAAAACAATATTGTGTCCGTTGGCCTTGTTCAAGTGTTTAGAGATCCTTATCAATAACGTTTGCTACTCGTATTGACCATAATCCATAAGCCACTCAACAGATCAATTAACACAATATAAAACATTTTATATCACCAACAAATACACACTCTAGTATGAACACACACACACACACACACACACACTCAAACACATTCTAGGATACTACTGACCCTATCTCTAACGAGCAACCCCACCAAAGCTTGGGTATTCGCTAAACCTTGGCTCTAATGCCATGATGTCACGACCCACTCTTTCATACAGTTCGAACTGATATTTTCCCATACTTGTCCAGTCCAAATTGAATAGAAAGGCGGATAGTAAGAAAAAGGAAGTTGAAAGAAGGTAGAAAGAAGATAGAAAAAAACTAAACAACACAAAATCTTACAGCGGAAACGAATAATCTATAATATAGAACAAATCTTTTCATAAAACAAAATCTGTATTTAATACTTATGCATACATAAATCAGAGTATACCAACCTATGCAGCACAGACAGTTATAACACCTGTCCTTACAATTGCTGATAAACACAACTAAATGCAATAAAAAAATTACCATCTATGTGAATACGTCTCTGGGCCTCCATCTTCTTTCCCTGAAGTTTCAATCTTCCAGCTAAACCTGGAAATATGCTCTGTCTGACCTGAGCATATAGGAAAAACCACGCCCGGGTTAGTCTGGTAAAACTAGCATGAGAATTTAAAACACAAGGAATTTTATTCATTTTAACTTTCAAATCCTTTTGAAATCAAGGGTATCCCGTAAGACCATGCCGCACATAAACATGACAGGTTTTTCCCTTACGGTAACCAAAACCCTTCTATTGAAAACCCAATGATATTATAATAGTGTTTAGAGGTCAAAGTAAAAAATAGAAATAGCTGAAATGCTTGCACCTCACATTCCGACATAGTTGGGCACAATCAAAACCACACGATGCTTATTGGAGAATGGATTCCATATAATGACTAGGGACTGGGGCACCACCTATCACAGTACATGTCTAGAAAAATGTACCGAGAACCTCGCCGGGATGCTCTGCAACACAAGACTGGTTCTACCTCTATCTTGGATAGTACTGAATATGCTATTAACCTGAGTGTTCCCACCCTTTTTGAGTTCATTCGCGCACCGTAGTAATAATATCCGAGGCTATCTAGAAAGGTGATAAACATACCCTAATTAGGTGCGACTAACTTAGCCCTTCTACATCTCCCCTAATTTTCAGTCACTCCCAATGGATGGGAGTTGAGACTACGATTACCTTTTTAAGGAAATTGCACTTAGAAGGATAATTGTCCTCCAATGACAATGTACTGATAGCATTCATCCATACAAGTCCGTTCTAGGTCTGAACAAAACCGAAGGCACTATTCCTACTACTTCCATTTTGGAATCATTCTTAGGATTAGTTGCGATTAGCCCTTGTACTTCAATGCTCCATCTTCAATTCCATTCTCTTGTCTTCATTCCGAAAATGTATTCGTTAGATCGAAGTGGTGTTCGGATAACTTATCTGATCTCGATATCTTTGAAACAACGTCTGACAATTTTGGTAAACTCAACCCCGGTTCTTTTGGAAATAAACAGATGAAAATAAGATCAGAGATCGTCTTCTAACCGTTGGTGGACGGATTTCCTTAAAATCATCCTAGGAGAACGAAACGAGTTTATACGTACGGTATAGCGCCTCGAACGGTAACTGTACCATATAATTCCTGCGTTTCTCCTAGATATTTCCAAAGTTAAGTTTTGGTCCAGATTGGATAGTCGGTCATTTAACTATCAAATAAACAATCATTCAATCAAAGATTCCATTTCCTTTCCCACTGAAAATACTAAGCTTTATTTAATTTAGAATTTATTTAAATTAAATCTCTTTATCAAAAGGTATATACTTATTTCACTAGATTAAGTATATTCACAAACCGTTTCTTTAATAATATTTGAAAACTCTTTTAAATAAATACGAAAAGTACTCTACGGTATCAACCATGGATTCACAGCTCGATGATTTACATCTCTATCCCAGAGAAATCCAAACTTAACTGCAGGCAATCTCTGCCTCCGATTACGCCATGAAAGTATACCATTTACTTCCTGAAGACTTTATTTACTAATTATCTCAAAATAATACTTATAAAGTTTCAATATGAATTTCCCAAGTTTAACTTAAGAAAATTACACTTTTATAAAAGGTAAATTATAATTCATATTTAAACAAATTATCTTGAAAAAAGATACCTTAATATTATTTAACCCTTAAGTAATAATTAACCTTAAACAATCACTATCAAAAAACTTTAATTAATAATTAAATATACTTTAAACAACTTAAATAATTATTTGCTTTGAAACAATAACTAAATACTTTTTAAATAATTTTTAGAATAATAAATAATTAACTTTAAACCATTATCAAAATATTTATTAATTGTATTTAAAATATCATTCATATATATTAATTATCTTTAAAACAATTTTAGTTAAAAACTCAACTTTCGAAAAGGATCTTAATTTCAATGGTACTAATCGAGTTACAATTCATTCCATAACAGCCCAGAATAACAAATACGGATATTCATATTAATCTATTTTTAAAAATCAATCCAGCATCATATTGCCCAATATAATTATCAGGATGATATATAGATGTTTGTACAAATATAATTGCAGTATAGGGTTTTATTTCTGCTAGTCAATTTCCAAAAACACATATATTTAGGTATAGTGGCAGAACAGTGATTTATCCTGCCAACAGGTGTCCAATTTAATATAATTAGCAGAACAATGTTTTTACAGATGTCAAATCATCGTAATTAGCTCAACTTAACTGATCTTTATTTTTACATGGAAAATAACCTCAATATACGAATCATATAAATTTAAACAATGGTATTTATTTTAAATTGATTACTTAAAACTTTGTCCATTTCAAATTGCTATAATTTTCACTTAGTCAAAGTTGACAACATATTTCACGACGACGTAGTGTTTGTCGGTACGAATCCTTTGCAACGAATCTCGCGTAAAACAGGATCGTATGAAGGAGTTAAGACATTTTTAAATTTGCAAACATATAAACATAATTCAACATTTATATTTTAAAACACTCCCTCCAACTTCCTAGGCCAAAACCGTCCTTTATATTTCTATTTTTATTGCTATTACTAGGGCCGAAGCCCGCTCTCCATTTTTTTATTTAAACATGTCCGAAGCCCGGATCTAAACTAAGAAAAACATTCCTCTCCATTCCACTTTCCCTTCCTTTCCTTTTTACTATTAGCTTTTTCTTGCTTCCAATTCCAATACAAAATCCACGAACCCAAAACCAAGTTTCCAAATCCTCGATCCACTTCCACCTCGCACTCGAGACTAATCCAGATTTTCGTACTCACACACGCCTTGAGAACCCCAACCTTCTGCCTTCCCAGCCCTACCGCCATGGGCAAACACGTACACATGTTGCATGTGTACACCTATTTCAATGGCTAATCCATCACCGTGAACACTTGAACTCCCTTCACTCCGGCTCACTAACTTCCTCACCGCTTGGCCATCCTCCAACGCCCTCGATCAAAGATCAAGCCTTCCACCGCAACTAGCCGAGAAACCCGTTCCACAAATTTTTTTGAACTGCTCTTGCCTTACGCCACTGATTCACTCGCTGCCACCACCATTCAAAAGCTCACCCACACCACATCCATCCTACCAAAATTCAAAACGTCCAGTCATACCCTTCCTCCCAAAAATGGTCGCACCCAGAGCCTCCTCAAATAATTTCCAAAACCCTAAAACCTCCCATTGCTACAATCCTACACCACTAGAAAGAAATTCCCATGGTCGAAATGTCCCCCTTGACCCCACGGTCATCCCGAACACAATGGCCCGCTGCCCCGGTCACCCAATGTCCAAAAATTAATCTTATGGGAAAAACGATCAACATAGAAATTCTCTTAATCTAGTGACTTCAAAATCATGATTTCTACACCAAAAATCCTAATTAGGTATGACAAACATGATTATGAACTCAAATCATGAATTTAAACATATTGAAATTTGTCAAGAAATGTGTTGCCTATTGTGTTATTACAATTTCCTACAACTTATAAAACGATTGGTCTTAAAACTAATTTTCATGTAATCTACTCTCAAATACGAACATTTTATTTGTTTGCACCATCGGCTAATTCGGAATGAAACGAGAGAGAATGATTTTTAAAATCACCATATTTATAAAGTTTGAACTCTGTTAACTTTTTACAGAGGAAAATTATCACTTCCTGGCATTTCAAATTAAGTTTCTCACATTAAACATTTGAATCCTCTTGAAATCTTCTGCTTGTTCTTTAGTTGATCTGAAATCTCGAAATGTTGCCTTGATTTCTTATCTTGCTTGGATTTCTAAGAGAATGGGATGCTTTCTTTTATAGAACTTTTGTTTTACAGGACTTTTGTTTTATAGTGATTTTATATTTTGTTTACAGGCTTTTGAATATGGAGCTACACACAATTTCAGGTCTATATATATTCTTATTTGCAAGACACCGATGTATATGTATAACATTTTTTATAGGTTGCTGTACAATATTTTTTACAGTTATGGATGGAAAAGAATTTTAGTGATTTTTAATTGATATTTAGTTTGAGATTTGGAACGAATTTAAAATAATATTTTTAATCTTTCTCTATTTAGACCGACAAGCACTTATGTGTGTATGTATGTATGTATGTGTGTATATATATATATATATATATATATTTGTTCTTCTCCCTTTTTGCTTATTTAATTTTTTTAATTTTGTTATTTACTTAGTTAAACTCCTTTGGATTTTAATATTCTTTCATATTGAAAACAAGACGTAAAGGGGCTTTTAAATAAACAACTTTTAGTCTTCATATATATACACACTTCTTTTAAAATATATAACTCAAAGAAATTGAAAATTTTGCTATTTCATTTTTAAATAAACCAACATTTTGTTGACACTTTTCTTTTAAAGAAAAACGTACAATTCAAAGCAAATGAAATCTTTGCTATTTCGTTTTCAGAAGTGTGAAATGTCATTTTTGTCAAATACCATTTTATAAGAGATTTCCTTTATAAAGTGATTTTATAATTTTTTCTCATATTCATCATATAATATTTGCATATCTATTTCTTGTTTCATTTTTCAATATATACGTATATTATTCTTAATATACTATGTTTACTTGTTTATAAATACTATACTTTCCTTTTTGACCTTATATACACACACACATCCTTGCTAACTTATATGTATATAGGAAAATCCAATTTTGAACTATTTGTAATTAAAATACCTTATATTATTCATAGGCTAAAATCATTTCTGTTTAAAATATACTTTTCTTACTCCTTTATAATTATTTGCTATGAATTTGTTTTCCAAACTACATATACATATATTTATATATATAAATTCTGATGTCCTGAACATATAAGAATTCCTAATTGAATCAATTTTCTATTTTATAAATAAAGTCTGGAGATTCAAAATATTACCTTGGTTTAAGACCATATATTATTACCAGTTATCATTTAACAGTGGTTTTATTTTGGTTAAAATAACATATTATTGAATATTAAAAATTAATATTCAAAACTCAAGACGATAAAAATTCCGGGTCATTACATTCCTCCCCCCTCAAAAGAATTTCATCCCCAAAATTTTCGTAACCAGGCTAGTAAACATAATTAACCGAATTTTAATTTATCAACGAATTTATAAACAACCATATCACACAAGTTCAGTGTGTATATATATATGTATGTATGTGTATATATATATATATATATACGTATCCCAAAATATTAGTCATACAGTATCAACTAAGATACTCTTACAACTATAGTCACCACATACGTATACATATCCAGGAGATATTTATAACCACTAGTCAGTTATAAACATATACCCATACCAGCCACCTACTAAGATAATTCACTGGCCTATGATCTAACAAACACGACGTATACAGGCTACTAATATATACTAATAGAGTATAAACTACCAAGAGACCACTCAACCCAAACAAACACTCAGACTGTACTCTCTCTATCAAAGTCCTTTGAAAATCATTCCCTTTTATATATAAATTATTCTATGTAAAATCATTTCATTTACCCAATTAAAACAATATTGTGTCCGGTGTCCTTGTTTAAGTGTTTAGTGATCCATATCAGTAACTTTATCTACTTGTACTGACCAAAATCCATAAGCCACTCAATAAATCAATTAACACAATATAGAACATTTTATATCACTAACAAATACACACTCTATTATACACACACACACTTAAACTCATTCTAGGGTACTACCGACCCTATCTCTAATGAGCAAGCCCACCAAATCCTAGGTAATTGCTTAACCTTGGCTTTGATACCATGATGTCAAGACCTACTTTTCCGTATAGTTCGCACTGACAATTTTCCATACTTGTCCAGTCCAAATTGAACAGAAAGGAAGATAGTAAGAAAAAGAAAGTAGAAAGAAGGTGGAAAGAAGATAGAAAGAAAACCAAACAACACAAAATCTCACAGTGGAAACGAATAATCTATAATATAGAACAAATCTTTACATAAAATAAAAACTGTATTTAATATTTATACTGACATAAATCAGAGTATACCAACCTATACAGCACGAACAGTTATAACACATGTCCTTACAATTTCTGTTAAACACAACTAAATGCAACGGAAAAATAATCATCTATGTGAATACGTCTCTAGGCCTCCAGCTCCTTTCCCTGATGTTCCAATCTTTCAGCTAAACCTGGAAATATGATCAGTCTGACCCAAGCATATAAGAAAAATCACGCCTTGGTCAGTTTAGTAAAACCAGCGTGAGAATTCAAAACACAAGGAATTTTATTCATTTTAACTTTCAAAACCTTTTGAAATTAAAGATATCTCGTAAGACCACTCCACACATAAACATGACAGGTTTTTCCCTTACGATAACCAAAACCTTTTATAGAAAATCCAATGATATTATAATAGTGTCTAGAGGTCAAAGTAAAATATAGAAATAGCTGAAATGCTTGCACTCACATTCAAACATAGTTAGACACAATCAAAACTGTATGGCCCTTATTGGAGAATGGATTCCATACAATGACTAGGCACCAGGGTACCACCTATCATAGTACTTGTCTAGAAAACTGTACCGAGGAGCTCGCCAGGATCCCCTACAACACAAGACCAGTTCTGTCCCTAACCTGGATAGTACCGAATATGCTATCACCACGGATGTTCTTACCCTTTCCGAGTTCTTCCGTGCACTATAGTAATAATATCCAAGTGTATCTAGAAAAGTGATAAACATACCCTAATTGAGTGCGACCAACTTAGCCTTGCTGCATCTCCCCAGATTTTCAGTCGTTCCCAGCTGATGAGGCTTGAGGGTACGATTACCTTTTTAAGGAAATTGCACTTAGAATGCTCATCGTGCTCTAATGACAATGTACTGATAGCATTCATCCTTGCAAGTCTGTTCTACGTCTAAACGAAACTAAAGGCATTATTCCTACTACATCTATTTTGGAATCATCCTCGAGATTAGTAGCGATTATCCCTTGCACTTCAATGCTCCATCTTCGATTCCATGCACTTGTCTTAATTTCGAGAATGTATTTGTTGGATAGAAATGGTGCTCGGATAACTTATCCGATCCCCGTCTCTTCGAAACAACGTCCGATAACTCTGGTAAACTCAACCCTGGTACTTTAGGAAATAAACTGACAAAAATAAGATGGGAGATCATCTCCTAACTGTTAGTGGACAGATTTCCTTATAATTGTCCTAGAAGAGTGAAATGAGTTTAGACGTACGGTATAGCACCTCGAACGGTAACTGTACCATATAATTCCGTATTTTTTCAAGATATTTCCGAAGTTACGTTTTGGTCCAGACTGGTTGGTCGGTTATTTAATTATCAAATAAACAATCATTCAATCAAAGATTCCATTTTCCATTGAAAACACTAAGCCTTGTTTAATATAAAATTAAATTAAATTAAATCTCTTTATCAAAAGGTATATATACTTATTTCACTGGAATAAGTATATTCACAAACTGTTTTCTTTAATAATATTTGAAAACCCATTTAAATAAATATGGAAAGTACTCGATGGCATCAACCATGGATTCGCAACTCGATGATTTACGTCTCTATCCTAGTGTAACAACCCTCATATTTTGCGATTTTATATTTAAATATTCTATCTAAATATACCATCGTTGGTCGGATTTAAGTCCGAAAAGCTACTTTTTGCAAACAGTCGGATTAGGACTCGAGACCACTTCATTGAGTTCAAAGTGGCGTTTGCGACCTTTTTGAGTACAAATATCAAAATGTTTGGAGTTGTTTAAAATTTTGATGTTTTCATTTAGGGCGTTGGGTTTGGATTTCAGCCCATTAACCCAGCATATTAACCCGACTCCACTCCACTCCTCTTCATTCCTTCATAATTTTTCCTAACACTCAAGCTTTAGTAAAAATGGAGGAAGAGAAAAGAAATTAGGAATTCCTAAGCCCTAATTCTCTTAGGAATTATCAACTTCAAGCTAGAAATCAAGGAGAAGCTTAGGTAAGCATCCTCTTCATCTTCTCCATCTCAATTCCTCTTCCATTTTAGAAATTTCCTAAACCCTAACTTTGGAAATGTCTTTTTTATGAGCTTAGATTGAAGCTTCTTGGGTTAAAATTGAAGAGTGGTTGTTCTTGCCTTGCTTTATAGCTTCTCGCTTGTGTTTTTGAGAAAAAGGTGAGTTCTTGAACTCACATCTATGTCTATAACTTTCTTTATTGTTAGGTATGAATTCCTAACATCTATTCATGTTCATTTGCTTTTGATTTGAATGGATTTGGTGAATTATCTAAATTTTGGTTTTGTAGTCCAATTTTATGAAAATCCTACTATGGATGTTTGGACATGATATTTGGGGTGTGTCGAAGAGCCTATAAGACTAGGTTGTCGCTTGGTATAAATCCCTAGTAGTCGTTGCTCGCTCGATCGCTCCCGAATCATTTTTCCCATTATGGCTTAGGCAAATTGTTTCCCATACCAAGTGTTCAGACGTCTGGATATCAATTCCAGACGTCTGGATATCAATTCCAGACGTCTGGATTGGCCTTCTGGAGAAAAGTATATACGGCAGAAAATAAAAATTGCAGAAAACAGGATCATACGTTTGAAACAACCTTTTAGACGTCTGAAACACCTTGTCAGACGTCTGATACCACCTTTCATACGTCTGAAACACCCTGTCAGACATCTGAAGCCATCTTTCAAATGTCTGGATGGTTTTTGAATTTCCAGAACCTAAATCCAGACGTTTGGATTTTAAACCAGACGTCTGAAACTGTTGATTTTGCCTATTTTTGAGTAAATTTCCAAGGTTTATTGATTTTTGTTGATTCTGTTAACACCTCTTTTCACGACTTAGCGATTCAACGACCTAAAAAAATAAGCGACTTAGCTGTCCAAGGAATAAGCGACTTAACTACCTAAAGGCATAAGCGACCTAGGGACCTAAAGCATAGAACGGTTTAGCATGGCACGACTCAACTACTTAAGAAGCTCTAACAACCTAACGACCTAAAGACCCCTACGACTCAACGGGTTAACGACCTAAAGCATCAAAGCGGCTCAACATGGCAACGGCCTAACAAGTTAAGGGAGAGCGACCTAACGACCTAGCAAGCTTCAGAGTTAAGCCGCATGCACATTGCCTCTTCCATTAGGTCGCTAACGACCTAATCAAGCCGAGATAACTCCTGTGCTACACATGCTAACTCGCTCACAACATATATCTTGTCCAGAATGGCCCCATTAAATCGCTAACGACTTATGCTACCTTGGGATCACTCTTAGGTCGCAACTCGCTAGGTCGCCCACGGCCTACGACATACGACCTAACTCCGGAACTCTCCTATAAATACCCTACCTACTCCACATGGAAAGGGGATTGGATTCTTTTGGAGGGCCGAGACTCTGCTGCTTTGACTTCTTCTTTAACGCTTCAAACGCCAAAGACAATTCAAAGAACTTTGAAAAAAGATCAAGTTCATTCAACATTAATCCAAAGAGCTTTTCTACATCCAAGTTCTAACTACTTGCTTTATTGGTGTTGTAATTGAAGAGTTATTGCAATATTTGTAATCAAATCAGTAATAAGAAGAGATTAAGTGGACGTAGGCTTGACTTTGTGCCGAACCACTATAAAAATTATTGTCTCTCTACTATTTTCTGCTATTTTCTGCTTGTTTATAGTTCCCGTACTAACGGCTGGTGCTTTCACTATATCACAACTCACACTGGGGTGTTAGCGTACATTTTTTGCGTTAACATGCTTTGGTGCTTTCACTGAGAATTGAATTCAGGAGTTCTCTCACCATTGCTTCGCAAAGATTTGTTGAAAGACTCTCTCTACGAACCAGAAGTCAATCCGAAATTATGGCTCCTGGAAGAAAAAGGAGATCTACTAGATCTGAAGATGCTTGTGACAACACCGCCACTTCTCCCACGTCAAATGAAGCGGCTGCTAGTGTTGGAGTCACAAGGGCGGAGTTGGATGCTGTAGTATCTGGGTTGTATCAACAAATGGAAGCCCAGAACACTTTGATGTAGGACAGGTTAAATGCTTTGCTTGGAGTTGACCAGCAACCAGAAAATAATGAAGAAACCTTTGCCGAAGATGTTCATGATTCGCAAGAGAAAAATATTCCTCAGAGGGCAGCCGGCACCGCCGAAGGGGCACCTCCCCAAGCTGGAGGTTCAAGGCCGCAGCTAACTCTTCGTGAATGTTTTTCCAGGCAAACTACCGTAAAAGTAGCTGACGTCTGTCCCGCGGGGACTCTAAACGATGAGGAGTACCTCTCGGGAATGATTCGACAAATTATGAAAGAGAGCATGCAAAGGAAGGAAGATGAAAGTGACTAGGGGTTTGCTCCAAGCAAGTCTCCTTTTACTAAAAGAATTCTAAAGGCTAAATTTTCGAAGAAGTTTGTTCCTCCCACTATTCCAGCTTATCGGGGGACAAGCGATCCTAACCAGTTCTTATACAAGTATGATTGTCATATGACAGGTGCCAGAGCAACAAATGAGATCAAGTGCAGATACTTTCCTGTGTACTTGGAAGGAGTGGCTCTGCTTTGGTTCACGAAGCTGCTAGTTCGATCCGTGGATCAGTTCTCCGACTTAACTTAGAAATTCAAAGATCAGTTCAGGTTATATGCTTCGAAGGCCAAGGACAAAATGTCACTATCCAGCCTCGAACAAAGCCATAGAGAGCCTATCAAATTTTCTTAAACCGCTTTAATACAGCCTTGGCCGAAGTTGATAATGCAGAGCCTCGGATGATTCTGACTTACTTGATGCGAGCTATTAACAAATCAAGTGAATTCGAAAAATGTCTAAAAATGAAAGAGCCAAATTCACTTGAGAAGTTCTACAAGAAGGCCGATGAATTTATGTGTTTTCTTGTGTCGGCAAAAGTAGTCGCGATTGAAGCTGAAAATAACAATGTTGCTTCTAACAAAAAGGAATCTGGTGGCCAGAAGAGGGAGAATGACGGTGGAAAAAAGCAGAAAGATGTGAAGAAAGCTCGCCGTTTTAACCCTTCAAATTTTACTCCCTTAGCTGATACTCCGGAAAATATCTTTTTCGCAACCAAGGATGCTATTGAATACCCTAAACCACCTGAGATGAGGCTCGGGAGGAATGTTGTGCATAATGGGAAATTCTGTCGGTTCCACAATCAACCTGACCATGACACTAATGACTGTGCCATTTAAAGAATTTGATTGAAGAGCTATTGAGACAGAATAATTTGCAACAATATGTGAAGAGAAACAGAAACGACCCAACTTCATCTACTCAGGGGCAACAAGTTCCTGCTCGTCAACCCGGCTCAGGTGAGAGGACTGCAACGCATGAATCTAAAAGGCCTGTCATTAATGTTATCACAGGGGGTCCTCACCCAGCAGGCAGAAGTTGGGGTGAGATGGAGAGATACGCTCATGCTTTGAGATATACCCCATCCGAAGAAAATGTTTTTGTCTTGGAAGATGCTACACCCTTAAAACAGCAAAGAACTTTTAACGATGACACCATATTCCAGGCTAGAGACTTTGTTGGTGTTGAGGCTCCCACCATGGATCCTTTGGTGATATCTGCAGGCATTGGACCAGCCATTGTAAGAAGGGTGCTTGTTGACTGCGGCGCCTCTTGCAATGTCCTCTTCAGGAAGACATTTGATCAGATAAAAATTCCCATGGCTGATGTCCAAGCTTCCTCATAGAAAATTGTTGGATTCACTGGAGAACCAAAACAGCCTATTGGGACTATTGACTTGTTTGTAGAACTTGGAGAAGGGGAAAAGAAAGTGGTCCGAAAAAAAACTTTTTTGATTGTTGATGAATTCTCCGCTTACAATGCCTTCTTGGTCGACCAACTCTTGCTGCATTCAAGGCCTTTCTTGCCCCATGGTGCCTGACTATGAAGTTCCCCACTGATAATGGCGTCGGTGTTGTGAAGGGGGACCAAAACGCCGGGTGAGAATGCTATCTCATAGAGTTACGGGAGGCAAAGAAGAGAGAAATAGGTAAGGGTGCGGCAGCTCCGCTCCGCATCAAAGAACCTACCTTGTAGCAATTACGGAGTGGACCCTGCACTGGTGAGCATAGTGGTGCACGAAAAGAGATTGATCCCAGAAAAACCAGTGCAGGGGAGAGTAGAGTGGTGCCGGTGGAAGTGATGGTGCCAATACCTGTTGACACGAATGATCCAAACAGGGTGCTGAATGTGGGTTCACAACTCGGTGTGTCGGTTCAGAACATGTTGATATCATTCTTGAAAGCAAACCCGAATGTATTCGCTTGGAGTAATGCCGATATGTGTGGAATATCTCCAAAAATCGCAGTGCATGCTTTGAATATTGATCCAAAATTTACACCCGCAAAGAAGAAAAGAAGAACCCAGGGTCCTGAAAGGTCTACAACATTAAAAGAAGAAGTAGACCAGCTCATGGAAAATGGCTTCATCAGAGAATCCACTTATCCAAATTGGGTTTCTAATCCGGTGTTGGTTAAAAAAGAAAATGGAAAGTGGAGAGTGTGCATCGACTTATCTGACTTGAACAAAGCATGCCCCAAGGACTATTTCCCATTACCCAGGATTGATCAGTTGGTGGATGGAACAGCTGGGCATGAGTTATTGTCTTTTATGGATGCTTACTCAGGATATAATCAAATCATGATGCATGAGCCAGATCAGGAGGACACGAGCTTCATCACTGATGTTGGTCTTTACTGCTATAAAGTCATGCCCTTTGGACTAAAGAATGCGGGGGAAACTTATCAAAGACTTGTTAATGCCATGTTCAAACCCCAAATTGGCAAGACTATGGAAGTGTATGCCGATGATATGTTGGTGAAATCGAAGAAGGCAGTAGACCACATGGATCATTTGACGGAAATGTTCGCGGTCCTCCGAAAGTATGGGATGAAGCTAAATCCTCTGAAATGTTCATTCGGGGTTGAGTCTGAAAAATTCTTGGGTTTCATCGTGAGTGCTAGGGGCATCGAAGCTAATCCTGCTCAGATTACTGCCTTAATAGAAGTCAAAGCGCATAGGACAAAGAAGGAGTCGCAAAGCCTCAACGGGAAAGTCGCTGCTTTGAGTCGGTTTATTTCCAGGGCCACTGATAAATGCATTCCCTTCTTTGACGCTCTGAAGAAAGGAAAGAAAAACTTTGAATGGACTCCTGAATGCCAGAAAGCTTTTGATGAACTGATTTGTCACATGGAAACGCCTCCAGTACTTTCTAAGCCCAGCAGTGGTGAAGATCTTTTCATATACTTAGCGGTTTCATCTCATGCTCTCAGTGCAGCATTGGTATGGGAAGACGCAAAAGTTCAGCGCCTGGTTTATTACATCAACAAAAGATTCACTGGGCCAGAGATGAATTATTCAAAGCTGGAAAAGCTCGCCTATTGTCTGTTGATTGCGTCCATAAAGTTGAGGCCATATTTCCAAGCTCATCCTATTAAAGTCCTCACTGATCAACCTCTAAAGCAAGTCCTATTTCGCCCTGAAACTTCGAGTCGTCTTCTGAAGTGGAATATTGAACTCAGCCAGTACGATATCACCTACCATCCCCGAAGAGCAATCAATGGAAAATCTTTAGCAGATTTCATTGCAGAATACACAGATAAAGGTGATAGTGAGGAAGAGGTGACTGATGACACCTAGATCCGATGGAAATTATATGTTGATGGTGCAAGAAATGACTATTGTTCCGGACCTGGGGCTGTGCTTGAAACCCCCGAAGGGCGGTCATTGTGCTATGCATTGAGATTAGAGTTTCCTTCGACAAATAATGAAGCAGAATATGAGGCTCTTGTTGTCGACTTGTAGATTACTAAGGAACTGAACATCAAAGTGTTGCAGATCTTCAGTGATTCCCAGCTTATTGTATGCCAAGTCAAGAAAGAGTTTCAAACTAAAGGAGAAAATCTGCCTGCTTACTTGTCAAAGGCCTGGGAGCTTCTCGATGATTTTGATCATTATACAATAAGCCATATACCTCGGGAAGAAAACATGAAGGCAGGTCCTCTCGCAAAATATTCAAGCTCCGGCGAAGCTCAATTTTTGGGATTGGTCCCTGTGGAAGTCTTGTCAGTTCCAAGTACTGATGAGATGGATATTGACTGGATTATGGCTGTAACTCAAGAGCAGGAGTCGTGGATGACCCCGATCAAGGAATATCTACTCAACGGCACCCTGTTAGAAAACTCAAAAGAGCGCCAGAAGTTGTTAAGGAAAGCCCTGAGATATGTAATACAAGACGGCCGGTTTTACAGACGAGGATTCTCGATGTCGTTACTCCGATGTATAACCAATGAAGAGGCTAAGCCAATTTTAGCCGAGGTGCACGGAGGAGAGTGTGGGGATCATTCAGGTGGCCAAAATCTAGCAAAGAAAATTCTCTGCTATGGGTATTTTTGGCCAGATATTAATCGAGAGGTTGCTAGCTACTCCCGAAAGTGTGACAGATGCCATAGATTTGCAAAAATTACAAAAGCACCTTCCACCGAGCTAACACAGATGGTCAGTCTATGGCCATTCGCCATTTAGGGAATAGATCTCATTTAGCCTTTGCCAACTGCCAAGTCCGGAATCAAATATGCTATTGTTGCTGTTGATTATTTCATAAATGGGCTGAATCTGAACCATTGGCTACTATTACCTCTGAAAAGATGATTAACTTTGTCACTAAAAATATCATTTGCAGGTATGGTGTGCCTCAGAAGATAATCACAGACATTGGTACCCAATTCGAAAGTGAAGAATTCCAGGACTTTTGCAAGCGATTCAAGATCCAAAAAATCTTCTCAGCAGTGGCTCATCCGCAGGCAAACTGGCAAGTGGAAGCAGTGAACAAAATTATCAAATCAACCATCAAAAAACAGCTGGAAAAAGTAAAAGGTGGTTGGGTCGATAAGCTGCCACTAGCATTATGGGCATATAGAACTACCCACAAGACTGCGACTGGGCACACTCCATTCTCATTAGCATATGGATCAGAAGCAATGATTCCAGTGGAAATAGAGGTCCTCTTACACAGGGGAATTCATTTCAACCAAGTTGAAAATGAAAACTGCAACTTGAAGCACTTGACTTCCTTGATGAATGAAGGGAAGAGGCTAAGCTCCGAATTGCAGCTCATCAGCAAAGGATAGCCAGGCACTTCAACTCTAAAGTTCGCCAACGCAGCTTTGAAATTGGGGATCTAGTCTTGAAAAGGATCATGACAGCAACAGGAGTGTTTGGGCCAAATTGGGAAGGGCCATATGTCATAGGCAAAAAACTTCTTGATGGCACTTTCAAACGCACAACTGTTGAAGGAGATCCAATTTCGAGAGCCTGGAACAGCAACCACTTGCATCCATATTTTACTTAAAAGCTGCGCTTAAATTTGTAAAATGATTATGGATGTATCATTCTTGTATTGTAAGCCATTGTAAAGTCAGTACGAACCAATAATAAGAACAATAAAGTGGATGTAGGCCCAGTTCTTGGCCGAACCACTATAAATCTTGTGTTCTCTACTACTATTGTGACGACCCAGAATTTTGAGCAATATCAATTTAATAATCTTCGATAATAATTAAATTGATTTGATCATTTTACATTATAAATTGACAAGTTAAAATTTATTTTAAAGGTTAATAATAATAATTGGTTAATATCTATTATTATTTTCTGAACAATATAAATAAGCAAGATTAATTTCTTTTGAAAGTTTATAATAATTTGATTTGGAAACATTTATTTTGGTAAATAGAAAGTTTTTAATGTAATAAAACTTTATATTCAAATTGTGATATATATAAATGTATATATTGTGATTTGAGATTTGTTTTTAAAATTTATTAAATTTAATGTTAGAATGTTTCTATTTGGAATGTGTATATATATTTGTATATATATGTTTTAAATAGGAATTTTATTAATTTGAGTTTAATAAGTATTTCCAAACTTTATTTATATATATATAGTTTTGAAATTGAAATGGTAATTTGTTTTAATGCCTTTGATATGATATTTGAAATTTAAATTTTAAATAATAGAGTTAATTTCTTATTTTATAAACATATATTTTAGCTTTTGTTTTTAATAAGATAAAACTGTTTTAAAAATTTATATAAGGAGTTAAACTAAGTTTCTCAATTTATGAACAAATGATAAAATTAAATTGATTAAAATACAAGTTATTTAAAAATGCCTATATGAATTTGTTTTTAAGATAAGAAAGCCTAAAGTTTATTTTTATAAGATGGAAGCATTTTATAATTTTCTAGCATTACATAAATGTATATATATAGCTTAAAGAGATTATTAAAGATAAAATAACATTTAAAAGATAGAATTCAGAAGCATGCATATGAATTTTAAAAGCCTGGAAAACAGTTCTATTGTCTATTCTCTGTTCTTTGCTAAATCAAGTGAGTAAATACAATTTTAAAAACAGATTTAATTTTTTTTTAAAATGGATCTTGTTCTTGTGGAATCATGATGATTCATCTGGATTTTTGAATTTAAACTAATTGCATGTTTGAAATATAAAATGCTTGATGTCTGTGTAAATAAACAGTTCTGTGTGATATTTACAGGTAGCAAATATATATTAAAATCAATAACTTCATATTGGATCCAAGTTAGCTTATGATTTATGAATAAGAGTTGTTTGAAATCATCTATCTTATCATCTAAAAATGTTTGTAAGTTTTAAATTTGAAGAATTAGTTGTAAAATTTCAGATTTACAGTAAAATATAAATTGGGTCAAAATTTGATGAATTCAATTTCAAGTTGATTGCATGATTGAATTGCAAATGGAAAATTATGATTTTTAGTACTTGAATCATAATTTTTAATGAGTTAATTAGTGAGCATTTTGGGGTTTACTGATTTGGGGCTTTTGACCAAATCACGGCAATCCATGGCGAACTGGGTTTTGCCGTTGGTCATGAAGGTGGAGGGGGCTCTAGTGTTCATGTGAAAAATACTTCAAGAATTTTTAATTGAGTGGGATGGCCGATAATCGAGGAGTTAGGGTTTTATTACCTGTTTTTGGCCGATGTGTTAATCGTGGTTTCGCGGTGTCGTGGGAATACCGGAGGCTGTCGCGAGTGAAGCTATGGTTTCAAGGTGACGTGGGAAGGTTATGACAGTGGTGGCAAGGTTGCTCGAGTTCGGAGTTGCCGTGGAGGGATGGATTTGGGTGATGGTGGTTTCGAACGTTTTCAGGTTGAAGGTCGAGATTTTGTTCTCGATTGAATTAGTGATTTCTGGGTTTAGTTTGTTGATGTCGAGGTTGAAGTCGACCTGGGGATGATCGGCGTGGAGTTCGCCGTTGATCATTGGTGTCATGCACGTTCATGTGCACGTTTATGGGCTACTGTAGAAGTTCTAGGGAGAAGAAGATGGAGACTCGAAGTATATCTCATGTTTTCGTATGTTTTACTCGAAGCATGGATTATGGTGGGTAGCACAGGAAGGCCTCGGGGTGTTTGCTAGTTTTGCTCGGGGTGTTTGCTTGTTTTACTCAAGGTAGGCATGGGTTTTAGTAGGGTTACTCGAGCATTAATATGTCCAGGCTAGAACAGGATGCTTATGTTGTTAATACTAAGAAAAATTGATTTTTGGGAATAGAGTTTTTTTTAACAAAGGTTAAACTAGTTTCAAAACTAAAATTTGTTTCAAAGCTATGTTTTAAACAAGTTTTATAGTTTGAAATATAAAAGTTTTTAAAATAAAATAAGTGAAATTTTAATAATATGTTTGTAATAAATTTTATTAAATAACTTTGAAAGTTCAAACATTTTTAATTTTGAATGTTTCAATTGTTTTAGTTAAAATTGATTTCTAAAATATTTTATTTTAATAGGATAAATAATAAAGATTTAGAGATCAATAAAAATAAAGATTATCTTTAGTTATTTTGAATTTTGATTTAATTAAAGATAATTAAATTTGGAAAGGTAATTAAGATAATTAAATTATTAACCATTTAAAAGTTATTGGTTAATATAAAGGTGTTAATTAAGATAATGGTTTTTTGTTTAAGAATCTTTTTAATATAGTAAATTAAAGAACCATTTAATTAATTTTAAATGATTAAGTTAAAGAATTAATTAAATAATTAACTTGTGATTAATTAAAGATAATCACTTTGGAGTTGATTAAGTATAATTTCTTGGTGAAGTAATTGAGTAATTAAGTGGTTAATTATTTGAGGTAATTAAGTAAAAGATAATTACTTTATGAAAAGTAATTAAGTAATGTGATTAAGAGTTAATCACTTTAGTTATTAATTAAAGAATTAATTAATAATTAATTAAAGGTTTAAATTATTTGATTAATGATTAATTAATAAAAGGATTAAGAGTAATTAATTAAGTGATTTATTGCATGTTAAAGTAATTAATTAAGAAAGAAATTTGATTAATGAAGTAATCATTAATTAATAGAAATAATTAATTAATTGTTAATTAATAATTTAATAAATAATTTGTAATTAAGCTTTAATTACTAAATGTAATTAAAGTAATTAATCAAAGGTGATTAATTAAAAGTAATTAATTAAGTATGATTAATTAAGAGTAATTAATCAAGTGTGATTAATTAAAAGTGATTAATCAGGTGTAATTAATTAAAGGTAATTAAGGAATAATTATCAGGATAATTAAAGAATAATTAATCAAGGTTGATTAATTTAGAAGGTAATTAAGAGGTAATTACTTAGTATAATTTGGAGTGATTAATCAGGATGATTAATTAATATGGTAATTAAGTAATAATTACTTAAAGTAATTAAGTGATAATTAATCAGGAAAGATTAATTGAAAATGGATAATTAAGTGATGTTAGTTAATTAATTTGTAATTAATTAATGAATAAGAAGTTGAATTGAAGATAATCCAAGTGATTAATTAAGGATTAATTTAATTTAAGGATTAATTAAATTAATCAAGTTTGAATCCAACTTGTTTATGAATGATTAATGATTGGATGATATAAATCATTGGATGAGTTAATGATATTGGTTGTTGTTGGATGACATTGATTGATGGGTGATGATGTGAATATGCTATATCTGAATGTGATATATATGCTGCTTTGTGATATGTATGGATGCATGTGATAATAGATAATTATCTATCTGTGTTTTGAATACATCCATTTATGTTAAGTGATATTTCTAAATATCTATTGTTTAATCCCTTAAGTACAACTTGGACATTAAAATGGTGTTTGGTTTCGGTGAGATCGGGATCGGGTTTCCATATTTGGATATCTGAAAACCACATCGATTCCAATTAAACGTAGGTCGTTAATCCAAGTGGAGCAAGTGAAGACTTGAGGTGTAAGGGCTATACGTCAGTATAGCTCTGTGGGTAATTCCATAATGAGTTTGACGGAATAGTGCTTATAGATTCGAGATGGAGATTTAGAGTGCAAGGGCTATGGTCGTTGACTCTGAGGGTGATTCCAAAATGAGTGCAACGAGATAGTGCCTTCGGTTTCGTTCGAACCCGGAACGAACTTGTATGGATTGAATGCTTTCAGCACATCGTCAGGCAGACGATGAGCATTCTAAGATAATTGGTCCTATAAAGGTAATCGCAGCCTCAAGCCTCATCAACCGGGAATGGCTAAAACAGGGGAGGTGCAGCAAGGCTTCATGGGTCGCTCCCACTGGAGAGCGAGATACATCCCTGTCTAGATGTCCCTTTTTATTTCGGCTTTGTGGGCAGTTGGAACTGCAGCCAACTGCGGGGTGGTCTTTCGGGACTATTCAGTAAGGAATGGTTCCGGCCTTGTGTTGCAAGGGAGTGGGAGTACTCCTCGGTACGGTGATCTAGGCCACGTACTGTGACGGGTGGTACCCCAGTAGCCCTGCCATTGATGGAAACCCATTTTCCCTACGAGACCCTACGGTTTTGTTTGTATTACCCACTTTTGTGGCTAGTAGCTGGAATTTAATGAATGTAACAATTTCGGCTATTTCATATTTACTTGAAAACCCTAGACACTATTATAATATCACTGGATTTCCTATCAAATGTTTTGGTTAGCGTAAGGTAAAATCTTTCCATGTTTATGTGTGGGAAGTCTTACGTGATACCTTTTCTTTTCAAAGGATTTTCTAAAGTTAAGCAATCTTAAACCGTTTACTCACACTAGACCCCTGTCTGACCTGAGTGTTTATTTTCTGTTTATTAAACTCTTGGGTACTCATATTCTGTATGAGTAGTCAAGTGATTCAGGTTATCTCTTGACGAATTTTGGAGGAGCTTTGGAGCAGGAGGCTTCAGCGTGTAGATTATAGTTAGAGTTTCCACTGTGTGTTATTCTGTATGATGTCTTGTATTGTATTAGACAGAAATGTTATAACTGTCTAAATTGAGATGTTTAGTTGTGTACTCTGATGTATATGATACTATGTATATGTTCTATATTATATTTAAATCGTTCCGCTGTGAGATTCTGATGTGTTGTTTTCTCTTTCTTCTCTTTCTTTTCTTCTTTTATCCCTTTCTTTCTTAATTAGTGATGCGATTTTCCGGGAGTGGAAAGTCGGGTCGCTACAGCTGGTATCAGAGTGTTAGGTTGAGTGAATACCTAGGCTCTGGAGTGGTGTCTATCTTGAGAGAGCGTACTTGTAATTTTTTTTATATATACATATTTATATATCTATCTAATCTGTTGGGTTATCTGTTCGGATTTTCCAACATAGGTTATAAAGGTAGATAAGGTAGAAGTGTGTGGAACA
Organism: Allium cepa; assembly: GCA_030765085.1. Classification (NCBI taxonomy): domain Eukaryota; kingdom Viridiplantae; phylum Streptophyta; class Magnoliopsida; order Asparagales; family Amaryllidaceae; genus Allium; species Allium cepa. Next base: position 956,067,140 of record CM060943.1, read on the forward strand.
CAACTACCACTAATGGAAGAGGTATATATGTTGCGGTTGGAGGTGTTTATCGAGATTGTAAACCTAATACCGTCTCGAATAAGTTGTGTAGATTGTAGAAAGGATTTTTAGTGGAATTGGATGTTAGTTTTGTGTTTCAAGAAGCTTCTGGTTAAGGAAGATCTTGTGGCTTAGCAGTATCATTGAAGTGAAGATTGGAAGTAGCAGCATGGATCTGTTTCTTTGATGATCCAGTAATCTTTGGGGATTCTACTATCGGCAGACCAAGCAGATGGTGAAGACTTATTCTTTTCTTAGGGAGCCTCAGCAGAGCGAGATATTTGTTGGAAGTGATCTATCAGTTTCTGATAGGTAAGCCATTCTTGAAGATTGGTCTTGAATAGGAAAAGCTGTTCTAGTTGGGGAGATAGTTCTTTGGAATTTGAACCGAGGATCGTAAAAGTGAGTTGCGAATAGTTGGGAATCTTTGAATATTCTTTGGTTTGAGATTGAGGCATCTCAAGTAAAGGTGAAAGCTATGGAAGTAGTCAGAGATTTTCTAGATGTTTTTGGATGAATTTAGAAGTTGACCTGAATCGGAGATTGAGTTTCTTATCAACTTGGAATTCAGGAGTAATTTTGATGGTTCAACCATATAGTGGGATGACTCTTAGAACGAGAAGAGTTTGGTGAGGCAGCTCAAGATTCTTTGGAGAGGGATTGATTATCTTATTCTAAATTAAGATTCTGTTGAGATGTTTTGACCAAGTGGAATGGTCACTAAGATTTTTATGAGTCAGATGAACTGTGTATGGAGAAAGATTTTGCTTATGTTCTTCGATAGCATTCTTATCTGCTCTAGATCAGAGTTGTGCAGCGGAAACGAGTTGGGAATCTATTACTTATATAGGAAAGGAGAAACCAAACAGTTTATCTAGCGACACCTGTTTTCTATTCCTAGCTACGCTCTTTTTAACTTAATTAAAACGGTTTGTCGACATACTTGCTTTCATCCGTCATCATCCCCTTTTCCAGTTTTTAACTCCACTAAACCCGTATTCTCTAATTGCATTCAACTGCTCTCCCACCCTTTTAGAAAAACTTCACCGTCCTCAAAAACCATTGTCACCACCCAATTGAAATTGAGTAATTTTCCACTACTCTTATGTTCAAATTGTCGACGTACTTGCAGGCATCGATGTTGTAACCCCACCGTCGTCACAGATGTTTTTAAAAATTAGGGATTCCAAGGTTAGTTATCTTGCCTTCTCTAACTCTGTTTCATTGTTCGCAATTCCGTACCTATGAATACGTGTTGTCGGAGGTTTAAATCCAATGACTATGATCTGTGAATGTTATGCAGTTAGGTTTTGTCCCTTCCACCTTTATTCTTCGACCAACTCCACTTCACCAAACATGTCCACAACGGATATCCTCTGCGGTTGATTAAATCCCGTAGTCGACTGGGGGAGTTAACTGGAAATAGGTTGGTAGTTTGTTCATAGTTATTACTTTGATTACGGATTCCTATACAGCCCAACGCAGTTGCTAAGATATGGGTTATAACTGTTTTTGAATGATTATATTTCATAACAATTGCTTACCTATTCGTCCGAACTCATTTACTTCCACTGTATTGGTTTACTGATTGTAGTTCAGTTGGCGATGTGGTGTTATTTACTGTCCCAAGCATAGATGTGATGACAGTCTTAATCTTTCTTACTGCAATATTGTTGTGTGTAGAAGGTAATATCTAGATTGTATGGTTTTTAATTTTCTCCAGTAATCGGTCGAAATTGATTGCCAAAATTCAATTATGGGGAACTTCTCCGATTTATAATGCAAGTTTGGTATCAAGCAGAATAATTTAATTTGTTTTACTTAACTAGAAGTTTACCAACTCTTACTATATGGAATTGAGAAAATTGTAAATTGTTACGGTAACACCAACAAAGGAAAGATGAAAAATGTGTTCTTCATTCTGTAATACGAAGGAAAACATTATCAACTGAACTGAGAAATAACCAGGAAAATGATTATATTATAATAGCTTGGGTAGCAGTTCATATGGATGTCAACAGAAATCCCAACCACAAAAGGTAAGTTCTTCAACAAAATGTATTGGTTCTGTTTTATTTTCGACATTGATTTAGTTGGGAATTAGACATTTCGGGAATAAAAATGCTGGGCAGATGTACAAAAATTTAGCCTCTTTATCTTTTATTTCTATTATCTACATGTTTGGTCATATCGATAATGGTGTAAAAATGGAATTCTACCAAAATATGATTTATTCCTCTGAAATGCATACTTTATTGATTTTCAGTAAGTTACTACAGTCATTTCTCAAGTTTAATGGTATTTGATGGGTAAATAACCAATTTTTGACATTTCAAACTTAATTTTCCAACTTAAACTGCAGATTTACATAAATAAACTTGAACTTCAAATCAAAAAGAGATGCTCTCGAGCCCTTCTTTGTACGATCTGCTAGGGAAATAATGTAAATAGAATCACCCATTTTGCCACATCTGCTGTTTTCGATTATTTGTTGATGTGTGTTACACTGTATGGCGAGCATCCCATAACTGTGAAATTTATCAGCTTATTATGTGTAGAAATTTAACACGGTACAGAACAATGCTTTTTATGTTAAACTTTCATTTTCAATTTAATTATTATTCATATAATAACGGGTCATAATTTGACAGTCCTTTGTATTTGGATATATAAAATGCATAAACAGTGATTAAAATGTTAACAAACTTTGATCTATCTTCTAAATCTTTACTTTGTTTCAATAGTCGATGTGTTTTTGTATGATACATTAGTTTTCTAATGTGAACAGGACATTTGTTTTCAATGGCGAGTTGAAGCAGGTATTGGGACATTAGTTTTCTATGAATCTATCTTAAGTAATTCAGCATGTCCATGTGTACACATTATATAATGCAGGAGTAGTTAAATAGTTTATACTACTTCATGGTCACATCTTTCGAAAATTTTTGCATAATTATTTGCAGTGTTGGTGGTATTTTCAACGATACAACAATTTGGAAGGTAAACCGAGTCAGGAAAAATAAAAACTAACATGGTGCGTTACAAATTTTATGCTAGCCCCAAATCAACTTCCAACGTGTTCCTAAAATTTATCTTGATATAAGTAATTTTGTTAATTTTAGTTGATTAATACTTTTATAATTCTACTGGACATCATTCACTCAGTTATTTCATAGCTGTTTCTGAATGAACTGTGCATTATGATTGGCATAACCAACCAACGGTATTTTTTAATATCTACTACCAAGAATTTTATGTGTATCTATTTTTCTTATACATTGCATTTTTCATGTTTTCTGTCTCCAAATTACTATCCTATTGAAAACATAAAATGATTCCGAAAACCTGATTTCGACAATTAATATTTTTTGATTTTACTCATAATTCTTAAGATGAAATATGTTGCATTCTTTATTTTAACATGCTTCTGGTTGGTTTTGTAGTTATAATCTCATTTTTCTTTTTCTGTTAATGTAATAGAGATTCAATTGGGGTGTTGACTACATATTCGAATACACAATAGTACTTGAATACTGTATGTATTTTAACTCTTCTTTTGTCTTTGTATTACGTATCTGTAACGTAGTCTTATTTTATATTCATTATTTATATAGGCGAAACAACTGTGATTTGTTAGACTGTGTTATGGTAGAGTCTCACAATTAAATTGAGGAAAACGATGGCTCAGAGGGTTGCCGAACCAAATTAAGGGTGCGAGCAAAGTTTGATTTGTGGAGGAATATTTACAATGAAATTCAGTGGCCTACTTTTCTTCATTTAATCCAGGTCTAAAAATTAGTTTCAATTTCAAATTTTTGTTATATGCTGTTGAGAAAATTGATTTCGTGTTAATGAAGCACTAAAAAGTTTTATAAATAAAAGAGGTTGGTGCGGTAGGGAATTAAGTAATGCAGTTAAAGTGAGGATCTTTAGTAAGGAATTATTATTTGCTCTTTTTGAAGTTTAAGGTAAGCCGCATCAATTTTCCTTTAAGGTCGTGAGTTTTTTAATTCCATTGCAGTTTCCTCTAGCCATTGCATGAAAGTATATTATTTCATTGTACTACTGCAACTTAATGAAAATAAATTGGTAATATAACATATTGTACATTATTTTCACTGTAGTTGTCGAAGAATTTTATGTCACGACATGGATAATATATTATCAATGTTATTTAAAATTGCACATTGGAAATTTCCATGTTTGCAAAAATTAATCAACAGGAAATAGCCATGTTTGTGAAAATAAATAGATTAAAAGTATTTTTTTACTTACCGGATATAGGCCACGTTAATATGCTTATAAGTGCAAAATAAGTAAGAAAGAAACATATTTCTTTCTTAGTACTTTACATGTGCTAATTTTAGAAATAAAATTATAAATCAGCTTACATATACTTAAGTCATGATATAAAGTTGATTTAGTCTAATTTAGTTTGAATTGCTATCATGAACCTTACCACATCTCCATTTACTGTTTACAACTAAAGTCATTTTAAAAACTATATTGTTACTACTATTATCGTCGTCGTCATTTTTATTATCTAAAACATTTATATGAAGATTTAGTGATGTAAGGCACATATAGTTATCAAAGTTCTATCTTGGTAAGATATTACAAGCTGAAGTGGGATAACGTGGTTAGTTTGTTATCTATTTGCTGTGTATGGCTGTTTGTAAAAATGCAAAAGTAAGTCATAAGGTTTCCCCATAATTCTTTCTGTTGTACTTTACAAGTTAACAGATTATTGGATGTTGATGGTGCATATGTTGTTGGAAATGTTAACTCGGTAGATTAGCTAATATAAGTTTAGTTTCATTTTTAAATTCCCAGTTGTCAGCTTTGGACATTTTATACGCCATTTTTTTTTCTCCATAAAATATAATAGAGACAGGACATGCCGTAGAAACCAATTGTACATCTCAAACTGTTATTTTCTTATGTAATATGACTAATCCATTTCAAATTGTTTCCCCTTTGTAATGAGTAAAGTGCTTGCCTAATTAAGTTGGATCCATATCGTTATGTATAGATTGATAGAATAACCCTTTGTGAGGTAAATTTCTCAAATTCTTAAACTTTCTATGACTCCAACCATTATTGTTCTTATTATGTAAGGGTTACTAATGTTTGACTCTTAGATCCACTAAGGTGGTTGTTATTAATTAAGATATTAAGGGGGGTTGTTATTAATTAAGATATTAGGGGGGGTTGAAATTTAGTTACATGCACTTTAGGGAAGATACTTTATCATAATTTCTTTTGTTATTTGGTTAATGATCGTATTACTGCTAACGAGAAAAGGAAACTTTAGAATGTTTCTTTAACAGATAATAATATAATGATAACACACGTAATATGTCTTCACTTTATTTTTGACGACCCGTAATTTGTCCAGTGGAACTGATATGCAAAAGACTTACAATTTTACCCTGTAAATTTTTTACATTTCCAACTCTTCTTTAAAGTACAAGGATATGTTGAATACTTCTTCCGTATGATAATATGTGCACCAATAATCAGTTTCGTATTCCTTATTTTTATTAATTTGTACCAATGATTTTTTTAACAAAATCATTGTTAAAACAAAAATTTATTTACCTTATTTGTGCTTACCTATGTTAATTTGGGATCAATTTTTTTATTATGTGATTAAAAAAAGATATTATACACATAGTTTAACTGCCTTTTTTTAAATATTGAAAGTGGATATATGTATTGATTTGCATTCAATTTGTTGTTGCTGCTATTAATAATCCTTATGATTGTACTTGGATGTTGTTACTATAGTGACAATGTGTTTCTGACTATACCTGCATGTTGCTACTGTAAATGTTTTTCTTTTCAAATTCGGCCCGTATTGTGTTGTTTGTATTAGTTTTGGATATCACTGTTTTCCACGTCAACCTTCCTGACCTGTTTGCAATAACTGACTACACTTTTTTCTTTGGTTGCTAGAAGGAAAAGAAACATGTTATATTGTTGACTTAAAGAAGGGTAGATGTACAGAAAAAGAGAGTTTCATTGTTAAGGCGTGATGGTAAAAGCGAATGTTTTTTTCACTATTTTCTCCTTTTGCATTTGATGGCTATTTTGGTCTTCCAACCAACCAACGCATTTCATTCCACCATTGCTTAAATTTACAACTAATACATTCACAAACTTCTCTATGTAGAAGTTATCAACTATCTCACATGATGAAAATAGTACTGCAAATAAAGGGTAATGGAAGGACAATGACATCTGGATAGTTAAAGGCATTCCATGTAGAACTTAGACAGAACAGATATTCACTTAGGGACTGAGGTAAGCAACCATGGGCAGTCGAATCAGTATGGGCTGATGGATGCAAAATGTGACAACAGCCGGTTGATCCTGCTTACAACTGCAAATACACATTACAGTTGTGAGCTGAAGTGAACTAAAAGTTTAATAAAAGTTAAGCAAGGAATGCGAGATGCGAGATTCAGGATGTGCGGAGTGAGCTGCTGGTCCGTATCTGAGAAGAGTAGTATCAAGTTAATAGCAGGTGCATGATTTCAGTACAACCATTAAAACAGATTTCAATATTACATTAATTTTCAAATTAATTAGTCCCTTCAGTTTTCATATTATTGTTGATACATTTTCCGTTCGGTTATTACTTTATTGGGCTGACTCCAACTGAACGTTGATATAGCACTTGCTGCTTATTATCATACTTCATTTTTGGTTTAAACTAGTGTACATGTTACTAGACATTTGGTCGAATTATCTCATTAACTGGCACTCACTCTGTCATTCATGTTAGATTCTATTTATACAAATTGTTTAGTCAACACCTACCTTTTTCACCTCTCAGTTTACCAACTACAGCGCACTAACTATATTTGATATTATACCTAACATGTTTTAAGCACATATTGCAGAAGTATACATGTTGCAGAAGCTTTGTTCGCTGCACGAGAGCTATTTAAACCCATCACGAGGAGGACCATCCTCAAAAACAACCAAACCTGAAGCAATTTTGGAGAAAATAAAAGCACAGAGCAAACTACTATGACTGACACTTTTAAAATGAAGTGCAACGACAAACAAAGGGACTGAAGTGACTTGAACTATTTTCAACTACTGTGCAGTTGAGACAGATCCGGGTCCCACAAATAAGTGGTTTATTTTTTTTCTATTTTGAAGTATCACAAGTTATAATTTTTAATAATTTCCACAACTACATGATTATAGCTATGGAGAATGTGTTTCTTGTGGGTTCTAGGATCAAGTTACGGTAGTTTGTGTCATTTATTTCTATGTGTTATCTTCGTATTACTCAATATTTTACATGACGTTAATGCATTTTTATATTGAAGGGCAGTAAAATACTTGGCTGTTTGCTTCATGCTTCATGCTTCATTCTTCAGGTTGCACTTTAGGCTGCATACTGGGAATAAACAAAGATGGCAATACTACATTTTTCACATTGAAGGACCGTAACATACTTAGTTGTGCACTCAACGATTAAATAAACTTCATCTTCCACTTTAGGCAACGTAGTGGAATCAAATATCAAATTTCATACTTATCATCATTGCACAGTTCTTTGTCGCTGATATAATAATCATTCAAAATTATTTACACCAATACCTTTATTGTAGGTATACATGTACTACTATTCATATTCTGACCATATACTATTATTAAAAATATTACAACTACCCTATTGTTTGTCATTTTCCATTTGCTACATGCTGTTTTATGTTCCATGTAGAACAGATCCCACACATGTACCCAACGAAAAATAAATTGCTAGAGGCGGAATCATCAATATATCCATATAGTACTTATTAAAAATTATGTCAATGATTCCTGGTTTCATAATTTTTGGGAGGATTATGTTTACATCGAATTTCTATATTGGTTATACTAATTTTTCTTAGGATCTGAAGTTATATGTTCGTTATATGTTTGTATAACAAATGTACACAAAGAAAATACAACGATTCTCAATGTATAATTAACATAAAGAACAAAGAATGAGAAAAAAATTGAACGACTTCACATCATACAAAGAAAGGACTCTCTCTCCGCTCTTTCCATTAATTAAACATAAACTTATGAGTGAAATTGACATGCAATTTGGTTGCATCCAAATTGTGGTGTCATCAAGCACTCACTTTCACACACACAAAAAAAAGTGGTAAGTGAGGGGATATAAGTTTCACTTCACTTAATGTCACTTAACTACCGCTTATTCATCACCTAACCGCTGCTTAATTTCTTAGCATAAATTATTCATATCAATATAATCGTATTTAAATAGAGTATATTAACTACATCATCTTTGTCTTCACAAACCGATCACAAAGAAGTAATGTTTAACCTATGAATTCATACATTGCAACAACTAGATATCATTGTCATTATTCGTTACATTAAGTATGCTCAAGCTGAGTAGAAAAAATATCTCATTTGTCTGAAAATATACTTATATCTTAACGCATAAAACTAATCTCCATCCATCAACCCATAAGATATAATATGATTGTTAACAAATATAGCTTTTTGGCTATAGCCCAACTTCTTCCTATTTTAAATAAAATATCTTTCTACCCAACCATACTTATTCATGGATTAAATTTAAGCCCCCCACATAAAAGCACCAATTATGCATGCTTAAGCACTCATCGCCTAACTCTACCGCTTTTCCATAAAATTTAGCATTGCACAAGCCTTTAGTGCTTAAGCACACTTTTCATTTGATATATAAATACATGTCTATATGTTTGTATGTATATTACAATTACACATATACATCAAAATATCCTACAAATCTACATTCCTCTCCTATATAAAATACCTTTACGTTAACACATAATATTCTAAAATGACTTTTACTACCAATTTGAGTACCAACACTGCCCGTATGCGTAGCACGGGCCACACACTAGTTATTCTTGAATGGGAGCAACCGGGAGTTGCAGTAAAGAAATTTCTACTGGAAATTCAAGTATGTAGGAATTTTCTGGAGTTAGAAGGTAAGGTTGTCAAGTACAACTGTTTGGCTATTTCAGATATGAGATATAGGTTTGAAGTCCACTAATGCTTGTGGCATAGAGTTGTATTTTGGATTTCAGCAAATTATTTTTGGGAGAGCCATTTTGTTGAGTAGGACCTGGAGGTTTGGTTTGAGTTGGTGCTGTTGTTTCATTGAGTAATCAGCAAGGGTTAGGCTGATCAGGAATATTGGAGGTGACTCAGAGCATCTGAAGAGTTGTGCAGTTAAGAACTGAGAAATTTTGGAATATGCAGTTGGAATTTGGATATTACTTTAGGTTCTATCCAATCAAAGGAATTATAAGAGATTGGGTAAAACTGGAAAGTTAGCTGTGAAGGTATTTTGAGTTTTATCTGTGTTCTTTGGAGATTAGATTTTGATCTACAGGATGGAATTGCCAGTTTGGATAGCTGGAATTCATTATATTTCACTTATCTCTGAGGAATATGTGTATGATTCTTTGAGTGATAGAATCAGCAGTTCAGAAGGATTTGGTAGTTGAGCTGGTTTTAAGTTTAGTCTGATATCTTGTTCAGATTTGTAGGATCAGATGAGGGAGTTCTTGGTTTTAATAGTGTAGTTACTTAAGATTCTGTATAGCAAGTATTCCAGTATAGGTATCTGGAAAACTCTTGATAATATTAGAAAGTTCTATTCAGAATTTTTCTGAATAGATAAAATTGTTTGTTTGAATTGGTTGAATTGGTTGCTATGATTAATTGTTTGATTGCTGATAGGAATTTAAATTTCTTTACCTGGGTTATTAAATTATCTTTGCTTTTAAATTTCGGGGACGAAATTCTTTTAAGGGGGGAGAAATGTGACGACCCGGAATTTTGGGCAATATCAATTTAATAATCTTTGATAATAATTAAATTGATTTGATCATTTTACATTATAAATTGACAAGTTAAAATTTACTTTAAAGGTTAATAATAATAATTGGTTAATATCTATTATTATTTTCTTAACAATATAAATAAGCAAGATTAAATTCTTTTGAAAGTTTATAATAATTTGATTTGGAAACATTAATTTTGGTAAATAGAAAGTTTTTAATGTAATAAAACTTTATATTCAAATTGTGATATATATAAATGTATATATTGTGATTTGAGATTTGTTTTTAAAATTTATTAAATTTAATGTTAGAATGTTTCTATTTGGAATGTGTATATATATTTGTATATATATGTTTTAAATAGGAATTTTATTAATTTGAGTTTAATAAGTATTTCCAAACTTTATTTATATATATATAGTTTTGAAATTGAAATGATAATTTGATTTAATGCCTTTGATATGATATTTGAAATTTAAATTTTAAATAATAGAGTTAATTTCTTATTTTATAAACATATATTTTAGCTTTTGTTTTTAATAAGATAAAACTGTTTTAAAAATTTATATAAGGAGTTAAACTAAGTTTCTCAATTTATGAACAAATGATAAAATTAAATTGATTAAAATACAAGTTATTTAAAAATGCCTATATGAATTTGTTTTTAAGATAAGAAAGCCTAAAGTTTATTTTTATAAGATGGAAGCATTTTATAATTTTCTAGCATTACATAAACGTATATATATAGCTTAAAGAGATTATTAAAGATAAAATAACATTTAAAAGAAAATTTAATAACACTTATAAAACACTTGTAAACATTATAGGATATGTAAGGACATTTGTAAACATAGGAGTATATGTGTAAGTTAATTAAGAACTTGAATGTGACAAATGTCTTCCTCTCTAATAATTTAATTTAAAATTTAATTGTAAAATAAAAAGATGAGTTTATTTTTAGCAAGAGAATTCCTTTACTCTCTTCAATTCAAAAAAATGAATGCATATCAAAGTTCATATGAAATAAAATTTAGAATCAGATCTGGGAAAGAAATGGAACTTGAAACAAGAAATTTAAAAGCAGTTCAACATCAATACAAGTTTTTCAAATGCAAGTAAAACTTCAACAAATCTGGAAAGTCAACATGCAGATGGAATTCAGAAGCATGCATATGAATTTTAAAAGTCTGGAAAACAGTTCTATTGTCTACTATCTGTTCTTTGCTAAATCAAGTGAGTAAATACAATTTTAAAAACAGATTTAAATTTTTTTTTAAAATGGATCTTGTTCTTGTGGAATCATGATGATTCATCTGGATTTTTGAATTTAAACTAATTGCATGTTTGAAATATAAAATGCTTGATGTCTGTGTAAATAAACAGTTCTGTGTGATATTTACAGGTACCAAATATATATTAAAATCAATAACTTCATATTGGATCCAAGTTAGCTTATGATTTATGAATAGGAGTTGTTTGAAATCATCTATCTTATCATCTAAAAATGTTTGTAAGTTTTAAATTTGAAGAATTAGTTGTAAAATTTCAGATTTACAGTAAAATATAAATTGGGTCAAAATTTGATGAATTCAATTTCAAGTTTTGATTGCATGATTGAATTGCAAATGGAAAATTATGATTTTTAGTACATGAATCATAATTTTTAATGAGTTAATTAGTGAGCATTTTGGGGTTTATTGATTTGGGGCTTTTGACCAAATCACGGCAATCCATGGCGAACTGGGTTTTGCCGTTGGTCATGAAGGTGGAGGGGGCTCCAGTGTTCATGCGAAAAATACTTCAAGAATTTTTAATTGAGTGGGATGGCCGATAATCGAGGAGTTAGGGTTTTATTACCTGTTTTTGGCCGATGTGTTAATCGTGGTTTCGCGGTGTCGTGGGAATACCGGAGGCTGTCGCGAGTGAAGCTATGGTTTCAAGGTGACGTGAGAAGGTTACGACCGTGGTGGCAAGGTTGCTCGAGTTTGGAGTTGCCGTGAAGGGATGGATTTGGGTGATGGTGGTTTCAAACATTTTCAGGTTGAAGGTCGAGATTTTGTTCTCGATTGAATTAGTGATTTCTGGGTTTAGTTTGTTGATGTCGAGGTTGAAGTCGACCTGGGGATGATCGGCGTGGAGTTCGCCGTTGATCATTGGTGTCGTGCACGTTCATGTGCACGTTTATGGGCTACTACAGAAGTTCTGGGGAGAAGAAGATGGAGACTCGAAGTATATCTCGTGTTTTCGTATGTTTTACTCAAAGCATGGATTATGGTGGGTAGCACAGGAAGGCCTCGGGGTGTTTACTAGTTTTGCTCGGGGTGTTTGCTTGTTTTACTCGGGGTAGGCACGGGTTTTAGTAGGGTTACTCGAGCATTAATATGTCCAGGCTAGAACAGGATGCATATGTTGTTAATACTAAGAAAAATTGATTTTTGGGAATAGAGTTTTTTTTAACAAAGGTTAAGCTAGTTTCAAAACTAAAATTTGTTTCAAAGCTATGTTTTAAACAAGTTTTATAGTTTGAAATATAAAAGTTTTTAAAATAAAATAAGTGAAATTTTAATAATATGTTTGTAATAAATTTTATTAAATAACTTTGAAAGTTTAAACATTTTTAATTTTGATCGTTTCAATTGTTTTAGTTAAAATTGATTTCTAAAATATTTTATTTTAATAGGATAAATAATAAAGATTCAGAGATCAATAAAAATAAAGATTATCTTTAGTTATTTTGAATTTTGATTTAATTAAAGATAACTAAATTTGGAAAGGTAATTAAGATAATTAAATTATTAACCATTTAAAAGTTATTGGTTAATATAAAGGTGTTAATTAAGATAATGGTTTCTTGTTTAAGAATCTTTTTAATATAGTAAATTAAAGAATCATTTAATTAATTTTAAATGATTAAGTTAAATAATTAATTAAATAATTAACTTGTGATTAATTAAAGATAATCACTTTGGAGTTGATTAAGTATAATTTCTTGGTGAAGTAATTGAGTAATTAAGTGGTTAATTATTTGAGGTAATTAAGTAAAAGATAATTACTTTTAGAGGAGGAATCAGACTCGCCTTCGTCAAGCGCCCCGATCTCCGGGGCATCAGCACCGGGAGCCTCGCCTGCGTGAGAGGCCTCACTTGTTTCCTTCCCCGCCTCCTTGGTGACATCGCTCCTCGGAGAGGGTTCAGGATCGGAACGACCTGCACAAAAGCACGAAAAGCAAGTATTAGAATGCGACAGCTTTCAGGGAAACACTTGGGATGTTAAAGCAAAAGAATTGCTTACCAGATTCCGGCTGGTTTCCAACCGTCACGGGGGTCTCACCCTCCGAGATAGGAGACAAAACATGAACGCCCAGGCCGGGAGCTTCCGGGTCATAGCCAATGTGTTGTTCAAAAGGATTAAGTATCGGCCGACTGGCCGTCTGGGTAGGCACATGAACTGGAGGCACGGCTCTGGATGGACCGGTAATAACTTCTTTTCCTTTCTTTGAGGGGGAGCCTTTGCAATAGATAGCTTATGCCGTCGACAAGTCCGAAGGCTCATTTCCGTTGAGTTATTCTTTTATCAACGCCCCCTCATCAATCTCTTCGGTGCCATGCTCGGCCTTCCTGATTTCAACCAGAGCCCCCATGCTTCGGCTAAAGATTCATGGTAGCCCTCGCCCAAAAAAGTCAATTCTCGATGCATGAGAACGCGGGCATTTAATTCAGCAATTAGCGGGTCAAACATGCTCTTGATCTCTTCCCCGCCCTCTTCTCTAGCCGCCTCGAGATGCGAATCGATACCTACGGACGCTATCTTCTTGCCCTCTTCTCGGGCTTCACTCTTTATCGCCTTAACTCGGGAAAGCTCGACCTCAAGTTTTTCTTTTAAGAGTCGTGTAGCAACGATTTCTTTACAGACCGTTGTGACTCCTCTTGAGCTGTCATTTTCTCTTTTCTTTCCCTGTAGAGCTTCTCTACAAGCTCTTTGACTCGAAGGCTGCGTGCGTCCCTTTCCTTTTGAACTGAGTCTTTCTCTAAAGCCAAAGCACCACATCGTTGAACAGCCTCGTCGAGTTCTTTTTTATGAGTTGATTCTAGACGAGTAAGGCCTCAGCAATATCCTTGGCTCTCTGATGGGCGACCTCAAGCTCAAACTTATAAGTGGAAATTTCTTCGTCCTGACCTTTAATGATATCCTTGTCATGGATAGCCTCAAACTTCGGGCGATCGATTTCAAGTTGGCGCTCCATGGAAACATCGGAAAGTTTTTCAGCTAGGTGAACGAACGCGTCATGTTGAACATAGACGTCGTTCGTACAGGCAAGGGCGCTCTGCTTATCATGTCCAGGAATAGGATGAATAGCCGGGAGGAATTTTAGGCCCTCGAAGCAGATCTTCGAGAATTTATCTTTAAGCTCGGCCAGCCTCTCTAGCACTGACGGGTCCGTTGCAGGAGTGGGAGGAGACGGCTTTGAAAGTTCGCCCCTCCTGTAGGAATCTCGGGACTGACGAGTGGAAGAAGAATCAAAGTGTTGGTCTTGGGGAGCATTAGGTTATGACCTCTTATGGCCGCGCTTGTCTCTACTTTGTTCTGCGTGAGAAGATGTGTCCTGGTGGTATTTTGGCTGATAATAAGTTTTCCTCCGAGACGACGAGTCCCGGGAATGATAGTCTTTATCGCCTTCACCATCCCTATCTCGACGCCTTCCGGAACCCGAGTCCCGTCCGGAATGATGAAGAACCAACGAACCGCGAAGGCGATAGAATCCATGTGAAAGCCCCATACCGCTTGTACAGAATTAAAATAACAGCGAATTAGCAAAGAGTAGCGTGACGACAAAAATCTAAGCGAAAATTGGAGTGCAAGTGTTCGTGTGTCCTAGTGTTTCCCCTCAACGGACCAGTCGCTTTGCTAATAGGAGTTTTCTCTCCCTAACTCTGGGTCGGAGCGCCCGCGTCGCCTTTGATGGGCGAATGAAGTTTGAATGCCTCCGGATCATCAAAGTCATAATTGAGAAGATCATCCGGAATAGAGAGGTTCAATAAGCCTTTTAAAGAACTTCTACGTGCTGTAAAGAAGCCTCTTTCTCCATCGAGATAAGTGTAACCTTCGAAGTCCCGCCAACCTCCTTCTTTCTGATTTTGTACGTCAATCCCTTTTTCCTCTGTGAAGGAGAAGATGACGTTTCGATATCGTGCACTTCAACTATAGGATCTTGGGCTGGACCCAAATTCTCACCTTGTGCTTCGGGTGTTTCACCCTCCTTGATTTCCCCCTCTTCTTATACCTTATGGGTGTGGCGTGCTGACGACTCTGCTAATTTTTTCCCTTTACCAGAGACCGGCCTGGGTACAGTAACGCCTTCGAGAAGACTTACACGACGACCTTCTGCTAACAACCCGAACCTCGATAGTGACTCATTTGAGACAAGAGTTTAGATGTCTCGTTCTTCGACGGGAAGAGCTCTAATAGCTTCAACGGCCTCAGAATACCTGCAGCCGACGGGACATAGATTGATACCTGAGAAGATGAAACAAGAGTTAGAAAAGGTATAGCTTCAGCCAAAACATGAGTATCATTCCAAGAAGAAGACTTACTTCCTTCGACCCATCTCCTCGCAAAACCAGGAGGCAACGCACATAGAATCATTCCTGTTTGTATAGGGAAAACTTGCTCCACGCCCCGGTTAAAATTTGGCATTTGTGATGCGGTTCGAGGAACACAAAGGAGGGGCTATCTCTCCGCTTCTTGATCATATAAATATATCTGATGTCGCCAGGAGTGGGAGGCCTAGAGAAGACGACCATGAAGAGTAGGTAAGTGCCATAGATGAAGGCGTGACCGTTTGGGTGAAACTGCAATGGGGCGATGTCGATGTATTGCAGCACATCCCGAAGAAACAAATTGAACGGTGGCACACTTCCAACCCATCACATGAATTTATTGCACATTGTGTATCCAACTGGGGGCAGGTGTGGCCGGTCGTGCCCCAACGGAACCAGCACGTCGTCAAAAGGTATTCCATGAATGGAACATATTCGCCGGAGCGCAACTTCATTGATTTTTGAAGCCTGTGAATCGACAAGGTTGTCCAAGAAGATCGATGCCTGCAAGACATCGGGGGTTAAGTTATGTGCAGGGGCGGTTGATGGATTTGAGGCGTCTGCGACTTCCTGTCGAGAGGATGGTCCTGGTCTGTCAAAAATCATGGCGGAGCTGGATTTTTTCGACATCTATAATAAATAGTGAATTTGGCTAAGCACCTGTATGAGCTATGCTTGAAAAATGTTCGACATTAGAATCAACAACACAAATATTTCCCCCCAAGTTGTGTGTGAACTAGTGCAATCAATCATGTGTAAGCATTAAAAAATTGAAAGTCACACAGTTACTGATATAAAACTAAGTTGCGAATCATCGAATTCGAAGACCGTCATCGCTGACCGTCTCCAAAAGCCTGTCTTACGGTGATCATGGTTTCGAATTCAGAAAACGTTAGAAGAAGTTATCCGGTTATATCGACTTGAGTTCAAGTTTATGTCTACTGAAACTAGGAAGTTATCAGTCCAGACCGGTTCGATATGCTAGTATGATGGAGTTCCTGTCCTTGTTATGTTACATGATTTGGCAAGGCAATTGTTTGTTCGGCCTTATATAGTTCGACATCTATGATTGTTCGGCCAAGCTGTTGTTCGGCCAAACTCTCGGTCGGGCTAACCACCGTTCGAATTAGTTAGCGCTCGACAAAGTGTCGATCGGCCAAAATTCCATTCGGCCGAGACAATACTCAGCATCCTCCCCGCTAACTCGTGCTTCCACCCAAACCTTCCATCCCACCGTTCGGCATGTGGTGAGTCACACTGAACCAGAATTATGCCGAGCTCCAACGCTTGACACTCCACCCTTAATCCTTTCCTCTCTTCCACCATCCACATCGAACGACGATGGCCGATCGTTCGGCAAGTCATGCCAGGCCATGCCGTTCGGCATCCCAACTATCTCCCGCTCCTCCTCTAGTCTTTCTTCCTCCAATCTCGGTCGGCACGAGGGAACTATGCCAAACCAGCACACATCTCCCAACAGATTCCTACCAAGCTCGTCTCTACTCATTTCTCCTTACCTGCCAACATTCAGCCCTATAGATCAAAGTTTGGATCCATGAACCTTTTCGACCACGGCTCTAATTTCTGTTTAATCATGGAGAGGAAATAGATAGAAGAGACAATACCTAATTAGTAGATCGAAGTTTGAAAGGGACTGATGAATCGTTGAAGGTTGTTGACTGGAATGGTCAGTGAGAACAAAGCGGCGGTTGTAAAAATGTGAAAAGAGAAGAAGGTGGGAGGTGTCGGTCTTTATAGGGAGGAAGAAGAAGTCGAAGAGGCTATGGACGGTAGAACGGGTCAAAGCCGCAACGTTCGACTTCGACACACAAAGCCGCTTGGCACACTAGGAGTGTTCAGCTTCGAATGCATCATTCGACATTTACACCACGTTCGGCATACACCTTTATCACTGATATTCTCAAGAAGGCACCTCCAAGAAGATTTAACCAAGGTTCGAAGCAGAGCATGGAGGATACGTAATTCAAAGAGTATCACGTTCGGTCACGTAATACACTTTGGGGGGCAACTGTTTCCTGGGGAATTGACCAGGCAACTTAGTACTCGGCCTCCCCATCGATCGGTTAAATTATCGTTTGGCATCACGTTACGATCGGCATCCAAGAAGCACTTGGCGTCTAAGCTCATTCGACGTCTATGGAACGTTCGGTATCAATGAACGTTCAGCATGTTAAGACCGTTCAGCATTGGATAGTGCTCGGCATCTAGGAGCATCCGTCATCAAGAAACGTTCGGCATCCATGAACGTTCGGCCTACAAGTGACGTCCGGCATCGCTGGGCATTCGGCATGGTAGGGCGTCTGACATTCCGTATCGTTCGGCATCCGCACCATGTTCGGCATTAGGACGTGTCCGACACTCAGAGAATTCGGCCTCATCTCGTTCGGCCTAACCATCGTTCGGCCGAGTTACTGATTCGGCTTCTAGTATCGTTCGGGACAAGTGCTCCCTACGGCATTCAATGTGTTCGGCCTCATCTCGTTCGGCCAAAGGAGATTGTTCGGCATAAGGGGACTGTTCAGCATTCATAGTGTCCGGCCTCACTTCGTTCGGCAAAGAGGGGTATTGGGACGTTTGGCATTTGATCGTTCGGCCTCTCTGGTTCCCTGCACAGAAACCACTCCATTTGGGCCAGGATATTCAACTACCAGGCCCACCAGGGAAGTCCAACCCACCTTCGTCTATAAATAGAGAGGCAGGGGCACAGAATAAAGGGAGAGATTTTAGAGAACACTGGGGAGACTCTGCCATTTTCAAGACTCATTCCAGACTTAATTCTTTGTATCTTGCAACCGTATTCAAGTACATAGAAGCGGATTATATCTGTAATCAAGTATCAATGAAAAGAATAAAGATCAACTTCAAAGTGGACGTAGGCTACTATGCCGAACCACTATAAATTTGGTGTTCTTACTTTCTGCATTTAAATTTACATTATGTTCTCCGTTTTAATTTACTTTCTTAATTAATCTCTCTACACAATCTTTTTAAGGGTTTTAGTGAAAAATTTCAAAGTTTGGAAGGGATTGATGAATCGTTGAAGTTTGTTGACTAGAATGGTCAACAAGTACAAAGCGGCGTGGTAAAAATGTGAAAAGAGAAGAAGGTGGGAGGTGCCGGTCTTTATAGGGAGGAAGAAGAAGTCGAAGAGGCTATGGCCGGTGGAACCGGTCAAAACCGCAACGTTCGGCTTTGGCACACAAAGCCGCTCGGCACACGAGGAGTGTTCGGCTTCGAACGCATCGTTCCGCATTTACACCACGTTCGGCACACACCTTCATCACTGATATTCTCAAGAAGGCACCTCCAAGAAGATTTAACCAAGGTTCAAAGCGGAGGATGGAGGATATGTAATTCAAAGCGTATCACGTTCGGTCACGTAATACACTTTGGGTGGCAATTGTTTCCTGGGGAATTGACCAGGAAACTTAGTACTCGGCCTCCCCATCGATCGGTTAAATTATCGTTCGGCATCACGTTACGACCGGCATCCAAGAAGCACTCGGCGTCCAAGCTCATTCGGCGTCTATGGAACGTTCGGCATCAATGAACGTTCGGCATGTTAAGACCGTTCGGCATGGGACAGCGCTCGGCATCTGGGAGCATCCGGCATCAAGAAACATTCGGCATCCATGAACGTCCGGCCTACAAGTGACGTCCGGCATCGTTGGGATCGGCATGGTAGGGTCATCTGACATTCCGTAACGTTCGGCATCCGCACCATGTTCGGCATTAGGATGTGTCTGGCACTAAGAGCATTCGGCCTCATCTCGTTCAGCCTAACCATCGTTCGACCGAGTCACTGATTCGGCTTCTAGTATCATTCGGCACAAGTGCTCCCTACGGCATTCAATGTGTTCGGCCTCATCTCGTTCGGCCAAAGGAGATTGTTCAGCATAAGGGGACTGTTCAGCATTCATAGTCTCCAGCCTCACTTCGTTCGGCAAAGAGGGGTGCGTTCGGCATTGGGACGTTCGGCATTTGATCGTTCGGCCTCTCTGGTTCGGTGCACAGAAACCACTCCATTTGTGCCAGGATATTCAGCTACCAGGCCCACCAGGGAAGTCCAACCCACCTTCATCTATAAATAGAGGGGCAGGTGCAAAGAAAAAAAGGAGAGGTTTTAGAGAACACTGGGGAGACTCTGCCATTTTGAAGACTCATTCCAGACTTATTTCTTTGTATCTTGCAACTGTATTCAAGTACTTAGAAGCGGATTGTATCTGTAATCAAGTATCAATGAAAAGAATAAAGATCAACTTCAAAGTGGACGTAGGCTACTACGCAGAACCACTATTAATTTGGTGTTCTTACTTTCTACATTTAAATTTACATTCTGTTCTCTGTTTTAATTTACTTTCTTCATTAATCTCTCTACACATCTTTCTAAGGGTGTTAGTGACCAATTTTGGTGCTAACAATATAGTACATATTAAACTGTACAAGGTTTAAAAGCTATATAGAAATATATGTTTATACAGTTATAAGCTTTCATATATATTAATTGTTCCAGTGTATAAGTTGTATATAAATGTTTAAGTATATATTGTAGTTACAGTGTGTATATGTATAAGTATGTCATGCTGTAAGTGGTTATATATATTTATTCCACTTCGAGTTGCATATATATTATGTTAATTTTAGAGTTTATGCATTCTATATTCTTCCTAGTTGCATAGGTATTAGGATATATAATCTACTCATATGTAGTCTGGGTATATTTTGTTTAATTTTTTCATCTATTTTGTTTGTTCCATTATTAGTCTGCATAGTATATTTGTTTATTAACTATTGGTTTTAAACTATTTACATATATGGTTATTTTTAACTTTGAAATGTATATAGACTTTAAACTATAATTTTGTATATATAAGTTATCTAAGTTGTTTATATCTTGGGTCATAATTAGTTTTAAATATAATAGGTTTGAATCATATAAATATTTATTATAATATTTGTTGCGTTGATTTTTAATAATGTAATAATAATAATATAATATACATTTCATTTCTCTTATATCAAAACTGATTCTGATTAGTTCTCATCGATTTCCATTTACCAGCCTTGTCCATCGTGCCTATTTTCTTCATCGAATCGTGTCCATCTAGCGTTACTTTGGAATTCGTAGCTCATTCCTTTGTCAAAATCAATCTAGCCTTGAAAGGTGAGCAATCACTTACGATTAACGTTTTTGTATTTATTAAATTTGATTTCAATTGAAATATGCTGCTGTTAGTTATTTACATTGTTATAGAATTTGCTATTACCTATATCTGTTCACCGGTGACATCTGAGACCATTATCTGTTATTTATATTGTTAATATATGCTTGTTATATTATTGTCATGTCTGTCATTCTGCAAGTTCCCTGTTAGTATAGAATTCCCTATGGGTTGAAATGATACATACCCGAACGATCTATAGAATAGGAGAAAATCATTATGGGTTGAAATGATAAATCCAAGCAATTTTCATTGAATCGAATTTGGGATTGCAGGTTGAAATGATATATACCGTATATATTTAAACTGTGGATTGAAATGATAAATATCCGTATCACTTGACCATAGGATAGAAAATTATATACAGGCACCGTTGGTCAATATATAAATATTTTGAAAATGATTTCTATGGTTTTGGAAAGAAATATATAGTTTTATATGAATATTGATTTTTGATATTATATAAATATTATTTTTTATATACTGAAATTCTTAATTTTAAGCTATGTATAAATTTGTTTAATACAAAATAACTTTAATAATAAAGTTTGATTTAATTAAAATATAATATGGTTAAGTATTTATTTAAATTTTATTTTAAAAATAGATTTTTATAATGATTTTATAAGTTAAGGTTGGGAAGATAAATTTGAAATTTTATTTAACTAAGAATTTTAATTAATTAAAATCAATTTGAAACTTATTGAATTGAGATTTGGAAATATGATTTTATAACTTGATTTGGTTTAAGGTGATGAAATGAATACTTCAAGGTCAAATAAATCGAAGGAAATATGAAGTTTATTGAAATTTGGGGTGTTATCTAAATGATATTGGATTTATTAAGTGAATATTTCAAAACTAAATATTAATAAGTTTAAATTATGATATATATATATATATATATATATATATATATGAAATTATCAAATTTAGTTTTAAAATGTTGAATATTAAAGCTTTGAAATATATTGAAATGGTTTATTTATGGTTCAAATCTGTATTTGAAATCGATATTATTTGAAATGGTTTATTTAGGAACTGAACTGAATTGAATTGAATTGTTGAACTGAGATTTGAATAAAATTTGAATTTTGGAATTCGAGTTGATTTGAATCGATTTGGGAAATTTAAGGTAATTATTTTATTATGTGAAGTATTTAATATATATATATATAAGTAATTTACCTTTTGAATTATTTTGATATAAATCATTTTAATATAAACTATTTTATTATATACTATTTTAATATTTAAACCGATTTAGTGGGAAGTGTCATGATTTCCAAAGTGTTATGATTTTCTAAAGTGTTATAATTTCAAATGTTTTGGTTTTGAAGTGTTATAACTTTGAAAGTGTTATTGATTTTGAAATAGATAAATTTGAAGTGAAGAATGATATTGTTTTGATATGGTTTCAAAATGGATATGATATTTTTGTTTAAAGTATAAATTATTTAAAAATGACCACGGTGTTATAATGACGTTTAGTTGTTGATAGCGTATATTACTACAAAATAGATAGTTCCACAGATCCTTAGAGGATGGGTATCCCAAACATCCTTTAAGTTACTTGTATTTCAGTTGATATTTTACTTGAGTTGGATTTATTGATGTAAGAATGTTAATCGATGCTCGAGTGTTTTAGTTTTCCTTTACGCTCGGGTCAGACTAAGTGTCATAGCATTTGAGACTCACCTTTGGAGTTGGAGGTTCGTTTGGAGATCCATCTATCTATCCAGCTTTCGGTTATTCAGTTGACTCCACTGATATATTCAGATACTATATTGATTATTATATTCGAGACTTTTGTTGTATCTTGTTTAATTCTGTAATTCTGTTATATATATATATATATATATATATATATATATATATATATATATATATATATATAGTAGCTTCATTAACTACTATTCATTTGTTGCCGCTACTTATTGATATATTACTATGTTTTCGTGATTTTGTGATTTATTTATTTGCTATATATGATGATTTTTACCAAATATAAATTAACAATACAGTATTTTGGGCAATTAAAATCCGGCATGTGTGGATTCGAATGGTTGAAAATATCAGGATGTTACAGTTGGTACCAGAGCTCCGGTTTTAGGCAAAACTTAGCATATAGAGTAAAATTAATTAAAGAATCACTTTCGTTCAAGCTTGAATTTATTTCTCTTTGACTCGGTTTCCTTTGAAGTTTGGAACGATCCCCTCGGTTCCAAAATCCATTCTTGTCTTCCTCTATTCGAGTTTTCTTGATTCTGGAGACTCCTATAACTCCACCGTATGATTTGTAAAGGGGTGAAACTCCTTTACAATGGGCATTGATCCAACGGAGATTTCTATATCTTTAGTTTAGATGCTGCTATCTTTTCCTATGCCCGAATTCTATCTCTTGCAATCGAATGCCGATTTGCCTCAGAATTCTGCATCGATCTTATTCTTGAAGTCATAGTTGACCCGGTTAAGGTCACCTGCGATTAACATAAGGCTATCCATCTTCCTTTTTCATAATTTAATTATCATATCTTCCTACCGAGTTCATTTTCGTGATTTGAGTTCTCTTCGATTAGGACTCCTCAAATTTTGAATCTCGTATGGCGTTTCATACAGTGAAATTGATTTTGGAAATTTTTTGATTCTTGTATAAGATGGAGTTTATATAAGTATAAGTGACTTTGAAACTGTTAATTTTGGAGGGTATTCGATCTGAAGAGATAAATCTTATATATAATGGAATTTATATAAGAATGATTTTATATATTTGAGACTATTGATTTTGGAAAGTACCTTTATCTAAAATGAAATCTTATATATAATGGAATTTATATAAGTGCGATATTTGAAGTTATGATTTTGAAATGATACTGTATATGGTATGTTATATTTTGAAGTAAGAGGTATGGGGAATGTAACGATCCCATTTTTAAGTCAAATTTAATTTGGTAATTAATATAATTTTTAGAATTAAATTGCGAATTAATTTGTAAAGCAATTGAAATATTTCTAAAATAAATGAGATATATGTTTGTTATGTATATATATAAATAGATTGTAAATAGAAATTTGATTTGGAATTCAAAAATAAATATCTTTAAAAATAAATTGGATTTAAAAATTCTATATTTTAAAACTAATAGAAATTTGTTTTCAAATTATAATATATATATATATGTATGTATGTATGTATATGTATTGTGATTTGGAAGTTATGTTTTGAATTCAATATAATAATTTTCAAAAGCTATTTAAAGTCAAATTCTATACTTTCAAACATTAAAGATAAATATTTATTTATTTAAAAGTATAATAGCTTTAGTTAAAATAAGATTTGATAAAAAGGTTTATATGCTTTTCTTTTAAAATTATACATGTACTAAATTTAGTTGTACATATATATATAAAACATATGTTAATATAAAAAAGAAATGTATTTATTAAAATTTGAAAATATAATATAAGCGTATAGATATACATATATAAAATTAAATTGTAAATATAATATAAAATTATATAAAAATATTTATACATGCATTTAAAAAGTGTAAACAAGATAAAATACATTTAAACATTTGTAAGTTGATTATGCCATGAAATAACAAACGTAGGCTAAGGACAACATGTAATAACAAGTGTCATTAATTTTTTATTTTTAAAATTAATGAATAAAGAGAAAAACAAGTTATATATATATCACTATCTCCTTCTCTTCTCAATTCTCTTTCGTACATTTCAAAACTTAAAACCTGAAAATACAAAACTCGAAAAGAAATAAAACTAAAAACTAAAACCTGAAGCAATCCAAACCAGAGAAGATTAAATTTAAAAGCAAGATCCAGATTTTTATTCAACTAAGTTTCCAGTCCACCAAAAGTTCAAGCTTGCTGTTTTCAAGTTCAAGATCATTTCTAGCCTTCAAAGATCATCTCAGCTTTAAGCAAGCTAATTCAACTAAATCAAATAGTAAATAATATATCAAAGTTCAACATCAAAGCAACTTCCAGCTTTCTCAAAAGCCTGTTCTCTGTTCATCATCAACCGGGTGAGTAAACTAATATATAACTTGAATCTGTATCCTGATGTTTTGAAGCATGTGTGGAAAATGTGTGTATGGATGTAAAAATATGTGTGTGCGTGTCTGTAGGTAGATTGATGTATGCATGTCCGTGAACCAGGTATGCATGCTTCTGTTTTAAATTTCACAAGTTTTAAAAACTTCAAAATTAAATCTCTCTTCCCCTAGTCTCTTTTAGGTTAGAATCTCTAAATTAAAAATGTTTGTAGGAAGGTAAAATCATTTTTAAAAATGGTTTCAGATGGAAAATTTTGGTAAATACTTCGAAAAGGTGAAACTACAGTAAAATCTTTTTAAATTGAAATTTTCGATCGTCTTAATTTCAAATTTTAATTTTAGAAACAAATTCGTATTAGAAAATGATGATTTTAGATAATGATTTCATGATTTTTAAGATTGGAAATTTTGAGATTTCTCGAGTTGATTAGATTTTGGTTTTGCATCGATTTTCGACGATTAGGAGGTGGAGAAGCGTCGTGGTCAGGGATGGAGGTAGCTCGGAGGTCAAGGGTTCGGGGAAAAATGGTGAGGGGAATTCCTAACCACCGTGGTGGCAAGACGGTGCCTTAGTAGGGTTTAAGCCCTGGTTATAGTCGATGCCGGAATTTGGGTTGCTGCAGCATCGTCGATGCATCGGTCTGGACCAGAGATAGGGGAATCAAAGCGTGGATCTTCTTTGAATCTTTGATCGGAGTAGCATGGGTTTAGATGGTATGAGGTGGTAGGTCGAGGAAATTATTGGATGATCAGTTCATTCTAGATGGTAGTCGTTATTGCTCGTTCTTGATTTCAGGTTTGTTTCAATGCTCCGGTGGTCATAATCAAGTAAGAAGGTAGAGGTCGACATGCCGGCGAGTGTATCGATGGTCAGAGCCGTCGCGATCTCCCATACACATGCACGAGTGTCAGGTGTACATAGGGTTTGGGTTATTTGTGGAAGAAGAAGTCGACTCGGTTTTGATCTCGGGAAAGTAAGGTAGTGGCTCGAGTGGGTTATCGGGTAGCTCATGGGCGATTACAACAGTTTTAAGATTTAAACAAAATAAAGTTAAAAGAAAAGAAAAAAGGATGGCTTGGAGTTTTGCTCGGGGAAAACTTGCATTGCCTCGGGTGAGCACTCGAAGTGGTCTTGGGTCGGAGATCTGAAAGTAAATTAAACAAGTTTTAAAAGTTTAAACCAATCAAGTTTTAACAAATTTTCTTAAAACTAATTCATTTATATAATAAATGTTTATTTAAATATTTGGTTGATAAAAGTGGTATTATTTATTCTTAACTTAAAAATTAATTAACTTATTTCTTAGGTTTATTTTTAATAAAATTAAATAGCTTAATTAAGAAGTTAATTAAAAAGATAAAGATGTTTATAGTTGTTAATTAACTTAAAGGTCTAAGTTAATTTATGGATTAATAACAAATTTATTTCAAAAGTTAAATTTTTTAAAAGTTAATTGTTTTTTAAGATTAGAATAATTTGGTTTTAAAATAATTATATTTAAATCCCTAAGTGTTTTTCAAAGAATTTAATGATGTTAATTAAGTGAGTGTTTAAGGTAAATGTTTTAATTCTTAATCTTAGTTAATTCATATGTTAATGACAATTAATTCCAAAGGTTTATTAATAAGGTTTAAATGATAATTAAATAAGATAAATGGTTTATCTTAAGTTAATAGGGGTCTTAGTGAATTAAAGGATCATTATTGATTTATTAAGGATAATTACTCAATGTAATTAACTTAAGGATGATTAATTAATGTGATTAATTATGGGACAATTAATTAATTGAGGATGATTAATTTAAAGGATAATCACTTAATGTAATTAATTATTGACTAATTATTGTAAGTAATTAAGGGATAATTAATTACTTAAAAGTTAATTAATTAGTGTAAGTAATTATAGGTTAATTACTTAAAGGACAATTAATTACTTAAAGGATGATTAATTAATGTAAGTAATTAAAGGGTAATTACTTAATGAAATTAATTAAAGGATAATAAATTAATTAGTGTAATTAAAGGATCATTAATAAATGTAATTAAAGGATCATTAATTAATATGATTAAAGGATCATTAATTTAATGACTGAAGGTTAATTAATAATTAAAAGTTAATTAATTATTAATTAAAGGATAATTAATTAAGAGTTAATTATTTAATGTAATTAACTTAAGGTTAAATTATTTATGTGGTTAATTAAGGGATAATTAATTAATTAAGGATAACTAATTAAGATGGATAATTAAGGATGATTGATTAATTTCATTTATTAATTAAAAATAATAACAAATGGTTTGTAATTAATTAATGTTAATTAAGCAGGATCATAAGTAATTAGTTTATTTGGTTTAAATTAAATTAATTATAAACTATGTGATTAATTAATCTTGATTATGGATGTTTGGATTATATTGAACGCCTTGAATTATTTGATATCTTTGATACTGTGGTATGAATTGCTTTGAATTAGGCTGTGATAAATGTAAGTTATTTATCTGTGATGAATTTACATCTTTATCTATGAATGGAAGGTAAGCGTTATAAGATTATACCGCTTATTGATATTGATTGTGCTTGGATTATGATGGATTATGATGGTTGAGATATTTTATGGTTGTATGCAAAACCCCAACACAAAACACACAAAAATATGGATTTCGTAGGAAATTGGTGAAACCATGGGTATTTTGAATTTAATATTATTTTATTCAAAATGGTTTTAAAAGTTCAATTTTGAATCCAAAATGGTTTGGAAGTGAAATTGGGTTAAATCTGAGGAACTTTTGAAAAGGAAGTTTTGAAATTAAAATTATTTTGAATATAATATGGCTTGTTAAAGTTTTGAAATTAAAATAATTTAATTTGAATTTGAATTCAAGATTTGAAGTTGAATTCTATATATGTGTGTGTGTGTGTGTGTATATGTTTATAATTTGAAATTTTGGAAACTATGGTTTAAAAAGGGTTATACAAGTTATATAATATATATTAATTTTAAACCATTTTTAAAGTATTTTAAATGAATTATTTTGGGAATTTTGAATTTAACTCAAATAGAACTTGCCATGTGTGCGGCAATTAACTGATTTTCTTATTTATACTTTAAAGGGCTATAACTTGAGCAAATTTAATTGGATTATTCCTGTAACGAAAAACCTTTGTTTTTAAATGATAATAACTTTCGTATAAAGAAAGAATTTCCAGTTTTTGTTGAAAGGATTTCGAGTTATGGGCAAATCAAATGGAAATAGTTTTGAAAGCTATGAATGAATCTTTGTTAAAGATTTGGTAAATCTTGTTTCAAATTGAAGTGGATCTTGAAGATGAATCTTTTGTTTAAAAGATTAAAAATGAAAATTTGTTTAAATCATTCAAAAGAAAAGGTTTTGGGAAATGAGTTGCGACTTAACTAAGATCTGAATGTATTCATACATTTTTAAAATTAGCGCTTATTATTCAGATTAGCCGGGGGAGGACATTAAGTCATAAAACCCATTCAGAATAATGTACGATGAAATTGGATTGCATTTGAAGACGATGGTTGAAGAAAGGATATTTTCAAAAATGAAAGGATTACCTGTCGATTGTCTCTGCACTGAGTTTCTCCAATATAGAGATTACCCTATGTGATGGGGAGTCCGGACGTGATTAGGGGATATCCGGATTTGCAAGGACTTTTTCCTTAATTGGATGAAGTGCCTTCGGTTCCATTCAGACCCAGGATGGACTTGTATAGATGTATGTCTGACATAACACTTTGAGATATAAAGATGGTTTCTATCAAATACAATTCTGTTTGGTGGCGAAGAATATATTCTCTTAGCTTAACAAACATCTTTGAGACGTACGAGCTCAGAGGTTATGTAGTTTATATTTACTAGTGATATATTCCCAATTTGGTAATGTGGCAGGCTAAGTGCTGATCACTGGTTGATCGAAGCATGGCTTTTGTAAAAAGCGTAGCTTTGTGGGACAAGACTTCATCGAACCTCACACCCCGGAAATGGTCGAAATTGGAAAGGATGCAGCAAGGTTACGGGGGCCGTGCTCCTTAAGTTATGTGCATTTCCTTCTGGATAAAAAGTGGTATCATGGTATGGAGCCCAGATATTTTACTTATATGGTTGTTGGAATTTTTTGTTGAGGCCTCGATAAAGGTCGGTTATGACCGATGGATGACATACTCATGACGGTTAGTTACCGTGATGCCCCACCTCTATGATCACAATAACAAAGGTTATTATAAGGAATAACGTCTGCTATTGCGAAGAATAAGGCTTGTTAGAAGCGACCATCCGTAAGTTATGCCTTAGACGAATATTGATTACATCGATAGGAGTTATGTAAATTACTCCCAAAGATATATATTCATTCCAAATCTAAAACGAAACTACGGTGGCTTAAGAAAAATTCAGAACAACTCATAATAACAGCAACACTGATAAGTATAATCACATCTGAATAGAAATATCATATATATAGCGGAAGACAAGTCTGGAATACATGCTATAATAATCGATAGTTCACATGAACCAAATGTACATATACATATACATCATAAAGTAGAGTCCAATAACCAAAAGAACTCCTCGAAGTCTAGACAAAAGATGGTATGGAATCCCAAAAGTTGAAGCTACAACTGAATCAGAGTTAACGATTATCCTGAAATAACTCGGTCTGACCCGAGTATTATTTAAAATAAAATAATAAATGGATCAGTCTAATTTAAACTTCAGAAATAAATGTATGATAAACATCACTTAAGCAAATAATTATAATCTCAAATGAGATTATACAACATAAATGATCAACATTGTTCAAATAAAGAAATCTCAATTTAAACTCCATCAAAATCAATAATCTTAAATGAAACTGTTCAATATAAATAATCACCATAGTTTAAATGAAGAAATCTCAATTTAAACTCCATCAAAATCAGCTTTTAAATTCACAATTGAATTTAAAACAGCAATACGCAAATTTATAATCTCGGATGAGACTATACACGAAATTATAATCTTGGAAGAGACTATACACAAAATTATAGTATCGGATGAGACTATACAACATAGTAATCAGCATAGTTTAAAGGAAGAAATCCCATTAAACATCATCAAAATCAACTTCCAAATTCACAATTGAATTCAAAACAGCAATATGCAGAATCTAGAAATCAAAATAAGATAACTAGAAAATCAACATAAAAGATGGATCGATCCCAGCAGATGGCGAGTTTTAGCTACGCCGCACGTGCATCAACATATAGCCCAAGCCTACCAAGTACTGTCATCATAATTTTGGCGCCCAACAAATAACCTGAAGGTCCAACATATGACCCGAAGGCCTACTTGTATTTGACCCGAAGGTCCAACATAGTGGCTCGAAAGCCAAATAAAATCATCAAAATCATCAAACAGCAAATATTTCAATTAACGAGTCCGGAATTAACCAAAATAGTAAAACTGGTGTTCCATACTCCGGAATTTTTCTAAATCGTTTAAATCACTTCATCGTTTCCTTGAAAGCACAAAATTGTGTATTTTATATAAATAACATTTTACGTTCTCAAGCGGACAAATCCGGAATTAAGCGAACCAGTAAAAGTGAGGGTTCATAGTCCTTAATTTTGCTGAAGCGTTTAAATCGCTTCCTCATTCTTTTCAAAGCGCAAATTATAAAAAATTTGAAAACAATTTTATTTTAAAACGATTTTTAAAACACATGATTAAAACAGCAACAACTATAGCAATTTCAACGACGAAATTGCGTTTCACAAAACACCGTAAAAACGGATATCAAATCAGTGTGACGAGATAGCTGCTCGAAAATTCACGTTAAAACTGATGGTTACTAAAGCCAAAATAACAGTAAATTTTTTCATCAAAAACCTCATCAAAGCAACACACTTCAAAGTTATAGCACCGGAGTAAAATCCTTTATAAAAATAACGGCAATAAAATTTCGTTTCAAAACGAACTCCGGTTCAAAGAAAATTTACACTGGTATTTAAAATACTTTCGTGTGTTACAACTTGCATGCAATATGAAGTAAAAATAAACAAATTTTTAACTTGAACTAGACTTGATTTAGTGCTACACATTGCACGCAAGTAAGCAAGAAATAAAGTAAAAATAAAGTATAAACTAACCTGGGCAATATACTCCAACATGCCTGCACGCACACTTCAATATAAACAAAATATAATTTGAACTATTTACAAACATAGATTGAAACAAAATACACGTCTGTGCGTTTGTGTATTCTGTCACTTATTTTTAGTGCATAGACTAGCTAACCTGGCACCTTGTTTTATAAAATACAACGCATTATTTAAATTATTTCCATGCATAGGCAAAACAAAAGAAGGCCACTACAAAGCTACAAAACTTTTCAAACTTACAATAATAAACTACAAATAGGTGTTCATTTTTTCAAAACTGCTAAACCATATGGGCGAAATCACTTAATGCCTAGGCCTAGAGCTTGAATACGCATATGTTTAACCAGGTTCTAAACAGCATATGAATGCGCATAGGCAAGGCTACAAAGCAAATAAAGGACGAAAACAATTAATGCAATTGACGTGGGCATCATTTGTGAAATACACTTAAGTCTTCACTTTAATTTTATTTTTTGCTAAAGGAAATAATTAGCAAAGGCATTTGAGTTAGCACACACATTCACAGTGAATAATATGAAAATAAAGTGGTGCATGCACTTTACTTTTTCACGCACGTTTATAGTGAATAATATGACCTGGACCATATTTTTGAAATACGTTAACGAAGTAAGTGAATAAAAGACCTACTCACTTTTACATCACTAAACTTTAAGGCAACAGTATATTCTGCATGCAAATAATGAGTGTAACAAGGTGACCAGGGTGTTAAATAAGTACGCACTAACTACCGAGGTTTCAAAACATCTTCATGATTTATAACTTAGCACGTGAATGCAGTTGAGCCTGGGCACGCTTTTATTTTATTTTATTTTTCACGCATGCGCAAAAGCTTGTATGTCAATGAAGTTTGGGCTAGACACTCTTAATGTACATATACACACGAAACAAAGTTAGTTTCATACACTACATGCACGCGAGATGAAGTAGATGGAAATTGTACAATTTTAGAACATAATATCCTTGGACGCAAGACTTTGTAACACGTTTCCAGGGAGTAAACAATTTATACTCTTAGTATTCCAAGCATACATGCAAAAATGGGTATGCATGAAATCGTTTTCTGGGTAATATATGCCAGTGCACACACGCAAGAACAACAAACAAGTATAAACTGGCAACAAAATTTTATGCAGCATAAAATCAGGAATAAATTAGAAAAGTGAGTTTTGAACTCACCTTTAATTTGCTTCAAAACCAAAAGCAACTCAGACCAAAAGAGAGCAACCATTGAACCGCCCTTTAAACATTTACACAGCCATTGGAAGGTGAAACAAGAAAGATGAAGTCTACTTGACAAATGAATACGAAATGAAGGAGGCAGCCTGCTTTTCCGCTTTTCATTTTGCACAAGTCAAACAAAATGAGTGTGCTGGCTTGCATTGCACATATGCCTTAAATGTAGACGTGCAAAAAGTAAGAAAAGGACATCATAACAATGATGATGGCGTCAAACATTTATATTTTGCTTTTGAAACCTTGTGTGTGACAGCAAGTTTTCAATCCTCATTTATAAAATATTGCTACAACATAGCAAAAGAAATGTTCCAACCTGTTTTACAGCAAGACAAAATGTGTTCTCATCTTTATTTTATACATATATGGTGACAACACGTTCTAATATTGTTTATAAATGGACCATTATGTCTTGTTATAAAATGGATCTATGCCCTTTTGCACGTGAAGGCAAAGCAAAGTTCCTAACTTGATTTAGCTATTTACAACTGACTTGTAAATGAATTTGCATCATTTTTTTTCAAATTTTAATTTAAAAAATTTCTATTTAAAATATTTGCTCCGACAGTAATTCAAAAATCACGCTCGTTACAGACTCCCCCTTATAAAAATTGCGTCCCCGCAATTTTCATACCAGCAGCAGTCAACACGCAATAATATATCACAATAAAGATTAAAATAGAAAAGATGAATAAGAATGCTCAATGAATTCTTTGGTTTCCCAAGTGCAATCTTTGGGGTTTGCGGACCATTGAATATTCACAAGCGGGATTTCATTGTTCCGAAGGCGTTTAACCTCCGAAGCTAGCATACAAATAGGAATTTGCACCATAGACAAGTTGAGTGAAATCTCAAGATCTTGCAGCATATGGGGATCAATAATAGAATCTGAATCTCGAAGGCATCGACGAAGTTGGGATACATGAAATATGTCATGAATTCCCAAAACTTGATAGGTAGCGATACACGATAAGAAACAGGGCCAATGCGTTTCGTAATAGGTAACGGTCCATTATAACGAGGTGCCAATTTCTCGAAGCTACTAAAACGCACCACTCCCTTCATCGAAGAAACACGAATGAATACGAGATCGCCAATAGAAAATTCCAAAGGCTTCATACGATGATCGACATAAGATTTCTGCCTATTCTGAGCCTCTTTCGTTCTCTGTCTGATAATATCAATCTTCTCAGAAGACTCACAAATATAATCGGGGCTGAGAAATAACTTTTCCCCCAATTCCAACCAACAAGATGGTGATCGACACGGTCTTCCATAAAGGGCTTCGAAAGGAACCATACCGATACCGGATTGAAAACTGTTGTTATAAGAGAACTCAACAAGAGATAAGCGGTCTTCTCAACTACCACCAAAGTCAAGAAGCAGTCCGATTGGACTTGATAGGAATAAAATGGGCTTATTTGGTCAATCGGTCAGCAATCACCCAAACACTAGTATGCCCCGACCTCTAACATGGTAGACCATCAATGAAGTCCAAAGAAATTTGATTCCATTTCCATAGTGAATCTCAAGAGGCTGCAAAAGACCACTAGGACGATGGTGTTCTGCTTTAATAAGTTGACAAGTCATGCAACTACTCACATAACTTGCAACATCACGCTTCATACCCTCCCAAAAGTATAAGCGTTGCATATCAGCATACATCATACTATTACCCGGATGGATAGTATACTTAGAATGATGACAATCCCCAAGAATGTCATTTCTAAGGTTTAGAAACACTAGGCACGATCAACCTGCCCTTCTTCCGAATACAACCATGAACATCA
Organism: Allium cepa; assembly: GCA_030765085.1. Taxonomy (NCBI): domain Eukaryota; kingdom Viridiplantae; phylum Streptophyta; class Magnoliopsida; order Asparagales; family Amaryllidaceae; genus Allium; species Allium cepa. Next base: position 956,101,177 of record CM060943.1, read on the forward strand.
ATATCGAAATCCCTTAGATCATCACTTTGGGATTCCGATTTACAACTCTGAATAAGATAAGCAATAAGTGGATCTTGTTTCTGGGCATCGGCAACACGATCCAACAAACTAGGAGGAGCATCCATGCTAAATAAAAGGACGAGAGAATCAGGAATTAAAGGACGGTCTCTAATATCATAAAGAGATAAAGCTTCCAAAATATTCTACTCTGCTAGCATCATGGAAACAACAACTTGCTGCTTGCGACTAAGCGCATCAGCAACTCGATTATCCTTACTAGGGGTATACTGAATATCGAAATCATATGAAGCTAGAAATTCGAGCCAATGTTGTAGTCTCAAATTAAGTTCTTTCTGAGCGAATAGATACTTCAGAGATTTGTGATCGGTGAAGAGAACAAAACGCTCGTCCAATAAATATAATGACGCCAAATCTTTAGAGCAAAGACTATAGCGGCTAACTCCAAATCATGGATAGCATAACGACTCTCGTTACGCTTTAATTGTCTAGAAGCATAGGCAACTACTAACTTTTCGCACGAGAACAGCACCGAAACCAATACGGCTAGTATTGGTACAAATAATGAAGTCTTGGTTCCCTTCGGGAACCACAAGGATAAGAGTATTAGCAAAGAGTTCTTTCACATAATTTTCTTTCCTGAAAAGCTAAACTTCCAAAATTACAATTATCTTTACGAAATCATTTTGTAGGGAAATTTTCTTTTTATAGAACAATTTATTGTGTCAAATTGTCTCATCAAAGCGTTTAGGAGATTCCTATCGATAACGTTGATTAAGCGCATCGACCAGAATTCTTAAAGCACTCAATGGGCAATACAATCACAAAACCATCTTCTATATGATAAACACAAATCCAATTATACTGGTAAATAAATCTTATGAAAAAGATTTGCAAAATTTTAAATTGCTGTTTTCATCCAAAATCAAAAAATATACAAATGGAGTTATCGAGATATTCGTAGAATACTCGATTCACAAAATGGATGAAATAAGCTAGGAAAACCGAATGACATAATAAGTCATTCATAAGAATTATAACGAGTGCGGAATGCGGTAAATGGAATTCTATCTTCCACAACTCGTAACTGATGAAAACCGGTAGCAAGATCGAGTTGGGAGAAGAACTTAGCGCCACTTAATTGATCGAACATGTTGACGATCCTAGGTAATGGATACCTATTTTTGATAGTAAGCTCGTTAAGCTTGCGATAATAAATGCAAAGTCTAAGAGTACGATCTGGCATCTTAACAAAGACCATGGCGGCTCCCTAAGAAGATGAGCTAGAACGAATAAATTGCTTGGCTTCCAACTCAGATAGCTGGTGCTTGAGTTCCTCATTTTCCTTAACAGACATCCTCGTGGGAGGACGACTGACAGGATGAGCACCAGAGATAAAATCAATGCGGAACTCAATTGCCCTATTCGATGGCAAACTCAAAATAGGCTCGAAGACATCAGGAAAATCACAAACAACCGGAATATTAGCTAAGACATCCTCCGATTCGAAGGAAGAAATAAGGGCATTCATAGGATGGTCCATACTTTGAAATATAATAGATAACTGCTTGATAGCATCGGGATGCTTGAGATACAAAGTTCTTTCGGGACATAGGATTGAACTTCATAACGGACGAGTCAATCCATATCCAAAATCTTATCAACATCAAGATGATCCATAACATGCACATCTGCACGAAAGGAAAAACCACAAAGAATAATCTCAGCATCAACACACAACAAACCAAGAGCAGCGGATCCACTAATAGGATTCAAAATCCTCAAAGGGTCGCAAAGAGTAATAACATCCAAAGGAATAACATCAACAAGCTCCTTCGATACGAACAAATGTGATGCACTCGTATCGAAAAGAACTCTTATAGAACGACCATGAAATAAAATAAAACCTTCCAAAATAGAAGGACTAATACCTTTGGGCTTAAAAGAATCATCAGAAGCTTAAGCAACATTAAGCTTCCTGGATTTGAAACCCTTAGGAGCAGTAGGACAATCAGAAACCCAATGTCCTACTTTCAAATCTAAGATTGAAGAGGAATTTAACAAATGGAATACTACAGAAATATTAGATATATTCCTAGACATATTCCAACTTGTTAGAAAGGATAAAAGTTTAAGAACAACGAAGGAATATATTAGAAAGGCACGAACAAAACTCTCGAATAGTTTTAACACATGTTCCATTCTGCTTCTGTTCTGTGTTTGTTATAATTTGTTCTGAATCTCAGTTCTGATACCAAGCCGTGACTCCCCACTATGCTTACAATAATAAAGGTTATTATAAGGAATAACGTCTGCTTTTGCGAAGAATAAGGCTTGTTAGAAGCGACTATCCGTAAGTTATGCCTTAGACGGGTATTGATTACATCGATAGGAGTTATGTAAATTACTCCCAAAGATATATATTCATTCCAAATCTAAAACGAAACTACGGTGGCTTAAGAAAGTTCATAACAACTCATAATAACAACAACACTGATAAGTGAAATCACATCCGAACAGAAATATCAGAAATATAGCGGAAGACAAGTCTGGAATATATGCTACAACAATCGATAGTTCACATGAACCAGATGCACATATACATATACATCATAACGTACATGAGATAAGAGTCCAATAACCAAAAGAACTCCGAATAACCAAAATTCAGAACAACTCATAATAACAACAACACTGATAAGTATAATCACATCCGAATAGAAATATCAGATATATAGCGGAAGACAAGTCTGGAATACATGCTATAATAATCGATAGTTCACATGAACCAAATGTACATATACATATACATCATAAAGTAGAGTCCAATAACCAAAAGAACTCCTCGAAGTCTAGACAAAAGATGGTGTGAAATCCCAAAAGCTGAAGCTACAACTGAATCAGAGATAGCGATTATCCTGAAATAACTCGGCCTGACCCGAGTATTATTTAAAAGAAAATAGTAAATGGATCAGTCCCAATTTAAACTTCAGAAATAAGTGTATGATAAACATCACTTAAGCAAATAATCATAATCTCGAATGAGATTATACAACATAAATGATCAACATAGTTCAAATAAAGAAATCTCAATTTAAACTCCATCAAAATCAATAATCTTGAATGAAACTATTCAATATAAATAATCACCATAGTTTAAATGAAGAAATCTCAATTTAAACTCCATCAAAATCAGCTTTTAAATTCACAATTGAATTCAAAACAGCAATACGCAAATTTATAATATCGGATGAGACTATACACAAAATTATAATCCCGGAAGAGACTGTACACAAAATTATAATCTCGGGTGAGACTATACAACATAGTACTCAGCATAGTTTAAAGGAGGAAATCCCATTAAACATCATCAAAATCAACTTTAAAATTCACAATTGAATTCAAAACAGCAATATGCAGAATCTAGAAATCAAAATAAGATAACTAGAAAATCAACATAAAAGATGGATCGATCCCAGCAGATGGCGAGTTTTAGCTACGCCGCACGAGCATCAACATATGGCCGAAGCCTACCAAGTACTGTCATCATAATTTTGGCACCCAACAAATGACCCGAAGGTCCAACATATGACCCGAAGGTCTAGTACTGGTATATGACCCGAAGGTCCATCATATGACCCGAAGGTCTAGCATAGTGGCTCGAAAGCCAAATAAAATCATCAAAATCATCAAACAGCAAATATTTCAATTAACGAGTCCGGAATTAACCGAAATAGTAAAAGTGGGGTTCCATACTCCGCACTTTTGCTAAATCGTTTAAATCTCTTCATCGTTTCTTTGAAAGTGTAAAATTGCGTATTTTATATAAACAACATTTCACGTTCTCAAACGGACAAGTCCAGAATTAAGCGAACCAGTAAAAGTGAGGGTTCATAGTCCTCAATTTTGCTGAAGCATTCAAATCGCTTCCTCATTCTTTTGAAAGCGCAAATTGTAAAATTTTTGGAAATAATTTTATTTTAAAACGATTTTTAAAACGCGTGATTAAAACAGCAACAACTATAGCAATTTCAACGAGGAAACTGCACTTCACAAAACACCATAAAAACGGATATCAAATCAGTGTTACGGGATAACTACTTGGAAATTCACTTTAAAACCGACGGTCATTAAAGCCAAAACAACAGTAAAAATTTTCGTCAAAAACCTCATCAAAGCAACACACTTCAAAGTTATTGTAACGACCCTGGATTTGCCCCGGTTATTTTAATAAATGTTTAATCTACTTAGATATAAAATGTGAATTGATCATATTTAAATGAATACGATTTTGGAAATATTGCCATCTATTTATATAAACTGTATTTTAAAAAGGAGATTGATTTGGAAATTGAAATAAGTATTTCAATAATATGCCCAATAAAAATCTATCTTATATAATTACTTAAGATACTTTACATTGTTTATATTTAGTATAAAATAATATATATAGATAATAATGTTTGAAATTCTAAAATAAGTTTCTTAACAATATTATTGATAAATTTAACTCATATAATTAATTTAAAATGCTATATATTGTTAATATTGTTAAATGAATACATATGCTTGATAATGTTTAAGTTTAAAATCTAATCCTAGCAATATAAAATAATAAATGTAAAATGTAAACCAAACATATGAATGTAATTTAAAAATTGATAGTTAGAATATAAGATATAAATATAAGTAAGTAAACTTATGAAATATAATTTAAATGTTGAAGGCTAAAATACAAAATAAAAATAAAAATAATAGCCAAATGAATAAGTTTATAAATAAAATATGGAAGTAAGCAATGAAGTAAAAGAATAAAACACTTAGCAATGTAATATGAAATGAACAAAGTTATATATATATATATATATATATATATATAGTTGTACTCACCAAAAAATCAAAGTCAGGCTGCACTAAAACAATAACTAAACTATATAAATATGAACAAGCTTCTATAATAAGACAAGCTTTGAATGGACATACTCACCAAACTAATCAGGGTGAAAAATTTAAGAGACAAAATATTATAAGTGCAAATTGGATAATAAAACAAGACAAAATCAATTAAAGAAGCCACAAAAAAAAATCTTTTCAGCCTACAATGTTTGCCAGCAAACATTACTAATGTGCTAGCAGAAATATATATAGAAAAAAAGAACATTTTTGTACAGACCAGAATCTGCAGGGTATCAAATATGGAAACATCTCTAAATCAAAGTACTGTGTAATTTCTGTGCAAGGCAAATTCTGACCTGCAAGTATATATTTTAGACAAACATATGTTCATAGAGTTCGAACTAAAGATAATAAGACAGATATTTATATTTATATATATATATATAAACAAGCTTCATACACAAGCCATATGTTTACCTACATATGTACATGATTGCAGGTAGTATCTTTACACAGCAACACAATTAATAATTGTGCAAACATATTATAAAACAAAGTATGTACTTAATATCAGCTCAAAATATTTTTTCTAGATTTGCTCATATCAAAACAAAAATGAGAAAAAGCCTAACTGGTTATTACCTACCTGCTTTCAGTCCTTTTCTTATTTATATATAGATATAACTGACCAAATTAGTTCGTTCAGTAAGAAAATAAATTAGCAAACCTGAAAATAAAAATAAAGGAAGGGCAAGTTCAGATTTTTAATTCAAAAACAAAAAAAAGAAGCAGAGAGGATCTTAAGACAGTTCAAACTTCTGTTTCAATCAACAAGGTTCCAACTCAATGTTTTCTGTTTACATTCAGGTGAGTAAACAAAAACTTTAAAAGTTTTAAGTTTGATAGAATAACAGCTCAAAGGATTGTTTATGGTATGATTGTTTATGCTTTGGTTTTGAATATTGCTGGGTTGCTCTGTACTACTCTGGAAAAAAAATGATACAGGTTGAATATTGTTCAAACAAATCACATATGATTCACATTAAATCATTGCTAAGTTTTAATCTTTCAACCAAACATAATATTTAAACTTGCAATTAAGATTTTTAAATGCAAATTTAAACCCTGGTTTGTAAACATACACTGTAACTTTATTTTACAGGTAAGCAAGCATAAACTGGATAATTGGATTGATGTAAAGTATTAAATTTAGTTCATAGCTTGAATCTTTACCACAAAACATGATTTTTAAAACTAGAATGAAAATTTTTAACACGGTATTTCCAAGGCAGTTTGTATTCGAATCAAAATGGTATTTTTGCAAATTTCCTGTTCTTTAATCAATAATAAAGGTTGAAATTTGGGCTGAAGCAAGTATAAACGTATGTGATTACAAGAAAATTATCAGAAAATTTTTATGTTGTTCGAGATTAGAATACGAAATTAATTTAGGGCTCGAGTACCAGAATTTTTCCATGTCTGTAAAGGGTCGTGATCGCCTTCATCAAGCAATCGAGTGCCACTAGATCATGGTGGAGGGTTACTTGGTGAGATGACGTAGTGTGGCCAAGGTTCGAGCGCCTCCAGTGGCCGGTACGTCGAAGACGAGGTGATTTTGTCAGTAGTGTTATTGGCTGGTTTTCGTTCGATCTACTTTTTTTTCTTTTCGATTGATTTGAGACAATCTGGACTTGAATTTCGAGTATGGAGGTGGATTCTGACATGCCGATTGTGTCGGAGTTCACCGGAGTTGGATCGTGCCGCCGTGCACGTGCACGGTGGCGTTGGAGGAGGACTGGGCTGTCAGAGAATGCCGCTTCGTGTCGCGCGCGTGAGGATGGCGCTAGTGCTTCGAGTTGTTCGCGTGCCTATATTTGGAACTGTTGTTTAAAATTATGTTTTAACTTTTAACTAACTTAATGTAAGAAAAAATTTTAAAGAGAAGAAGAAGAGATTCAAGGGGGGGAAAACTCGGGTTCGCGTTCGAGTAAAAGGACCTGATGCTAATTTAATTTACCTCAAACTAAAGCATATTGCTGAAGGAATAAAATAAGAAAGAGGAAGAGTTGTTCAGGGGGGAGACTCGGGAAGTTTGCAGTAATTCTCGAGCAAAATGTAGATGGGGTCTCGGGTTTACCTGGGGGTTTGGGTAAAACTGCAGTTTTGTAGTGGGGTTGTTCTACAAATTTAATTAAAACAGTTTGAGCTTAGAGAATGTTTAAAGGATTAAGTTAAGATTTTTTCAAGTTTTAATTATTGTAGTCAAAACCTTAGCGACTTTGGTTAAACATTAATGCAAGTTTAATTATGAAATTACTGTTTTATAATGTTTCAACCTCTTAGCATCTATTTTATTAAGTAATTAAAAATTTGGAATAAGGTATCTAATAATTAAGTTTGGAGTAATATTATAATTGGTTTTCAAAAATTTAGAGGAAGACTTTTGAATGTCTATTTAAGTTAAACATTTAATATAGATAAATTATTTTAAATTAGGAACAATTTCTCTTAAAATTGTAATTAGTCATAGATTATAAATAATTGATAAATTTGTAATTAACTACTTAAGTTAATTTATGAATGATTAATAGTTAACTAATCGAGTAATTTAATTAAGAATAAATAAAGGGTTAGGAAAATAATTAGCAGTTAATAAATGGGTAATTAAGTTGATTAATAATTAAGATTATTAATTAAATGGTTAATTAAAGGAAATAACTGAGTTAAGAAATAATTAGGTAATTGATAGTTTGAAATAAAATAAGTATGTAATTAAGACTAAATGATTTATTAAGAAATCATTAATTAAACAATTTGAAATGAAACAGGAAATTAATTGTTAATTAATGATTAATTAAATAGAGTTAAGTGATTAACTCTCAAGTAATTAATTATAAATTGAATTAATTACGAATAAGATTTAAAAGTGACTGCTTATGGACTGTTGTGATTGAATATCTTATTGTGATATTTATGTGTTGATATTCTATGCTACTCTGTGATATGCTGTGTTATACCTATGATGCTTGTATATGTTTATCTGCGATAGATGCTGTTAATTCAATTGTTAAATTTAAAATTATTTAAACTGTTAAGTTAATTAGACAACTTGGCCCTTAAAATGGCATTTGGATTCGATGAGACCGGGATCGGAAGAATCAAATTTTGATTCTCCGAAAACCACATCGATCCAATTTAAACGTTAGGTCGTGAATTCTGAAATGAAGATCGAGATGGAGTTTTCAGAATGCAAGGGTTATCGTCGTTAACTCTGAGGGAGATTCCAAAATGAGTGTGACGAGATAATGCCTTCGGTTTCGTTCGAACCCGGAACGAATTTGTATGGATTGAATGCTTTCAGCACATCGTCAGGCGGACGATGAGCATTCTAAGTGATATGTTCTTTAAAGGTAATCGTAGCCTCAAGCCTCATCAACCGGGAATGGCTAAAATAGGGGAGATGCAGCAAGGTTAGGTGGGTCATGCCCAAGCAGGACAAGATATTTCCCCTGTCTAGATGTCCCTTTTTATTTCGGCTTAGTGGGTGGTTGGTCGCGCCAACCACCCACTTTATCTTGTTCGGGACTGTTCGGTAAGAAATGGTTCCGGCCTTGTGTAGCAGGGGGTCGGGAGTGATCCTCGGTACGGTAATCTAGGCCCCGTACTGTGACGGGCGGTACCCCAGTAGCCCTGCCATTGTTGGAAATCCATTTTCCCTACGAGACCCTACGGTTTTGATTTGTATTACCCACTTTGGTGGCTAGTAGCTGGAATTTAATCATGTAACAATTTCGGCTATTTTCTATTTACTTGAAAACCCTAGACACTATTATAATATCACTGGATTTCCTATGAAATGTTTTGGTTAGCGTAAGGTAAAAACTTACCCGTATTTATTTATGGGGAGTCTTACGTGATACCTTTATTTTCAAATGTTTTCAAGTTAAACAACTTTAAACCGTTTACTCATACCAGACCCATGTCTGACCCGGAGTTTATATTTTGTGTTTTCATAAACTCTTGGGTACTCAAATTTTTATGAGTAGCCAAGTGATAGGTTTTGGACCTTGATTTCTGGAGGAGCTTGGAGCAGGAGTTTCCAGACGTATGTAGCTATCTATCTAGTGTCGCTGTGTTAGTTGATATGTACTGTGTCTCTGATGTATGTAGTGATAGGTGTATGTATATGACAGTCATATGTATTGATATTGTATAACTCTGATATATGTAAAAACTATGAAATATTTATGTGATATATTATATTTTGTTCCGTTCCGCTGTGAGATTCTGATGCTGTTGTTCCTTTCTTTTCTTTCTTTTCTATTTCTATCCCTTTCTTTCTTAATGATGATATGTCTTTCTGGTAGTAGAAGGACGGGTCGTCACAGTTATAGCACCGGAGTAAAATCCGTTATAAAAATAACGGCAATAAAATTCGTTTCAAAACGAACTCCGGTTCAAAGCAAATTTTACACTGGTATTTAAAACACTTTCATGTGCTACAACTTGCATGCAATATGAAGTAAAAATAAATAAATTTTTAACTTGAACTAGACTTGATTTAGTGCTACACATTGCATGCAAGTAAGCACGAAATGAAGTAAAAATAAAGTATAAACTAACCTAGGCAATATACTCCAATATGCATGCACACACACTTCAATATAAACAAAATATAATTTGAACTATTTACAAACATAGATTGAAACAAAATACACGTCTATGCGTTTGTGTATTCTGTCATTTATTTTTAGTGCATAGACTAGCTAACATGGCACCTTGTTTTATAAAATACAACCCATTATTTAAATTATTTCCATGCATAGGCAAAACAAAAGAAGGCGACTACAAAGCTACAGAACTTTTCAAACTTACAATAATAAACTATAAATAGGTGTTCATTTTTTCAAAACTGCTAAACCATATGGGCGAAATCACTTAATGCCTAGGAATAGAGCTTGAATACGCATATGTTTAACCAGGTTCTAAACTGCATATGAATGTGTATAGGCAAGGCTATAAAGCCAATAAAGGACAAAAACAATTAATGCAATTGACGTGGGCATCATTCGTGAAATACACTTAAGTATTCACTTTAATTATTTTTTTGGCTGAAGGAAATAATCAGCAAAGGCATTTGAGTTAGCACATGCATTCACAGTGAATAATATGAAAATGAAGTGGTGCATGCACTTTACTGTATCACGCACGTTTATAGTGAATAATATGACCTGGACCATATTTTTGGAATACGTTAACGAAGTAAGTGAATAAAAGACCTGCTCACTTTTACATCACTAAACTTTAAGGCAACAGTATACTCTGCATGCAAATAATGAATGTAATAAGGTGACCAGGGTAAGGTTAAATAAGTACGCACTAACTAACTACTAAAGTTCTAAAACATCTTCATGATTTGTAACTTAGCATGTGAATGCAGTTGAGCCTGGACACACTTTTTTTTTCACGCGTGCGCAAAAGCTTGTATGTCAATGAAGTTTGGGCTAGACACTCTAAATGTACATATACACACGAAACAAAGTTAGTTTCATACACTGCATGCACGCAAGATGAAGTAGATGGAAACTATACAATTTTAGAACATAATATCCCTGGACGCAAGACTTTGTAACACGTTTTCAGGGAGTAAACAATTTATACTCTTAGTATTCCAAGCAAACATGCAAAAATGGGTATGCGTGAAATCGTTGTCTGGGTAATATATGCCAGTGCACACATGCAAGAACAACAAACAAGTATAAGCTGGCAACAAAATTTTTACGCAACATAAAGTCAGGAATAAATCAGTAAAGTGAGTTTTGAACTCACCTTTAATTTGCTTCAAAACCAAAAACAACTCAGACCAAAAGAAAGCAGCCATTGAACCGCCTTTAAACATTTACACAGCCATTGGAAGGTGAAACAAGAAAAGATGAAGTCTACTTGACAAATGAATACGAAATGAAGGAGGCAGCCTACTTTTCTCCTTTTCATTTTGCACAAGTCAAAGAAAATGAGTGTACTGGCTTGCATTGCACATATGCCTTAAATGTAGACGTGCAAAAAGTAAGGAAATGACAGCATAACAATGATGATGGCGTCAAACATTTATATTTTGCTTTTGCAAACCTTGTGTGTGACAACAAGTTTTCAATCCTCATTTTATAAAATATTGCTACAGCATAACAAAAGAAATGTTCAAACCTGTTTACAGCAAGACAAAATGTGTTCTCATCTTTATTTTATACATATGTGGTGACAGCACGTTCTAATATTGTTTATAAATGGACCATTATGTTTTGTTATGAAATGGATCTATGCCCTTTTTCACGTGAAGGCAAAGCATAGTTTCTAACTTGAGTTAGCTATTTACAACTGAGCTGTAAATGAATTTGCATTATTTTTTTCAAATTTTAATTTAAAAAATTTCTATTTAAAATATTTACTGCGACAGTAATTCAAAAATCACGGTCGTTACAGTTACCCAGTTACAGAGGTAATCTAGCCTTGTGTTGGCAGAGATCCGGTTAGGTTCTCGGGGCGTCCCTCCATAGGCGTACCTATTCGAAAAGGAAGTTCCTTAGCCTAGGCATTTGTTGGAAATCCAATCACTCAATATGAGCCCTGTACAGTTTTAGTTGTAGAACCTGCCATCTAACATGGTAGCTATAGTAGGCATACTATAATGGTACGTATGCTGGCTAAGATTAATATTATACTTTCGAAATGTTTTCTACACTATGCACTAATAATAATATCAAATGGATTTTCGCGTACCTAGAATGTTTGACTGCTATAAGGAGAAACCTCCCCCAAGTGTGCGATTGCATTGTGTGTGTGCCGGGAGACCTTATGGTAGTTTCATTTTCTAAAAAGCATAGTGGATTTCTTTTTATTTCTTATTGTTCAAATAACTATTTTTGTTTGCTCACACCAGTCTCATGACTGACCTGGAGTTTATTGTTCCCTTTCTAAACTCTGGGTGCCCATAATTTTCCACACGGGAAGCCTAGAGTCAGATTATTAGTAGGTTCAGAAGCCGAGTTCGGATAGTAGATGTGGAACTAGAAGTCTTTGGTTTGGGATCGCATTTGCTTCACTACAGCATGATGGTGATTCAAGCTTTCTGTTTTGAGCTTTTTTGTTTGGCAGTCCTTGGAGCTTTGGCAATGAAGATGTTGGATTCTTTCTCTCTCTCTTGAAGACCCTATTGATGTTGTCATCCGTTGTTGTGTTGTATTTGGCTCTGATGTTGGTGATAAGCAATTGTTGTAGAATGTTGCATCCATGTGGTGTATCAATAAAAGTTATTTTGTTTCTACTGTGTTGTTATCACCTAATGTGTTATAAGCTCCGGTGAAATGGACTCCAACGTTTGAATTTTCGGCATTTGAATACGGGTGATGTATTAGATGCCGATTTTCGAACGCCGAGCCCGTGTCATTACAGGGAAGTACCCTCTGCGAAGAAGTATAGTATGATATGCTTTGACCCAAATGGAGTTGGGGAATCCAGGAATGGATTCGATCGATAAACCGTAATGGACTTGGATGAATTCAGAAATTGATTCGAACTGATATGGCTGTCTGGACTTAAACTCATGAGTTCCTTGATTTTTTTTAGGGTGGATGGTTCTTTTGTTTACCCAATGGAGGCGTTTCGATCCTGGGATCTGTTGTTTATGGATCTTCCGGGAAGGAAGTGCACCCATTGCGTAAATCATTGAATCAGTAGCGTACCACTATGGCAGGAGTCGATGGTCCCTTGTTTACGAACTGGCTAAGATATTTTTCTATAATCCGAAAGGTGGAAGGATCTTCTGGAAAGTTTTGTGTCCATTACGTAAATACTGGATCAGCAGCGGGCCAATGCTATCGTATTATCATCATTTGACATTGGATTTTGGGCGGTACTTCTCATACCTAATTTTAAGTATTTTTCACTGGATTTTGAAACAGGTCTACTAAGTTTTTGGAGATTTCTAGCCTTACACCTTATTAACGTACGACTAGAGTCTGCAAGAACGAGGATAAACCTGTTAAGACATCGAGTTATAAAAGTAGTTTGATAAATTATTATATAAAGAATATTTTGATCATTTTTTTCTAAAATAATTTAAAATGTTCAAAATATTGTTTATTTATATACTACATGGTTTAATAGTAAATTATTAGTGTCGTAAATATTTTAGAAGTTATTAAGTAAATAAAACATATTTAAAGTAAATGATTATTGATTTGTTAAAAATATTTGAAAAGTATCATGAGATAAAATCAATAAATTTATGAATTATGGATTAGTGTTTTCAATAACTTCTTTGAAAATATAACTAATGATGTAAATAATTGTTTTCAAATAGTTTACATATATTTATAAAGGTGTTACTTAAAAAATTTAAATGGCATTTATAAATGAAGCAAGAAATTTTATAAATGAGTGTAACGACCCGCCTTTCATTCCACAAAAAGACGCTTTGTTAAGAAGAAGAAAGGGATACAAAAGAGAAAAGATAGAAAAGAAAGAAAGAAACAACATCAGAATCTCACAGCGGAATGAATAAATTATATTATATCACATAAGATATTACATAGTATTATACACATCAGAGTTATACAGCTTATACAACACAAACTAGACAGTTATAAACAACTGTCCAGTTATTACAACTCAAGTACATCATAGAAATACAGATACAACACTAGCGCAGAGAAACCATTATATATCTACACGCTGAAACCACCTGCTCCGTTTCTCCTCCAGAACTCGTCAAAGCTGACCTGAATCCCTTGGCTACTCGTAAAAATTTGAGTACCCAAGAGTTTAAATAAACAGAAAATAAACTTCGGGTCAGACATGGGTCTGGGTCTTGTGTGAGTAAACGGGTTAAAGATGCTTAACTTTTAAAAACCTTTGGAAACAAAAGGTATCTCGTAGACTTCCCACACATAAACATGGGTAAGTTTTTACCTTACGCTAACCAAAACATTTGATAGGAAATCCAGTTATATAATAATAGGGTCAAGGATTTTTAAGTAAAATACAGAAATAGCTGGAATGCTTACATCTCACGTTCCAACATAGTTGGGCACAATCAAAACGTACGACACTTATTAGAGATTGGATTCCATACAATGGTAGGACTACTGGGGTACCGTCCGTAATAGTATGTGGCCTAGATCACCGTACCGAGGATTACTCCCAATCCCCTGCAACACAAGGTCGGAACCATCCCTTACTGGATAGTCACGAACAAGACGACCCCGCAGATGGCCGTCGCCAACTGCTCACTAAGCCGAATAAAAGGAACCTCCAGACAGGGGTAAATCTCGTCCTACTTGGGTGCTACCTACTTAGCTTTGCTGCACCTCCCCTGTTTTAGCCATTCCCGGTTGATGAGGCTTGAGGCTACGATTACCTTTATAGAACACATCTATCTTAGAATGCTCACCGTCCACCTGACGATGTTCTGAAAGCATTCAATCCATACAAGTTCGTTCCGGGTTCAAACGAAACCGAAGGCACTATCCTGCTACACTCATTTTGTAATCACCCTCAGAGTTAACGATAATAGCCCTTGCACTCTGAATCTTCATCTCAATTTGAAAGCACCATCTCCGTTAACTCGTTTTGGAATCACCCTCGAAGTTAACGACCATAGCCTTTCCTCTGAATCTTCACTTGATCTTCACTTGAGATTTCACGACCTAACGTTTAATTTGGATCGATGTGGTTTTTGGAATTTCAAATTTGAAAATCCGATCCCGGTTGCACCGAAACCAAAACGCCATCTTAATGTCCAAATGGTTTAAGTTTGAACAATTTAACTCAGTTTAAAACATTAAATTCACACAACACCATTCACAGATAAATATCACACATTTATCACAGCTATAATCAATATCGCATCATAGCACATCATAGATTATTCAAACTATAAGCATCATTCAATTCAGACATTCTATCCAAACAATTATCCACAAACAGGAACCATTAATTCAAATTATAATTAATTTTATCAACTTAAATTAAATTAATTACTTGAGAATTAATTACATAATCCTGCTTAAATCAATTATTAATTAATTAAAACCATTTAATTAATTAATCACTATTTTAATCACCTTATAAGCCAATTAATTAATCTTTAATTAAAGATTAATTATCCTTTAATTAATCATCCTTGATTAATTATTCCCTAATTACATTAAGTAATTAGCCTTTACATTAATTACACAAATTAATTATTCTTTAATCATTTATATTAATTAACTTTTAATTACTCTTGTTAATTAATTAACTATAATTAATTACATTAACCCTTAATTAATTATACTATAATCACTTCATTGATTAATTATCTTTTAATTAATCACATTCATAAATCAAATAACCCTTTTTATTATTTTCATTAAGTACGTTAATTAATGATCCTCTAATTACTTTCATTAATTAATTATTCCTTAAATTATATTTAATAATTAATTTTAACTTAATTATATTCATTAATCAACCCTGATTAATCACATTAGTAACTAACTATCCTTAATTACTTACAATAATTAAATCAACTCCTTGATTAATTACATTAATCAATCCTTTAATTACACTGATTAATTAACACTTAATTACTTCCACTATGTAATTATTCTTTATTTACTTTCCATCAAGTCATTTACTTTAATTAATTACATTCAGTAATTATCCATTAATTACTTCACTAAGTAATTATACTTTATTACTTACATTAAGTAATTATACTTACCCATCATCAAGTAATTCTCTTTAATTAATTAAACTTAATTAGTTAACTAAAATTAACCACATTAACTTAATTAATTACACTAAATAATTAATTACTTTAATTACTTCATTAAGTAACTACCCTTAATAATCCTCTTACGTTAAGTAATTAACCTCTTGATTACTTATTACTTAATTATTTCTTAATTAATTAACCTTGATTAACCAATCCTCAATTAAATAATCAACCACACTTAATTACACAAATTAATTTATCTTAATTTAATTACCTAAATTGAGCTCTTAATTAATTTGGTAATTACTTTAATTACTATTGTAATAAAAAATTGTTTAAATTAAGATAAAACATTTACTATATTACTCTTACCGACCTTTTAAATTAAATTAAATCTAAAAGCTTGAATTTGATTTATTAAAATTCACCATCCTTTGATTATCAAAGTTAAATACTTTTTACTTAATCCCATTGCAATTTCAATAATTATATTTGATTTGAAAACATTTATGGACAAATTATAAAATTTTGTTTAATATAATATTTATATAAATCAAAACTATTTAAAACAAATTTTAAAACTTTAAAACCCATACTTCAAATTTTTGAATTTATTTAGAACATTAGTTTTCTAAAACTTAACATTATATACATTTTAAAATTGGTTAAAGCTTTGTTTAAATTTTACTTTTCTTTCAAAATTTGAAATTTCATTTTAGTTTTAAATTTAGACAGGTTTAAAAACTGGGAACAAAACGTTCTGAGCAAAACAACAAATTTCCTGAGATAATTGTAACGACCCAGAATTTTTAGTAATTAAAATTTGAATATTTAATTAATTTTAGATATTAATAAGTGAATTTATAAGTCAAATAAATTTTATTTTGAATAATTGGATTTAATTGGATAATTAAATCGATAATTTAATATGTTAAATTATGGAAATAATTGAAAATTGGGTTAAATATGATTGAAAATGATTTGTAAAATTTTATTTTATCATGTTGGAGTCAGAACGATATTTTAGAACTTTTAAAATCGAATTAAAAGTTAATTTGTGAAAATTGAATATTTTAATATTTAATCGACTAGTGAAAATAGTCAATTTTTGAACAGTCTCAGAATTGAACGAAACCAGTTCCATTGGATCCGTAATAGTTAGTTATTACCGGATTTCAATTTTCGTAGCAATCGAAGTTATCGTTTGATCGTGGCAGCTCGAAACGCATGGATATTGTTTTAATTTTAATTTGGCGAGTTAAAATAGCCATTTTTCAAAAAGTCTCGGATTTCGACGAAACCAATTTCATCGGATCCGTAATGTGATATTATTGTATGGTTTCAAATTTCGTGTCAATCGGATTTTCCGTTTGTCCGGTACAAATTAAAACGCCTAGAAAATCGTTTAAATCGGTTTAATTTAAATTGAACGTTTATTGCCATAGCTCGCACATATGACCGAATTAGCTTCCGAAACCTGTTCCATTGTGTCCGGAACGCGGGGTAAACCCTAGGAACGTCAGTTTCGGCGCGTAAATCGGAGTTCGGAATTTCCGGGATGAATAATGTCGTTCGAAATTCTATAAATAGACACCAACGCCCTTCATAAATTTAAAAAAAAATATATATATCAAAACCCTAAACCTAGCCGCCACTTCTTTAACCAAAGGCCAGAAATTGCTCTCATTTCTTCCTCGATCTCTCCCAATCTACAAACAATTAGAAGAAGTGATCAACTACAAACACGTAGAGCTCGACGAGAGCTTTCGATCTATACGGTGATGATGGGGTTTGGCGTCACGTGGAGGTGGGGAGATGGCTGCGTGCGTGGCCGTTCACTTGCGTGCGCGCGTATCAGGGGATGGCCGAGCTTGCTATGGTGGTGGGCGAAGGTAGAGGGGGTTTGGAGCTTCGTGTTGCAAGTTGCTGATCGAATTTTCATCGAGTATTGGTGGTGCAATAATTAACCCTAAAATCAATAATGGGTTCGGCTATGAACTGTAACCGTGCGCGTGAAGAAGAGAAGGAAGGCACGGTCTTGATGAAAGGAGATGGATCTAAGGGTTGAGATGAGTTGTGGTTTAAAATATTATAAAAAGTTGTAAATTTTTATAGTTAAAATCGTGTGTAACTTCATAAATTCATAACTTTTTCATACGAGGTCGAAAACACGCGAAACCAGTTGCGTTGGAATCGTATGGACGAGCACTACGCTATGGGATTGGATTGGAGTCGTTTGGAGTTAGTGAGAATTTTGGGTAAAATTAAACGTCCGTTTAATTTTATTCGAAATAAATCGCTAAAACGAAATTGGAATCAAGGTGAGAACTTCTCACTCAATCGAATCAGTTTCGATTTTATTTTAAATAGTTAGATTTAAAATACTTGAATGCATGTTTGAATGATGATTGTTATCTATTGATTGTTAAAATAGACATTATGCGCCGTTAGTAAGCGGATGTTATTTATTAAAAACATATACCGCGAATATTTCATAAACAGTGAAATTGGTATTATATATAATAGCAATATATATATTGGCATATGTATATATTGGAGTTATTGATTTCCCGCATTTTTTTAGCGGATGAGACCCTATTGCGCCGTTAGTAAGCGGATAATATTTTAAATCCCATATACCGCGATAATTTCGTACTGGAGCGAAATTGGTATTGTGCTAATGTTTGTGGATGCAGGAAAACAGGTTGGAGGGATCCGACTGGATTCCTTAACAGAATTTATTTGATTTCAGATATTTTGATATTTGATTGATTATCATATCGATATATGATATCGTTGTTGTCGTGATTGGCTATTTGGTATGTAGCATCATTGGACCAAACTTTAGAATTTTAAAATGATTTTAAAGTGATTTTTTGAAAATATACTATATGTTTGGAATTGATTCGTTTTAAATAAATAAACGTTATAATTTTTAAAGTTATAAAAATTATGATTTTTGAGAAAAATAGTTAAAAGTTGATTTTTGAGAATATGGGGTTAATGTTTTTATAAAATAATTAAATTGGATTTCTGAATTTATTGTAAAAGGTTTAAATATAGGATTTATAAAATTTGATTATTTTATAAATCAAAATGATGAAGTTTTTAAAGAAGTTTAAAGACGTTTTAAAAGAATAATATAAATTGATTTATTTAAGAGATTTATAAATGGATATTTATAAATTGAAATATTGAAATTATAAAACAAGTTTTTATAAGTGTTTGAATGAAGTGAAAATGGATTTCATAAGTGAATGGAATTTATAAAATTATAAATGGTGAAGTTATAAATGAAATTTATAAATAGTAAGATTTATAAATTTTGTGAAGTTATTTGAAGAATAGATTTGGTTAAATAAATGAATCTTATAAGTTATAAGATTTATGATTTGGAAAGTCTTTAAAAGAACGATTTTGTAAAATAATCGTTTTATAAGCATTTAACTTATAATATGAACTTTTAGTTTATAATTGAGTTATAAACTGGAATAGGTTAATAAAGGAATTTATAAAAGGAATTGATATAAAGTAAATAGAAATAGAATTTATAAACGTTGTTTTATAAATTCGCAAACGACTTATTTTGATAAGTAAATTGTTATAACTTGTTTATGGAGTTATATTCATGTTCTAGACAGTGAATAATCCTCTGAAATGAAATGAATAGAAATGATGAAGTTAGTTAACGTAGTATATTCACGTTTTTGAATAGTGAATAATATGTTAAAGAAAATGTTTAGGATGTGATATTTTAAATTGAATTAAAACGATCTAACGATGTTTTAAAAAGGTGTTAAGATTCGAAACCATAGATTTCAACATTTATTGTTGAAATAGACGTTTTCGAGAAATAAAAGGAAATGGTGGACTATAACACTGTTGTTATAGTAAATGATTTCCGAAAGGAAATGTTTTGTATAGTATTGGGATTTATATATCTATTTTAATTTCAAATCCCTATACTAGTGATTTTGGGTTGTCGTAACGATGTTTTACGCAACATTCGTTTTTGGCCCAAATAAATATGTTTAAGAGAACGATTTCCTTAAAGAATGAAATATATACTTAATTTCGATTGAAGTATATTGAATATTTTCCAAGTGTTGAAAATAAATAGATTTGTGAATTACTTATTTAATAAGTATGGAACTGTTTTCCGATATAAAGGGAATATTTTGAGAATTTATCTTTTTGAAGATAAATTGAAATCGTATATGCATGGATATTTTGGAATATAAATTCACTAAGGAATTTATAAAGGAAAGGGGAATTTGTCTAAAAATAAATATTGATTTATTTTTGAAGTATTGAAATTATATATCTTGTAAAGATATTTTGGAAAATAAATAATTTGGAAAATTATTTGGAATCTGGTGATGTTGTGCATATCCATTGATAGTTCAATAACCGACTATCAATATTTCCCTTTGAATGGGTAATTGATGTGATTTGTTTGAATTTGAATGCCACACTTATTTTTGAATAAGCGCTCACTATTCGGGTTAACCGGGAAAGGACCATGGGGTCGTATAACCCATTCCGAATATGTGATACGTCGTTATGAATTGCATTGAAGATCGGTGTTGAAGACCCGGTATTTGCGAGAGCGATAGGATGACCTGTCGATTGACTCTGCACCGAGTTGCTCCGGTATAGAGTTCTCCATATGTGATGGTGAATCCGATCAGGATTGTGAATATCCGGATTGCAAGGACTTCTTTGTAAGTGCCTTCGGTTTTGTTCGAGCCCGGAACAAACTTGTATGGATTGTATGTATGACATTACAAATTGAGATATAAAGCAGATTTCTTTCAAATATATTTCTGTTGGTGGCGGAGAATTTATTCTTTTAGCTTAACACCCTTCTCTGAGACGTACGAGCTCAGAGGTTATGTAGTTGAAGGTTATCAGCGATATATTCCCAATTTGGTAATGGTTGCTGTGAAATGATCATTGTGTTGATTATTTGTGATAGGATCATTTGTTTGATCGTCTATCTTGGCGATCATTTCTATGATCATTTGTTGACCCAAAGCATGGCTTTTGTATAAAGTATGCGGAAATGGTCAAAACAGGAAAGATGCAGCAAGGTTATGAGGGGTAGCGCCCTTTAGGATATGTGCATTTCCTTCTGGAAAAGGGTGGTATCATGGTATGGAGCCCAGATACTTACTCATGTTGAAAACACTTTATGATTGTGTGAATTGATTGCGAGCGCTCGGTTGAAAGGTCCCAAAGGACTGGGGGATGGCATATTCGGTCAGTTGTTACTCAGTTAGGGGTAACCCGGCCTTGTGTTGGTAGAGATCCGGTTTGGTTCTCGGGGATGTCCATCCAGAGGCATTCTCATGTGGCAATGGGAAGTTCCTTGGCCTGATCATTCGTTGGAAATCCAAAGAAACAATACGATCTTGTACGGTATTAGTTGTAGAACCTATCATTCACTTATGGTGGCGCCCCACTGTTTGGATGGTAGCTATAGTAGGCATAGTTCGGAATGTCTATGTTGGCTAAGATTTATATCTTTATTTTCGAAATAATTTCCTACACTATGCACTAGTAATAATATCAAATGTTATTTTAAATGCATATCAAGCATCTTTGACTATCATAAGGAGAAATCTCCTCCGATTCTGCGTTTGCATTGTGTGTGTGTGCGGGAGGCCTTATGGTAGTCTCATTTTTAAAAGCATTGCGAATTGACTTTAAAAATATTCCTCTATTTTGTTTTCAAAGATAAATAAACTGTTTTGAGTTCTCACACCAGTCACATGAATGACTCAGAGTTTATTGTTTTCCTTCCTAAACTCTGGGTGCCCACCAATTTCCGCACGGGCAGTCAAGAGTTAGGTTTATCAGGATATTCTGGATATTCTGGAGTTGCTGGAGGCAAGATGGATGGCATGGCGTATTATTAGTATATAGTATTTCTTTTTCCGTTGCACTGTTTGTTGTTGTACACTCTGATGATGATGTAATGTAATGTAATGATGTAATGTGATGTAATGTAATAACTGATATAGTTCTTTGTTTAAAGATTATTCTTTATTATTATATGTTGTTCCGCTGCGAACTGTGAGATTCTGATATTGTTGTATTGTGTTCTGTTCCGTTCTATTTTCTATGTTCTTTCCTCTCTATTTTCTATCTTTTTCTCTCCTCTTCTCTCTTTTTCTTTGTCTTTCTTTTTCTTAAAACCCTAAGTGTTCGATTTTCCGTCGTTCGATTTCTCGGCAGTCGATAAAGTGAGTATCGATGTTGAATTTTCGAAAGTCGAAGAATCGGGTCCTTACAATAATATTCGCGCAAACTCACTGCAACGAAAACAAAGCTTCCTACTTCACAACTTCGAGTCGAACAAGTAAGGAATCACCAAATACTTCGGGCCAAACTCTTCTTCCCCAAACTCAAAACCCAGATGCACATGAACCATCAACATGCACATGCGCGACCGAAAATCTCGACGCTGATCAACTCTCTGACCCTCTCCAACCCATAATCGATCTCGACAACCACCACAACGATGCAACACAACAAAATCGCAACCAAACCTAAAATCGATATCTCGATCGAAACGGGAAAATGAACACGATCGGAAAATCAACGGCCGACGACGAACCACGCCACTAGAAACCAAACTGCTTTGATAACAGTTGCGCCTCGAACCACCCATGCCATCCTCCACATGCGATCCATCCCGGTGTGCCACAGACGCCCTACCATCCTCGATAAAGCTGACCTCCAAAACCTTCCACTAAATCCTACCTCTCCCTTCTCCGGCCACCAAGACCAACATTAAAACCACTCTCTATTTTTTCGGAGATCCTCGTCTCGTCGACTACCTTCAGGCCAAACCCCGAGCATCCAAACGTCGTCGATCAATGGTAGATGGCCAAAATCCCAAAATCGAGCAACACTCATAATCTCATCGAAACCCAAACGAAAAATCTCAATTCTTATTCCTATATTCATGATTCATTAAGACGAATCAGACTATATAATTCAAAGATAAAATCGTTGATATTGATTTTTAATAAAATCTTGATTTTTACTGTAATCTAAATATTCACAGAATATTTATTAATTATAAACACCTAAAATTATTTTTAAAAACAATAACACATTGTTATTAAAATTTCATTTTCTGTAATCAAAGTCTAATTTTGATTGCTTTGGAAGATAAGAATTATTTTGATGATGATGTTGAGTCTGCTACTAACAACAGAGCACAAAATATAATACATAGAGACAATTTGCAGACGTATTATACTTATATACACACATTTATATTCACAACTCAAGCAAGCATTATAGACTATATCTCTACACATGCAACAAGGTTTCATCACAAATTTATAAACTGTTTTTAAATAAAAGGTTTACTCACCTATTATCAAAGTAGAGAAAGACAACTCTGTTGCATTTTGTTTCCAAGAACAGTTTTGATCTGATATTGTTCTGTTGATTGAGTTGACTTGCTGTTTTGGTTACTGTTGTTTTGAGTTCACTCTTGAAGTTGAATTTGCTGTTGAATTTAGAAACTGATCTGAACAGAGAAGTTTTGCATTTGTTTATTCTTGAAATTGTTGACCTTCATTTGATTTCTGGTTTGCAGATTTGTTGAGTTTTCTTGTTTAAATTTGAGTTGAAAACTCTGTTTTGGTTTTGAATTTTCTTTTTAGATCTGGTTTTCAGTTTTTAGAAGAGAAGGGAAAAAAATGTTTGAACTAAAATAATTTTCCAAGTTCTCTTATTTATTTATTTATAAATGTTTCAAAAATAAATTAAGACATTGCCACTTGTTTTCTTAGATTATAAAATGTTTCCAAGTGTAATTATATGTTCTTAGGGCCTTACACATGTTTTATAGCAAATATTAAAATAATTTCTTATTTTTAAAAATGTTTAAAATTCATTTTTAATTAATTTCTTATTCATATTAACATGTTTTAATGTTTATTTCAATTAGCGTTTAATGTTTATATATATATATATATATATATACACACACACAATTATCTTTATATAATTATAAGCTATACTTAGTTTATTGATAAAAATTTAAAATACATTTTCCAAAGCTAAATTTTAAAAGAAAAAAATTAAAAAGTAAAGGATATTAAACTAAACCATATTTTAAAGTTTCAAACTAAAAATATTGTACTTAAATATATATAAACTGAATTTATTTCAAGAACCAATCTTTAAAAGAAAACAAATTAAACTTTTATTATAATATACTATTTTAAGCTATTATATTTTTAAATAAAATAAATATTTACTTTAAGTGTTTTTGAAAATAAAAGATAAATTTTTAAATAGGCTTTTGAAAGTTTTATTAAATTCAATCAAATCTCCCAAATCACAATATATACATATATACATATATATATATATATATATATTATAAATTTGAAAATAATTTTATTAAATTTAAATTAAAACCATACTTCCTATTCACAATATACACACACATATACATTATAAACAGAATACTTTCTATTAGCTTAAAAATATAATTTTTATCAATTAAATATTTTAACTTTGAAAAGAAGAAAAATTTCCAAATTAAATTATTATTATTACAAATTTTGAAAAGATAACATTTGTGAAATTAAATAATTATTAGTTCTAAAAAGATAAATTCTGTTAAATTAGATTATTAAATCAATATTACACATTGTAAAATAATTATTAACGGAAATTATTAAATAAATATTGCCCAAAATTTCGGAACATCACAATGAGTTTTGAAAAGTATTAAAGTAGTAAAGATAATTGATTTGCAAATGAAGCTTTAAAATGAATATTTCAAGTAAAATTTATATAAGTTTCTTTAAATGTATAATTTAAAGATATTATATAAATGAAAAAAATTAATTTGCGAAGTTTATTTATAGTAATATAATTGACAAATAAATTTTAATCTCTATGTTGGAGGTATAGTTTGGAATATTTACTTGATTTCGAAGTACTAATAGTAAATTTATTGGTTTATTTACTATTTGAAATTTTATAGTAAACCATAATAAATGTTTTTCCATGATTTGAATATTCATTTTAAACAAGTGTGTAAAAATTAATTATAAAGGTATGAAATTTTATACTTTTATTTAGAAATTTAGTGTAAGATTTGAAGTATACTATTAGTTTCAGTTTAATAATCTTTAGTTTATACTTATCTTAAAAATACCGAGTCTAATAAATTATAGGATTTAAGGAACTTCAATTTAAAGCTTATCATAATGTTTTTGTACAAATTTCTAACATTGTTTTAGACTTTTGAGAAATCTTTGCATAATGCTATGAGGATGTTTCAAATATATCTTATATTTTACTAAGTGAATGGAAATCAATTTAAAAATAAAGGAAATTTTTATATGATTTGAATTGACAGTTTGAACTAACAAATTTGAATTGGATGACTATTTATTTATTTAAGATGGATTAAATCAGATTATTGAATATTAATTTATTTAAATTAAAATTTATTTGGTTTAAATCAATTGTTTTACTTTGTTGTTCAATCTATATTTTTCTGGTTGTTTCTATTCTCCTACCTCGTTCCTTTTCGGGGATGAAAAGTTTGAGTAGGGGAGAGTATAACGACCCGTAAATTTTAATGGTTTTAATAATGTAATTAATTGGAATTTTGTGAAAATTTAAAATATTTGAATTTTGAAATAAAAATTTGATATTTAAAATACGTCTATCTAAACATAGCAAATGGTAAATTTTCAGTTAATAACATGGAAGTTTATTTTCTTGAGTAATTTTATTTCAATTCAAATCTGTTAATATTTGATGAATAAAATGTTTTCCAAACATGAATACTTTATATAATAAATTTGTAAATCATCTTCTAAGCGAGACGTCATATTTCATTTCTCCAAATTCGGACTGTAGTTGCTTCGTTTATCTTATTTCTGGAAAATTAGTAGTATTTCCGGTACCGATTATCGAATTTTGATACGATTATCGTACCACTGATATCTGTATACCGTTTTGATCGTCTCGTAGTACTGATCTCTATGGTATATTCACTTCTGTGTTTTGATTTTCGACATGTGACCAAATCGACGAAATAATTTGTCTATCGGATTTGTTTGTCCTTTCATTTTCCATTGCACAACGAATGGCCGATCAATTTTAATATTTTAGGTCGTGACTTTCAATATTCCTGTTTCCATTATTATTGGCGTTGCTCCAAATTTCGGTTCATTTCCCTTTTTCCTCTGATCTGGTTCTATCTTTATAAAAAACAATATACTTTTGCAAACTTGAACAAAGCCTGTTGCCTTCCTTCTTCTCGTTCGCTCACCCACTTTCCTCCATCTCCTCCCTCTCTTATCCCTCGACTTCCAAGCCTCCACAATAGCTCGGCACCTCCACCTGGTCATCCGCCGTGCCCCTGCCCAATACCATAGCCACCCTCGGCCTCTGCCTCCATCTGCTTTCCTTCAGAACCCTCGCCTCCTCCATGTGAGCACGGAGAAAAACTCACATTCCTCCAACATTCGACCCATGCAGCGATGAACCCGTCACTCACCCGTGCCTTTCCGCCTTGCTTTTTCCCGCCTTGCTTTTCCCACCTTCTCCCTTTGTAGTGTTGTGAAAGACATGCTTCTCCACTATATTTATAGGTAAATATATATAATATATGTTATATATATAAGTTGTTTGTTATATAAATAATGTCACTTTATGTTTATACAGGAAACTAAACTTCTTATATATATAATAGTTTATATTTGTTAGTTTATGTAAATTATAAAACTTGTAGGTATATATCTATATATAAGTTTATCTAAGTTTTGTAACAGACATATATCAGTTAGATATGTGTGTGTGTGTGTGTGTGTGTGTATGTATTAGTAAGTTTTGTATTCATTTGTGTAATCTGCATACAATGGTTACTTATATATAGATCTGCCTGTACATTTTTACGATAGGTTTTAAAACTTAAATATTAGTTCATAAGTATATAAAGTTATGTAAGTGTTTATGTTATATTATATATCTATCTATATATAAGTTTGTTGTGCATGCCAGGTTAGTGTGTATATTATTTCGGATGTTGAAGTTTATATATATTGTAAGTATATAAGTTATTAAAGTTTATATAAATCCTAATTTGATTTCAAAGCATATATACTTATTTGCATATGACAATTTACAGACTTTCAAGTTTTGCAGTGTGTGTTTTATATATTTGTTATAGTTGCAGCGTTATCCGTTATATAAATTATATTATATATGTGTTAGCATGTATATAAGTTCAGATGGCCTATGCATACATTTGTTTTTTTGTTTGTATTATTGACAGAAAATTTATATATATCAATGTTTAAAGCATTTATACATAAAACATATGTTCAGATTAATGTATATTGTCTTTTTATGGTTTTAGTTTATAGGTTATATTATGAAGTTTGGTTATATATATAGTACATATTAAACTGTGCAAGTTTTAAAAGCTATATATAAATATATGTACAGTTATAAGCTTTCATACATATTAATTGTTCCAGTGTATAAGTTGTATATAAATGTTTAAGTGTATATTGTAGTTACAATATGTATATGTATAAGTATATCATGATGTAAGTGGTAATATATATTTATTCCACTTCGAGTTGCATATATATTATGTTAATTTTAGAGTTCATGCATTCTATATTCTTCCCAGTTACATAGGTATTAGGATATATAATCTACTCATATGTAGTGTGGGTACATTTTGTTTAATTTGTTCATCTATTTTGTTTGTTCCATTATTAGTCTGCATAGTATATTTGTTTATTAACTGTTGGTTTTGAACTATTTACATATACGGTTAATTTTAATTTTGAAATGTATATAGACTTTAAACTATAATTTTGTATATATAAGTTATCTAAGTTGTTTATATCTTGGGTCATAATTAGTTTTAAATATAATAGGTTTGAATCATATATATATTTATTATAATATTTGTTACGTTGATTTTTAGTAATGTAATAATAATAATATAATATACATTTTGTTTCTGTTATATCAAAACTGATTCTGATTAGTTCTCATCGATTCCCATTTACCAGGTTTGTCCATCGTGCCTGTTTTTTTCATCGAATCGTGTCCATCTAGCGTTGCTTTGGAATTCGTAGCTCATTCCTTTGTCAAAATCTATCTAGCCTCGAAAGGTGAGCAATCACTGACGATTAACGTTCTTATATTTATTAAATTTGATTTTAATTGAAATATGCTGTTGTTAGTTATTTACATTGTTATAGATATGCTATTACCTATATCTGTTCACCGGTGACATCTGACACCATTATCTGTTATTTATATTGTTAATATATGCTTGTTATATTATTGTCATATCTGTCATTCTGCAAGTTCCCTGTTAGTATAGAATTCCCTATGGGTTGAAATGATACATACCCGAACGATCTATAGAATAGGAGAAAATCATTATGGGTTGAAATGATAAACCCAAGCGATTTTCATTGAATTGAATTTGGGATTGCGGGTTGAAATGATATATACTCGTATACATTTAAACTGCACATTGAAATGATAAATATATGTATCACTTGACCATAGGATAGAAAATTATATACAGACACAATTGGTCTATACATAAATATTTTGAAAATGATTTCTATGGTTTTGGAAAGAAATATATGGTTTTATATGAATATTGATTTTTGATATTATATAAATATTATTTTATATATAGTGAAATTATTAATTTTAAGCTATGTATAAATTTGTTTTATCTAAAATAAGTTTAATAATAAAGTTTGATTTTATTAAAATATAATATGGTTAAGTATTTATTTAAATTTTATTTTAAAAATAGATTTTTATATTGAATTTATAAGTTAAGGCTGGGAAGATAAATTTGATATTTATTTGAAATTATATTTAATCAATAATTTTAATTAATCAAAATCAATTTGAAACTTTTTCAATTGAGATTTGAAAATATGATTTTATAACTTAATTTGGTTTAAGGTGATTAAATGAATAAGTGTATTGAAATTTGGGGTGTTATCTAAATGATACTGGATTTATTAAGTGAATATTTCAAAACTAAATAATAATGAGTTTAAATTATGATATATATATATATATATATGAAATTATCAAATTTAGTTTTAAAATGTTGAATATTAAAGCTTTGAAGTATACTGAAACTGAAATGGTTTATTTATGGTTCAAATCTGTATTTGAAATCGATATAATTTGAAATGGTTTATTTAGGAACTAAATTGAATTGAATTGATGAACTGAGATTTGAATAAAATTTGAATTTTGGAATTCGAGTTGATTTGAATCGATTTGTGAAATTTAAGGAAATTATTTTATTATATGAGGTATTTAATATATATAAGTAATTTACCTTATAATTATTTTAATATAAATCGTTTTAATATAAACTATTTTATTATATACTATTTTAATATTTAAACCGATTTAGTGAGAAATGTTATGATTTCCAAAGCGTTATGATTTTCTAAAGTGTTATAATTTCAAGTGTTTTGGTTTCGAAGTCTTATAACTTTGAAAGTATTATTGATTTGGAAATCGATAAATTTGAAGTGAAGAATGATATTGTTTTGATATGGTTTTGAAATGGATATGATATTTTGGTTTGAGATATAAATTATTTAAAAATGACCATGGTGTTATAATGACATTTGGTTGTTAATAGCATATATTACTGCACAATAGATAGTTCCAGAAATCCTTGGAGGATGGGTATCCCAAGCATCCTTTAAGTTACTTATATTTCAGTTGATATTTCACTTGAGTTGGATTTATTGACATAAGAATGCTAATCCTAACTCGAGTGTTTTGTTTTTGCTTTACACTCGGGTCAGACTGAGTATCACAACATTTGAGACTCGCCTTTGGAGTTGGAGCTTCGTTTGGAGATCCATCTATCTATCCAACTTTCGGTTATTCAGTTGACTCTACTGATATATTCAGATACTATGTTGATTATTATATTCGAGACTTCTGTTGTATTTTGTCTAATTCGACTATATATATAGTAGCTTCATGAACTACTACTCATTTGTTTTCGTTGCTTATTGTTATATTACTCTGTGTTCGTGATTCTGTGATTTATTTATTTGCTGTATATGCTGAGTTTTGCCAAATATAAACTAACAATTTGGTATTTTGAGCAACTCAAATCCTGCATGTGTGGATGCGAATGGTTGAAAATATCAAGATGTTACAGAAATTGAACTTGAACAAAATTTTGATTTGGCATTATTGATTTTATATATATACATATATGTGTGTGTGTTCTATATTAAAACTCACCTATTGAAAGTATAGCCAGAAGGAAATGACCTTTAAAGGATATTTGAAATATAAAGTGTAATTTATATAAGTATGAGAAAATTTTCAAGTTGGAAGAAAAACTTATATATATATATATATATATATATATATATATATATATAGGAATGATTTTATGAGAATGAAGCCATAAAAGGTCTTTAGAGCCCATTGATTTTGAAAGGGTTTTTTGGAAAAAAGCAAATTTTGGAAATTTGGAAAGTCGATTTTGACAACTATCGATTTTGGAATATCGATTTTGAAGTTTATATGTGATACATATAAAGAGTATGATTTGAAAGGTACTATATGTGTATAGTATGAAATGTTTTGAGAATGCTATGGGGAAAAAGGCGCTCCCATTTTGAGTTGAAACTTATAGTTGGAGATCCACGGGGTGATTCTGCCTTGAGCCCTAAGAGGGATTCTAAATTTTGGTCCCAAAGGATGTCCGGACAAAACTGTAGTTCCTGATGATCATTTGGTAGCATAAGTCGAGGGCGCTGATGCCTACTGTTACATTGGGTTTTGTCATGATGGAAACGTAACCTTCGCTGTAGTTGCGACCTACTATGTCCATAACATAAGTCGAGTGGAAATGATCGCCTACAATCTACGTTTGATTTCGCTGGGATAGCGACGTAACATCGATAGATTGCGATCTATATGGTTCTATAGCGAAAGTCGCGTGGCGCTGAGTGCCTATAGTCTACATTAGGTTTCACTGGGATTGTGACGCAACCTTTGCGTAGTCTGCGATCTATGTTGTGAAGTTTCATTTGGCAGCATAATTCGAGGGCACTCATTCCTACAGTTACACGGGTTTTGCTGTGATAGCAACGTATCCCTAGGTGTAGATGCGATATGTTACAGTTCCCATGGCCTGAGCTAGGGGTGCAGATGCCTACAGTTTTATATGGATTTTGCCGGGATGGCGACGTAATCATCGTGTTAGCTGCGATCCATGGGAGGGGGTGATGATTTCCTGAGCATTCTCACAAAAGTTTTTTTAAGTATTTTCATTGGGTGTTGAAAACGGGTTCACTAAGTCCTTACAGATTTTCAGTCTTGCGCTTGATCAACGTATGACTGAATTTTTGTGAGAACAGGGATGGACTTGTTGAGACATCGAGTTATAAAAAGTATTTTTATAGACTAGTTTGGTAATACTATAAAATTTAAAGTGTTTAAAATTGTATAATTAAAGAGGAAGTAGTTGAAATGTTTAAGAGGATTTAACTAATAATAATACTCATCAAAATGAAAATTTTCGCTTCGTTCCTTTTCGAGGACGAAAAGTTCTAAGGGGGGAGGAATGTGACGACCCAGATTTTTAACGTTTTTTAATCGGGTAATTAACTGATTTAAATTATAAGAATATTAATTTTGATTGGTCGAACAAATAAATTTCTAATAATTAAAAATATCGGAATATATATATATATATATATATATAAATTGATTTGGGGAACTACGATAAGTATTGAACTATAAAATCTCAGGATATAATAAATCTTATAGGAAATAAATAGTATATTTTGGCTATTGACTGTTTATATATATATATATATATATATATACACACATATATGTATATCTGGGGAAAGAAACTATGGTTTGGTAACTTAAAAATAAATCTCTCAAAATTATTTA
Organism: Allium cepa; assembly: GCA_030765085.1. Classification (NCBI taxonomy): domain Eukaryota; kingdom Viridiplantae; phylum Streptophyta; class Magnoliopsida; order Asparagales; family Amaryllidaceae; genus Allium; species Allium cepa. The sequence goes on from CM060943.1 coordinate 956,132,843, forward strand.
AAATAAAACTATGCCTTTATAATACTAGATACAATTATATATACATACATATACATATATATATATATATATACGTGGATATAATTTAGATGTATATGCCTAAGATTTGGCTAAAATTTAAAATAAAAATAGATATGTATAAAAAAAATAGGGATAAATTTGTATAAGGGGCTTGTATTGTTGTATATAGCATAGATGAAAACTTATAAAAATAACTAGGGTAAGTATATATGAATATATATATGTAGAAGGCAATAAGACAAAAATACTTTGTATGCATATATATGAGATATATATGCACATAAGAATGGACATGCACATAAACACAAGAGGGAACACGCACAATAAATGCACATTCCCTCAAGAACATAAAATGTCAAATCCCTTTTAAATAAATCACATCCTTTTTCAAAATCATATCAGGTCAAAAGAGTTTGCTGGCCAAAGAAAATTAGCAAAAAGTATAATAAAAATTAAAAGAAAAGGTGAAAACAAACTTACCGCATACAGAAGGCAGCCCAACTTTCTCTATTTATACTTCTATCTGCCTTCTTTTTTTCATTCATTCGAACCAAGTTAAACAACAGAAAAACATTACTTCCATCTCACAAACTAGAGAATCAAACAAAACAACTCTACAAAGAAGATCAAAATCAAACAAGTAAGCTAGCACTTTTCAAAACCATTGTTCTCTGTTCCAAACGATTATCTATGAGTAAAATTTCTTCAAAAATCTAATCTTTATATAATGTTATGTTAAAGGTTAAATAGAAATATCAGTTTGAATATGTGACCACATAAGAATAGAATGTATATATATGCGTGTGTATGGATGAAGCGCAAAAGCATGTACAACCTTTACTTCCCTCTCTTCTTCTTGCTTCTATCATGTTCAAACCTTTAAAATTGCAAATCTCTTCATCTAGGTAGTTTGAGAACCTGATGTTTAAAGGATTTATGTTTGTATCAGAGTATATTTGTTTTTAAAAATAATCTCAGAGAATAACATCAAGTAAAACACTGTAAAATATGTTTTTTTACAGTAGGTAATCAAATATTTCTAGAAAATCAAATATTTTAATTCATATTTTCACCTATATAATTAGAATTGACTTTAGAAACTACAAATTTTGGTGGCTTAATTGTGATTTTTAGCGGTGTGGTTGTTGAGGTAAGGAGAGATGGTCGGGAAATGGTCGTGGGGCATTTTTTTGGCGATCGCAGGAGTTTTAGGCTTTGGGATCTTGGTCGAAGGAAGGCGAAGGTCTGGCGGTCACAGGAAAAATGGCGGTGGATTTTTCTATGTGTTGTGGTGGCGAGCCAGAGGAAGAGCAGGGTTTTAGGTTCGTTTCTATTCAAGGGGGTTGTCATTTGATTCCGGCGTCGTGGCGGCGGCGGAGTGATTCAGTGGAGGGGAAAAGAGAGAGGAGAGCCAGGCAAGGCTGCCAGCGTGAAGGCGTGGGCTCTGGTGGCCGGTGGCGGTGGCATGAGGTGCAAATAGGATCGGTTCTCTTTTTCTGGCGATGGCAATATGGTTCGATTTTGTTTCGAACTTCTTCGCAAGATTCTGGGAAGTTGGGGTGGTCGAGAAGGTCGAAGGTGACTTTGAGGTGGTGTTGGCAGTGGTTGGCGTGCCTCTATTGGTGTATGCATGTGCACACCGGGTTTGGATATCAGTGAATAACTGGTTGATAGGAAGAGTAAGGAAATAGATAAGAGAAGGGAAAGTAAAGTAAGCAAGAGAGAAAGAAAAGGAAAAGGGTAGGAGAGATCTGGTTCTAGGTTTTTTGGGCCCAGTGGGCTGAGTTTTCAAAAATAAATTAAAAATAAAAGTTTAAATGAAAAAGAAAATAGTTTCAAATTAGTTAGTTCATGGTTAATATAAATAAAGTAATTTAACACCTTAAATGAACTCAAACCTTAGGTTAGTTAATGGCTAGTATAAATAAAATGATTTAAACTTAAATTAATTAAGTTTAGGATAATTATATATATATATATATATATATATATGTGTTAATTATTTATTAATTCCTAAGTTTATCAAGGTAAAGTAAATATTTGTAATTAAGTTAAGGGTTAAGGTAAAATAAAATGTTTTAAAAACTTTTAATTAATTAAAAGTCTTAGATTAATTATACATGCTAATTATTAATTAATTCCAACTATTTATTTCAAGTAAAATAAATGATTTTTAATTAGTTTAATAATAATTAAAAAGGATTTGGAAATAATTAATTTTGTTTTAAATTAAATAGATGATTGTGTGACTAGTTAATCTAGTCCATGAATAGTTTAAAAATGGTTAAGTACTTTGGATTGCCTTGTTTCTCTAGTATGTTATTTCCAGTTACTCGGTGATATGAAATACACCGAATTGAACAGTTAATATAAAACATAAGATGTTTGTTTGAATTGGTAATTGTAATGAAATTTCTATGTGAATGTTACATTCTGAAATTGAATTGTTCGGTTAAAAACAACTTGATTTTAAAAGATGTCGCTGGGTTTTTCGAAGAGACCAGGATCGGATATCAGCGTTATCTGAAACTGCGTTTTAACAACCACTACAAAATTTTACGGGTTTGATTTTGGAGTTTAATAGGCTGGAATTGAATAAAACTAAGTAAAATCTGACCATTTAAAGTAATTAACGGTACTCACATATTATTTTAAATATCAATGGACTTGTGTAACAAGCGATAGGCTATAGCAAGATAAAAACTCGTAGTGACGTACGAGTTACCTTGGTTTCCAAAGAAGTTTTAAATCTTAAGAATTTCATATAAAATGGGTTTACTCATGCTGGTTTCCAGCCTGACTCGGATGTTACTTTATTGTAATGCTCGGGTCAGATCGAATATTACAGATTTTCAGCTTAGGACGTTCTGGAGCTCAGGAGACGAGCGGGATGGCAGAGACGTATTGATTAGATTTCGTCGTGTATTATGGAATGTATGGACAGTAGTAGGGGATAAGTTATTATAACTGTCAAGATTTATTCACTGATAAGTGTACTCTGATATCTTGTATGTATATCGACAGTTACAGCTTTTCTTTGTATAAATGTTGTTATTTCATATTATATTTCGTTCCGCTGCGATTATGAGATTCTGTGTTGTTGTTTATGTTTCTTCTTCTACCTCCTTTTCTTCTTAACCCTAACAGTCTGGGATTTCCGACACTTGATCCTCGACGCTTTATACAGTGAACGTATTAGTGTCGGTTTTCGGGGTCGAATTTTTTTCGGGCCGTTACATCAGCCCCGTATATGTTTTCAGATTTAATATTGGACTCTTTGGAGCTTATGGAGGTGAGCTATATGATTCCCTATCATAGTATTATTTCTGCTCAATTACTACTGTATCATCTACAATTGTGAGGACGAATTTTTATAACAGTCTAGACTGATTATTATAAATTTGAAAAACTTTGTATATTAGAACGACAGTTTATATTATCTTTTGATCTTATATATGATCGTTCTGTTGTGAGATTCTGAAATTGTGTTCTTTCTTCATTGTTCCATTTCTTTTCTTTTATTTAACCCTAACAATTCGTCTTTCCAGCACTTGAGTGCTCGTCACGTGAATACCGTGGATGTATTAGTGTCGACGTTTGGGGATCGAAAATTTAAGTCATTACAGCTGGTATTAGAGCTGAAGATTAAGCGAGAACCTTGGCTTTGTTTGGGTATGACTCATTAAGAGATGTGGTAGAGAAATACCCTAGAATGAGTTGAGTGTATTATACATATGAAAGCGTATTTGTTAATGTTGTAAAAAAATATATTTTATATTGTGTTTTAGGTTATTTTCTAAAAGAATGATTATATACTTATATATATATATATATATATATATATTGGTTCAAGTATGGTATATAAATAAGGTTTATCCATATCTCTCAACAAATTAATTAAGAATTTATTAAGTTAATGCACTAATTTTGCATATAATTCTCTTACTTTATATAAACATAAGCATTAATTGTTACCTATTTTACATTGGAACTTTTGGGAGATACATGATATGTATAAAACTATAAACATAATTAAAGAGTTGTTAAAGTGCATTAAAAATAAAAATTAGGTTACAAAAACTATATGTTGCATTGAGAAGTTATTATTCTGAAAATAGATAATAAGTTTCACTCTGATATACATGTTGCTTACCAAGTAAATGCAGTGTCCTGGTGTTAGAGTCAATGTTTTAGCAAAAACTTTAGAAATATGAATTTTGGAGAAAGAATTCAATAGCATAATATTGAACAAATCAAATGGAGAAATATGTAACAAGTAGTAATACTAAATTAAAATGTATGAACTAATACCTGCAACTATGTTAAACATCAAAAATAAAGATGCAAAAGTTTATCTGCTTAGAACTCATACAATGTAGTTTTAGGTTATTTTTTATATGTGTGTATGCACACGCGCAAAAGATTAGAATTCATGCCGATGAAGTTTTTAGGTTATTTTATAAAAGCGAGTGTGTGCGTATATGTGTGTGTGTGTATATAGGTTCAGGTCTGGTATACAAATAAGGTTTAACCATATATCTTGATAAATTAATAAAGAATTTATTAGATTAATGCACTTATTTTGCATACATTTCTCTTATCATAAATATAAACATTAATTGGTACGAATTTTGCACAGGAACTTTTGGAATAAAATCTTTTGTGAGATGCATGATATGAATAAAACTAGAAACATAATTAAAGAGTTGTTAAAGTGCATTAAAAATAAAAATTAGGTTACATAATATATCCATTGAAAACGAGAAGTTATTATTCTTAAAAAAGATAATAAGCTTCACTTTGATATACATGTTGCTTATCAAGTAAATGCGGTGTCCTGATATTGGATTCAGTATTTTAACAACTTTAGAAATACGAATTTTTGAGAAAGAATACAATAGCATAATATTGAAGAAATCAAATGTAGAAATTTGTAACTGGTAGTGATACTAAATTAAATTGAACAACATAATACATGCAACCGTGTTAAACATCAAAAATAAAAATGCAACAATTATCTGCTTAGAATTCATGCCAACGTAGTTTTAGGTTATTTTTTAAATGAGTATGTGTCTGTGTGTAAACACACACAAAAGCTTAGAATTTATGTCAATGAAGTTTTAGGTTATTTTTTAAAAGAGTGTGTGGATGTGTGTGTGTAACAACCAGGTATTTTCAACCATTCGCATCCGCACATGTCGGACTTGAATTGCTCAAAATACCGCGTTGTAAATAAAATTTGGCAAATCTCAGAATATACAGTAAATAATAATCATAGATCACAGACACATAGTATTTAATAATGCAGCGGAAGTAAAAGAAATAGTAGTTCATGAAGCTATTATATAAATATATCAGAGTTAAATAAGATACAACAGAAGAAATAAAGTACAACATAAGTCTCAATATGATAACTAAGTACAAGCTGAATACAACAACAGAACTGAAATAGATAAGACTAGATAAGCAGATAATCTCCAGCGATTCCAATCTCCAGAAAGTGGAATCCAATCTGTGAATAACTCAGGCTGACCCGAGCGTAAATAAAAATACAAACACTCGAGTCAGGACATACATACTTATACAATGTAAACCAACTCAAGTGAACTGTAGTAAAGGTACAAGTAACTTGAAGGATGCTTGGGACAACCCATCCTCTAAGAATCTGTTAAACTATTTACTATGTAGTATATTGCGCTATTATAATAATGTCTAATAGTAAAATAAACTTACTTTTAAATAGCGTTAAGGAGTGACCCAATATTCCCCTTAACACAAATAATGTCAATAGTCTATACAGTACCTGCATATCTCCTGACCGGGAGACTACGAGAAGATACTGCATAGGTACGACACAAATAGAAACTCGTAGTAAAGGCTCACTATGGTAGGTGACACGGCACACAAGGCAATGCCAGTGTAGATATACCAATTACGACACTCGGGCTGGTGGTAACGCAGCAGCCACATACGCCAACCGCGGAACACATTCCCACAAAATCGGAGGGACGCCCAAACAATCACCAGTAATAGTATGGTATCGAAGAAATGCGTCCGCTACGAGGTGCGACCTCAACTGGCCCGAGACCGCTCCTGTTTCTGCCACCTTATGCCAACTCACGGGAGTTGGATCTACGTAATATAACTCAAGAATGTCGCCACCATCCTACTTCATTCTGGAATTAATCTCCACCGCGTACACGATTGTCAAAGTGGTTTTCGGTATCGACAGAGAGTATGTCCATATTTGATCCCGGTCTCATTGCCAACCAATCGTTATTGTAACCCGTGGTTATAACTTAAAAATAATATTTTTATACTTCAAAATAAAATATCATTTCAATCCAAATCTCTATCAAATTAAAGATTTAGTCATTTCTAAACCATTTCAATATATCAACATACCATATCTTTCAAATTCAAATATTTACCAAAATAAGTATCAAGTCATTTCAAATCATTTCAATATATATCCTTTCAAAACTTCCTTTCAAATCATTTTTAATACATAAATATCATATCTTTCAAACTTCATTTTTCAAGTCATTTTAATATCAAAAATATCATATCTTTCAAAACTTCATTTCAAAACATTTAATATATATATCAAATATCATATCTTAAAAAAAACTTCATTTCAAAACATTTAATATATATATATATATCAAAATATCATATCTTTCCAAAGCTTCAATTTCAAATCATCATATAAGTTCAAATCCAAATATTCAACTTTAAATACCTTTTAAATTCAAAGATACCATTCATTTACTTTCATTCCAAATCACCTTTTAAATAGCTTATATTTTAATCAAAATAATTCATTTAAACCATTTAAAATTTACGTTTATATACTTTCAAATCAAGTATTCAATTTCCAAAGTTTTAAACCATTATGAGTTCATTTACTAAGTTAAAACCATAAACATTGAAAATTTCAACCTTTCACAGCATTCAGAAAAAGCTGCTAAAAGTTATACTTGAAAACATTTCAATTTAAACCATTTAAACATTATAAAAATCATATTTTAACATTCAAAGATGATCGTTAAAATACTCTTTAGCTTATGATTTTTATAAAGCAACATTTTATAATTAAATCAAATTTCACAAATCCACTTAATAAATTCAAGTGTAAACTTTTCCATTTTTACATTTAACACTTAATTAACATTTACATTTTCAAATTATCATTTCACAAATTAAACTAAATTTCCAATTTATTTAATTAACTTAAACCCTTAATAAAAAACCAAATTCACATTTCCAGGTCAAGTTCATTTTTAAAATTACACTTTTAAGCATTCATTCATTTAACCATTTTAATACATAGAAAAATCAATAATATTTTATTAATTCATTTAAACTCAAATTAAATCAAATCATCGTATTTATCATTTTCCAAATATAATTAAATTTCTATTTTATTCATATAACTTAAAATTCCCCTTTTAAACCAAAACCTAAATTTCCAGACTTTAAGTTATATTTTAATAATTTAACTTAACCATTTATTTATTTAACATTTTCCACTTATACAAAAATCATAAATCCTTTGTTTAAAACACTTTAAAATCTATTTAAATCAAATTATCATAAATTTACATTTAAACCACTCAAAATTTTATTTATATAACTTAAATGTCATTTTAAAAGCTAAAGTCCAAATTTCCAAATTTAAGTTATATTTCAAAAATTCACTTTTAACATTCATTTGAATTACATTTTTAACTTCTAGAAAAATCCAAATTTTCTTTATTTAAACATTAAAAATCCAATTTAAATCAAATTTCATAATTTTTCACTTTAAAAAAAGTATTTAAAATATTCAAAATACTTTATAAAATATAACCACAGGCCTGTATATAGTTTTCTAACGTAGGTCAAGTGATACAGATATATATCATTTCAATCTGCAGTTTAAAAAGAAAATCCGGGTTCTATCATTTCAAACCGGCAATCCCAAGTATAAATAAAATAAATAAATAAATAAATAAAAATCGTTCAGGCCTATCATTTCGGCCCATAATGATTTTTCCCTATTCTAAAGTCCGTTCGGGTATGTATCATTTCAACCCATAGTGATTCTAATCTACAGGGAACTTGCAGTGTGATAACTGATATAAACAACAGAATAACATGATATAACAATAACAGATGATATGATATGCAATTTAACAGGTTGAACATCATATATAAATAATCACATAGCAGTTATAACATCATTTTTTTTACACATTCAGTTGTTGTTGTTTTACAACTGCATAAATATAAATGTCATGTGAGCTTTACTCGCCTCAAAATGCTAGAGATAACCAAACCAATGACACAACGGAAATCAAAGCACGATGAAAAGATTGCAGAATTGAGTGGAGAGCCAATCCAATGCTATAGATCTTGTGTTACAACCCAAACAAAATAGAATAAAACTATAATTCAACACAACATTGAAATGGAACAACTTTGTATTGAAAAGCAATACGAATACACAACTTTTTGCCTTGCTTTCTACACTTGCTAGCACGGCTTAGGGGATGTTTTGGTTCAGGTTTGGACATGCTTTAGCTCAGGTTTGAACATAGGAAATGCATGGCATGAAGGCTAGACATGTAGAGGAAGTTACAACATAGGCATGTGAAGAGTTTTAGGCACACTAGCATGGTTTTGGTCAACAAGAGGGGCTTAGCCATGGGATGTTTGGCTCGGCCAATGGATTATAGGTCTGGTCAGAGGTAGGAGGGGTGAGTGGTGGTCAGGTAAGAGGAGTGGTGGCAGCCTATGGTGGTGGTTAGGGTGGTAGTTGAAGTGGATGAGCAAGTAGTGGTCAAACAAGCATGGCTTTAGGCCTTTGGTTGCATTTTTGAGGGGTTTGGTCACCATGGAGGGCTCGGCTATGGTCATGGCCTGGGGTACAGGTGGTGGTGATGGCAGGGAAGAGATGTAGAGAGCGGTGGCCGTGATTATCTAGAGGAGGCCGAGCAAACAAGGTAAAGAAACAATGCAAAAACCATGAAAAATGAGAAGAAGAAGAAGAAGAAGAAGGAAAAAGTAGCCATTACCAAACTTTTTTTGCAAGCCGTGAATAGAATGAGGAACAAATGTTTTTTTTTCATGAATGGGCACTGGAATACATAGCCAAACAAAGTAATACACAGCCAAAAGAAGTAAATGAGGAGTTGTCGCAAGTGAAAGGACTTTAGGAGGTGAAAGGACTTAAGCTAAATAAGTTTTTAAAACTCTTCACATTTCCTATTTTCTTTTAAACAAATAAAACAAAAATAATTTCAGCAATTACTTTTAAAAACCGAAACCAAGTGCAATAGCATGAAAAATAAATAATAAAATTTAAAGAAAATAGAAAAGAATAAAAGAAATTGCTTAAAAATCTAAAACAGTGTGCATAAATTACAATTAAATCACCATTGACTTTGGAAAATTATCCACTTCATTTTAAAAATATTATGAAGTAAAAATTTTGAAATAAAATAATTTATTTATCATTTCTAAAATAAAATAAATAATTAAATTGGAGAAAAGTAGAAAAAGAACTAAAGAAGTTGATTAAAAATTGAAAACAGGACATGAAAATTAAAAATAAAATATTGCTAGCCTTATAAAATTCCTCTATCACTTTAAAACAAATAAAGAGTCAAATAAATAAATAAATGAGGAACAAAACAAAGTGGTAATGAGAATAAAATAAGTTGTTAAGAAAAATATAAATATAAATATAAATAAAGAATTTCTTTAATACATTTAAACTAGAAATTAAAAATTATAAACAAAATACAACTGACATTGGAAAATGTCAATTACACTTTAAAAAATGCTTGAAAACTAAAATATATACATAACATGTTATTTTACTCATATAAATATAAATTAGAACATTACATGACTAAATAAAATATTATTTATAAAATTTAAAATAAACAATTTTGTTAAATACAGCAAATTTCACACAATAGTTAAAAAGACATAACTTTCACATAATAAATCAGATTTCAACGAAACGAAAAGCAATGTTCTTAAAATTTTATTTACTTTCATAATAAAAAAGAAAAAAATTCAAATTTTCAAACTTTCAAATTTTCAAATTTAAAAGTCAAGGTTGACTATATTGACCAAAATACATTTCAGGAAAATATTCAACTTATACAAGTTTGGAATTATAATTCATGTATAAATCAAAATTTATATTTAAGATGAAATATTTGAAATAAACAAGTTTAAAATAATTTCAAAATAAAATAAATTCAAATTTAAATTATATGCAAAAATCTAGGGTTGTTACAGTGTGTATAGGGTCAAGTCTGGTACATAAATAAGGTTTATCCATATCTCTTAATAAATTAATTAAGAATTTATTAGATTAATGCACTTATTTTGCATACGATTCTCTTATCTTTATATAAATGTAAATATAAACATTAACTAGTATCAATTTTGCATAAGAACTTTTGGAATAAAATATTTTGTGAGATACATGATATGAATAAAACTAGAAACATAAAAAAAGAGTTGTTAAAGTGCATTGAAAATAAAAATCAGGTGATATAAAATATCCATTGCATCGAGAAGTTATTATTTTGAAAAAAGATAAGAAGTTTCACTCCGATATACATGTTTCTTATGAAATAAAAGTAGTGTCTTGGTGTTGGAGTCAGTGTGCTTCTTGACATAAGACAAAAGACTAGATGTGTTTTTTCGAAGCACTTAATCTGATTCACCACAACCTTGGATAAATTTTCTTTTCAATTCTACTTGGAAAAACAATCATTAATATTATTATTTATCAACAAAAACAAATAACTCCGAAAAAACTATAATATATATTAAAAAATAAAAAGTAAAGTATGCATTTGAAGAATTATTAAATATTCAAGCATATCAATTTTTGAAATGAGTCAAATTAAGCATGGAAATAAAGTCATATATGATAGATTATAAAATGCAGATATTATAAAGTTAAGAAAAAAAATATCTTTTTATTTGGGGATCTGGAATCGTTATCAAATGTTGGGCCTTAACCCTTTTTTCTTGTATTGGCGATTTGGAAAGGAATTCCATAAAAAGTATTGCATTAGTAGAAGGAGAACAATAATCAAAAATTAATAGTGGGTTTTTACAATCTTAATATAAAATAAGCTATGAATCCTTAAAACCTAATTACATTTGAGAGCGGGTCTTTAATCTTGATTTCTTCCATGCAAGACTTCATTTTGATGATATATTATTTACACAACTTATGTTTGCAAATGAAATTAATTTTAAAAAATATTACGAAAAATGTAGCCATAAATTATGAAAATTTTGTTGAGTACTACACGTATGCTATGACATGAATAACTTGTGTAAATAAGCAAGTTATTTATGGAAAAAAATTGCACGTGTCATAAAACAACGTACTTCATATAAGAATATTGTGTAAGTGATGCAGCACGACCTACGGAAGCACAAGGCTTAGGTCGTTCACGAGTTAATGAAGGTCGGCCCCGACCTAACGGGTCACGTGAGGAGGAGGAACGACCTAACATGTCACATGGGAAGGAGCAGCGACTTAAACAAGCCTTAAGTCGCTCGGCATATTTAGGTCGTCTACGACCTATAGCTACAAGCGCTAACAAAGGGACAAAACGACCTAACCAAGGGGCAACACGAGACCACAAAGCGTCGGTTTTAGGTCGTTCAGAAGTTTTAGGTCGGCAACGACCTAAGAAAGAAGACTTAGGTCGGCAACGACCTACTGAAGATGTTTTAGGTCGGCTACGACCTAGTGGGATTTCGCGACTTAATGAAGAACGAGTCAACTTGATAAGTCGTTCGGCGTTAGGTCATTACAAGAAAGGACGTTCAGATAGCTACCAAGTGATAGGTCGTTGCAACGACCTACGACCTAGTTAGGTCGTATGAAGAGGATTGGGAAGAATTCTGGTTACAGCTTCTTTAGGTCGCGAACGACCTAACTTCTGTAGGTCGCGAACGACCTAACTCATAAGTCGTATGTTGCTGCATTTATTAGATCGCGGTCATTTTAAGTCGTTGAAGTCTTAAGTCGTCCATGATTGAGTCGCATGAAGGTGCTGTCTGAAGATGTCTCTTAAGTCGTCAACCGTTTGTTCCTTATGTCGTATGTAGTTAGGTCGTCTACGACCTAAGTGATGTAATAATTGTCATTCTGTAAGTCGTAAGTCGTGACGTTGTATTGTAATTTGTTTGTTTTCTTTGAGTCGTTGAATGTTAAGTCGTGAGTCGTGATGTCGTAATATCGATGAGTCGTATATCGTCTATATTGAGTCACTGCTGATGAGTCGCTGCCGACCCAAGGATGAGTCGTAAGTCGTGTACGACTTAAGGGGCTGGGCGAAAGGCTATAAATAGGGCGTGCGTTGTAACTTGAAGGGTTATGTTTGAATAAAATTCATCTTTTGTTAGCTTTGTGCTTTCATCTAAATTGGTAGTTGAGTGTAATATCATGTCTCCACTTACGGTATTCGAGTGCGCTCGAATCAACGTTCGTTGAAGCCAATTTGCGGAATCAAGTGCGCTTGATCAACGCTCGAAGAATTGTAGATCTTTTTTCACGGTATCGTGCGCGATTAACGTGTCGAAGATAGTTAGAATTCGGTATCTTTGTGATCACCGAATTTGGGCATTTCAGTATCTTCAATCCACCATCTGCTACTTTCATCGATCTATATCGTTTTGTTATTATCCGCTGCGTCAGTAAGTAACAAAGTTCACCACTTTTGAACCATAACGACAACCACTGTATTTTTTATTTTATTCATAATAAGAGAGTCATCCAAATATTTCGTTTTAAGGCGAGTTATATTACCGTTGCGCTCTTGTAGTTCAAAACACGGAAGCTGAGGTCATAACTTTCTACATGGCCACCAGAGGTAAAACACATTTTTACCTAAAATGGATAAAACTCATGTAGTACATTGGTTCCTATACACGATCATTGGGCCTGCACCAAGTAAACTAAAAAAAGCAAGACAAAATATTCTTCTAAGCCCAGCCCACTTTTTCTCTACTGCTCCAGTCAATATAACCCAACCAACAACCTGCCCACTCTTCCAACTCAATTTTCACCTCATTTTTCATTTCTTACCGTAAGCTTCAAAGTTGTGGATCCAGAAAATCCATGGCGTACAAAGGTAACTGGATTTCTACCGATTTTCTGTAAAGTTGGCTTTCCTCTAATGATCCTCTATACCATTTTCACCGTTATCCAACTTTCAAGCTTCTCGAATAGATTGAAAATTTGTTTCGTCTTCCAAATTTTTATGTGATGCAGCAAAAATGATGCCACAGTCTATCTCCGTAAGTTTCCATCTCTGTTACCTAAATCCCACTGTTAAAAGGTTCAGTTTCCCCAGACCCCCGACTAAAACTGTTACTCGCTTTAAAATCGTCTTCTCTTTCAAGCGATTCCTCACTCTCCTAAGCATCGATTTAATCCATACTTGGCCTCGATTTTCCATGAAATCAAGATAAGTGGCCGATTTTAATCATTTATTTTCTGGGAATGCATAATTATTTGATGAAGCTTGGCTAATACTTAAGAGGCTAATTGAATCATTATTTGAACATGCGGACTGATACTAATTTTATAAAAAAATCAATTTCCCCTTTTTTTCTGTAATTGTGGACTGCAGCAAATACTTTTGAATAGTTATTTGAATCGGTCTGGTGTTTGAAAGAATATGATTTTGCTCACTCAATGTAATATAAAGTATATGTGAAATAAATTTGGCCGATTGGGTTTGTAGACTAATAATTAACATATTTTATATATTGATGGCGAAAGAAGAAGATGGCTAAGAGTTAGATGGTACTTGTCACAATATCAATAAGGAGGTTTAGTAACCAATCTTAGTGAAAGCAGGAATAAGGTAAAGGCTAGTTCTATTCCCACCCCTCTTTCTTCCTTTCGCGACCCAGTGGAATGCAAATAATCATCACAATCCACTTTTTCCCTTTCGTCCCCCAATTCATTACAAAAATGTTCTCACATTTTTAAACCACGCTCAGCTTTGATGTTGTTTATTCACGAACTACGCTTGATCCGAACTAGGTTGTTACACAAATTTCATTCGATTCAAAGTAGGTTGTTACACAAACATCGCGCAATCCGAAGTAGTTGTTACACGAACCTCGCTTGGGCCGAGCGAGGTTTTTACATAAACATCGCTCATTTAGAGCTTTTGTACGTAATTATTTCTTTTAAACGCAATCTGGTGTGGTTCAAATATTGGGGCAATTTTAGAAAGCCTGAAAATTAATGAAGTAACGTGGTATGAAAGGATGAAAACGTTGTGTGAATAGAATCAACTTAAGATAAATTGACTATTCTTTTTGTATGCCTATAACTTTGATTATATGATGTGTTTCGTCGGTGAAAAATAGTTACTTACTAGTGATTCAATCTTCTCCGATGTGAAAATAAAATGTTTTGAATTTCGTATGGTCAGTTTTATAAAATTAATGAAACAATTAGAATTACATTAAATGTTTTGCAAAAAGATTTTCCCCCTCTTGATAGCTGCTTATATATTTATATACTTCTAGTCTCATGTTATCACTTGTGTCGAAGCTTCACTATATACATATATATGTATATGTATATATATGTATATAGTGAAGCTTCGACACAAGTGATAACATGAGTAAATTATTATAGTCTAGAAAGCATTTGTAAGGATGAATATCATAAAGTTAGAAAGCGTTTCTAGTCATAAATTCGATTAAGGTATTCTTAGATGTAGGACAGGAAGTAAAATTTAAGATATGTTCTTTTGATATTTTCTATTATATTTTCCTTCGTAATATATAATAATTAATAATTAGCAACTAGTAATTAGTAGTTAACATTAGTAACTAAAAACTAATAATTCACATTTAATATTTACTAAGTAATAATAATTAATAGGGGAAATAAGAACGTAAAAAACGCCAGACTCATTTGGAAGAGCCTTTTTTTGGGTCCGAGAATGGTGCCTTTAAATAAACATTGGTTACTAATCTATTATTTTAATCGAAAACACTTACTTTGAATCTATTACGGTCATGCACTACATGACTTTTTACCAGATAAATTTCTATTACTGTCGAATGTAAAAAATGCCAGACTCATTTGAAAGATCGTTTTTTTGGGTCCGGGAATGGTGCCTTTAAATAAACATTGGTTACTAATCTATTATTTTAATCGAAAACACTTAATTTGAATCTACTACGGTCATGCACTACATGGCTTTTTACTAGATAAATTTCTATTATGAATAAATGTACTTTATACCTAAGTGGCATCTATATATTATGGTCATGTCATGTATTACATGTTTTTTGACTAGATAAATTTCTGTGTCTTTAAATAAACATTGGTTACTAATCTATTATTTTAATCGAAAACACTTGATTTGAATCTACTACGGTCATGCACTGCATGACTTTTTACAAGTTAAATTTCTATTATGAATAAATGTACTTTATACCTAATTGGCATCTATATATTATGGTCATGTCATGTATTACATGTTTTTTGACTAGATAAATTTCCGTGCCTTTAAATAAACATTGGTTACTAATCTATTATTTTAATCGAAAACACTTAATTTGAATCTACTATGGTCATGCACTGCATGTTTTTTTACAAGACAAATTTCTATTATGAATAAATGTACTTTATACCTAATTGGCATCTATATATTATGGTCATGTCATGTATTACATGTTTTTTGACTAGATAAATTTCTAGCAAGAATAAATATACTAAATAACATGCATGAAAGTAATTTTTTTCCAGAAATCTCAAAATCAATTAAACTGTATTATTGCAAAATAAAAGTACAAAAAAAACCTTGAGATCTGTTTTTTTGTTTCATAAAAAGTCGCGCATTCCATGCACTTGCCAATGTTCTCATGCATTCCATCAGCATTATTGAGAACATAGAATCATTTAAATATATAAGAGTTTCAATGATGAGTTTGTAAGTATGATGTTATATAATGTAGCATGTATGATTTAATTCAAAACGTTATTATATAAGATATACCATATGATTTGACATCGAAACTCTTGTTTTCGCTTAGATCAATACATTTTTCGCGATGATTGTGTATTGTTTTCTACCTAAGGGTTTTACACTGGTATTAATTCAAAAAATATCAACCTACATAGCACTACGAGATTATATTAGATATCGTGGACTTGAGCACATTGTTGAAAGACAGTGTGTAAGTCAGTTAGATATATCTTAATTAATAGTTGAAATAGAAACACAAATTTTGATTCGACCGTGAAATTCCAAAAATACCCTTATGTATTTCTTTATTGCTAGTTTTGCTACATTTGGTGTTATACTCTTTTGATGTCATCATGAAATATAAAAAATGCTTCTTCACAGATATTATCAAAATTTAGTATCACTTAAAATTATGATCTAACAATTAAGATTCCTTTACAAATTCAAACTTTTCTCTGTAAATATTTATCAAGTCTTAATATCACTTAAAAATAATATCTAACAAATAAATTACTTTCCAAATTCATTTTTTAATAAAAAATATTAGTATAATTTTAAATAACAAAAAATTAGAAATTGCAACTTAGGAAAAAAAATTCAAATTAATTACATATGATTCAACACAAAAATATGGCTAAAATATGTGTAGAAAACATTTTCTTTTAAACGTATTAAACAAATACAATTGGTACAAAAATAATTCAAGTGCCTTAATCACGTGCGAAGTGCATGGCGTAACGCTCGTCTTCAATAATGTGAAAATAAAGAGTTAAAAATAAATTAAATATAGTAGCAGTATTACTATCTGATGTCTAACACACCATAATGTTACCACTGTCAAGTATCTATTTACTCTTGCAGATACGTTTTCCAACTATGACAGAACTTAATTCCAGGAAATAGTGGAGATAGAACTAAGACCGCACATGCAGTGTTAATGGGACCTAGTCCCAAAGTGAAGATGAGATAATGGTGACCAAAGTGAAGATGAAATGATGATGACTGTAAAGTTTGATAAAATTGGTATTAAGAGGGAGTACTAGTAGACTGAAAGATTAGGTTCAAGGTATAGCAATGTAACTTTCATAATGCGAGTTAACGTTATCATAGCGTTAATTTTGATTACGGTAAATTGGTCTATCAAGTAGATGAAAAGGTACATATGATTGACTCACCTGTCCATTTGTTAAACCAACAACAAAATGAGAAACGTACACTTTTGGTTGTGTATCACATTTGTTACCCAAATAGCCAATGCTTTGTCCATACCTACCTTAGCAGGGACTCTGAATATTGGACTGCAGTTGGCAACTAAGACGTAATAGCTTAAATATCTAGAACATACGATTAATATGAGTGCTAATTACATCTGATAACTGGAAGTAATTTAGCGATTCTTATATTAAACGAATTACAAGTTACTCATTTAATTTAATTTTTTCAGTGTTTCACTTATTTTGTGAATTATTAGTAGTCTGTCTTAGAGGATACATTTAGCAAATCATAAATACGGAGTTCCATTTAACAATTTAATGACCAAACTCATTACCGGAAAATGCATTAGCCTCCACATCAATTTCTCAATACTACGTTAAGCATAATCAAAATACTGTCACTCATACGACTACCTCAATAGCTTGGCTATATTACAATGTATATTCTAAATAAACGATGGGAAGGTGTTTTGTCGGGTTGCCCACCAAAAAACAGTAGTCTACAAAATTGTTCTTTTTTTCATTGCCAATTATTAATTGTGTAAGATGACTCTATGTTACGTTTCCTTAGTATTTAGTATGAACTTTCGTTACTATATTACAACATGGAATAAATAACAACAGCTGCTTCTTTATCTTGGCGTAGCAAAAGATTATAGGACTGTTAAGGATTCTAAATGTTTAAAGTATGAAAACAAACAAAATGACCTCAACTACTAACTTATTCACGTAGCAGTTTGGTATAACAGAGACAATAATATTTGATTACTACGCATCTGCATTATACATTTGTACTTAGTGTAATTTGGAATTGTTATCAACTTATCTAAATTTAGATGCATAAAAAGAATGCTAGACTTTCCCCAAGCTATTTGGAAAAGATGCATAAATATTTTGTATTGCGCTATAAAAATGTTCTCTTTTTTTAATACAATTAATTTTTAATTTACAAGTCAATCCATATGCATGTGCTATGTATGTCCAATGAAAATAGTGAGCTGCTTCCTTTTGTTTCAAATTAGTAGGCATTTAGGATCATTTATTTGAGCTTCCTTTTCAGTGTAACAGTGGAAAGTAGAAATACATTTAACATGATAGTTTATGATTGTTGGAGCAATTTTTCTCACAATAATGATCTGATAATAAATGAGGGTTATTTTATGGATATTTAATGATTCAGTGTCCTATATACATAAAATATTTTAAGGATAGTAATTATTCAATGTTTATCAACTTATGGTAATCTCTTATAAAGAAAATACCAGGGTCCTACTGGAATTATATGATATAATAATGATAAATATAATTCTACTATATTTGCACAGGCAATGTGGATACTTGGAATTTTTTTTAATCTTTAAATTTTCGCAATCTGTTGAGGAAAGCAAATAAACTAATCAACCTCTAAAAATATTATATTACAGTATTTGTTCGACTTGGTTTTATCACTTGAGCAATAAAAGATTGACATTTTAGTATAGTTTCACAAAATCCCAAGGCACTTGAATAGTTAATGTGTTGGAGTTTTGGTCAGTAGCTAATGAGAGAGTTCATGCAAGTCACTCATGTGATAACCTCAATAGAGTTGGACTATAATACAATCGTAATTTTAAATTTTAACGACTGGAAGGTGATTTGTTGTAAAAGTAGATTCTAAATAGTTGATTTCCTTTCTTTGACAATTATCACTTGCTTAAGATCTATATGATACATTTCATTGGCATCATCTGCTAACATTTTGTATTGTATTCCAGCATGAAGTAAATAAACAACTGAAGTTTCTTTGTCTTTATTACATGCCTTTAGTAGGACTGGTTTCCAATACTCTCATCTTCTAAAAATGATGCGTCTGTGTGGCTACTTATATGTCAAAACTTGAAGCTGGGTAGTACCATTTATGCACATTGGAACCTTTACGTTAATTGGAAATAAAATGAAAATCAAGTAAAAATGCAAGACAATATATTCCTCTTAGCCCTGCCCACTTTCTCTCTACTACTCCAGTCCATTTAGCCCAACCAACAGCTCGCAAATCTTCCAATTCATTTTTTATTTCTCATCTTTCCCTTCAAGTTTTTGCATCCAGAATATTCATGGGAGAACTGGATTTCTACTGATTCTCAACAAATTTTTCTTTCAACTAATAATATTCTATATCCTTTTACTATTACCCAACTTCCAAGCTTCATCAATAGATTGAAATTTTGCTATGTGTACCTAATTTTTATGTGATATAGTAAAAAACAATGTTAACTCTGTAAGTTTCCGTCTCTGTGTTCCCTTAACCTCATCGTTAAAAGGTTAAGTTTTCCCAGACCTTCCAATAAAACGGTTACTTCTTCTAAAATCATATTCCCCTAAAGCGATCCTTCACTCTCCCAAGCATCCATTCAATCAGTACTTAGTCTCGATTTGATGAAGCTTGATTAAGAGGCTAATTGAATCATTATAAGAACAGGCAGATTGGGTATGTGGACTAATAATTAACATATTTGGTACAGCGATGGTGAAAGAAGAAGACGAAGAAGATTAAGAGTTGGATGGAACTTGTCCCAATGCCAGTAAGGAGGTTTTAATCACTATACTACAAATGTTAATTACATCAGTGTGTACTATTGGAGCAATACTCACCACATTAGTATTTTTTTTTTCAATTGACACAGGTAAAACATGGAGCAAGCTTTGTTTATCTTGATAAGTTTACTAATCCTAGAGATAAAAATCTTGCTTTACTTATCCAAGGTAAAATCAATAACAAAATTTACCTTGGATGAGTAAACCAGGATTCATATGTCTAGCAGGATTCTTCAACCTCAATCGCAGAAGTCTACAAAAATTAAACGACGTTGAACAATTTATATAAAAATGAAAACTGCAACCTAAAAATAAAAATAATGCATTCAAAACAGGTAGAGTACCTGATGTCAACAATACCCTTCTCCCTCCTACTCTAGCAAAAACTCATATACGTTGATGCTACCAATAACTATACCTGATGTCGAACATATACGTTGAAAATTGCAACCTCAAGATACTTTTGTTTTTGATGCTACCAATAAATATTCACAGATTGACGCAGGTTTAAAATATTTTTACTATTTTGATTATCAGATGATGGAGGTGGAAGGGATCCAAAATCTCGTAGGCAATGCATGAGTTTCGGCTTTTCTAATAAAGATCGCACCTCAATTGGGCATTGTACATGTACAATTCTATAATAAATTGTATAGAATTTTAATGTATGACTTTATTTCTTAAGGATCAATTAAACAAGTTTACATGTAGATGGAAATGGTTTTAAGACTAGTATAATGCGGATTGGTGTAGACGTGATAGTTTTTTTCAGTTCTATAAAGTCATGGTTAGTCCACATCATAATTTTCTATAAACTAATAGTATAAGAAAGGAGTCCAATACCAAATGTGCTGGTAATTACCAGCACATTTGGTATTACTCCTTTCTTATACTTTTCTAAGGCAGATGATGCTATAGAAGTGCCATCGGTAAGTTTCATAAACAAGTTTTTGTATTTCTCTAATTGTTTTATATGGACTTTCAATTAAGTAGCAACCAACTATAGTACTGCACTATCTATGCTTTGTAGGTCAGCTATACGTTTGATAAAGAAATCGGACATTTAGAGAGATCGTATCGAAATGGCTCAAGTTCACTCTTCTTCATCTCATACTTCTGCATCCTAAGTACTCCTCATTCTTCGATTATCTTTCATGGTTAATAGAGTTCCCATTTACCTGATTCTTTTATTTATTTCTCATCAGAAATATAATATGCAGATCCTGCTGTTGTGAAATATGTGTATCCTTGTAAATCATTGCAGTTTCCCAACTTTTCTGCAATGCAATGTGGGTCTTCACTATGCAATTATTCTATCCTGCCTATTGAAGCTTTTATGTTTTTGTTATAGTTTCCTATTTTCAGGGCAGTCAATTTATTATGTCTTCTTCTTTTTCAGTCTTTTTGACCAGTGTGAAGGGAAGAAATTTCTGTACTCGGGATAAGTCAGCTTCCATCAGATGTGAACATAGCTCAGGTGAGAGTAGTGGTTTTGGCGTGTGGTTTAGTCGATTAGCAATGCTTGGGTTTGTGTCTGCAATTGTTGTTGAAATGGTTAGTGGACAGGGACTACTGGAGGTAATTACTACTTACTCCTAATGTAAACTTAGTTATGTTGTTTTTATACTATTTACTGATCACAGTATCCTTGGAACCTTTCTTTTTAAATTATTTAATAAAAAAATAATTAAGATACATTAAATGTAACTTTTAGAAATTTGAAATCTTAAATTTTTGAATTTTAAACTTTATGTATTCTACTTTCAAAATTACAGTGTCTAGAAAATATTAAGAGTTAAATAGATATCGCGAACCTGAAACGCATTTCAGAAAGATAGTGAGTTAGTTAGATGTATCTTTGATGATGGGAAAATGAATAGTTAAATGTAAACTAAATGTTAGCAGTATTACTGTCTGATGTCCAACACAACATGATGTTATCAGTGTCAAATATTTGTATGCTCTAACATACATTTTCTAGCTATGACAAAACAAAATTCCTGAAAATAGTGGAGATAGAACTAAGATTGAACGTTCAGCTTTAATGGAAACAGGGCCCAAAATGAAGATGAGATGATGGTGGCCAAAGTGAAGATGAAAGGATGGTGACTGTAAAGGGGTTGAGCAAATTGGTATTAAGAGGGGGTAATTATAGATTGAAAGATCAAGTTCAAGGTATAGCAATGTAAATGTCAAAATGCGAGTTAACGTAGTGTCAATTTTGATTTCAGTAAATTGGTCTTTCAAAGTAAATGAACAAGTGTATATGATCGACTCACCTCTTCATTTAATTTGTTAAACTACCAACAAAATGAGAACGTACACTTTTGGTTGCGTATCATATTTTTTACTCAAATAGCCAACGCGTTGTCCAAAGTCCAAACCCACCTTATCAGGGACTCTGAATATTGGGACGAAGTTGGCAATTAAAATTTCTAGAACATACGGTTAATATGAGTGTTAATTACCTTTGATAAATGTTAGTAGAGTAGTTAGTGATTCTATTATATTAAGCGAATTACAAGTTACTCATTTAATTTTTTTTTTAATGCTTCACTTATTTTGTGTATTAGTAGTAGTTTGTGTTAGAGGATATACATTTAGAAGATCGTAAATACAGAGTTCCATTTAAAACATTAAAGGCCAAAGGCATCAGCCTCCACACCAATTTTTCAATGCTACGTTAAACGTAATGAAAATACTGTCACTCGTGTGATTAACTCAATTGAGTTTAGTTATATTACAATGCTTATTATAAACTAACCATTGAAAGGTGTTTTGTTGGATTTCCCATCAAACAATAATAGCCTTCAAAATTATTATTTTATCCTTTTCATTACCAGTTATTAATTGTTTAAGATGACTGAGTGTTAGGCATCCTTGGTATTTACCATGCACTTTTTTTACTATATTACAACATGAAAAAAATAACAGCTACAACTTCTTTGTCTTGGTGATGTAGAGATTATAGGACTGTTAATAATTCAAAATGTTAAGGTGCCAAAACAAGAAAAATGGCCTCAACTGCTTACTTCTTCAAATTGATGTTTGGTTTCATGATGAAAGCATTATCATCGTCACTGAAAGACAGCAATATTTGCTTAATAAGCATCTGCATTGCACTATGTAATGTGGAATTTTCATCACCTTATTAAGATTTAGATGCATAAAAAGACTGGAAGACTTTCGACAGGCTATTTGAAAAGGGTGCATAAACATTATGTATTGCTCTTTACAACTATCCTTTTTTTTCATTACTACAAAATTTTAATGCATGTGCTGTGTCTGGAGAAAATAGCGAGCTGCTCCTGATTCTTTCAGATCAATGGGCTTTTTAGATCTTTTATTCGAGCTTATTTCAGTGTAGCAGTGAAAAGTAGCAATACATTTAACATGGTAGCTCATGATTACTGAAGCAGCTTTTCTTGTAATAATCTGATGAGAAATTAGGGTTATTTTCTAGAGATTTAATGTCGTATAAACATAAAGTATTATACTATTACTATATAAAAGGTCACCAGACCTAAAACACGTATATTTTTCAATTTGGGTAAAAACCTTTAGTTTAAATCCATAAAGTACATTGGCTTCTTATACCAAATAACTGGGTCTTAACATTTGAACTGAGAGTATAAACAAAAACCAAGTAAAATTAAAAAGATAACACAAAATATTTTTCTAAGCCCAGCCCACTTTCGCTTTACTACTTAGCCCAAACAACAACCCGCACATCTTCCAGCCTATTTATTTCCCACCTTTCCCTTCAAATTTCTGCATCCAGGAAATCCATGGCTCCGTTCCACGAAGAGGACCGGATTTCTACTGATTCCCAACAAATTTTCTTTTTCCTCTAATTATTTTCTGTATCCTTTTACTATTATCCAACTTCCAAGCTTCATCAATAGATTGAAATTTTGCTATGTTTACCGAATTTTTATGTGACAGAGAAAAAAACGATGTTATCTCTGTATACTTCCATCTGTGTTTAGGACCACTGTTAAAAGGTTCAGTTTTCCTAGAGCTACCAATAAAATGATAGCTTCTTCAAAAATCATCTCCTCTCTGAAGCGATCCTTCACTCTCCCAAGTATCCATTTAATTTGTACTTAGCCTCGATTTGATGAAGCTTGATTAAGAGCCTAATTGAATTATTATAAGAACAGGGGGACTGATTCTAATTTTCTAAGAAAGTTTATTTCCCTTCATTTTCTGTAATTGTGGATTGTGAAAAATACGTTTGAATAGTTAATAGAATCAGTTTGGGGTTTTGATAGAATAAGATTTTGCTCTAATACAACCGCTCAATGTAGTGTAAAGTATAAAGGTGGAACCCAGTGCACAAGGCTTCCGCACGATAGCGAGCTTTGAGGAGGTTGATAATGTACGCAGCTTTTCCCTCGCTTTGCGAAGAGGCTGTTTCCGGACTCGAACCTGAGCGTCTAGATCACCATGCGGGGGTGACCTGATCGTTGCGCCAAGGCTTCATCACTGTAATGTAGACTAATAAATTAGACAGGTTGGGTATGTAGACTAATAATTAACATATTTGGTACAGTGATGACAAAAGAAGAAGATGAAGGAGACTAAGAGTTTGATGGTACTTGTCACAATATAAGTAAGGAGGTTTAGTATCCCATCCTAATGAAAGCAGGAGTAAGGTAAATTGATTATTCCTTTTGTACTTCTGTAAGTTTTATTGTAGGGATGCGTTGCTTTGTTGAAAAATAAATACCTACTAGTGGTTTAATCTTCTCCAATGAAAAAATAGAATGTTCTGAATTTCTTTTGGTCATTTGCTTAAAATTAATGAAATAGTTAGAATTAGCATTAAATGTTTTAAACATAGATATTTTTCTTTCTTGATGATTACTAACATATATAATCGAAGCTTCAAACAATGTAATAACGTGAGTAAATTATTATAGTCTAGAACATATATTAAACAAAATGATGTTATTATCATAATAATATTATTACCATTGGAAAGTAAAATAATAACCAAGAAATAAAATTTACTATTTTTCTCTCCCAAATCTTATGTTGTTTACCACCAACGATATTATCAATTTCTTCAACTGAAACGGAAGAATAAATATTGCATTAAAACTATTCAATTTTCAAAATAAAATTATTACTATTTGAAATAAACAGCAATCAAGATATAAAATTCATTAATTGTTATTCTCCAAAATTTATATTTTTTCCCACCAAAGTGAAATTATGTTAAGAATATTATCAATTACGTCAACCAATTTTTGCAAAATAAATACTGCATAAAAACCATTCAATTATTAAAATAAAAATAGCATTGTTTGAAAATAATTACTAATCAAGATATAGACTTCATTATTTGTTTTTCTCTAAAATGTTTAATTTCTTCCCACCAAATTGAACTTATACTAAGATAAGAGTGCAGTTATGATTTTGATGCGTGAAAAGTGTGTTAATTTTTATGCTTCAGATGCATTATATAAAGTACCGGTATAGAGGTTTAGTTTAAAATCAATATAAATTCAAAAGACGCAAAAATTGAATTATTTTATACTTCAATTACCATATATTTGCTTATAAGTTAGAAACCACACGATTAAATTAGAACATAACCTAAAATGACAATGTTTTTATTTTCTCCACAAATTAAGTAGATAGAAGAAAGGAATGACCTAGGTTTAAACTGACAATTTAAATATTTTATACTTAAGAGCAGATTGAGAGTTCATCATCTTCTTTCTTTAAAAGTAAAAATGCTATATGTCAGTGGAAAAATAGAAATCAAAATGAAGATATTTGTTTTTTTGAAGATTAATATATGAAATATTTTTTCACGGATACCTTTGAAATAGGATCAAATTATTCTAGAAACATATTGTTTTACTACCAATATTATTTGTATTATGTACGGTTCTTTTAAGAAGTTGGAAATTTTAATATGGATATTTATTTCAAGGAAAAAATTGTTTTATTTTCTTTTTATTTGAAGGGTAATCAACTTTCATTATACACACAAGGACAGGTTTCAAATTTTTATTGGATAAAGTCCAGAATTTTAATAGGACAATATTTCATGAATAATTAAAAATTAGTTTTGAAAATGTTTCTAAGAAGGGAGATGTCCGTCCGAGATTTCATATGAAATCCGAGGTTAAAAAGCTTGCTCCATTAAGATGTTGTCTCGGTACTAAGGACTATTATAACTTGTGCATACACTTTGTTCGCTTCTTTCTTTAGGGATATCTTTTTTTATTTCTCAAAATGGTATATGTTGATTAGTCGCCCTTTTTGTATGTTAGTACAGTCATGAGTATGACTGTTTTAGATCTTGTTCATCTCGCTCGAGTTCTCACTCGAGATCTCATTTTCGAACTTGAGCGAAACATGAAATTAAATTTTGTTTATATATTATTTGACACTCATCTCGTACAATGTGGTGAAATTTGAGGTGAGATCTCACTAGAAGTTATGATTTTTTTTCATTTACATAATTCTTTTAATTTCTATGTGAGTCCGCAAGAAATTACACTCTAATGATTTTTTACTTAACCTCTAATTTTTCCTTTTACCGTTTAACGAGTGAGCAAAAAAAACTTATTATTTATTTTTTTACTTTTAATATTCAGATGAGTAGACAATCATTCAGTTAATGTCAAATCAATCATGTTATCACTCTGATCTGAAATGTTAAATTAATATTATCAATCCATATAAATTATGTATATTAAAAACTTTTATATATACATATACATATATATAACAATTATTACAATTATCTTAAAAATATCAAATTTAGACTTATGTTCCTTCGAAATAGTCCCGAGATGGACTTTAAAATTTGAGATGTCAATCTGAGATGTACATTCAAGATACACCCGTCTCACCTGAGATCTCGTCCAGTACGAGATAATGTGCGTAAAATTTCCAAGACGAAGCACGACTGAAATCCGAGATTTAAAACCTTGGTATGAAGTACAATAACTTGTCAAATTCCACACTCTTTTATAAACATTTGGCACAGGTTTAAGGAACTTTATCACTTGTTCCCTTCAAAGCAAGGGCTCGGTTGTGTATTTAGGTTGTTAAATAGAAAGTCACATACTCCTGATCAATCATGGGGTTCTGGCACAACCATTATGCTAAAATGTGATGCGCTGGAT
The DNA here is from genome assembly GCA_030765085.1 of Allium cepa. Classification (NCBI taxonomy): domain Eukaryota; kingdom Viridiplantae; phylum Streptophyta; class Magnoliopsida; order Asparagales; family Amaryllidaceae; genus Allium; species Allium cepa. Next base: position 956,159,834 of record CM060943.1, read on the forward strand.
GATGTTTTTCATTATATTTTTTTATATACTGTATCTTTGTATGCATTCACTGCAGGAGAAACACAACCCCTTCCTTGAATTAATAATAGGAACTCAAAAGAAACTCTCTTCTGTTTTGAAACATCTTAATCAAAAGTGGGGCAAACCAAACAGGTGAGTTAATGTTATTTCCCATTGATACGCTACTGAATAATCTGAGAAGCTGCAAGAGATGGACTATAAATGATTCAGATGTTGCTCCAACTGATGTGTATATTACCATATGTAGTCCAGCTATTTTTCGTCTAAGGTGATCCCTTTGCTTCTGAGCTTCATTAACTATTACATAGACAGATAATTCCATTGCAATAACAATGTTTTTTCTTCAATGACATGGAAGGCTCTCGGACATTGAGATAAGAGCAAATGATCCACCGTTGATTGAATTTAATAAGCATCCATGGGGCAGCAGAAATGGGAGATGGAAGCTTATTGATATCGAACAAAAGTCGAAATCCTCCTATACTGACGGCTAATACGTGCCTGCAACCACTGATGACTCGGTAAATCAAAGCAATTGCAACAAGCTGGATGATACATACAACAAAGTATGCAATTTATTCTTTTTTACTTCTCTCTATATCATTTTGTCTTACATTTATCATTTCATTATATCATAAGGTTAAACAAAGAATCACCAACAGCTCAGACATGCAATGGGATTTATCCAACATAAGCTTTGGAGCTTTTTTATCTGAAATATCAAGAAATGCAAGTATGCCGCAACATACATGTGATTCATTCGATACTGCAATTGCACAGCTAAAAACTTCAGCATCGGCCGATCCTGTACTTCATAAATCGATTTTGGATTCTGAGGATACACGCACTCCTTTCAGTATTCAAAAAACCACCTACGATGAAACAGTCTCTGCTGAAACTCAAAATATTCATAGTGGCTTGGTGAGTATAAAACACTGCCTTTTTGTGGGGAAAACTTGTTTTCCCTCCCTCTGTTCTTGACTACGCAGTTCACCTGCCTTCAATATGTTTCATCAGTAGGTGTTTTTTCATCGGAAAACCCATCACGTTTATTATTATTATTATTATTATTATTATCGTCGTCGTCGTCGTCGCCGCCGCCGCCGCTGCCGCCTTTTATTTTCTATTGTCTGTATGTACATTTCTTTCTCGTCTCCTCTTTCCAATGTTAGACAATCGAAACCCTAATTTCTATTTCAAAATCAATTTCAAAATTCAGACTGCTCAAACTATGTCATATAATATATCTTGGAAAGCTCTCGATGAGCATAATCTACTGCTATAATTAGTTTTTTTTATTGGAGGTCCAGTTAGGCCAAAAATCATTAGTTTAGTTTTGGTCGTTCATATTGGTTTTTCGATTTCAACGGTGGATCGTCGATTTTACGACGATCAGAAGGTATAGGCTTGTAGAGGTCGTCGAGGAGAATCCATCCATGGTCTTCATTAGTCTCAAAGATGGCCAGAATCACTAGAAAGGGCGATTAAAGGCGACGACGTGATGGGCAGAGGGGCATCGTGGTCGTGCGCGTTGGCAAGGGAGGAGCGGCCTGGCTCGAACGTTACAATGGAGTTTGTCGATCTGGTCCTTAGCGCTCGAGGCAGTGGCGAACGACATTTGATGATGGCAGCTGTAGGGCTTTGGTCGAGGTCATGTGTTGAAGGAGCTAGGGTTTTCTAAGGTAACGAAATTTACAAAAATGCCCTTTATTATTTTTAATTTTAATTAAAAATTTTCAAACATCTAACTATCATAACTTGTCCATACGACCTCGGATTTGTCATGGTTTTTTGCATTGCGATCGTATCGAAATTCCAGACGACATGGAACTGGTTTGGTTACATTCCGAGACCGTTCGAATTTTGAGCTTTATTTGGATTTTGAATCGACGATAAATCAAAGGTGAGTGGCTTAACCCACTCACGAATACCAAATCTTCTTATGTTAGTTGAATTAAATTTATGAAGTGATAATAATGTTGTTGGTTGCTGTTTGATAATTTAAGTAGACATTTTAATTTATTTGAGTTTTATTGAATTAAATTGCCATTTAAATGTTGTGATTTATTGGTTGATTTAAATGATGATTCTGATGGATGCTAAATTGTTGACATTTTCGATGATTTGATGTTATGTTTATTTTATATGTTTTATCATTGCAAGTTTCCTTAGTTATTGTTAGGAGAATCACTAAGGGTTGAAATGATACATACCCGAACGATTTTATAGATTAGGGAAAAATCGTTATGGCTTGAAATGATAGACCCGAGCGATTTTATTGATTTGAAAAATTGTTGATTCGAGACAGAAATGATATATGTCTGGAAATTTAAATTTATTGTGGGTTGAAATGATATATATCTGTATCACTTGACCATAGGGTAGAAAATTATATACGGACACCATTGGTCGGTATTAAATTATTTTCTAAATGGTAAAGTATGTTTGATTTATATATTTAATTTCTTTTAAAATTAATTTAATGATTTTATTTAAAATTATATTTGGAAAATAATTCATTTTATATGTTTTAAAAGTTTCAAATTACAAGTTAATATATGGTTTTAAACGTATACTTAAGATTTTAACTTATAATTTTATTTAGTTTTTAAATATATAATTTAAATAGTTTAAAATTTAATTTAATAATTTAATATAGTTTTGGAAGATTTATTTAAAAATTTAATTTAATATAGTAAATATGGTTTTAATTTAATTTAATAAAATAGATTTTATAATAACTTTAATAAATAAAAATGTAAGGGGTTTTGTAAAGAATTTATAAAGGTTTTGTGGACATTTTATAAAAGTTTTTTATGAAGGATTCGATAGCAGCTTTATGAAGGATTTAAAAAAAAGGGGTTTAAAGAATCTTATTAATGGGTTTTATAAAAGAACCTGTATGAAGGGATTTGGATGCATTTAAATGAAATTTTCGTAGAAGTTATGAAAGGGAAAGAGTTGTAAATTGTTTTGGGAATTTATAAATAGCTTTATAAATGGTTCTAAAGCTTATGAATAGTTTATAAATGGTTTAGAAGAGATTTATAAATTATTTTGAAATTGATTGAAAGAAATCTTCAACGGTATTTATGAAAATATTTGTACTTTTGGAATAAGTATATAGATATCTTGATATGAAGGTATAAATTGTTTTCTGGATTTATGATAAATGTTTTATAAAATGACCATGGTGTGAAAAATGTGAGCGTTTGGTTGTTAAAGAGATCGGGGTCAGATATTGTCATACTTTCTGTCAATTTTGAAACCGCTTTAACAACTGTGCACGTGGTGGAGAATCTAGAACGAAGTACGATGGTTTGGCCGAATCTAGAACGAAGTACGATGGTTTGGCGAACACTTTTTATATGAGATATGAACGTAGCCCTAACCCCCCGGGTCAACTTGAGATGACTAAAATAGGAGAAATTGACAGGCTAAGTGAAGTCGCTCCTCCAATCGGACACACTTCTTCGATACCATATCTGTTACTATGTGATTGATTTGGTGGCCACATTCGATTTGATTATGAGAGTGTTGTTTCGAGATGGGTGGTAACTGCGGCTATGCGTTACCACCAGCCCGGAAGTGTAAACGGTAGAATCCTACCCTGGCATTGCCTCGTTGTGCCTTGTCGTATGCCTTATCAAGCCCACTACGTTTTTGATTTGTGTTGTACCTATGGAGTGCTCCCTGATAACCCACCGGTTTGGTGGAGTTTACAGTACTGTATAGATTACAGTACTATAAAAATGTGTTGAGGGGGATATGTGTAACGCCTTAACGCTATTTTAATACTTTACTGGTAGACACTATATATATAGCGTATATTACTATATAGTAAATAGTTTAATGGATCCTTAGAAGTTGGAAATCCCGAACATATCATAAGTTATTGCAGGCATGTTATACACTGGATAGGAGATATAAAATCCCGTAACATCTCTGAAGCCGTTATACTCATTTGTTTATGATTTAACTTAAATAAGATCTTTGAGTTCTGACTCGAGTGTTTTGTCTTTTCATTATGCTCCGGTCAGCCTGAGTTTTTCAGCGTTGAAGACCTTATTTGTGGAGGACGAAGACGGAGTTTAGTATTATATTATTATTATTATTCCACTATATCATGTTGTTTCGCTGCATTATTTATTTATTCCTGCTGTATGTATAACTTTGATATATTGTAAAAGTGTAATCAAATGTTATTTTAAAACAGCTTCATGAACTGTTTATTTGATTATTATAATTTGTCATTCCGCTGTGAGATTCTATGTTTTGTTTTCCTTCTTTTCTCTTATTTTCTTATGTACCTCATTAACAATCCTTCCTTTTTAATGGTTTGAGTTGACATGTGTGGTTTATTGTCGATTTAAACCGTCTAAAAAGGTGGGTCGTTATAGTTGGTATTAGAGCGAGGTTTAGCGATAATCTTAACTTTGTGGGGTTTGACTCATTAGAGAATGTGTAGTAATACAGTAAAATGAGTTGTTTGAGCGTATATATATGAGAGAGCGTTTTTGTTAGTGTTATAAAAATGTTTTTATATTATGTTAATTTGTACTGTTTAGTATTTACAAATTCTGGTCAATAAATAGGATGCTATGGCATCAATATGGATTTCTAAACACTTAATAGAGTAGACCGACACAATATTGTTTTTGAAATATTTGTATATGAAATAATTTTACCTAGTATTATATTTTGTATATACAAGAATAATTTTATAAGTGGATATAGTTGTATGTGATATGTTTGTTGAGAAGTGAAATTTATCAATATTGATTGCAAAATTGGATTTATAAATAAAATGAATTTAATTGGAAATTTGAGAACTTAAGTTCTGGGGTTTTGAAATTGGTTTGCAAAGATTTTGGAATATAATATTAGAATTATTTGGAAGTATTTTCGGATAAATATTGTCAATGTGATTTGAAAGAAATGATTTACAAGAATTTTAAAAGAAAATAAGTTTTGTACTACCCTCTTCTGTCGTTGGAAAATGATTTCGGTGATGACTATCGCATCATCGACTTTCATTTTCGAGTTTCAAAATGTGAAGGCCACTGTAGTAGCTTTACAATACATTTTTTGATAAATAAATCTTAATTTTAAATTTCCAAATATGATTGGATATATACAAGCTATGAGTGTGTGTGCGTGTGTGTATTATTTTAAAATGATTTGAAATGTACCCGGTATTTAGTTCCTAAGTTTTCTACAAATTAGGGATTTCAATTATTGTTATGAAATGAAGTCTTAACTATTTTAGTAATTGAAAACATCTAAAATGAGAAATATGAAATTAGGAGCTAAGTGATCAATGAAACTGTAAAAAATTTGGAGATTGCACATTTGTAAATTTAAGGGTAATGAAATTAAGTAGATGTAAATTTTTGAATATTTTTGTTAATTAAAATGAATAAGATAAACTTGTATAATATTCAATTACATTCTTAAAACATATATAGAACTTACGAGAAATGTTTAAAAAGTTGTAATGTTAGATAGAAATATGTAGTAGAATATTATATAAGTAAAACTTAAGTAATGGAAGTGTTCAAATGGAATTATTTATGTAAATAAGAATTTTGATATACAAGTAATGTTTTAAACATAATTTAATGTTTTTGAAATGCTAATAATTAAAATAGAAGAAAAAAGGGTGAATATCACTTAAGTAAATGATTATAAACTTAAAAAAAAATGCCTGAAATGATTCACAAATAAATTATTATTAAATGATACTGTATATGAAGGAATAAATGTGAGTTTAAAAGTAGAAAGTTAAGTATGAATTTATTCACTAATGATATATTAATATTGAATTGAAATCAAGCTTATAAGTAAATAATAACTGTAAATTAAATTTGCAAAGAAACTTACATAATATTTTGAGAATTGATTTATTGATGATCTAAATAATTTAATGGGAAATAACATATGTAAGTAAATGAATGTAAATTAATGAAAAAATGACGTTGTATGAATGAATGACAATAAATAAAAGATTAAAAAGGAAACCAGTAGAGCAAGCTTAAATAACATTTAAATTCTGTATTGTTGGGCTAATGGGAAGTTTGGGAAAAGATATTCCAAATTGTTTAAGGTTAAATGAATAATCTATTAAGTAATTATTTTAGGCTATTGAGCGTAGGGTACACTTGATAGTTTATTTATCACCCTGTACGATTAAAAGTTTCTAAATTTGAAAAAACCATTAGTTTTGGTTGCTATGGATGTATGATGGATACTTTGATTGCATATAATGGTTGTACTGTTTTGTTTGCATTTGTTTTGTGTTGATTTGCTTTGTTACTAACTGAAACAACTAAAATATTATTCTTTTATATAATTTTAACTCTTTCGATCATATAAGGAAAATATAGGTTTATGGAAGCAATAGCTACTGCTTTTGGTTTCATAAATAAAGTTGTTTGTCCGACAAATAGGTACGTTTTTGGATTACGGTTTTTGGAACGATATTTTATATTTTTTCCATGGTTTGGGATGTTTTGTTATTAAAATATGATACATATACATATATATTGAAATTATTGAAATTATTATTTTTCCATATTTATCCGTACAAAGGAGACTGTCGAAATTTTTCATGAATTTAAAGAAATTTTGTGAAAGTGAAATTATTTTCAAACTTTTATTAACCTTAAATCTGAAGATTTTATTGTTTATAAAATGATATATTTTATTTTAAATAGTTAATTATGTAAGTTTAAAGTGTTTATAAATTAATTATTTTGAATAAAAATATATCAGTTTCTTAATTCTTTCTGGTTCCTTTTCGAGGACGAAAAGTTTTGAGTGAGGGAGAGTGTAACGAGCTGTATTTTTTATAATTAAAAATAATAAATTGAATAAGATTTTTGACATTTAATATTGTGAGAAATTAAAATTTATGATCTATTAATGAGAAACAATTAGAATATGATTTAATAATGTTGTTTGAATGTTATTGACAATTATTTTAGTTATTTCAATCAGTTGAAATTATTGTAACGTTAATATAGTCATAACTGTAAATAAGGAATTAAATTGGTAATTAATGGAATTAATGAATATGAAGTACTATAGCTAATATGGTAAACGATGATAACTGTAGAATAGTAGTATAATAAAATGTAAACTTATGTTAATTATATTCATAAGATAATAGTGGTTTAATAATAGGAGTGTAAATCAAAATAAAAGAATTTGATTGAAATTAAAATATAACTAACTGGTTTTGTTACAGTTGTAATTGAATGCTGAAATTAATGTAACATTTAAACCTTGGAATTAACATGGAAAATTTAAGTTTAAAGGATTATATGTATGTCTATGTAATCAAGATTGATGAAATTGTTAACCTTTAATCTAGAATTTAAAAGTGATTAAATTGATTTTTAATTAATAATTTATTTAATTAATGTGAAAATAACCATTTTGGCTACTATCTCGGATTTCGACGAAACCATTTTCATCGGATCCGTAACAGTGAATTATTATAAGATTTCAAATTTCGTAGTGATCGGACGTATCGTTTGATCGTGCGGACTCGAAACCCGTAGAAATCAATTAAAAGAATTTAAATGAATATAATTTGATTTTAAATTCTAACATCTTTATACAATGGAATTTGGATTTGAATTTAGTTCCATTGAATTTAAAAATATCGAAAAATTGTATTTCGTTATATTGGACGACATATTTTCGTTTCGGTGACGGAACGGACTTTAAGGGTTCGCGTAATCGTTTCGACCAATTCGATCCATACCATCCATTCTTGTCCATTCGTTTTCTCTCTCTCTGCCTGTATATAGGCTGTTATAAATCCTAGTAGCCTTTTATTTTCTATTGTCTATACGTACTTTCTTTCTCGTCTCCTCTTTCCAATGACAAACAACCGAAACCCTAATTTCTATTTCAAAATCAATTTTGAAATTCGAACTCCTCAAACTATGCCATATAATATAACTTAGAAAGCTCTCGATGAGCGTAATCTACTGGTGTAATTAGTTTTTTGAATAGAGGTTAGGTTTGGCCAAAAATCATTAGTTTAGTTTTGGCCGTTCATATTAGGTTTCCGATTTCAACGGTGGATCGTCGATTTTAGAACGATTAGAAGGCATAGGCTTGTAGAGATCATCTGTCACGATCAACTTTTTCGTACAGTTCGAACTGACACTTTGCCACACTTGTCCAGTCAAAATTGAACAGAAAGGCGGATAGTAAGAAAAAGGAAGTAGAAAGAAGGTAGAAAGAAGATAGAAAGAAAACCAAATAACACAGAATCTCATAGCGGAAACGAATAATATATAATGTAGAACAAATCATTACATAAAAAAAAAACTGTAATTAATATATATAGGGGCATAAATCAGAGTATACCAACCTATACAACACAGACAGTTATAACACATGTCCTTACAATTGTTGAAAACACAACTAAATGCAATGGAAAAATAATCATCTACGTGAATACATCTCTAGGCCTCCAGCTCCTTTCCCTGAAGTTCCAATCTTCCAGCTAAACCTGGAAATATGCTCGGTATGACCCGAGCATATAAGAAAAACCACACCCGAGTCATTGCACTATTCCTACTACATCCGTTTTGGAATCGTCCTTAGGATTAGTAGCGATTAGCCTTTGCACTTCAATGCTCCATCTTCAATTCCATGCACTTTTCTTCATTTGTAAAATGTATTCGTTGGATCGAAGTGGTGTTCGGATAACTTATCCGATCTCGATCTCTTCGAAACAACGTTCGATAATTTCGGAAAACTCAACCCCGGTTCTTTAGGAAATAAACAAATGAAAATAAGATCGAAGATCATCTCCTAGGCATTAGTGGACGGATTTCCTTATAATCGTCCTAGAAGAATGAAACAAGTTTATACGTACGGTATAGCACCTCGAACGGTAACTGTACCATATAATTCCCGTGTTTCTCCTAGATATTTCCAAAGTTATGTTTTGGTCCAGATTGGGTAGTCGGTTATTTGACTATCAAATTAACAATCATTCAATCAATGATTCCATTTCCCACTGAAAAAACTAAGCCTTATTTAATTTAAAATTTAATTAAACTAAATCTCTTTATCTAAAGGTATGTGTACTTATTTCACTGGAAGTATATTAACAGACCGTTTTCTTTAATATTATTTGGAAACCATTTTAAATAAATATGGAAAGTAATCTGCAATATCAACCATGGATTCACCGCTCGATGATTTACGTCGCTATCCCAGAGAAATCCAAACTTAACTGCAGGCAATTTCTGCCTCCGATTACGCGATGAAAGTGTACCATTTACTTTCCAAAGACTTTATTTAATAATTATCTCGAAATAGTACTTATAAAGTTTCAACATGAATTTCCCAAGTTTAATTTAAAAAAATTACTCTTTTATAAAAGGTAAATCAAAATTAACATTTAAACAAATTATCTTGAAATAAGATATTTTAACATTATTTAACCTTTAAGTAATAATTAACCTTAAAAAATCACTATAAAATAACTTTAATTAATAATTAAATATACTTTAAACAACTTAAATAATTAATTGCTTTGAACCAATAATTAAATACTTTTAAATAATTTTTAAGAATAATAAAATAATTAACTTTAAACCGTTATCAAAAATATTTATTAATTGTCTTTAAAATATCATTAATAAATATTAACAATCCTTACAAAAATTTTGGTTCAAAACTCAACTTCAAAATTTGGAAAAGGCTCTTAATTTCAATGGTACTTAATCGAGTTACCATTCATTCCATAACAATCCAGAATAACAGATACTGATATTCATACCAATCTATTTTTAACAATCAATCCAACATCATATTGCCCAATATAATTATCAGGATAATAAATAGATATCCGTACAAATATAATAGCAGAACAAGGTTTTATTTCTGCTAGTCAATGTCAAAAAACACACATATCTAGGTATAGAGGCAGAACGGTGATTTATCCTGCTAACAGGGGTCCAATTCAATATAAAGGCGGAACGATGTTTTATTCCACTAAACAGATGTCAAATCATTGTAATTGACTCAAATTAACTAATCTTTATTTTTATTTGGCAAATAACCTCAATATACAGGTATATAAGTTTAAAAATGGTATTTGTTTTAAATTGATTACTTAAAACTTTGTTCGTTTCAAATTGCTATCAATTTTCACTTAGTCAAACTTGACAACATATTTCACGATGACACACTGTTCGTCGATACTAATCCATTGCAACGAATCTCGTGTAAAATCGGATAGTATGAAGGAGTTATGGCATTTTTAAATTTGCAAACAAATAAATATTAGTCAACATTTATATTTTAAAACCCCCCTCCATCTTCCTTGGCCGAAATCACCGTTCATATTTTTGTTTTTATTGTTGTTTCCAGGGCCGAAGCTCGCTTTTTTTTATATATTTTAACTTGGCCGAAGCCCGGATCAAAACTTAGTAAAACATTCCTCTCCTCTTCCCTTTTCCCTTCCTTTCCTCTTTATGTCGAGCTCTTTCTTGCTTCCAATTCTAATTCAAAATCCAAGAACCCAAGAACCCAAGACCAAGTTCCCAAATCCTCGATCCACTTCACCTCGCACTCGAGACCAACCCAAATTTTTGTAACCTACTCCTCACACATGCCTTGAGAACCTCAACCTTCTTCCTTCCCAGCCTTGCTGCCATGGACAAACACATACGCATGGTGCGCGTGTACACCCATTTCGATGACTAATCCATCACTGTGACCACTCGAACTCCCTCTACTCTGGCTCGCTAACTTCCTCACTGCCTGGCCATCACTACAATACCCTCGATCATAGATTGAGCCTTCCATCGCAACCAACCGAGAAACCATGCCATAAATTTTTCGAACTGCTCTTTCCTTACACCACTAATACACTAGCCGCCGCCGCCATTCGAATGCTCACCCACGCCTCCTCCTTCCTATCAAATTCAGAACATCCAATCATACCCTACCTCCCAAAACGATCACGCCTAGAGCCTCCTCAAACAATTTCCAAAACACTAAAACTTCCCACCGCTACAACCCTACGCCACTAGAAAGAATTTCCCATCGTCGAAGTGTCCCCCTCGACCCCACGGTCATCCCGAAAACAACGACCCGCCGCATCGACCACCCAAGATCCATAAATAAATTATTTTATGGAAAACGTTCAACATAGAAATTCTCTTAACCTAGTGACTCTAAAATCATGATTTCTCTCCTTTAGAACCTCCACATCGGGTCCTTCCATTTCCCTAGGTTCAACATCATTATTCGAAACCCATACCATCTCCGGGCTTGGTTCCCTCCGATTGTTATCCCTATCTGTAACTGGCTCGTTTTCAACCTCGCCCATTTCCCAGATGGCAGCATCATCATTTTCCAATTCGGGCTCTTCTTCTGCTTCAAATTCCTCTTCTTCCTCCCTGAGTTCCTCCTCTTCATCCTTGAATTCTTCGTCTTCATCTTCGAATTCCTCTTCTTCCTCCTCGAATTTCTCTTCATCTCCTAGCTCGGGCTCCTTTTCATGATGCGATGGCTGCTCGATAGGCGCTATTTCCTCCTCTAACTCCTCCTCATATATCGATGGCTCATTAAGATCCTTTAAAATCCTATTAGCTAAGTCATGATCGCCAGCTCTCTTAGCCTTCGAAAGCACTCTGATTCGGATGACACTACAGGTTCTCTACAACCAATTAACAATACCAAAGAATGAGATCCTAAGGTTTTAGGAATTTACATAAGCTAAAGAGTATATATAGGTACTGTAACGACCCAGAATTTTAATTAATTTAAATTTGAATATTTAATTAATTTTAAATATTAATAAGTGAATTTATAAGTCGAAAATTTTTTATTTGAATTATTGGATTTAATTGGATAATTAAATCGATAATTTAATATGTTAAATTATGGAAATAATTGAAAATAGGGTTAAATATGATTGAAAATGATTTGTAAAATTTTATTTTATCATATTGGAGTTAGAATGATATTTTAGAACTTTTAAATCGAATTAAAAGTTAATTTGTGAAAATTGAATATTTTAATATTTAATAATCGACTGTAAAATAGTCAATTTTTGAACAGTCTCAGAATTGAACGAAACCAGTTCCATTGGATCCGTAATAGTTAGTTATTACCGGATTTCAATTTTTGTGTCAATCGGAGTTATCGTTTGATCGTGGCAGCTCGAAACGCATCGAATTATTTTTAATATTAATTTGGCGAGTTAAAATAGCCATTTTTCAAACTGTCTTGGATTTCGATGAAACCAGTTTCATCGGATCCGTAATGTGATATTATTGTAAGGTTTCAAATTTCAAGTCAATTGGATTTACCGTTTGTCCGGTACGAATTAAAACGCCTAGAAATCGATTTAAATCGGTTTAATTTAAATTGAGCGTTTGCAGCCATAACTCACACAGATGTCCGAATTAGCTTCCGAAACCTGTTCCATTGTGTCCGGAACGCGGGGAAAACCTTAGAAACGCTGGTTACGGCGCGTAAATCGGAGTTCGGAATTTCCGGGATGAATAGTGTTTCGTCGGTTCCTTATAAATAGCCCACCATTCACAAATAAAAAATAAAAAGAAATTAACCTAACCCTAAACGTTGCAGCCGCCTCCTCTATTTCAAAGGCCAGAATTTGCCAAACTTCTTCTCTCTAGATCTTCCAATCCGTGCAACGATTCAAGAATCTTTCAACTAGAAACTCGTAGAGCACGTCGCGAACTACCTATCCAACGGTCATGATCGTTTCTAGTGCTCCGGATTGGCGACAAATCTCGCTCAAAGGCCTGGACTTCGGCCTTGAACTGCGTGCTACAGGGATGGCCGAGTATCAAGCCACTTGGGCCGAGCATGAGGTGGAGCGAGGCGGTTCGAATGAGGGGTGTGTGATGAAGTTTACTCGAGCGAGGAGGGAGCAAGAATTAACCCTAGTTTTGGGCTTAGTGGGTTCATGTGCGTGTATAGTTACTGGAGAGGGAGTGAACGTGGGGGAGAAGAGGGGAGGGTGCGGCCCTGATGCAGGCCAGTGGAAATGAAGGGCTAGGATTTGATTAAGGTTTAAAATTTATTAGTTAATGTTGTAATTATTATATAAAAATTTGTGTAAACTTCAAAAATCAATAACTTTTTCATACGAGGTCGAAAAAATGCAAACTCAGTTGCGTTGGAATCGTATGGACGAGCACTACGCGATGGAGTTGGTTTGGAGTCGTTTGGAGTTAGTGAGAATTTTGGGTAAAATTAAACGTCCGTTTAATTTTATTCGAAATAAATCGCTAAAACGGAAATTAAAACCAAGGTGAGAACTTCTCACTCAATCGAATCGATTTCGATTTTATTTTAAATAGTTAGATTTAAAATATTTGAATGCATGTTTGAATGATGATTGATATCTATTGATTTCTAAAATAGACATTATACGCCGTTAGTAAGCGGATGTTATTTAATAAAAACATATACCGCGAATATTTCATAAACAGTGAAATTGGTATTATAAATAATATCAATATATATATATATATTGGCATATGTATATATTACAGTTGTTGATTTCCCGCATTTTATTTTTAGCGGATGAGACCCTATTACGCCGTTATTAAGCGGATAATATTTAATAAAAACATATACCGCGATAATTTCGTACTGGAGCGGAATTGGTATTGTGCTAATGTTTTTGGATGCAGGAAAACAGGTTGGAGGGATCCAACTGGATTCCTCAACAGTTTTTATTTGATTTCAGATATTTTGATATTTGATGGATTTTCATATTGATATATGATATCGTTGTAGTCGTGATTGACTATTTGGTGTGTAGCATCATTGGACCCAGATTTTGGGATTTTAAAATGATTTTAAAGCGATTTTTGAAAATATACTATATTTTTGGAATTGATCTATTTTAAATAAATAAACGATATAATTTTTAATGTTATAAAAATTATGGTTTTTGTGAAATATAGTTAAAAGCTGATTTTTGAGAAATGTGAACTAATGATTTTTATAAAATAGTTTAAATTGGATTTTTGAACATATTATAAAAGTTTAAATATAGGATTTATAAAATTTGATTATTTTATAAATCAAGAGAATGGTGAAATTATAAAGGAAATTAAAGACGTTTTAAAATAATAATATAAATTGATTTATATTAAGAGATTTATAAATGGATATTTATAAATTGAAATATTGACATTATAAAACGAGTTTTTATAAGTGTTTGAATGAAGTGAAAATGAATTTCATAAATGAATGAAATTTATAGAATTATAAACGGTGAAGTGATAAATGGAATTTTATAAGCAGTAGGTTTATAAAATTTGTAAAGTTATTAAAAGAATGGTTGTGGATAAATTAATGAATCTTATAAGTTATAAGATTTATAATTTTGAAGTTTAAAGGAACGATTTTTGTAAAATAATCGTTTTATAAGCACTTAACTTATAATATGAACTTTTAGTTTATAATTGAGTTATAAACTGGAATAGGTTAATAAAGGAATTTATAAAAAGGAAGTTTTTATAAATAAAGAGAAATGGAATTTATAAACGTAGTTTTATAAATCCGCAAACAACTTATTTTGATAAGTTAATTGTCATAACTTATTTAATGGAGTTATATTCACATTTTTGAATAGTGAATAATCCTTTGAATTGAAATGAATAAAAGGATGAAATTTGTTAACGAAGTTTATTCACGTTTTTGAATAGTGAATAATACGTTAAAGAAATTGTTTTGAATATGAATGTTTTAAATAGAATTAAAACGATCTAACGATGTTTTAAAATGTGTTGAGATTCGAAACCATAGATTTCAACATTTATTGTTGAAATAGATGTTTCGAGAAATAAAAGGAAATGGTGGACTATAACACTGTTGTTATAGTAAATGATTTCCAAATGGAAATGTTTTTGTATAGTATTGGGATTTATATATCTATTTTAATTCTGAATCCCTATACTAGTGATTTTGGGTTGTCGTAACGATGTTTTACGTAACATTCGTTTTGGCCCAAATAAATATGTTAAAGTAAATGATTTCCTTAAAGAATGAAATATATACTTAATTCGATTTAAGTATATGGAATATTTTCCAAGTTTGAAAATAAATAAAATTTGTGAATTACTTATGAATAGATAAGTATGGAAATGTTTTTCCAATGAGAAATGAAACGTTTTGAGAATTTATCTTTTTGAAGATAAATTGAAAATGGATAATTGAAATCGTATATGCATGGATATTTTGAAATATAAATTCATTATGGAATTTATAAATGAAAAGTGGAATTTGTTTGAAAATAAATATTGATTTATTTTTGAGGTGTTGAAATTATATATCTTGTAAAGATATTTTGGAAAATAAATAATTTGGAAAATTATTTGGAAACTGGTGATGTGTGCATATCCATTGATAGTCCAATAGCCGACTATCAATATTTCCCTTTAAATGGGTATATGATGTGATTTGATTGAATTTGAATGTCACACTTATTTTTGAATAAACGCTCACTATTCGGGTTAACCGAGAAAGGACCATGGGGTCGTATAACCCATTCCGAATATGTGATACGTCGTTGTGAATTGCATTTGAAGATCGGTGTCGAAGACCGGATATTTGCGAAAGCGATAGGATGACCTGTCGATTGTCTCTGCACTGAGTTGCAACGGTATAGAGACTCCCTAAGTGATGGGGAATCCGATCAGGATTGTGGATATCCGGATTGCAAGGACTTCTTTGTAAGTGCCTTCGGTTCTGTTCGATCCCGGAACAGACTTGTATGGATTGTATGTATGACATTACAAGTTGAGATATAAAGCCGATTTCTTTCAAATATATTTATGTTGGTGGCGGAGAATTTATTCTTTTTGCTTAACACCCTTCTCTGAGACGTATGAGCTCAGAGGTTATATAGTTGAAGTTATCAGCGATATATTCCCAATTTGGTAATGTGACATGCTGAGTGATGCTGAAATGATCATTGTGTTGATTATTTATGATAGGATCATTTATTTGATCGTCTATCTTGGTGATCATTGTGTTGATCATTTGTTGACCCAAAGCATGGCTTTTGTATAAAGTACGTTTTTGTGGACGTGAATTCGTCGAGCCTCACATCCCGGAAATGGTCAAAACAGGAAAGATGCGGCAAGGTTATGAGGGGTAGCTCCCTTTAGGGTATGTGCATTTCCTTCTGGAAAGGGTGGTATCATGGTATGGAGCCCAGATACTTACTCATGTTGATACACTATATTTATTACTGTGTGGTGTTGTTGGTGACGAGCGCTCGGTTAAGGGTCCAATGGGACCGGGGGATGCCATATTCGTGTAGTAGTTACCTAGTGATAAAGGTAACCCGACCTTGTGTTGGCAGAGAGCTGGTTAAGTTCTCGGGGACGTCCAGCCAGAGGCGTTTCCATGTGGCAATGGGAAGTTCCTTGGCCTGACCATTTGTTGGAAATCCAAAGAAACAATACGAAACTTGTACGGTTTTAGTTGTATAACCTGCTATGGAATGTGGAGGTAACCTGCTATTGAACATAGTAGCTATAGTAGGCATAAGTGCGGAATGTCTATGCTGGTTAAGATTTATATCTTTATTTTTGAAATGATTTTCCTATACTATGCACTAGTAATAATATCAAATGTTATTTTAAATGCGTATCAAGCATCTTTGACTATCATAAGGAGAAATCTCCTCCGATTCTGCGTTTGCATGTGTGTGTGTGCGGGAGGCCTTATGGTAGTCTCATTTTTAAAAGCATTGCGAATTGAATTTAAAATATTCTTCTATTTTGATTTTAAAGTAAATAAACTGTTTTGAGTTCTCACACCAGTCACATGACTGACTTGGAGTTTATTGTTTTCCTTCCTAAACTCTGGGTGCCCACCAATTTTCCACACGGGCAGTTAAGAGTTAAGGTTTATCAGGATATTCTAGATATTCAGGAGTTGCTGGAGGCAAGCTGGATGGCATGGCATATTACTTATATAGTATTTCTTTTTCCGCTGTTTGTTTGATGTTGTATACTCTGATGATATGATGTAATGAAATGTAATGTAATAACTGATATAGTTCTTTGTTTAAAGATTATTCATTTATTATTATATGTTGTTCCGCTGCGAATTGTGAGATTCTGTTGTTGTTCTGTTGTTTCCTTTCTCTTTCCGTTCTATTTTAAAATTTCCTATTTTCTTTTCTATGTTTTCTATTCTCTATTTTCTCTCTTCTTCCCTCTTCTTCTTTTTCTAAATTCTTTTTAAAACCCCCTAACTATTCGGTTTTTCGGCAACGAAAATCCGCAAGCGTTACATTTGATATCAGAGCATATGGTTAAGCGACAACCATGGTTCTGTTGGGTATTACTCATTAGAGATAGAGTCAGCAGTACTCTAGAATGAGTTTGAGTGTAATAATAGCTATGAGAGCGTATTTGTTAGTGAATATAAAATTGTTTTATATTGTGATGATTGGTTTGTTGAGTGGTATATGAACCTTCGTCAGCGTGGTCTCGACAACTATGCTGAAGGGGTTTCTAAACACTTGAATAGAACAATTCGGCACAATATTTGTTTTAAGTTGGGTAAATGAAATAATTTTACTTGATTATATTTTTATATATAAAAGGAATAATTTTGCAAAATTATTAAAGTAAAAATAAGTTGATTGTTTAGTTGTTTGAATAATCTAAATAAAAGAATAATTGTATAAGTATAATGAATTATAAGAAAAGAATTATAATTAAAGTGATTTACAATTGTGAAATAAACTTATATATATATATAAGAAATGAAACTATATGAATATATTTATGAATATGAGTTGTAAATAAAAATGAATTTTTAAAGTTAAATGGAATATAACTTAGAAGATGTTGAATAAAGTTGATATTGGTATCGAAGTAAATTAATAAAGTTAAGTGATAGATATGAACTTAAGTTATATGAATGAAATTCAACTTTAGAAATTGAATTGAATTGAATGAATGGATTGAATGTTAATCAATTGAATGTAAATTTAGTTGATATGGAATAATGAATGTAAGTGTTAATTCATTGAAATCTAATGTTATTGGGAGTTGAATAAATTGGAATGGAAATCAATTTAATGTTAAACCAAATGGAATTAAATGTGTTGAACCAAATTTAATGTAAAGTGAATAAATTTGGTTGTATTGATTAAACATTGGTTGTTAGTTGATTGTTGATTGATTGTATATAATTCATTAAGTGTTAATGAAATTGAAAGCTAAATCAGTTGAAATTCAAATTAGAAGTAAATAAATTTGAATGGAATTGAATTTGATTTGGAAGTGAACCAACTCGAATATGAATTAGTGAATATAAACTAATTGAAAATGAATGTTAGTAAGAACATCCACTGTTAATGAATCAAATGTGATTAAACTGAGAAAACCAATTCATTGTATATTAATGAGAATATGAATGAGTATTTAGTTGGTTGATGGTTGAATATATATTGCTATTGAATGCATTTCTATGTTAGCATATATAGTTATTATGTTGCTATATGATGTATATCGATACTATTATCTATATGCATGATTCTCATGTTGTTTGTTGAGTGATTAGTAGGTGCGGATCGCGTTTGCTTCGCATTTGGAGCTCGCTTTCGCGCTATATTAGCCGTATATGCTTGCTAATAAAATATAAGGTACATATCTCGGATTAAATATCGTACTTTTACACTTTTTTCCCTTCGGGATGCCTCATTACTTGATGAGATGTATATTTGTGATATATATACTGTCATTTTTTTTTCGGATCGAGCCGCGCAAAGGAGACTATGGCGAATTTTTTCGGAAATTTAAGGCGTTAGAAAAAATTTGAGAAAATTGGAAATTTTTTGAAAACTTTAACTTTGATTTTGGAATTGAAAGTTAAACGATAGTAGTTGTTTTTGAAAAGATAACTAAGTATGATTTGAAAACTTAGTAAAGTATTGTAAGAAGTTTAACTATGAATTTTGGAAGGTTAATAGATTCTGTAACTTTTCTTACTTGTTAATTTCGAGGACGAAATTCTTTTAAGTAGGGAAGATTGTAACGACCCAGAATTTTAATTAATTTAAATTTGAATATTTAATTAATTTTAAATATTAATAAGTGAATTTATAAGTCGAATAAATTTTTATTTGAATTATTGGATTTAATTGGATAATTAAATCGATAATTTAATATGTTAAATTATGGAAATAATTGAAAATAGGGTTAAATATGATTGAAAATGATTTGTAAAATTTTATTTTATCATATTGGAGTTAGAATGATATTTTAGAACTTTTAAATCGAATTAAAAGTTAATTTGTGAAAATTGAATATTTTAATATTTAATAATCGACTGTAAAATAGTCAATTTTTGAACAGTCTCAGAATTGAACGAAACCAGTTCCATTGGATCCGTAATAGTTAGTTATTACCGAATTTCAATTTTCGTGTCAATCGGAGTTATCGTTTGATCGTGGCAGCTCGAAACGCATCGAATTATTTTTAATATTAATTTGGCGAGTTAAAATAGCCATTTTTCAAACTGTCTCGGATTTCGACGAAACCAGTTTCATCGGATCCGTAATGTGATATTATAGTAAGGTTTCAAATTTCAAGTCAATTGGATTTACCGTTTGTCCGGTACGAATTAAAACGCCTAGAAATCGATTTAAATCGGTTTAATTTAAATTGAGCGTTTGCAGCCATAACTCGCACAGATGTCCGAATTAGCTTCCGAAACATGTTCCATTGTGTCCGGAACACGGGGAAAACCTTAGAAACGCTGGTTACGGCGCGTAAATCGGAGTTCGGAATTTCCGGGATGAATAGTGTTTCGTCGGTTCCTTATAAATAGCCCACCATTCACAAATAAAAAAAAACAGAAATTAACCTAACCCTAAACGTTGCAGCCGCCTCCTCTATTTCAAAGGCCAGAATTTGCCAAACTTCTTCTCTCTAGATCTTCCAATCCGTGCAACGATTCAAGAATCTTTCAACTAGAAACTCGTAGAGCACGTCGCGAACTACCTATCCAACGGTCATGATCGTTTCTAGTGCTCCGGATTGGCGACAAATCTCGCTCAAAGGCCTGGAGTTCGGCCTCGAACTGCGTGCTATAGGGATGGCCGAGTATCAAGCCACTTGGGCCGAGCATGAGGTGGAGCGAGGCGGTTCGAATGAGGGGTGTGTGATGAAGTTTACTCGAGCGAGGAGGGAGCAAGAATTAACCCTAGTTTTGGGCTTAGTGGGTTCATGTGCGTGTATAGTTACTGGAGAGGGAGTGAACGTGGGGGAGAAGAGGGGAGGGTGCGGCCCTGATGCAGGCCAGTGGAAATGAAGGACTAGGATTTGATTAAGGTTTAAAATTTATTAGTTAATGTTGTAATTATTATATAAAAATTTGTGTAAACTTCAAAAATCAATAACTTTTTCATACGAGGTCGAAAAAATGCAAACTCAGTTGCGTTGGAATCGTATGGACGAGCACTACACGATGGAGTTGGTTTGGAGTCGTTTGGAGTTAGTGAGAATTTTGGGTAAAATTAAACGTCCGTTTAATTTTATTCGAAATAAATCGCTAAAACGGAAATTAAAACCAAGGTGAGAACTTCTCACTCAATCGAATCGGTTTCGATTTTATTTTAAATAGTTAGATTTAAAATATTTGAATGCATGTTTGAGTGATGATTGATATCTATTGATTTCTAAAATAGACATTATACGCCGTTAGTAAGCGGATGTTATTTAATAAAAACATATACCGCGAATATTTCATAAACAGTGAAATTGGTATTATAAATAATATCAATATATATATATTGGCATATGTATATATTGCAGTTGTTGATTTCCCGCATTTTATTTTTAGCGGATGAGACCCTATTACGCCGTTATTAAGCGGATAATATTTAATAAAAACATATACCGCGATAATTTCGTACTGGAGCGGAATTGGTATTGTGCAAATGTTTTTGGATGCAGGAAAACAGGTTGGAGGGATCCAACTGGATTCCTCAACAGTTTTTATTTGATTTCAGATATTTTGATATTTGATGGATTTTCATATTGATATATGATATCGTTGTAGTCGTGATTGACTATTTGGTGTGTAGCATCATTGGACCCAGATTTTGGGATTTTAAAATGATTTTAAAGCGATTTTTGAAAATATACTATATTTTTGGAATTGATCTATTTTAAATAAATAAACGATATAATTTTTAATGTTATAAAAATTATGGTTTTTGTGAAATATAGTTAAAAGCTGATTTTTGAGAAATGTGAATTAATGATTTTTATAAAATAGTTTAAATTGGATTTTTGAACATATTATAAAAGTTTAAATATAGGATTTATAAAATTTGATTATTTTATAAATCAAGAGAATGGTGAAATTATAAAGGAAATTAAAGACGTTTTAAAATAATAATATAAATTGATTTATATTAAGAGATTTATAAATGGATATTTATAAATTGAAATATTGACATTATAAAACGAGTTTTTATAAGTGTTTGAATGAAGTGAAAATGAATTTCATAAATGAATGAAATTTATAGAATTATAAACGGTGAAGTGATAAATGGAATTTTATAAGCAGTAGGTTTATAAAATTTGTAAAGTTATTAAAAGAATGGTTGTGGATAAATTAATGAATCTTATAAGTTATAAGATTTATAATTTTGAAGTTTAAAGGAACGATTTTTGTAAAATAATCGTTTTATAAGCACTTAACTTATAATATGAACTTTTAGTTTATAATTGAGTTATAAACTGGAATAGGTTAATAAAGGAATTTATAAAAAGGAAGTTTTTATAAATAAAGAGAAATGGAATTTATAAACGTAGTTTTATAAATCCGCAAACAACTTATTTTGATAAGTTAATTGTCATAACTTATTTAATGGAGTTATATTCACATTTTTGAATAGTGAATAATCCTTTGAATTGAAATGAATAAAAGGATGAAATTTGTTAACGAAGTTTATTCACGTTTTTGAATAGTGAATAATACGTTAAAGAAATTGTTTTGAATATGAATGTTTTAAATAGAATTAAAACGATCTAACGATGTTTTAAAATGTGTTGAGATTCGAAACCATAGATTTCAACATTTATTGTTGAAATAGATGTTTCGAGAAATAAAAGGAAATGGTGGACTATAACACTGTTGTTATAGTAAATGATTTCCAAATGGAAATGTTTTTGTATAGTATTGGGATTTATATATCTATTTTAATTCTGAATCCCTATACTAGTGATTTTGGGTTGTCGTAACGATGTTTTACGTAACATTCGTTTTGGCCCAAATAAATATGTTAAAGTAAATGATTTCCTTAAAGAATGAAATATATACTTAATTCGATTTAAGTATATGGAATATTTTCCAAGTTTGAAAATAAATAAAATTTGTGAATTACTTATGAATAAATAAGTATGGAAATGTTTTTCCAATGAGAAATGAAACGTTTTGAGAATTTATCTTTTTGAAGATAAATTGAAAATGGATAATTGAAATCGTATATGCATGGATATTTTGAAATATAAATTCATTATGGAATTTATAAATGAAAAGTGGAATTTGTTTGAAAATAAATATTGATTTATTTTTGAGGTGTTGAAATTATATATCTTGTAAAGATATTTTGGAAAATAAATAATTTGGAAAATTATTTGGAAACTGGTGATGTGTGCATATCCATTGATAGTCCAATAGCCGACTATCAATATTTCCCTTTAAATGGGTATATGATGTGATTTGATTGAATTTGAATGTCACACTTATTTTTGAATAAACGCTCACTATTCGGGTTAACCGAGAAAGGACCATGGGGTCGTATAACCCATTCCGAATATGTGATACGTCGTTGTGAATTGCATTTGAAGATCGGTGTCGAAGACCGGATATTTGCGAAAGCGATAGGATGACCTGTCGATTGTCTCTGCACTGAGTTGCAACGGTATAGAGACTCCCTAAGTGATGGGGAATCCGATCAGGATTGTGGATATCCGGATTGCAAGGACTTCTTTGTAAGTGCCTTCGGTTCTGTTCGATCCTGGAACAGACTTGTATGGATTGTATGTCTGACATTACAAGTTGAGATATAAAGCCGATTTCTTTCAAATATATTTATGTTGGTGGCGGAGAATTTATTCTTTTTGCTTAACACCCTTCTCTGAGACGTATGAGCTCAGAGGTTATATAGTTGAAGTTATCAGCGATATATTCCCAATTTGGTAATGTGACATGCTGAGTGATGCTGAAATGATCATTGTGTTGATTATTTATGATAGGATCATTTGTTTGATCGTCTATCTTGGTGATCATTGTGTTGATCATTTGTTGACCCAAAGCATGGCTTTTGTATAAAGTACGTTTTTGTGGACGTGAATTCGTCGAGCCTCACATCCCGGAAATGGTCAAAACAGGAAAGCTGCGGCAAGGTTATGAGGGGTAGCTCCCTTTAGGGTATGTGCATTTCCTTCTGGAAAGGGTGGTATCATGGTATGGAGCCCAGATACTTACTCATGTTGATACACTATATTTATTACTGTGTGGTGTTGTTGGTGACGAGCGCTCGGTTAAAGGTCCAATGGGACCGGGGGATGCCATATTCGTGTAGTAGTTACCTAGTGATAAAGGTAACCCGGCCTTGTGTTGGCAGAGAGCTGGTTAAGTTCTCGGGGACGTCCAGCCAGAGGCGTTTCCATGTGGCAATGGGAAGTTCCTTGGCCTGACCATTTGTTGGAAATCCAAAGAAACAATACGAAACTTGTACGGTTTTAGTTGTATAACCTGCTATGGAATGTGGCGGTAACCTACTATTGAACATAGTAGCTATAGTAGGCATAAGTGCGGAATGTCTATGCTGGCTAAGATTTATATCTTTATTTTTGAAATGATTTTCCTATACTATGCACTAGTAATAATATCAAATGTTATTTTAAATGCGTATCAAGCATCTTTGACTATCATAAGGAGAAATCTCCTCCGATTCTGCGTTTGCATGTGTGTGTGTGCGGGAGGCCTTATGGTAGTCTCATTTTTAAAAGCATTGCGAATTGAATTTAAAATATTCTTCTATTTTGATTTTAAAGTAAATAAACTGTTTTGAGTTCTCACACCAGTCACATGACTGACTTGGAGTTTATTGTTTTCCTTCCTAAACTCTGGGTGCCCACCAATTTTCCACACGGGCAGTTAAGAGTTAAGGTTTATCAGGATATTCTGGATATTCAGGAGTTGCTGGAGGCAAGCTGGATGGCATGGCATATTACTTATATAGTATTTCTTTTTCCGCTGTTTGTTTGATGTTGTATACTCTGATGATATGATGTAATGAAATGTAATGTAATAACTGATATAGTTCTTTGTTTAAAGATTATTCATTTATTATTATATGTTGTTCCGCTGCGAATTGTGAGATTCTGTTGTTGTTCTGTTGTTTCCTTTCTCTTTCCGTTCTATTTTAAAATTTCCTATTTTCTTTTCTATGTTTTATATTCTCTATTTTCTCTCTTCTTCCCTCTTCTTCTTTTTCTAAATTCTTTTTAAAACCCCCTAACTATTCGGTTTTTCGGCAACGAAAATCCGCAAGCGTTACAGGTACATACTTCAAATAACTCTTCTTTTAAATTACTATCACTTTAAAACATTACTTAAGCAATACCAAAATCATTTTTCCTCAAAAATTTGTTTAAATTTTTTTCCAAAATCACTGGAGTTTTTTAAATGTCAAACATCTCCATTTATAAATCAATTATTATAAAAATTGCTTTTATCTATGAAAAATTTTCCTAAAATATTTATTTTCAAATATTTTAAATTCCTTTAATAAAAAAATTTTACCCCAAATTTCAATTTTTCCAAGGCTTCGATCTACAAGACCCAGATTCTAAGGAAATACTCAGGTCAGAAGGTCAGGCAATAGAAGATACTCAAAACTAGATGGCTATGACCACTCAAATCTTAGATGATAAAATATTATCATCACTTATCAAACAACCCCTCAAAATACAATATATTGAAAATCATTTCCTTTTATATATAAATTATTCTGGGTAAAACCATTTCATTTACCCACTTAAAACAATATTGTGTCCGTTGGCCTTGTTCAAGTGTTTAGAGATCCTTATCAATAACGTTTGCTACTCGTATTGACCATAATCCATAAGCCACTCAACAGATCAATTAACACAATATAAAACATTTTATATCACCAACAAATACACACTCTAGTATGAACACACACACACACACACACACTCAAACACATTCTAGGGTACTACTGACCCTATCTCTAACGAGCAACCCCACCAAAGCTTGGGTATTCGCTAAACCTTGGCTCTAATGCCATGATGTCACGACCCACTCTTTCATACTGTTCGAACTGATATTTTCCCATACTTGTCCAGTCCAAATTGAATAGAAAGGCAGATAGTAAGAAAAAGGAAGTTGAAAGAAGGTAGAAAGAAGATAGAAAAAAACTAAACAACACAAAATCTTACAGCGGAAACGAATAATCTATAATATAGAACAAATCTTTTCATAAAACAAAATCTGTATTTAATACTTATGCATACATAAATCAGAGTATACCAACCTATGCAGCACAGACAGTTATAACACCTTTCCTTACAATTGCTGATAAACACAACTAAATGCAATAAAAAAATTACCATCTATGTGAATACGTCTCTGGGCCTCCATCTTCTTTCCCTGAAGTTTCAATCTTCCAGCTAAACCTGGAAATATGCTCTGTCTGACCTGAGCATATAGGAAAAACCACGCCCGGGTTAGTCTGTTAAAACTAGCATGAGAATTTAAAACCCAAGGAATTTTATTCATTTTAACTTTCAAATCCTTTTGAAATCAAGGGTATCCCGTAAGACCATGCCGCACATAAACATGACAGGTTTTTCCCTTACGGTAACCAAAACCCTTCTATTGAAAACCCAATGATATTATAATAGTGTTTAGAGGTCAAAGTAAAAAACAGAAATAGCTGAAATGCTTGCACCTCACATTCCGACATAGTTGGGCACAATCAAAACCACACGATGCTTATTGGAGAATGGATTCCATATAATGACTAGGGACTGGGGCACCACCTATCACAGTACATGTCTAGAAAAATGTACCGAGAACCTCGCCGGGATGCTCTGCAACACAAGACTGGTTCTACCTCTATCTTGGATAGTACTGAATATGCTATTAACCTGAGTGTTCCCACCCTTTTTGAGTTCATTCGCGCACCGTAGTAATAATATCCGAGGCTATCTAGAAAGGTGATAAACATACCCTAATTAGGTGCGACTAACTTAGCCCTTCTACATCTCCCCTAATTTTCAATCACTCCCAATGGATGGGAGTTGAGACTACGATTACCTTTTTAAGGAAATTGCACTTAGAAGGATAATTGTCCTCCAATGACAATGTACTGATAGCATTCATCCATACAAGTCCGTTCTAGGTCTGAACAAAAGCGAAGGCACTATTCCTACTACTTCCATTTTGGAATCATTCTTAGGATTAGTTGCGATTAGCCCTTGTACTTCAATGCTCCATCTTCATTTCCATTCTCTTGTCTTCATTCCGAAAATGTATTCGTTAGATCGAAGTGGTGTTCGGATAACTTATCTGATCTCGATATCTTTGAAACAACGTCTGACAATTTCGGTAAACTCAACCCCGGTTCTTTTGGAAATAAACAGATGAAAATAAGATCAGAGATCGTCTTTTAACCGTTGGTGGACGGATTTCCTTAAAATCATCCTAGGAGAACGAAACGAGTTTATACGTACGGTATAGCGCCTCGAACGGTAACTGTACCATATAATTCCTGCGTTTCTCCTAGATATTTCCAAAGTTAAGTTTTGGTCCAGATTGGATAGTCGGTCATTTAACTATCAAATAAACAATCATTCAATCAAAGATTCCATTTCCTTTCCCACTGAAAATACTAAGCTTTATTTAATTTAGAATTTATTTAAATTAAATCTCTTTATCAAAAGGTATATACTTATTTCACTAGATTAAGTATATTCACAAACCGTTTCTTTAATAATATTTGAAAACTCTTTTAAATAAATACGAAAAGTACTCTACGGTATCAACCATGGATTCACAGCTCGATGATTTACATCTCTATCCCAGAGAAATCCAAACTTAACTGCAGGCAATCTCTGCCTCCGATTACGCCATGAAAGTATACCATTTACTTCCTGAAGACTTTATTTACTAATTATCTCAAAATAATACTTATAAAGTTTCAATATGAATTTCCCAAGTTTAACTTAAGAAAATTACACTTTTATAAAAGGTAAATTATAATTCATATTTAAACAAATTATCTTGAAAAAAGATACCTTAATATTATTTAACCCTTAAGTAATAATTAACCTTAAACAATCACTATCAAAAAACTTTAATTAATAATTAAATATACTTTAAACAACTTAAATAATTATTTGCTTTGAAACAATAACTAAATACTTTTTAAATAATTTTTAGAATAATAAATAATTAACTTTAAACCATTATCAAAATATTTATTAATTGTATTTAAAATATCATTCATAAATATTAATTATCTTTAAAACAATTTTAGTTAAAAACTCAACTTTCGAAAAGGCTCTTAATTTCAATGGTACTAATCGAGTTACAATTCATTCCATAACAGCCCAGAATAACAAATACGGATATTCATATTAATCTATTTTTAAAAATCAATCCAGCATCATATTGCCCAATATAATTATCAGGATGATATATAGATGTTTGTACAAATATAATTGCAGTATAGGGTTTTATTTCTGCTAGTCAATTTCCAAAAACACATATATTTAGTTATAGTGGCAGAACAGTGATTTATCCTGCCAACAGGTGTCCAATTTAATATAATTAGCAGAACAATGTTTTTACAGATGTCAAATCATCGTAATTAGCTCAACTTAACTGATCTTTATTTTTACATGGAAAATAACCTCAATATACGAATCATATAAATTTAAACAACGGTATTTGTTTTAAATTGATTACTTAAAACTTTGTCCGTTTCAAATTGCTATAATTTTCACTTAGTCAAAGTTGACAACATATTTCACGACGACGTAGTGTTTGTCGGTACGAATCCATTGCAACGAATCTCGCGTAAAACGGGATCGTATGAAGGAGTTAGGACATTTTTAAATTTGCAAACATATAAACATAATTCAACATTTATATTTTAAAACACTCCCTCCAACTTCCTAGGCCAAAACCGTCCTTTATATTTCTATTTTTATTGCTATTACTAGGGCCGAAGCCCGCTCTCCATTTTTTATATTTAAACATGTCCGAAGCCCGGATCAAAACTAGGAAAAACATTCCTCTCCATTCCCCTTTCCCCTTTCCCTTCCTTTCCTTTTTACTATTAGCTTTTTCTTGCTTCCAATTCCAATACAAAATCCACGAACCCAAAACCAAGTTTCCAAATCCTCGATCCACTTCCACCTCGCACTCGAGACTAATCCAGATTTTCGTACTCACACACGCCTTGAGAACCCCAACCTTCTGCCTTCCCAGCCCTACCGCCATGGGCAAACACGTACACATGTTGCATGTGTACACCTATTTCAATGGCTAATCCATCACCGTGAACACTTGAACTCCCTTCACTCCGGCTCACTAACTTCCTCACCGCTTGGCCATCCTCCAACGCCCTCGATCAAAGATCAAGCCTTCCACCGCAACTAGCCGAGAAACCCGTGCCACAAATTTTTTTGAACTGCTCTTGCCTTACGCCACTGATTCACTCGCTGCCACCACCATTCAAAAGCTCACCCACACCACATCCATCCTACCAAAATTCAAAACGTCCAGTCATACCCTTCCTCCCAAAAATGGTCGCACCCAGAGCCTCCTCAAATAATTTCCAAAACCCTAAAACCTCCCATTGCTACAATCCTACACCACTAGAAAGAAATTCCCATGGTCGAAATGTCCCCCTTGACCCCACGGTCATCCCGAACACAACGGCCCGCTGCCCCGGTCACCCAATGTCCAAAAATTAATCTTATGGGAAAAACGATCAACATAGAAATTCTCTTAATCTAGTGACTTCAAAATCATGATTTCTACACCAAAATCCTAATTAGGTATGACAAACATGATTATGAACTCAAATCATGAATTTAAACATATTGAAATTTGTCGAGAAATGTGTTGCCTATTGTGTTATTACAATTTCCTACAACTTATAAAACGATTGGTCTTAAAACTAATTTTCATGTAATCTACTCTCAAATACGAACATTTTATTTGTTTGCACCATCATCTAATTCGGAATGAAACGAGAGAGAATGATTTTTAAAATCACCATATTTATAAAGTTTGAACTCTGTTAACTTTTTACAGAGGAAAATTATCACTTCCTGGCATTTCAAATTAAGTTTCTCACATTAAACATTTGAATCCTCTTGAAATCTTCTGCTTGTTCTTTAGTTGATCTGAAATCTCGAAATGTTGCCTTGATTTCTTATCTTGCTTGGATTTCTAAGAGCATGGGATGCTTTCTTTTATAGAACTTTTGTTTTACAGGACTTTTGTTTTATAGTGATTTTATATTTTGTTTACAGGCTTTTGAATATGGAGCTACACACAATTTCAGGTCTATATATATTCTTATTTGCAAGACACCGATGTATATGTATAACATTTTTTATAGGCTTAAGAAAGATTTGGTTTTTGCTGTACAATATTTTTTACAGTTATGGATGGAAAAGAATTTTAGTGATTTTTAATTGATATTTAGTTTGAGATTTGGAACGAATTTAAAATAATATTTTTAATCTTTCTCTATTTAGACCGACAAGCACTTATGTGTGTATGTATGTATGTATGTGTGTGTGTGTATATATATATATATATATATATTTGTTCTTCTCCCTTTTTGCTTATTTAACTTTTTTTAATTTTGTTATTTACTTAGTTAAACTTCTTTGGATTTTAATATTCTTTCATATTGAAAACAAGACGTAAAGGGGCTTTTAAATAAACAACTTTTAGTCTTCATATATATACACACTTCTTTTAAAATATATAACTCAAAGAAATCGAAAATTTTGCTATTTCATTTTTAAATAAACCAACATTTTGTTGACACTTTTCTTTTAAAGAAAAACGTACAATTCAAAGCAAATGAAATCTTTGCTATTTCGTTTTAAGAAGTGTGAAATGTCATTTTTGTCAAATACCATTTTATAAGAGATTTCCTTTATAAAGTGATTTTATAATTTTTTCTCATATTCATCATATAATATTTGCATATCTATTTCTTGTTTCATTTTTCAATATATACGTATATTATTCTTAATATACTATGTTTACTTGTTTATAAATACTATACTTTCCTTTTTGACCTTATATACACACACACATCCTTGCTAACTTATATGTATATAGGAAAATCCAATTTTGAACTATTTGTAATTAAAATACCTTATATTATTCATAGGCTAAAATCATTTCTGTTTAAAATATACTTTTCTTACTCCTTTATAATTATTTGCTATGAATTTGTTTTCCAAACTGCATATACATATATTTATATATATAAATTCTGATGTCCTGAACATAAAAGAATTCCTAATTGAATCAATTTTCTATTTTATAAATAAAGTCTGGAGATTCAAAATATTACCTTGGTTTAAGACCATATATTATTACCAGTTATCATTTAACAGTGGTTTTATTTTGGTTAAAATAACATATTATTGAATATTAAAAATTAATATTCAAAACTCAAGACGATAAAAATTCCGGGTCATTACATTCCTCCCCCCTCAAAAGAATTTCATCCCCAAAATTTTCGTAACCAGGCTAGTAAACATAATTAACCGAATTTTAATTTATCAACGAATTTATAAACAACCATATCACACAAGTTCAGTGTGTGTATATATATATGTATATATATATACGTATCCCAAAATATTAGTCATACAGTATCAACTAAGATACTCTTACAACTATAGTCACCACATACATATACATATCCAGGAGATATTTATAACCACTAGTCAGTTATAAACATATACCCATACCAGCCACCTACTAAGATAATTCACTGGCCTATGATCTAACAAACACGACGTATACAGGCTACTAATATATACTAATAGAGTATAAACTACCAAGAGACCACTCAACCCAAACAAACACTCAGACTGTACTCTCTCTATCAAAGTCCTTTGAAAATCATTCCCTTTTATATATAAATTATTCTATGTAAAATCATTTCATTTACCCAATTAAAACAATATTGTGTCCGGTGTCCTTGTTTAAGTGTTTAGTGATCCATATCAGTAACTTTATCTACTTGTACTGACCAAAATCCATAAGCCACTCAATAAATCAATTAACACAATATAGAACATTTTATATCACTAACAAATACACACTCTATTATACACACACACACTTAAACTCATTCTAGGGTACTACCGACCCTATCTCTAATGAGCAAGCCCACCAAATCCTAGGTAATTGCTCAACCTTGGCTCTGATACCATGATGTCAAGACCTACTTTTCCGTATAGTTCGCACTGACAATTTTCCATACTTGTCCAGTCCAAATTGAACAGAAAGGCAGATAGTAAGAAAAAGAAAGTAGAAAGAAGGTGGAAAGAAGATAGAAAGAAAACCAAACAACACAAAATCTCACAGTGGAAACGAATAATCTATAATATAGAACAAATCTTTACATAAAATAAAAACTGTATTTAATATTTATACTGACATAAATCAGAGTATACCAACCTATACAGCACGAACAATTATAACACATGTCCTTACAATTTCTGTTAAACACAACTAAATGCAACGGAAAAATAATCATCTATGTGAATACGTCTCTAGGCCTCCAGCTCCTTTCCCCGATGTTCCAATCTTTCAGCTAAACCTGGAAATATGATCGGTCTGACCCAAGCATATAAGAAAAATCACGCCTTGGTCAGTTTAGTAAAACCAGCGTGAGAATTCAAAACACAAGGAATTTTATTCATTTTAACTTTCAAAACCTTTTGAAATTAAAGATATCTCGTAAGACCACTCCACACATAAACATGGCAGGTTTTTCCCTTACGATAACCAAAACCTTTTATAGAAAATCCAATGATATTATAATAGTG
The DNA here is from genome assembly GCA_030765085.1 of Allium cepa. NCBI lineage: Eukaryota > Viridiplantae > Streptophyta > Magnoliopsida > Asparagales > Amaryllidaceae > Allium > Allium cepa. Next base: position 956,192,053 of record CM060943.1, read on the forward strand.
TCTAGAGGTCAAAGTAAAATATAGAAATAGCTGAAATGCTTGCACTCACATTCAAACATAGTTAGACACAATCAAAACTGTATGACCCTTATTGGAGAATGGATTCCATACAATGACTAGGCACCAGGTTACCACCTATCATAGTACTTGTCTAGAAAACTGTACCGAGGAGCTCGCCAGGATCCCCTACAACACAAGACCAGTTCTGTCCCTAACCTGGATAGTACCGAATATGCTATCACCATGGATGTTCTTACCCTTTCCGAGTTCTTCCGTGCACTATAGTAATAATATCCAAGTGTATCTAGAAAAGTGATAAACATACCCTAATTGAGTGCGACCAACTTAGCCTTGCTGCATCTCCCCAGATTTTCAGTCGTTCCCAGCTGATGAGGCTTGAGGGTACGATTACCTTTTTAAGGAAATTGCACTTAGAATGCTCATCGTGCTCTAATGACAATGTACTGATAGCATTCATCCTTGCAAGTCTGTTCTACGTCTAAACGAAACTAAAGGCATTATTCCTACTACATCTATTTTGGAATCATCCTCGGGATTAGTAGCGATTATCCCTTGCACTTCAATGCTCCATCTTCGATTCCATGCACTTGTCTTAATTTCGAGAATGTATTTGTTGGATAGAAATGGTGCTCGGATAACTTATCTGATCCCCGTCTCTTCGAAACAATGTCCGATAACTCTGGTAAACTCAACCCTGGTACTTTAGGAAATAAACAGACAAAAATAAGATGGGAGATCATCTCCTAACTGTTAGTGGACAGATTTCCTTATAATTGTCCTAGAAGAGTGAAATGAGTTTAGACGTACGGTATAGCACCTCGAACGGTAACTGTACCGTATAATTCCGTATTTTTTCAAGATATTTCCAAAGTTACGTGTTGGTCCAGACTGGTTGGTCGGTTATTTAATTATCAAATAAACAATCATTCAATCAAAGATTCCATTTTCCACTGAAAACACTAAGCCTTGTTTAATATAAAATTAAATTAAATTAAATCTCTTTATCAAAAGGTATATATACTTATTTCACTGGAATAAGTATATCCACAAACTGTTTTCTTTAATAATATTTGAAAACCCATTTAAATAAATATGGAAAGTACTCGATGGCATCAACCATGGATTCGCAACTCGATGATTTACGTCTCTATCCTAGTGTAACAACCCTCATATTTTGCGATTTTATATTTAAATATTCTATCTAAATATACCATCGTTGGTCGGATTTAAGTCCGAAAAGCTACTTTTTGCAAACAGTCGGATTAGGACTCGAGACCACTTCATTGAGTTCAAAGTGGCGTTTGCGACCTTTTTGAGTACAAATATCAAAATGTTTGGAGTTGTTTAAAATTTTGATGTTTTCATTTAGGGCGTTGGGTTTGGGTTTCAGCCCATTAACCCAGCATATTAACCCGACTCCACTCCACTCCTCTTCATTCCTTCATAATTTTTCCTAACACTCAAGCTTTTGTAAAAATGGAGGAAGAGAAAAGAAATTAGGAATTCCTAAGCCCTAATTCTCTTAGGAATTATCAACTTCAAGCTAGAAATCAAGGAGAAGCTTAGGTAAGCATCCTCTTCATCTTCTCCATCTCAATTCCTCTTCCATTTTAGAAATTTCCTAAACCCTAACTTTGGAAATGTCTTTTTTATGAGCTTAGATTGAAGCTTCTTGGGTTAAAATTGAAGAGTGGTTGTTCTTGCCTTGCTTTATAGCTTCTCGCTTGTGTTTTTGAGAAAAAGGTGAGTTCTTGAACTCACATCTATGTCTATAACTTTCTTTATTGTTAGGTATGAATTCCTAACATCTATTTATGTTCATTTGCTTTTGATTTGAATGGATTTGGTGAATTTTCTAATTTTTGGTTTTGTAGTCCAATTTTATGAAAATCCTACTATGGATGTTTGGACATGATATTTGGGGTGTGTCGAAGAGCCTATAAGACTAGGTTGTCGCTTGGTATAAATCCCTAGTAGTCGTTGCTCGCTCGATCGCTCCCGAATCATTTTTCCCATTATGGCTTAGGCAAATTGTTTCCCATACCAAGTGTTCAGACGTCTGGATATCAATTCCAGACGTCTGGATATCAATTCCAGACGTCTGGATTGGCCTTCTGGAGAAAAGTATATACGGCAGAAAATAAAAATTGCAGAAAACAGAATCATACGTTTGAAACAACCTTTTAGACGTTTGAAACACCTTGTCAGACGTCTGATACCACCTTTCATACGTCTGAAACACCCTGTCAGACATCTGAAGCCATCTTTCAAATGTCTGGATGGTTTTTGAATTTCCAGAACCTAAATCCAGACGTTTGGATTTTAAACCAGACGTCTGAAACTGTTGATTTTGCCTATTTTTGAGTAAATTTCCAAGGTTTATCGATTTTTGTTGATTCTGTTAACACCTCTTTTCACGACTTAGCGATTCAACGACCTAAAAAAATAAGCGACTTAGCTGTCCAAGGAATAAGCGACTTAACTACCTAAAGGCATAAGTGACCTAGGGACCTAAAGCATAGAACGGTTTAGCATGGCACGACTCAACTACTTAAGAAGCTCTAACAACCTAACGACCTAAAGACCCCTACGACTCAACGGGTTAACGACCTAAAGCATCAAAGCGGCTCAACATGGCAACGGCCTAACAAGTTAAGGGAGAGCGACCTAACGACCTAGCAAGCTTCAGAGTTAAGCCGCATGCACATTGCCTCTTCCATTAGGTCGCTAACGACCTAATCAAGCCGAGATAACTCCTGTGCTACACATGCTAACTCGCTCACAGCATATATCTTGTCCAGAATGGCCCCATTAAATCGCTAACGACTTATGCTACCTTGGGATCACTCTTAGGTCGCAACTCGCTAGGTCGCCCACGGCCTACGACATACGACCTAACTCCGGAACTCTCCTATAAATACCCTACCTACTCTACATGGAAAGGGGATTGGATTCTTTTGGAGGGCCGAGACTCTGCTGCTTTGACTTCTTCTTTAACGCTTCAAACGCCAAAGACAATTCAAAGAACTTTGAAAAAAGATCAAGTTCATTCAACATTAATCCAAAGAGCTTTTCTACATCCAAGTTCTAACTACTTGCTTTATTGGTGTTGTAATTGAAGAGTTATTGCAACATTTGTAATCAAATCAGTAATAAGAAGAGATTAAGTGGACGTAGGCTTGACTTTGAGCCGAACCACTATAAAAATTATTGTCTCTCTACTATTTTCTGCTATTTTCTGCTTGTTTATAGTTCCCGTACCAACGGCTGGTGCTTTCACTATATCACAACTCACACTGGGGTGTTAGCGTACATTTTTTGCGTTAACATGCTTTGGTGCTTTCACTGAGAATTGAATTCAGGAGTTCTCTCACCATTGCTTCGCAAAGATTTGTTGAAAGACTCTCTCTACGAACCAGAAGTCAATCCGAAATTATGGCTCCTGGAAGAAAAAGAAGATCTACTAGATCTGAAGATGCTTGTGACAACACCGCCACTTCTCCCACGTCAAATGAAGCGGCTGCTAGTGTTGGAGTCACAAGGGCGGAGTTGGATGCTGTAGTATCTGGGTTGTATCAACAAATGGAAGCCCAGAACACTTTGATGTAGGACAGGTTAAATGCTTTGCTTGGAGTTGACCAGCAACCAGAAAATAATGAAGAAACCTTTGCCGAAGATGTTCATGATTCGCAAGAGAAAAGTATTCCTCAGAGGGCAGCCGGCACCGCCGAAGGGGCACCTCCCCAAGCTGGAGGTTCAAGGCCGCAGCTAACTCTTCGTGAATGTTTTTCCAGGCAAACTACCGTAAAAGTAGCCGACGTCTGTCCCGCGGGGCCTCTAAACGATGAGGAGTACCTCTCGGGAATGATTCGACAAATTATGAAAGAGAGCATGCAAAGGAAGGAAGATGAAAGTGACTAGGGGTTTGCTCCAAGCAAGTCTCCTTTTACTAAAAGAATTCTAAAGGCTAAATTTCCGAAGAAGTTTGTTCCTCCCACTATTCCAGCTTATCGGGGGACAAGCGATCCTAACCAGTTCTTATACAAGTATGATTGTCATATGACAGGTGCCAGAGCAACAAATGAGATCAAGTGCAGATACTTTCCTGTGTACTTGGAAGGAGTGGCTCTGCTTTGGTTCACGAAGCTGCCAGTTCGATCCGTGGATCAGTTCTCCGACTTAACTCAGAAATTCAAAGATCAGTTCAGGTTATATGCTTCGAAGGCCAAGGACAAAATGTCACTATCCAGCCTCGAACAAAGCCATAGAGAGCCTATCAAATTTTCTTAAACCGCTTTAATACAGCCTTGGCCGAAGTTGATAATGCAGAGCCTCGGATGATTCTGACTTACTTGATGCGAGCTATTAACAATTCAAGTGAATTCGGAAAATGTCTAAAAATGAAAGAGCCAAATTCACTTGAGAAGTTCTACAAGAAGGCCGATGAATTTATGTGTTTTCTTGTGCCGGCAAAAGTAGTCGCGATTGAAGCTGAAAATAACAATGTTGCTTCTAACAAAAAGGAATCTGGTGGCCAGAAGAGGGAGAATGACGGTGGAAAAAAGCAGAAAGATGTGAAGAAAGATCGCCGTTTTAACCCTTCAAATTTTACTCCCTTAACTGATACTCCGGAAAATATCTTTTTCGCAACCAAGGATGCTATTGAATACCCTAAACCACCTGAGATGAGGCTCGGGAGGAATGTTGTGCATAATGGGAAATTCTGTCGGTTCCACAATCAACCTGACCATGACACTAATGACTGTGCCATTTAAAGAATTTGATCGAAGAGCTATTGAGACAGAATAATTTGCAACAATATGTGAAGAGAAACAGAAACGACCCAACTTCATCTACTCAGGGGCAACAAGTTCCTGCTCGTCAACCCGGCTCAGGTGAGAGGACTGCAACGCATGAATCTAAAAGGCCTGTCATTAATGTTATCACAGGGGGTCCTCACCCAGCAGGCAGAAGTTGGGGTGAGATGGAGAGATACGCTCATGCTTTGAGATATACCCCATCCGAAGAAAATGTTTTTGTCTTGGAAGATGCTACACCCTTAAAACAGCAAAGAACTTTTAACGATGACACCATATTCCAGGCTAGAGACTCTGTTGGTGTTGAGGCTCCCACCATGGATCCTTTGGTGATATCTGCAGGCATTGGACCAGCCATTGTAAGAAGGGTGCTTGTTGACTGCGGCGCCTCTTGCAATGTCCTCTTCAGGAAGACATTTGATCAGATAAAAATTCCCATGGCTGATGTCCAAGCTTCCACATAGAAAATTGTTGGATTCACTGGAGAACCAAAACAGCCTATTGGGACTATTGACTTGTTTGTAGAACTTGGAGAAGGGGAAAAGAAAGTGGTCCGAAAACAAACTTTTTTGATTGTTGATGAATTCTCCGCTTACAATGCCTTCTTGGTCGACCAACTCTTGCTGCATTCAAGGCCTTTCTTGCCCCATGGTGCCTGACTATGAAGTTCCCCACTGATAATGGCGTCGGTGTTGTGAAGGGGGACCAAAACGCCGGGTGAGAATGCTATCTCATAGAGTTACGGGAGGCAAAGAAGAGAGAAATAGGTAAGGGTGCGGCAGCTCCGCTCCGCATCAAAGAACCTACCTTGTAGCAATTACGGAGTGGACCCTGCACTGGTGAGCATAGTGGTGCACGAAAAGAGATTGATCCCAGAAAAACCAGTGCAGGGGAGAGTAGAGTGGTGCCGGTGGAAGTGATGGTGCCAATACCTGTTGACACGAATGATCCAAACAGGGTGCTGAATGTGGGTTCACAACTCGGTGTGTCGGTTCAGAACATGTTGATATCATTCTTGAAAGCAAACCTGAATGTATTCGCTTGGAGTAATGACGATATGTGTGGAATATCTCCAAAAATCGCAGTGCATGCTTTGAATATTGATCCAAAATTTACACCCGCAAAGAAGAAAAGAAGAACCCAGGGTCCTGAAAGGTCGACAGCATTAAAAGAAGAAGTAGACCAGCTCATGGAAAATGGCTTCATCAGAGAATCCACTTATCCAAATTGGGTTTCTAATCCGGTGTTGGTTAAAAAAGAAAATGGAAAGTGGAGAGTGTGCATCGACTTATCTGACTTGAACAAAGCATGCCCCAAGGACTATTTCCCATTACCCAGGATTGATCAGTTAGTGGATGGAACAGCTGGGCATGAGTTATTGTCTTTTATGGATGCTTACTTAGGATATAATCAAATCATGATGCATGAGCCAGATCAGGAGGACACGAGCTTCATCACTGATGTTGGTCTTTACTGCTATAAAGTCATGCCCTTTGGACTAAAGAATGCGGGGGAAACTTATCAAAGACTTGTTAATGCCATGTTCAAACCCCAAATTGGCAAGACTATGGAAGTGTATGCCGATGATATGTTGGTGAAATCGAAGAAGGCAGTAGACCACAAGGATCATTTGACGGAAATGTTCGCGGTCCTCCGAAAGTATGGGATGAAGCTAAATCCTCTGAAATTTTCATTCGGGGTTGAGTCTGAAAAATTCTTGGGTTTCATCGTGAGTGCTAGGGGCATCGAAGCTAATCCTGCTCAGATTACTGCCTTAATAGAAGTCAAAGCGCCTAGGACAAAGGAGTCGCAAAGCCTCAACGGGAAAGTCGCTGCTTTGAGTCGGTTTATTTCCAGGGTCACTGATAAATGCATTCCCTTCTTTGACGCTCTGAAGAAAGGAAAGAAAAACTTTGAATGGACTCCTGAATGCCAGAAAGCTTTTGATGAACTGATTTGTCACATGGAAACGCCTCCAGTACTTTCTAAGCCCAGCAGTGGTGAAGATCTTTTCATATATTTAGCGGTTTCATCTCATGCTCTCAGTGCAGCATTGGTATGGGAAGACGCAAAAGTTCAGCGCCCGGTTTATTACATCAACGAAAGATTCACTGGGCCAGAGATGAATTATTCAAAGCTGGAAAAGCTCGCCTATTGTCTGTTGATTGCGTCCATAAAGTTGAGGCCATATTTCCAAGCTCATCCTATTAAAGTCCTCACTGATCAACCTCTAAAGCAAGTCCTATTTCGCCCTGAAACTTCGAGTCGTCTTCTGAAGTGGAATATTGAACTCAGCCAGTACGATATCACCTACCATCCCCGAAGAGAAATCAATGGAAAATCTTTAGCAGATTTCATTGCAGAATACACAGATAAAGGTGATAGTGAGGAAGAGGTGACTGATGACACCTAGATCCGATGGAAATTATATGTTGATGGTGCAAGAAATGACTATTGTTCCGGACCTGGGGCTGTGCTTGAAACCCCCGAAGGGCGGTCATTGTGCTATGCATTGAGATTAGAGTTTCCTTCGACAAATAATGAAGCAGAATATGAAGCTCTTGTTGTCGACTTGTAGATTACTAAGGAACTGAACATCAAAGTGTTGCAGATCTTCAGTGATTCCCAGCTTATTGTATGCCAAGTCAAGAAAGAGTTTCAAACTAAAGGAGGAAATCTGCCTGCTTACTTGTCAAAGGCCTGGGAGCTTCTCGATGATTTTGATCATTATACAATAAGCCATATACCCCGGGAAGAAAACATGAAGGCAGGTCCTCTTGCAAAATATTCAAGCTCCGACGAAGCTCAATTTTTGGGATTGGTCCCTGTGGAAGTCTTGTCAGTTCCAAGTACTGATGAGATGGATATTGACTGGATTATGGCTGTAACTCAAGAGCAGGAGTCGTGGATGACCCCGATCAAGGAATATCTACTCAACGGCACCCTGCTAGAAAACTCAAAAGAGCGCCAGAAGTTGTTAAGGAAAGCCCTGAGATATGTAATACAAGACGGCCGGTTGTACAGACGAGGATTCTCGATGTCGTTACTCCGATGTATAACCAATGAAGAGGCTAAGCCAATTTTAGCCGAGGTGCATGGAGGAGAGTGTGGGGATCATTCAGGTGGCCAAAATCTAGCAAAGAAAATTCTCTGCTATGGGTATTTTTGGCCAGATATTAATCGAGAGGTTGCTAGCTACTCCCGAAAGTGTGACAGATGCCATAGATTTGCAAAAATTACAAAAGCACCTTCCACCGAGCTAACACAGATGGTCAGTCTATGGCCATTCGCCATTTAGGGAATAGATCTCATTTAGCCTTTGCCAACTGCCAAGTCCGGAATCAAATATGCTATTGTTGCTGTTGATTATTTCATAAATGGGCTGAATCTGAACCATTGGCTACTATTACCTCTGAAAAGATGATTAACTTTGTCACTAAAAATATCATTTGCAGGTATGGTGTGCCTCAGAAGATAATCACAGACATTGGTACCCAATTCGAAAGTGAAGAATTCCAGGACTTTTGCAAGCGATTCAAGATCCAAAAAATCTTCTCAGCAGTGGCTCATCCGCAGGCAAACTGGCAAGTGGAAGCAGTGAACAAAATTATCAAATCAACCATCAAAAACAGCTGGAAAAAGTAAAAGGTGGTTGGGTCGATAAGCTGCCACTAGCATTATGGGCATATAGAACTACCCACAAGACTGCGACTGGGCACACTCCATTCTCATTAGCATATGGATCAGAAGCAATGATTCCAGTGGAAATAGAGGTCCTCTTACACAGGGGAATTCATTTCAACTAAGTTGAAAATGAAAACTGCAACTTGAAGCACTTGACTTCCTTGATGAATGAAGGGAAGAGGCTAAGCTCCGAATTGCAGCTCATCAGCAAAGGATAGCCAGGCACTTCAACTCTAAAGTTCGCCAACGCAGCTTTGAAATTGGGGATCTAGTCTTGAAAAGGATCATGACAGCAACAGGAGTGTTTGGGCCAAATTGGGAAGGGCCATATGTCATAGGCAAAAAACTTCTTGATGGCACTTTCAAACGCACAACTGTTGAAGGAGATCCAATTTCGAGAGCCTGAAACAGCAACCACTTGCATCCATATTTTACTTAAAAGCTGCGCTTAAATTTGTAAAATGATTATGGATGTATCATTCTTGTATTGTAAGCCATTGTAAAGTCAGTACGAACCAATAATAAGAACAATAAAGTGGATGTAGGCCCAGTTCTTGGCCGAACCACTATAAATCTTGTGTTCTCTACTACTATTGTGACGACCTAGAATTTTGAGCAATATCAATTTAATAATCTTCGATAATAATTAAATTGATTTGATCATTTTACACTATAAATTGACAAGTTAAAATTTATTTTAAAGGTTAATAATAATAATTGGTTAATATCTATTATTATTTTCTGAACAATATAAATAAGCAAGATTAATTTCTTTTGAAAGTTTATAATAATTTGATTTGGAAACATTTATTTTGGTAAATAGAAAGTTTTTAATGTAATAAAACTTTATATTCAAATTGTGATATATATAAATGTATATATTGTGATTTGAGATTTGTTTTTAAAATTTATTAAATTTAATGTTTGAATGTTTCTATTTGAAATGTGTATATATATTTGTATATATATGTTTTAAATAGGAATTTTATTAATTTGAGTTTAATAAGTATTTCCAAACTTTATTTTTATATATATATATATATATATATATATAGTTTTGAAATTGAAATGATAATTTGATTTAATGCCTTTGATATGATATTTGAAATTTAAATTTTAAATAATAGAGTTAATTTCTTATTTTATAAACATATATTTTAGCTTTTGCTTTTAATAAGATAAAACTGTTTTAAAAATTTACATAAGGAGTTAAACTAAGTTTCTCAATTTATGAACAAATGATAAAATTAAATTGATTAAAATACAAGTTATTTAAAAATGCCTATATGAATTTGTTTTTAAGATAATGAAAGCTAAAGTTTATTTTTATAAGATGGAAGCATTTTATAATTTTCTAACATTACATAAATGTATATATATAGCTTAAAGAGATTATTAAAGATAAAATAACATTTAAAAGAAAATTTAATAACACTTATAAAACACTTGTAAACATTATAGGATATGTAAGGACATTTGTAAACATAGGAGTATATGTGTAAGTTAATTAAGAACTTGAATGTGACAAATGTCTTCCTCTCTAATAATTTAATTTAAAATTTAATTATAAAATAAAAAGATGAGTTTATTTTCAGCAAGAGAATTCCTTTACTCTCTTCAATTCAAAAAAATGAATGCATATCAAAGTTCATATGAAATAAAATTTAGAATCAGATCTGGGAAAGAAATGGAACTTGAAACAAGAAATTTAAAAGCAATTCAACATCAATACAAGTTTTTCAAATGCAAGTAAAACTTCAACAAATCTGGAAAGTCAACATACAGATAGAATTCAGAAGCATGCATATGAATTTTAAAAGCCTGGAAAACAGTTCTATTGTCTACTCTCTGTTCTTTGCTAAATCAAGTGAGTAAATACAATTTTAAAAACAGATTTAATTTTTTTTTTAAAATGGATCTTGTTCTTGTGGAATCATGATGATTCATCTGGATTTTTGAATTTAAACTAATTGCATGTTTGAAATATAAAATGCTTGATGTCTGTGTAAATAAACAGTTCTGTGTGATATTTACAGGTAGCAAATATATATTAAAATCAATAACTTCATATTGGATCCAAGTTAGCTTATGATTTATGAATAAGAGTTGTTTGAAATCATCTATCTTATCATCTAAAAATGTTTGTAAGTTTTAAATTTGAAGAATTAGTTGTAAAATTTCAGATTTACAGTAAAATATAAATTGGGTCAAAATTTGATGAATTCAATTTCAAGTTGATTGCATGATTGAATTGCAAATGGAAAATTATGATTTTTAGTACTTGAATCATAATTTTTAATGAGTTAATTAGTGAGCATTTTGGGGTTTACTGATTTGGGGCTTTTGACCAAATCACGGCAATCCATGGCGAACTGGGTTTTGCCGTTGGTCATGAAGGTGGAGGGGGCTCTAGTGTTCATGTGAAAAATACTTCAAGAATTTTTAATTGAGTGGGATGGCCGATAATCGAGGAGTTAGGGTTTTATTACCTATTTTTGGCCGATGTGTTAATCGTGGTTTCGCGGTGTCGTGGAAATACCGGAGGCTGTCGCGAGTGAAGCTATGGTTTCAAGGTGACGTGGGAAGGTTACGACAGTGGTGGCAAGGTTGCTCGAGTTCGAAGTTGCCGTGGAGGGATGGATTTGGGTGATGGTGGTTTCGAACGTTTTCAGGTTGAAGGTCGAGATTTTGTTCTCGATTGAATTAGTGATTTCTGGGTTTAGTTTGTTGATGTCGAGGTTGAAGTCGGCCTGGGGATGATCGGCGTGGAGTTCGCCGTTGATCATTGGTGTCATGCACGTTCATGTGCACGTTTATGGGCTACTGTAGAAGTTCTGGGGAGAAGAAGATGGAGACTCGAAGTATATCTCGTGTTTTCGTATGTTTTACTCGAAGCATGGATTATGGTGGGTAGCACAGGAAGGCTTCGGGGTGTTTGCTAGTTTTGCTCGGGGTGTTTGCTTGTTTTACTCAGGGTAGGCATGGGTTTTAGTAGGGTTACTCGAGCATTAATATGTCCAGGCTAGAACAGGATGCTTATGTTGTTAATACTAAGAAAAATTGATTTTTGGGAATAGAGTTTTTTTTAACAAAGGTTAAACTAGTTTCAAAACTAAAATTTGTTTCAAAGCTATGTTTTAAACAAGTTTTATAGTTTGAAATATAAAAGTTTTTAAAATAAAATAAGTGAAATTTTAATAGTATGTTTGTAATAAATTTTATTAAATAACTTTGAAAGTTCAAACATTTTTAATTTTGAATGTTTCAATTGTTTTAGTTAAAATTGATTTCTAAAATATTTTATTTTAATAGGATAAATAATAAAGATTTAGAGATCAATAAAAATAAAGATTATCTTTAGTTATTTTGAATTTTGATTTAATTAAAGATAATTAAATTTGGAAAGGTAATTAAGATAATTAAATTATTAACCATTTAAAAGTTATTGGTTAATATAAAGGTGTTAATTAAGATAATGGTTTTTTGTTTAAGAATCTTTTTAATATAGTAAATTAAAGAATCATTTAATTAATTTTAAATGATTAAGTTAAAGAATTAATTAAATAATTAACTTGTGATTAATTAAAGATAATCACTTTGGAGTTGATTAAGTATAATTTCTTGGTGAAGTAATTGAGTAATTAAGTGGTTAATTATTTGAGGTAATTAAGTAAAAGATAATTACTTTATGAAAAGTAATTAAGTAATGTGATTAAGAGTTAATCACTTTAGTTATTAATTAAAGAATTAATTAATAATTAATTAAAGGTTTAAATTATTTGATTAATGATTAATTAATAAAAGGATTAAGAGTAATTAATTAAGTGATTTATTACATGTTAAAGTAATTAATTAAGAAAGAAATTTGATTAATGAAGTAATCATTAATTAATAGAAATAATTAATTAATTGTTAATTAATAATTTAATAAATAATTTGTAATTAAGCTTTAATTACTAAATGTAATTAAAGTAATTAATCAAAGGTGATTAATTAAAAGTAATTAATTAAGTATGATTAATTAAGAGTAATTAATCAAGTGTGATTAATTAAAAGTGATTAATCAGGTGTAATTAATTAAAGGTAATTAAGGAATAATTATCAGGATAATTAAAGAATAATTAATCAAGGTTGATTAATTTAGAAGGTAATTAAGAGGTAATTACTTAGTATAATTTAGAGTGATTAATCAGGATGATTAATTAATATGGTAATTAAGTAATAATTACTTAAAGTAATTAAGTGATAATTAATCAGGAAAGATTAATTGAAAATGGATAATTAAGTGATGTTAGTTAATTAATTTGTAATTAATTAATGAATAAGAAGTTGAATTGAAGATAATCCAAGTGATTAATTAAGGATTAATTTAATTTAAGGATTAATTAAATTAATCAAGTTTGAATCCAACTTGTTTATGAATGATTAATGATTGGATGATATAAATCATTGGATGAGTTAATGATATTGGTTGTTGTTGGATGACATTGATTGATGGGTGATGATGTGAATATGCTATATCTGAATGTGATATATATGCTGCTTTGTGATATGTATGGATGCATGTGATAATAGATGATTATCTATCTGTGTTTTGAATACATCCATTTATGTTAAGTGATATTTCTAAATATCTATTGTTTAATCCCTTAAGTACAACTTGGACATTAAAATGGTGTTTGGTTTCGGTGAGATCGGGATCGGGTTTCCATATTTGGATATCTGAAAACCACATCGATTCCAATTAAACGTAGGTCGTTAATCCAAGTGGAGCAAGTGAAGACTTGAGGTGTAAGGGCTATACGTCAGTATAGCTCTGTGGGTAATTCCGTAATGAGTTTGACGGAATAGTGCTTATAGATTCGAGATGGAGATTTAGAGTGCAAGGGCTATGGTCGTTGACTCTGAGGGTGATTCCAAAATGAGTGCAACGAGATAGTACCTTCGGTTTCGTTCGAACCCGGAACGAACTTGTATGGATTGAATGCTTTCAGCACATCGTCAGGCAGACGATGAGCATTCTAAGATAATTGGTCCTATAAAGGTAATCGCAGCCTCAAGCCTCATCAACCGGGAATGGCTAAAACAGGGGAGGTGCAGCAAGGCTTCGTGGGTCGCTCCCACTGGAGAGCGAGATACATCCCTGTCTAGATGTCCCTTTTTATTTCGGCTTTGTGGGCAGTTGGAACTGCAGCCAACTGCGGGGTGGTCTTTCGGGACTGTTCAGTAAGGAATGGTTCCGGCCTTGTGTTGCAAGGGAGTGGGAGTACTCCTCGGTATGGTGATCTAGGCCGCGTACTGTGACGGGCGGTACCCCAGTAGCCCTGCCATTGATGGAAACCCATTTTCCCTACGAGACCCTACGGTTTTGTTTGTATTACCCACTTTTGTGGCTAGTAGCTGGAATTTAATGAATGTAACAATTTCGGTTATTTCATATTTACTTGAAAACCCTAGACACTATTATAATATCACTGGATTTCCTATCAAATGTTTTGGTTAGCGTAAGGTAAAATCTTTCCATGTTTATGTGTGGGAAGTCTTACGTGATACCTTTTCTTTTCAAAGGATTTTCTAAAGTTAAGCAATCTTAAACCGTTTACTCACACTAGACCCCTGTCTGACCTGAGTGTTTATTTTCTGTTTATTAAACTCTTGGGTACTCATATTCTGTATGAGTATTCAAGTGATTCAGGTTATCTCTTGACGAATTTTGGAGGAGCTTTGGAGCAGGAGGCTTCAGCGTGTAGATTATAGTTAGAGTTTCCGCTGTGTGTTATTCTGTATGATGTCTTGTATTGTATTAGACAGAAATGTTATAACTGTCTAAATTGAGATGTTTAGTTGTGTACTCTGATGTATATGATACTATGTATATGTTCTATATTATATTTAAATCGTTCCGCTGTGAGATTCTGATGTGTTGTTTTCTCTTTCTTCTCTTTCTTTTCTTCTTTTATCCCTTTCTTTCTTAATTAGTGATGCGATTTTCCGGGAGTGGAAAGTCGGGTCGCTACAGCTGGTATCAGAGTGTTAGGTTGAGTGAATACCTAGGCTCTGGAGTGGTGTCTATCTTGAGAGAGCGTACTTGTAATTTTTTTTATATATACATATTTATATATCTATCTAATCTGTTGGGTTATCTGTTCGGATTTTCCAACATAGGTTATAAAGGTAGATAAGGTAGAAGTGTGTGGAACACAACTACCACTAATGGAAGAGGTATATATGTTGCGGTTGGAGGTGTTTATCGAGATTGTAAACCTAATACCGTCTCGAATAAGTTGTGTAGATTGTAGAAAGGATTTTTAGTGGAATTGGATGTTAGTTTTGTGTTTCAAGAAGCTTCTGGTTAAGGAAGATCTTGTGGCTTAGCAGTATCATTGAAGTGAAGATTGGAAGTAGCAGCATGGATCTGTTTCTTTGATGATCCAGTAATCTTTGGGGATTCTACTATCGGCAGACCAAGCAGATGGTGAAGACTTATTCTTTTCTTAGGGAGCCTCAGCAGAGCGAGATATTTGTTGGAAGTGATCTATTAGTTTCTGATAGGTAAGCCATTCTTGAAGATTGGTCTTGAATAGGAAAAGCTGTTCTAGTTGGGGAGATAGTTCTTTGGAATTTGAACCGAGGATCGTAAAAGTGAGTTGCGAATAGTTGGGAATCTTTGAATATTCTTTGGTTTGAGATTGAGGCATCTCAAGTAAAGGTGAAAGCTATGGAAGTAGTCAGAGATTTTCTAGATGTTTTTGGATGAATTTAGAAGTTGACCTGAATCGGAGATTGAGTTTCTTATCAACTTGGAATTCAGGAGTAATTTTGATAGTTCAACCATATAGTGGGATGACTCTTAGAACGAGAAGAGTTTGGTGAGGCAGCTCAAGATTCTTTGGAGAGGGATTGGTTATCTTATTCTAAATTAAGATTCTGTTGAGATGTTTTGACCAAGTGGAATGGTCACTAAGATTTTTATGAGTCAGATGAACTGTGTATGGAGAAAGATTTTGCTTATGTTCTTCGATAGCATTCTTATCTGCTCTAGATCAGAGTTGTGCAGCGGAAACGAGTTGGGAATCTATTACTTATATAGGAAAGGAGAAACCAAACAGTTTATCTAGCGACACCTGTTTTCTATTCCTAGCTACGCTCTTTTTAACTTAATTAAAACGGTTTGTCGACATACTTGCTTTCATCCGTCATCATCCCCTTTTCCAGTTTTTAACTCCACTAAACCCGTATTCTCTAATTGCATTCACCTGCTCTCCCACCCTTTTAGAAAAACTTCGCCGTCCTCAAAAACCATTGTCACCACCCAATTGAAATTGAGTAATTTTCCACTACTCTTATGTTCAAATTGTCGACGTACTTGCAGGCATCGATGTTGTAACCCCACCGTCGTCACAGATGTTTTTAAAAATTAGGGATTCCAAGGTTAGTTATTTTGCCTTCTCTAACTCTGTTTCATTGTTCGCAATTCCGTACCTATGAATACGTGTTGTCGGAGGTTTAAATCCAATGACTATGATCTGTGAATGTTATGCAGTTAGGTTTTGTCCCTTCCACCTTTATTCTTCGACCAACTCCACTTCACCAAACCTGTCCACAACGGATATCCTCTGCGGTTGATTAAATCCCGTAGTCGACTGGGGGAGTTAACTGGAAATAGGTTGGTAGTTTGTTCATAGTTATTACTTTGATTACGGATTCCTATACAGCCCAACGCAGTTGCTAAGATATGGGTTATAACTGTTTTTGAATGATTATATTTCATAACAATTGCTTACCTATTCGTCCGAACTCATTTACTTCCACTGTATTGGTTTACTGATTGTAGTTCAGTTGGCGGTGTGGTGTTATTTACTGTCCCAAGCATAGATGTGATGACAGTCTTAATCTTTCTTACTGCAATATTGTTGTGTGTAGAAGGTAATATCTAGATTGTATGGTTTTTAATTTTCTCCAGTAATCGGTCGAAATTGATTGCCAAAATTCAATTATGGGGAACTTCTCCGATTTATAATGCAAGTTTGGTATCAAGCAGAATAATTTAATTTGTTTTACTTAACTAGAAGTTTACCAACTCTTACTATATGGAATTGAGAAAATTGTAAATTGTTACGGTAACACCAACAAAGGAAAGATGAAAAATGTGTTCTTCATTCTGTAATACGAAGGAAAACATTATCAATTGAACTGAGAAATAACCAGGAAAATGATTATATTATAATAGCTTGGGTAGCAGTTCATATGGATGTCAACAGAAATCCCAACCACAAAAGGTAAGTTCTTCAACAAAATGTATTGGTTCTGTTTTATTTTCGACATTGATTTAGTTGGGAATTAGACATTTCGGGAATAAAAATGCTGGGCAGATGTACAAAAATTTAGCCTCTTTATCTTTTATTTCTATTATCTACATGTTTGGTCATATCGATAATGGTGTAAAAATGGAATTCTACCAAAATATGATTTATTCCTCTGAAATGCATACTTTATTGATTTTCAGTAAGTTACTACAATCATTTCTCAAGTTTAATGGTATTTGGTGGGTAAATAACCAATTTTTGACATTTCAAACTTAATTTTCCAACTTAAACTGCAGATTTACATAAAAAAAATTGAACTTCAAATCAAAAAGAGATGCTCTCGAGCCTTTCTTTGTACGATCTGCTAGGGAAATAATGTAAATAGAATCACCCATTTTGCCACATCTGCTGTTTTCGATTATTTGTTGATGTGTGTTACACTGTATGGCGAGCATCCCATAACTGTGAAATTTATCAGCTTATTATGTGTAGAAATTTAACACGGTACAGAACAATGCTTTTTATGTTAAACTTTCATTTTCAATTTAATTATTATTCATATAATAACGGGTCATAATTTGACAGTCCTTTGTGTTTGGATATATAAAATGCATAAACAGTGATTAAAATGTTAACAGACTTTGATCTATCTTCTAAATCTTTACTTTGTTTCAATAGTCGATGTGTTTTTGTATGATACATTAGTTTTCTAATGTGAACAGGACATTTGTTTTCAATGGCGAGTTGAAGCAGGTATTGGGACATTAGTTTTCTATGAATCTATCTTAAGTAATTCAGCATGTCCATGTGTACACATTATATAATGCAGGAGTAGTTAAATAGTTTATACTACTTCATGGTCACATCTTTCGAAAATTTTTGCATAATTATTTGCAGTGTTGGTGGTATTTTCAACGATACGACAATTTGGAAGGTAAACCGAGTCAGGAAAAATAAAAACTAACATGGTGCGTTACAAATTTTATGCTAGCCCCAAATCAACTTCCAACGTGTTCCTAAAATTTATCTTGATATAAGTAATTTTGTTAATTTTAGTTGATTAATACTTTTATAATTCTACTGGACATCATTCACTCAGTTATTTCATAGCTGTTTCTGAATGAACTGTGCATTATGATTGGCATAACCAACCAACGGTATTTTTTAATATCTACTACCAAGAATTTTATGTGTATCTATTTTTCTTATACATTGCATTTTTCATGTTTTCTGTCTCCAAATTACTATCCTATTGAAAACATAAAATGATTCCGAAAACCTGATTTCGACAATTAATATTTTTTGATTTTACTCATAATTCTTAAGATGAAATATGTTGCATTCTTTATTTTAACATGCTTCTGGTTGGTTTTGTAGTTATAATCTCATTTTTCTTTTTCTGTTAATGTAACAGAGATTCAATTGGGGTGTTGACTACATATTCGAATACACAATAGTACTTGAATACTGTATGTATTTTAACTCTTCTTTTGTCTTTGTATTACGTATCTGTAACGTAGTCTTATTTTATATTCATTATTTATATAGGCGAAACAACTGTGATTTGTTAGACTGTGTTATGGTAGAGTCTCACAATTAAATTGAGGAAAACGATGGCTCAGAGGGTTGCCGAACCAAATTAAGGGTGCGAGCAAAGTTTGATTTGTGGAGGAATATTTACAATGAAATTCAGTGGCCTACTTTTCTTCATTTAATCCAGGTCTAAAAATTAGTTTCAATTTCAAATTTTTGTTATATGCTGTTGAGAAAATTGATTTCGTGTTAATGAAGCACTAAAAAGTTTTATAAATAAAAGAGGTTGGTGCGGTAGGGAATTAAGTAATGCAGTTAAAGTGAGGATCTTTAGTAAGGAATTATTATTTGCTCTTTTTGAAGTTTAAGGTAAGCCGCATCAATTTTCCTTAAAGGTCGTGAGTTTTTTAATTCCATTGCAGTTTCCTCTAGCCATTGCATGAAAGTATATTATTTCATTGTACTACTGCAACTTAATGAAAATAAATTGGTAATATAACATATTGTACATTATTTTCACTGTAGTTGTCGAAGAATTTTATGTCACGACATGGATAATATATTATCAATGTTATTTAAAATTGCACATTGGAAATTTCCATGTTTGCAAAAATTAATCAACAGGAAATAGCCATGTTTGTGAAAATAAATAGATTAAAAGTATTTTTTTACTTACCGGATATAGGCCACGTTAATATGCTTATAAGTGCAAAATAAGTAAGAAAGAAACATATTGCTTTCTTAGTACTTTACATGTGCTAATTTTAGAAATAAAATTATAAATCAGCTTACATATACTTAAGTCATGATATAAAGTTGATTTAGTCTAATTTAGTTTGAATTGCTATCATGAACCTTACCACATCTCCATTTACTGTTTACAACTAAAGTCAGTTTAAAAACTATATTGTTACTACTATTATCGTCGTCGTCATTTTTATTATCTAAAACATTTATATGAAGATTTAGTGATGTAAGGCACATATAGTTATCAAAGTTCTATCTTGGTAAGATATTACAAGCTGAAGTGGGATAACGTGGTTAGTTTGTTATCTATTTGCTGTGTATGGCTGTTTGTAAAAATGCAAAAGTAAGTCATAAGGTTTCCCCATAATTATTTCTGTTGTACTTTTCAAGTTAACAGATTATTGGATGTTGATGGTGCATATGTTGTTGGAAATGTTAACTCGGTAGATTAGCTAATATAAGTTTAGTTTCATTTTTAAATTCCCAGTTGTCAGCTTTGGACATTTTATACGCCATTTTTTTTGCTCCATAAAATATAATAGAGACGGGACATGCCGTAGAAACCAATTGTACATCTCAAACTGTTATTTTCTTATGTAATATGACTAATCCATTTCAAATTGTTTCCCCTTTGTAATGAGTAAAGTGCTTGCCTAATTAAGTTGGATCCATATCGTTATGTATAGATTGATAGAATAACCCTTTGTGAGGTAAATTTCTCAAATTCTTAAACTTTCTATGACTCCAACCATTATTGTTCTTATTATGTAAGGGTTACTAATGTTTGACTCTTAGATCCACTAAGGTGGTTGTTATTAATTAAGATATTAAGGGGGGTTGTTATTAATTAAGATATTAGGGGGGGTTGAAATTTAGTTACATGCACTTTAGGGAAGATACTTTATCATAATTTCTTTTGTTATTTGGTTAATGATCGTATTACTGCTAACGAGAAAAGGAAACTTTAGAATGTTTCTTTAACAGATAATAATATAATGATAACACACGTAATATGTCTTCACTTTATTTTTGACGACCCGTAATTTGTCCAGTGGAACTGATACGCAAAAGACTTACAATTTTACCCTGTAAATTTTTTACATTTCCAACTCTTCTTTAAAGTACAAGGATATGTTGAATACTTCTTCCGTATGATAATATGTGCACCAATAATCAGTTTCGTATTCCTTATTTTTATTAATTTGTACCAATGATTTTTTTAACAAAATCATTGTTAAAACAAAAATTTATTTACCTTATTTGTGCTTACCTATGTTAATTTGGGATCAATTTTTTTATTATGTGATTAAAAAAAGATATTATACACATAGTTTAACTGCCTTTTTTTGAAATATTGAAAGTGGATATATGTATTGATTTGCATTCAATTTGTTGTTACTGCTATTAATAATCCTTATGATTGTACTTGGATGTTGTTACTATAGTGACAATGTGTTTCTGACTATACCTGCATGTTGCTACTGTAAATGTTTTTCTTTTCAAATTCGGCACGTATTGTGTTGTTTGTATTAGTTTTGGATATCACTGTTTTCCACGTCAACCTTCCTGACCTGTTTGCAATAACTGACTACACTTTTTTCTTTGGTTGCTAGAAGGAAAAGAAACATGTTATATTGTTGACTTAAAGAAGGGTAGACGTACAGAAAAAGAGAGTTTCATTGTTAAGGCGTGATGGTAAAAGCGAATGTTTTTTTCACTATTTTCTCCTTTTGCATTTGATGGCTATTTTGGTCTTCCAACCAACCAACGCATTTCATTCCACCATTGCTTAAATTTACAACTAATACATTCACAAACTTCTCTATGTAGAAGTTATCAACTATCTCACATGATGAAAATAGTACTGCAAATAAAGGGTAATGGAAGGACAATGACATCTGGATAGTTAAAGGCATTCCATGTAGAACTTAGACATAACAGATATTCACTTAGGGACTGAGGTAAGCAACCATGGGCAGTCGAATCAGTATGGGCTGATGGATGCAAAATGTGACAACAGCCGGTTGATCCTTCTTACAACTGCAAATACACATTACAGTTGTGAGCTGAAGTGAACTAAAAGTTTAATAAAAGTTAAGCAAGGAATGCGAGATGCGAGATTCAGGATGTGCGGAGTGAGCTGCTGGTCCGTATCTGAGAAGAGTAGTATCAAGTTAATAGCAGGTGCATGATTTCAGTACAACCATTAAAACAGATTTCAATATTACATTAATTTTCAAATTAATTAGTCCCTTCAGTTTTCATATTATTGTTGATACATTTTCCGTTCGGTTATTACTTTATTGGGCTGACTCCAACTGAACGTTGATATAGCACTTGCTGCTTATTATCATACTTCATTTTTGGTTTAAACTAGTGTACATGTTACTAGACATTTGGTCGAATTATCTCATTAACTGGCACTCACTCTGTCATTCATGTTAGATTCTATTTATACAAATTGTTTAGTCAACACCTACCTTTTTCACCTCTCAGTTTACCAACTACAGCGCACTAACTATATTTGATATTATACCTAACATGTTTTAAGCACATATTGCAGAAGTATACATGTTGTAGAAGCTTTGTTCGCTGCACGAGAGCTATTTAAACCCATCACGAGGAGGACCATCCTCAAAAACAACCAAACCTGAAGCAATTTTGGAGAAAATAAAAGCACAGAGCAAACTACTATGACTGACACTTTTAAAATGAAGTGCAACGACAAACAAAGGGACTGAAGTGACTTGAACTATTTTCAACTACTGTGCAGTTGAGACAGATCCGGGTCCCACAAATAAGTGGTTTATTTTTTTTCTATTTTGAAGTATCACAAGTTATAATTTTTAATAATTTCCACAACTACATGATTATAGCTATGGAGAATGTGTTTCTTGTGGGTTCTAGGATCAAGTTACGGTAGTTTGTGTCATTTATTTCTATGTGTTATCTTCGTATTACTCAATATTTTACATGACGTTAATGCATTTTTATATTGAAGGGCAGTAAAATACTTGGCTGTTTGCTTCATGCTTCATTCTTCAGGTTGCACTTTAGGCTGCATACTGGGAATAAACAAAGATGACAATACTACATTTTTCACATTGAAGGACCGTAACATACTTAGTTGTGCACTCAACGATTAAATAAACTTCATCTTCCACTTTAGGCAACGTAGTGGAATCAAATATCAAATTTCATACTTATCATCATTGCACAGTTCTTTGTCGCTGATATAATAATCATTCAAAATTATTTACACCAATACCTTTATTGTAGGTATACATGTACTACTATTCATATTCTGACCATATACTATTATTAAAAATATTACAACTACCCTATTGTTTGTCATTTTCCATTTGCTACATGTTGTTTTATGTTCCATGTAGAACAGATCCCATACATGTACCCAACGAAAAATAAATTGCTAGAGGCGGAATCATCAATATATCCATATAGTACTTATTAAAAATTATGTCAATGATTCCTGGTTTCATAATTTTTGGGAGGATTATGTTTACATCGAATTTCTATATTGGTTATACTAATTTTGCTTAGGATCTGAAGTTATATGTTCGTTATATGTTTGTATAACAAATGTACACAAAGAAAATACAACGATTCTCAATGTATAATTAACATAAAGAACAAAGAATGAGAAAAAAATTGAACAACTTCACATCATACAAAGAAAGGACTCTCTCTCCGCTCTTTCCATTAATTAAACATAAACTTATGAGTGAAATTGACATGCAATTTGGTTGCATCCAAATTGTGGTGTCATCAAGCACTCACTTTCACACACAAAAAAAAAAGTGGTAAGTGAGGGGATATAAGTTTCACTTCACTTAATGTCACTTAACTACCGCTTATTCATCACCTAACCGCTGCTTAATTTCTTAGCATAAATTATTCATATCAATATAATCGTATTTAAATAGAGTATATTAACTACATCATCTTTGTCTTCACAAACCGATCACAAAGAAGTAATGTTTAACCTATGAATTCATACATTGCAACAACTAGATATCATTGTCATTATTCGTTACATTAAGTATGCTCAAGCTGAGTAGAAAAAATATCTCATTTGTCTGAAAATATACTTATATCTTAACGCATAAAACTAATCTCCATCCATCAACCCATAAGATATAATATGATTGTTAACAAATATAGCTTTTTGGCTATAACCCAACTTCTTCCTATTTTAAATAAAATATCTTTCTACCCAACCATACTTATTCATGGATTAAATTTAAGCCCCCCACATAAAAGCACCAATTATGCATGCTTAAGCACTCATCGCCTAACTCTACCGCTTTTCCATAAAATTTAGCATTGCACAAGCCTTTAGTGCTTAAGCACACTTTTCATTTGATATATAAATACATGTCTATATGTTTGTATGTATATTACAATTACACATATACATCAAAATATCCTACAAATCTACATTCCTCTCCTATATAAAATACCTTTACGTTAACACATAATATTCTAAAATGACTTTTACTACCAATTTGAGTACCAACACTGCCCGTATGCGTAGCACGGGCCACACACTAGTTATTCTTGAATGGGAGCAACCGGGAGTTGCAGTAAAGAAATTTCTACTGGAAATTCAAGTATGTAGGAATTTTCTGGAGTTAGAAGGTAAGGTTGTCAAGTACAACTGTTTGGCTATTTCAGATATGAGATATAGGTTTGAAGTCCACTAATGCTTGTGGCATAGAGTTGTATTTTGGATTTCAGCAAATTATTTTTGGGAGAGCCATTTTGTTGAGTAGGACCTGGAGGTTTGGTTTGAGTTGGTGCTGTTGTTTCATTGAGTAATCAGCAAGGGTTAGGCTGATCAGGAATATTGGAGGTGACTCAGAGCATCTGAAGAGTTGTGCAGTTAAGAACTGAGAAATTTTGGAATATGCAGTTGGAATTTGGATATTACTTTAGGTTCTATCCAATCAAAGGAATTATAAGAGATTGGGTAAAACTGGAAAGTTAGCTGTGAAGGTATTTTGAGTTTTATCTGTGTTCTTTGGAGATTAGATTTTGATCTACAGGATGGAATTGCCAGTTTGGATAGCTGGAATTCATTATATTTCACTTATCTCTGAGGAATATGTGTATGATTCTTTGAGTGATAGAATCAGCAGTTCAGAAGGATTTGGTAGTTGAGCTGGTTTTAAGTTTAGTCTGATATCTTGTTCAGATTTGTAGGATCAGATGAGGGAGTTCTTGGTTTTAATAGTGTAGTTACTTAAGATTCTGTAGAGCAAGTATTCCAGTATAGGTATCTGGAAAACTCTTGATAATATTAGAAAGTTCTATTCAGAATTTTTCTGAATAGATAAAATTGTTTGTTTGAATTGGTTGAATTGGTTGCTATGATTAATTGTTTGATTGCTGATAGGAATTTAAATTTCTTTAACTGGGTTATTAAATTATCTTTGCTTTTAAATTTCGGGGACGAAATTCTTTTAAGGGGGGAGAAATGTGACGACCCGGAATTTTGGGCAATATCAATTTAATAATCTTTGATAATAATTAAATTGATTTGATCATTTTACATTATAAATTGACAAGTTAAAATTTACTTTAAAGGTTAATAATAATAATTGGTTAATATCCATTATTATTTTCTTAACAATATAAATAAGCAAGATTAAATTCTTTTGAAAGTTTATAATAATTTGATTTGGAAACATTAATTTTGGTAAATAGAAAGTTTTTAATGTAATAAAACTTTATATTCAAATTGTGATATATATAAATGTATATATTGTGATTTGAGATTTGTTTTTAAAATTTATTAAATTTAATGTTAGAATGTTTCTATTTGGAATGTGTATATATATTTGTATATATATGTTTTAAATAGGAATTTTATTAATTTGAATTTAATAAGTATTTCCAAACTTTATTTATATATATATATATATAGTTTTGAAATTGAAATGATAATTTGATTTAATGCCTTTGATATGATATTTGAAATTTAAATTTTAAATAATAGAGTTAATTTCTTATTTTATAAACATATATTTAGCTTTTGTTTTTAATAAGATAAAACTGTTTTAAAAATTTATATAAGTAGTTAAACTAAGTTTCTCAATTTATGAACAAATGATAAAATTAAATTGATTAAAATACAAGTTATTTAAAAATGCCTATATGAATTTGTTTTTAAGATAAGAAAGCCTAAAGTTTATTTTTATAAGATGGAAGCATTTTATAATTTTCTAGCATTACATAAATGTATATATATAGCTTAAAGAGATTATTAAAGATAAAATAACATTTAAAAGAAAATTTAATAACACTTATAAAACACTTGTAAACATTATAGGATATGTAAGGACATTTGTAAACATAGGAGTATATGTGTAAGTTAATTAAGAACTTGAACGTGACAAATGTCTTCCTCTCTAATAATTTAATTTAAAATTTAATTGTAAAATAAAAAGATGAGTTTATTTTTAGCAAGAGAATTCCTTTACTCTCTTCAATTCAAAAAAATGAATGCATATCAAAGTTCATATGAAATAAAATTTAGAATCAGATCTGGGAAAGAAATGGAACTTGAAACAAGAAATTTAAAAGCAGTTCAACATCAATACAAGTTTTTCAAATGCAAGTAAAACTTCAACAAATCTGGAAAGTCAACATGAAGATGGAATTCAGAAGCATGCATATGAATTTTAAAAGTCTGGAAAACAGTTCTATTGTCTACTCTCTGTTCTTTGCTAAATCAAGTGAGTAAATACAATTTTAAAAACAGATTTAAATTTTTTTTTAAATGGATCTTGTTCTTGTGGAATCATGATGATTCATCTGGATTTTTGAATTTAAACTAATTGCATGTTTGAAATATGAAATGCTTGATGTCTGTGTAAATAAACAGTTCTGTGTGATATTTACAGGTACCAAATATATATTAAAATCAATAACTTCATATTGGATCCAAGTTAGCTTATGATTTATGAATAAGAGTTGTTTGAAATCATCTATCTTATCATCTAAAAATGTTTGTAAGTTTTAAATTTGAAGAATTAGTTGTAAAATTTCAGATTTACAGTAAAATATAAATTGGGTCAAAATTTGATGAATTCAATTTCAAGTTTTGATTGCATGATTGAATTGCAAATGGAAAATTATGATTTTTAGTACTTGAATCATAATTTTTAATGAGTTAATTAGTGAGCATTTTGAGGTTTATTGATTTGGGGCTTTTGACCAAATCACGGCAATCCATGGCGAACTGGGTTTTGCCGTTGGTCATGAAGGTGGAGGGGGCTCCAGTGTTCATGCGAAAAATACTTCAAGAATTTTTAATTGAGTGGGATGGCCGATAATCGAGGAGTTAGGGTTTTATTACCTGTTTTTGGCCGATGTGTTAATCGTGGTTTCGCGGTGTCGTGGGAATACCGGAGGCTGTCGCGAGTGAAGCTATGGTTTCAAGGTGACGTGGGAAGGTTACGGCCGTGGTGGCAAGGTTGCTCGAGTTTGGAGTTGCCGTGAAGGGATGGATTTGGGTGATGGTGGTTTCGAACATTTTCAGGTTGAAGGTCGAGATTTTGTTCTCGATTGAATTAGTGATTTCTGGGTTTAGTTTGTTGATGTCGAGGTTGAAGTCGACCTGGGGATGATCGGCATGGAGTTCGCCGTTGATCATTGGTGTCGTGCACGTTCATGTGCACGTTTATGGGCTACTACAGAAGTTCTGGGGAGAAGAAGATGGAGACTCGAAGTATATCTCGTGTTTTCGTATGTTTTACTCAAAGCATGGATTATGGTGGGTAGCACAGGAAGGCCTCGGGGTGTTTACTAGTTTTGCTCGGGGTGTTTGCTTGTTTTACTCGGGGTAGGCATGGGTTTTAGTAGGGTTACTCGAGCATTAATATGTCCAGGCTAGAACAGGATGCTTATGTTGTTAATACTAAGAAAAACTGATTTTTGGGAATAGAGTTTTTTTTAACAAAGGTTAAGCTAGTTTCAAAACTAAAATTTGTTTCAAAGCTATGTTTTAAACAAGTTTTATAGTTTGAAATATAAAAGTTTTTAAAATAAAATAAGTGAAATTTTAATAATATGTTTGTAATAAATTTTATTAAATAACTCTGAAAGTTTAAACATATTTAATTTTGATCGTTTCAATTGTTTTAGTTAAAATTGATTTCTAAAATATTTTATTTTAATAGGATAAATAATAAAGATTCAGAGATCAATAAAAATAAAGATTATCTTTAGTTAATTTGAATTTTGATTTAATTAAAGATAACTAAATTTGGAAAGGTAATTAAGATAATTAAATTATTAACCATTTAAAAGTTATTGGTTAATATAAAGGTGTTAAATAAGATAATGGTTTCTTGTTTAAGAATCTTTTTAATATAGTAGATTAAAGAATCATTTAATTAATTTTAAATGATTAAGTTAAATAATTAATTAAATAATTAACTTGTGATTAATTAAAGATAATCACTTTGGAGTTGATTAAGTATAATTTCTTGGTGAAGTAATTGAGTAATTAAGTGGTTAATTATTTGAGGTAATTAAGTAAAAGATAATTACTTTTAGAGGAGGAATCAGACTCGCCTTCGTCAAGCGCCCCGATCTCCGGGGCATCAGCACCGGGAGCCTCGCCTGCGTGAGAGGCCTCACTTGTTTCCTTCCCCGTCTCCTTGGTGACATCGCTCCTCGGAGAGGGTTCAGGATCGGAACGACCTGCACAAAAGCACGAAAAGCAAGTATTAGAATGCGACAGCTTTCAGGGAAACACTTGGGATGTTAAAGCAAAAGAATTGCTTACCAGATTCCGGCTGGTTTCCAACCGTCACGGGGGTCTCACCCTCCGAGATAGGAGACAAAACATGAACGCCCAGGCCGGGAGCTTCCGGGTCATAGCCAATGTGTTGTTCAAAAGGATTAAGTATCGGCCGACTGGCCGTCTGGGTAGGCACATGAACTGGAGGCACGGCCCTGGATGGACCGGTAATAATTTCTTTTCCTTTCTTTGAGGGGGAGCCTTTGCAATAGATAGCCTATGCCGTCGACAAGTCCGAAGGCTCATTTCCCTTGAGTTATTCTTTTATCAACGCCCCCTCATCAATCTCTTCGGTGCCATGCTCGGCCTTCCTGATTTCAACCAGAGCCTCCCATGCTTCGGTTAAAGATTCATGGTAGCCCTCGCCCAAAAAAGTCAATTCTCGATGCATGAGAACGCGGGCATTTAATTCAGCAATTAGCGGGTCAAACATGCTCTTGATCTCTTCCCTGCCCTCTTCTCTAGCCGCCTCGAGACGCGAATCGATACCTACGGACGCTATCTTCTTGCCCTCTTCTCAGGCTTCACTCTTTATCGCCTTAACTCGGGAAAGCTCGACCTCAAGTTTTTCTTTTAAGAGTCGTGTAGCAACGATTTCTTTACAGACCGTTGTGACTCCTCTTGAGCTGTCATTTTCTCTTTTCTTTCCCTGTAGAGCTTCTCTACAAGCTCTTTGACTCGAAGGCTGCGTGCGTCCCTTTCCTTTTGAACTGAGTCTTTCTCTAAAGCCAAAGCACCACATCGTTGAACAGCCTCGTCGAGTTCTTTTTTATGAGTTGATTCTAGACGAGTAAGGCCTCAGCAATATCCTTGGCTCTCTGATGGGCGACCTCAAGCTCAAACTTATAAGTGGAAATTTCTTCGTCCTGACCTTTAATGATATCCTTGTCATGGATAGCCTCAAACTTAAGGCGATCGATTTCAAGTTGGCGCTCCATGGAAACTTCGAAAAGTTTTTCAGCTAGGTGAACGAACACGTCATGTTGAACATAGACGTCGTTCGTACAGGCAAGGGCGCTCTGCTTATCATGTCCAGGAATAGGATGAATAGCCGGGAGGAATTTTAGGCCCTCGAAGCAGATCTTCGAGAATTTATCTTTAAGCTCGGCCAGCCTCTCTAGCACTAACGGGTCCGTTGCAGGAGTGGGAGGAGACGGCTTTGAAAGTTCGCCCCTCCTGTAGGAATCTCGGGACTGACGAGTGGAAGAAGAATCAAAGTGTTGGTCTTGGGGAGCATCAGGTTATGACCTCTTATGGCCGCGCTTGTCTCTACTTTGCTCTGCGTGAGAAGATGTGTCCTGGTGGTATTTTGGCTGATAATAAGTTTTCCTCCGAGACGACGAGTCCCGGGAATGATAGTCTTTATCGCCTTCACCATCCCTATCTCGACGCCTTCCGGAACCCGAGTCCCATCCGGAATGATGAAGAACCAACGAATCGCGAAGGCGATCGAATCCATGTGAAAGCCCCATACCGCCTGTACAGAATTAAAATAACAGCGAATTAGCAAAGAGTAGCGTGACGACAAAAATCTAAGCGAAAATTGGAGTGCAAGTGTTCGTGTGTCCTAGTGTTTCCCCTCAACGGACCAGTCGCTTTGCTAATAGGAGTTTTCTCTCCCTAACTCTGGGTCGGAGCGCCCGCGTCGCCTTTGATGGGCGAATGAAGTTTGAATGCCTCCGGATCATCAAAGTCATAATTGAGCAGATCATCCGGAATATAGAGGTTCAATAAGCCTTTTAAAGAACTTCTACGTGCTGTAAAGAAGCCTCTTTCTCCATCGAGATAAGTGTAACCTTCGAAGTCCCGCCAACCTCCTTCTTTCTGATTTTGTACGTCAATCCCTTTTTCCTCTATGAAGGAGAAGATGACGTTTCGATATCGTGCACTTCAACTATAGGATCTTGGGCTGGACCCAAATTCTCACCTTGTGCTTCGGGTGTTTCACCCTCCTTGATTTCCCCCTCTTCTTATACCTTATGGGTGTGGCGTGCTGACGACTCTGCTAATTTTTTCCCTTTACCGGAGACCGGCCTGGGTACAGCAACGCCTTCGAGAAGACTTACACGACGACCTTCTGCTAACAACCCGAACCTCGATAGTGACTCATTTGAGACAAGAGTTTAGATGTCTCGTTCTTCGACGGGAAGAGCTCTAATAGCTTCAACGGCCTCAGAATACCTGCAGCCGACGGGACATATATTGATACCTGAGAAGATGAAACAAGAGTTAGAATAGGTATAGCTTCAGCCAAAACATGAGTATCGTTCCAAGAAGAAGACTTACTTCCTTCGACCCATCTCCTCGCGAAACCAGGAGGCAACGCACATAGAATCATTCCTGTTTGTATAGGGAAAACTTGCTCCACGCCTCGGTTAAAATTTGGCATTTGTGATGCGGTTCGAGGAACACAAAGGAGGGGCTATCTCTCCGCTTCTTGATCATATAAATATATCTGATGTCGCCAGGAGTGGGAGGCCTAGAGAAGACGGCCATGAAGAGTAGGTAAGTGCCATAGATGAAGGCGTGACCGTTTGGGTGAAACTGCAATGGGGCGATGTCGATGTATTGCAGCACATCCCGAAGAAACAAATTGAACGGTGGCACACTTCCAACCCAGCACATGAATTTATTGCACATTGTGTATCCAACTGGGGGCAGGTGTGGCCGGTCGTGCCCCAACGGAACCAGCACGTCGTCAAAAGGTATTCCATGAATGGAACATATTCGTCGGAGCGCAACTTCATTGATTTTTGAAGCCTGTGAATCGACAAGGTTGTCCAAGAAGATCGATGCCTGCAAGGCATCGGGGGTTAAGTTATGTGCAGGGGAGGTTGATGGATTTGAGGCGTCTGCGACTTCCTGTCGAGAGGATGGTCCTGGTCTGTCAAAAATCATGGCGGAGCTGGATTTTTTCGACATCTATAATAAATAGTGAATTTGGCTAAGCACCTGTATGAGCTATGCTTGAAAAATGTTCGACATTAGAATCAACAACACAAATATTTCCCCCCAAGTTGTGTGTGAACTAGTGCAATCAATCATGTGTAAGCATTAAAAAATTGAAAGTCACACAGTTACTGATATAAAACTAAGTTGCGAATCATCAACTTCGAAGACCGTCATCGCTGACCGTCTCCAAAAGCCTGTCTTACGGTGATCATGGTTTCGAATTCAGAAAACGTTAGAAGAAGTTATCCGGTTATATCGACTTGAGTTCAAGTTTATGTCTATTGAAACTAGGAAGTTATCAGTCCAGACCGGTTCGATATGCTAGTATGATGGAGTTCCTGTCCTTGTTATGTTACATGATTTGGCAAGGCAATTGTTTGTTCGGCCTTATATGGTTCGACATCTATGATTGTTCGGCCAAGCTGTTGTTCGGCCAAGCTCTCAGTCGGGCTAACCACCGTTCGAATTAGTTAGCGCTCGACAAAGTGTCGATCGGCCAAAATTCCATTCGGCCGAGACAATACTCAGCATCCTCCCCGCTAACTCGTGCTTCCACCCAAACCTTCCATCCCACCGTTCGGCATGTGGTGAGTCACACTGAACCAGAATTATGCCGAGCTCCAACGCTTGACACTCCACCCTTAATCCTTTCCTCTCTTCCACCATCCACATCGAACGACGATGGCCGATCGTTCGGCAAGTCATGCCAGGCCATGCCGTTCGGCATCCCAACTATCTCCCGCTCCTCCTCTAGTCTTTCTTCCTCCAATCTCGGTCGGCACGAGGGAACTATGCCAAACCAGCACACATCTCCCAACAGATTCCTACCAAGCTCGTCTCTACTCATTTCTCCTTACCTACCAACATTCAACCCTATAGATCAAAGTTTGGATCCATGAACCATTTCGACCACGACTCTAATTTCTGTTTAATCATGGAGAGGAAATAGATAGAAGAG
The DNA here is from genome assembly GCA_030765085.1 of Allium cepa. Lineage (NCBI taxonomy): Eukaryota > Viridiplantae > Streptophyta > Magnoliopsida > Asparagales > Amaryllidaceae > Allium > Allium cepa. The sequence continues at coordinate 956,223,901 of CM060943.1, forward strand.
ACAATACCTAATTAGTAGATCGAAGTTTGAAAGGGACTGATGAATCGTTGAAGGTTGTTGACTGGAATGGTCAGTGAGAACAAAGCGGCGGTTGTAAAAATGTGAAAAGAGAAGAAGGTGGGAGGTGTCGGTCTTTATAGGGAGGAAGAAGAAGTCGAAGAGGCTATGGCCGGTAGAACGGGTCAAAGCCGCAACGTTCGACTTCGGCACACAAAGCCGCTTGGCACACTAGGAGTGTTCAGCTTCGAATGCATCATTCGACATTTACACCACGTTCGGCATACACCTTCATCACTGATATTCTCAAGAAGGCACCTCCAAGAAGATTTAACCAAGGTTCGAAGCAGAGCATGGAGGATACGTAATTCAAAGCGTATCACGTTCGGTCACGTAATACACTTTGCGGGGCAACTGTTTCCTGGGGAATTGACCAGGCAACTTAGTACTCGGCCTCCCCATCGATCGGTTAAATTATCGTTTGGCATCACGTTACGATCGGCATCCAAGAAGCACTTGGCGTCTAAGCTCATTCGACGTCTATGGAACGTTCGGTATCAATGAACGTTCAGCATGTTAAGACCGTTCAGCATTGGATAGTGCTCCGTCATCAAGAAACGTTCGGCATCTGTCATCATGAAACGTTCAGCATCCGTCATCAAGAAACGTTCGGCATCCATGAACGTTCGGCCTACAAGTGACGTCCGGCATCGCTGGGCCTTCGGCATGGTAGGGCGTCTGACATTCCGTATCGTTCGGCATCCGCACCATGTTCGGCATTAGGACGTGTCCGACACTCAGAGCATTCGGCCTCATCTCGTTCGGCCTAACCATCATTCGGCCGAGTTACTGATTCGGCTTCTAGTATCGTTCGGGACAAGTGCTCCCTACGGCATTCAATGTGTTCGGCCTCATCTCGTTCGGCCAAAGGAGATTGTTCGGCATAAGGGGACTGTTCAGCATTCATAGTGTCCGGCCTCACTTCGTTCGGCAAAGAGGGGTACCTTCGGCATTGGGACGTTTGGCATTTGATTGTTCGGCCTCTCTGGTTCCCTGCACAGAAACCACTCCATTTGGGCCAGAATATTCAACTACCAGGCCCACCAGGGAAGTCCAACCCACCTTCGTCTATAAATAGAGAGGCAAGGGCACAGAATAAAGGGAGAGATTTTAGAGAACACTGGGGAGACTCTGCCATTTTCAAGACTCATTCCAGACTTAATTCTTTGTATCTTGCAACTGTATTCAAGTACATAGAAGCGGATTATATCTGTAATCAAGAATCAATGAAAAGAATAAAGATCAACTTCAAAGTGGACGTAGGCTACTATGCCGAACCACTATAAATTTGGTGTTCTTACTTTCTGCATTTAAATTTACATTATGTTCTCCGTTTTAATTTACTTTCTTAATTAATCTCTCTACACAATCTTTTTAAGGGTTTTAGTGAAAAATTTCAAAGTTTGGAAGGGATTGATGAATCGTTGAAGTTTGTTGACTAGAATGGTCAACAAGTACAAAGCGGCGTGGTAAAAATGTGAAAAGAGAAGAAGGTGGGAGGTGCCGGTCTTTATAGGGAGGAAGAAGAAGTCGAAGAGGCTATGGCCGGTGGAACCGGTCAAAACCGCAACGTTCGGCTTTGGCACACGAGGAGTGTTCGGCTTCGAACGCATCGTTCCGCATTTACACCACGTTCGGCACACACCTTCATCACTGATATTCTCAAGAAGGCACCTCCAAGAAGATTTAACCAAGGTTCAAAGCGGAGGATGGAGGATATGTAATTCAAAGCGTATCACGTTCGGTCACGTAATACACTTTGGGTGGCAATTGTTTCCTGGGGAATTGACCAGGAAACTTAGTACTCGGCCTCCCCATCGATCGGTTAAATTATCGTTCGGCATCACGTTACGACCGGCATCCAAGAAGCACTCGGCGTCCAAGCTCATTCGGCGTCTATGGAACGTTCGGCATCAATGAACGTCCGGCATGTTAAGACCGTTCGGCGTGGGACAGCGCTCGGCATCTGGGAGCATCCGGCATCAAGAAACATTCGGCATCCATGAACGTCCGGCCTACAAGTGACGTCCGGCATCGTTGGGATCGGCATGGTAGGGTCATCTGACATTCCGTAACGTTCGGCATCCGCACCATGTTCGGCATTAGGATGTGTCTGGCACTAAGAGCATTCGGCCTCATCTCGTTCAGCCTAACCATCGTTCGACCGAGTCACTGATTCGGCTTCTAGTATCATTCGGCACAAGTGCTCCCTACGGCATTCAATGTGTTCGGCCTCATCTCGTTCGGCCAAAGGAGATTGTTCAGCATAAGGGGACTGTTCAGCATTCATAGTCTTCGACCTCACTTCGTTCGGCAAAGAGGGGTGCGTTCGGCATTGGGACGTTCGGCATTTGATCGTTCGGCCTCTCTGGTTCGGTGCACAGAAACCACTCCATTTGTGCCAGGATATTCAGCTATCAGGCCCACCAGGGAAGTCCAACCCACCTTCATCTATAAATAGAGGGGCAGGTGCACAGAAAAAAAGGAGAGGTTTTAGAGAACACTGGGGAGACTCTGCCATTTTGAAGACTCATTCCAGACTTATTTCTTTGTATCTTGCAACTGTATTCAAGTACTTAGAAGCGGATTGTATCTGTAATCAAGTATCAATGAAAAGAATAAAGATCAACTTCAAAGTGGACGTAGGCTACTACGCAGAACCACTATTAATTTGGTGTTCTTACTTTCTACATTTAAATTTACATTCTGTTCTCTGTTTTAATTTACTTTCTTCATTAATCTCTCTACACATCTTTCTAAGGGTGTTAGTGACCAATTTTGGTGCTAACAATATAGTACATATTAAACTGTACAAGGTTTAAAAGCTATATAGAAATATATGTTTATACAGTTATAAGCTTTCATATATATTAATTGTTCCAGTGTATAAGTTGTATATAAATGTTTAAGTATGTATTGTAGTTACAGTGTGTATATGTATAAGTATGTCATGCTGTAAGTGGTTATATATATTTATTCCACTTCGAGTTGCATATATATTATGTTAATTTTAGAGTTTATGCATTCTATATTCTTCCTAGTTGCATAGGTATTAGGATATATAATCTACTCATATGTAGTCTGGGTATATTTTGTTTAATTTGTTCATCTATTTTGTTTGTTCCATTATTAGTCTGCATAGTATATTTGTTTATTAACTATTGGTTTTAAACTATTTACATATATGGTTATTTTTAACTTTGAAATGTATATAGACTTTAAACTATAATTTTGTATATATAAGTTATCTAAGTTGTTTATATCTTGGGTCATAATTAGTTTTAAATATAATAGGTTTGAATCATATAAATATTTATTATAATATTTGTTGCGTTGATTTTTAATAATGTAATAATAATAATATAATATACATTTCATTTCTCTTATATCAAAACTGATTCTGATTAGTTCTCATCGATTTCCATTTACCAGCCTTGTCCATCGTGCCTATTTTCTTCATCGAATCGTGTCCATCTAGCGTTACTTTGGAATTCGTAGCTCATTCCTTTGTCAAAATCAATCTAGCCTTGAAAGGTGAGAAATCACTTACGATTAACGTTTTTGTATTTATTAAATTTGATTTCAATTGAAATATGCTGCTGTTAGTTATTTACATTGTTATAGAATTTGCTATTACCTATATCTGTTCACCGGTGACATCTGAGACCATTATCTGTTATTTATATTGTTAATATATGCTTGTTATATTATTGTCATGTCTGTCATTCTGCAAGTTCCCTGTTAGTATAGAATTCCCTATGGGTTGAAATGATACATACCCGAACGATCTATAGAATAGGAGAAAATCATTATGGGTTGAAATGATAAATCCAAGCAATTTTCATTGAATCGAATTTGGGATTGCAGGTTGAAATGATATATACCGTATATATTTAAACTGTGGATTGAAATGATAAATATCCGTATCACTTGACCATAGGATAGAAAATTATATACAGGCACCGTTGGTCAATATATAAATATTTTGAAAATGATTTCTATGGTTTTGGAAAGAAATATATAGTTTTATATGAATATTGATTTTTGATATTATATAAATATTATTTTTTATATACTGAAATTCTTAATTTTAAGCTATGTATAAATTTGTTTAATACAAAATAACTTTAATAATAAAGTTTGATTTAATTAAAATATAAATGGTTAAGTATTTATTTAAATTTTATTTTAAAAATAGATTTTTATAATGATTTTATAAGTTAAGGTTGGGAAGATAAATTTGAAATTTTATTTAACTAAGAATTTTAATTAATTAAAATCAATTTGAAACTTATTGAATTGAGATTTGGAAATATGATTTTATAACTTGATTTGGTTTAAGGTGATGAAATGAATACTTCAAGGTCAAATAAATCGAAGGAAATATGAAGTTTATTGAAATTTGGGGTGTTATCTAAATGATATTGGATTTATTAAGTGAATATTTCAAAACTAAATATTAATAAGTTTAAATTATGATATATATATATATATATATATATGAAATTATCAAATTTAGTTTTAAAATGTTGAATATTAAAGCTTTGAAATATATTGAAATGGTTTATTTATGGTTCAAATCTGTATTTGAAATCGATATTATTTGAAATGGTTTATTTAGGAACTGAACTGAATTGAATTGAATTGTTGAACTGAGATTTGAATAAAATTTGAATTTTGGAATTCGAGTTGATTTGAATCGATTTGGGAAATTTAAGGTAATTATTTTATTATGTGAAGTATTTAATATATATATATATATAAGTAATTTACCTTTTGAATTATTTTGATATAAATCATTTTAATATAAACTATTTTATTATATACTATTTTAATATTTAAACCGATTTAGTGGGAAGTGTCATGATTTCCAAAGTGTTATGATTTTCTAAAGTGTTATAATTTCAAATGTTTTGGTTTTGAAGTGTTATAACTTTGAAAGTGTTATTGATTTTGAAATGGATAAATTTGAAGTGAAGAATGATATTGTTTTGATATGGTTTCAAAATGGATATGATATTTTTGTTTAAAGTATAAATTATTTAAAAATGACCACGGTGTTATAATGACGTTTAGTTGTTGATAGCGTATATTACTACAAAATAGATAGTTCCACAGATCCTTAGAGGATGGGTATCCCAAACATCCTTTAAGTTACTTGTATTTCAGTTGATATTTTACTTGAGTTGGATTTATTGATGTAAGAATGTTAATCGATGCTCGAGTGTTTTAGTTTTCCTTTACGCTCGGGTCAGACTAAGTGTCATAGCATTTGAGACTCACCTTTGGAGTTGGAGGTTCGTTTGGAGATCCATCTATCTATCCAGCTTTCGGTTATTCAGTTGACTCCACTGATATATTCAGATACTATATTGATTATTATATTCGAGACTTTTGTTGTATCTTGTTTAATTCTGTAATTCTGTTATATATATATATATATATATATATATATATAGTAGCTTCATTAACTACTATTCATTTGTTGCCACTACTTATTGATATATTACTATGTTTTCGTGATTTTGTGATTTATTTATTTGCTATATATGATGATTTTTACCAAATATAAATTAACAATACAGTATTTTGGGCAATTAAAATCCGGCATGTGTGGATTCGAATGGTTGAAAATATCAGGATGTTACAGTTGGTACCAGAGCTCCGGTTTTAGGCAAAACTTAGCATATAGAGTAAAATTAATTAAAGAATCACTTTCGTTCAAGCTTGAATTTATTTCTCTTTGACTCGGTTTCCTTTGAAGTTTGGAACGATCCCCTCGGTTCCAAAATCCATTCTTGTCTTCCTCTATTCGAGTTTTCTTGATTCTGGAGACTCCTATAACTCCACCGTATGATTTGTAAAGGGGTGAAACTCCTTTACAATGGGCATTGATCCAACGGAGATTTCTATATCTTTAGTTTAGATGCTGCTATCTTTTCCTATGCCCGAATTCTATCTCTTGCAATCGAATGCCGATTTGCCTCAGAATTCTGCATCGATCTTATTCTTGAAGTCATAGTTGACCCGGTTTAGGCACCTGCGATTAACATAAGGCTATCCATCTTCCTTTTTCATAATTTAATTATCATATCTTCCTACCGAGTTCGTTTTCGTGATTTGAGTTCTCTTCGATTAGGACTCCTCAAATTTTGAATCTCGTATGGCGTTTCATACAGTGAAATTGATTTTGGAAATTTTTTGATTCTTGTATAAGATGGAGTTTATATAAGTATAAGTGACTTTGAAACTGTTAATTTTGGAGGGTATTCGATCTGAAGAGATAAATCTTATATATAATGGAATTTATATAAGAATGATTTTATATATTTGAGACTATTGATTTTGGAAAGTACCTTTATCTAAAATGAAATCTTATATATAATGGAATTTATATAAGTGCGATATTTGAAGTTATGATTTTGAAATGATACTGTATATGGTATGTTATATTTTGAAGTAAGAGGTATGGGGAATGTAACGATCCCATTTTTAAGTCAAATTTAATTTGGTAATTAATATAATTTTTAGAATTAAATTGCGAATTAATTTGTAAAGCAATTGAAATATTTCTAAAATAAATGAGATATATGTTTGTTATGTATATATATAAATAGATTGTAAATAGAAATTTGATTTGGAATTCAAAAATAAATATCTTTAAAAATAAATTGGATTTAAAAATTCTATATTTTAAAACTAATAGAAATTTGTTTTCAAATTATAATATATATATATATGTATGTATGTATGTATATGTATTGTGATTTGGAAGTTATGTTTTGAATTCAATATAATAATTTTCAAAAGCTATTTAAAGTCAAATTCTATACTTTCAAACATTAAAGATAAATATTTATTTATTTAAAAGTATAATAGCTTTAGTTAAAATAAGATTTGATAAAAAGGTTTATATGCTTTTCTTTTAAAATTATACATGTACTAAATTTAGTTGTATATATATATATATATAAAACATATGTTAATATAAAAAAGAAATGTATTTATTAAAATTTGAAAATATAATATAAGCGTATATATATACATATATAAAATTAAATTGTAAATATAATATAAAATTATATAAAAATATTTATACATGCATTTAAAAAGTGTAAACAAGATAAAATACATTTAAACATTTGTAAGTTGATTATGCCATGGAATAACAAACGTAGGCTAAGGACAACATGTAATAACAAGTGTCATTAATTTTTTATTTTTAAAATTAATGAATAAAGAGAAAAACAAGTTATATATATATCACTATCTCCTTCTCTTCTCAATTCTCTTTCGTACATTTCAAAACTTAAAACCTGAAAATACAAAACTCGAAAAGAAATAAAACTAAAAACTAAAACCTGAAGCAATCCAAACCAGAGAAGATTAAATTTAAAAGCAAGATCCAGATTTTTATTCAACTAAGTTTCCAGTCCACCAAAAGTTCAAGCTTGCTGTTTTCAAGTTCAAGATCATTTCTAGCCTTCAAAGATCATCTCAGCTTTAAGCAAGCTAATTCAACTAAATCAAATAGTAAATAATATATCAAAGTTCAACATCAAAGCAACTTCCAGCTTTCTCAAAAGCCTGTTCTCTGTTCATCATCAACCGGGTGAGTAAACTAATATATAACTTGAATCTGTATCCTGATGTTTTGAAGCATGTATGGAAAATGTGTGTATGGATGTAAAAATATGTGTGTGCATGTGTGTAGGTAGATTGATGTATGCATGTCCGTGAACCAGGTATGCATGCTTCTGTTTTAAATTTCACAAGTTTTAAAAACTTCAAAATTAAATCTCTCTTCCCCTAGTCTCTTTTAGGTTAGAATCTCTAAATTAAAAATGTTTGTAGGAAGGTAAAATCATTTTTAAAAATGGTTTCAGATGGAAAATTTTGGTAAATACTTCGAAAAGGTGAAACTACAGTAAAATCTTTTTAAATTGAAATTTTCGATCGTCTTAATTTCAAATTTTAATTTTAGAAACAAATTCGTATTAGAAAATGATGATTTTAGATAATGATTTCATGATTTTTAAGATTGGAAATTTTGAGATTTCTCGAGTTGATTAGTTTTTGGTTTTGCATCGATTTTCGACGATTAGGAGGTGGAGAAGCGTCGTGGTCAGGGATGGAGGTAGCTCGGAGGTCAAGGGTTCGGGGAAAAATGGTGAGGGGAATTCCTAACCACCGTGGTGGCAAGACGGTGCCTTAGTAGGGTTTAAGCCCTGGTTATAGTCGATGCCGGAATTTGGGTTGCTGCAGCATCGTCGATGCATCGGTCTGGACCAGAGATAGGGGAATCAAAGCGTGGATCTTCTTTGAATCTTTGATCGGAGTAGCATGGGTTTAGATGGTATGAGGTGGTAGGTCGAGGAAATTATTGGATGATCAGTTCATTCTAGATGGTAGTCGTTATTGCTCGTTCTTGATTTCAGGTTTGTTTCAATGCTCCGGTGGTCATAATCAAGTAAGAAGGTAGAGGTTGACATGCCGGCGAGTGTGTCGATGGTCAGAGCCGTCGCGATCTCCCATACACATGCACGAGTGTCAGGTGTACATAGGGTTTGGGTTATTTGTGGAAGAAGAAGTCGACTCGGTTTTGATCTCGGGAAAGTAAGGTAGTGGCTCGAGTGGGTTATCGGGTAGCTCATGGGCGATTACAACAGTTTTAAGATTTAAACAAAATAAAGTTAAAAGAAAAGAAAAAAGGATGGCTTGGAGTTTTGCTCGGGGAAAACTTGCATTGCCTCGGGTGAGCACTCGAAGTGGTCTTGGGTCGGAGATCTGAAAGTAAATTAAACAAGTTTTAAAAGTTTAAACCAATCAAGTTTTAACAAATTTTCTTAAAACTAATTCATTTATATAATAAATGTTTATTTAAATATTTGGTTGATAAAAGTGGTATTATTTATTCTTAACTTAAAAATTAATTAACTTATTTCTTAGGTTTATTTTTAATAAAATTAAATAGCTTAATTAAGAAGTTAAATAAAAAGATAAAGATGTTTATAGTTGTTAATTAACTTAAAGGTCTAAGTTAATTTATGGGTTAATAACAAATTTATTTCAAAAGTTAAATTTTTTAAAAGTTAATTGTTTTTTAAGATTAGAATAATTTGGTTTTAAAATAATTATATTTAAATCCCTAAGTGTTTTTCAAAGAATTTAATGATGTTAATTAAGTGAGTGTTTAAGGTAAATGTTTTAATTCTTAATCTTAGTTAATTCATATGTTAATGACAATTAATTCCAAAGGTTTATTAATAAGGTTTAAATGATAATTAAATAAGCTAAATGGTTTATCTTAAGTTAATAGGGGTCTTAGTGAATTAAAGGATCATTATTGATTTATTAAGGATAATTACTCAATGTAATTAACTTAAGGATGATTAATTAATGTGATTAATTATGGGACAATTAATTAATTGAGGATGATTAATTTAAAGGATAATCACTTAATGTAATTAATTTTTGACTAATTATTGTAAGTAATTAAGGGATAATTAATTACTTAAAAGTTAATTAATTAGTGTAAGTAATTAGAGGTTAATTACTTAAAGGACAATTAATTACTTAAAGGATGATTAATTAATGTAAGTAATTAAAGGGTAATTACTTAATGAAATTAATTAAAGGATAATAAATTAATTAGTGTAATTAAAGGATCATTAATAAATGTAATTAAAGGATCATTAATTAATATGATTAAAGGATCATTAATTTAATGACTGAAGGTTAATTAATAATTAAAAGTTAATTAATTATTAATTAAAGGATAATTAATTAAGGGTTAATTATTTAATGTAATTAACTTAAGGTTAAATTATTTATGTGGTTAATTAAGGGATAATTAATTAATTAAGGATAACTAATTAAGATGGATAATTAAGGATGATTGATTAATTTCATTTATTAATTAAAAATAATAACAAATGATTTGTAATTAATTAATGTTAATTAAGCAGGATCATAAGTAATTAGTTTATTTGGTTTAAATTAAATTAATTATAAACTATGTGATTAATTAATCTTGCTTATGGATGTTTGGATTATATTGAACGCCTTGAATTATTTGATATCTTTGATACTGTGGTATGAATTGCTTTGAATTAGGCTGTGATAAATGTAAGTTATTTATCTGTGATGAATTTACATCTTTATCTATGAATGGAAGGTAAGCGTTATAAGATTATACCGCTTATTGATATTGATTGTGCTTGGATTATGATGGATTATGATGGTTGAGATATTTTATGGTTGTATGCAAAACCCCTACACAAAACACACAAAAATATGGATTTCATAGGAAATTGGTGAAACCATGGGTATTTTGAATTTAATATTATTTTATTCAAAATGGTTTTAAAAGTTCAATTTTGAATCCAAAATGGTTTGGAAGTGAAATTGGGTTAAATCTGAGGAACTTTTGAAAAGGAAGTTTTGAAATTAAAATTATTTTGAATATAATATGGCTTGTTAAAGTTTTGAAATTAAAATAATTTAATTTGAATTTGAATTCAAGATTTGAAGTTGAATTCTATATATGTGTGTGTGTGTATATATATATATGTTTATAATTTGAAATTTTGGAAACTATGGTTTAAAAAGGGTTATACAAGTTATATAATATATATGAATTTTAAACCATTTTTAAAGTATTTTAAATGAATTATTTTGGGAATTTTGAATTTAACTCAAATAGAACTTGCCATGTGTGCGGCAATTAACTGATTTTCTTATTTATACTTTAAAGGGCTATAACTTGAGCAAATTTAATTGGATTATTCCTGTAACGAAAAACCTTTGTTTTCAAATGATAATAACTTTCGTATAAAGAAAGAATTTCCAGTTTTTGTTGAAAGGATTTCGAGTTATGGGCAAATCAAATGGAAATAGTTTTGAAAGCTATGAATGAATCTTTGTTAAAGATTTGGTAAATCTTGTTTCAAATTGAAGTGGATCTTGAAGATGAATCTTTTGTTTAAAAGATTAAAAAAATGAAAATTTGTTTAAATCATTCAAAAGAAAAGGTTTTGGGAAATGAGTTGCGACTTAACTAAGATCTGAATGTATTCATACATTTTTAAAATTAGCGCTTATTATTCAGATTAGCCGGGGGAGGACATTAAGTCATAAACCCATTCAGAATAATGTACGATGAAATTGGATTGCATTTGAAGACGATGGTTGAAGAAAGGATATTTTCAAAAATGAAAGGATTACCTGTCGATTGTCTCTGCATTGAGTTTCTCCAATATAGAGATTACCCTATGTGATGGGGAGTCCGGACGTGATTAGGGGATATCCGGATTTGCAAGGACTTTTTCCTTAATTGGATGAAGTGCCTTCGGTTCCATTCAGACCCAGGATGGACTTGTATAGATGTATGTCTGACATTACACTTTGAGATATAAAGATGGTTTCTATCAAATACAATTCTGTTTGGTGGCGAAGAATATATTCTCTTAGCTTAACAAACATCTTTGAGACGTACGAGCTCAGAGGTTATGTAGTTTATATTTACTAGTGATATATTCCCAATTTGGTAATGTGGCAGGCTAAGTGCTGATCACTGGTTGATCGAAGCATGGCTTTTGTAAAAAGCGTAGCTTTGTGGGACGAGACTTCATCGAACCTCACACCCCGGAAATGGTCGAAATTGGAAAGGATGCAGCAAGGTTACGGGGGCCGTGCTCCTTAAGTTATGTGCATTTCCTTCTGGATAAAAAGTGGTATCATGGTATGGAGCCCAGATATTTTACTTATATGGTTGTTGGAATTTTTCGTTGAGGCCTCGATAAAGGTCGGTTATGACCGATGGATGACATACTCATGACGGTTAGTTACCGTGATGCCCCACCTCTATGATCACAATAACAAAGGTTATTATAAGGAATAACGTCTGCTATTGCGAAGAATAAGGCTTGTTAGAAGCGACCATTCGTAAGTTATGCCTTAGACGAATATTGATTACATCGATAGGAGTTATGTAAATTACTCCCAAAGATATATATTCATTCCAAATCTAAAACGAAACTACGGTGGCTTAAGAAAAATTCAGAACAACTCATAATAACAACAACACTGATAAGTATAATCACATCTGAATAGAAATATCAGATATATAGCGGAAGACAAGTCTGGAATACATGCTATAATAATCGATAGTTCACATGAACCAAATGTACATATACATATACATCATAAAGTAGAGTCCAATAACCAAAAGAACTCCTCGAAGTCTAGACAAAAGATGGTATGGAATCCCAAAAGTTGAAGCTACAACTGAATCAGAGTTAGCGATTATCCTGAAATAACTCGGTCTGACCCGAGTATTATTTAAAATAAAATAATAAACGGATCAGTCTAATTTAAACATCAGAAATAAATGTATGATAAACATCACTTAAGCAAATAATTATAATCTCAAATGAGATTATACAACATAAATGATCAACATTGTTCAAATAAAGAAATCTCAATTTAAACTCCATCAAAATCAATAATCTTAAATGAAACTGTTCAATATAAATAATCACCATAGTTTAAATGAAGAAATCTCAATTTAAACTCCATCAAAATCAGCTTTTAAATTCACAATTGAATTTAAAACAGCAATACGCAAATTTATAATCTCGGATGAGACTATACACGAAATTATAATCTTGGAAGAGACTATACACAAAATTATAATATCGGATAAGACTATACAACATAGTAATCAGCATAGTTTAAAGGAAGAAATCCCATTAAACATCATCAAAATCAACTTCCAAATTCACAATTGAATTCAAAACAGCAATATGCAGAATCTAGAAATCAAAATAAGATAACTAGAAAATCAACATAAAAGATGGATCGATCCCAGCAGATGGTGAATTTTAGCTACGCCGCACGTGCATCAACATATAGCCCAAGCCTACCAAGTACTGTCATCATAATTTTGGCGCCCAACAAATAACATGAAGGTCCAACATATGACCCGAAGGCCTACTTGTATTTGACCCGAAGGTCCAACATAGTGGCTCGAAAGCCAAATAAAATCATCAAAATCATCAAATAGCAAATATTTCAATTAACGAGTCCAGAATTAACCAAAATAGTAAAACTGGTGTTCCATACTCCGGAATTTTTCTAAATCGTTTAAATCACTTCATCGTTTCCTTGAAAGCACAAAATTGTGTATTTTATATAAATAACATTTTACGTTCTCAAGCGGACAAATCCGGAATTAAGCGAACCAGTAAAAGTGAGGGTTCATAGTCCTTAATTTTGCTGAAGCGTTTAAATCGCTTCCTCATTCTTTTGAAAGCGCAAATTATAAAAAATTTGAAAACAATTTTATTTTAAAACGATTTTTAAAACACATGATTAAAACAGCAACAACTATAGCAATTTCAACGACGAAATTGCGTTTCACAAAACACCGTAAAAACGGATATCAAATCAGTGTGACGAGATAGCTGCTCGAAAATTCACGTTAAAACTGATGGTTACTAAAGCCAAAATAACAGTAAATTTTTTCATCAAAAACCTCATCAAAGCAACACACTTCAAAGTTATAGCACCGGAGTAAAATCCTTTATAAAAATAACGGCAATAAAATTTCGTTTCAAAACGAACTCCGGTTCAAAGAAAATTTTACACTGGTATTTAAAATACTTTCGTGTGTTACAACTTGCATGCAATATGAAGTAAAAATAAACAAATTTTTAACTTGAACTAGACTTGATTTAGTGCTACACATTGCACGCAAGTAAGCAAGAAATAAAGTAAAAATAAAGTATAAACTAACCTGGGCAATATACTCCAACATGCCTGCACGCACACTTCAATATAAACAAAATATAATTTGAACTATTTACAAACATAGATTGAAACAAAATACACGTCTGTGCGTTTGTGTATTCTGTCACTTATTTTTAGTGCATAGACTAGCTAACCTGGCACCTTGTTTTATAAAATACAACGCATTATTTAAATTATTTCCATGCATAGGCAAAACAAAAGAAGGCCACTACAAAGCTACAGAACTTTTCAAACTTACAATAATAAACTACAAATAGGTGTTCATTTTTTCAAAACTGCTAAACCATATGGGCGAAATCACTTAATGCCTAGGCCTAGAGCTTGAATACGCATATGTTTAACCAGGTTCTAAACAGCATATGAATGCGCATAGGCAAGGCTACAAAGCAAATAAAGGACGAAAACAATTAATGCAATTGACGTGGGCATCATTTGTGAAATACACTTAAGTCTTCACTTTAATTTTATTTTTTGCTAAAGGAAATAATTAGCAAAGGCATTTGAGTTAGCACACGCATTCACAGTGAATAATATGAAAATAAAGTGGTGCATGCACTTTACTTTTTCACGCACGTTTATAGTGAATAATATGACCTGGACCATATTTTTGAAATACGTTAACGAAGTAAGTGAATAAAAGACCTGCTCACTTTTACATCACTAAACTTTAAGGCAACAGTATATTCTGCATGCAAATAATGAGTGTAACAAGGTGACCAGGGTGTTAAATAAGTACGCACTAACTACCGAGGTTTCAAAACATCTTCATGATTTATAACTTAGCACGTGAATGCAGTTGAGCCTGGGCACGCTTTTATTTTATTTTATTTTTCACGCATGCGCAAAAGCTTGTATGTCAATGAAGTTTGGGCTAGACACTCTTAATGTACATATACACACGAAACAAAGTTAGTTTCATACACTACATGCACGCGAGATGAAGTAGATGGAAATTGTACAATTTTAGAACATAATATCCTTGGACGCAAGACTTTGTAACACGTTTCCAGGGAGTAAACAATTTATACTCTTAGTATTCCAAGCATACATGCAAAAATGGGTATGCATGAAATCGTTGTCTGGGTAATATATGCTAGTGCACACACGCAAGAACAACAAACAAGTATAAACTGGCAACAAAATTTTACGCAGCATAAAATCAGGAATAAATTAGAAAAGTGAGTTTTGAACTCACCTTTAATTTGCTTCAAAACCAAAAGCAACTCAGACCAAAAGAGAGCAACAATTGAACCGCCCTTTAAACATTTACACAGCCATTGGAAGGTGAAACAAGAAAGATGAAGTCTACTTGACAAATGAATACGAAATGAAGGAGGCAGCCTGCTTTTCCCCTTTTCATTTTGCACAAGTCAAACAAAATGAGTGAGCTGGCTTGCATTGCACATATGCCTTAAATGTAGACGTGCAAAAAGTAAGAAAAGGACATCATAACAATGATGATGGCGTCAAACATTTATATTTTGCTTTTGAAACCTTGTGTGTGACAGCAAGTTTTCAATCCTCATTTTATAAAATATTGCTACAACATAGCAAAAGAAATGTTCCAACCTGTTTTACAGCAAGACAAAATGTGTTCTCATCTTTATTTTATACATATATGGTGACAACACGTTCTAATATTGTTTATAAATGGACCATTATGTCTTGTTATAAAATGGATCTATGCCCTTTTGCACGTGAAGGCAAAGCAAAGTTTCTAACTTGATTTAGCTATTTACAACTGACTTGTAAATGAATTTGCATCATTTTTTTTCAAATTTTAATTTAAAAAATTTCTATTTAAAATATTTGCTCCGACAGTAATTCAAAAATCACGCTCGTTACAGACTCCCCCTTATAAAAATTGCGTCCCCGCAATTTTCATACCAGCAGCAGTCAACACGCAATAATATATCACAATAAAGATTAAAATAGAAAAGATGAATAAGAATGCTCAATGAATTCTTTGGTTTCCCAAGTGCAATCTTTGGGGTTTGCGGACCATTGAATATTCACAAGCGGGATTTCATTGTTCCGAAGGCGTTTAACCTCCGAAGCTAGCATACGAATAGGAATTTGCACCATAGACAAGTTGAGTGAAATCTCAAGATCTTGCAGCATATGGGGATCAATAATAGAATCTGAATCTCGAAGGCATCGACGAAGTTGGGATACATGAAATATGTCATGAATTCCCAAAACTTGATAGGTAGCGATACACGATAAGAAACAGGGCCAATGCGTTTCGTAATAGGTAACGGTCCATTATAACGAGGTGCCAATTTCTCGGAGCTACTAAAACGCACCACTCCCTTCATCGAAGAAACACGAATGAATACGAGATCGCCAATAGAAAATTCCAAAGGCTTCCTACGATGATCGACATAAGATTTCTGCCTATTCTGAGCCTCTTTCGTTCTCTGTCTGATAATATCAATCTTCTCAGAAGACTCACAAATATAATCGGGGCTGAGAAATAACTTTCCCCCAATTCCAACCAACAAGATGGTGATCGACACGGTCTTCCATAAAGGGCTTCGAAAGGAACCATACCGATACCGGATTGAAAACTGTTGTTATAAGAGAACTCAACAAGAGATAAGCGGTCTTCTCAACTACCACCAAAGTCAAGAAGCAGTCCGATTGGACTTGATAGGAATAAAATGGGCTTATTTGGTCAATCGGTCAGCAATCACCCAAACACTAGTATGCCCCGACCTCTAACATGGTAGACCATCAATGAAGTCCAAAGAAATTTGATTCCATTTCCATAGTGAATCTCAAGAGGCTGCAAAAGACCACTAGGACGATGGTGTTCTGCTTTAATAAGTTGACAAGTCATGCAACTACTCACATAACTTGCAACATCACGCTTCATACCCTCCCAAAAGTATAAGCGTTGCATATCAGCATACATCATACTATTACCCGGATGGATAGTATACTTAGAATGATGACAATCCCCAAGAATGTCATTTCTAAGGTTTAGAAACACTACGCACGATCAACCTGCCCTTCTTCTGAATACAACCATGAACATCAATATCGAAATCCCTTAGATCATCACTTTGGGATTCCGATTTACAACTCTGAATAAGATATGCAATAAGTGGATCTTGTTTCTGGGCATCGGCAACACGATCCAACAAACTAGGAGGAGCATCCATGCTAAATAAAAGGACGAGAGAATCAGGAATTAAAGGACGGTCTCTAATATCATAAAGAGATAAAGCTTCCAAAATATTCTACTCTGCTAGCATCATGGAAACAACAACTTGCTGCTTGCGACTAAGCGCATCAGCAACTCGATTATCCTTACTAGGGGTATACTGAATATCGAAATCATATGAAGCTAGAAATTCGAGCCAATGCTGTAGTCTCAAATTAAGTTCTTTCTGAGCGAATAGATACTTCAGAGATTTGTGATCGGTGAAGAGAACAAAACGCTCGTCCAATAAATATAATGACGCCAAATCTTTAGAGAAAAGACTATAGCGGCTAACTCCAAATCATGGATAGCATAACGACTCTCGTTACGCTTTAATTGTCTAGAAGCATAGGCAACTACTAACTTTTCGCACGAGAACAGCACCGAAACCAATACGCTAGTATTGGTACAAATAATGAAGTCTTGGTTCCCTTTGGGAACCACAAGGATAAGAGTATTAGCAAAGAGTTCTTTCACATAATTTTCTTTCCTGAAAAGCTAAAACTTCCAAAATTACAATTATCTTTACGAAATCATTTTGTAGGGAAATTTTCTTTTTATAGAACAATTTATTGTGTCAAATTGTCTCATCAAAGCGTTTAGGAGATTCCTATCGATAACGTTGATTAAGCGCATCGACCAGAATTCTTAAAGCACTCAATGGGCAATACAATCACAAAACCATCTTCTATATGATAAACACAAATCCAATTATACTGGTAAATAAATCTTATGAAAAAGATTTGCAAAATTTTAAATTGCTGTTTTCATCCAAAATCAAAAAATATACAAATGGAGTTATCGAGATATTCGTAGAATACTCGATTCACAAAATGGATGAAATAAGCTAGGAAAACCGAATGACATAATAAGTCATTCATAAGAATTATAACGAGTGCGGAATGCGGTAAATGGAATTCTATCTTCCACAACTCGTAACTGATGAAAACCGGTAGCAAGATCGAGTTGGGAGAAGAACTTAGCGCCACTTAATTGGTCGAACATTTTGACGATCCTAGGTAATGGATACCTATTTTTGATAGTAAGCTCGTTAAGCTTGCGATAATAAATGCAAAGTCTAAGAGTACGATCTGGCATCTTAACAAAGACCATGGCGGCTCCCTAAGAAGATGAGCTAGAACGAATAAATTGCTTGGCTTCCAACTCAGATAGCTGGTGCTTGAGTTCCTCATTTTCCTTAACAGACATCCTCGTGGGAGGACGACTGACAGGATGAGCACCAGAGATAAAATCAATGCGGAACTCAATTGCCCTATTCGATGGCAAACTCAAAATAGGCTCGAAGACATCAGGAAAATCACAAACAACCGGAATATTAGCTAACACATCCTCCGATTCGAATGAAGAAATAAGGGCATTCATAGGATGGTCCATACTTTGAAATATAATAGATAACTGCTTGATAGCATCGGGATGCTTGAGATACAAAGTTCTTTCGGGACATAGGATTGAACTTCATAACGGACGAGCCAATCCATATCCAAAATCATATCAACATCAAGATGATCCATAACATGCACATCTGCACGAAAGGAAAAACCACAAAGAATAATCTCAGCATCAACACACAACAAACCAAGAGCAGCGGATCCACTAATAGGATTCAAAATCCTCAAAGGGTCGCAAAGAGTAATAACATCCAAAGGAATAACATCAACAAGCTCCTTCGATACGAACAAATGTGATGCACTCGTATCGAAAAGAACTCTTATAGAACGACCATGAAATAAAATAAAACCTTCCAAAATAGAAGGACTAATACCTTTGGGCTTAAAAGAATCATCAGAAGCTTAAGCAACATTAAGCTTCCTGGATTTGAAACCCTTAGGAGCAGTAGGACAATCAGAAACCCAATGTCCTACTTTCAAATCTAAGATTGAAGAGGAATTTAACAAATGGAATACTACAGAAATATTAGATATATTCCTAGACATATTCCAACTTGTTAGAAAGGATAAAAGTTTAAGAACAACGAAGGAATATATTAGAAAGGCACGAACAAAACTCTCGAATAGTTTTAACACATGTTCCATTCTGCTTCTGTTCTGTGTTTGTTATAATTTGTTCTGAATCTCAGTTCTGATACCAAGCCGTGACTCCCCACTATGCTTACAATAATAAAGGTTATTATAAGGAATAACGTCTACTTTTGCGAAGAATAAGGCTTGTTAGAAGCGACTATCCGTAAGTTATGCCTTAGACGAGTATTGATTACATCGATAGGAGTTATGTAAATTACTCCCAAAGATATATATTCATTCCAAATCTAAAACGAAACTACGGTGGCTTAAGAAAGTTCATAACAGCTCATAATAACAACAACACTGATAAGTGAAATCACATCCGAACAGAAATATCAGAAATATAGCGGAAGACAAGTCTGGAATATATGCTACAACAATCGATAGTTCACATGAACCAGATGCACATATACATATACATCATAACGTACATGAGATAAGAGTCCAATAACCAAAAGAACTCCGAATAACCAAAATTCAGAACAACTCATAATAACAACAACACTGATAAGTATAATCACATCCGAATAGAAATATCAGATATATAGCGGAAGACAAGTCTGGAATACATGTTATAATAATCGATAGTTCACATGAACCAAATGTACATATACATATACATCATAAAGTAGAGTCCAATAACCAAAAGAACTCCTCGAAGTCTAGACAAAAGATGGTGTGAAATCCCAAAAGCTGAAGCTACAACTGAATCAGAGATAGGGATTATCCTGAAATAACTCGGCCTGACCCGAGTATTATTTAAAAGAAAATAGTAAATGGATCAGTTCCAATTTAAACTTCAGAAATAAGTGTATGATAAACATCACTTAAGCAAATAATCATAATCTCGAATGAGATTATACAACATAAATGATCAACATAGTTCAAATAAAGAAATCTCAATTTAAACTCCATCAAAATCAATAATCTTGAATGAAACTATTCAATATAAATAATCACCATAGTTTAAATGAAGAAATCTCAATTTAAACTCCATCAAAATCAGCTTTTAAATTCACAATTGAATTCAAAACAGCAATACGCAAATTTATAATATCGGATGAGACTATACACAAAATTATAGTCCCGGAAGAGACTGTACACAAAATTATAATCTCGGGTGAGACTATACAACATAGTACTCAGCATAGTTTAAAGGAGGAAATCCCATTAAACATCATCAAAATCAACTTTAAAATTCACAATTGAATTCAAAACAGCAATATGCAGAATCTAGAAATCAAAATAAGATAACTAGAAAATCAACATAAAAGATGGATCGATCCCAGCAGATGGCGAGTTTTAGCTACGCCGCACGAGCATCAACATATGGCCGAAGCCTACCAAGTACTGTCATCATAATTTTGGCACCCAACAAATGACCCGAAGGTCCAACATATGACCCGAAGGTCTAGTACTGGTATATGACCCGAAGGTCCATCATATGACCCGAAGGTCTAGCATAGTGGCTCGAAAGCCAAATAAAATCATCAAAATCATCAAACAGCAAATATTTCAATTAACGAGTCCGGAATTAACCGAAATAGAAAAAGTGGGGTTCCATACTCCGCACTTTTGCTAAATCGTTTAAATCTCTTCATCGTTTCTTTGAAAGTGTGAAATTGCGTATTTTATATAAACAACATTTCACGTTCTCAAACGGACAAGTCCAGAATTAAGCGAACCAGTAAAAGTGAGGGTTCATAGTCCTCAATTTTGCTGAAGCATTCAAATCGCTTCCTCATTCTTTTGAAAGCGCAAATTGTAAAATTTTTGGAAATAATTTTATTTTAAAACGATTTTTAAAACGCGTGATTAAAACAGCAACAACTATAGCAATTTCAACGAGGAAACTACACTTCACAAAACACCGTAAAAACGGATATCAAATCAGTGTTACGGGATAACTACTTGAAAATTCACTTTAAAACTGACGGTCACTAAAGCCAAAACAACAGTAAAAATTTTCGTCAAAAACCTCATCAAAGCAACACACTTCAAAGTTATTGTAACGACCCTGGATTTGCCCCGGTTATTTTAATAAATGTTTAATCTACTTAGATATAAAATGTGAATTGATCATATTTAAATGAATACGATTTTGGAAATATTGCCATCTATTTATATAAACTGTATTTTAAAAAGGAGATTGATTTGGAAATTGAAATAAGTATTTCAATAATATGCCCAATAAAAATCTATCTTATATAATTACTTAAGATACTTTACATTGTTTATATTTAGTATAAAATAATATATATAGATAATAATGTTTGAAATTCTAAAATAAGTTTCTTAACAATATTATTGATAAATTTAACTCATATAATTAATTTAAAATGCTATATATTGTTAATATTGTTAAATGAATACATATGCTTGATAATGTTTAAGTTTAAAATCTAATCCTAGCAATATAAAATAATAAATGTAAAATGTAAACCAAACATATGAATGTAATTTAAAAATTGATAGTTAGAATATAAGATATAAATATAAGTAAGTAAACTTATGAAATATAATTTAAATGTTGAAGGCTAAAATACAAAATAAAAATAAAAATAATAGCCAAATGAATAAGTTTATAAATAAAATATGGAAGTAAGCAATGAAGTAAAAGAATAAAACACTTAGCAATGTAATATGAAATGAACAAAGTTATATATATATATATATATATATATATATATATATATATATAGTTGTACTCACAAAAAATCAAAGTCAGGCTGCACTAAAACAATAACTAAACTATATAAATATGAACAAGCTTCTATAATAAGACAAGCTTTGAATGGACATACTCACCAAACTAATCAGGGTGAAAATTTTAAGAGACAAAATATTATAAGTACAAATGTGATAATAAAACAAGACAAAATCAATTAAAGAAGCCACAAAAAAAATCTTTTCAGCCTACAATGTTTGCCAGCAAACATTACTAATGTGCTAGCAAAAATATATATAGAAAAAAAGAACATTTTTGTACAGACCAGAATCTGCAGGGTATCAAATATGGAAACATCTCTAAATCAAAGTACTGTGTAATTTCTGTGCAAGGCAAATTCTGACCTGCAAGTATATATTTTAGACAAACATATGTTCATAGAGTTCGAACTAAAGATAATAAGACAGATATTTATATTTATATATATATATATATAAACAAGCTTCATACACAAGCCATATGTTTACCTGCATATGTACATGATTGCAGGTAGTATCTTTACACAGCAACACAATTAATAATTGTGCAAACATATTATAAAACAAAGTATGTACTTAATATCAGCTCAAAATATTTTTTCTAGATTTGCTCATATCAAAACAAAAATGAGAAAAAGCCTAACTGGTTATTACCTACCTGCTTTCAGTCCTTTTCTTATTTATATATAGATATAACTGACCAAATTAGTTCGTTCAGTAAGAAAATAAATTAGCAAACCTGAAAATAAAAATAAAGGAATGGCAAGTTCAGATTTTTAATTCAAAAACAAAAAAAAGAAGCAGAGAGGATCTTAAGACAGTTCAAACTTCTATTTCAATCAACAAGGTTCTAACTCAATGTTTTCTGTTTACATTCAGGTGAGTAAACAAAAAGTTTAAAAGTTTTAAGTTTGATAGAATAACAGCTCAAAGGATTGTTTATGGTATGATTGTTTATGCTTTGGTTTTGAATATTGCTGGGTTGCTCTGTACTACTCTGGAAAAAAAATGATACAGGTTGAATATTGTTCAAACAAATCACATATGATTCACATTAAATCATTGCTAAGTTTTAATCTTTCAACCAAACATAATATTTAAACTTGTAATTAAGATTTTTAAATGCAAATTTAAACCCTGGTTTGTAAACATACACTGTAACTTTATTTTACAGGTAAGCAAGCATAAACTGGATAATTGGATTGATGTAAAGTATTAAATTTAGTTCATAGCTTGAATCTTTACCACAAAACATCATTTTTAAAACTAGAATGAAAATTTTTAACACGGTATTTCCAAGGCAGTTTGTATTCGAATAAAAATGGTATTTTTGCAAATTTCCTGTTCTTTAATCAATAATAAAGGTTGAAATTTGGGCTGAAGCAAGTATAAACGTATGTGATTACAAGAAAATTATCAGAAAATTTTTATGTTGTTTGAGATTAGAATACGAAATTAATTTAGGGCTCGAGTACCAGAATTTTTCCATGTCTGTAAAGGGTCGTGATCGCCTTCATCAAGCAATCGAGTGCCATTAGATCATGGTGGAGGGTTACTTGGTGAGATGACGTAGTGTGGCCAAGGTTCGAGCGCCTCCAGTGGCCGGTACGTCGAAGACGAGGTGATTTTGTCAGTAGTGTTATTTGCTGGTTTTCGTTCGATCTACTTTTTTTTTCTTTTCGATTGATTTGAGACAATCTGGACTTGAATTTCGAGTATGGAGGTGGATTCTGACATGCCGATTGTGTCGGAGTTCACCGGAGTTGGATCGTGGCGCCGTGCACGTGCACGGTGGCGTTGGAGGAGGACTGGGCTGTCAAAGAATGCCGCTTCGTGTCGCGCGCGTGAGGATGGCGCTAGTGCTTCGAGTTGTTCGCGTGCCTATATTTGGAACTGTTGTTTAAAATTATGTTTTAACTTTTAACTAACTTAATGTAAGAAAAAATTTTAAAGAGAAGAAGAAGAGATTCAAGGGGGGGAAAACTCGGGTTCGCGTTCGAGTAAAAGGACCTGATGCTAATTTAATTTACCTCAAACTAAAGCATATTACTGAAGGAATAAAATAAGAAAGAGGAAGAGTTGTTCAAGGGGGAGACTCGGGAAGTTTGCAGTAATTCTCGAGCAAAATGTAGATGGGGTCTCGGGTTTACCTGGGGGTTTGGGTAAAACTGCAGTTTTGTAGTGGGGTTGTTCTACAAATTTAATTAAAACAGTTTGAGCTTAGAGAATGTTTAAAGGATTAAGTTAAGATTTTTTCAAGTTTTAATTATTGTAGTCAAAACCTTAGCGACTTTGGTTAAACATTAATGCAAGTTTAATTATGAAATTACTGTTTTATAATGTTTCAACCTCTTAGCATCTATTTTATTAAGTAATTAAAAATTTGGAATAAGGTATCTAATAATTAAGTTTGGAGTAATATTATAATTGGTTTTCAAAAATTAGAGGAAGACTTTTGAATGTCTATTTAAGTTAAACATTTAATATAGATAAATTATTTTAAATTAGGAACAATTTCTCTTAAAATTGTAATTAGTCATAGATTATAAATAATTGATAAATTTGTAATTAACTACTTAAGTTAATTTATGAATGATTAATAGTTAACTAATCGAGTAATTTAATTAAGAATAAATAAAGGGTTAGGAAAATAATTAGCAGTTAATAAATGGGTAATTAAGTTGATTAATAATTAAGATTATTAATTAAATGGTTAATTAAAGGAAATAACTGAGTTAAGAAATAATTAGGTAATTGATAGTTTGAAATAAAATAAGTATGTAATTAAGACTAAATGATTTATTAAGAAATCATTAATTAAACAATTTGAAATGAAACAGGAAATTAATTGTTAATTAATGATTAATTAAATAGAGTTAAGTGATTAACTCTCAAGTAATTAATTATAAATTGAATTAATTACGAATAAGATTTAAAAGTGACTGCTTATGGACTGTTGTGATTGAATATCTGATTGTGATATTTATGTGTTGATATTCTATGCTACTCTGTGATATGCTGTGTTATACCTATGATGCTTGTATATGTTTATCTGTGATAGATGCTGTTAATTCAATTGTTAAATTTAAAATTATTTAAACTGTTAAGTTAATTAGACAACTTGGCCCTTAAAATGGCATTTGGATTCGATGAGACCGGGATCAGAAGAATCAAATTTTGATTCTCCGAAAACCACATCGATCCAATTTAAACGTTAGGTCGTGAATTCTGAAATGAAGATCGAGATGGAGTTTTCAGAATGCAAGGGTTATCGTCGTTAACTCTGAGGGAGATTCCAAAATGAGTGTGACGAGATAATGCCTTCGGTTTCGTTCGAACCCGGAACGAATTTGTATGGATTGAATGCTTTCAGCACATCGTCAGGCGGACGATGAGCATTCTAAGTGATATGTTCTTTAAAGGTAATCGTAGCCTCAAGCCTCATCAACCGGGAATGGCTAAAATAGGGGAGATGCAGCAAGGTTAGGTGGGTCATGCCCAAGCAGGACAAGATATTTCCCCTGTCTAGATGTCCCTTTTTATTTCGGCTTAGTGGGTGGTTGGTCGCGCCAACCACCCACTTTATCTTGTTCGGGACTGTTCGGTAAGGAATGGTTCCGGCCTTGTGTAGCAGGGGGTCGGGAGTGATCCTCGGTACGGTAATCTAGGCCCCGTACTGTGACGGGCGGTACCCCAGTAGCCCTGCCATTGTTGGAAATCCATTTTCCCTACGAGACCCTACAGTTTTGATTTGTATTACCCACTTTGGTGGCTAGTAGCTGGAATTTAATCATGTAACAATTTCGGCTATTTTCTATTTACTTGAAAACCCTAGACACTATTATAATATCACTGGATTTCCTATGAAATGTTTTGGTTAGCGTAAGGTAAAAACTTACCCGTATTTATTTATGGGGAGTCTTACGTGATACCTTTATTTTCAAATGTTTTCAAGTTAAACAACTTTAAACCGTTTACTCATACCAGACCCATGTCTGACCCGGAGTTTATATTTTGTGTTTTCATAAACTCTTGGGTACTCAAATTTTTATGAGTAGCCAAGTGATAGGTTTTGGACCTTGATTTCTGGAGGAGCTTGGAGCAGGAGTTTCCAGACGTATGTAGCTATCTATCTAGTGTCGCTGTGTTAGTTGATATGTATTGTGTCTCTGATGTATGTAGTGATAGGTGTATGTATATGACAGTCATATGTATTGATATTGTATAACTCTAATATATGTAAAAACTATGAAATATTTATGTGATATATTATATTTTGTTCCGTTCCGCTGTGAGATTCTGATGTTGTTGTTCCTTTCTTTTCTTTCTTTTCTATTTCTATCCCTTTCTTTCTTAATGATGATATGTCTTTCTGGTAGTAGAAGGACGGGTCGTCACAGTTATAGCACCGGAGTAAAATCCGTTATAAAAATAACGGCAATAAAATTCGTTTCAAAACGAACTCCGGTTCAAAGCAAATTTTACACTGGTATTTAAAACACTTTCATGTGCTACAACTTGCATGCAATATGAAGTAAAAATAAATAAATTTTTAACTTGAACTAGACTTGATTTAGTGCTACACATTGCATGCAAGTAAGCACGAAATGAAGTAAAAATAAAGTATAAACTAACCTAGGCAATATACTCCAATATGCATGCACACACACTTCAATATAAACAAAATATAATTTGAACTATTTACAAACATAGATTGAAACAAAATACACGTCTATGCGTTTGTGTATTCTGTCATTTATTTTTAGTGCATAGACTAGCTAACCTGGCACCTTGTTTTATAAAATACAACCCATTATTTAAATTATTTCCATGCATAGGCAAAACAAAAGAAGGCGACTACAAAGCTACAGAACTTTTCAAACTTACAATAATAAACTATAAATAGGTGTTCATTTTTTCAAAACTGCTAAACCATATGGGCGAAATCACTTAATGCCTAGGCCTGGAGCTTGAATACGCATATGTTTAACCAGGTTCTAAACTGCATATGAATGTGTATAGGCAAGGCTATAAAGCCAATAAAGGACAAAAACAATTAATGCAATTGACGTGGGCATCATTCGTGAAATACACTTAAGTATTCACTTTAATTATTTTTTTGGCTGAAGGAAATAATCAGCAAAGGCATTTGAGTTAGCACATGCATTCACAGTGAATAATATGAAAATGAAGTGGTGCATGCACTTTACTGTATCACGCACGTTTATAGTGAATAATATGACCTGGACCATATTTTTGAAATACGTTAACGAAGTAAGTGAATAAAAGACCTGCTCACTTTTACATCACTAAACTTTAAGGCAACAGTATACTCTGCATGCAAATAATGAATGTAATAAGGTGACCAGGGTAAGGTTAAATAAGTACGCACTAACTAACTACTAAAGTTCCAAACATCTTCATGATTTGTAACTTAGCATGTGAATGCAGTTGAGCCTGGACACACTTTTTTTTTCACGCGTGCGCAAAAGCTTGTATGTCAATGAAGTTTGGGCTAGACACTCTAAATGTACATATACACACGAAACAAAGTTAGTTTCATACACTGCATGCACGCAAGATGAAGTAGATGGAAACTATACAATTTTAGAACATAATATCCCTGGACGCAAGACTTTGTAACACGTTTTCAGGGAGTAAACAATTTATACTCTTAGTATTCCAAGCAAACATGCAAAAATGGGTATGCGTGAAATCGTTGTCTGGGTAATATATGCCAGTGCACACATGCAAGAACAACAAACAAGTATAAGCTGGCAACAAAATTTTTACGCAACATAAAGTCAGGAATAAATCAGTAAAGTGAGTTTTGAACTCACTTTTAATTTGCTTCAAAACCAAAAACAACTCAGACCAAAAGAAAGCAGCCATTGAACCGCCTTTAAACATTTACACAGCCATTGGAAGGTGAAACAAGAAAAGATGAAGTCTACTTGACAAATGAATACGAAATGAAGGAGGCAGCCTACTTTTCTCCTTTTCATTTTGCACAAGTCAAAGAAAATGAGTGTACTGGCTTGCATTGCACATATGCCTTAAATGTAGACGTGCAAAAAGTAAGGAAATGACAGCATAACAATGATGATGGCGTCAAACATTTATATTTTGCTTTTGCAAACCTTGTGTGTGACAACAAGTTTTCAATCCTCATTTTATAAAATATTGCTACAGCATAACAAAAGAAATGTTCAAACCTGTTTACAGCAAGACAAAATGTGTTCTAATCTTTATTTTATACATATGTGGTGACAGCACGTTCTAATATTGTTTATAAATGGACCATTATGTTTTGTTATAAAATGGATCTATGCCCTTTTTCACGTGAAGGCAAAGCATAGTTTCTAATTTGAGTTAGCTATTTACAACTGAGCTGTAAATGAATTTGCATTATTTTTTTCAAATTTTAATTTAAAAAGTTTCTATTTAAAATATTTACTGCGACAGTAATTCAAAAATCACGGTCGTTACAGTTACCCAGTTACAGAGGTAATCTAGCCTTGTGTTGGCAGAGATCCGGTTAGGTTCTCGGGGCGTCCCTCCATAGGCGTACCTATTCGAAAAGGAAGTTCCTTAGCCTAGGCATTTGTTGGAAATCCAATCACTCAATATGAGCCCTGCACAGTTTTAGTTGTAGAACCTGCCATCTAACATGGTAGCTATAGTAGGCATACTATAATGGTACGTATGCTGGCTAAGATTAATATTATACTTTCGAAATGTTTTCTACACTATGCACTAATAATAATATCAAATGGATTTTCGCGTACCTAGAATGTTTGACTGCTATAAGGAGAAACCTCCCCCAAGTGTGCGATTGCATTGTGTGTGTGCCGGGAGACCTTATGGTAGTTTCATTTTCTAAAAAGCATAGTGGATTTCTTTTTATTTCTTATTGTTCAAATAACTATTTTTGTTTGCTCACACCAGTCTCATGACTGACCTGGAGTTTATTGTTCCCTTTCTAAACTCTGGGTGCCCATAATTTTCCACACGGGAAGCCTAGAGTCAGATTATTAGTAGGTTCAGAAGCCGAGTTCGGATAGTAGATGTGGATCTAGAAGTCTTTGGTTTGGGATCGCATTTGCTTCACTACAGCATGATGGTGATTCAAGCTTTCTGTTTTGAGCTTTTTTGTTTGGCAGTCCTTGGAGCTTTGGCAATGAAGATGTTGGATTCTTTCTCTCTCTCTTGAAGACCCTATTGATGTTGTCATCCGTTGTTGTGTTGTATTTGGCTCTGATGTTGGTGATAAGCAATTGTTGTAGAATGTTGCATCCATGTGGTGTATCAATAAAAGTTATTTTGTTTCTACTGTGTTGTTATCACCTAATGTGTTATAAGCTCCGGTGAAATGGACTCCAACGTTTGAATCTTCGGCATTTGAATACGGGTGATGTATTAGATGCCGATTTTCGAACGCCGAGCCCGTGTCATTACAGGGAAGTACCCTCTGCGAAGAAGTATAGTATGATATGCTTTGACCCAAATGGAGTTGGGGAATCCAGGAATGGATTCGATCGATAAACCGTAATGGACTTGGATGAATTCAGAAATTGATTCGAACTGATATGGCTGTCTGGACTTAAACTCATGAGTTCCTTGATTTTTTTTAGGGTGGATGGTTCTTTTGTTTACCCAATGGAGGCGTTTCGATCCTGGGATCTGTTGTTTATGGATCTTCCGGGAAGGAAGTGCACCCATTGCGTAAATCATTGAATCAGTAGCGTACCACTACGGCAGGAGTCGATGGTCCCTTGTTTACGAACTGGCTAAGATATTTTTCTATAATCCGAAAGGTGGAAGGATCTTCTGGAAAGTTTTGTGTCCATTACGTAAATACTGGATCAGCAGCGGGCCAATGCTATCGTATTATCATCATTTGACATTGGATTTTGGGCGGTACTTCTCATACCTAATTTTAAGTATTTTTCACTGGATTTTAAAACAGGTCTACTAAGTTCTTGGAGATTTCTAGCCTTACACCTTATTAACGTACGACTAGAGTCTGCAAGAACGAGGATAAACCTGTTAAGACATCGAGTTATAAAAGTAGTTTGATAAATTATTATATAAAGAATATTTTGATCATTTTTTTCTAAAATAATTTAAAATGTTCAAAATATTGTTTATTTATATACTACATGGTTTAATAGTAAATTATTAGTGTCATAAATATTTTAGAAGTTATTAAGTAAATAAAACATATTTAAAGTAAATGATTATTGATTTGTTAAAAATATTTGAAAAGTATCATGAGATAAAATCAATAAATTTATGAATTATGGATTAGTGTTTTCAATAACTTCTTTGAAAATATAACTAATGATGTAAATAATTGTTTTCAAATAGTTTACATATATTTATAAAGGTGTTACTTAAAAAATTTAAATGGCATTTATAAATGAAGCAAGAAATTTTATAAATGAGTGTAACGACCCGCCTTTCATTCCACAAAAAGACGCTTTTTTAAGAAGAAGAAAGGGATACAAAAGAGAAAAGATAGAAAAGAAAAAAAGAAACAACATCAGAATCTCACAGCGGAATGAATAAATTATATTATATCACATCAGATATTACATAGTATTATACACATCAGTGTTATACAGCTTATACAACACAAACTAGACAGTTATAAACAACTGTCCAGTTATTACAACTCAAGTACATCATAGAAATACAGATACAACACTAGCGCAGAGAAACCATTATATATCTACACGCTGAAACCACCTGCTCCGTTTCTCCTCCAGAACTCGTCAAAGCTGACCTGAATCCCTTGGCTACTCGTAAAAATTTGAGTACCCAAGAGTTTAAATAAACAGAAAATAAACTTCGGGTCAAACATGGGTCTGGGTCTTGTGTGAGTAAACGGGTTAAAGATGCTTAACTTTTAAAAACCTTTGGAAACAAAAGGTATCTTGTAGACTTCCCACACATAAACATGGGTAAGTTTTTACCTTACGCTAACCAAAACATTTGATAGGAAATCCAGTTATATAATAATAGGGTCAAGGATTTTTAAGTAAAATACAGAAATAGCTGGAATGCTTACATCTCACGTTCCAACATAGTTGGGCACAATCAAAACGTACGACACTTATTAGAGATTGGATTCCATACAATGGTAGGACTACTGGGGTACCGTCCGTAATAGTATGTGGCCTAGATCACCGTACCGAGGATTACTCTCAATCCCCTGCAACACAAGGTCGGAACCATCCCTTACTGGATAGTCACGAACAAGACGACCCCGCAGATGGCCGTCGCCAACTGCTCACTAAGTCGAATAAAAGGAACCTCCAGACAGGGTAAATCTCGTCCTACTTGGGTGCTACCTACTTAGCTTTGCTGCACCTCCCCTGTTTTAGCCATTCCCGGTTGATGAGGCTTGAGGCTACGATTACCTTTATAGAACACATCTATCTTAGAATGCTCACCGTCCACCTGACGATGTTCTGAAAGCATTCAATCCATACAAGTTCGTTCCGGGTTCGAACGAAACCGAAGGCACTATCCTGCTACACTCATTTTGTAATCACCCTCAGAGTTAACGATAATAGCCCTTGCACTCTGAATCTTCATCTCAATTTGAAAGCACCATCTCCGTTAACTCGTTTTGGAATCACCCTCGAAGTTAACGACCATAGCCTTTCCTCTGAATCTTCACTTGATCTTCACTTGAGATTTCACGACCTAACGTTTAATTTGGATCGATGTGGTTTTCGAAATTTCAAATTTGAAAATCCGATCCCGGTTGCACCGAAACCAAAACGCCATCTTAATGTCCAAATGGTTTAAGTTTGAACAATTTAACTCAGTTTAAAACATTAAATTCACACAGCACCATTCACAGATAAATATCACACATTTATCACAGCTATAATCAATATCGCATCATAGCACATCACAGATTATTCAAACTATAAGCATCATTCAATTCAGACATTCTATCCAAACAATTATCCACAAACAGGAACCATTAATTCAAATTATAATTAATTTAATCAACTTAAATTAAATTAATTACTTGAGAATTAATTACATAATCCTGCTTAAATCAATTATTAATTAATTAAAACCATTTAATTAATTAATCACTATTTTAATCACCTTATAAGCCAATTAATTAATCTTTAATTAAAGATTAATTATCCTTTAATTAATCATCCTTGATTAATTATTCCCTAATTACATTAAGTAATTAGCCTTTATATTAATTACACAAATTAATTATTCTTTAATCATTTATATTAATTAACTTTTAATTACTCTTGTTAATTAATTAACTATAATTAATTACATTAACCCTTAATTAATTATACTATAATCACTTCATTGATTAATTATCTTTTAATTAATCACATTCATAAATCAAATAACCCTTTTTATTATTTTCATTAAGTACGTTAATTAATGATCCTCTAATTACTTTCATTAATTAATTATTCCTTAAATTATATTTAATAATTAATTTTAACTTAATTATATTCATTAATCAACCCTGATTAATCACATTAGTAACTAACTATCCTTAATTACTTACAATAATTAAATCAACTCCTTGATTAATTACATTAATCAATCCTTTAATTACACTGATTAATTAACACTTAATTACTTCCACTATGTAATTATTCTTTATTTACTTTCCATCAAGTCATTTACTTTAATTAATTACATTCAGTAATTATCCATTAATTACTTCACTAAGTAATTATACTTTATTACTTACATTAAGTAATTATACTTACCCATCATCAAGTAATTCTCTTTAATTAATTAAACTTAATTAGTTAACTAAAATTAACCACATTAACTTAATTAATTACACTAAATAATTAATTACTTTAATTACTTCATTAAGTAACTACCCTTAGTAATCCTCTTACGTTAAGTAATTAACCTCTTGATTACTTATTACTTAATTATTTCTTAATTAATTAACCTTGATTAACCAATCCTCAATTAAATAATCAACCACACTTAATTACACAAATTAATTTATCTTAATTTAATTACCTAAATTGAGCTCTTAATTAATTTGGTAATTACTTTAATTACTATTGTAATAAAAAATTGTTTAAATTAAGATAAAACATTTACTATATTACTCTTACCGAGCTTTTAAATTAAATTAAATCTAAAAGCTTGAATTTGATTTATTAAAATTCACCATCCTTTGATTATCAAAGTTAAATACTTTTTACTTAATCCCATTGCAATTTCAATAATTATATTTGATTTGAAAACATTTATGGACAAATTATAAAATTTTGTTTAATATAATATTTATATAAATCAAAACTATTTAAAACAAATTTTAAAACTTTAAAACCCATACTTCAAATTTTTGAATTTATTTAGAACATTAGTTTTCTAAAACTTAACATTATTTACATTTTAAAATTGGTTAAAGCTTTGTTTAAATTTTACTTTTCTTTCAAAATTTGAAATTTCATTTTAGTTTTAAATTTAGACAGGTTTAAAAACTGGGAACAAAACGTTCTGAGCAAAACAACAAATTTCCTGAGATAATTGTAACGACCCAGAATTTTTAGTAATTAAAATTTGAATATTTAATTAATTTTAGATATTAATAAGTGAATTTATAAGTCAAATAAATTTTATTTTGAATAATTGGATTTAATTGGATAATTAAATCGATAATTTAATATGTTAAATTATGGAAATAATTGAAAATTGGGTTAAATATGATTGAAAATGATTTGTAAAATTTTATTTTATCATGTTGGAGTTAGAATGATATTTTAGAACTTTTAAAATCGAATTAAAAGTTAATTTGTGAAAATTGAATATTTTAATATTTAATCGACTAGTGAAAATAGTCAATTTTTGAACAGTCTCAGAATTGAACGAAACTAGTTCCATTGGATCCGTAATAGTTAGTTATTATCGGATTTCAATTTTCGTAGCAATCGAAGTTATCGTTTGATCGTGGCAGCTCGAAACGCATCGATATTGTTTTAATTTTAATTTGGCGAGTTAAAATAGCCATTTTTCAAAAAGTCTCGGATTTCGACGAAACCAGTTTCATCGGATCCGTAATGTGATATTACTGTATGGTTTCAAATTTCGTGTCAATCGGATTTACCGTTTGTCCGGTACAAATTAAAACGCCTAGAAAATCGTTTAAATCGGTTTAATTTAAATTGAACGTTTATTGCCATAACTCGCACATATGACCGAATTAGATTCCGAAACCTGTTCCATTGTGTCCGAAACGCGGGGTAAACCCTAGGAACGTCAGTTTCGACGCGTAAATCGGAGTTCGGAATTTCCGGGATGAATAGTGTCGTTCGAAATTCTATAAATAGACACCAACGCCCTTCATAAATTTAAAAAAAAAAAAATATATCAAAACCCTAAACCTAGCCGCCACTTCTTTAACCAAAGGCCAGAAATTTCTCTCATTTCTTCCTCGATTTCTCCCAATCTACAAACAATTAGAAGAAGTGATCAACTACAAACACGTAGAGCTCGACGAGAGCTTTCGATCTATACGGTGATGATGGGGTTTGGCGTCACGTGGAGGTGGGGAGATGGCTGCGTGCATGGCCGTTCACTTGCATGCGCGCGTATCAGGGGATGGCCGAGCTTGCTATGGTGGTGGGCGAAGGTAGAGGGGGTTTGGAGCTTCGTGTTGCAAGTTACTGATCGAATTTTCATCGAGTATTGGTGGTGCAATAATTAACCCTAAAATCAATAATGGGTTCGGCTATGAACTGTAACCGTGCGCGTGAAGAAGAGAAGGAGGGCACGGTCTTGATGAAAGGAGATGGATCTAAGGGTTGAGATGAGTTGTGGTTTAAAATATTATAAAAAGTTGTAAATTTTTATAGTTAAAATCGTGTGTAACTTCATAAATTCATAACTTTTTCATACGAGGTCGAAAACGCGCGAAACCAGTTGCGTTGGAATCGTATGGACGAGCACTACGCGATGGGATTGGATTGGAGTCGTTTGGAGTTAGTGAGAATTTTGGGTAAAATTAAACGTCCGTTTAATTTTATTCGAAATAAATCGCTAAAACGAAATTGGAATCAAGGTGAGAACTTCTCACTCAATCGAATCAGTTTCGATTTTATTTTAAATAGTTAGATTTAAAATACTTGAATGCATGTTTGAATGATGATTGTTATCTATTGATTGTTAAAATAGACATTATGCGCCGTTAGTAAGCGGATGTTATTTATTAAAAACATATACCGCGAATATTTCATAAACAGTGAAATTGGTATTATATATAATAGCAATATATATATATTGGCATATGTATATATTGAAGTTATTGATTTCCCGCATTTTTTTAGCGGATGAGACCCTATTGCGCCGTTAGTAAGCGGATAATATTTTAAATCCCATATACCGCGATAATTTCGTACTGGAGCGAAATTGGTATTGTGCTAATGTTTGTGGATGCAGGAAAACAGGTTGGAGGGATCCGACTGGATTCCTCAACAGAATTTATTTGATTTCAGATATTTTGATATTTGATTGATTATCATATCGATATATGATATCGTTGTTGTCGTGATTGGCTATTTGGTATGTAGCATCATTGGACCAAACTTTGGAATTTTAAAATGATTTTAAAGTGATTTTTTGAAAATATACTATATGTTTGGAATTGATTCGTTTTAAATAAATAAACGTTATAATTTTTAAAGTTATAAAAATTATGATTTTTGAGAAAAATAGTTAAAAGTTGATTTTTGAAAATATGGGGTTAATGTTTTTATAAAATAATTAAATTGGATTTCTGAATTTATTGTAAAAGGTTTAAATATAGGATTTATAAAATTTGATTATTTTATAAATCAAAATGATGAAGTATTTAAAGAAGTTTAAAGACGTTTTAAAAGAATAATATAAATTGATTTATTTAAGAGATTTATAAATGGATATTTATAAATTGAAATATTGAAATTATAAAACAAGTTTTTATAAGTGTTTGAATGAAGTGAAAATGGATTTCATAAGTGAATGGAATTTATAAAATTATAAATGGTGAAGTTATAAATGAAATTTATAAATAGTAAGATTTATAAATTTTGTGAAGTTATTTGAAGAATAGATTTGGTTAAATAAATGAATCTTATAAGTTATAAGATTTATGATTTGGAAAGTCTTTAAAAGAACGATTTTGTAAAATAATCGTTTTATAAGCATTTAACTTATAATATGAACTTTTAGTTTATAATTGAGTTATAAACTGGAATAGGTTAATAAAGGAATTTATAAAAGGAATTGATATAAAGTAAATAGAAATAGAATTTATAAACGTTGTTTTATAAATTCGCAAACGACTTATTTTGATAAGTAAATTGTTATAACTTGTTTATGGAGTTATATTCACGTTCTAGACAGTGAATAATCCTCTGAAATGAAATGAATAGAAATGATGAAGTTAGTTAACGTAGTATATTCACGTTTTTGATATTGAATAATATGTTAAAGAAAATGTTTAGGATGTGATATTTTAAATTGAATTAAAACGATCTAACGATGTTTTAAAAAGGTGTTAAGATTCGAAACCATAGATTTCAACATTTATTGTTGAAATAGACGTTTTCGAGAAATAAAAGGAAATGGTGGACTATAACACTGTTGTTATAGTAAATGATTTCCGAAAGGAAATGTTTTGTATAGTATTGGGATTTATATATCTATTTTAATTTCAAATCCCTATACTAGTGATTTTGGGTTGTCGTAACGATGTTTTACGCAACATTCGTTTTTGGCCCAAATAAATATGTTTAAGAGAACGATTTCCTTAAAGAATGAAATATATACTTAATTTCGATTGAAGTATATTGAATATTTTCCAAGTGTTGAAAATAAATAGATTTGTGAATTACTTATTTAATAAGTATGGAACTGTTTTCCGATATAAAGGGAATATTTTGAGAATTTATCTTTTTGAAGATAAATTGAAATCGTATATGCATGGATATTTTGGAATATAAATTCACTAAGGAATTTATAAAGGAAAGGGGAATTTGTCTAAAAATAAATATTGATTTATTTTTGAAGTATTGAAATTATATATCTTGTAAAGATATTTTGGAAAATAAATAATTTGGAAAATTATTTGGAATCTGGTGATGTTGTGCATATCCATTGATAGTTCAATAACCGACTATCAATATTTCCCTTTGAATGGGTAATTGATGTGATTTGTTTGAATTTGAATGCCACACTTATTTTTGAATAAGCGATCACTATTCGGGTTAACCGGGAAAGGACCATGGGGTCGTATAACCCATTCCGAATATGTGATACGTCGTTATGAATTGCATTGAAGATCGGTGTTGAAGACCCGGTATTTGCGAGAGCGATAGGATGACCTGTCGATTGACTCTGCACCGAGTTGCTCCAGTATAGAGTTCTCCATATGTGATGGTGAATCCGATCAGGATTGTGAATATCCGGATTGCAAGGACTTCTTTGTAAGTGCCTTCGGTTTTGTTCGAGCCCGGAACAAACTTGTATGGATTGTATGTCTGACATTACAAATTGAGATATAAAGCAGATTTCTTTCAAATATATTTCTGTTGGTGGCGGAGAATTTATTCTTTTAGCTTAACACCCTTCTCTGAGACGTACGAGCTCAGAGGTTATGTAGTTGAAGGTTATCAGCGATATATTCCCAATTTGGTAATGTGACATGCTGAGTGTTG
Organism: Allium cepa; assembly: GCA_030765085.1. Classification (NCBI taxonomy): domain Eukaryota; kingdom Viridiplantae; phylum Streptophyta; class Magnoliopsida; order Asparagales; family Amaryllidaceae; genus Allium; species Allium cepa. Next base: position 956,261,448 of record CM060943.1, read on the forward strand.
CTGTGAAATGATCATTGTGTTGATTATTTGTGATAGGATCATTTGTTTGATCGTCTATCTTGGCGATCATTTCTATGATCATTTGTTGACCCAAAGCATGGCTTTTGTATAAAGTATGTTTTTGTGGACGTGACTTCGTCGAGCCTCACACCCCGGAAATGGTCAAAACAGGAAAGATGCAGCAAGGTTATGAGGGGTAGCGCCCTTTAGGATATGTGCATTTCCTTCTGGAAAAGGGTGGTATCATGGTATGGAGCCCAGATACTTACTCATGTTGAAAACACTTTATGATTGTGTGAATTGATTGCGAGCGCTCGGTTGAAAAGTCCTAAAGGACCGGGGGATGGCATATTCGGTCAGTTGTTACTCAGTTAGGGGTAACCCGGCCTTGTGTTGGTAGAGATCCGGTTTGGTTCTCGGGGATGTCCATCCAGAGGCATTCTCATGTGGCAATGGGAAGTTCCTTGGCCTGATCATTCGTTGGAAATCCAAAGAAACAATACGATCTTGTACGGTATTAGTTGTAGAACCTATCATTCACTTATGGTGGCGCCCCACTGTTTGGATGGTAGCTATAGTAGGCATAGTTCGGAATGTCTATGTTGGCTAAGATTTATATCTTTATTTTCGAAATAATTTCCTACACTATGCACTAGTAATAATATCAAACGTTATTTTAAATGCATATCAAGCATCTTTGACTATCATAAGGAGAAATCTCCTTCGATTCTGCGTTTGCATTGTGTGTGTGTGCGGGAGGCCTTATGGTAGTCTCATTTTTAAAAGCATTGCGAATTGACTTTAAAAATATTCCTCTATTTTGTTTTCAAAGATAAATAAACTGTTTTGAGTTCTCACACCAGTCACATGACTGACTCAGAGTTTATTGTTTTCCTTCCTAAACTCTGGGTGCCCACCAATTTCCGCACGGGCAGTCAAGAGTTAGGTTTATCAGGATATTCTGGATATTCTGGAGTTGCTGGAGGCAAGATGGATGGCATGGCGTATTATTAGTATATAGTATTTCTTTTTCCGCTGCACTGTTTGTTGTTGTACACTCTGATGATGATGTAATGTAATGTAATGATGTAATGTGATGTAATGTAATAACTGATATAGTTCTTTGTTTAAAGATTATTCATTTATTATTATATGTTGTTCCGCTGCGAACTGTGAGATTCTGATATTGTTGTGTTCTGTTCTGTTCCGTTCTATTTTCTATGTTCTTTCCTCTCTATTTTCTATCTTTTTCTCTCCTCTTCTCTCTTTTTCTTTGTCTTTCTTTTTCTTAAAACCCTAAGTGTTCGATTTTCCGTCGTTCGATTTCTCGGCAGTCGATAAAGTGAGTATCGATGTTGAATTTTCGAAAGTCGAAGAATCGGGTCCTTACAATAATATTCGCGCAAACTCGCTACAACGAAAACAAAGCTTCCTACTTCACAACTTCGAGTCGAACAAGTAAGGAATCACCAAATACTTCGGGCCAAACTCTTCTTCCCCAAACTCAAAACCCAGATGCACATGAACCATCAACATGCACATGCGCGACCGAAAATCTCGACGCTGATCAACTCTCTGACCCTCTCCAACCCATAATCGATCTCGACAACCACCACAACGATGCAACACAACAAAATCGCAACCAAACCTAAAATCGATATCTCGATCGAAACGGGAAAATGAACACGATCGGAAAATCAACGGCCGACGACGAACCACGCCACTAGAAACCAAACTGCTTTGATAACAGTTGCGCCTCGAACCACCCATGCCATCCTCCACATGCGATCCATCCCGGTGTGCCACAGACGCCCTACCATCCTCGATAAAGCTGACCTCCAAAACCTTCCACTAAATCCTACCTCTCCCTTCTCCGGCCACCAAGACCAACATTAAAACCGCTCTCTATTTTTTCGGAGATCCTCGTCTCGTCGACTACCTTCAGGCCAAACCCCGAGCATCCAAACGTCGTCGATCAACGGTAGATGGCCAAAATCCCAAAATCGAGCAACACTCATAATCTCATCGAAACCCAAAAAAAAAATCTCAATTCTTATTCCTATATTCATGATTCATTAAGACGAATCAGACTATATAATTCAAAGATAAAATCGTTGATATTGATTTTTAATAAAATCTTGATTTTTACTGTAATCTAAATATTCACAGAATATTTATTAATTATAAACACCTAAAATTATTTTTAAAAACAATAACACATTGTTATTAAAATTTCATTTTCCATAATCAAAGTCTAATTTTGATTGCTTTGGAAGATAAGAATTATTTTGATGATGATGTTGAGTCTGCTACTAACAACAGAGCACAAAATATAGTACATAGAGACAATTTGCAGACATATTATACTTATATACACACATTTATATTCACAACTCAAGCAAGCATTATAGACTATATCTCTACACATGCAACAAGGTTTCATCACAAATTTATAAACTGTTTTTAAATAAAAGGTTTACTCACCTATTATCAAAGTAGAGAAAGACAACTCTGTTGCATTTTGTTTCCAAGAACAGTTTTGATCTGATATTGTTCTGTTGATTGAGTTGACTTGCTGTTTTGGTTACTGTTGTTTTGAGTTCACTCTTGAAGTTGAATTTGCTGTTGAATTTAGAAACTGATCTGAACAGAGAAGTTTTGCATTTGTTTATTCTTGAAATTGTTGACCTTCATTTGATTTCTGGTTTGCAGATTTGTTGAGTTTTCTTGTTTAAAGTTGAGTTGAAAACTCTGTTTTGGTTTTGAATTTTCTTTTTAGATCTGGTTTTCAGTTTTTAGAAGAGAAGGGAAAAAAATGTTTGAACTAAAATAATTTTCCAAGTTCTCTTATTTATTTATTTATAAATGTTTCAAAAATAAATTAAGACATTGCCACTTGTTTTCTTAGATTATAAAATGTTTCCAAGTGTAATTATATGTTCTTAGGGCCTTACACATGTTTTATAGCAAATATTAAAATAATTTCTTATTTTTAAAAATGTTTAAAATTCATTTTTAATTAATTTCTTATTCATATTAACATGTTTTAATGTTTATTTCAATTAGCGTTTAATGTTTATATATATATATATACACACACACACACAATTATCTTTATATAATTATAAGCTATACTTAGTTTATTGATAAAAATTTAAAATACATTTTCCAAAGCTAAATTTTAAAAGAAAAAAATTAAAAAGTAAAGGATATTAAACTAAACCATATTTTAAAGTTTCAAACTAAAAATATTGTACTTAAATATATATAAACTGAATTTATTTCAAGAACCAATCTTTAAAAGAAAACAAATTAAACTTTTATTATAATATACTATTTTAAGCTATTATATTTTTAAATAAAATAAATATTTACTTTAAGTGTTTTTGAAAATAAAAGATAAATTTTTAAATAGGCTTTTGAAAGTTTTATTAAATTCAATCAAATCTCCCAAATCACAATATATACATATACATACATATATATATATATATTATAAATTTGAAAATAATTTTATTAAATTTAAATTAAAACCATACTTCCTATTCACAATATACACACACATATACATTATAAACAGAATACTTTCTATTAGCTTAAAAATATAATTTTTATCAATTAAATATTTTAACTTTGAAAAGAAGAAAAATTTCCAAATTAAATTATTATTATTACAAATTTTGAAAAGATAACATTTGTGAAATTAAATAATTATTAGTTCTAAAAAGATAAATTCTGTTAAATTAGATTATTAAATCAATATTACACATTGTAAAATAATTATTAACGGAAATTATTAAATAAATATTGCCCAAAATTTCGGAACATCACAATGAGTTTTGAAAAGTATTAAAGTAGTAAAGATAATTGATTTGCAAATGAAGCTTTAAAATGAATATTTCAAGTAAAATTTATATAAGTTTCTTTAAATGTATAATTTAAAGATATTATATAAATGAAAAAAATTAATTTGCGAAGTTTATTTATAGTAATATAATTGACAAATAAATTTTAATCTCTATGTTGGAGGTATAGTTTGGAATATTTACTTGATTTCGAAGTACTAATAGTAAATTTATTGGTTTATTTACTATTTGAAATTTTATAGTAAACCATAATAAATGTTTTTCCATGATTTGAATATTCATTTTAAACAAGTGTGTAAAAATTAATTATAAAGGTATGAAATTTTATACTTTTATTTAGAAATTTAGTGTAAGATTTGAAGTATACTATTAGTTTCAGTTTAATAATCTTTAGTTTATACTTATCTTAAAAATACCGAGTCTAATAAATTATAGGATTTAAGGAACTTCAATTTAAAGCTTATCATAATGTTTTTGTACAAATTTCTAACATTGTTTTAGACTTTTGAGAAATCTTTGCATAATGCTATGAGGATGTTTCAAATATTTCTTATATTTTACTAAGTGAATGGAATTCAATTTAAAAATAAAGGAAATTTTTATATGATTTGAATTGACAGTTTGAACTAACAAATTTGAATTGGATGACTATTTATTTATTTAAGATGGATTAAATCAGATTATTGAATATTAATTTATTTAAATTAAAATTTATTTGGTTTAAATCAATTGTTTTACTTTGTTGTTCAATCTATATTTTTCTGGTTGTTTCTATTCTCCTACCTCGTTCCTTTTTGGGGATGAAAAGTTTGAGTAGAGGAGAGTATAACGACCCGTAAATTTTAATGGTTTTAATAATGTAATTAACTGGAATTTTGTGAAAATTTAAAATATTTGAATTTTGAAATAAAAATTTGATATTTAAAATACGTCTATCTAAACATAGCAAATGGTAAATTTTCAGTTAATAACATGGAAGTTTATTTTCTTGAGTAATTTTATTTCAATTCAAATCTGTTAATATTTGATGAATAAAATGTTTTCCAAACATGAATACTTTATATAATAAATTTGTAAATCATCTTCTAAGCGAGACGTCATATTTCATTTCTCCAAATTCGGACTGTAGTTGCTTCGTTTATCTTATTTCTGGAAAATTAGTAGTATTTCCGGTACCGGTTATCGAATTTTGATACGATTATCATACCACTGATATCTGTATACCGTTTTGATCGTCTCGTAGTACTGATCTCTATAGTATATTCACTTCTGTGTTTTGATTTTCGACATGTGACCAAATCGACGAAATAATTTGTCTATCGGATTTGTTTGTCCTTTCATTTTCCATTGCACAACGAATGGCCGATCAATTTTAATATTTTAGGTCGTGACTTTCAATATTCCTGTTTCCATTATTATTGGTGTTGCTCCAAATTTCGGTTCATTTCCCTTTTTCCTCTGATCTGGTTCTATCTTTATAAAAAAACAATATACTTTTGCAAACTTGAACAAAGCCTGTTGCCTTCCTTCTTCTCGTTCGCTCACCCACTTTCCTCCATCTCCTCCCTCTCTTATCCCTCGACTTCCAAGCCTCCACAATAGCTCGGCACCTCCACCTGGTCATCCGCCGTGCCTCTGCCCAATACCATAGCCACCCTCGGCCTCTGCCTCCATCTGCTTTCCTTCAGAACCCTCGCCTCCTCCATGTGAGCACGGAGAAAAACTCACATTCCTCCAACATTCGACCCATGCAGCGATGAACCCGTCACTCACCCGTGCCTTTCCGCCTTGCTTTTTCCCGCCTTGCTTTTCCCACCTTCTCCCTTTGTAGTGTTGTGAAAGACATGCTTCTCCACTATATTTATAGGTAAATATATATAATATATGTTATATATATAAGTTGTTTGTTATATAAATAATGTCACTTTATGTTTATACAGGAAACTAAACTTCTTATATATATAATAGTTTATATTTGTTAGTTTATGTAAATTATAAAACTTGTAGGTATATATCTATATATAAGTTTATCTAAGTTTTGTAACAGACATATATCAGTTAGATATGTGTGTGTGTGTGTATGTATTAGTAAGTTTTGTATTCATTTGTGTAATCTGCATACAATGGTTACTTATATATAGATCTGCCTGTACATTTTTACGATAGGTTTTAAAACTTAAATATTAGTTCATAAGTATATAAAGTTATGTAAGTGTTTATGTTATATTATATATCTATCTATATATAAGTTTGTTGTGCATGCCAGGTTAGTGTGTATATTATTTCGGATGTTGAAGTTTATATATATTGTAAGTATATAAGTTATTAAAGTTTATATAAATCCTTATTTGATTTCAAAGCATATATACTTATTTGCATATGACAATTTACAGACTTTCAAGTTTTGCAGTGTGTGTTTTATATATTTGTTATAGTTGCAGCGTTATCCGTTATATAAATTATATTATATATGTGTTAGCATGTATATAAGTTCAGATGGCCTATGCATACATTTGTTTTTTTGTTTGTATTATTGACAGAAAATTTATATATATCAATGTTTAAAGCATTTATACATAAAACATATGTTCAGATTAATGTATATTGTCTTTCTATGGTTTTAGTTTATAGGTTACATTATGAAGTTTGGTTATATATATAGTACATATTAAACTGTGCAAGTTTTAAAAGCTATATATAAATATATGTACAGTTATAAGCTTTCATACATATTAATTGTTCCAGTGTATAAGTTGTATATAAATGTTTAAGTGTATATTGTAGTTACAATATGTATATGTATAAGTATATCATGATGTAAGTGGTAATATATATTTATTCCACTTCGAGTTGCATATATATTATGTTAATTTTAGAGTTCATGCATTCTATATTCTTCCCAGTTACATAGGTATTAGGATATATAATCTACTCATATGTAGTCTGGGTACATTTTGTTTAATTTGTTCATCTATTTTGTTTGTTCCATTATTAGTCTGCATAGTATATTTGTTTATTAACTGTTGGTTTTGAACTATTTACATATACGGTTAATTTTAATTTTGAAATGTATATAGACTTTAAACTATAATTTTGTATATATAAGTTATCTAAGTTGTTTATATCTTGGGTCATAATTAGTTTTAAATATAATAGGTTTGAATCATATATATATTTATTATAATATTTGTTACGTTGATTTTTAGTAATGTAATAATAATAATATAATATACATTTTGTTTCTGTTATATCAAAACTGATTCTGATTAGTTCTCATCGATTCCCATTTACCAGGTTTGTCCATCGTGCCTGTTTTTTTCATCGAATCGTGTCCATCTAGCGTTGCTTTGGAATTCGTAGCTCATTCCTTTGTCAAAATCTATCTAGCCTCGAAAGGTGAGCAATCACTGACGATTAACGTTCTTATATTTATTAAATTTGATTTTAATTGAAATATGCTGTTGTTAGTTATTTACATTGTTATAGATATGCTATTACCTATATCTGTTCACCGGTGACATCTGACACTATTATCTGTTATTTATATTGTTAATATATGCTTGTTATATTATTGTCATATCTGTCATTCTGCAAGTTCCCTGTTAGTATAGAATTCCCTATGGGTTGAAATGATACATACCCGAACGATCTATAGAATAGGAGAAAATCATTATGGGTTGAAATGATAAACCCAAGCGATTTTCATTGAATTGAATTTGGGATTGCGGGTTGAAATGATATATACTCGTATACATTTAAACTGCACATTGAAATGATAAATATATGTATCACTTGACCATAGGATAGAACATTATATACAGACACAATTGGTCTATACATAAATATTTTGAAAATGATTTCTATGGTTTTGGAAAGAAATATATGGTTTTATATGAATATTGATTTTTGATATTATATAAATATTATTTTATATATAGTGAAATTATTAATTTTAAGCTATGTATAAATTTGTTTAATCTAAAATAAGTTTAATAATAAAGTTTGATTTTATTAAAATATAATATGGTTAAGTATTTATTTAAATTTTATTTTAAAAATAGATTTTTATATTGAATTTATAAGTTAAGGCTGGGAAGATAAATTTGATATTTATTTGAAATTATATTTAATTAATAATTTTAATTAATTAAAATCAATTTCAAACTTTTTCAATTGAGATTTGAAAATATGATTTTATAACTTGATTTGGTTTAAGGTGATTAAATGAATAAGTGTATTGAAATTTGGGGTGTTATCTAAATGATACTGGATTTATTAAGTGAATATTTCAAAACTAAATAATAATGAGTTTAAATTATGATATATATATATATATATGAAATTATCAAATTTAGTTTTAAAATGTTGAATATTAAAGCTTTGAAGTATATTGAAACTGAAATGGTTTATTTATGGTTCAAATCTGTATTTGAAATCGATATAATTTGAAATGGTTTATTTAGGAACTAAATTGAATTGAATTGATGAACTGAGATTTGAATAAAATTTGAATTTTGGAATTCGAGTTGATTTGAATCGATTTGTGAAATTTAAGAAAATTATTTTATTATATGAGGTATTTAATATATATAAGTAATTTACCTTATAATTATTTTAATATAAATCGTTTTAATATAAACTATTTTATTATATACTATTTTAATATTTAAACCGATTTAGTGAGAAATGTTATGATTTCCAAAGCGTTATGATTTTCTAAAGTGTTATAATTTCAAGTGTTTTGGTTTCGAAGTCTTATAATTTTGAAAGTATTATTGATTTGGAAATAGATAAATTTGAAGTGAAGAATGATATTGTTTTGATATGGTTTTGAAATGGATATGATATTTTGGTTTGAGATATAAATTATTTAAAAATGACCATGGTGTTATAATGACGTTTGGTTGTTAATAGCATATATTACTGCACAATAGATAGTTCCAGAAATCCTTGGAGGATGGGTATCCCAAGCATCCTTTAAGTTACTTATATTTCAGTTGATATTTCACTTGAGTTGGATTTATTGATATAAGAATGTTAATCCTAACTCGAGTGTTTTGTTTTTGCTTTACACTCGGGTCAGACTGAGTGTCACAACATTTGAGACTCGCCTTTGGAGTTGGAGCTTCGTTTGGAGATCCATCTATCTATCTAACTTTCGGTTATTCAGTTGACTCCACTGATATATTCAGATACTATGTTGATTATTGTATTCGAGACTTCTGTTGTATTTTGTCTAATTCGACTATATATATAGTAGCTTCATGAACTACTACTCATTTGTTTTCGTTGCTTATTGTTATATTACTCTGTGTTCGTGATTCTGTGATTTATTTATTTGCTGTATATGCTGAGTTTTGCCAAATATAAACTAACAATTTGGTATTTTGAGCAACTCAAATCCTGCATGTGTGGATGCGAATGGTTGAAAATATCAAGATGTTACAGAAATTGAACTTGAACAAAATTTTGATTTGGCATTATTGATTTTATATATATACATATATGTGTGTGTGTTCTATATTAAAACTCACCTATTGAAAGTATAGCCAGAAGGAAATGACCTTTAAAGGATATTTGAAATATAAAGTGTAATTTATATAAGTATGAGAAAATTTTCAAGTTGGAAGAAAAACTTATATATATATATATATATATATATATATATATATATATATATATATAGGAATGATTTTATGAGAATGAAGCCATAAAAGGTCTTTAGAGCCCATTGATTTTGAAAGGGTTTTTTGGAAAAAAACAAATTTTGGAAATTATGAAAGTCGATTTTGACAACTATCGATTTTGGAATATCGATTTTGAAGTTTATATGTGATACATATAAAGAGTATGATTTGAAAGGTACTATATGTGTATAGTATGAAATGTTTTGAGAATGCTATGGGGAAAAAGGCGCTCCCATTTTGAGTTGAAACTTATAGTTGGAGATCCACGGGGTGATTCTGCCTTGAGCCCTAAGAGGGATTCTAAATTTTGGTCCCAAAGGACGTCCGGACAAAACTGTAGTTCCTGATGATCATTTGGTAGCATAAGTCGAGGGCGTTGATGCCTACTGTTACATTGGGTTTTGTCATGATGGAAATGTAACCTTCGCTGTAGTTGCGACCTACTATGTCCATAACATAAGTCGAGTGGAAATGATCGCCTACAATCTACGTTTGATTTCGCTGGGATAGCGACGTAACATCGATAGATTGCGATCTATATGGTTCTATAGCGAAAGTCGCGTGGCGCTGAGTGCCTATAGTCTACATTAGGTTTCACTGGGATTGTGACGCAACCTTTGCGTAGTCTGCGATCTATGTTGTGAAGTTTCATTTGGCAGCATAATTCGAGGGCACTCATTCCTACAGTTACAAGGGTTTTGCTGTGATAGCAACGTATCCCTAGGTGTAGATGCGATATGTTACAGTTCCCATGGCCTGAGCTAGGGGTGCAGATGCCTACAGTTTTATATGGATTTTGCCGGGATGGCGACGTAATCATCGTGTTAGCTGCGATCCATGGGAGGGGGTGATGATTTCCTGAGCATTCTCACAAAAGTTTTTTTAAGTATTTTCATTGGGTGTTGAAAACGGGTTCACTAAGTCCTTACAGATTTTCAGTCTTGCGCTTGATCAACGTATGACTGAATTTTTGTGAGAACAGGGATGGACTTGTTGAGACATCGAGTTATAAAAAGTATTTTTATAGACTAGTTTGTAATACTATAAAATTTAAAGTGTTTAAAATTGTATAATTAAAGAGGAAGTAGTTGAAATGTTTAAGAGGATTTAACTAATAATAATACTCATCAAAATGAAAATTTTCGCTTCGTTCCTTTTCGAGGACGAAAAGTTCTAAGGGGGGAGGAATGTGACGACCCAGATTTTTAACGTTTTTTAATCGGGTAATTAACTGATTTAAATTATCAGAATATTAATTTTGATTGGTCGAACAAATAAATTTCTAATAATTAAAAATATCGGAATATATATATATATATATATATATATAAATTGATTTGGGGAACTACGATAAGTATTGAACTATAAAATCTCAGGATATAATAAATCTTATAGGAAATAAATAGTATATTTTGGCTATTGACTGTTTATATATATATATACATATATGTATATCTGGGGAAAGAAACTATGGTTTGGTAACTTAAAAATAAATCTCTCAAAATTATTTAAAATAAAACTATGCCTTTATAATACTAGATACAATTATATATACATACATATACATATATATATATATATATATATATATATATACGTGGATATAATTTAGATGTATATGCCTAAGATTTGGCTAAAATTTATAATAAAAATAGATATGTATAAAAAAAATAGGGATAAATTTGTATAAGGGGCTTGTATTGTTGTATATAGCATAGATGAAAACTTATAAAAATAACTAGGGTAAGTATATATGAATATATATATATGTAGAAGGCAATAAGACAAAAATACTTTGTATGCATATATATGAGATATATATGCACATAAGAATGGATATGCACATAAACACAAGAGGGAACACGCACAATAAATGCACATTCCCTCAAGAACATAAAATGTCAAATCCCTTTTAAATAAATCACATCCTTTTTCAAAATCATATCAGGTCAAAAGAGTTTGCTGGCCAAAGAAAATTAGGAAAAAGTATAATAAAAATTAAAAGAAAAGGTGAAAACAAACTTACCGCATACAGAAGGCAGCCCAACTTTCTCTATTTATACTTCTATCTGCCTTCTTTTTTTCATTCATTCGAACCAAGTTAAACAACAGAAAAACATTACTTCCATCTCACAAACTAGAGAATCAAACAAAACAACTCTACAAAGAAGATCAAAATCAAACAAGTAAGCTAGCACTTTTCAAAACCATTGTTCTCTGTTCCAAACGATTATCTATGAGTAAAATTTCTTCAAAAATCTAATCTTTATATAATGTTATGTTAAAGGTTAAATAGAAATATCAGTTTGAATATGTGACCACATAAGAATAGAATGTATATATATGCGTGTGTATGGATGAAGCGCAAAAGCATGTACAACCTTTACTTCCCTCTCTTCTTCTTGCTTCTATCATGTTCAAACCTTTAAAATTGCAAATCTCTTCATCTAGGTAGTTTGAGAACCTGATGTTTAAAGGATTTATGTTTGTATCAGAGTATATTTGTTTTTAAAAATAATCTCAGAGAATAACATCAAGTAAAACACTGTAAAATATGTTTTTTTACAGTAGGTAATCAAATATTTCTAGAAAATCAAATATTTTAATTCATATTTTCACCTATATAATTAGAATTGACTTTAGAAACTACAAATTTTGGTGGCTTAATTGTGATTTTTAGCGGTGTGGTTGTTGAGGTAAGGAGAGATGGTCGGGAAATGGTCGTGGGGCATTTTTTTGGCGATCGCAGGAGTTTTAGGCTTTGGGATCTTGGTCGAAGGAAGGCGAAGGTCTGGCGGTCACAGGAAAAATGGCGGTGGATTTTTCTGTGTGTTGTGGTGGCGAGCCGGAGGAAGAGCAGGGTTTTAGGTTCGTTTCTATTCAAGGGGGTTGTCATTTGATTCCGGCATCGTGGCGGCGGCGGAGTGATTCAGTGGAGGGGAAAAGAGAGAGGAGAGCCAGGCAAGGCTGCCAGCGTGAAGGCGTGGGCTCTGGTGGCCGGTGGCGGTGGCATGAGGTGCAAATAGGATCGGTTCTCTTTTTCTGGCGATGGCAATATGGTTCGATTTTCTTTCGAACTTCTTCGCAAGATTCTGGGAAGTTGGGGTGGTCGAGAAGGTCGAAGGTGACTTTGAGGTGGTGTTGGCAGTGGTTGGCGTGCCTCTATTGGTGTGTGCATGTGCACACCGGGTTTGGATATCAGTGAATAACTGGTTGATAGGAAGAGTAAGGAAATAGATAAGAGAAGGGAAAGTAAAGTAAGCAAGAGAGAAAGAAAAGGAAAAGGGTAGGAGAGATCTGGTTCTAGGTTTTTTGGGCCCAGTGGGCTGAGTTTTCAAAAATAAATTAAAAATAAAAGTTTAAATGAAAAAGAAAATAGTTTCAAATTAGTTAGTTCATGGTTAATATAAATAAAGTAATTTAACACCTTAAATGAACTCAAACCTTAGGTTAGTTAATGGCTAGTATAAATAAAATGATTTAAACTTAAATTAATTAAGTTTAGGATAATTATATATATATATATATGTTAATTATTTATTAATTCCTAATTTTATTAAGGTAAAGTAAATATTTGTAATTAAGTTAAGGGTTAAGGTAAAATAAAATGTTTTAAAAACTTTTAATTAATTAAAAGTCTTAGATTAATTATACATGCTAATTATTAATTAATTCCAACTATTTATTTCAAGTAAAATAAATGATTTTTAATTAGTTTAATAATAATTAAAAAGGATTTGGAAATAATTAATTTTGTTTTAAATTAAATAGATGATTGTGTGACTAGTTAATCTAGTCCATGAATAGTTTAAAAATGGTTAAGTACTTTGGATTGCCTTGTTTCTCTAGTATGTTATTTCCAGTTACTCGGTGATATGAAATACACCGAATTGAACAGTTAATATAAAACATAAGATGTTTGTTTGAATTGGTAATTGTAATGAAATTTCTATGTGAATGTTACATTCTGAAATTGAATTGTTCGGTTAAAAACAACTTGATTTTAAAAGATGTCGCTGGGTTTTTCGAAGAGACCAGGATCGGATATCAGCGTTATCTGAAACTGCGTTTTCACTACAAAATTTTACGGGTTTGATTTTGGAGTTTAATAGGCTGGAACTGAATAAAACTAAGTAAAATCTGACCATTTAAAGTAATTAACGGTACTCACATATTATTTTAAATATCAATGGACTTGTGTAACAAGCGATAGGCTATAGCAAGATAAAAACTCGTAGTGACGTACGAGTTACCTTGGTTTCCAAAGAAGTTTTAAATCTTAAGCATTTAATATAAAATGGGTTTACTCATGCTGGTTTCCAGCCTGACTCGGATGTTACTTTATTGTAATGCTCGGGTCAGATCGAATATTACAGATTTTCAGCTTAGGACGTTCTGGAGCTCAGGAGACGAGCTGGATGGCAGAGACGTATTGATTAGATTTCGTCGTGTATTATGGAATGTATGGACAGTAGTAGGGGATAAGTTATTATAACTGTCAAGATTTATTCATTGATAAGTGTACTCTGATATCTTGTATGTATATCGACAGTTACAGCTTTTCTTTGTATAAATGTTGTTATTTCATATTATATTTTGTTCCGCTGCGATTATGAGATTCTGTGTTGTTGTTCATGTTTCTTCTTCTACCTCCTTTTCTTCTTAACCCTAACAGTCTGGGATTTCCGACACTTGATCCTCGGCGCTTTATACAGTGAACGTATTAGTGTCGGTTTTCGGGGTCGAATTTTTTTCGGGCCGTTACATCAGCCCTGTATATGTTTTCAGATTTAATATTGGACTCTTTGGAGCTTATAGAGGTGAGCTATATGATTCCCTATCATAGTATTATTTCTGCTCTATTACTACTGTATCATCTACAATTGTGAGGACGAATTTTTATAACAGTCTAGACTGATTATTATAAATTTGAAAAACTTTGTATATTAGAACGACAGTTTATATTATCTTTTGATCTTATATATGATCGTTCTGTTGTGAGATTCTGAAATTGTGTTCTTTCTTCATTGTTCCATTTCTTTTCTTTTATTTAACCCTAACAATTCGTCTTTCCAGCACTTGAGTGCTCGTCACGTGAATACCGTGGATGTATTAGTGTCGACGTTTGGGGATCGAAAATTTAAGTCATTACAGCTGGTATCAGAGCTGAAGATTAAGCGAGAACCTTGGCTTTGTTTGGGTATGACTCATTAAGAGATGTGGTAGAGAAATACCCTAGAATGAGTTGAGTGTATTATACATATGAAAGCGTATTTGTTATTGTTGTAAAAAAAAATTATTTTATATTGTGTTTTAGGTTATTTTCTAAAAGAATGATTATATACTTATATATATATATATATATTGGTTCAAGTATGGTATGTAAATAAGGTTTATCCATATCTCTCAACAAATTAATTAAGAATTTATTAAGTTAATACACTAATTTTGCATATAATTCTCTTACTTTATATAAACATAAGCATTAATTGTTACCTATTTTACATTGGAACTTTTGGGAGATACATGATATGTATAAAACTATAAACATAATTAAAGAGTTGTTAAAGTGCATTAAAGTTAAAAATTAGGTTACAAAAACTATATGTTGCATTGAGAAGTTATTATTCTGAAAATAGATAATAAGTTTCACTCTGATATACATGTTGCTTACCAAGTAAATGCAGTGTCCTGGTGTTAGAGTCAATGTTTTAGCAAAAACTTTAGAAATATGAATTTTGGAGAAAGAATTCAATAGCATAATATTGAACAAATCAAATGGAGAAATATGTAACAAGTAGTAATACTAAATTAAAATGTATGAACTAATACCTGCAACTATGTTAAACATCAAAAATAAAGATGCAAAGATTATCTGCTTAGAACTCATGCAATGTAGTTTTAGGTTATTTTTTATATGTGTGTATGCACACGCACAAAAGATTAGAATTCATGCCGATGAAGTTTTTAGGTTATTTTATAAAAGCGAGTGTGTGCGTATATGTGTGTGTGTGTATATAGGTTCAGGTCTGGTATACAAATAAGGTTTAACCATATATCTTGATAAATTAATAAAGAATTTATTAGATTAATGCACTTATTTTGCATACATTTCTCTTATCATAAATATAAACATTAATTGGTACGAATTTTGCACAGGAACTTTTGGAATAAAATCTTTTGTGAGATGCATGATATGAATAAAACTAGAAACATAATTAAAGAGTTGTTAAAGTGCATTAAAAATAAAAATTAGGTTACATAATATATCCATTGAAAACGAGAAGTTATTATTCTTAAAAAAGATAATAAGCTTCACTTTGATATACATGTTGCTTATCAAGTAAATGCGGTGTCCTGATATTGGATTCAGTATTTTAACAACAACTTTAGAAATACGAATTTTTGAGAAAGAATACAATAGCATAATATTGAAGAAATCAAATGTAGAAATTTGTAACTGGTAGTGATACTAAATTAAATTGAACAACATAATACATGCAACCGTGTTAAACATCAAAAATAAAAATGCAACAATTATCTGCTTAGAATTCATGCCAACGTAGTTTTAGGTTATTTTTTAAATGAGTATGTGTCTGTGTGTAAACACACACAAAAGCTTAGAATTTATGTCAATGAAGTTTTAGGTTATTTTTTAAAAGAGTGTGTGGATGTGTGTGTGTAACAACCAGGTATTTTCAACCATTCGCATCCGCACATGTCGGACTTGAATTGCTCAAAATACCGCGTTGTAAATAAAATTTGGCAAATCTCAGAATATACAGTAAATAATAATCATAGATCATAGACACATAGTATTTAATAATGCAGCGGAAGTAAAAGAAATAGTAGTTCATGAAGCTACTATATAAATATATCAGAGTTAAATAAGATACAACAGAAGAAATAAAGTACAACAGAAGTCTCAATATGATAACTAAGTACAAGCTGAATACAACAACAGAACTGAAATAGATAAGACTAGATAAGCAGATAATCTCCAGCGATTCCAATCTCCAGAAAGTGGAATCCAATCTGTGAATAACTCAGGCTGACCCGAGCGTAAATAAAAATACAAACACTCGAGTCAGGACATACATACTTATACAATGTAAACCAACTCAAGTGAACTGTAGTAAAGGTACAAGTAACTTGAAGGATGCTTGGGACAGCCCATCCTCCAAGAATCTGTTAAACTATTTACTATGTAGTATATTGCGCTATTATAATAATGTCTAATAGTAAAATAAACTTACTTTTAAATAGCGTTAAGGAGTGACCCAATATTCCCCTTAACACAAATAATGCCAATAGTCTATACAGTACCTGCATATCTCCTGACCGGGAGACTACGAGAAGATACTGCATAGGTACGACACAAATAGAAACTCGTAGTAAAGGCTCACTATGGTAGGTGACACGGCACACAAGGCAATGCCAGTGTAGATATACCAATTACGACACTCGGGCTGGTGGTAACGCAGCAGCCACATACGCCAACCCCGGAACACATTCCCACAAAATCGGAGGGACGCCCAAACAATCACCAGTAATAGTATGGTATCGAAGAAATGCGTCCGCTACGAGGTGCGACCTCAACTGGCCCGAGACCGCTCCTGTTTCTGCCACCTTATGCCAACTCACGGGAGTTGGATCTACGTAATATACCTCAAGAATGTCGCCACCATCTTACTTCATTCTGGAATTAATCTCCACCGCGTACACGATTGTCAAAGTGGTTTTCGGTATCGACAGAGAGTATGTCCATATCTGATCCCGGTCTCATTGCCAACCAATCGTTATTGTAACCCGTGGTTATAACTTAAAAATAATATTTTTATACTTCAAAATAAAATATCATTTCAATCCAAATCTCTATCAAATTAAAGATTTAGTCATTTCTAAACCATTTCAATATATCAACATACCATATCTTTCAAATTCAAATATTTACCAAAATAAGTATCAAGTCATTTCAAATCATTTCAATATATATCCTTTCAAAACTTCCTTTCAAATCATTTTTAATACATAAATATCATATCTTTCAAACTTCATTTTTCAAGTCATTTTAATATCAAAAATATCATATCTTTCAAAACTTCATTTCAAAACATTTAATATATATCAAATATCATATCTTAAAAAAAACTTCATTTCAAAACATTTAATATATATATATATATATATATATATATATCAAAATATCATATCTTTCCAAAGCTTCAATTTCAAATCATCATATAAGTTCAAATCCAAATATTCAACTTTAAATACCTTTTAAATTCAAAGATACCATTCATTTACTTTCATTCCAAATCACCTTTTAAATAGCTTATATTTTAATCAAAATAATTCATTTAAACCATTTAAAATTTACGTTTATATACTTTCAAATCAAGTATTCAATTTCCAAAGTTTTAAACCATTATGAGTTCATTTACTAAGTTAAAACCATAAACATTGAAAATTTCAACCTTTCACAGCATTCAGAAAAAGCTGCTGAAAGTTATACTTGAAAACATTTCAATTTAAACCATTTAAACATTATAAAAATCATATTTTAACATTCAAAGATGATCGTTAAAATACTCTTTAGCTTATGATTTTTATAAAGCAACATTTTATAATTAAATCAAATTTCACAAATCCACTTAATAAATTCAAGTGTAAACTTTTCCATTTTTACATTTAACACTTAATTAACATTTACATTTTCAAATTATCATTTCACAAATTAAACTAAATTTCCAATTTATTTAATTAACTTAAACCCTTAATAAAATACCAAATTCACATTTCCAGGTCAAGTTCATTTTTAAAATTACACTTTTAAGCATTCATTCATTTAACCATTTTAATACATAGAAAAATCAATAATATTTTATTAATTCATTTAAACTCAAATTAAATCAAATCATCGTATTTATCATTTTCCAAATATAATTAAATTTCTATTTTATTCATATAACTTAAAATTCCCCTTTTAAACCAAAACCTAAATTTCCAGACTTTAAGTTATATTTTAATAATTTAACTTAACCATTTATTTATTTAACATTTTCCACTTATACAAAAATCATAAATCCTTTGTTTAAAACACTTTAAAATCTATTTAAATCAAATTATCATAAATTTACATTTAAACCACTCAAAATTTTATTTATATAACTTAAATGTCATTTTAAAAGCTAAAGTCCAAATTTCCAAATTTAAGTTATATTTCAAAAATTCACTTTTAACATTCATTTGAATTACATTTTTAACTTCTAGAAAAATCCAAATTTTCTTTATTTAAACATTAAAAATCCAATTTAAATCAAATTTCATAATTTTTCATTTTAAAAAAAGTATTTAAAATATTCAAAATACTTTATAAAATATAACCACAGGCCTGTATATAGTTTTCTAACGTAGGTCAAGTGATACAGATATATATCATTTCAATCTGCAGTTTAAAAAGAAAATCCGGGTTCTATCATTTCAAACCGGCAATCCCAAGTATAAATAAAATAAATAAATAAATAAAAATCGTTCAGGCCTATCATTTCAGCCCATAACGATTTTTCCCTATTCTAAAGTCCGTTCGGGTATGTATCATTTCAACCCATAGTGATTCTAATCTACAGGGAACTTGCAGTGTGATAACTGATATAAACAACAGAATAACATGATATAACAATAACAGATGATATGATATGCAATTTAACAGGTTGAACATCATATATAAATAATCACATGGCAGTTATAACATCATTTTTTTTACACATTCAGTTGTTGTTGTTTTACAACTGCATAAATATAAATGTCATGTGAGCTTTACTCGCCTCAAAATGCTAGAGATAACCAAACCAATGACACAACGGAAATCAAAGCACGATGAAAAGATTGCAGAATTGAGTGGAGAGCCAATCCAATGCTATAGATCTTGTGTTACAACCCAAACAAAATAGAATAAAACTATAATTCAACACAGCATTGAAATGGAACAACTTTGTATTGAAAAGCAATACGAATACACAACTTTTTGCCTTGCTTTCTACACTTGCTAGCACGGCTTAGGGGATGTTTTGGTTCAGGTTTGGACATGCTTTAGCTCAGGTTTGAACATAGGAAATGCATGGCATGAAGGCTAGACATGTAGAGGAAGTTACAACATAGGCATGTGAAGAGTTTTAGGCACACTAGCATGGTTTTGGTCAACAAGAGGGGCTTAGCCATGGGATGTTTGGCTCGGCCAATGGAGTATAGGTCTGGTCAGAGGTAGGAGGGGTGAGTGGTGGTCAGGTAAGAGGAGTGGTGGCAGCCTATGGTGGTGGTTAGGGTGGTAGTTGAAGTGGATGAGCAAGTAGTGGTCAAACAAGCATGGCTTTAGGCCTTTGGTTGCATTTTTGAGGGGTTTGGTCACCATGGAGGGCTCGGCTATGGTCATGGCCTGGGGTACAGGTGGTGGTGATGGCAGGGAAGAGATGTAGAGAGCGGTGGCCGTGATTATCTAGAGGAGGCCGAGCAAACAAGGTAAAGAAACAATGCAAAAACCATGAAAAATGAGAAGAAGAAGAAGAAGAAGGAAAAAGTAGCCATTACCAAACT
This sequence comes from Allium cepa, assembly GCA_030765085.1. Taxonomy (NCBI): domain Eukaryota; kingdom Viridiplantae; phylum Streptophyta; class Magnoliopsida; order Asparagales; family Amaryllidaceae; genus Allium; species Allium cepa. Next base: position 956,281,594 of record CM060943.1, read on the forward strand.
TTTTTTGCAAGCCGTGAATAGAATGAGGAACAAATGTTTTTTTTCATGAATGGGCACTGGAATACATAGCCAAACAAAGTAATACACAGCCAAAAGAAGTAAATGAGGAGTTGTGGCAAGTGAAAGGACTTTAGGAGGTGAAAGGACTTAAGCTAAATAAGTTTTTAAAACTCTTCACATTTCCTATTTTCTTTTAAACAAATAAAACAAAAATAATTTCAGCAATTACTTTTAAAAACCGAAACCAAGTGCAATAGCATGAAAAATAAATAATAAAATTTAAAGAAAATAGAAAAGAATAAAAGAAATTGCTTAAAAATCTAAAACAGTGTGCATAAATTACAATTAAATCACCATTGACTTTGGAAAATTATCCACTTCATTTTAAAAAAATTATGAAGTAAAAATTTTGAAATAAAATAATTTATTTATCATTTCTAAAATAAAATAAATAATTAAATTGGAGAAAAGTAGAAAAAGAACTAAAGAAGTTGTTTAAAAATTGAAAACAGGACATGAAAATTAAAAATAAAATATTGCTAGCCTTATAAAATTCCTCTATCACTTTAAAACAAATAAAGAGTCAAATAAATAAATAAATGAGGAACAAAACAAAGTGGTAATGAGAATAAAATAAGTTGTTAAGAAAAATATAAATATAAATATAAATAAAGAATTTCTTTAATACATTTAAACTAGAAATTAAAAATTATAAACAAAATACAACTGACATTGGAAAATGTCAATTACACTTTAAAAAATGCTTGAAAACTAAAATATATACATAACATGTTATTTTACTCATATAAATATAAATTAGAACATTACATGACTAAATAAAATATTATTTATAAAATTTAAAATAAACAATTTTGTTAAATACAGCAAATTTCACACAATAGTTAAAAAGACATAACTTTCACATAATAAATCAGATTTCAACGAAACGAAAAGCAATGTTCTTAAAATTTTATTTACTTTCATAATAAAAAAGAAAAAAATTCAAATTTTCAAACTTTCAAATTTTCAAATTTAAAAGTCAAGGTTGACTATATTGACCAAAATACATTTCAGGAAAATATTCAACTTACACAAGTTTGGAATTATAATTCATGTATAAATCAAAATTTATATTTAAGATGAAATATTTGAAATAAACAAGTTTAAAATAATTTCAAAATAAAATAAATTCAAATTTAAATTATATGCAAAAATCTAGGGTTGTTACAGTGTGTATAGGGTCAAGTCTGGTACATAAATAAGGTTTATCCATATCTCTTAATAAATTAATTAAGAATTTATTAGATTAATGCACTTATTTTGCATACGATTCTCTTATCTTTATATAAATGTAAATATAAACATTAACTAGTATCAATTTTGCATAAGAACTTTTGGAATAAAATATTTTGTGAGATACATGATATGAATAAAACTAGAAACATAAAAAAAGAGTTGTTAAAGTGCATTGAAAATAAAAATCAGGTGATATAAAATATCCATTGCATCGAGAAGTTATTATTTTGAAAAAAGATAAGAAGTTTCACTCCGATATACATGTTTCTTATGAAATAAAAGTAGTGTCTTGGTGTTGGAGTCAGTGTGCTTCTTGATATAAGACAAAAGACTAGATGTGTTTTTTCGAAGCACTTAATCTGATTCACCACAACCTTGGATAAATTTTCTTTTCAATTCTACTTGGAAAAACAATCATTAATATTATTATTTATCAACAAAAACAAATAACTCCGAAAAAACTATAATATATATTAAAAAATAAAAAGTAAAGTATGCATTTGAAGAATTATTAAATATTCAAGCATATCAATTTTTGAAATGAGTCAAATTAAGCATGGAAATAAAGTCATATATGATAGATTATAAAATGCAGATATTATAAAGTTAAGAAAAAAAATATCTTTTTATTTGGGGATCTGGAATCGTTATCAAATGTTGGGCCTTAACCCTTTTTTCTTGTATTGGCGATTTGGAAAGGAATTCCATAAAAAGTATTGCATTAGTAGAAGGAGAACAATAATAAAAAATTAATAGTGGGTTTTTACAATCTTAATATAAAATAAGCTATGAATCCTTAAAACCTAATTACATTTGAGAGCGGGTCTTTAATCTTGATTTCTTCCATGCAAGACTTCATTTTGATGATATATTATTTACACAACTTATGTTTGCAAATGAAATTAATTTTAAAAAATATTACGAAAAATGTAGCCATAAATTATGAAAATTTTGTTGAGTACTACACGTATGCTATGACATAAATAACTTGTGTAAATAAGCAAGTTATTTATGAAAAAAATTGCATGTGTCATAAAACAACGTACTTCATATAAGAATATTGTGTAAGTGATGCAGCACGACCTACGGAAGCACAAGGCTTAGGTCGTTCACGAGTTAATGAAGGTCGGCCCCGACCTAACGGGTCACGTGAGGAGGAGGAACGACCTAACATGTCACATGGAAAGGAGCAACGACTTAACCAAGCCTTAAGTCGCTCGGCATATTTAGGTCGTCTACGACCTATAGCTACAAGCGCTAACAAAGGGACAAAACGACCTAACCAAGGGGCAACACGAGACAACAAAGCGTCGGTTTTAGGTCGTTCAGAAGTTTTAGGTCGGCAACGACCTAAGAAAGAAGACTTAGGCCGGCAACGACCTACTGAAGATGTTTTAGGTCGGCTACGACCTAGTGGGATTTCGCGACTTAATGAAGAACGAGTCAACTTGATAAGTCGTTCGGCGTTAGGTCATTACAAGGAAGGACGTTCAGATAGCTACCAAGTGATAGGTCGTTGCAACGACCTACGACCTAGTTAGGTCGTATGAAGAGGATTGGGAAGAATTCTGGTTACAGCTTCTTTAGGTCGCGAACGACCTAACTTCTGTAGGTCGCGAACGACCTAACTCATAAGTCGTATGTTGCTGCATTTATTAGATCGCGGTCATTTTAAGTCGTTGAAGTCTTAAGTCGTCCATGATTGAGTCGCATGAAGGTGCTGTCTGAAGATGTCTCTTAAGTCGTCAACCGTTTGTTCCTTATGTCGTATGTAGTTAGGTCGTCTACGACCTAAGTGATGTAATAATTGTCATTCTGTAAGTCGTAAGTCGTGACGTTGTGTTGTAATTTGTTTGTTTTCTTTGAGTCGTTGAATGTTAAGTCGTGAGTCGTGATGTCGTAATATCGATGAGTCGTATATCGTCTATATTGAGTCACTGCTGATGAGTCGCTGCCGACCCAAGGATGAGTCGTAAGTCGTGTACGACTTAAGGGGCTGGGCGAAAGGCTATAAATAGGGCGTGCGTTGTAACTTGAAGGGTTATGTTTGAATAAAATTCCTTTTTTGTTAGCTTTGTGCTTTCATCTAAATTGGTAGTTGAGTGTAATATCATGTCTCCACTTACGGTATTCGAGTGCGCTCGAATCAACGTTCGTTGAAGCCAATTCGCGGAATCAAGTGCGCTTGATCAACGCTCGAAGAATTGTAGATCTTTTTTCACGGTATCGTGCGCGATCAACGTGTCGAAGATAGCTAGAATTCGGTATCTTTGTGATCAACGAATTTGGGCATTTCAGTATCTTCAATCCACCGTCTACTACTTTCATCGATCTATATCGTTTTGTTATTATCCGCTGCGTCAGTAAGTAACAAAGTTCACCACTTTTGAACCATAACGACAACCACTGTATTTTTTATTTTATTCATAATAAGAGAGTCATCCAAATATTTCGTTTTAAGGCGAGTTATATTACCGTTGCGCTCTTGTAGTTCAAAACACGGAAGATGAGGTCATAACTTTCTACATGGCCACCAGAGGTAAAACACATTTTTACCTAAAATGGATAAAACTCATGTAGTACATTGGTTCCTATACACGATCATTGGGCCTGCACCAAGTAAACTAAAAAAAGCAAGACAAAATATTCTTCTAAGCCCAGCCCACTTTTTCTCTACTGCTCCAGTCAATATAACCCAACCAACAACCTGCCCACTCTTCCAACTCAATTTTCACCTCATTTTTCATTTCTTACCGTAAGCTTCAAAGTTGTGGATCCAGAAAATCCATGGCGTACAAAGGTAACTGGATTTCTACCGATTTTCTGTAAAGTTGGCTTTCCTCTAATGATCCTCTATACCATTTTCACCGTTATCCAACTTTCAAGCTTCTCGAATAGATTGAAAATTTGTTTCGTCTTCCAAATTTTTATGTGACGCAGCAAAAATGATGCCACAGTCTATCTCCGTAAGTTTCCATCTCTGTTACCTAAATCCCACTGTTAAAAGGTTCAGTTTCCCCAGACCCCCGACTAAAACTGTTACTCGCTTTAAAATCGTCTTCTCTTTCAAGCGATTCCTCACTCTCCTAAGCATCGATTTAATCCATACTTGGCCTCGATTTTCCATGAAATCAAGATAAGTGGCCGATTTTAATCATTTATTTTCTGGGAATGCATAATTATTTGATGAAGCTTGGCTAATACTTAAGAGGCTAATTGAATCATTATTTGAACATGCGGACTGATACTAATTTTATAAAAAATCAATTTCCCCTTTTTTTCTGTAATTGTGGACTGCAGCAAATACTTTTGAATAGATATTTGAATCGGTCTGGTGTTTGAAAGAATATGATTTTGCTCACTCAATGTAATATAAAGTATATGTGAAATAAATTTGGCCGATTGGGTTTGTAGACTAATAATTAACATATTTTATATATTGATGGCGAAAGAAGAAGATGGCTAAGAGTTAGATGGTACTTGTCACAATATCAATAAGGAGGTTTAGTAACCAATCTTAGTGAAAGCAGGAATAAGGTAAAGGCTAGTTCTATTCCCACCCCTCTTTCTTCCTTTCGCGACCCAGTGGAATGCAAATAATCATCACAATCCACTTTTTCCCTTTCGTCCCCCAATTCATTACAAAAATGTTCTCACATTTTTAAACCACGCTCAGCTTTGATGTTGTTTATTCACGAACTACGCTTGATCCGAACTAGGTTGTTACACAAATTTCATTCGATTCAAAGTAGGTTGTTACACAAACCTCGCGCAATCCGAAGTAGTTGTTACACGAACCTCGCTTGGGCCGAGCGAGGTTTTTACATAAACATCGCTCATTTAGAGCTTTTGTACGTAATTATTTCTTTTAAACGTAATCTGGTGTGGTTCAAATATTGGGGCAATTTTAGAAAGCCTGAAAATTAATGAAGTAACGTGGTATGAAAGGATGAAAACGTTGTGTGAATAGAATCAACTTAAGATAAATTGACTATTCTTTTTGTATGCCTATAACTTTGATTATATGATGTGTTTCGTCGGTGAAAAATAGTTACTTACTAGTGATTCAATCTTCTCCGATGTGAAAATAAAATGTTTTGAATTTCGTATGGTCAGTTTTATAAAATTAATGAAACAGTTAGAATTACATTAAATGTTTTGCAAAAAGATTTTCCCCCTCTTGATAGCTGCTTATATATTTATATATTTCTAGTCTCATGTTATCACTTGTGTCGAAGCTTCACTATATACATATATATGTATATGTATATATATGTATATAGTGAAGCTTCGACACAAGTGATAACATGAGTAAATTATTATAGTCTAGAAAGCATTTGTAAGGATGAATATCATAAAGTTAGAAAGCGTTTCTAGTCATAAATTCGATTAAGGTATTCTTAGATGTAGGACAGGAAGTAAAATTTAAGATATGTTCTTTTGATATTTTGTATTATATTTTCCTTCGTAATATATAATAATTAATAATTAGCAACTAGTAATTAGTAGTTAACATTAGTAACTAAAAACTAATAATTCACATTTAATATTTACTAAGTAATAATAATTAATAGGGGAAATAAGAACGTAAAAAACGCCAGACTCATTTGGAAGAGCCTTTTTTTGGTCCGAGAATGGTGCCTTTAAATAAACATTGGTTACTAATCTATTATTTTAATCGAAAACACTTACTTTGAATCTATTACGGTCATGCACTACATGACTTTTTACCAGATAAATTTCTATTACTGTCGAATGTAAAAAATGCCACTCATTTGAAAGATCGTTTTTTTGGGTCCGGGAATGGTGCCTTTAAATAAACATTGGTTACTAATCTATTATTTTAATCGAAAACACTTAATTTGAATCTATTACGGTCATGCACTACATGGCTTTTTACTAGATAAATTTCTATTATGAATAAATGTACTTTATACCTAAGTGGCATCTATATATTATGGTCATGTCATGTATTACATGTTTTTTGACTAGATAAATTTCTGTGTCTTTAAATAAACATTGGTTACTAATCTATTATTTTAATCGAAAACACTTGTTTTGAATCTACTACGGTCATGCACTGCATGACTTTTTACAAGTTAAATTTCTATTATGAATAAATGTACTTTATACCTAATTGACATCTATATATTATGGTCATGTCATGTATTACATGTTTTTTGACTAGATAAATTTCCGTGCCTTTAAATAAACATTGGTTACTAATCTATTATTTTAATCGAAAACACTTAATTTGAATCTACTATGGTCATGCACTGCATGTTTTTTTACAAGACAAATTTCTATTATGAATAAATGTACTTTATACCTAATTGGCATCTATATATTATGGTCATGTCATGTATTACATGTTTTTTGACTAGATAAATTTCTAGCAAGAATAAATATACTAAATAACATGCATGAAAGTAATTTTTTTCCAGAAATCTCAAAATCAATTAAACTGTATTATTGCAAAATAAAAGTACAAAAAAAACCTTGAGATCTGTTTTTTTGTTTCATAAAAAGTCGCGCATTCCATGCACTTGCCAATGTTCTCATGCATTCCATCAGCATTATTGAGAACATAGAATCATTTAAATATATAAGAGTTTCAATGATGAGTTTGTAAGTATGATGTTATATAATGTAGCATGTATGATTTAATTCAAAACGTTATTATATAAGATATACCATATGATTTGACATCGAAACTCTTGTTTTCGCTTAGATCAATACATTTTTCGCGATGATTGTGTATTGTTTTCTACCTAAGGGTTTTACACTGGTATTAATTCAAAAAATATCAACCTACATAGCACTACGAGATTATATTAGATATCGTGGACTTGAGCACATTGTTGAAAGACAGTGTGTAAGTCAGTTAGATATATCTTAATTAATAGTTGAAATAGAAACACAAATTTTGATTCGACCGTGAAATTCCAAAAATACCCTTATGTATTTCTTTATTGCTAGTTTTGCTACATTTGGAGTTATACTCTTTTGATGTCATCGTGAAATATAAAAAATGCTTCTTCACAGATATTATCAAAATTTAGTATCACTTAAAATTATGATCTAACAATTAAGATTCCTTTACAAATTCAAACTTTTCTCTGTAAATATTTATCAAGTCTTAATATCACTTAAAAATAATATCTAACAAATAAATTACTTTCCAAATTCATTTTTTAATAAAAAATATTAGTATAATTTTAAATAACAAAAAATTATAAATTGCAACTTAGGAAAAAAAATTCAAATTAATTACATATGATTCAACACAAAAATATGGCTAAAATATGTGTAGAAAACATTTTCTTTTAAACGTATTAAACAAATACAATTGGTACAAAAATAATTCAAGTGCCTTAATCACGTGCGAAGTGCATGGCGTAACGCTCGTCTTCAATAATGTGAAAATAAAGAGTTAAAAATAAATTAAATATAGTAGCAGTATTACTATCTGATGTCTAACACACCATAATGTTACCACTGTCAAGTATCTATTTACTCTTGCAGATACGTTTTCCAACTATGACAGAACTTAATTCCAGGAAATAGTGGAGATAGAACTAAGACCGCACATGCAGTGTTAATGGGACCTAGTCCCAAAGTGAAGATGAGATAATGGTGACCAAAGTGAAGATGAAATGATGATGACTGTAAAGTTTGATAAAATTGGTATTAAGAGGGAGTACTAGTAGACTGAAAGATTAGGTTCAAGGTATAGCAATGTAACTTTCATAATGCGAGTTAACGTTATCATAGCGTTAATTTTGATTACGGTAAATTGGTCTATCAAGTAGATGAAAAGGTACATATGATCGACTCACCTGTCCATTTGTTAAACCAACAACAAAATGAGAAACGTACACTTTTGGTTGTGTATCACATTTGTTACCCAAATAGCCAATGCTTTGTCCATACCTACCTTAGCAGGGACTCTGAATATTGGACTGCAGTTGGCAACTAAGACGTAATAGCTTAAATATCTAGAACATACGATTAATATGAGTGCTAATTACATCTGATAACTGGAAGTAATTTAGCGATTCTTATATTAAACGAATTACAAGTTACTCATTTAATTTAATTTTTTCAGTGTTTCACTTATTTTGTGAATTATTAGTAGTCTGTCTTAGAGGATACATTTAGCAAATCATAAATACGGAGTTCCATTTAACAATTTAATGACCAAACTCATTACCGGAAAATGCATTAGCCTCCACACCAATTTCTCAATACTACGTTAAGCATAATCAAAATACTGTCACTCATACGACTACCTCAATAGCTTGGCTATATTACAATGTATATTCTAAATAAACGATGGGAAGGTGTTTTGTCGGGTTGCCCACCAAAAAACAGTAGTCTACAAAATTGTTCTTTTTTTCATTGCCAATTATTAATTGTGTAAGATGACTCTATGTTACATTTCCTTAGTATTTAGTATGAACTTTCGTTACTATATTACAACATGGAATAAATAACAACAGCTGCTTCTTTATCTTGGCGTAGCAAAAGATTATAGGACTGTTAAGGATTCTAAATGTTTAAAGTACGAAAACAAACAAAATGACCTCAACTACTAACTTATTCACGTAGCAGTTTGGTATAACAGAGACAATAATATTTGATTACTACGCATCTGCATTATACATTTGTACTTAGTGTAATTTGGAATTGTTATCAACTTATCTAAATTTAGATGCATAAAAAGAATGCTAGACTTTCCCCAAGCTATTTGGAAAAGATGCATAAATATTTTGTATTGCGCTATAAAAATGTTCTCTTTTTTTAATACAATTAATTTTTAATTTACAAGTCAATCCATATGCATGTGCTATGTATGTCCAATGAAAATAGTGAGCTGCTTCCTTTTGTTTCAAATTAGTAGGCATTTAGGATCATTTATTTGAGCTTCCTTTTCAGTGTAACAGTGGAAAGTAGAAATACATTTAACATGATAGTTTATGATTGTTGGAGCAATTTTTCTCACAATAATGATCTGATAATAAATGAGGGTTATTTTATGGATATTTAATGATTCAGTGTCCTATATACATAAAATATTTTAAGGATAGTAATTATTCAATGTTTATCAACTTATGGTAATCTCTTATAAAGAAAATACCAGGGTCCTACTGGAATTATATGATATAATAATGATAAATATAATTCTACTATATTTGCACAGGCAATGTGGATACTTGGAATTTTTTTTAATCTTTAAATTTTCGCAATCTGTTGAGGAAAGCAAATAAACTAATCAACCTCTAAAAATATTATATTACAGTATTTGTTCGACTTGGTTTTATCACTTGAGCAATAAAAGATTGACATTTTAGTATAGTTTCACAAAATCCCAAGGCACTTGAATAGTTAATGTGTTGGAGTTTTGGTCAGTAGCTAATGAGAGAGTTCATGCAAGTCACTCATGTGATAACCTCAATAGAGTTGGACTATAATACAATCGTAATTTTAAATTTTAACGACTGGAAGGTGATTTGTTGTAAAAGTAGATTCTAAATAGTTGATTTCCTTTCTTTGACAATTATCACTTGCTTAAGATCTATATGATACATTTCATTGGCATCATCTGCTAACATTTTGTATTGTATTCCAGCATGAAGTAAATAAACAACTGAAGTTTCTTTGTCTTTATTACATGCCTTTAGTAGGACTGGTTTCCAATACTCTCATCTTCTAAAAATGATGCGTCTGTGTGGCTACTTATATGTCAAAACTTGAAGCTGGGTAGTACCATTTATGCACATTGGAACCTTTACGTTAATTGGAAATAAAATGAAAATCAAGTAAAAATGCAAGACAATATATTCCTCTTAGCCCTGCCCACTTTCTCTCTACTACTCCAGTCCATTTAGCCCAACCAACAGCTCGCAAATCTTCCAATTCATTTTTTATTTCTCATCTTTCCCTTCAAGTTTTTGCATCCAGAATATTCATGGGAGAACTGGATTTCTACTGATTCTCAACAAATTTTTCTTTCAACTAATAATATTCTATATCCTTTTACTATTACCCAACTTCCAAGCTTCATCAATAGATTGAAATTTTGCTATGTGTACCTAATTTTTATGTGATATAGTAAAAAACAATGTTAACTCTGTAAGTTTCCGTCTCTGTGTTCCCTTAACCTCATCGTTAAAAGGTTAAGTTTTCCCAGACCTTCCAATAAAACGGTTACTCCTTCTAAAATCATATTCCCCTAAAGCGATCCTTCACTCTCCCAAGCATCCATTCAATCAGTACTTAGTCTCGATTTGATGAAGCTTGATTAAGAGGCTAATTGAATCATTATAAGAACAGGCAGATTGGGTATGTGGACTAATAATTAACATATTTGGTACAGCGATGGTGAAAGAAGAAGACGAAGAAGATTAAGAGTTGGATGGAACTTGTCCCAATGCCAGTAAGGAGGTTTTAATCACTATACTACAAATGTTAATTACATCAGTGTGTACTATTGGAGCAATACTCACCACATTAGTATTTTTTTTTTCAATTGACACAGGTAAAACATGGAGCAAGCTTTGTTTATCTTGATAAGTTTACTAATCCTAGAGATAAAAATCTTGCTTTACTTATCCAAGGTAAAATCAATAACAAAATTTACCTTGGATGAGTAAACCAGGATTCATATGTCTAGCAGGATTCTTCAACCTCAATCGCAGAAGTCTACAAAAATTAAACGACGTTGAACAATTTATATAAAAATGAAAACTGCAACCTAAAAATAAAAATAATGCATTCAAAACAGGTAGAGTACCTGATGTCAACAATACCCTTCTCCCTCCTACTCTAGCAAAAACTCATATACGTTGATGCTACCAATAACTATACCTGATGTCGAACATATACGTTGAAAATTGCAACCTCAAGATACTTTTGTTTTTGATGCTACCAATAAATATTCACAGATTGACGCAGGTTTAAAATATTTTTACTATTTTGATTATCAGATGATGGAGGTGGAAGGGATCCAAAATCTCGTAGGCAATGCATGAGTTTCGGCTTTTCTAATAAAGATCGCACCTCAATTGGGCATTGTACATGTACAATTCTATAATAAATTGTATAGAATTTTAATGTATGACTTTATTTCTTAAGGATCAATTAAACAAGTTTACATGTAGATGGAAATGGTTTTAAGACTAGTATAATGCGGATTGGTGTAGACGTGATAGTTTTTTTCAGTTCTGTAAAGTCATGGTAGTCCACATCATAATTTTCTATAAACTAATAGTATAAGAAAGGAGTCCAATACCAAATGTGCTGGTAATTACCAGCACATTTGGTATTACTCCTTTCTTATACTTTTCTAAGGCAGATGATGCTATAGAAGTGCCATCGGTAAGTTTCATAAACAAGTTTTTGTATTTCTCTAATTGTTTTATATGGACTTTCAATTAAGTAGCAACCAACTATAGTACTGCACTATCTATGCTTTGTAGGTCAGCTATACGTTTGATAAAGAAATCGGACATTTAGAGAGATCGTATCGAAATGGCTCAAGTTCACTCTTCTTCATCTCATACTTCTGCATCCTAAGTACTCCTCATTCTTCGATTATCTTTCATGGTTAATAGAGTTCCCATTTACCTGATTCTTTTATTTATTTCTCATCAGAAATATAATATGCAGATCCTGCTGTTGTGAAATATGTGTATCCTTGTAAATCATTGCAGTTTCCCAACTTTTCTGCAATGAAATGTGGGTCTTCACTATGCAATTATTCTATCCTGCCTATTGAAGCTTTTATGTTTTTGTTATAGTTTCCTATTTTCAGGGCAGTCAATTTATTATGTCTTCTTCTTTTTCAGTCTTTTTGACCAGTGTGAAGGGAAGAAATTTCTGTACTCGGGATAAGTCAGCTTCCATCAGATGTGAACATAGCTCAGGTGAGAGTAGTGGTTTTGGCGTGTGGTTTAGTCGATTAGCAATGCTTGGGTTTGTGTCTGCAATTGTTGTTGAAATGGTTAGTGGACAGGGACTACTGGAGGTAATTACTACTTACTCCTAATGTAAACTTAGTTATGTTGTTTTTATACTATTTACTGATCACAGTATCCTTGGAACCTTTCTTTTTAAATTATTTAATAAAAAAATAATTAAGATACATTAAATGTAACTTTTAGAAATTTGAAATCTTAAATTTTTGAATTTTAAACTTTATGTATTCTACTTTCGGTCCACTGACGCTGCTGCTGCATTGAATCGTGCTAGATAACTTCTCAAGGTCTCTCCGGCTTTCTGCTCTAAGGTTGCCAAAGTCATCACATTCTTGGATCTCGTAATGTGAACCCTGAATTGCCTCATAAATCTCTCAATTAAACCATTCCACGTTCCGATGGATCCATTCTCTAATTGCCTAAACCACAATGCTGCAATATCTGTCAAGTATAATGGAAAGCACCGGGCCATAACCTCCTCTGGTGCCCCCAGCACTTCCATATGCCTCATATACTTTGTTAGATGAACCATGGGGTCCGTTCTTCCGTCATACGTGTCCAACGATGGTAACTTGAAATCCGGTGGGTTTCTAGCTTGTCTAATTGCCGAAGTGAAAGGACTCCTATTAACATCCTCCAAATCCTTGTTTACCAAACCGCTTCTCATAGCTCTTCTAACCATCTCCGCCAATCTGTCGTTGTCACCGAGGTGCAATCTTCGTTCATTACTTTCAACCTGCCCCCCGAGTTCACGAGGGAATTCTGGAATCTGCCCCCTTGACTGAGCGTTCATTCCTCTGTTGCCTCCAGGTTGCGTGGGCACTCCTCTCTCTCCCTCCGGGACTAGATCTTCGTGCTCCAAGTGTGCGCCTCCTGATCCAGGTGCTATTCCGGATGGTCCTGCTCCGTTCTGAACTCCATCGGTTTCTCTATTCTGTGCTCCAAGTTGTCCAATTTGTTGGAATAAGCTCTGAATCAACTCCTCCTGCCTCTTCATCATTGTCTCCATTTCGTCCCTAGTGATGTAGATTGATGCTTGATTCCCTCCTGAGGAGGCCTCTTGACTTCCTTGTGGTTCACTTCTCTCAGGCCTTGGCCTTCTACTCGATTGTCTTGTCATAATTTCTAGATCTGAACTCCTGGATTTTCAAATTCAACTTCTTCCTGAATTAGCCTTCTCAGTGAAAGCACCAAAATGTTTGCGCCAAAATTGGTCACAAACACCCAATACCGCGAAAGCACCCGTTTACGTACTCAAATTAATAATAATCAACACAGTTCTCAGCAACAATCAATATAGAATTCAGATCTAAGCAACTAATCACAATAATTCACAGACAATAATCACAAACACAGGATTTATAGTGGTTCGGCGTTCGTGCCTACGTCCACTTTGAAGGTTTTCTCTTTATTGCTTCACTTGATGATCTTATTCAATTACAACGGGTTGTAGCTTTGAACTTGATAATCTTAATTGATTACAACGGATTATAGCTTTGAACTCTGAACTCAACAGCAATAGTGACGAATAGGATTGAATTCAGCAGAGTCTGGACTTGCTTTCTCTCTTCTGAATTTCCTCCCCTTTTCTGAATGACCAGGGGCTCTATTTATAGGCGTGGAAGGCCAAAATCCCGCCAAAAACCTAGAGAGGCTGCTTGGCACGTGACGGGGGGCCCACAGGCCCGCGTTCTTGGACTGCGTGCCCAGTTTGGCATCGATTCGAAGTGAACTTCGAATCGATCAAAAAATTGTCCAATTGCGATGGAACTTGGCGTGGACGTTCTTCATCATGTAATCAAGCTTCTGTGAAAATTTCATGGCATTTGGATCAAGGGATTGAGAGATATGATCGATTCAAGGTGATGCATTTCGGTACGCTGGCAACTTCGAACCGATCCTATGGGTCGTTCGAACCCATATGTTTCGAATCCATATGGTTCGAACCCATAGGTTCGAATCCATATGGTTCGAATCCATACGGTTCGAAACCATAGGTTCGAATCGAACCTGTTGCATGAGGGGGCAGCGACGCTTCGAATCGATGGCTCTGGATCGATTCGAAGTTGTTTCTAACGTGTAGGGTTCGAAGACAGCATGGACTCGAAGCTTGTGATGGGTTCGAAGCTTGAGGTGGACATGAAGTGGTGATGGATACGAAGTTGATGGACGGATTCGAAGTAGTGATGGATACGAAGTTGATGGATGGATTCGAAGTAGTGATGGATACGAAGTTGATTGATGGATTCGAAGGGAGACGTTGGCTGATGGATTCGAAGGGAGACGTTGGCTGATGGATTCGAACGTCGCCTCTTCCTATGGGTTCGAATATGATGGGTTCGAAACAGATGGTTTCGAACACGATGGTTTCGAACACGATGGGTTCGAATATGATGGGTTCGAACATGATGGGTTCGAACCGAGCAATGTGTACCTTCTTAACTTGAATCCATCATAACTTGAGCATATGACCTCGGATTGACTTGAAATTTGAAATGCTGGCTTATATGGTCTTTCTTGTCATGCCTTATTAATTGTGGCCCGATCCGGGCTCGGACAGAATTCATCGATATCCATAGTGAGGTGAAATACGACCAATCTCTGAGGCGAACTATTTTCTGTTTTTGACCAATCTTTTGGTATCACGGCTTTTGCCCAAAAAGCGGGATAACATTTTGCCCCCCAAAACATGCCTTGCGGTAGCAAGGTGTGTTTTGCAATGCCTTGAGCTGGATGTTCATATCCTGTCGTCAACCTGTAAAGAACTTGATAGTTTTATATGTCCTCAAATGACGATCGTTCGTGATCGAGTTTATTCGGGATGGAGCGCGGCCGTTCATGGTCAAGCGCCTAACTTCAGATGACGATCGTTCGTGATCGAGTCATTTGAGGGAAAGTGCGACCCTGCGCGGTCAAGCGCGTAAATCCGTCCGTCGATCATTCGGGATCGAGTCATCTGCGGTGAAATATGACCGTTCAAGGTCAAGCGCCTAATTTCAAATGACGACCGTTCGCGATCGAGCCATTTGAGGTAAGGTGTAGCAGTCAGCGATCAGGTGGTGGACCTCCAATGACGACCGTTCGCGATCGAGTCATTTGAGGTACAGTGAGTTGTGCCGTTACAGTGAGTTGTGCCGTTCGAGGCGGGCCTCAAATGACGACCGTTCGCGATCGAGCCATTTGAGGTAAAGTGAGTTGTGACCGTTCGCGATCGTGTGCCGTTCGAGGCGAGTTTGTGACTGTTCGAAGTCGGGTGCCGTTCGAGGCGAGTTGTGACCGTTCGCGGTCGGGTGCCGTTCGAGGCGAGAAAACGCGCCCGGGAGGGCTTGATGTTTTGAATGCCAGGGTCACGTTCGGGTGAGTTCCTGGATTGTTTGTGTGCCTATTGAAGGCGAATCAGTGTACCCGGAGGGGCTTGATATTGTTGATACCAGGTTCACGTTCGCGTGGGTCCCTGGATCATTTGTTTAAGTATATCACTATCTCAGAGCATGCCTAAGGACCGTTCGCGACCCCGTACATGTGCAAGTAGCCTAGCCATTTCAGAGTTATCAGAATCAAATATTTATTCAACGGGTGAGCTTTTAAAAACAGAAATGTCCAAACAAACCAAGTTCAAATGTCCAAATCAACATGAAATAAAAACAAAGCAAAGATGTCAAAGTCCAAATCAACATGAAATAAAAACAAAGCAAAGATGTCAAAGTGTAAGTTCCCACTACGAAACATTCAATGATCATTCAGAGCATGCCTGGAGAACGTTCGCGATCTCGTACATGTGTAAATGATTCGATTGCGTTAGTGGGAGCTTGCGACTCGTTCATCGTTATTTTAACTAATTGATAACCAAACGGCGTCCTGGTTCAGGGTTGCCCCTGGTTGATGTAGACGGTGGCCGCTCTGGCTCCTCCGCTGAAGCTCGCCTCCTCACATACTGAAGGAGCATGCCGTTCCTGATGTGTCCTTTCACCTCGTCCTTCAGATGCCTACAATCATTAGTGTTATGACCGTTTAATTCATGAAATACGCAAAACTTATCTGATTTTCTTTCGCTTGAGGTTGGATCCCTCCGCATTGGTCTGCGATACGGAATCTGCTCCTTGGTATCCTGATAAATGCGTTCCAAACTCTCAGTCAGCTCGGTGTAAGTAGTGAATCGCGGCTCTCTCCGCTGCCGTTTTGACCTGTTATCATAATCCTCAGTCCTTCGTTTTCCTTTATCCTTGTCTGAGTCCTTTTCGATAGGCTTTTTGTCTTTAAGCATATAAACTTCTATTCCCTCTCCTTCTTCTCTTTCTGCATTTGCGTCCTCTAAACGTAAAAACTTTTCTGCCTCGTTGTAGAATTCCTCTAGATCCACGGGTGGATCTTTAGTCAATGAATTCTTGAATTCTGTGCCGTCAGCTACTCCGGACACAGCTGCCATTACCACCATGGACGGATCCGCTCGGTCCACTGACGCTGCTGCTGCATTGAATCGTGCTAGATAACTTCTCAAGGTCTCTCCGGCTTTCTGCTTTAAGGTTTCCAAAGTCATCACATTCTTGGGTCTCGTAATGTGAACCCTGAATTGCCTCATAAATCTCTCAATTAAACCATTCCACGTTCCGATGGATCCATTCTCTAATTGCCTAAACCACAATGCTGCAATATCTGTCAAGTATAATGGAAAGCACCGGGCCATAACCTCCTCTGGTGCCCCCAGCACTTCCATATGCCTCATATACTTTGTTAGATGAACCATGGGGTCCGTTCTTCCGTCATACGTGTCCAACGATGGTAACTTGAAATCCGGTGGGTTTCTAGCTTGTCTAATTGCCGAAGTGAAAGGACTCCTATTAACATCCTCCAAATCCTTGTTTACCAAACCGCTTCTCATAGCTCTTCTAACCATCTCCGCCAATCTGTCGTTGTCACCGAGGTGCAATCTTCGTTCATTACTTTCAACCTGCCCCCCGAGTTCACGAGGGAATTCTGGAATCTGCCCCCTTGACTGAGCGTTCATTCCTCTGTTGCCTCCAGGTTGCGTGGGCACTCCTCTCTCTCCCTCCGGGACTAGATCTTCGTGCTCCAAGTGTGCGCCTCCTGATCCAGGTGCTATTCCGGATGGTCCTGCTCCGTTCTGAACTCCATCGGTTTCTCTATTCTGTGCTCCAAGTTGTCCAATTTGTTGGAATAAGCTCTGAATCAACTCCTCCTGCCTCTTCATCATTGTCTCCATTTCGTCCCTAGTGATGTAGATTGATGCTTGATTCCCTCCTGAGGAGGCCTCTTGACTTCCTTGTGGTTCACTTCTCTCAGGCCTTGGCCTTCTACTCGATTGTCTTGTCATAATTTCTAGATCTGAACTCCTGGATTTTCAAATTCAACTTCTTCCTGAATTAGCCTTCTCAGTGAAAGCACCAAAATGTTTGCGCCAAAATTGGTCACAAACACCCAATACCGCGAAAGCACCCGTTTACGTACTCAAATTAATAATAATCAACACAGTTCTCAGCAACAATCAATATAGAATTCAGATCTAAGCAACTAATCACAATAATTCACAGACAATAATCACAAACACAGGATTTATAGTGGTTCGGCGTTCGTGCCTACGTCCACTTTGAAGGTTTTCTCTTTATTGCTTCACTTGATGATCTTATTCAATTACAACGGGTTGTAGCTTTGAACTTGATAATCTTAATTGATTACAACGGATTATAGCTTTGAACTCTGAACTCAACAGCAATAGTGACGAATATGATTGAATTCAGCAGAGTCTGGACTTGCTTTCTCTCTTCTGAATTTCCTCCCCTTTTCTGAATGACCAGGGGCTCTATTTATAGGCGTGGAGGCCAAAATCCCGCCAAAAACCTGGAGAGGCTGCTTGGCACGTGACGGGGGGCCCACAGGCCCGCGTTCTTGGACTGCGTGCCCAGTTTGGCATCGATTCGAAGTGAACTTCGAATCGATCAAAAAATTGTCCAATTGCGATGAAACTTGGCGTGGACGTTCTTCATCATGTAATCAAGCTTCTGTGAAAATTTCATGGCATTTGGATCAAGGGATTGAGAGATATGATCGATTCAAGGTGATGCATTTCGGTACGCTGGCAACTTCGAACCGATCCTATGGGTCGTTCGAACCCATATGTTTCGAATCCATATGGTTCGAACCCATAGGTTCGAATCCATACGGTTCGAAACCATAGGTTCGAATCGAACCTGTTGCATGAGGGGCAGCGACGCTTCGAATCGATGGCTCTGGATCGATTCGAAGTTGTTTCTAACGTGTAGGGTTCGAAGACAGCATGGACTCGAAGCTTGTGATGGGTTCGAAGCTTGAGGTGGACACGAAGTGGTGATGGATACGAAGTTGATGGACGGATTCGAAGTAGTGATGGATACGAAGTTGATGGATGGATTCGAAGTAGTGATGGATACGAAGTTGATTGATGGATTCGAAGGGAGACGTTGGCTGATGGATTCGAAGGGAGAC
Organism: Allium cepa; assembly: GCA_030765085.1. Taxonomy (NCBI): domain Eukaryota; kingdom Viridiplantae; phylum Streptophyta; class Magnoliopsida; order Asparagales; family Amaryllidaceae; genus Allium; species Allium cepa. The sequence continues at coordinate 956,300,349 of CM060943.1, forward strand.
GTTGGCTGATGGATTCGAACGTCGCCTCTTCCTATGGGTTCGAATATGATGGGTTCGAAACAGATGGTTTCGAACACGATGGTTTCGAACACGATGGGTTCGAACATGATGGGTTCGAACATGATGGGTTCGAACCGAGCAATGTGTACCTTCTTAACTTGAATCCATCATAACTTGAGCATATGACCTTGGATTGACTTGAAATTTGAAATGCTGGCTTCTATGGTCTTTCTTGTCATGCCTTATTAATTGTGGCCCGATCCGGGCTCGGACAGAATTCATCGATATCCATAGTGAGGTGAAATACGACCAATCTCTGAGGCGAACTATTTTCTGTTTTTGACCAATCTTTTGGTATCACGGCTTTTGCCCAAAAAGCGGGATAACAATAACAATGTTTTTTCTTCAATGACATGGAAGGCTCTCGGACATTGAGATAAGAGCAAATGATCCACCGTTGATTGAATTTAATAAGCATCCATGGGGCAGCAGAAATGGGAGATGGAAGCTTATTGATATCGAACAAAAGTCAAAATCCTCCTACACTGACGGCTAATACGTGCCTGCAACCACTGATGACTCAGTAAATCAAAGCAATTGCAACAAGCTGGATGATACATACAACAAGGTATGCAATTTATTCTTTTTTACTTCTCTCTATATCATTTTGTCTTACATTTATCATTTCATTATATCATAAGGTTAAACAAAGAATCACCAACAGCTCAGACATGCAATGGGATTTATCCAACATAAGCTTTGGAGCTTTTTTATCTGAAATATCAAGAAATGCAAGTATGCCGCAACATACATGTGATTCATTCGATACTGCAATTGCACAGCTAAAAACTTCAGCATCGGCCGATCCTGTACTTCATATATCGATTTTGGATTCTGAGGATACACGCACTCCTTTCAGTATTCAAAAAACCACCTACGATGAAACAGTCTCTGCTGAAACTCAAAATATTCATAGTGGCTTGGTGAGTATAAAACACTGCCTTTTTGTGGGGAAAACTTGTTTTCCCTCCCTCTGTTCTTGACTACGCAGTTCACCTGCCTTCAATATGTTTCATCAGTAGGTGTTTTTTCATCGGAAAACCCATCACGTTTATTATTATTATTATTATTATTATTATTATTATTATTATTATTATTATTATCATCATCATCATCGTCGTCGTCGTCGTCGTCGTCGCCGCCGCCTTTTATTTTCTATTGTCTGTATGTACATTTCTTTCTCGTCTCCTCTTTCCAATGTTAGACAACCGAAACCCTAATTTCTATTTCAAAATCAATTTCAAAATTCAGACTGCTCAAACTATGTCATATAATATATCTTGGAAAGCTCTCGATGAGCATAATCTACTGCTATAATTAGTTTTTTTATTGGAGGTCCAGTTAGGCCAAAAATCATTAGTTTAGTTTTGGTCGTTCATATTGGTTTTTCGATTTCAACGGTGGATCGTCGATTTTACGACGATCAGAAGGTATAGGCTTGTAGAGGTCGTCAAGGAGAATCCATCCATGGTCTTCATTAGTTTCAAAGATGGCCAGAATCACTAGAAAGGGCGATTAAAGGCGGCGACGTGATGGGCAGAGGGGCATCGTGGTCGTGCGCGTTGGCAAGGGAGGAGCGGCCTGGCTCGAACGTTACAATGGAGTTTGTCGATCTGGTCCTTGGCGCTCGAGGCAGTGGCGAACGACATTTGATGATGGCAGCTGTAGGGCTTTGGTCGAGGTCACGTGTTGAAGGAGCTAGGGTTTTCTAAGGTAACGAAATTTACAAAAATGCCCTTTATTATTTTTAATTTTAATTAAAAATTTTCAAACATCTAACTATCATAACTTGTCCATACGACCTCGGATTTGTCATGGTTTTTTGCATTGCGATCGTATCGAAATTCCAGACGACATGGAACTGGTTTGGTTACATTCCGAGACCGTTCGAATTTTGAGCTTTATTTGGATTTTGAATCGACGATAAATCAAAGGTGAGTGGCTTAACCCACTCACGAATACCGAATCTTCTTATGTTAGTTGAATTAAATTTATGAAGTGATAATAATGTTGTTGGCTGCTGTTTGATAATTTAAGTAGACATTTTAATTTATTTGAGTTTTATTGAATTAAATTGCCATTTAAATGTTGTGATTTATTGGTTGATTTAAATGATGATTCTGATGGATGCTAAATTGTTGACATTTTAGATGATTTGATGTTATGTTTATTTTATATGTTTTATCATTGCAAGTTTCCTTAGTTATTGTTAGGAGAATCACTAAGGGTTGAAATGATACATACCCGAACGATTTTATAGATTAGGGAAAAATCGTTATGGCTTGAAATGATAGACCCGAGCGATTTTATTGATTTGAAAAATTGTTGATTCGAGACAGAAATGATATATGTCTGGAAATTTAAATTTATTGTGGGTTGAAATGATATATATCTGTATCACTTGACCATAGGGTAGAAAATTATATACGGACACCATTGGTCGGTATTAAATTATTTTCTAAATGGTAAAGTATGTTTGATTTATATATTTAATTTCTTTTAAAATTAATTTAATGATTTTATTTAAAATTATATTTGGAAAATAATTCATTTTATATGTTTTAAAAGTTTCAAATTACAAGTTAATATATGGTTTTAAACGTATACTTAAGATTTTAACTTATAATTTTATTTAGTTTTTAAATATATAATTTAAATAGTTTAAAATTTAATTTAATAATTTAATATAGTTTTGGAAGATTTATTTAAAAATTTAATGTAATATAGTAAATATGGTTTTAATTTAATTTAATAAAATAGATTTTATAATAACTTTAATAAATAAAAATGTAAGGGGTTTTGTAAAGAATTTATAAAGGTTTTGTGGACATTTTATAAAAGTTTTTTATGAAGGATTCGATAGCAGCTTTATGAAGGATTTAAAAAAAAGGGGTTTAAAGAATCTTATTAATGGGTTTTATAAAAGAACCTGTATGAAGGGATTTGGATGCATTTAAATGAAATTTTCGTAGAAGTTATGAAAGGGAAAGAGTTGTAAATTGTTTTGGGAATTTATAAATAGCTTTAAAAATGGTTCTAAAGCTTATGAATAGTTTATAAATGGTTTAGAAGAGATTTATAAATTATTTTGAAATTGATTGAAAGAAATCTTCAACGGTATTTATGAAAATATTTGTACTTTTGGAATAAGTATATAGATATCTTGATATGAAGGTATAAATTGTTTTCTGGATTTATGATAAATGTTTTATAAAATGACCATGGTGTGAAAAATGTGAGCGTTTGGTTGTTAAAGAGATCGGGGTCAGATATTGTCATACTTTCTGTCAATTTTGAAACCGCTTTAACAACTGTGCACGTGGTGGAGAATCTAGAACGAAGTACGATGGTTTGGCCGAATCTAGAACGAAGTACGATGGTTTGGCGAACACTTTTTATATGAGATATGAACGCAGCCCTAACCCTCCGGGTCAACTTGAGATGACTAAAATAGGAGAAATTGACAGGCTAAGTGAAGTCGCTCCTCCAATCGGACACACTTCTTCGATACCATATCTGTTACTATGTGATTGATTTGGTGGCCACATTCGATTTGATTATGAGAGTGTTGTTTCGAGATGGGTGGTAACTGCGGCTATGCGTTACCACCAGCCCGGAAGTGTAAACGGTAGAATCCTACCCTGGCATTGCCTCGTTGTGTCTTGTCGTATGCCTTATCAAGCCCACTACGTTTTTGATTTGTGTTGTACCTATGGAGTGCTCCCTGATAACCCACCGGTTTGGTGGAGTTTACAGTACTGTATAGATTACAGTACTATAAAAATGTGTTGAGGGGGATATGTGTAACGCCTTAACGCTATTTTAATACTTTACTGGTAGACACTATATATATAGCGTATATTACTATATAGTAAATAGTTTAATGGATCCTTAGAAGTTGGAAATCCCGAACATATCATAAGTTATTGCAGGCATGTTATACACTGGATAGGAGATATAAAATCCCGTAACATCTCTGAAGCCGTTATACTCATTTGTTTATGATTTAACTTAAATAAGATCTTTGAGTTCTGACTCGAGTGTTTTGTCTTTTCATTATGCTCCGGTCAGCCTGAGCTTTTCAGCGTTGAAGACCTTATTTGTGGAGGATGAAGACGGAGTTTAGTATTATATTATTATTATTATTCCACTATATCATGTTGTTTCGCTGCATTATTTATTTATTCCTGCTGTATGTATAACTTTGATATATTGTAAAAGTGTAATCAAATGTTATTTATAAAACAGCTTCATGAATTGTTTATTTGATTATTATAATTTGTCATTCCGCTGTGAGATTCTATGTTTTGTTTTCCTTCTTTTCTCTTATTTTCTTATGTACCTCATTAACAATCCTTCATTTTTAATGGTTTGAGTTGACATGTGTGGTTTATTGTCGATTTAAACCGTCTAAAAAGGTGGGTCGTTATAGTTGGTATTAGAGCGAGGTTTAACGATAATCTTAACTTTGTGGGGTTTGACTCATTAGAGATTGTGTAGTAATACAGTAAAATGAGTTGTTTGAGCGTATATATATGAGAGAGCGTTTTTGTTAGTGTTATAAAAATGTTTTTATATTATGTTAATTTGTACTGTTTAGTATTTACAAATTCTGGTCAATAAATAGGATGCTATGACATCAATATGGATTTCTAAACACTTAATAGAGTAGACCGACACAATATTGTTTTTGAAATATTTGTATATGAAATAATTTTACCTAGTATTATATTTTGTATATACAAGAATAATTTTATAAGTGGATATAGTTGTATGTGATATGTTTGTTGAGAAGTGAAATTTATCAGTATTGATTGCAAAATTGGATTTATAAATAAAATGAATTTAATTGGAAATTTGAGAACTTAAGTTCTGGGGTTTTGAAATTGGTTTTCAAAGATTTTGGAATATAATATTAGAATTATTTGGAAGTATTTTCGGATAAATATTGTCAATGTGATTTGAAAGAAATGATTTAAAAGAATTTTAAAAGGAAATAAGTTTTGTATTACCCTCTTCTGTCGTTGGAAAATGATTTCGGTGATGACTATCGCATCATCGACTTTCATTTTCGAGTTTCAAAATGTGAAGGCCACTGTAGTAGCTTTACAACACATTTTTTTGATAAATAAATCTTAATTTTAAATTTCCAAATATGATTGGATATATACAAGCTATGAGTGTGTGTGCATGTGTGTATTATTTTAAAATGATTTGAAATGTACCCGGTATTTAGTTCCTAAGTTTTCTACAAATTAGGGATTTCAATTATTGTTATGAAATGAAGTCTTAACTATTTTAGTAATTGAAAACATCTAAAATGAGAAATATGAAATTAGGAGCTAAGTGATCAATGAAACTGTAAAATTTTTGGAGATTGCACATTTGTAAATTTAAGGGTAATGAAATTAAGTAGATGTAAATTTTTGAATATTTTTGTTAATTAAAATGAATAAGATAAACTTGTATAATATTCAATTACATTCTCAAAACATATATAGAACTTACGAGAAATGTTTAAAAAGTTGTAATGTTAGATAGAAATATGTAGTAGAATATTATATAAGTAAAACTTAAGTAATGGAAGTGTTCAAATGGAATTATTTATGTAAATAAGAATTTTGATGTACAAGTAATGTTTTAAACATAATTTAATGTTTTTGAAATGCTAATAATTAAAATAGAAGAAAAAAGGGTGAATATCACTTAAGTAAATGATTATAAACTTAAAAAAAATGCCTGAAATGATTCACAAATAAATTATTATCAAATGATACTGTATATGAAGGAATAAATGTGAGTTTAAAAGTAGAAAGTTAAGTATGAATTTATTCACTAATGATATATTAATATTGAATTGAAATCAAGCTTATAAGTAAATAATAACTGTAAATTAAATTTGCAAAGAAACTTACATAATATTTTGAGAATTGATTTATTGATGATCTAAATAATTTAATGGGAAATAACATATGTAAGTAAATGAATGTAAATTAATGGAAAAATGACGTTGTATGAATGAATGACAATAAATAAAAGATTACAAAGGAAACCAGTAGAGCAAGCTTAAATAACATTTAAATTCTGTATTGTTGGGCTAATGGGAAGTTTGGGAAAAGATATTCCAAAATTGTTTAAGGTTAAATGAATTATCTATTAAGTAATTATCTTAGGCTATTGAGCGTAGGGTACACTTGATAGTTTATTTATCACCCTGTACGATTAAAAGTTTCTAAATTTGAAAAAACCATTAGTTTTGGTTGCTATGGATGTATGATGGATACTTTGAATGCATATAATGGTTGTACTGTTTTGTTTGCATTTGTTTTGTGTTGATTTGCTTTGTTACTAACTAAAACAACTAAAATATTATTCTTTTATATAATTTTAACTCTTTCGATCATATAAGGAAAATATAGGTTTATGGAAGCAATAGCTACTGCTTTTGGTTTCATAAATAAAGTTGTTTGTCCGACAAATAGGTACGTTTTCGGATTACGGTTTTTGGAACGATATTTTATATTTTTTCCATGGTTTGGGATGTTTTGTTATTAAAATATGATACATATACATATATATTGAAATTAATTAAATTATTATTTTTCCATATTTATCCGTACAAAGGAGACTGTCGAAATTTTTCGTGAATTTAAAGAAATTTTGTGAAAGTGAAATTATTTTCAAACTTTTATTAACCTTAAATCTGAAGATTTTATTGTTTATAAAATGATATATTTTATTTTAAATAGTTAATTATGTAAGTTTAAAGTGTTTATAAATTAATTATTTTGAATAAAAATATATCAGTTTCTTAATTCTTTCTGGTTCCTTTTCGAGGACGAAAAGTTTTGAGTGGGGGAGAGTGTAACGAGCTGTATTTTTTATAATTAAAAATAATAAATTGAATAAGATTTTTGACATTTAATATTGTGAGAAATTAAAATTTATGATCTATTAATGAGAAACAATTAGAATATGATTTAATAATGTTGTTTGAATGTTATTGACAATTATTTTAGTTATTTCAATCAGTTGAAATTATTGTAACGTTAATATAGTCATAACTGTAAATAAGGTATTAAATTGGTAATTAATGGAATTAATGAATATGAAGTACTATAGCTAATATGGTAAATGATGATAACTGTAGAATAGTAGTATAATAAAATGTAAACTTATGTTAATTATATTCATAAGATAATAGTGGTTTAATAATAGGAGTGTAAATCAAAATAAAGGAATTTGATTGAAATTAAAATATAACTAACTGGTTTTGTTACAGTTGTAATTGAATGCTGAAATTAATGTAACATTTAAACCTTAGAATTAACATGGAAAATTTAAGTTTAAAGGATTATATGTATGTCTATGTAATCAAGATTGATGAAATTGTTAACCTTTAATCTAGAATTTAAAAGTGATTAAATTGATTTTTAATTAATAATTTATTTAATTAATGTGAAAATAACCATTTTGGCTACTATCTCGGATTTCGACGAAACCATTTTCATCGGATCCGTAACAGTGAATTATTATAAGATTTCAAATTTCGTAGTGATCGGACGTATCGTTTGATCGTGCGGACTCGAAACCCGTAGAAATCAATTAAAAGAATTTAAATGAATATAATTTGATTTTAAATTCTAACATCTTTATACAATGGAATTTGGATTTGAATTTAGTTCCATTGAATTTAAAAATATCGAAAAATTATATTTCGGTATATTGGACGATATATTTTCGTTTCGATGACGGAACGGGCTTTAAGGGTTCGCGTAATCGTTTCGACCAATTCGATCCATACCATCCATTCTTGTCCATTCGTTTTCTCTCTCTCTGCCTGTATATAGGCTGTTATAAATCCTAGTAGCCTTTTATTTTCTATTGTCTATACGTACTTTCTGTCTCGTCTCCTCTTTCCAATGACAAACAACCGAAACCCTAATTTCTATTTCAAAATCAATTTTGAAATTCGAACTCCTCAAACTATGTCATATAATATAACTTAGAAAGCTCTCGATGAGCGTAATCTACTGGTGTAATTAGTTTTTTGAATAGAGGTTAGGTTTGGCCAAAAATCATTAGTTTAGTTTTGGCCGTTCATATTAGGTTTCCGATTTCAACGGTGGATCGTCGATTTTAGAACGATTAGAAGGTATAGGCTTGTAGAGATCATCTGTCACGATCAACTTTTTCGTACAGTTCGAACTGACACTTTGCCACACTTGTCCAGTCAAAATTGAACAGAAAGGCGGATAGTAAGAAAAAGGAAGTAGAAAGAAGGAAGAAAGAAGATAGAAAGAAAACCAAATAACACAGAATCTCATAGCGGAAACGAATAATATATAATGTAGAACAAATCATTACATAAAACAAAAACTGTAATTAATATATGTAGGGGCATAAATCAGAGTATACCAACCTATACAACACAGACAGTTATAACACATGTCCTTACAATTGTTGAAAACACAACTAAATGCAATGGAAAAATAATCATCTACGTGAATACATCTCTAGGCCTCCAGCTTCTTTCCCTGAAGTTCCAATCTTCCAGCTAAACCTGGAAATATGCTCGGTATGACCCGAGCATATAAGAAAAACCACACCCGAGTCATTGCACTATTCCTACTACATCCGTTTTGGAATCGTCCTTAGGATTAGTAGCGATTAGCCTTTGCACTTCAATGCTCCATCTTCAATTCCATGCACTTGTCTTCATTTCCAAAATGTATTCATTGGATCGAAGTGGTGTTCGGATAACTTATCCGATCTCGATCTCTTCGAAACAACGTTCGATAATTTCGGAAAACTCAACCCCGGTTCTTTAGGAAATAAACAAATGAAAATAAGATCGAAGATCATCTCCTAGGCATTAGTGGACGGATTTCCTTATAATCGTCCTAGAAGAATGAAACAAGTTTATACGTACGGTATAGCACCTCGAACGGTAACTGTACCATATAATTCCCGTGTTTCTCCTAGATATTTCCAAAGTTATGTTTTGGTCCAGATTGGGTAGTCGGTTATTTGACTATCAAATTAACAATCATTCAATCAATGATTCCATTTCCCACTGAAAACACTAAGCCTTATTTAATTTAAAATTTAATTAAACTAAATCTCTTTATCTAAAGGTATGTGTACTTATTTCACTGGAATAAGTATATTAACAGACCGTTTTCTTTAATATTATTTGGAAACCATTTTAAATAAATATGGAAAGTAATCTGCAATATCAACCATGGATTCACCGCTCGATGATTTACGTCGCTATCCCAGAGAAATCCAAACTTAACTGCAGGCAATTTCTGCCTCCGATTACGCGATGAAAGTGTACCATTTACTTTCCAAAGACTTTATTTAATAATTATCTCGAAATAGTACTTATAAAGTTTCAACATGAATTTCCCAAGTTTAATTTAAAAAAATTACTCTTTTATAAAAGGTAAATCAAAATTAACATTTAAACAAATTATCTTGAAATAAGATATTTTAACATTATTTAACCTTTAAGTAATAATTAACCTTAAAAAATCACTATAAAATAACTTTAATTAATAATTAAATATAATTTAAACAACTTAAATAATTAATTGCTTTGAACCAATAATTAAATACTTTTAAATAATTTTTAAGAATAATAAAATAATTAACTTTAAACGGTTATCAAAAATATTTATTAATTGTCTTTAAAATATCATTAATAAATATTAACAATCCTTACAAAAATTTTGGTTCAAAACTCAACTTCAAAATTTGGAAAAGGCTCTTAATTTCAATGGTACTTAATCGAGTTACCATTCATTCCATAACAACCCAGAATAACAGATACTGATATTCATACCAATCTATTTTTAACAATCAATCCAACATCATATTGCCCAATATAATTATCAGGATAATAAATAGATATCCGTACAAATATAATAGCAGAACAAGGCTTTATTTCTGCTAGTCAATGTCAAAAAACACACATATCTAGGTATAGCGGCAGAACGGTGATTTATCCTGCTAACAGGGGTTCAATTCAATATAAAGGCGGAACGATGTTTTATTCCACTAAACAGATGTCAAATCATTGTAATTGACTCAAATTAACTCATCTTTATTTTTATTTGGCAAATAACCTCAATATACAGGTATATAAGTTTAAAAATGGTATTTGTTTTAAATTGATTACTTAAAACTTTGTTCGTTTCAAATTGCTATCAATTTTCACTTAGTCAAACTTGACAACATATTTCACGACGACACACTGTTCGTCGATACTAATCCATTGCAACGAATCTCGTGTAAAATCGGATAGTATGAAGGAGTTATGGCATTTTTAAATTTGCAAACAAAGTAGTCAACATTTATATTTTAAAACCCCCCTCCATCTTCCTTGGCCGAAACCACCGTTCATATTTTTATTTTTATTGTTGTTGCCAGGGCCGAAGCCCGCTTTTTTTTGTATATTTTAACTTGGTCGAAGTCCGGATCAAAACTAAGTAAAACATTCCTCTCCTCTTCCCTTTTCCCTTCCTTTCCTCTTTATGTCGAGCTCTTTCTTGCTTCCAATTCTAATTCAAAATCCAAGAACCCAAGAACCCAAGAACCCAAGACCAAGTTCCCAAATCCTCGATCCACTTCACCTCGCACTCGAGACCAACCCAAATTTTTGTAACCTACTCCTCACACATGCCTTGAGAACCTCAACCTTCTTCCTTCCCAGCCTTGCTGCCATGGACAAACACATATGCATGGTGCGCGTGTACACCCATTTCGATGACTAATCCATCACTGTGACCACTCGAACTCCCTCTACTCTGGCTCGCTAACTTCCTCACTGCCTGGCCATCACTACAATACCCTCGATCATAGATTGAGCCTTCCATTGCAACCAACCGAGAAACCATGCCATAAAATTTTCGAACTGCTCTTTCCTTACACCACTAATACACTAGCCGTCGCCGCCATTCGAATGCTCACCCACGCCGCCTCCTTCCTATCAAATTCAGAACATCCAATCATACCCTACCTCCCAAAACGATCACGCCTAGAGCCTCCTCAAACAATTTCCAAAACACTAAAACTTCCCACCGCTACAACCCTATGCCACTAGAAAGAATTTCCCACGGTCGAAGTGTCCCCCTCGACCCCACGGTCATCCCGAAAACAACGACCCGTCGCATCGACCACCCAAGATCCATAAATAAATTATTTTATGGAAAACGTTCAACATAGAAATTCTCTTAACCTAGTGACTCTAAAATCATGATTTCTCTCCTGTAGAACCTCCACATCGGGTCCTTCCATTTCCCTAGGTTCAACATCATTATCCGAAACCCATACCATCTCCGGGCTTGGTTCCCTCCGATTGTTATCCCTATCTGTAACTGGCTCGTTTTCAACCTCACCCATTTCCCAGATGGCAGCATCATCATTTTCCAATTCGGGCTCTTTTTCTGCTTCAAATTCCTCTTCTTCCTCCCTGAGTTCCTCCTCTTCATCCTTGAATTCTTCGTCTTCATCTTCGAATTCCTCTTCTTCCTCCTCGAATTTCTCTTCATCTCCTAGCTCGAGCTCCTTTTCATGATGCGATGGCTGCTCGATAGGCGCTATTTCCTCCTCTAACTCCTCCTCATATATCGATGGCTCATTAAGATCCTTTAAAATCCTATTAACTAAGTCATGATCGCCAGCTCTCTTAGCCTTCGAAAGCACTCCGATTCGGACGACGCTACAGGTTCTCTACAACCAATTAACAATACCAAAGAATGAGATCCTAAGGTTTTAGGAATTTACATAAGCTAAAGAGTATATATAGGTACATACTTCAAATAACTCTTCTTTTAAATTACTATCACTTTAAAACATTACTTAAGCAATACCAAAATCATTTTTCCTCAAAAATTTGTTTAAATTTTTTCCAAAATCACTGGAGTTTTTTAAATGTCAAACATCTCCTTTTCTAAATCAATTATTATAAAAATTGCTTTTATCTATGAAAATTTTTCCTAAAATATTTATTTTCAAATATTTTAAATTCCTTTAATAAAAAAATTTTACCCCAAATTTCAATTTTTCCAAGGCTTCAATCTACAAGACCCAGATTCTAAGGAAATACTCAGGTCAGAAGGTCAGGCAATAGAAGATACTCAAAACTAGATGGATATGACCACTCAAATCTTAGATGATAAAATATTATCATCACTTATCAAACTGTAAGGACCCGATTCTTCGTCTTTTGAAAATTCAACATCGATACTCACTTTATCGACTGCCGAGCAATCGAACGACGGAAAACCGAACACTTAGGGTTTTAAGAAAAATAAAATAAAAATAAAAGATGGAGAGATAAGAAGATAAATAGAGAGAAAAGAAAATAGAAAATAGAACGAAATAGAAAACAACAGAACAACATCAGAATCTCACAATTCGCAGCGGAACCACATATAATACATAAATGAGTAATCTTTAAACAAAGAACTATATCAGTTATTACATTACATCACATTTCATTACATCATATTATCAGAGTGTACAATAACAACAACAACAAACAGTGCAGCGGAAAAAGAAATACTATATAATAATAATACGCCATGCCATCCAGCTTGCTTCCAGCAACTCCAGAATATCCAGAATATCCTGATATACCTAACTCTTAACTGCCCGTGTGGAAATTGGTGGGCACCTAGCGTTTAGGAAGGAAAACAATAAACTCCGAGTCAGTCATGTGACTGGTGTGAGAACTCAAAACAGTTTATTTATCTTTAAAATCAAAATAGAGGGATATTTTTAAAGTCAATTCGCAATGCTTTTAAAAATGAGACTACCATAAGGCCTCCCGCACACACACACAATGCAAACGCAGAATCGGAGGAGATTTCTCCTTATGATAGTCAAAGATGCTTGATACACATTTAAAAGAACATTTGATATTATTACTAGTGCATAGTGTAGAAAAAAATTCATTTCGAAAGTAGAATATAAATCTTAGCCAGCATAGACATTCCGAACTATGCCTACTATAGCTACCATCCAAACAGTGGGGCGCCACCATAAGTGAATGATAGGTTCTACAACTAATACCGTACAAGATCGTATTGTTTCTTTGGATTTCCAACGAATGATCAGGCCAAGTAACTTTCCATTGCCACATGAGAATGCCTCTGGATGGACATCCCCGAGAACCAAACCGGATCTCTACCAACACAAGGCCGGGTTACCCCTAACTGAGTAACAACTGACCGAATATGCCATCCCCCGGTCCTTTGGGACCTTTTCAACCGAGCGCTCGCAATCAATTCACACAATCATAAAGTGTTTTCAACATGAGTAAGTATCTGGGCTCCATACCATGATACCACCCTTTTCCAGAAGGAAATGCACATATCCTAAAGGGCGCTACCCCTCATAACCTTGCTGCATCTTTCCTGTTTTGACCATTCACGGGGTGTGAGGCTCGACGAAGTCACGTCCACAAAAACATACTTTATACAAAAGCCATGCTTTGGGTCAACAAATGATCATAGAAATGATCACCAGGATAGACGATCAAATAAACGATCCTATCACAAATAATCAACACAATGATCATTTCACAGCAACACTCAGCATGTCACATTACCAAAATGGGAATATATCGCTGATAACATTCAACTACATAACCTCTGAGCTCGTACGTCTCAGAGAAGGGTGTTAAGCTAAAAGAATAAATTCTCCGCCACCAACAGAAATATATTTGAAAGAAATCGGCTTTATATCTCAATTTGTAATGTCAGACATACAATCCATACAAGTCTGTCCCGGGCTCGAACAAAACCGAAGGCACTTACAAAGAAGTCCTTGCAATCCGGATATTCACAATCCTGATCGGATTTCCCATCACTTAGGGAGTCTCTATACCGTTGCAACTCAGTGCAGAGACAATCGACAGGTCATCCTATCGCTCTCGCAAATACCGGGTCTTCAACACCGATCTTCAAATGCAATTCACAACGACGTATCACATATTCGGAATGGGTTATACGACCCCATGGTCCTTTCCAGGTTAACCCGAATAGTGAGCGCTTATTCAAAAATAAGTGTGGCATTCAAATTCAAACAAATCACATCAATTACCCATTCAAAGGGAAATATTGATAGTCAGTTATTGAACTATCAATTGATATGCACACATCACCTGATTCCAAATAATTTTCCAAATTATTTATTTTCCAAAATATCTTTACAAGATATATAATTTTCACACTTCAAAAATAAATCAATATTTATTTTTAAACAAATTTCCCTTTCTTTTATAAATTCCATAGTGAATTTATATTTCAAAATATCTATGAATATACGATTTCAATTATTCATTTCAATTTATCTTCAAAAAGATAAATTCTCAAAGTATTCACTTTTTATTGGAAAACATTTCCATACTTATTTAATAAGTAATTCACAAATTTTATTTATTTTCAACACTTAGAAAATATTCAATATACTTAAATCGAGATTAAGTATATATTTCGTTCTTTAAGGAAAACATTCTCTTAAACATATTTATTTGGGCCAAAACGAATGTTACGTAAAACATCGTTACGACAGCCCAAAATCAATAGTATAGGGATTCGAAATTAAAATAGATATATAAATCCCAATACTATACAAAACATTTCCTTTCGGAAATCATTTACTATAACAACAATGTTATAGTCCACTATTTCCTTCTATTTCTCGAAAACGTCTATTTCAACAATAAATGTTGAAATCTATGGTTTCGAATCTCAACACAATTTAAAACATCGTTAGATCGTTTTAATTCTATTTAAAATATCACATTCTAAACATTTTCTTTAACATATTATTCACTATTCAAAAACGTGAATATTCTACGTTAACAACTTTCATCCTTTTATTCATTTTATTTTAAAGGATTATTCACAGTCAAAACGTGAATATAACTCCATTAATAGGTTACAACAATTTACTTATCAGAATAAGTCATTTGCGAATTTATAAAACAACGTTTATAAACTCCATTTCTAATTATTTTATAACAACTTCCTTTTATAAGTTTTCTTTATTAACCTATTCGATTTATAACTCAATTATAAACTAAAGGTTCATATTATAAGTTAAATACTTATAATTTATTCGTTCACAAAAATCGTTCCTTTGAACTTGATAATTATAAATCTTATAACTTATAAGATTCAATTATTTATCCAAAACCATTCTTTTAATGACTTTATAAATTTTATAAACCTACTGTTTATAAAATTCCATTTATAATTTCACCGTTTATAATTCTATAAATTTCATTCAATTTATGAAATTCATTTTCACTTCATTCAAACACTTATAAAAACTCGTTTTATAATTTCAATATTTCAATTTAAAAATATCCATTTATAAATCTCTTAATATAATTCAATTTATATTATTCTTTTAAAACGTCTTTAATCTCCTTTATTATTTCACCATTTTGATTCATAGAATAATTAAATTTTATAAATCCTATATTTAAACTTTTCACAATAAATTCTAAAATCCCGATTAAACTATTTTATAAAATCATTAACCCTTATTTCTCAAAAATCAGCTTTTAACTATATTTCACAAAAACCATAATTTTTATAACTTTAAAAATTATAACGTTTATTTATTTAAAATGGATCAATTCCAAAATTATTTTATAAAACGTATACTTCTCAAAAATCACTTTAAAAATCATTTTAAAGTTTCAAAATTTGGTCCAATGATGCTACACACCAAATAGTCAATCACGACAACAACGATATCATATATCGATATGATAATCCATCAAATATCAAAATATCTGAAATCAAATAAATACTGTTGAGGAATCCAGTTGGATCCCTCCAACCTGTTTTCCTGCATCCACAAACATTAGCACAATACCAATTCCGCTCCAGTACGGAATTATCGCGGTATATGGGATTTAAATATTATCCGCTTAATAGACGGCGCAATAGGGTCTCATCCGCTAACAAAAATGCGGGAAATCAATAACTCCAATATATACATATGCCAATATATATATATATTGCTATTATATATAATACCAATTTCACTGTTTATGAAATATTCGCGGTATATGTTTTTAATAAATAACATCTGCTTACTAACGGCGTATAATGTCTATTTTAACAATCAATAGATATCAATCATCATTCAAACATGCATTCAAATATTTTAAATCTAACTATTTAAAATAAAATCGAAACTGATTCGATTGAGTGAGAAGTTCTCACATTGATTTCAATTTCGTTTTAGCGATTTTATTTCGAATAAAATTAAACGGACGTTTAATTTTACCCAAAATTCTCACTAACTCCAAACGACTCCAATCCAATTTCATCGCGTAGTGCTCGTCCATACGATTCCAACGCAACTGGTTTCGCGCGTTTTCGACCTCGTATGAAAAAGTTATGATTTTTACAAGATTTCACGAATTTATTTATATAATTTTTACAACATATATAATTATCTTAACCTCCATCCTTTCTGGGCTGTAGGATCCAAGCCCAAAATCATCACGACCGTCCAACATCTTCATCTCCCTCACGTTTCAACAGCCGACACCATGAACCCATTAGTCGAAACTAGGGTTGAATTATACTTCCTCCACGACGAACTTGAACGCGATCAGGATGCGCCAAATCGAAGCTCTAGCTCCCCTCTACCCACGCCTGGAACCAAGGCAAGCTCGGCCACCTGTACACGCACGCGCATCGAGAACACACGGCCACAAACGCACCCCCTAGCTCCCTCCACGTCGCTCCAAACACGATCTCCACCGTTGAACACGAAGATCTTGACATCCTCTACGAGTTTCTAGTTGAAAGATTCTTGAATCGTTGCACGGATTTGAAGAAATTTGAGGGGGAAGAGGAGAAGATTTTGGCCTTCCATTTGTAACTGGAGGCTGCGTTTAGTTTGACCTAGGGTTTTTTATTTATTTATTTGTGAATTCATGGTGTATTTATAGGAAAAAAAAATCGAACACCATTCATTCCGATTTTCCAAACTCCGATTTACGCACCGTAACCAGCGTTTCTAGGGTTTACCCCACGTTCCGGACACAATGGAACAGGTTTCAGAAGCTAATTCGGACATCTGTGCGAGTTATGACAATAAACGTTCGATTTTCCAGGCGTTTTAATTTGTACCGGACAAACGGTAAATCCAATTGACACGAAATTTGAAACCATACAATAATATCACATTACGGATCAGATGAAACTGGTTTCGTCAAAATCCGAGACTTTTTGAAAAATGGATATTTTAACTCGCCAAATTAATATTAAAAATAATTCGATGCGTTTCGAGCTGCCACGATCAAACGATAACTCCGATTGAGACGAAAATTGAAATAAGGTAATAACTAACTATTACAGATCCAATGGAACTGGTTTCGTTCAATTCTGAGACTGTTCAAAAATTGACTATTTTCACTAGTCGATTTAATATTAAAATATTCAATTTTCACAAATAAACTTTTAATTCGATTTTAAAAGTTCTAAAATATCATTCTAACTCCCATATGATAAAATAAAATTTTACAAATCATTTTCAATCGTATTTAACCCAATTTTCAATTATTTCCACAATTTAACATATTAAATTATCGATTTAATTATCCAATTAAATCCAATTATTCGAAATAAATTTTATTCGACTTATAAATTCACTTATTAATATTTAAAATTAATTAAATATTCAAATTTTAATTAATAAAAATTCTGGGTCGTTACAATCTTCCCCCCTTAAAAGAATTTCGTCCTCGAAATTGACAAGTAAGAAAAATTATAGAATTTATTAACTTTCCATAAATCCATAGTTAAACTTCTTACAATAACTTTACTAAGTTTCAAATCATACTTAGTTATCTTTTCAAAAACAACTACTATTGTTTAACCTTCAATTCCAAATCAAAGTTAAAGTTTTCAATATTTTCCAATTTTCTCAAAGTTTTTTCTAACGCCTTAAATTTTCGGAAAAATTCGCCATAGTCTCCTTTGCGCGGCTCGATCCGAAAAAAAATGACAGTATATATATCACAAATATACATCTCATCAAGTAATGAGGCATCCCGCAGGGAAAAAGTGTAAAAGTACGATATTTAATCCGAGATATGTACCTTATATTTTATTAGCAAGCATATACGGCTAATATAGCGCGAAAGCGAGCTCCAAATGCGAAGCAAACGCGATCCGCACCTACTAAACACTCAACAAACAACATGAGAATCATGCATGTAGAAAATAGTATCGATATACAACATATAACAACATAATAACTATATATGTCAACATAGCAAATGAAACAAAACAACAAATGCAAACATCAACCATCTATCATGCAACTAATTCATAACCAATAAATATTCATTCATATTCTCATTAATATTCAATGAAATAGGTTTTTCAATTTAATTGTATTTGATTCATTAACAGTGGATGTTTACTAACATTCATTTTCAATTAGTTTATATTCACTAATTCATATTCAAGTTGGTTCGCTTCCAAATCAAATTCACTTTTATTTAAGATTCACTTAACTTCCAATTGGATTTCAATTACTTTAGCTTCCAATTTCATTAATACAACTAGTGTGTAACTCGTGCGTTGCACACGGCAATATTGTAAAAGAAATTGTCAAATATACATAGTTAAATAGTCGACGTACAATGTAATATGCTAATGTTAAACATATATTTTTTGATTTTAGCATGTTAAAATGTTATGTATTCATAGTAAAATATATTCAAAAATTATTTTCGAATAGCTAAAAATAATCATATATTCATTATTTTCATATTCTAACTATTTAAAATGATAGATTTTGTTTCAAATTAGTTTTACGATAATATTTCTAAAGTTTAAGAAATTATATGTTAAACATAATATTTTATTGATTTATACGTTTAATATATATATATATACACACTATTGTTATTTCCAAAATTTTAAATTTTAAAATATTTTATATAATTTTAAAATAAGTGTAATTTATATTTTGAAATTAAGAAAATATACGTTAAATATGACAGATATAACGATGCATGTGAAACAATTTTTAGTGTTTATGTATATGATAAATTTCAAAGAAAAATATAGATGTATAATATGTTCCTTTTTGAAGTAATATTTAGTAAATTCATGATCATGTGTGTTTTGATGCGCATGCGCACCCGCACATGTGCATGATGATGAGTTTTAGACGTCAAATTGCAAATCTGTATTGATATGAATTTTAAATGTAACATGAGATGTTAAGGGTAAAACTATTTTTTTTTAATTTACTAAAATTATGGATAATAATAATAATAAAGTAATAGAATGTATCTCATGCATTGCACACGTTAATTTTGTAAAAACATGATACTCATACTATAAATGTTGTGAAAATAAAATTTTGTTATGCAATGTTCGATATATCAATCATAAATTAAACGTTTTATTATTGTTTATGCCTATATTTTTTGTTAAGTGATTCAGATATTTTAATATTTGAAAGAAATATCTACCATGTGTTACTACTAATGCGGTATATAAATTGAAATTGTCATTTTGTTTAGAAATTATCAAAGAATTTAATGAGTATTAATTACTTGAATTTATTTATATAGTATAGATTTATAGTGTTTGGTTAATTTAAATACATAGATTTGAATGTAAAATAATAAAAGAAAATTGACGAAAACTTTGTAAATGACTTTATAAATTATAAAATCTGGGTATATATGAATATAAAATCATGGAAAAAATTAACATAATATTTTGGGTAACTATAAAATGATGATTTATATGCATTCAAAAACAACGAAGAGAATTAATGAGTAGGGGTGAATTTTTTTAATTATTGTAATGATTTATGATCTTTAAACTTCAATCATTTAACTAATAGTTTATTAAAATAAATAATTATACATTAAAGTTGTTCGTATTGTTTTTTATGTGATCCATATTTATACTGTTTTGTTACAATGAGCGTGATATTTTATTGGCATGGTTAACTATATTATTTATTAGACAAATTAATAAATAATGGTTAGCTAATTTTTTAAAATAATTTATAATGAAATTATTTAATTAATTTAAATATACGGACTTAAATGTAAATTGTACATGAAAATTGAGGACTTTAAAATAATTGTAGAAAGCAGAAAATGTAGATTTTTGAATATAAAACAATAGTGTAAAATTAATAAAATCTTATAAACAATTCAAAACTAATGCATTGTATTAGGTCTTTAAAATAAAATTTAAATAAATATCTCGAGAAAATTAAGGAGAGGTGAGAAAAATGATAGAATTAACGTGAGAGCTAGAATTTCTTCTGCTTTACTATTATTTAATAGATTTCATTAACACTTAATGAATTATATACAATCATCTAACAACCATATAACAATCAATGTATATTAATTACAACCAAATTCCTTTGCTTATATTCATTCAATTATTCAACTTTCTAATAACATTAGATTTTAATGAATTATCACTTACATTCATTATTTCATATCAACTTAATTTACATTCAATTGATTAACATTCAATCCCTTCATTCAATTCAATTTCTAAAGTTGAATTTCATTTTAAATAACTCATATTCATATATATATATATCCATATAGTTTCACTTCTTATACATATAAGTTTATTTCACAATTGTAAATTACTTTAATTATAATTCCATTCTTATAATTCTTTTTGCTTATACAATTATTCTTTTACTTAGATTATTCAAACATCTAAACAATCAACTTATATACTTTAATAATTTTGGAAAATTATTCTTTTATATATAAAAGATAATCAAGGCAAAAATTATTTCATTTACCCAATTTTAAAACAATATTGTGTCGAATTGTTCTATTCAAGTGTTTAGAAACCCCTTCGGCATAGTTGTCGAGACCACGCTGACGAAGGTTCATATGCCACTCAACAAACCAATCATCACAATATAAAACAATTTTATATTCACTAACAAATACGCTCTCATAGCTATTATTACACTCAAACTCAATCTAGAGCACTACTAACTCTATCTCTAATGAGTACTACCCAACAAAACCATGGTTGTCGCTTAACCATAAGCTCTGATACCAGATGTAAAGACCCGGAGGTAGCGGTCACAACCGGTAGGCTTTTCAACCATCCCAGCCCCACCGTGGCTTACACTGATATCCCAAACTTGTTTTTACGGCCAGCCTCTCGACTGTCTCAGGTTACACCTAACCAACCCCCTAAAAGAGGACGTGTCGGAGTAAGAGTCTCCCGTTCGCCACCTAACCGCGAAGCGAGAACCCCCCATCACATAGCCCAAAGCTTAGCAAGACTGGTGTGAGAACTCAAAACAGTTTATTTATCTTTAAAATCAAAATAGAGGGATATTTTTAAAGTCAATTCGCAATGCTTTTAAAAATGAGACTACCATAAGGCCTCCCGCACACACACACAATGCAAACGCAGAATCGGAGGAGATTTCTCCTTATGATAGTCAAAGATGCTTGATACGCATTTAAAAGAACATTTGATATTATTACTAGTGCATAGTGTAGAAAAAAATTCATTTCGAAAGTAGAATATAAATCTTAGCCAGCATAGACATTCCGAACTATGCCTACTATAGCTACCATCCAAACAGTGGGGCGCCACCATAAGTGAATGATAGGTTCTACAACTAATACCGTACAAGATCGTATTGTTTCTTTGGATTTCCAACGAATGATCAGGCCAAGGAACTTCCCATTGCCACATGAGAATGCCTCTGGATGGACATCCCCGAGAACCAAACCGGATCTCTACCAACACAAGGCCGGGTTACCCCTAACTGAGTAACAACTGACCGAATATGCCATCCCCCGGTCCTTTGGGACCTTTTCAACCGAGCGCTCGCAATCAATTCACACAATCATAAAGTGTTTTCAACATGAGTAAGTATCTGGGCTCCATACCATGATACCACCCTTTTCCAGAAGGAAATGCACATATCCTAAAGGGCGCTACCCCTCATAACCTTGCTGCATCTTTCCTGTTTTGACCATTCACGGGGTGTGAGGCTCGACGAAGTCACGTCCACAAAAACATACTTTATACAAAAGCCATGCTTTGGGTCAACAAATGATCATAGAAATGATCACCAGGATAGACGATCAAATAAACGATCCTATCACAAATAATCAACACAATGATCATTTCACAGCAACACTCAGCATGTCACATTACCAAAATGGGAATATATCGCTGATAACATTCAACTACATAACCTCTGAGCTCGTACGTCTCAGAGAAGGGTGTTAAGCTAAAAGAATAAATTCTCCACCACCAACAGAAATATATTTGAAAGAAATCGGCTTTATATCTCAATTTGTAATGTCAGACATACAATCCATACAAGTCTGTCCCGGGCTCGAACAAAACCGAAGGCACTTACAAAGAAGTCCTTGCAATCCGGATATTCACAATCCTGATCGGATTTCCCATCACTTAGGGAGTCTCTATACCGTTGCAACTCAGTGCAGAGACAATCGACAGGTCATCCTATCGCTCTCGCAAATACCGGATCTTCAACACCGATCTTCAAATGCAATTCACAACAACGTATCACATATTCGGAATGGGTTATACGACCCCATGGTCCTTTCCCGGTTAACCCGAATAGTGAGCGCTTATTCAAAAATAAGTGTGGCATTCAAATTCAAACAAATCACATCAATTACCCATTCAAAGGGAAATATTGATAGTCGGTTATTGAACTATCAATTGATATGCACACATCACCTGATTCCAAATAATTTTCCAAATTATTTATTTTCCAAAATATCTTTACAAGATATATAATTTTCACACTTCAAAAATAAATCAATATTTATTTTTAAACAAATTTCCCTTTCTTTTATAAATTCCATAGTGAATTTATATTTCAAAATATCTATGAATATACGATTTCAATTATTCATTTCAATTTATCTTCAAAAAGATAAATTCTCAAAGTATTCACTTTATATTGGAAAACATTTCCATAGTTATTTAATAAGTAATTCACAAATTTTATTTATTTTCAACACTTAGAAAATATTCAATATACTTAAATCGAGATTAAGTATATATTTCGTTCTTTAAGGAAAACATTCTCTTAAACATATTTATTTGGGCCAAAACGAATGTTACGTAAAACATCGTTACGACAGCCCAAAATCAATAGTATAGGGATTCGAAATTAAAATAGATATATAAATCCCAATACTATACAAAACATTTCCTTTCGGAAATCATTTACTATAACAACAATGTTATAGTCCACTATTTCCTTCTATTTCTCGAAAACGTCTATTTCAACAATAAATGTTGAAATCTATGGTTTCGAATCTCAACACAATTTAAAACATCGTTAGGTCGTTTTAATTCTATTTAAAATATCACATTCTAAACATTTTCTTTAACATATTATTCACTATTCAAAAACGTGAATATTCTACGTTAACAACTTTCATCCTTTTATTCATTTTATTTTAAAGGATTATTCACAGTCAAAATGTGAATATAACTCCATTAATAGGTTACAACAATTTACTTATCAGAATAAGTCATTTGCGAATTTATAAAACAACGTTTATAAACTCCATTTCTAATTATTTTATAACAACTTCCTTTTATAAATTTTCTTTATTAACCTATTCGATTTATAACTCAATTATAAACTAAAGGTTCATATTATAAGTTAAATACTTATAATTTATTCGTTCACAAAAATCGTTCCTTTGAACTTCATAATTATAAATCTTATAACTTATAAGATTCAATTATTTATCCAAAACCATTCTTTTAATGACTTTATAAATTTTATAAACCTACTGTTTATAAAATTCCATTTATAATTTCACCGTTTATAATTCTATAAATTTCATTCAATTTATGAAATTCATTTTCACTTCATTCAAACACTTATAAAAACTCGTTTTATAATTTCAATATTTCAATTTAAAAATATCCATTTATAAATCTCTTAATATAATTCAATTTATATTATTCTTTTAAAACGTCTTTAATCTCCTTTATTATTTCACCATTTTGATTCATAGAATAATTAAAATTTATAAATCCTATATTTAAACTTTTCACAATAAATTCTAAAATCCCGATTAAACTATTTTATAAAATCATTAACCCTTATTTCTCAAAAATCAGCTTTTAACTATATTTCACAAAAACCATAATTTTTATAACTTTAAAAATTATAACGTTTATTTATTTAAAATGGATCAATTCCAAAATTATTTTATAAAACGTATACTTCTCAAAAATCACTTTAAAAATCATTTTAAAGTTTCAAAATTTGGTCCAATGATGCTACACACCAAATAGTCAATCACGACAACAACGATATCATATATCGATATGATAATCCATCAAATATCAAAATATCTGAAATCAAATAAATACTGTTGAGGAATCCAGTTGGATCCCTCCAACCTGTTTTCCTGCATCCACAAACATTAGCACAATACCAATTCCGCTCCAGTATGGAATTATCGCGGTATATGAGATTTAAATATTATCCACTTAATAGACGGCGCAATAGGGTCTCATCCGCTAACAAAAATGCGGGAAATCAATAACTCCAATATATACATATGCCAATATATATATATTGCTATTATATATAATACCAATTTCACTGTTTATGAAATATTCGCGGTATATGTTTTTAATAAATAACATCCGCTTACTAACGGCGTATAATGTCTATTTTAACAATCAATAGATATTAATCATCATTCAAACATGCATTCAAATATTTTAAATCTAACTATTTAAATAAAATCGAAACTGATTCGATTGAGTGAGAAGTTCTCACCTTGATTTCAATTTTGTTTTAGCGATTTTATTTCGAATACGTTTAATTTTACCCAAAATTCTCACTAACTCCAAACGGCTCCAATCCAATTTCATCGCGTAGTGCTCGTCCATACGATTCCAACGCAACTGGTTTCGCGCGTTTTCGACCTCGTATGAAAAAGTTATGATTTTTACAAGATTTCACGAATTTATTTATATAATTTTTACAACATATATAATTATCTTAACCTCCATCCTTTCTGGGCCGTAGGATCCAAGCCCAAAATCATCACGACCGTCCAACATCTTCATCTCCCTCACGTTTCAACAGCCGACACCATGAACCCATTAGTCGAAACTAGGGTTGAATTATACTTCCTCCACGACGAACTTGAACGCGATCAGGATGCGCCAAATCGAAGCTCTAGCTCCCCTCTACCCACGCCTGGAACCAAGGCAAGCTCGGCCACCTGTACACGCACGCGCATCGAGAACACACGGCCACAAAGGCACCCCCCTAGCTCCCTCCACGTCGCTCCAAACACGATCTCCACCGTTGAACACGAAGATCTTGACGTCCTCTACGAGTTTCTAGTTGAAAGATTCTTGAATCGTTGCACGGATGTGAAGAAATTTGAGGGGGAAGAGGAGAAGATTTCGGCCTTCCATTTGTAACTGGCGGCTGCGTTTAGTTTGACCTAGGGTTTTTTTTTTATTTATTTATTTGTGAATTCATGGTGTATTTATAGGAAAAAAAAATCGAACACTATTCATTCCGATTTTCCAAACTCCGATTTACGCGCCGTAACCAGCGTTTCTAGGGTTTACCCCGCGTTCCGGACACAATGGAACAGGTTTCGGAAGCTAATTCGGACATCTGTGCGAGTTATGGCAATAAACGTTCGATTTAAATTAAACCGATTTAAACGATTTTCCAGGCGTTTTAATTTGTACCGGACAAACGGTAAATCCAATTGACACGAAATTTGAAACCATACAATAATATCACATTACGGATCCGATGAAACTAGTTTCGTCGAAATCCGAGACTTTTTGAAAAATGGCTATTTTAACTCGCCAAATTAATATTAAAAATAATTCGATGCGTTTCGAGCTGCCACGATCAAACGATAACTCCGATTGACACGAAAATTGAAATCCGGTAATAACTAACTATTACGGATCCAATGGAACTGGTTTCGTTCAATTCTGAGACTTTTCAAAAATTGACTATTTTCAGTAGTCGATTTAATATTAAAATATTCAATTTTCACAAATAAACCTTTAATTCGATTTTAAAAGTTCTAAAATATCATTCTAACTCCCATATGATAAAATAAAATTTTACAAATCATTTTCAATCATATTTAACCCAATTTTCAATTATTTCCATAATTTAACATATTAAATTATTGATTTAATTATCCAATTAAATCCAATTATTCGAAATAAATTTTATTCGACTTATAAATTCACTTATTAATATTTAAAATTAATTAAATATTCAAATTTTAATTAATAAAAATTCTGGGTCGTTACACAAACAACCCCTCAAAATACAATATATTGAAAATCATTTCCTTTTATATATAAATTATTCTGGGTAAAACCATTTCATTTACCCACTTAAAACAATATTGTGTCCGTTGGCCTTGTTCAAGTGTTTAGAGATCCTTATCAATAACGTTTGCTACTCGTATTGACCATAATCCATAAGCCACTCAACATATCAATTAACACAATATAAAACATTTTATATCACCAACAAATACACACTCTAGTATGAACACACACACACACACACACACACACACACACACACACACACACACACTCAAACACATTCTAGGGTACTACTGACCCTATCTCTAACGAGCAACCCCACCAAAGCTTGGGTATTCGCTAAACCTAGGCTCTAATGCCATGATGTCACGACCCACTCTTTCATACAGTTCGAACTGATATTTTCCCATACTTGTCCAGTCCAAATTGAATAGAAAGGCGGATAGTAAGAAAAAGAAAGTTGAAAGAAGGTAGAAAGAAGATAGAAAAGAACTAAACAACACAAAATCTTACAGCGGAAACGAATAATCTATAATATAGAACAAATCTTTTCATAAAACAAAATCTGTATTTAATACTTATGCATACATAAATCAGAGTATACCAACCTATGCAGCACAGACAGTTATAACACCTGTCCTTACAATTGCTGATAAACACAACTAAATGCAATAAAAAAATTACCATCTATGTGAATACGTCTCTGGGCCTCCATCTTCTTTCCCTGAAGTTTCAATCTTCCAGCTAAACCTGGAAATATGCTCTGTCTGACCTGAGCATATAGGAAAAACCACGCCCGGGTTAGTCTGGTAAAACTAGCATCAGAATTTAAAACACAAGGAATTTTATTCATTTTAACTTTCAAATCCTTTTGAAATCAAGGGTATCCCGTAAGACCATGCCGCACATAAACATGACAGGTTTTTCCCTTACGGTAACCAAAACCCTTCTATTGAAAACCCAATGATATTATAATAGTGTTTAGAGGTCAAAGTAAAAAACAGAAATAACTGAAATGCTTGCACCTCACATTCCGACATAGTTGGGCACAATCAAAACCACACGATGCTTATTGGAGAATGGATTCCATATAATGACTAGGGACTGGGGCACCACCTATCACAGTACATGTCTAGAAAAATGTACCGAGAACCTCGCCGGGATGCTCTGCAACACAAGACTGGTTCTACCTCTATCTTGGATAGTACTGAATATGCTATTACCCTGAGTGTTCCCACCCTTTTTGAGTTCATTCGCGCACCGTAGTAATAATATCCGAGGCTATCTAGAAAGGTGATAAACATACCCTAATTAGGTGCGACTAACTTAGCCCTTCTGCATCTCCCCTAATTTTCAGTCACTCCCAATGGATGAGAGTTGAGACTACGATTACCTTTTTAAGGAAATTGCACTTAGAAGGATAATTGTCCTCCAATGACAATGTACTGATAGCATTCATCCATACAAGTCCGTTCTAGGTCTGAACAAAACCGAAGGCACTATTCCTACTACTTCCATTTTGGAATCATTCTTAGGATTAGTTGCGATTAGCCCTTGTACTTCAATGCTCCATCTTAAATTCCATGCTCTTGTCTTCATTCCGAAAATGTATTCGTTAGATCGAAGTGGTGTTCGGATAACTAATCTGATCTCGATATCTTTGAAATAACATCTGACAATTTCGGTAAACTCAACCCCAGTTCTTTTGGAAATAAACAGATGAAAATAAGATCAGAGATCATCTTCTAACCGTTGGTGGACGGATTTCCTTAAAATCATCCTAGGAGAACGAAACGAGTTTATACGTACGGTATAGCGCCTCGAACGGTAACTGTACCATATAATTCCTGCGTTTCTCCTAGATATTTCCAAAGTTACGTTTTGGTCCAGATTGGATAGTCGGTCATTTGACTATCAAATAAACAATCATTCAATCAAAGATTCCATTTCCTTTCCCACTGAAAATACTAAGCTTTATTTAATTTAGAATTTATTTAAATTAAATCTCTTTATCAAAAGGTATATACTTATTTCACTAGATTAAGTATATTCACAAACCGTTTCTTTAATAATATTTGAAAACCCTTTTAAATAAATACGAAAAGTACTCTACGGTATCAACCATGGATTCACAGCTCGATGATTTACATCTCTATCCCAGAGAAATCCAAACTTAACTGCAGGCAATCTCTGCCTCCGATTACGCCATGAAAGTACACCATTTACTTCCTGAAGACTTTATTTACTAATTATCTCAAAATAATACTTATAAAGTTTCAATATGAATTTCCTAAGTTAACTTAAGAAAATTACACTTTTATAAAAGGTAAATTATAATTCATATTTAAACAAATTATCTTGAAAAAAGATACCTTAATATTATTTAACCCTTAAGTAATAATTAACCTTAAACAATCACTATCAAAAAACTTTAATTAATAATTAAATATACTTTAAACAACTTAAATAATTATTTGCTTTGAAACAATAACTAAATACTTTTTAAATAATTTTTAGAATAATAAATAATTAACTTTAAACCATTATCAAAATATTTATTAATTGTATTTAAAATATCATTCATAAATATTAATTATCTTTAAAACAATTTTAGTTAAAAACTCAACTTTCGAAAAGGCTCTTAATTTCAATGGTACTAATCGAGTTACAATTCATTCCATAACAGCCCAGAATAACAAATACAGATATTCATATTAATCTATTTTTAAAAATCAATCCAGCATCATATTGCCCAATATAATTATCAGGATGATATATAGATGTTTGTACAAATATAATTGCAGTATAGGGTTTTATTTCTGCTAGTCAATTTCCAAAAACACATATATTTAGGTATAGTGGCAGAACAGTGATTTATCCTGCCAACAGGTGTCCAATTTAATATAATTAGCAGAACAATGTTTTTACAGATGTCAAATCATCGTAATTAGCTCAACTTAACTGATCTTTATTTTTACATGGAAAATAACCTCAATATACGAATCATATAAATTTAAACAACGGTATTTGTTTTAAATTGATTACTTAAAACTTTGTCCGTTTCAAATTGCTATAATTTTCACTTAGTCAAAGTTGACAACATATTTCACGACGACGTAGTGTTTGTCGGTACGAATCCATTGCAACGAATCTCGCGTAAAACTGGATCGTATGAAGGAGTTAGGACATTTTTAAATTTGCAAACATATAAACATAATTCAACATTTATATTTTAAAACACTCCCTCCAACTTCCTAGGTCAAAACCGTCCTTTATATTTCTATTTTTATTGCTATTACTAGGGCCGAAGCCCGCTCTCCATTTTTTTTATTTAAACATGTCCGAAGCCCGGATCAAAACTAAGAAAAACATTCCTCTCCATTCCCCTTTCCCCTTTCCCTTCCTTTCCTTTTTACTATTAGCTTTTTCTTGCTTCCAATTCCAATACAAAATCCACGAACCCAAAACCAAGTTTCCAAATCCTCGATCCACTTCCACCTCGCACTCGAGACTAATCCAGATTTTCGTACTCACACACGCCTTGAGAACCCCAACCTTCTGCCTTCCCAACCCTACCGCCATGGGCAAACACGTACACATGTTGCATGTGTACACCTATTTCAATGGCTAATCCATCACCGTGAACACTTGAACTCCCTTCACTCCGGCTCACTAACTTCCTCACCGCTTGGCCATCCTCCAACGCCCTCGATCAAAGATCAAGCCTTCCACCGCAACTAGCCGAGAAACCCGTGCCACAAATTTTTTTGAACTGCTCTTGCCTTACGCCACTGATTCACTCACCGCCACCACCATTCAAAAGCTCACCCACACCACATCCATCCTACCAAAATTCAAAACGTCCAGTCATACCCTTCCTCCCAAAAATGGTCGCACCCAGAGCCTCCTCAAATAATTTCCAAAACCCTAAAACCTCCCATTGCTACAATCCTACACCACTAGAAAGAAATTCCCATGGTCGAAATGTCCCCCTTGACCCCACGGTCATCCCGAACACAATGACCCGCTGCCCCGGTCACCCAATGTCCGAAAATTAATCTTATGGGAAAAACGATCAACATAGAAATTCTCTTAATCTAGTGACTTCAAAATCATGATTTCTACACCAAAAATCCTAATTAGGTATGACAAACATGATTATGAACTCAAATCATGAATTTAAACAAATTGAAATTTGTCGAGAAATGTGTTGCCTATTGTGTTATTACAATTTCCTACAACTTATAAAACGATTGGTCTTAAAACTAATTTTCATGTAATCTACTCTCAAATACGAACATTTTATTTGTTTGCACCATCGGCTAATTCGGAATGAAACGAGAGAGAATGATTTTTAAAATCACCATATTTATAAAGTTTGAACTATGTTAACTTTTTACAGAGGAAAATTATCACTTCCTGGCATTTCAAATTAAGTTTCTCACATTAAACATTTGAATCCTCTTGAAATCTTCTGCTTGTTCTTTAGTTGATCTGAAATCTCGAAATGTTGCCTTGATTTCTTATCTTGCTTGGATTTCTAAGAGCATGGGATGCTTTCTTTAATAGAACTTTTGTTTTACAGGACTTTTGTTTTATAGTGATTTTATATTTTGTTTACAGGCTTTTGAATATGGAGCTACACACAATTTCAGGTCTATATATATATATTCTTATTTGCAAGACACCGATGTATATGTATAACATTTTTTATAGGCTTAAGAAAGATTTGGTTTTTGCTGTACAATATTTTTTACAGTTATGGATGGAAAAGAATTTTAGTGATTTTTAATTGATATTTAGTTTGAGATTTGGAACGAATTTAAAATAATATTTTTAATCTTTCTCTATTTAGACCGACAAGCACTTATGTGTGTATGTATGTATATATATATATATATATATATTTGTTTTTCTCCCTTTCTGCTTATTTAACTTTTTTTAATTTTGTTATTTACTTAGTTAAACTCCTTTGGATTTTAATATTCTTTCATATTGAAAACAAGACGTAAATGGGATTTTAAATAAACAACTTTTAGTCTTCATATATATACACATACTTCTTTTAAAATATATAACTCAAAGAAATTGAAAATTTTGCTATTTCATTTTTAAATAAAACAAAATTTTGTTGACACTTTTCTTTTAAATAAAAACGTACAAGTCAAAGCAAATGAAATCTTTGCTATTTCGTTTTCAGAAGTGTGAAATGTCATTTTTGTCAAATACCATTTTATAAGAGATTTCCTTTATAAAGTGATTTTATAATTTTTTCTCATATTCATCATATAATATTTGCATATCTATTTCTTGTTTCATTTTTCAATATATACGTATATTATTCTTAATATACTATGTTTACTTGTTTATAAATACTTTACTTTCCTTTTTGACCTTATATACACACACACATCCTTGCTAACTAATATGTATATAGGAAAATCCAATTTTGAACTATTTGTAATTAAAATACCTTATATTATTCATAGGCTAAAATCATTTCTGTTTAAAATATACCTTTCTTACTCCTTTATAATTATTTGCTATGAATTTGTTTTCCAAACTGCATATACATATATTTATATATATAAATTCTGATGTCCTGAACATATAAGAAATCCTAAGTGAATCAATTTTCTATTTTATAAATAAAGTCTGGAGATTCAAAATATTACCTTGGTTTAAGACCATATATTATTACCAGTTATCATTTAACAGCGGTTTTATTTTGGTTAAAATAACATATTATTGAATATTAAAAATTAATATTCAAAACTCAAGACGATAAAAATTCCGGGTCATTACATTCCTCCCCCCTCAAAAGAATTTCATCCCCAAAATTTTCGTAACCAGGCTAGTAAACATAATTAACCGAATTTTAATTTATCAACGAATTTATAAACAACCATATCACACAAGTTCAGTGTGTATATATATATGTATATATATATATATATATGTATCCCAAAATATTAGTCATACAGTATCAACTAAGATACTCTTACAACTATAGTCACCACATACATATACATATCCAGGAGATATTTATAACCACTAGTCAGTTATAAACATATACCCATACCAGCCACCTACTAAGATAATTCACTGGCCTATGATCTAACAAACACGACGTATACAGGCTACTAATATATACTAATAGAGTATAAACTACCAAGAGACCACTCAACCCAAACAAACACTCAGACTGTACTCTCTCTATCAAAGTCCTTTGAAAATCATTCCCTTTTATATATAAATTATTCTATGTAAAATCATTTCATTTACCCAATTAAAACAATATTGTGTCCGGTGTCCTTGTTTAAGTGTTTAGTGATCCATATCAGTAACTTTATCTACTTGTACTGACCAAAATCCATAAGCCACTCAATAAATCAATTAATACAATATAGAACATTTTATATCACTAACAAATACGCACTCTATTACACACACACACACACACTTAAACTCATTCTAGAGTACTACCGACCCTATCTCTAATGAGCAAGCCCACCAAATCCTAGGTAATTGCTCAACCTTGGCTCTGATACCATGATGTCAAGACCTACTTTTCCGTATAGTTCGCACTGACAATTTTCCATACTTGTCCAGTCCAAATTGAACAGAAAGGCAGATAGTAAGAAAAAGAAAGTAGAAAGAAGGTGGAAAGAAGATAGAAAGAAAACCAAACAACACAAAATCTCACAGTGGAAACGAATAATCTATAATATAGAACAAATCTTTACATAAAATAAAAACTGTATTTAATATTTATATCGACATAAATCAGAGTATACCAACCTATACAGCACGAACAGTTATAACACATGTCCTTACAATTTCTGTTAAACACAACTAAATGCAACGGAAAAATAATCATCTATGTGAATACGTCTCTAGGCCTCCAGCTCCTTTCCCTGATGTTCCAATCTTTCAGCTAAACCTGGAAATATGATCGGTCTGACCCAAGCATATAAGAAAAATCACGCCTTGGTCAGTTTAGTAAAACCAGCGTGAGAATTCAAAACACAAGGAATTTTATTCATTTTAACTTTCAAAACCTTTTGAAATTAAAGATATCTCGTAAGACCACTCCACACATAAACATGACAGGTTTTTCCCTTACGATAACCAAAACCTTTTATAGAAAATCCAGTGATATTATAATAGTGTCTAGAGGTCAAAGTAAAATACAGAAATAGCTGAAATGCTTGCACTCACATTCAAACATAGTTAGACCCAATCAAAACTGTATGACCCTTATTGGAGAATGGATTCCATACAATGACTAGGCACCAGGGTACCACCTATCATAGTACTTGTCTAGAAAACTGTACCGAGGAGCTTGCCAGGATCCCCTACAACACAAGACCAGTTCTGTCCCTAACTTGGATAGTACCGAATATGCTATCACCACGGATGTTCTTACCCTTTCCGAGTTCTTCCGTGCACTATAGTAATAATATCCAAGTGTATCTAGAAAAGTGATAAACATACCCTAATTGAGTGCGACCAACTTAGCCTTGCTGCATCTCCCCAGATTTTCAGTCGTCCCCAGCTGATGAGGCTTGAGGGTACGATTACCTTTTTAAGGAAATTGCACTTAGAATGCTCATCGTGCTCTAATGACAATGTACTGATAGCATTCATCCTTGCAAGTCTGTTCTACGTCTAAACGAAACTAAAGGCATTATTCCTACTACATCTATTTTGGAATCATCCTCGGGATTAGTAGCGATTATCCCTTGCACTTCAATGCTCCATCTTCGATTCCATGCACTTGTCTTAATTTCGAGAATGTATTTGTTGGATAGAAATGGTGCTCGGATAACTTATCCGATCCCCGTCTCTTCGAAACAACGTCCGATAACTCTGGTAAACTCAACCCTGGTACTTTAGGAAATAAACAGACAAAAATAAGATGGGAGATCATCTCCTAACCGTTAGTGGACAGATTTCCTTATAATTGTCCTAGAAGAATGAAATGAGTTTAGACGTACGGTATAGCACCTCGAACGGTAACTGTACCATATAATTCCGTATTTTTTCAAGATATTTCCAAAGTTACGTTTTGGTCCAGACTGGTTGGTCGGTTATTTAATTATCAAATAAACAATCATTCAATCAAAGATTCCATTTTCCACTGAAAACACTAAGCCTTGTTTAATATAAAATTAAATTAAATTAAATCTCTTTATCAAAAGGTATATATACTTATTTCACTGGAATAAGTATATTCACAAACTGTTTTCTTTAATAATATTTGAAAACCCATTTAAATAAATATGGAAAGTACTCGATGGCATCAACCATGGATTCGCAACTCGATGATTTACGTCTCAATCCTAGTGTAACAACCCTCATATTTTGCGATTTTATATTTAAATATTCTATCTAAATATACCATCGTTGGTCGGATTTAAGTCCGAAAAGCTACTTTTTGCAAACAGTCGAATCAGGACTCGAGACCACTTCATTGAGTTCAAAATGGCGTTTGCGACCTTTTTGAGTACAAATATCAAAATGTTTGGAGTTGTTTAAAATTTTGATGTTTTCATTTAGGGCGTTGGCTTTGGGTTTCAGCCCATTAACCCAGCATATTAACCCGACTCCACTCCACTTCTCTTCATTCCTTCATAATTTTTCCTAACACTCAAGCTTTAGTAAAAATGGAGGAAGAGAAAAGAAATTAGGAATTCCTAAGCCCTAATTCTCTTAGGAATTATCAACTTCAAGCTAGAAATCAAGGAGAAGCTTAGGTAAGCATCCTCTTCATCTTCTCCATCTCAATTCCTAAGTTTGAAACAACCTTTTAGACGTCTGAAACACCTTGTCAGACGTCTGATACCACCTTTCATACGTCTGAAACACCCTGTCAGACATCTGAAGCCATCTTTCAAATGTCTGGATGGTTTTTGAATTTCCAGAACCTAAATCCAGACGTTTGGATTTTAAACCAGACGTCTGAAACTGTTGATTTTGCCTATTTTTGAGTAAATTTCCAAGGTTTATCGATTTTTGTTGATTCTATTAACACCTCTTTTCACGACTTAGCGATTCAACGACCTAAAAAAATAAGCGACTTAGCTGTCCAAGGAATAAGCGACTTAACTACCTAAAGGCATAAGCGACCTAGGGACCTAAAGCATAGAACGGTTTAGCATGGCACGACTCAACTACTTAAGAAGCTCTAACAACCTAACGACCTAAAGACCCCTACGACTCAACGGGTTAACGACCTAAAGCATCAAAGCGGCTCAACATGGCAACGGCCTAACAAGTTAAGGGAGAGCGACCTAACGACCTAGCAAGCTTCAGAGTTAAGCCGCATGCACATTGCCTCTTCCATTAGGTCGCTAACGACCTAATCAAGCCGAGATAACTCCTGTGCTACACATGCTAACTCGCTCACAGCATATATCTTGTCCAGAATGGCCCCATTAAATCGCTAACGACTTATGCTACCTTGGGATCACTCTTAGGTCGCAACTCGCTAGGTCGCCCACGGCCTACGACATACGACCTAACTCCGGAACTCTCCTATAAATACCCTACCTACTCCACATGGAAAGGGGATTGGATTCTTTTGGAGGGCCGAGACTCTGCTGCTTTGACTTCTTCTTTAACGCTTCAAACGCCAAAGACAATTCAAAGAACTTTGAAAAAAGATCAAGTTCATTCAACATGAATCCAAAGAGCTTTTCTACATCCAAGTTCTAACTACTTGCTTTATTGGTGTTGTAATTGAAGAGTTATTGCAAGATTTGTAATCAAATCAGTGATAAGAAGAGATTAAGTGGACGTAGGCTTGACTTTGAGCCGAACCACTATAAAAATTATTGTCTCTCTACTATTTTCTGCTATTTTCTGCTTGTTTATAGTTCCCGTACCAACGGCTAGTGCTTTCACTATATCACAACTCACACTGGGGTGTTAGCGTACATTTTTTGCGTTAACATGCTTTGGTGCTTTCACTGAGAATTGAATTCAGGAGTTCTCTCACCATTGCTTCGCAAAGATTTGTTGAAAGACTCTCTCTACGAACCAGAAGTCAATCCGAAATTATGGCTCCTGGAAGAAAAAGGAGATCTACTAGATCTGAAGATGCTTGTTACAACACCGCCACTTCTCCCACGTCAAATGAAGCGGCTCCTAGTGTTGGAGTCACAAGGGCGGAGTTGGATGCTGTAGTGTCTGGGTTGTATCAACAAATGGAAGCCCAGAACACTTTGATGTAGGACAGGTTAAATGCTTTGCTTGGAGTTGACCAGCAACCAAAAAATAATGAAGAAACCTTTGCCGAAGATGTTCATGATTCGCAAGAGAAAAGTATTCCTCAGAGGGCAGCCGGCACCGCCGAAGGGGCACCTCCACAAGCTGGAGGTTCAAGGCCGCAGCTAACTCTTCGTGAATGTTTTTCCAGGCAAACTTCCGTAAAAGTAGCTGACGTCTGTCCCGCGGGGCCTCTAAACGATGAGGAGTACCTCTCGGGAATGATTCGAAAAATTATGAAAGAGAGCATGGAAAGGAAGGAAGATGAAAGTGACTGGGGGTTTGCTCCAAGCAAGTCTCCTTTTACTAAAAGAATTCTAAAGGCTAAATTTCCGAAGAAGTTTGTTCCTCCCACTATTCCAGCTTATCGGGGGACAAGCGATCCTAACCAGTTCTTATACAAGTATGATTGTCATATGACAGGTGCCAGAGCAACAAATGAGATCAAGTGCAGATACTTTCCTGTGTACTTGGAAGGAGTGGCTCTGCTTTGGTTCACGAAGCTGCCAGTTCGATCCGTGGATCAGTTCTCCGACTTAACTCAGAAATTCAAAGATCAGTTCAGGTTATATGCTTCGAAGGCCAAGGACAAAATGTCACTATCCAGCCTCGAACATAGCCATAGAGAGCCTATCAAATTTTCTTAAACCGCTTTAATATAGCCTTGGCCGAAGTTGATAATGCAGAGCCTCGGATGATTCTGACTTACTTGATGCGAGCTATTAACAAATCAAGTGAATTCGAAAAATGGCTAAAAATGAAAGAGCCAAATTCACTTGAGAAGTTCTACAAGAAGGCCGATGAATTTATGTGTTTTCTTATGCCGGCAAAAGTAGTCGCGACTGAAGCTGAAAATAACAATGTTGCTTCTAACAAAAAGGAATCTGGTGGCCAGAAGAGGGAGAATGACGGTGGAAAAAAGAAGAAAGATGTGAAGAAAGCTCGCCGTTTTAACCCTTCAAATTTTACTCCTTTAACTGATACTCCGGAAAATATCTTTTTCGCAACCAAGGATGCTATTAAATACCCTAAACCACCTGAGATGAGGCTCGGGAGGAATGTTGTGCATAATGGGAAATTCTGTCGGTTCCACAATCAACCTGGCCATGACACTAATGACTGTGCCATTTAAAGAATTTGATTGAAGAGCTATTGAGACAGAATAATTTGCAACAATATGTGAAGAGAAACAGAAACGACCCAACTTCATCTACTCAGGGGCAACAAGTTCCTGCTCGTCAACCCGGCTCAGGTGAGAGGACTACAACGCATGAATCTAAAAGGCCTGTCATTAATGTTATCACAAGGGGTCCTCACCCAGCAGGCAGAAGTTGGGGTGAGATGGAGAGATACGCTCATGCTTTGAGATATACCCCATCCGAAGAAAATGTTTTTGTCTTGGAAGATGCTACACCCTTAAAACAGCAAAGAACTTTTAACGATGACACCATATTCCGGGCTAGAGACTCTGTTGGTGTTGAGGCTCCCACCATGGATTCTTTGGTGATATCTGCAGGCATTGGACCAGCCATTGTAAGAAGGGTGCTTGTTGACTGCGGCGCCTCTTGTAATGTCCTCTTCAGGAAGACATTTGATCAGATGAAAATTCCTAAGGCTGATGTCCAAGCTTCCTCATAGAAAATTGTTGGGTTCACTGGAGAACCAAAACAGCCTATTGGGACTATTGACTTGTTTGTAGAACTTGGAGAAGGGGAAAAGAAAGTGGTCCGAAAACAAACTTTTTTGATTGTTGATGAATTCTCCGCTTACAATGCCTTCTTGGTCGACCAACTCTTGCTGCATTCAAGGCCTTTCTTGCCCCATGGTGCCTGACTATGAAGTTCCCCACTGATAATGGCGTCGGTGTTGTGAAGGGGGACCAAAACGCCGGGTGAGAATGCTATCTCATAGAGTTACGGGAGGCAAAGAAGAGAGAAATAGGTAAGGGTGCGGCAGCTCCGCTCCGCATCAAAGAACCCACCTTGTAGCAATTACGGGGTGGACCCTGCACTGGTGAGCATAGTGGTGCACGAAAAGAGATTGATCCCAGAAAAACCAGTGCAGGGGAGAGTAGAGTGGTGCCGGTGGAAGTGATGTTGCCAATACCTGTTGACACGAATGATCCAAACAGGGTGCTGAATGTGGGTTCACAACTCGGTGTGTCGGTTCAGAACATGTTGATATCATTCTTGAAAGCAAACCTGAATGTATTCGCTTGGAGTAATGCCGATATGTGTGGAATATCTCCAAAAAACGCAGTGCATGCTTTGAATATTGATCCAAAATTTACACCCGCAAAGAAGAAAAGAAGAACCCAGGGTCCTGAAAGGTCGACAGCATTAAAAGAAAAAGTAGACCAGCTCATGGAAAATGGCTTCATCAGAGAATCCACTTATCCAAATTGGGTTTCTAATCCGGTGTTGGTTAAAAAAGAAAATGGAAAGTGGAGAGTGTGCATCGACTTATCTGACTTGAACAAAGCATGCCCCAAGGACTATTTCCCATTACCCAGGATTGATCAGTTGGTGGATGGAACAGCTGGGCATGAGTTATTGTCTTTTATGGATGCTTACTCAGGATATAATCAAATCATGATGCATGAGCCAGATCAGGAGGACACGAGATTCATCACTGATGTTGGTCTTTACTGCTATAAAGTCATGCCCTTTGGACTAAAGAATGCGGGGGAAACTTATCAAAGACTTGTTAATGCCATGTTCAAACCCCAAATTGGCAAGACTATGGAAGTGTATGCCGATGATATGTTGGTGAAATCGAAGAAGGCAGTAGACCACATGGATCATTTGATGGAAATGTTCGCGGTCCTCCGAAAGTATGGGATGAAGCTAAATCCTCTGAAATGTTCATTCGGGGTTGAGTCTGAAAAATTCTTGGGTTTCATCGTGAGTGCTAGGGGCATCGAAGCTAATCCTGCTCAGATTACTGCCTTAATAGAAGTCAAAGCGCCTAGGACAAAGAAGGAGTCGCAAAGCCTCAACGGGAAAGTCGCTGCTTTGAGTCGGTTTATTTCCAGGGCCACTGATAAATGCATTCCCTTCTTTGACGCTCTGAAGAAAGGAAAGAAAAACTTTGAATGGACTCCTGAATGCCAGAAAGCTTTTGATGAACTGATTCGTCACATGGAAACGCCTCCAGTACTTTCTAAGCCCAGCAGTGGTGAAGATCTTTTCATATATTTAGCGGTTTCATCTCATGCTCTCAGTGCAGCATTGGTATGGGAAGACGCAAAAGTTCAGCGCCCGGTTTATTACATCAATAAATGATTCACTGGGGCAGAGATGAATTATTCAAAGCTGGAAAAGCTCGCCTATTGTCTGTTGATTGCGTCCATAAAGTTGAGGCCATATTTCCAAGCTCATCCTATTAAAATCCTCACTGATCAACCTCTAAAGCAAGTCCTATTTCGCCCTGAAACTTCGAGTCGTCTTATGAAGTGGAATATTGAACTCAGCCAGTATGATATCACCTACCATCCCCGAAGAGCAATCAATGGAAAATCTTTAGCAGATTTCATTGCAGAATACACAGATAAAGGTGATAGTGAGGAAGAGGTGACTGATGACACCTAGATCCGATGGAAATTATATGTTGATGGTGCAAGAAATGACTATTGTTCCGGACCTGGGGCTGTGCTTGAAACCCCCGAAGGGCGGTCATTGTGCTATGCATTGAGATTAGAGTTTCCTTCGACAAATAATGAAGCAGAATATGAAGCTCTTGTTGTCGACTTGTAGATTACTAAGGAACTGAACATCAAAGTGTTGCAGATCTTCAGTGATTCCCAGCTTATTGTATGCCAAGTCAAGAAAGAGTTTCAAACTAAAGGAGGAAATCTGCCTGCTTACTTGTCAAAGGCCTGGGAGCTTCTCGATGATTTTGATCATTATACAATAAGCCATATACCCCGGGAAGAAAACATGAAGGCAGATTCTCTCGCAAAATATTCAAGCTCCGGCGAAGCTCAATTTTTGGGATTGGTCCCTGTGGAAGTATTGTCAGTTCCAAGTACTAATGAGATGGATATTGACTGGATTATGGCTGTAACTCAAGAGCAGGATTCGTGGATGACCCCGATCAAGGAATATCTACTCAACGGCACCCTGCTAGAAAACTCAAAAGAGCGCCAGAAGTTGTTAAGGAAAGCCCTGAGATATGTAATTCAAGACGGCCGGTTGTACAGACGAGGATTCTCGATGTCGTTACTCCGATGTATAACCAATGAAGAGGCTAAGCCAATTTTAGCCGAGGTGCACGGAGGAGAGTGTGGGGATCATTCAGGTGGCCAAAATCTAGCAAAGAAAATTCTCTGCTATGGGTATTTTTGGCCAGATATTAATCGAGACGTTGCTAGCTACTCCCGAAAGTGTGACAGATGCCATAGATTTGCAAAAATTACAAAAGCACCTTCCACCGAGCTAACACAGATGGTCAGTCTATGGCCATTCGCCATTTAGGGAATAGATCTCATTTAGCCTTTGCCAACTGCCAAGTCCGGAATCAAATATGCTATTGTTGCTGTTGATTATTTCATAAATGGGCTGAATCTGAACCATTGGCTACTATTACCTCTGAAAAGATGATTAACTTTGTCACTAAAAATGTCATTTGCAGGTATGGTGTGCCTCAGAAGATAATCACAGACATTGGTACCCAATTCGAAAGTGAAGAATTCCAGGACTTTTGCAAGCGATTCAAGATCCAAAAAATCTTCTCAGCAGTGGCTCATCCGCATGCAAACTGGCAAGTGGAAGCAGTGAACAAAATTATCAAATCAACCATCAAAAAACAGCAGGAAAAAGTAAAAGGTGGTTGGGTCGATAAGCTGCCACTAGCATTATGGGCATATAGAACTACCCACAAGACTGCGACTGGGCACACTCCATTCTCATTAGCATATGGATCAGAAGCAATGATTCCAGTGGAAATAGAGGTCCTCTTACACAGGGGAATTCATTTCAACTAAGTTGAAAATGAAAACTGCAACTTGAAGCACTTGACTTCCTTGATGAATGAAGGGAAGAGGCTAAGCTTCGAATTGCAGCTCATCAGCAAAGGATAGCCAGGCACTTCAACTCTAAAGTTCGCCAACGCAGCTTTGAAATTGGGGATCTAGTCTTGAAAAGGATCATGACAACAACAGGAGTGTTTGGGCCAAATTGGGAAGGGCCATATGTCATAGGCAAAAAACTTCTTGATGGCACTTTCAAACTCACAACTGTCGAAGGAGATCCAATTTCGAGAGCCTGGAACAACAACCACTTGCATCCATATTTTACTTAAAAGCTGTGCTTAAATTTGTAAAATGATTATGGATGTATCATTCTTGTATTGTAAGCCATTGTAAAGTCAGTACGAGCCAATAATAAGAACTATAAAGTGGATGTAGGCCCAGTTCTTGGCCGAACCACTATAAATCTTGTGTTCTCTACTACTATTGTGACGACCCAGAATTTTGAGCAATATCAATTTAATAATCTTCGATAATAATTAAATTGATTTGATCATTTTACATTATAAATTGACAAGTTAAAATTTATTTTAAAGGTTAATAATAATAATTGGTTAATATCTATTATTATTTTCTGAACAATATAAATAAGCAAGATTAATTTCTTTTGAAAGTTTATAATAATTTGATTTGGAAACATTTATTTTGGTAAATAGAAAGTTTTTAATGTAATAAAACTTTATATTCAAATTGTGATATATATAAATGTATATATTGTGATTTGAGATTTGTTTTTAAAATTTATTAAATTTAATGTTAGAATGTTTCTATTTGAAATGTGTATATATATTTGTATATATATGTTTTAAATAGGAATTTTATTAGTTTGAGTTTAATAAGTATTTCCAAACTTTATATATATATATATATAGTTTTGAAATTGAAATGATAATTTGATTTAATGCCTTTGATATGATATTTGAAATTTAAGTTTTAAATAATAGAGTTAATTTCTTATTTTATAAACATATATTTTAGCTTTTGTTTTTAATAAGATAAAACTGTTTTAAAAATTTATATAAGGAGTTAAACTAAGTTTCTCAATTTATGAACAAATGATAAAATTAAATTGATTAAAATACAAGTTATTTAAAAATGCCTATATGAATTTGTTTTTAAGATAATGAAAGCTAAAGTTTATTTTTATAAGATGGAAGCATTTTATAATTTTCTAACATTACATAAATGTATATATATAGCTTAAAGAGATTATTAAAGATAAAATAACATTTAAAAGAAAATTTAATAACACTTATAAAACACTTGTAAACATTATAGGATATGTAAGGACATTTGTAAACATAGGAGTATATGTGTAAGTTAATTAAGAACTTGAATGTGACAAATGTCTTCCTCTCTAATAATTTAATTTAAAATTTAATTATAAAATAAAAAGATGAGTTTATTTTCAGCAAGAGAATTCCTTTACTCTCTTCAATTCAAAAAAATGAATGCATATCAAAGTTCATATGAAATAAAATTTAGAATCAGATCTGGGAAAGAAATGGAACTTGAAACAAGAAATTTAAAAGCAATTCAACATCAATACAAGTTTTTCAAATGCAAGTAAAACTTCAACAAATCTGGAAAGTCAACATGCAGATAGAATTCAGAAGCATGCATATGAATTTTGAAAGCCTAGAAAACAGTTCTATTGTCTACTCTCTGTTCTTTGCTAAATCAAGTGAGTAAATACAATTTTAAAAACAGATTTTTTTTTTTTAAAATGGATCTTGTTCTTGTGGAATCATGATGATTCATCTGGATTTTTGAATTTAAACTAATTGCATGTTTGAAATATAAAATGCTTGATGTCTGTGTAAATAAACAGTTCTGTGTGATATTTACAGGTAGCAAATATATATTAAAATCAATAACTTCATATTGGATCTAAGTTAGCTTATGATTTATGAATAAGAGTTGTTTGAAATCATCTATCTTATCATCTAAAAATGTTTGTAAGTTTTAAATTTGAAGAATTAGTTGTAAAATTTCAGATTTACAGTAAAATATAAATTGGGTCAAAATTTGATGAATTCAATTTCAAGTTTTGATTGCATGATTGAATTGCAAATGGAAAATTATGATTTTTAGTACTTGAATCATAATTTTTAATGAGTTAATTAGTGAGCATTTTGGGGTTTACTGATTTGGGGCTTTTGACCAAATCACGGCAATCCATGGCTAACTGGGTTTTGCCGTTGGTCATGAAGGTGGAGGGGGCTCCAGTGTTCATGTGAAAAATACTTCAAGAATTTTTAATTGAGTGGGATGGCCGATAATCGAGGAGTTAGGGTTTTATTACCTGTTTTTGGCCGATGTGTTAATCGTGGTTTCGCGGTGTCGTGGGAATACCGGAGGCTGTCGCGA
This sequence comes from Allium cepa, assembly GCA_030765085.1. NCBI lineage: Eukaryota > Viridiplantae > Streptophyta > Magnoliopsida > Asparagales > Amaryllidaceae > Allium > Allium cepa. Next base: position 956,344,491 of record CM060943.1, read on the forward strand.
GTGAAGCTATGGTTTCAAGGTGACGTGTGAAGGTTACGACAGTGGTGGCAAGGTTGCTCGAGTTTGGAGTTGAAGTGGAGGGATGGATTTGGGTGATGGTGGTTTCGAACGTTTTCAGGTTGAAGGTCGAGATTTTGTTCTCGATTGAATTAGTGATTTCTGAGTTTAGTTTGTTGATGTCGAGGTTGAAGTCGACCTGGGGATGATCGGCGTGGAGTTCGCCGTTGATCATTGGTGTCATGCACGTTCATGTGCACGTTTATGGGCTACTGCAGAAGTTCTGGGGAGAAGAAGATGGAGACTCGAAGTATATCTCGTGTTTTCGTATGTTTTACTCGAAGCATGAATTATGGTGGGTAGCACAGGAAGGCCTCGGGGTGTTTGCTAGTTTTGCTCGGGGTGTTTGCTTGTTTTACTCAGGGTAGGCATGGGTTTTAGTAGGGTTACTCGAGCATTAATATGTCCAGGCTAGAACATGATGCTTATGTTGTTAATGCTAAGAAAAATTGATTTTTGGGAATAGAGTTTTTTTTAACAAAGGTTAAACTAGTTTCAAAACTAAAATTTGTTTCAAAACTATGTTTTAAACAAGTTTTATAGTTTGAAATATAAAAGTTTTTAAAATAAAATAAGTGAAATTTTAATAATATGTTTGTAATAAATTATATTAAATAACTTTGAAAGTTCAAATATTTTTAATTTTGAATGTTTCAATTGTTTTAGCTAAAATTGATTTCTAAAATATTTTATTTTAATAGGATAAATAATAAAGATTTAGAGATCAATAAAAATAAAGATTATCTTTAGCTATTTTGAATTTTGATTTAATTAAAGATAATTAAATTTGGAAAGGTAATTAAGATAATTAAATTATTAACCATTTAAAAGTTATTGGTTAATATAAAGGTGTTAATTAAGATAATGGTTTCTTGTTTAAGAATCTTTTTAATATAGTAAATCAAAGAATCATTTAATTAATTTTAAATGATTAAGTTAAAGAATTAATTAAATAATTAACTTGTGATTAATTAAAGATAATCACTTTGGAGTTGATTAAGTATAATTTCTTGGTGAAGTAATTGAGTAATTAAGTGGTTAATTATTTGAGGTAATTAAGTAAAAGATAATTACTTTATGAAAAGTAATTAAGTAATGTGATTAAGAGTTAATCACTTTAGTTATTAATTAAAGAATTAATTAATAATTAATTAAAGGTTTAAATTATTTGATTAATGATTAATTAATAAAAGGATTAAGAGTAATTAATTAAGTGATTTATTACATGTTAAAGTAATTAATTAAGAAAGAAATTTGATTAATGAAGTAATCATTAATTAATAGAAATAATTAATTAATTGTTAATTAATAATTTAATAAATAATTTGTAATTAAGCTTTAATTACTAAATGTAATTAAAGTAATTAATCAAAGGTGATTAATTAAAAGTAATTAATTAAGTATGATTAATTAAGAGTAATTAATCAAGTGTGATTAATTAAAAGTGATTAATCAGGTGTAATTAATTAAAGGTAATTAAGGAATAATTATCAGGATAATTAAAGAATAATTAATCAAGGTTGATTAATTTAGAAGGTAATTAAGAGGTAATTACTTAGTATAATTTGGAGTGATTAATCATGATGATTAATTAATATGGTAATTAAGTAATAATTACTTAAAGTAATTAAGTGATAATTAATCAGGAAAGATTAACTGAAAATGGATAATTAAGTGATGTTAGTTAATTAATTTGTAATTAATCAATGAATAAGAAGTTGAATTGAAGATAATCCAAGTGATTAATTAAGGATTAATTTAATTTAAGGATTAATTAAATTAATCAAGTTTGAATCCAACTTGTTTATGAATGATTAATGATTGGATGATATAAATCATTGGATGAGTTAATGATATTGGTTGTTGTTGGATGACATTGATTGATGGGTGATGATGTGAATATGCTATATCTGAATGTGATATATATGCTGCTTTGTGATATGTATGGATGCATGTGATAATAGATGATTATCTATCTGTGTTTTGAATACGTCCATTTATGTTAAGTGATATTTCTAAACATCTATTGTTTAATCCCTTAAGTACAACTTGGACATTAAAATGGCGTTTGGTTTCAGTGAGATCGGGATCGGGTTTCCATATTTGGATATCTGAAAACCACATCGATTCCAATTAAACGTAGGTCGTTAATCCAAGTGGAGCAAGTGAAGACTTGAGGTGTAAGGGCTATACGTCAGTATAACTCTGTGGGTAATTCCGTAATGAGTTTGACAGAATAATGCTTATAGATTCGAGATGGAGATTTAGAGTGCAAGGGCTATGGTCGTTGACTCTGAGGGTGATTCCAAAATGAGTGCAACGAGATAGTGCCTTCGGTTTCGTTCGAACCCGGAACGAACTTGTATGGATTGAATGCTTTCAGCTCATCGTCAGGCGGACGATGAGCATTCTAAGATAATTGGTCCTATAAAGGTAATCGCAGCCTCAAGCCTCATCAACCGGGAATGGCTAAAACAGGGGAGGTGCAGCAAGCTTCGTGGGTCGCTCCCACTGGAGAGCGAGATACATCCCTGTCTAGATGTCCCTTTTTATTTCGGCTTTGTGGGCAGTTGGAACTGCAGCCAACTGCGGGGTGGTCTTTCGGGACTGTTCAGTAAGGAATGGTTCCGGCTTTGTGTTGCAGGGGAGTGGGAGTACTCCTCGGTACGGTGATCTAGGCCACGTACTGTGACGGGCGGTACCCCAGTAGCCCTGCCATTGATGGAAACCCATTTTCCCTACGAGACCCTACGGTTTTGTTTGTATTACCCACTTTTGTGGCTAGTAGCTGGAATTTAATGAATGTAACAATTTCGGCTATTTCATATTTACTTGAAAACCCTAGACACTATTATAATATCACTGGATTTCCTATCAAATGTTTTGGTTAGCGTAAGGTAAAATCTTTCCATGTTTATGTGTGGGAAGTCTTACGTGATACCTTTTCTTTTCAAAGGATTTTCTAAAGTTAAGCAATCTTAAACCGTTTACTCACACTAGACCCCTGTCTGACCTGAGTGTTTATTTTCTGTTTATTAAACTCTTGGGTACTCGTATTCTGTATGAGTAGTCAAGTGATTCAGGTTATCTCTTGACGAATTTTGGAGGAGCTTTGGAGCAGGAGGCTTCAGCGTGTAGATTATTGTTAGAGTTTCCGCTGTGTGTTATTCTGTATGATGTCTTGTATTGTATTAGACAGAAATGTTATAACTGTCTAAATTGAGATGTTTAGTTGTGTACTCTGATGTATATGATACTATGTATATGTTCTATATTATATTTAAATCATTCCGCTGTGAGATTCTGATGTGTTGTTTTCTCTTTCTTCTCTTTCTTTTCTTCTTCCATCCCTTTCTTTCTTAATTAGTGATGCGATTTTCCGGGAGTGGAAAGTCGGGTCACTACAGCTGGTATCAGAGTGTTAGGTTGAGTGAATACCTAGGCTCTGGAGTGGTGTCTATCTTGAGAGAGTGTACTTGTAATTTTTTTTATATATACATATTTATATATCTACCTAATCTGTTGGGTTATCTGTTCGGATTTTCCAACATAGGTTATAAAGGTAGATAAGGTGGAAGTGTGTGGAACACAACTACCACTAATGGAAGAGGTATATATGTTGTGGTTGGAGGTGTTTATCGAGATTGTAAACCTAATACCGTCTCGAATAAGTTGTGTAGATTGTAGAAAGGATTTTTAGTGGAATTGGATGTTAGTTTTGTGTTTCAAGAAGCTTCTGGTTAAGGAAGATCTTGTGGCTTAGCAGTATCATTGAAGTGAAGATTGGAAGTAGCAGCATGGATCTGTTTCTTTGATGATCCAGTAATCTTTGGGGATTCTACTATCGGCAGACCAGGCAGATGGTGAAGGCTTATTCTTTTCTTAGGGAGCATCAGCAGAGCGAGATATTTGTTGGAAGTGATCTATCAGTTTCTGATAGGTAAGCCATTCTTTAAGATTGGTCTTGAATAGGAAAAGCTGTTCTAGTTGGGGAGATAGTTCTTTGGAATTTGAACCGAGGATCGCAAAAGTGACTTGCGAATAGTTGGGAATCTTTGAATATTCTTTGGTTTGAGATTGAGGCATCTCAAGTAAAGGTGAAAGCTATGGAAGTAGTCAGAGATTTTCCAGATGTTTTTGGATGAATTTAGAAGTTGACCTGAATCGGAGATTGAGTTTCTTATCAACTTGGAATTCAGGAGTAATTTTGATGGTTCAACCATATAGTGGGATGACTCTTAGAACGAGAAGAGTTTGGTGAGGCAGCTCAAGATTCTTTGGAGAGGGATTGGTCATCTTATTCTAAATTAAGATTCTGTTGAGATGTTTTGACCAAGTGGAATGGTCACTAAGATTTTTATGAGTCAGATGAACTGTGTATGGAGAAAGATTTTGCTTATGTTCTTCGATAGCATTCTTATCTGCTCTAGATCAGAGTTGTGCAGCGGAAACGAGTTGGGAATCTATTACTTATATAGGAAAGGAGAAACCAAACAGTTTATCTAGCGACACCTGTCTTCTATTCCTAGCTACGCTCTTTTTAACTTAATTAAAACGGTTTGTCGACATACTTGCTTTCATCCGTCATCATCCCCTTTTCCAGTTTTTAACTCCACTAAACCCGTATTCTCTAATTGCATTCAACTGCTCTCCCACCCTTTTAGAAAAACTTCACCGTCCTCAAAAACCATTGTCACCACCCAATTGAAATTGAGTAATTTTCCACTACTCTTATGTTCAAATTGTCGACGTACTTGCAGGCATCGATGTTGTAACCCCACCGTCGTCACAGACGTTTTTAAAAATTAAGGATTCCAAGGTTAGTTATTTTGCCTTCTCTAACTCTGTTTCATTGTTCGCAATTCCGTACCTATGAATACGTGTTGTCGGAGGTTTAAATCCAGTGACTATGATCTGTGAATGTTATGCAGTTAGGTTTTGTCCCTTCCACCTTTATTCTTCGACCAACTCCACTTCACCAAACCTGTCCACCACGGATATCCTCTGCGGTTGATTAAATCCCGTAGTCGACTGGGGGAGTTAACTGGAAATAGGTTGGTAGTTTGTTCATAGTTATTACTTTGATTACGGATTCCTATACAGCCCAATGCAGTTGCTAAGATATGGGTTATAACTGTTTTTGAATGATTATATTTCATAATAATTGCTTACCTATTCGTCCGAACTTATTTACTTCCACTGTATTGGTTTACTGATTGTAGTTCAGTTGGCGATGTGGTGTTATTTACTGTCCCAAGCATAGATGTGATGACAGTCTTAATCTTTCTTACTGCAATATTGTTGTGTGTAGAAGGTAATATCTAGATTGTATGGTTTTTAAATTTCTCCAGTAATCGGTCGAAATTGATTGCCAAAATTCAATTATGGGGAACTTCTCCTATTTATAATACAAGTTTGGTATCAAGCAGAATAATTTAATTTGTTTTACTTAACTAGAAGTTTACCAACTCTTACTATATGGAATTGAGAAAATTGTACATTGTTAAGGTAACACCAACAAAGGAAAGATGAAAAATGTGTTCTTCATTCTGTAATACGAAGGAAAACATTATCAACTGAACTGAGAAATAACCAGGAAAATGATTATATTATAATAGCTTGGGTAGCAGTTCATATGGATGTCAACAGAAATCCCAACCACAAAAGGAAAGTTCTTCAACAAAATGTATTGGTTCTGTTTTATTTTCGACATTGATTTATTTGGGAATTAGACATTTCGGGAATAAAAATGTTGGGCAGATGTACAAAAATTTAGCCTCTTTATCTTTTATTTCTATTATCTACATGTTTGGTCATATCGATAATGGTGTAAAAATGGAATTCTACCAAAATATGATTTATTCCTCTGAAATGCATACTTTATTGATTTTCAGTAAGTTACTACAGTCATTTCTCAAGTTTAATGGTATTTGGTGGGTAAATAACCAAATTTTGACATTTCAAACTTAATTTTCCAACTTAAACTGCAGATTTACATAAATAAACTTGAACTTAAAATTAAAAAGAGATGCTCTCGAGCCCTTCTTTGTACGATCTGCTAGGGAAATAATGTAAATAGAATCACCCATTTTGCCACATCTGCTGTTTTCGATTATTTGTTGATGTGTGTTACACTGTATGGCGAGCATCCCATAACTGTGAAATTTATCAGCTTATTATGTGTAGAAATTTAACACGGTACAGAACAATGCTTTTTATGTTAAACTTTCATTTTCAATTTAATTATTATTCATATAATAACGGGTCATAATTTGACAGTCCTTTGTATTTGGATATATAAAATGCATAAACAGTGATTAAAATGTTAACAGACTTTGATCTATCTTCTAAATCTTTACTTTGTTTCAATAGTCGATGTGTTTTTGTATGATACATTAGTTTTCTAATGTGAACAGGACATTTGTTTTCAATGGTGAGTTGAAGTAGGTATTGGGACATTAGTTTTCTATGAATCTATCTTAAGTAATTCAGCATGTCCATGTGTACACATTATATAATGCAGGAGTAGTTAAATAGTTTATACTACTTCATGGTCACATCTTTCGAAAATTTTTGCATAATTATTTGCAGTGTTGGTGGTATTTTCAACGATACGACAATTTGGAAGGTAAACCGAGTCAGGAAAAATAAAAACGAACATGGTGCGTTACAAATTTTATGCTAGCCCCAAATCAACTTCCAACGTGTTCCTAAAATTTATCTTGATATAAGTAATTTTGTTAATTTCAGTTGATTAATACTTTTATAATTCTACTGGACATCATTCACTCAGTTATTTCATAGCTGTTTCTGAATGAACTGTGCATTATGATTGGCATAACCAACCAACAGTATTTTTTAATATCTACTACCAAGAATTTTATGTGTATCTATTTTTCTTATACATTGCATTTTTCATGTTTTCTGTCTCCAAATTACTATCCTATTGAAAACATAAAATGATTCCGAAAACCTAATTTCGACAATTAATATTTTTTGATTTTACTCATAATTCTTAAGATGAAATATGTTGCATTCTTTATTTTAACATGCTTCTGGTTGGTTTTGTAGTTATAATCTCATTTTTCTTTTTCTGTTAATGTAACAGAGATTTAATTGGGGTGTTGACTACATATTCGAATACACAATAGTACTTGAATACTGTATGTATTTTAACTCTTCTTTTCTCTTTGTATTACGTATCTGTAACGTAGTCTTATTTTATATTCATTATTTATATAGGCGAAACAACTGTGATTTATTAGACTGCGTTATGGTAGAGTCTCACAATTAAATTGAGGAAAACGATGGCTCAGAGGGTTGCCGAACCAAATTAAGGGTGCGAGCAAAGTTTGATTTGTGGAGGAATATTTACAATGAAATTCAGTGGCCTACTTTTCTTCATTTAATCCAGGTCTAAAAATTAGTTTCAATTTCAAATTTTTGTTATATGCTGTTGAGAAAATTGATTTCGTGTTAATGAAGCACTAAAAAGTTTTATAAATAAAAGAGGTTGGTGCGGTAGGGAATTAAGTAATGCAGTTAAAGTTAGGATCTTTAGTAAGGAATTATTATTTGCTCTTTTTGAAGTTTAGAGTAAGGCGCATCAATTTTCCTTTAAGGTCGTGAGTTTTTTAATTCCATTGCAGTTTCCTCCAGCCATTGCATGAAAGTATATTATTTCATTGTACTACTGCAACTTAATGAAAATAAATTGGTAATATAACATATTGTACATTATTTTCACTGTTGTTGTCGAAGAATTTTATGTCACGACATGGATAATATATTATCAATGTTTTTTAAAATTGCACATGGGAAATTTCCATGTTTGCAAAAATTAATCAACAGGAAATAGCCATGTTTGTGAAAATAAATAGATTAAAAGTATTTTTTTACTTACCGGATATAGGCCACGTTAATATGCTTATAAGTGCAAAATAAGTAAGAAAGAAACATATTGCTTTCTTAGTACTTTACATGTGCTAATTTTAGAAATAAAAATATAAATCAGCTTACATATACTTAAGTCATGATATAAAGTTGATTTAGTCTAATTTAGTTTGAATTGCTGTCATGAACCTTACCACATCTCCATTTACTGTTTACAACTAAAGTCATTTTAAAAACTATATTGTTACTACTATTATCGTCGTCGTCATTTTTATTATCTAAAACATTTATATGAAGATTTAGTGATGTAAGGCACATATAGTTATCAAAGTTCTATCTTGGTAAGATATTACAAGCTGAAGTGGGATAACGTGGTTAGTTTGTTATCTATTTGCTGTGTATGGCTGTTTGTAAAAATGCAAAAGTAAGTCATAAGGTTTCCCCATAATTCTTTCTGTTGTACTTTACAAATTAACAGATTATTGGATGTTGATGGTGCATATGTTGTTGGAAATGTTAACTCGGTAGATTAGCTAATATAAGTTTAGTTTCATTTTTAAATTCCCAGTTGTCAGCTTTGGACATTTTATACGCCATTTTTTTTGCTCCATAAAATATAATAGAGACAGGACATGCCGTAGAAACCAATTGTACATCTCAAACTGTTATTTTCTTATGTAATATGACTAATCCATTTCAAATTGTTTCCCCTTTGTAATGAGTAAAGTGCTTGCCTAATTAAGTTGGATCCATATCGTTATGTATAGATTGATAGAATAACCCTTTGTGAGGTAAATTTCTCAAATTCTTAAACTTTCTTTGACTCCAACCATTATTGTTCTTATTATGTAAGGGTTACTAATGTTTGACTCTTAGATCCACTAAGGTGGTTGTTATTAATTAAGATATTAAGGGGGGTTGTTATTAATTAAGATATTAGGGGGGGTTGAAATTTAGTTACATGCACTTTAGGGAAGGTACTTTATCATAATTTCTTTTGTTATTTGGTTAATGATCGTATTACTGCTAACGAGAAAAGGAAACTTTAGATTGTTTCTTTAACAGATAATAATATAATGATAACACACATAATATGTCTTCACTTTATTTTTAACGACCCGTAATTTGTCCAGTGGAACTGATACGCAAAAGACTTACAATTTTACCCTGTAAATTTTTTACATTTCCAACTCTTCTTTAAAGTACAAGGATATGTTGAATACTTCTTCCGTATGATAATATGTGCACCAATAATCAGTTTCGTATTCCTTATTTTTATTAATTTGTACCAATGATTTTTTTAACAAAATCATTGTTAAAACAAAAATTTATTTACCTTATTTGTGCTTACCTATGTTAATTTGGGATCAATTATTTTTATTATGTGATTAAAAAAAGATATTATACACATAGTTTAACTGCCTTTTTTTGAAATATTGAAAGTGGATATATGTATTGATTTGCATTCAATTTGTTGTTACTGCTATTAATAATCCTTATGATTGTACTTGGATGTTGTTACTATAGTGACAATGTGTTTCTGACTATCCCTTCATGTTGCTACTGTAAATGTTTTTCTTTTCAAATCCGGCCCGTATTGTGTTGTTTGTATTAGTTTTGGACATCACTGTTTTCCACGTCAACCTTCCTAACCCGTTTGCAATAAGTGACTACACTTTTTTCTTTGGTTGCTAGAAGGGAAAGAAACATGTTATATTGTTGACTTAAAGAAGGGTAGACGTACAGAAAAAGAGTTTCATTGTTAAGGCGTGATGGTAAAAGCGAATGTTTTTTTCACTATTTTCTCCTTTTGCATTTGATGGCTATTTTGGTCTTCCAACCAACCAACGCATTTCATTCCACCATTGCTTAAATTTACAACTAATACATTCACAAACTTCTCTATGTAGAAGTTATCAACTATCTCACATGGTGAAAATAGTACTGCAAATAAAGGGTAATGGAAGGACAATGACATCTGGATAGTTAAAGGCATTCCATGTAGAACTTAGACAGAACAGACATTCACTTAGGGACTGAGGTAAGCAACCATGGGCAGTCGAATCAGTATGGGCTGATGGATGCAAAATATGACAACAGCCGGCTGATCCTGCTTACAACTGCAAATACACATTACAGCTGTGAGCTGAAGTGAACTAAAAGTTTAATAAAAGTTAAGCAAGGAATGCGAGATGCGAGATTCAGGATGTGCGGAGTGAGCTGCTGGTCCGTATCTGAGAAGAGTAGTATCAAGTTAATAGCAGGTGCATGATTTCAGTACAACCATTAAAACAGATTTCAATATTACATTAATTTTCAAATTAATTAGTCCCTTCAGTTTTCATATTATTGTTGATACATTTTCCGTTCGGTTATTACTTTATTGGGCTGACTCCAACTGAACGTTGATATAACACTTGCTACTTATTATCATACTTCATTTTTGGTTTAAACTAGTGTACATGTTACTAGACATTTGGTCGAATTATCTCATTAACTGGCACTCACTCTGTCATTCATGTTAGATTCTATTTATACAAATTGTTTAGTCAACACCTACCTTTTTCAGCTCTCAGTTTACCAACTACAGCGCACTAACTATATTTGATATTATACCTAACATGTTTTAAGCACATATTGCAGAAGTATACATGTTGCAGAAGCTTTGATCGCTGCACGAGAGCTATTTAAACCCATCACGAGGAGGACCATCCTCAAAAACAACCAAACCTGAAGCAATTTTGGAGAAAATAAAAGCACAGAGCAAACTACTATGACTGACACTTTTAAAATGAAGTGCAACGACAAACAAAGGGACTGAAGTGACTTGAACTATTTTCAACTACTGTGCAGTTGAGACAGATCCGGGTCCCACAAATAAGTGGTTTATTTGTTTTCTATTTTGAAGTATCACAAGTTATAATTTTTAATAATTTCCACAACTACATGATTATAGCTATGGAGAATGTGTTTCTTATGGGTTCTAGGATCAAGTTACGGTAGTTTGTGTCATTTATTTCTATGTGTTATCTTCGTATTACTCAATATTTTACATGACGTTAATGCATTTTTATATTGAAGGGCAGTAAAATACTTGGCTGTTTGCTTCATGCTTCATTCTTCAGGTTGCACTTTAGGCTGCATACTGGGAATAAACAAAGATGGCAATACTACATTTTTCACATTGAAGGACCGTAACATACTTAGTTGTGCACTCAACGATTAACTAAACTTCATCTTCCACTTTAGGCAACGTAGTGGAATCAAATATCAAATTTCATACTTATCATCATTGCACAGTTCTTTGTCGTTGATATAATAATCATTCAAGATTATTTACACCAATACCTTTATTGTAGGTATACATGTACTACTATTCATATTCTGACCATATACTATTATTAAAAATATTACAACTACCCTATTGTTTGTCATTTTCCATTTGCTACATGTTGTTTTATGTTCCATGTAGAACAGATCCCACACATGTACCCAACGAAAAATAAATTGCTAGAGGCGGAATCATCAATATATCCATATAGTACTTATTAAAAATTATGTCAATGATTCCTGGTTTCATAATTTTTGGGAGGATTATGTTTACATCGAATTTCTATATTGGTTATACTAATTTTGCTTAGGATCTGAAGTTATATGTTCGTTATATGTTTGTATAACAAATGTACACAAAGAAAATACAACGATTCTCAATGTATAATTAACATAAAGAACAAAGAATGAGAAAAAAATTGAACAACTTCACATCATACAAAGAAAGGACTCTCTCTCCGCTCTTTCCATTAATTAAACATAAACTTATGAGTGAAATTGACATGCAATTTGGTTGCATCCAAATTGTGGTGTCATCAAGCACTCACTTTCACACACAAAAAAAAAAAGTGGCAAGTGAGGAGTTATAAGTTTCACTTCACTTAATGTCACTTAACTACCGCTTATTCATCACCTAACCGCTGCTTAATTTCTTAGCATAAATTATTCATATCAATATAATCGTATTTAATTAGAGTATATTAACTACATCATCTTTGTCTTCACAAACCGATCACAAAGAAGTAATGTTTAACCTATGAATTCATACATTGCAACAACTAGATATCATTGTCATTATTCGTTACATTAAGTATGCTCAAGCTGAGTAGAAAAAATATCTCATTTGTCTGAAAATATACTTATATCTTAACGTATAAAACTAATCTCCATCCATCAACCCATAAGATATAATATGATTGTTAACAAATATAGCTTTTTGGCTATAACCCAACTTCTTCCTATTTTAAATAAAATATCTTTCTACCCAACCATACTTATTCATGGATTAAATTTAAGCCCCCCACATAAAAGCACCAATTATGCATGCTTAAGCACTCATCGCCTAACTCTACCGCTTTTCCATAAAATTTAGCATTGCACAAGCCATTAGTGCTTAAGCACACTTTTCATTTGATATATAAATACATGTCTATATGTTTGTATGTATATTACAATTACACATATACATCAAAATATCCTACAAATCTACATTCCTCTCCTATATAAAATACCTTTACGTTAACACATAATATTCTAAAATGACTTTTACTACCAATTTGAGTACCAACACTGCCCGTATGCGTAGCACGGGCCACACACAAGTTATTCTTGAATGGGAGCAACCGGGAGTTGCAGTAAAGAAATTTCTACTGGAAATTCAAGTATGTAGGAATTTTCTGGAGTTAGAAGGTAAGGTTGTCAAGTACAACTGTTTGGCTATTTCAGATATGAGATATAGGTTTGAAGTCCACTAATGCTTGTGGCATAGAGTTGTATTTTGGATTTCAGCAAATTATTTTTGGGAGAGCCATTTTGTTGAGTAGGACCTGGAGGTTTGGTTTGAGTTGGTGCTGTTGTTTCATTGAGTAATCAGCAAGGGTTAGGCTGATCAGGAATATTGGAGGTGACTCAGAGCATCTGAAGAGTTGTGCAGTTAAGAACTGAGAAATTTTGGAATATGCAGTTGGAATTTGGATATTACTTTAAGTTCTATCCAATCAAAGGAATTATAAGAGATTGGGTAAAACGGGAAAGTTAGCTGTGAAGGTATTTTGAGTTTTATCTATGTTCTTTAGAGATTAGATTTTGATCTACAGGATGGAATTGCCAGTTTGGATAGCTGGAATTCATTATATTTCACTTATCTCTGAGGAATATGTGTATGATTCTTTGAGTGATAGAATCAGCAGTTCAGAAGGATTTGGTAGTTGAGCTGGTTTTAAGTTTAGTCGGATATCTTGTTCAGATTTGTAGGATCAGATGAGGGAGTTCTTGGTTTTAATAGCGTAGTTACTTAAGATTCTGTAGAGCAAGTATTCCAGTATAGGTATCTGGAAAACTCTTGATAATATTAGAAAGTTCTATTCAGAATTTTTCTGAATAGATAAAATTGTTTGTTTGAATTGGTTGAATTGGTTGCTATGATTAATTGTTTGATTGCTGATAGGAATTTAAATTTCTTTAACTGGGTTATTAAATTATCTTTGCTTTTAAATTTTGGGGACGAAATTCTTTTAAGGGGGGAGGAATGTGACGACCCGGAATTCTGGGCAATATCAATTTAATAATCTTTGATAATAATTAAATTGATTTGATCATTTTACATTATAAATTGACAAGTTAAAATTTATTTTAAAGGTTAATAATAATAATTGGTTAATATCTATTATTAGTTTCTTAACAATATAAATAAGCAAGATTGAATTCTTTTGAAAGTTTATAATAATTTGATTTGGAAACATTTATTTTAGTAAATAGAAAGTTTTTAATGTAATAAAACTTTATATTCAAATTATGATATATATAAATGTATATATTGTGATTTGAGATTTGTTTCTAAAATTTATTAAATTTAATGTTAGAATGTATATATATAGCTTAAAGAGATTATTAAAGATAAAATAACATTTAAAAGAAAATTTAATAACACTTATAAAACACTTGTAAACATTATAGGATATGTAAGGACATTTGTAAACATAGGAGTATATGTGTAAGTTAATTAAGAACTTGAATGTGACAAATGTCTTCCTCTCTAATAATTTAATTTAAAATTTAATTATAAAATAAAAAGATGAGTTTATTTTCAGCAAGAGAATTCCTTTACTCTCTTCAATTCAAAAAAATGAATGCATATCAAAGTTCATATGAAATAAAATTTAGAATCAGATCTGGGAAAGAAATGGAACATGAAACAAGAAATTTAAAAGCAATTCAACATCAATACAAGTTTTTCAAATGCAAGTAAAACTTCAACAAATCTGGAAAGTCAACATGCAGATAGAATTCAGAAGCATGCATATGAATTTTGAAAGCCTGGAAAACAGTTCTATTGTCTACTCTCTGTTCTTTGCTAAATCAAGTGAGTAAATACAATTTTAAAAACAGATTTAATTTTTTTTTAAAATGGATCTTGTTCTTGTGGAATCATGATGATTCATCTGGATTTTTGAATTTAAACTAATTGCATGTTTGAAATATAAAATGCTTGATGTCTGTGTAAATGAACAGTTCTGTGTGATATTTACAGGTAGCAAATATATATTAAAATCAATAACTTCATATTAGATCCAAGTTAGCTTATGATTTATGAATAAGAGTTGTTTGAAATCATCTATCTTATCATCTAAAAATGTTTGTAAGTTTTAAATTTGAAGAATTAGTTGTAAAATTTCAGATTTATAGTAAAATATAAATTGGGTCAAAATTTGATGAATTCAATTTCAAGTTTTGATTGCATGATTGAATTGCAAATGGAAAATTATGATTTTTAGTACTTGAATCATAATTTTTAATGAGTTAATTAGTGAGCATTTTGGGGTTTATTGATTTGGGGCTTTTGACCAAATCACGGCAATCCATGGCGAACTGGGTTTTGCCGTTGGTCATGAAGGTGGAGGGGGCTCCAGTGTTCATGCAAAAAATACTTCAAGAATTTTTAATTGAGTGGGATGGCCGATAATCGAGGAGTTAGGGTTTTATTACCTGTTTTTGGCCGATGTGTTAATCGTGGTTTCGCGGTGTCGTGGGAATACCGGAGGCTGTCGCGAGTGAAGCTATGGTTTCAAGGTGACGTGGGAAGGTTACGGCCGTGGTGGCAAGGTTGCTCGAGTTTGGAGTTGCCGTGAAGGGATGGATTTGGGTGATGGTGGTTTCGAACATTTTCAGGTTGAAGGTCGAGATTTTGTTCTCGATTGAATTAGTGATTTCTGAGTTTAGTTTGTTGATGTCGAGGTTGAAGTCGACCTGGGGATGATCGGCGTGGAGTTCGCCGTTGATCATTGGTGTCGTGCACGTTCATGTGCACGTTTATGGGCTACTACAGAAGTTCTGGGGAGAAGAAGATGGAGACTCGAAGTATATCTCGTGTTTTCGTATGTTTTACTCAAAGCATGGATTATGGTGGGTAGCACAGGAAGGCCTCGGGGTGTTTACTAGTTTTGCTCGGGGTGTTTGCTTGTTTTACTCGGGGTAGGCACGGGTTTTAGTAGGGTTACTCGAGCATTAATATGTCCAGGCTAGAACAGGATGCTTATGTTGTTAATACTAAGAAAAATTGATTTTTGGGAATAGAGTTTTTTTTTAACAAAGGTTAAACTAGTTTCAAAACTAAAATTTGTTTCAAAGCTATGTTTTAAACAAGTTTTATAGTTTGAAATATAAAAGTTTTTAAAATAAAATAAGTGAAATTTTAATAATATGTTTGTAATAAATTTTATTAAATAATTTTGAAAGTTTAAACATTTTTAATTTTGAATGTTTCAATTGTTTTAGTTAAAATTGATTTCTAAAATATTTTATTTTAATAGGATAAATAATAAAGATTTAGAGATCAATAAAAATAAAGATTATCTTTAGTTATTTTGAATTTTGATTTAATTAAAGATAATTAAATTTGGAAAGGTAATTAAGATAATTAAATTATTAACCATTTAAAAGTTATTGGTTAATATAAAGGTGTTAATTAAGATAATGGTTTCTTGTTTAAGAATCTTTTTAATATAGTAAATTAAAGAATCATTTAATTAATTTTAAATGATTAAGTTAAATAATTAATTAAATAATTAACTTGTGATTAATTAAAGATAATCACTTTGGAGTTGATTAAGTATAATTTCTTGGTGAAGTAATTGAGTAATTAAGTGGTTAATTATTTGAGGTAATTAAGTAAAAGATAATTACTTTATGAAAAGTAATTAAGTAATGTGATTAAGAGTTAATCACTTTAGTTATTAATTAAAGAATTAATTAATAATTAATTAAAGGTTTAAATTATTTGATTAATGATTAATTAATAAAAGGATTAAAAGTAATTAATTAAGTGATTTATTACATGTTAAAGTAATTAATTAAGAAAGAAATTTGATTAATGAAGTAATCATTAATTAATAGAATTAATTAATTAATTGTTAATTAATAATTTAATAAATAATTTGTAATTAATCTTTAATTACTAAATGTAATTAAAGTAATTAATCAAAGGTGATTAATTAAAAGTAATTAATTAAGTATGATTAATTAAGAGTAATTGATCAAGTGTGATTAATTAAAAGTGATTAATCAGGTGTAATTAGTTAAAGGTAATTAAGGAATAATTATCAGGATAATTAA
Organism: Allium cepa; assembly: GCA_030765085.1. Lineage (NCBI taxonomy): Eukaryota > Viridiplantae > Streptophyta > Magnoliopsida > Asparagales > Amaryllidaceae > Allium > Allium cepa. Next base: position 956,361,102 of record CM060943.1, read on the forward strand.
AGAATAATTAATCAAGGTTGATTAATTTAGAAGGTAATTAAGAGGTAATTACTTAGTATAATTTGGAGTGATTAATCAGGATGATTAATTAATATGGTAATTAAGTAATAATTACTTAAAGTAATTAAGTGATAATTAATCAGGAAAGATTAATTGAAAATGGATAATTAAGTGATGTTAGTTAATTAATTTGTAATTAATTAATGAATAAGAAGTTGAATTGAAGATAATCCAAGTGATTAATCAAGGATTAATTTAATTTAAGGATTAATTAAATTAATCAAGTTTGAATCCAACTTGTTTATGAATGATTAATGATTGGATGACATATATCATTGGATGAGTTAATGATATTGGTTTTTGTTGGATGACATTGATTGATGGGTGATGATGTGAATATGCTATATCTGAATGTGATATATATGCTGCTTTGTGATATGTATGGATGCATGTGATAATAGATGATTATCTATCTGTGTTTTGAATACATCCATTTATGTTAAGTGATATTTCTAAATATCTATTGTTTAATCCGTTAAGTACAACTTGGACATTAAAATGGCGTTTGGTTTCGGTGAGACCGGGATCGGGTTTCCATATTCGGATATCCGAAAACCACATCGATTCCAATTAAACGTTGGTCGTTAATACAAGTGGAGCAAGTGAAGACTCGAGGTGTAAGGGCTATACGTCAGTATAACTCTGTGGGTGATTCCGTAATGAGTTTAACGGAATAGTGCTTATAGATTCGAGATGGAGATTTAGAGTGCAAGGGCTATGGTCATTGACTCTGAGGGTGATTCCAAAATGAGTGCAACGAGATAGTGCCTTCGGTTTCGTTCGAACCCGGAACGAACTTGTATGGATTGAATGCTTTCAGCACATCGTCAGGCGAACGATGAGCATTCTAAGATAATTGGTCCTATAAAGGTAATCGCAGCCTCAAGCCTCATCAACCGGGAATGGCTAAAACAGGGGAGGTGCAGCAAGGCTTCGTGGGTCGCTCCCACTGGAGAGCGAGATACATCCCTGTCTAGATGTCACATTTTATTTCGGCTTTGTGGGCAGTTAGAATTGCAACCAACTGCGGGGTGGTCTTGTTCGGGACTGTTCAGTAAGGAATGGTTCCAGCCTTGTGTTGCAGGGGAGTGGGAGTACTCCTCGGTACGGTGATCTAGGCCACGTACTGTGACGGGCGGTACCCCAGTAGCCCTGCCATTGATGGAAACCCATTTTCCCTACGAGACCCTACAGTTTTGTTTGTATTACCCACTTTTGTGGCTAGTAGCTGGAATTTAATGAATGTAACAATTTCGGCTATTTCATATTTACTTGAAAACCATAGACACTATTATAATATCACTGGATTTCCTATCAAATGTTTTGGTTAGCGTAAGGTAAAAACTTTCCATGTTTATGTGTGGAACGTCTTACGTGATACCTATTCTTTTCAAAGGATTTTCTAAAGTTAAGCAATCTTAAACCGTTTACTCACACCAGTCCCTTGTCTGACCCGAGTGTTTATTTTCTGTTTATTAAACTCTTGGGTACTCATATTCTGTATGAGTAGTCAAGTGATTCAGGTTATCTCTTGACGAATTTTGGAGGAGCTTTGGAGCAGGAGGCTTCAGCGTGTAGATTATAGTTAGAGTTTCCGCCGTGTGTTATTCTGTATGATGTCTTGTATTGTATTAGACAGAAATGTTATAACTTTCTAAATTGAGATGTTTAGTTGTGTACTCTGATGTATATGATACTATGTATATGTTCTATATTATATTTAAATCGTTCCGCTGTGAGATTCTGATGTGTTGTTTTCTCTTTCTTCTCTTTCTTTTCTTCTTCTATCCCTTTCTTTCTTAATTAGTGATGCGATTTTCCGAGAGTGGAAAGTCGGGTCGCTATAACTATCAAATGCCTATCTCATCTCGATGTGAAAATATTTTAAATGTGTTGCTAAAATGTCGATTTAATATTGCAGGCTGTCAAAGCAAAGCTTACCTATTCAACACATCACAAGGCCAAGCGATTCCTACAAATCACTCAACAAACAAGTGTTAAGCGACAAAAATTCCTGATTCAATTCCTACATAAGAAGTGCTTCTCATAAACAGTTGGCGATTCCACCAAAGGGGCACCTTCCCATAATGAAGGTTGCAGGCCCTTGCTAACTGATTGCGATCGTTTGTGCAAACGGACATCCGGTTAAGTAGCTTGCGTCTGCCCCGTGGATTTCATTTAACAATGAAATACACTTCTCTGGGGAAAAAAGCAAACAACTTGCAAAAAGGAACGTATGTTTGGAAATGATAATGAGGAATCGCTGAGGGGCAGATGGTGAAAAGTCGTAGGCAAGCAGACGGAAAAACAGCCAAAATGGAACCTTGTCTCTCAACTAAAAAGGTTGGTGGAACCACCAAAGGGGCACCTTCCCGAAGTGAAGGTTCCAGGCCCTTGCTAGTTAATTGTGATCGTTTGTAAAAACAAACATCCAGTTAGGTAGCTTACGTCTGCTCCATGGATCCACTTAATTGTGAGATGTAACCTTCCTGGCAAAAAAAAGAAAGCCCTCTTCGGAGGCCCACTTCACCAAGTTGAAGTGCCAAAGAAAGCCCTCTTCGGAGGCCCGCTTCACCAAGTTGAAGTGCCAAAGAAAGCCCTCTTCGGAGGCCCACTTCACCAAGTTGAAGTGCTAAAGAAAGCCCTCTTCAGAGGCCCACTTCGCTAAGTTGAAGTGCCAAAGAAAGCCTTCTTCGGAGGCCCACTTCGCCAAGTTGAAGTGCCAAAGAAAGCCCTCTTCGGGTGCCCACTTCACCAAGTTGAAGAGCCAAAGAAAGCCCTCTTCGGAGGCCCACTTCACTAAGTTGAAGTGAAGGTCTCAGGGGAAGATCAATTTCTCCAAAATGAGAACATTCTTCCCCGAAAAAGTTGAAGTGCCAAATAAAGCCCTCTAACGAGGCATACTCAAAAATGGAATGTTATATTTTGAAAGAGTCGTTGGGGGGACCACCAAAGGGGCACCTTCCCGAAGTGAAGGTTCCAGGCCCTCGCTAGTTAATTGTGATCGTTTGTGCAAACAAACATCTAGTTAAGTAGCTTGCATCTGCTCTGTGGACCCACTTAACGATGAGATATAACTTTCTGGCAAAAAAATCAAAGCTTTCTTCGGAGGCCTGCTTCACCGCGTAGGAGAATCCACTTCTCAAAAATAGAAGTGACCATCTCTGAAAGTTGAAGCGTAAAAAAGAGAGAGAAGACTTCTCCAATACAAAGCACACTCTACTAGAGTAGAATAATATTTCCTCAAAATGAAAGGATTATTCTCCAAAGTAAGAGTACAAGTCTTCTCAAAATGGAGAAGACTACAATAAGCCGTGGTATGGGGGCAATATAATATAGCTACATTAATAAAAGCAACACTCTAGCAACATAACACGAGCTCACTGCAATATCATACAAGGAAAGGAAAGAAACTTGTGTGAAAATAAGGAATAAATGCATTCACAAATACAGTCAAAAGATTGTACAAGTAAAAAAAGAATCATTTTATTCCATACTATAAAAGATTTGTAAACATATGCAGGTTTCAAAAAGCGAGGGCCGGTACCCGCACAATCTCCGGTCGATACAAGTCTTTAAATACAAGAAAAAGCAAAAAAGCGGAACACGAAGGACAAAATCGAACCCATTACTTCTTCTTCCCGCCGCCTTTCGAGCCCTCACCTAGCCTAATGGTTAACTTCTTAAGTCGGCTAGAACGAGTTGGGGAAAGAGGAGAAAGAGGTGCAATTGGGTCCTCTTCTGCTTTCTCATCACAAGCAGAAGTGTCCTTCCTTTTCTTCGAAACCCCACGCTTTCCCCTCTTCTTTGTAGAAGATTCGCTGCCCAGAGTGATAAGATCAATAAGATTTGTATCATCGGCAGTGAATTCCTTTGGGGTCTTCTCACCCTCCTCAAGTTCTTCAGCTTTCTGCTCTTGTGAAGTGGCCGGGTCATCTAAGCCTTGAAGGGCCTCTTATCTGTTCTTCTTGTGACCCCGGTTGAGAAGCATGAGAAGGAGTAACTCAAAGAGATAGAGGGGCAACAGCTGGAAGAGGCGAAGCTTGTACAACACTTGTTGTTTTCACTACAGAAGTAGAAGAGTTAAACATCAGTATTTCTCGCAAAGAGAGGAGATAGTGGCACGTCGAGGTTTAAGTAATAAGCAAGAAGTTCATCGAGCTCATGTGAAGCAAACAAGTAGTCTACTTGAGCTGGATCAATGTTGAAGTTACCTGGAGAAGTTGGCTTTATCACATCAATCTCGAAATCTTAGGCTTTGATGTCTTCTTGGGACTCGCCTTCGGCATGGGCAGTTGTAGTTTTGGTCTCGGCTTTGGCAGGAGGCGGAGAGTGAGAACTGGAGCCAATAATATCAACGTCAACCGAAGCCGAAGGATGAGTTGGGTCGGTCAAAGGTGCCTTCCCCAGATCTCTCCTTCCGCCGCTTCGGCTCGTTCTTTGGCAAGTTGTTCTTTTCCTCTGGCAAGGGCGGCATGACCCTCATCATCCAAATAATAAGCCTCACGATCCTCCTCAGCATAACCGACATCTCTAAGCATTTCAACTGCTGCCTCCCACACTTCAGCCAGAGTGATCTCATACTTTGGGCCCAAAAATGAAAGACTGCCACGCCCCAAGACACTTTGAATATAAAACTTGAATAGAGTAGAGCTGACGTTGGCCTTGGTCGCCTCATGTGATTGTTCAGCTGCTGCTTTTCCAACGATGGCCTCGTCATGCTCCTTTTCAACTTTAGAAAGCTGAGCCTTTAACATTGCAATCTCCAAACCTTGGGAGATAGTCTTTTCCCGCAGCTGAGCAACATCATTGCAGTAGTTTTCCACGATTCTCTGCTGCACCTCGAGTTTAGCCTCAGCATCTCGTTGACTAGCGTGGGCGTCTCTTACTTGCTTTTTAAGAACCTCTTCTTTTTGAGTGTAAGAAGTGAAAGAGGTGGCAAGATCATCTTTAAGCTTCTTAACTTCAGCCTCAAGCTTCTCATTATAGGCGGTGATGCTCTTCATCTCCGTGTCATGCTGATCATGAACTTTTTGCCACTCGGACTTATCACTTTCCATGGTCAGCATAGCCTCGAGATTTAAACGGTTTACTCTTTGAAGCTCATCAACTAATTTTTGCCAGCCGGACATTCTTTCAATATCGAGCTTGACAGCATCGAGATTTCTCAGCCTGGCTGTTTGTCAATGGGAACCAAGTCCAGATCAAAGCGTACTCCTTTCAAACACCAATGTGGAAATCGGCTTTGGAGTGCAGGCGTAGGCTTCTCAACTTGATAAGGAGGCCTATTAATGATTGCTTGAATCTCAGCTCTTTTGAGGGTAGGGGAGCTAGAATGGATGTCTAGAGAGATAGAGGCAGTAGGCACTTAAGAAATTTCAGATGAAGATTTTTTGCTAAGCTTGGCTCGCTTGCTTGAACCTTCAGCTTCATGACTCTTCCACTTATAGTCATGAGACTTCCTCTTGTGGGAGTCATCATCCCTCTTGTAAGAGTCATGTCGGACATCTCTTCTTCCATAACGCTCCTCATAAGCCTGCCTTTCGCAAGCTTTCCTAGCTGCTCTTTCCTCATCAATCTCCCTAGGGGCAGGAAGATGGCGCCTGGGATCATAAAATTCACGCCTCGCATAGCGTTGAAAGTCATCGTAATATGACCCGCTGCGTCCCATAGGAGAACCTGAAAGTGAAGAAGAGATAAAATTTAGAAATCTTCAAAATAAAGAAGCTAAGTGCACATAATTGCCAAAAATCCTATGTGTGTGTGGCGTGTGAACTGCGAGCGTCAAGCTACAAACCACTCTTCGGCTTAGGAGTGATGTCGGCTTTTGCAACAGGAGTCAACTCCTGAGTTGATGGAATCGATCGCAAAATAGATGTCGCTTCGATTGTGGGAGAAACAAGCTTAGAGGTGGTGATGTCATCTTTAAAAAGCTCTTGGGAAGTCACCATAAGGTCGCTCAGTCCCCCAAAGACATCATCACCATCGTGCCCAACGGAATGGGTCACATCAGCAGTGCCTTCTTCATCACACTTTGCACTCTTTGTAACGGTACTTTCCTTCTCAACTCCCTCATCAGCTCTTCCAGTAGCCTTCCTAGAATGTTGTGGAAATTCCTCTTCTTCAATAACCGGGGGAAGTTTAGATTTGCCAGATAATCCTGCATCGTCAACGGAACTGGAGCATTTTACTACAGGTTCCTTCGGTGTGGATTCCTTTATGGAGGCTGGGGCATTTGAAGCTTCTACTTGAGAACTGGGGGCATCACGGGATTGAGTGGATCGAGAAGAATGAAAAAGTCCGAATTGGTGCAAAAACTCGTCTTTCAGCAGGAATTTAATACTTCTCTCATCAATAGCTACGGCATTCAATCTTTCGAAAGTAGATTTGTGACGAGAATCTTTAGAGGGAGGAGAAAGTGCTGCAAAAGTAAAGAATGAAGTTAGCACTTGATGACTCGAATTTTAAAAGGCTCAGAAATGAAGGGAACGGAGATAAGTAGTCTTACATCCTACTCTCCAGATACCATAGAATCCGGGGGGGGGGGGGGCAGCGAACAAAGAAGAACTGATTTAAAAACCCACGAGCACTCTTGGGAAGATCCGTAATCAGTTTGCGGTTTCTTGCACTCCTTATAAGAGTGATGGAAGGGTGATCTTTGTTCCTCCCGAATGAACACAAGTAGCATATCTCCTCAAAGCTTGGGAGGCGGTTAAGCGTCCACCTGAACAGTACACACAACCCCATCAAAATGGCGTAGCCATTAGGGTGCAACTGGAATGGAGAAATAGTTAATCGAAGGAGGAGTGTTCTGAGAAAATCATTGAAGGGGGGAATGGCCCCATTCAGACACATTTGACGATTGACTACAACAAAGCCAGGAGGCGGCCTATCGGCAGTGTCATTTACTCCTGGAAGCAGAGCATCCGCTTCAGCAATGCCGAATTGAGTACATAACTGGCTGAAAGCCCGTTGGCTCAATGTAGTTGAAACTCTTTCCGGAGGATTCTCTAAATGGTCAGCTATTGGAAAGACCTCATGGGTCCGCTTTACTATCTCTTCTTGCATTTGTTGAGAAACCATTCTGCATAGGGAACTGGATATTCAAATATGAAGGTGCACGTTTCCTAAAAGTGTGAAGTGTTGTGCAAAACTAATAAAATGACAAGCAAATATAACTGGAATTAAACTAATTGGCATTTGTCGATTATAAAGTTTCAGGGCTTGTTATTTTAAGTCCAATTACAGTGTTGATGCAAACAGATCAGCTTTAGTTGATTAATTTAGCTTTGCTTTAATACTTCACTTGAACTAGTTAATTCACAGCATTTTGTTCACATAATTCCTTTAAGTTGATTATTCTTTATCGACTAATCTGTCATTCGATGTGGGCAGTCAGTGGTAGTATATTCGCCCTAGTTTTCTGCAAATGTTGTATTTAACAGGTTGTTAGCTTAAAAGTTAATAAAATCTGTGAAAAAGTGTAACAAGTTCAAGGAGTTCATTCTGGCAGTTCAAGTTGAAGATTCAATCAAGTTTTGACAAATTCTAGCAGTTCATCAGTCATGTTCCTACGAGTTAAAGCAAAGCTGCGGGTTAAATTAGGTCGTGTGGACTCCTTAAGTCACTCAGCTTTAAGCCATGTGCTATTCTGGTAAGTTAAGTCGCTTGTCATATAAGTCGCAGTCCCTTATGTCACTCAGAGTTTGGATGTTAAGTCATTAAGTCGCTCACTAAGCTAAGTCGCGCGATTCATGTCCAAACTGTTAAACCCTAGGTCATTCGAAGCTCCTAAACCGGCACCTCCTAATTCTCCTTAACCCGCTAACTCCTCTTCATTCAATAACTCGCCTAACTCGCAAACCCGCCAACTTGTAACCCAATTAGCCGTTAGCATCTCCACAGTGAAATCCATCATCTCTCCACACCACCAAATCACCTAAAACCGGTTCAAATTGCCTCAGATCCGTCATAAATCCGATACACTGCTGTGTTCTCGTGAATTACAACAACAATGTGTCCAACGACAATTAAAAATTGATTGTAACATGACTTGTGGTGAGACGCGACACATGAAATTGGATTAGGGTCGGAAAATGGGGGATTCACGATTCGGTGATGGACGTAGTTGGATAATGATCGGATTCACTTACATGATGTGATGGTGAAGATGATCAACGACTAGTTAGCTTGAATTCGCCTTTGAGAGCTCAGAGGTTCGTCAATGGCAGTTTAGAGTGTTAGAGCGGGTGAAGAGAAGAAGGAGCAATAAACGACTTATATACAGGGGCAATGGAACTCGAATCGGCACGAACGACCTAGCCCTTTCATAAGTTGCTCACGACTTAGCGACTCAGGATGGCGCGAGTTAAGAGGCATCGAAGTACACGACCTAGCCCCTAGGCATGTACTTCGAGGGGCAAGTGTTAACACCTATTTTTCACGACTTAGCGATTCAATGACCTAAAAGAATAAGCGACTTAGCTGTCCAAGGAATAAGCGACCTAACTACCTAATGGCATAAGCGACCTAGCGACCTAAAGCATAGAACGGTTTAACATGGCACGACTCAACTACTTAAGAAGCTCTAACAACCTAGCGACCTAAAGACCCTTACGACTCAACGGGTTAACGACCTAAAGCATCAAAGCGGCTCAACATGGCAATGGCCTAACAAGTTAAGGAAGAGCGACCTAACGACCTAGCAAGCTTCAGAGTTAAGCCGCATGCACATTGTCTCTTCCATTAGGTCGCTAACGACCTAATCAAGCCGAGATAACTCCTGTGCTACACATGCTAACTCGCTCACAGCATATATCTCGTCTAGAATGGCTCCATTAAATCGCTAATGACTTATGCTACCTCGGGATCACTCTTAGGTCGCAACTCCCTAGGTTGCCCACGACCTACGACATACGACCTAACTCCAGAACTCTCCTATAAATAACCTACGTACTCCACATGGAAAGGGGATTGGATTCTTTTAGAGGGCCGAGACTCTGCTGCTTTGACTTCTTCTTTAACGCTTCAAACGCCAAAGACACTTCAAAGAACTTTGAAAAAAGATCAAGTTCATTCAACATGAATCCAAAGAGCTTTTCTACATCCAAGTTCTAACTACTTGCTTTATTGGTGTTGTAATTGAAGAGTTATTGCATGACTTGTAATCAAATCAGTAATAAGAAGAGATTAAGTGGACGTAGGCTTGACTTTGAGTCGAACCACTATAAAAATTGTTGTCTCTATTATTTTCTGCTATTTTCTGCTTGTTTTTAGTTCCCGTACCAACATGTAGTGCTTTCACTATATCACAAATCACACTGGGGTGTTAGCGTACATTTTTTGTGTTAACAGATCCGATTAGTTGTTATCACTTATTATCGATTTTGATGACTTCTTTCTTTGGATTTTTGGGAATATCCATTTTGATGGATTTGGTATCGATTTCTTTGGATTTAATTCATGTCTTCGTATGTGAATTTTTGGTGATTGATTGTTTCTACAATCATTTCTATGGTTTGTCACTTTAAAATGCAAAGGTTTCTATACTAGTAGTAAATATTCAAAACCTTTCCTCAAAACGATTTCAACATTCACTTTCAATATCAAACTCGCTTTTAAAATCTTTTTCTAATCTATTAGTATATACAAACTTTTACCTCATTCGTTCGAGAAATCTAATTAAACGACTTAAGAAAACAAGTGGTATGAAACGGTTGCATTTACTTTGTCGGTTAATTTTTAGACTTGTTCGATTGAAATTCTTGTGATAATTTTCGAGTGGAAATCTACAATTTGTTCGTAAATATTTAAGTTAAGCCAGTGGTTATGGGACATGAAGCTAAACTCATTTATTCACTAGCTTAGTGTAATTCACACTTTTTACTTATCAATGGTGATCATTTTATGGTTTAGACTAGCGTTACGCGATGACTCTTTGTCCACATGGGGGACCGTGCCTCGTTCTATTGAGCTTCATCTCATTTCTTTTATGGGTTAGCGACCCATGTTCTTTTATGGTGTTCGGTTCATCGGATGTACCGTTATTGTACTACATCGATATCCCGGCTTTTCGGTTCATCAGACGTACCATTATTGTACTGCGTGGGTGTTCCGAATTATTTGAGTTTCGGTTCATCGGACGTACCGTTATTGTACTACGTCATTATTCCGAATTATTTGAGTTTCAGTTCATTGGACGTACCGTTATTGTACTGCGTCATTGTTTCGAATATGAGTTTCGGGTTTATCGGACATACTGCTATTGTACTGCGTCGTTGCTTCGAATTTGTGGTTAGCGACCATGGAATAGCATTCCATTTGTGATGCACGTGTTGGTGAGTTTTCATGCTCCCGTTTGTGATAGGTCCCCCTCTTTATGATTTCTGGATTTCTAATCGTTGATTTCTAGAATTTGTTTTTCACCAATTTTTGTGATTGGCATTGAAATGTTTGTCAATATTTGTGGTTTGGTGAATAAAAGAAAGAATATGACATTCTTTTTAGTGTTTTGAGATTCTTGAGATATTTTATGATTTTGTTGTTGTTTATCACAGTATGACATTATTGTTATCATACGTTTTTGTTATATCTCTTCTTATATCTCATTTTTATATGATATTTATAGCTAGACTGATCCGTTTATTATTTTCTTCTTAAATAATGCTCGAGTCAGACCGAGGTATTTCAGGTGCTTCTACTTGACTCCTTATGTGGGACCATCATTTGATTTTCGCTGACTACTTTAGATTAGTAGTTTTTGTTTTATACATTCGAGATAGAAACTCCTTAATGTATACATGTTATTTTGTCTAGCACCTGCACCTATTCTTTTGTGATGTAGTGGATCTTGTATGACCATTACTTTGATGTACACTTCTATGTTATATATTCATACTTGTTTCCGCCTTAATGATATGAATATCTGTGACTGATTTGTGTTATGCTTATTTTATATTTGTTTCCGAAAACAATATAGACACTGTGTAGTAGTTTTGAGTTTGTACTTGATATGTCGAATTTCCTCTTCAAATGAAATGCATGACCTTCTATTTGACATATCAGTACTTGCAAAAAGCAATTACATGGATGATCGCTCCTCAACAGCCTTAAGCTTCATGCTAGTCGACGGCATTACCCTATAGTGTCCTTGGCTAGTATGAGTATATAGGTGGGGCGTCACAGCTTGGTATCAGAGCTAAACTTCAGAACAGTATAGAATAATCTAGCAAGAATCATTGTCCTATGTCTTTCTTAGGAGTCGTGCCCTAGGATTTAATTCGAGTCATTGGACCCATGCTATCCTATTTTCTTTTATGATGCCTTATTTTATCAATCATAATTGTTTGATATTCATTCTGAGAATAACCTTTTTCTTCTTCTTTCTCTTTCTTTCTTAAATAAGAGAAATGGTTAGACCAGGCCATCCCAACGCCGGTCAATCTAGTGCTACTCCCCAAGATGGAGTATTTATGTTTGCCCAGCAGCTTTTAGATCTTGTAAAGAATGCTCAAATTGCCACACCTATTTCAGAGCCTACTCATCCTAGATCCGGGTTTGCACGCTTGTGCAGAGACTATACCGATTTGGGTAGAAGGCCATTCAAGGGATCCAAAAGCATTATAGAAATTCAAGCTCGGCTTAAATCGTGCGATTGCATCTTTTCTCGCATGAATCTTGTCGATATACATCGAGTCCAAGTGGCTTCTAGCATGCTCCAAGAAAGAGCATTAGATTGGTATGAGCTTTTGGTTTCTAATACTAATGAAGCAGATCTTACTTGGGAGCAATTTCGGGAAATGTTCGAGTTGAAATTTATGCCGAAAGCTGAAAAAGTAACTTTAGCTTGGCGCTTTATTGACCTTGTTCAAGGTGAATCTTCCGTGACAGACTATGTTGCATCTTTTGAATCTCTCTCTAAATATGGAGTCGAGTATATTAATACCCCATTGAAGAAAAATCAAAGGTTTGTCTGTGGGTTGAATAAAAACCTTAAAAAGCTTTTGCTTCTGAAACTAGAAGTTTCTTTTGATCAGCTTATCTGTATCGCTCTTCGACTTGAAGAGGCCGATAATGAAAGTGATGTTGAAGTTGTGGGTGCCAAACAGAACTTCAACAATAACATGAAGAGGCCTATTAAGTTCAAAGGCCCCAATCCCAACAAGAAAGGAAAACTAGAAACTCCGGTAGCAAAGACTCCTACCACTAGTTATGGACAATGCTACAATTGTGGTTCCATGGACCATTATGCTAATAGGTGTCCGAAACCTCTCTTTTGTCGTTACAGCAAAAGTTTGGGTCATCTTTTATCTTCATGTCCCAAACTTCCAAGCAAGAGGGAGGGAAAGCTAAATGTTGTGCAAGCGCCTAGTAGCACTTCTCCTGGTCAAGGTATTTCTAGTTCAGTCCTTGATGACATTTCTTTTATGATTATCCTATTTAAGTTCTTTATGATGTGGGTTCATCTTATTATTTTATATCAAAAGAACTTATTGATTCTTTTTCTTTAAATATTTTGGGCTTGATGATTTGTTTGAGAATTGAGAATCCAGTTGATTGATCCGCAACACTCAGTTTATTTCTTTTAAAGATGTCGAGATTATTTTATGTGATTATTCTTTCCGAGCCAATTTGCATGTTATGTGTTACTTAGGCTTCAGAATTGATTTTTGGGAATGGATTGGCTTAATCATTATGAAGTCATATGCCATGTCCAGAGTGGGCTATTCATCTTCGACTTTCTCAATCTGTTAAGAAGATTTCTATTATTCTTAAAGATTTCGATTCCAATTTGATGGCATCATTTTATTCTTTAAACCCACATGATGAGGAAAATGTTATTTCTCTCATTTGGTTAGTTTGTGAATTTTTTGGTATTTTTGAGCTTGTCTTAGGAAGATCACCTAAACGATCTAGTAAGTGGTGCTAAGGTCTTTTGCTCGACCTTGCCACCAATTTTCATCAGCTATGAGTTGCGAAGGATAGCATTCCCCTTACCGCATTCCACACCCGTTACGATTCTTATTAATGACTCATGATGTCATTCGGTTTGTCCAGCTTATTTCATCAATCTTATGAATGAGTATTCGACGAGTATCTCAATGAATCCATCTTTGAATTTATTAATTATGGGCGAAAATAGCAATTTAAAATTTGTGAATCTTTTTAACAAAATAAAATTATAAGTATAATTGGATTTTGTTCTTAAAACGAACAAAGAATATTCATAAAGTTTTTTAAGAGATATTTTAATCATATAGAAGATGATTTTGTGTTGTATTGCCCATTGAGTGCTTTAAGAATTCCGGTCGATGCGCTTGATCAACGTTATCGACAGGAATCTCCTAAACGCTATGATGAGACAATCAGACATAGTAAGCTGACTTGGAATAAGTAAATTTTTTCTAAAAAGATGATTACATAAAGTTAATTGTAATTTTGAAAGTCTAGCTTTTTGGGAAAGAGGATCAATTAAAAGAACTCTTTTCCGATACTCCTATTCTTGTGATTCCCGAAGGGAACCATGACTTAACAATTTGTACCGATCTAGTCGTATTGGTTTAGGTGCCGTTCTCTTGCAAAAGGGAACGTTCTATCACTTATGCTTCTATACAATTAAAGCCCATCGAGACTAGGTATGCCACTCGTGATCTTGTGCTCACGGCTATTGTTTTCGCTTTTAGAATTGGCATCATTATTTTTGGGAGAGAAATTTGTTCTGTACACCGATCATAAATCTTTGGAGTATTTATTTTCTCAAAAGGAACTCAACTTGCGTCAACAACATTGGCTCGAGTTCCTTGCATCTTATGATCCTGATATTCTTTATACTTCCGGAAAGGGAAATCGTCTGATGCCCTTCGCCATAAACAACAACAGGTTGTTTCTTTGATGATGTCTGAATGGAATGGTTTTCTTAACAGGTTCATCCGGCATACCGTTATTGTACTACGTCATTGTTCCAAATTATTCGAGTTTCAGGTTCCTCGGGCGTACCGTTATTGAACTACGTCGTTGCACTAGCTCAATTTTTTGCTAATCATGATGTTTTCCACGTCTCTCAACTACGGAAATGCCTTAGGGATTCTGATTTTTTCCTTGAGCCTGGTGTTATTGAAGAAATGGAAGTTTCGCCCAATTTGACTTATGAGCGAACACATCCGGACTTACTCTCTCGCGCTCTTTAGGGTGAACTTCTTACTTCAAATTTTCTTTTGTGTTGATATGCTTTTATGGTTGTTACTCTTTATTTTGTTCTTAAGTATTGCGAGGACGCAATTTCTTTAAGGAGGGGAGTCTGTAACAACCCACATATTTTATGATTGGATATTTAAATATTTTATTTAAATATAGCATAGTTGGTAGGATTTAAGTCCGAAAAGCTACTTTTTGCAAACAGTCGAATTAGGACTCAAGACCACTTCCATTGAGTTCAAAAAGGCATTTGCGACCTTTTTGAGTATAAACATCGATATGTTGGAGCTGATTAAAATTTTGATGTTTTCATTTAGGGCTTTGGGTTTGGGTTTCAGCCCATTAACCCAACATATTAACCCAACTCCACTTCACACCTCCTCATTCCTTCATAATATTTCCTAATACTCAAGCTTTATTAAAAATGGGGGAAAAGTAAAGAAATTAGGAATTCCTAAATCCTAATTCTCTTCGGAATTATCAACTTCAAGCTAGAAATCAAGGAGATGCTTAGGTAAGCATCCTCTTCATCTTCTCCATCTCAATTCCTCTTCCATTTCAGAAATTTCCTAAACCCTAACTTAGGAAATGTCTTTCTTATGAGCTTAGATCGAAGCTTCGTGGGTTAAAATTGAAGAGTGGTTGTTCTAGCCTTGCTTTATAGCTTCTCACTTGTGTTTTTGAGAAAAAGGTGAGTTCTTGAACTCACATATATGTCTATAACTTTCTTTGTTGTTAGGTGTGAATTCCTAACATCTATTCATGTTCATTTTTTTTTGATTTGAATGGATTTGGTGAATTTTCCAATTTTTGGTTCTGTAGTCCAATTTTATGAAAATCCTACTATAGATGTTTGGACATGATATTTGGGGTGTGTCGAAGAGCCTATAAGGTTGGGTTGTCGCTTGGCGTAAATCCCTTGTCGTCGTTGCTTGCTCGATCGCTCCCGAATCATTTTGCCCATTATGGCCTAGGCAAATTGTTGCCCATACCGAGTGTTCAGACGTCTGGATATCAATTCCAGACGTCTGGATAAGCCTTCTAGAGAAAAGAATATACGGCAGAAAATAAAAATTGCAGAAAAAAGAATCATACGTCTGAAACAACCTTTCAAACGTCTGAAACAACCTTTCAGACGTCTGAAACACCTTGTCAGACGTTTGACACCACCTTTCAGACGACTGAAACACCCCGTCAGACGTTTGAAGCCATCTTTCAGACATCTGGATGGTTTCTGAATTTCCAGAACCTAAATCCAGACGTCTGGATTTTAAACCAGATGTCTGGAACAGTTGATTTTGCCTAATTTTCCTATTTTCGAGTAAATTTTCAAGGTTTATTGATTTTTCATGATCCAGTTAGTTGTTATCACTTATTATCGACTTTGACGACTTCTTTCTTTGGATTTTTGGGAATATCCATTTTGACGGATTTGGTATTGATTTCTTCATATTTAATTCACGTCTTCTAATGTGCATTTTTGGCGATTAATTGTTTCTACAATCATTTCTATGGTTTGTCACTTTAAAATGCAAAGGTTTCTATACTAGTAGTAAATATTCAAACCTTTTCATCAAAACGATTTTAAAATTTACTTTCAATATCAAACTCGCTTTTAAAACCGTTTTCTAATATATTAGTATATACAAACCTTTACCTCATTCGTTCAAGAAATCTAATTAAACGACTTAGCAAAACTAGTGGTATGAAACGCTTGCGTTTACTTTGTCGGTTAATTCTTAGACTTGTTCGATTGAAAATCTTGTGACAATTTTCGAGTGGAAATCTACAATTTGTTCATAAATATTTAAGTTAAGCCAGTGGTTATGGGACATGAAGCTAAACTCATTTATTAACTTGCTTAGTGTAATTCACACTTTTTATTGATCAATGGTGATCATTTTATGGTTTAGACTAGCATTATGCGATGTCTCTTTATCCATGAATGGAACTGTACCGCGTTCTATTGAGCTTTGTCTCATTTCTTTTATAGGCTAGCGACCCATGTTCTTTTATGGTGTTCGGTTCAGCGGATGTACCGTTATTGTACTACAACGATGTCCCGGCTTTTTGGTTCAATGGACGTACCATTATTATACTACGTTGGTGTTCCGAATTATTTGATTTTCGGTTCATCGGACATACCGTTATTGTACTGCGTCGTTGTTTCGAATTATTTGAGTTTCGGTTCATCGGATGTACCGTTATTGTACTGCGTCGTTGTTCCAAATTATTTGAGTTTCGATTTCATCGGACGTACCATTATTATACGGCGTCGTTGTTCCGAATTTATGGTTAGCGACCATGGAGCGTTCCATTTATGATGCACGTGTTGGTGATTTTTCATGCTCCCGTTTGTGATAGGCCTCCCCCTTTATGATTTATGGATTTCTAATTGATGATTTCTAGAATTTGTATTTCACAATTTTTGTGATTGGCATTGAAATGTTTGTCAATATTTATGGGTTGGTGAATAAAAGAAAGAATAAGACATTCTTTTTGGAGTTTTGAGATTCTTGTGATATTGTATGAATTTTTTATTGTTTAATGGGTACTCATCATAGTATGACATTATTGTTATCATATGTTTTTGTTATATGTCTTCTTATATCTCATTTTTATATGATATATATAGCTAGACCGATCCGTTAATTATTTTCTTCTTAAATAATACTCGGGTCAGACCGAAGTATTTCAGATGTTTCTACTTGACTCCTTATCTGGGACCATTATCTGATTTTGGCTAACTACTTTAGATTAGTAATTTTTGTTTTATACAATCGAGATAGAGACTCTTTGATGTATACATATTCTTTCGTCTGGCACCTGTACCTATTTTTTTGTGATGTAATGGATCTTATATAACCACTACTTTGATGTACACTTCTATGTTATATATTCATATCTGTTTTCGCCTTAGTGATATGAATATCTGTGATTGATTTGTGTTATGCTTATTTTATATTTGTTTTCGAAGACAATATAGCCACTTGTAGTAGTTTTGAGTTTGTAATTGATATGTCGGATTTCCTCTTCAAATGAAATGTTTGACCTTCTATTTGACATATCGGTACCCACACAAAGCAATTACACGGATGGTTTCTCCTCAACAGCCTTGTTCTTCGTGCTAGTCCACGACATTACCCTGTAGTGTCCTTGGCTAGTATGAGTATAGAGGTAGGGCATCACACCCAGAGAAATCCAAACTTAACTAAAGGTAATCTCTGCTTCCGATTACACCATGAAAGTATGCCACTTACCTCTCAAAGACTTTATTTAATAATTATCTCAAAATAATAGCTATAAAGTTTCGACATGAATTTCCCAAGTTTAATTTAAGAAAAATACTCTTTTATAAAAGGTTTACTATACAATATATTACTTTTAAATCGTAATTTATATTTAAAAAAATTATCCTGAAATAATATACCTTAACATTATTTAACCTTTAAGTAATAATTAACCTTAAACAATCATTATAAAATAACTTAAATTAATAATTAAATATACTTTAAACAACTTAAATAATTAATAGCTTTGAAACAATAATTAAAACTTTTTAAATAATTTTCAAGAATGATAAAATAATTAACTTTAAAGCATTGTCAAAATATTTATTAATTGTCTTTAAATTATCAATAATAAATATTAGTTATCCTTAAAACAATTTTGGTTCAAAACTCAACTTCCAAATTTGGTGAAGGCTGTTAATTTCAATGGTACTTAATCGAGTTACCATTCATTCCATAACAACACAAAATAAGAAATACAGATATTCATATCAATCTATTTTAACAATCAATCCAACATCATATTACCCAATATAATTATCAGGAAAAAAATAGATGTTCGTACAAATATAATACCAGAATAGGGTTTTATTCTGCTAGTCAATGACCAAAAACACATATATTCAAGTATAGCGACAGAACGGTGATTTATCCTACCAACAAGGGTCCAATTGAATATAATTAGCGGAATGGTTTTTTATTCCACTAAATAGATGTCAAATCATCATAAGTAACTCAAATTAAGTCATCCTATTTTATCTGGCAAATAACCTCAATATACGGTCATATAAATTTAAACATCGGTATTTATTTTAAATTGATTACTTAAAATTTTTCTGTTTCAAAGTGCTATATATTTTCACTTAGTCAAACTAGACAACATATTTCATGACGACGTAGTGTTCTTCGATACAAATCCAGTGCAATGAATCTCGCGTAAATTGGGATTCGTATGAAGGAGTTATGACATTTTTAAATTTGCAAACATGTAAATATGAATCAACATTTATATTTTAAAACTCTCCCTCCATTTTCCTGGGCCAAAACCACCCTTCATATTTTTATTTTTACTGTTGTTGCTAGTGCCGAAGCCCGCTCTCCTTTTTTATTTTAATTTGACATGGCTGAATCCCCGATCAAAACTAAGAAAAACATTCTTCTCCTCTCCCCTTTTTCCTTCCTTTTCTATTTACTTCCAGCACGTTCTTGCTTCCAATTCCAATTCAAAATCCATGAACCCAAGACCATGTTCATAAATCTTCGATCCACTTCCACCTCACACTCGAGGCCAACCTAGATTTATGTAACCTACTACTCACACATGCCTTGGGAAGCCCAACCTTCTTGCCTCCCAACCCTACTGCCATGGACAAACATGTACACATGGTGCACGTTTACGCCCATTTCGATGACTAATCCATCACCGTGACCACTCCAACTCGCTCCACTCTGGCTTCCTAACTTCCTCACCACCTCGCATCAATCCAACACCCTCTATCAAAGACCGAGCCTTCTGCCGCAACCAATCAAGAAACCCGTACCACAAATTTTTTGAACTGCTCTAGCCTTACACCACTGATTCACTCGCCGCCACCACTATTCGAAAGCTCACCCACGCCGCCTCCTTCCTGCCAAAATTCATAACGTCCGGTCATACCATTCCTTCCAAAAACGGTCGCGCCCACAGCCACCTCAAACAATTTCCAAAGTCCTAAAACTTTCCATCGCTACAGCCCTACGCCACTAGAAAGAAATTCCCATGGTCGAAACGTCCCACTCGACCCCACCGTCATCCCGAAAACAACGGCCCGCCGCCTCGGCCACCAAAGATCCAGAAATTAATTTTATTATGGAAAACGATCAACATAGAAATTCTCTTAATCTATTGACTTAAAATCATGATTTCTATACAAAAAATCTTTATTAGGTATTAAAAAGATGATCATGAACGCAAATCATGAATTTAAACATTTTGAAATTTGTCGAAAAATGTGTTGCTTACTGTATTATTACAATTTACTACAGCTTATAGAACGGTTGAGCTTAAAACTAATTTTCATGCTATCTACTCTCAAATACGAACATTTTACCTATTTACATCATTGGCTAATTCAGAATTAATCGAGAGAGAACGATTTTTAAAGTCACCGTATATATAAAGTTTGAACTCTGTTAATTTTTTACAAAGGAAAATTATCACTTCATGGCATTTCAATTAAATTCCTTACATTAAACATCTGAATCCTCTTGAAATCTTCTGCTTGATCTTTAGTAGATCTGAAATCTTGAAATGTTGCCTTGAATTTCTTATCTTGCTTGGATTTTTGAGAGCAGAGGATGCTTGTTTTATAGAAGTTTTGTTTTACAGTGCTTTTATATTTTGTTTATAGGCTTTTGAAAATGGAGCTACACACAATTTTAGGTATATATATATATTCATGTTTGCAAGACACTGATGTATACATACAACATTTTTTTTGGCTTAAGAAAGATTTGGTTTTTGCTGTACAGTGTTTTGTACAGTGATGGATGGAAAGGAATTTTGGTGATTTTGAATTGATATTTGTTTTAAGGTTTGAAAAGAAGTTAAAACAATGTTTTTAATCTTTCTCTATGCAGACTAACAAGCACTTATGTATATATATTTGTTCTTTACCCTTTTTGCTTGTTTAACATTTTTTTTATTACTTATGTTATTAACTTAGCTAAACTCCTTTGGATTTTAATATGCTTTCGTATTAAAAAAAGATGTAATGGGCTTTTAAGTAAACAACTTTTTGTCTTCATATCTATATAGACACACACACTTCTATTAAAATATATAACTCAAAGCAATTGTGTAACGACCTGGAGTCTTCGACCTCGAAAATTCTAGATAGTTAGTAAATAAAGAAAAGAGGCAGAAGAAGAAATTGAAATGAAACACAGAATCTCACATTCGCAGCGGATCAAAATATAATATCAAATAAAATAGTAGTTATACAAAGGAAAACAATATCGGTTAATTTACATCAATACATAAGAGTTACAACATTTACACCAAACACTGGACATATAAAATCAACATGTCCCAAATAAACTACAATATATCACAGCGGAATACACTCCATACATTCCTTCCATCCAGCTTGCCTCCTGAGCTCCAGAATGTCCTCACCTGAAAATCTATAATACTCGATCTGACCCGAGCATTACATCAAAGTAACACCCGGGTCAGGCTGGAAACCAGCGTGAGTAAACCCATCTAACATGAAATACTAATGCATAAAACTTATTTAAAACCTGTGTAACTCGTACGTTACTTTGAGTTCATAACTTGTTATAGTCAAATACACATCTTCCAATCATATCTAAGCATTATTACTCAGATTAAATGACTAAGTTTACATCATTTATTCCATTCCAGCCTATTTATTCCAAAGTAAAATCCATATGAATTATTGTAGATTACAATCGAAGTGGTTTTGGTTATTAACTGATACCCGACCCCGGTCTCTTCAAATCCAATATCATCTTAAAAAGAAACTGCTTAAGATTTAAACAATTTCATTTATGTCCATAATCACATATTTACATAGCAATTCATCACATATAGACAATCCGTATTATCCCAGTTCAATCCAAACATATCATAACACAAAGCATCACAAATCACATATCATAGATATCAAATAATCTAAGTCATTCAATATACATCAATCATCTATAAGCAAGATTAATTAGTCACACAATTTCTAATTAATTTAAATAATCTAAATTAATTTCTTCAATCACTTTTAATCCTGCTCACTTAACATTAATTAATTACAAACCATTAATTAATCATTCTTTAATTATCCATCTGAAATAATTTACCAATAATTACTTTCATTAAGTAATTATTCCATTGGTTAATTATACTTAATTAATTAATCTTGATCATTAAATAATTTAACCCTCTATTGCTAATTAATTTAATTAACCCTCAATTGATTAATCTTTTAATTACTTACTTTAAGTAATTATCATTTAAGTAATTAATCTCTAATTACTTAATTGATTTATCCTTAATTATGAATTAATTAATCTCTAATTAATTAACTCAATTTCTTAATTAATTAATCTCTAATTATAAATTACTTAACTAATTAATTCTTAATTATCAATTAATTAATCTCTAACTAATTGACAGTAACCCTTAATTATGTATTAATTAGACCTTAATCATTAATTAATTAAACTAATTAATTACTCTTAATTATTTAATTAATCATTAATTGTCAAAACCTTAATTAACTTTAAGATAAATCTTTGTTTTTAAATTAAAAACTTAAATACATTTGTAAATTAAGTTTTAAAATAACTTTCAAACTAGATTCATTTTTAAATTTAAAAACTTGCTTGTATTTAAATTTTAAAACTGTTAGATTTACTTCGGTTCTATCCCAATTCTCACGCGAGAAAAAAACTTGTGGAATCCCACACCCAAACCCGAGTCCTTCTTCCTTCTTCTTTTTTTTACTTGTTAAATTTTTATACAGGCTTATTTAAATTCTACTCTGCTAACACACCCACTAAAACTC
Organism: Allium cepa; assembly: GCA_030765085.1. Taxonomy (NCBI): domain Eukaryota; kingdom Viridiplantae; phylum Streptophyta; class Magnoliopsida; order Asparagales; family Amaryllidaceae; genus Allium; species Allium cepa. The sequence goes on from CM060943.1 coordinate 956,383,207, forward strand.
GAAAACACTCGAGCAACTCGCTCATTTCCCCTAGCGTTCCTTCAAGAGAGCTTCCTCTTCTCCTCTCGCAACAAAAACTGACACACTGCCACCATCTGCATGTGCACACGGCGTCCCAACCCCTCCAATCATCGTTCAGTCCACCTTCAAGTCATCGATCAACTCTCCGATGCCTTCGACCTTCCAGATCGACGCAATCCACTGTAACTCGAAAAACAAGCTTCAACGTTCAAACTTGAAAACCAACCTAATCTAAAGATTCACCTACAACCATCTCCTCCGACCATCAGAAATCTCGCTATCGAGCCCTCACATTCGCCTTGCCTCCCTCTTTCATTTCCTCCACCACCGATCCCCCATAGATCATCCATTACGATGCAAATGCCCCGAACTTGACATCGACCCAACGAGCTCCTAAAACTCTACTTGATCGCCGTCTCGCTACCAGGGTGATCAATAAAGCTAGAGACCATTTTTGCCGAGCTCGCCTGTCTCCTTGCCACTTCCAACTGTGGTCCCGACCTCCCAGACTTCTTCGTTCATTAGAAAATGCCCATAACCCAAATAACATTCATCTCTCAAATTCTCTTAATTTAAAAATTTAAAAATCATGATTTTACTCTTAAAAATCCTTGTTTTCGATAAAGAATCAGATCATAATTTTGAATCAATGAATTATTACAGTCGAGTTTTTGATATGTTTAAGATTTTATCGTAATTCTTTAACCTGGTCAAAACTATCTTTAATTTGTTCCTGAAAACATTTTTAAAATTTGTATCTGAATATTACTAACAAGTTGTATTTATACATCAAGGTCTAGAAAGGATCAAGTGAAGAGATATTGAATTTTGATCAAAATTTGGAACCTATAAACCTAAAAAGAGTGTTCATTTTTGTATACAAACATTCACATCCATATACCCATATATATTTACACATAAAATTCATATTAGACAATCATACAAATAGTTATCATACTTTTTCCTAAGTAAATACTGCATGCCGAAGAATTTAAATAGATTTAAGGTTTAATTTACTCACCTTATGTATGAACAGAGAAAGTTTCTTCCATAAACCTGGAAATTGCTTACTTATGAACTGCCACTTTGTTTCTTCACTTGATGAATTAGCTTTGAGATTGAGTTGAATTTAAATTGTTGAGCTAATTTGATCCTTGCTTAGTTCAAGTTTGAAATGGTTGTTTGATTTTATTTTTGTTTCCAAATTTTTGATTTAAAGATGAAAGAAGATATCCTGGTTTCTCATTTTGATATTTACCTTACAATTTTTTTTAAAAAAAATATCATTTTGGCCACTTGTCTTTACATGTATTATAAAAGCTATAAGTTATGTTTTATAATTTTTTTATGCATTAAATTATATATAAACTATATTTAACACATGTATAAATTAGAAATATAGAATATGAGATCTTTTTATTAAATCTTTTTTACATTTTATACTTATGTTGTCATTATATCAAAATTGATATATATATATATATATCAGTACTGGTGTTAAAAATGTAGAATTCAACTTTTAAATAATTCTTGAAAATTATCATTTTAGTTTCCAAAACATAGCTTCCAATTCAATATATATATATATATATATATATATATATATACTTATACATTATATATTATATATTATGATTAGAAAATTATTTTATTAGCTTTGAAAAGATAAAACTTGCCAAATTAAATTATTATATTAATACTTTTACTGTGATTATATATTCACAATGGATTTGTATATGTACTCACTTAGAATTTCAATATTATAGAGTTTACACATATCTATTTACATATTTCATAATTTACTATAAGATTCATCATTTTAATTCACTATTATTGTAGTTTCAAATCCACTTATATATACATGCAGATGTCTTTAATTATCAAATTTATTTGTTTTAATCCGAATAAAATCAGTATCTCAATAGTCTAGATTCAGTTAATTATCTAATTAACAGATGTTCAAAATACGGGTTATCACGTTCCTCCACCCATAGAATCTTTTCGTCCTCGAACAGGAACGAAGCTAGAATTATTAAAATGCTTATTATCAAAAAATTACTCTTTGATCACTTTTTACTATAAACTCTTTTTATTAAGAATTTTTAAAACACTTTTAAAATCTACATAGTATTACAAAAATAGTTTTATAAAAATACTTTTTATAACTCGATGTCTCAACCAGTCCATCCTTGTTCTCACAGGAATTCGGTCATACATTGATCATGCGTAGGACTGAAGATCTATAAGTACTTGGTAACCCGCTTTCAACACCTAGTGAAAATACTTGGAAAATAATTTATTGAAAATATAGAAAACATTTTTGAAAATAGAGGAAACATCTTTGGTGAGAATGCTTTGGAAATCATCACCCCCATCCATGGTAGTAGTTAACCCGATGGTTACGTTGCCATCCCGACAAAATCCATAGATAACTATATGCCTCCGCGCCCCTCGACTATACCATGGAACCCGCTATAGATAGCAGCTACACCTAGGGTTACGTTGCTATCACAGCAAAAACCCATATAACTGTAGGCAACAGCGCCCTCAAATTCTACTGGCAAAAGAATGAAACTTCTCCACTCCACTTGACCATAGATCGCAGTCTACCGATGTTACGTCGCCTTCCCGACAAAATCAAATATAGACCGTTGACACTCACCTCCATACGATTTCCGCTGTGGTCCACAGTAGGTCGCAACGACATTGAGTTACACTGTCGTCACAGCATAACCCAAATGTCTTTATAGGCATCGGCGCCCTCGACTTACGCTACCCAATAATCCTCAGGAACTTCAGTTTTTCCGGACTTCCTCACAAGATCCACTTTAGAGCCTCCCTCTTAGGGCTCGAGGCAGTACCAACCTATGGTACTCCTAAGAAGTTCATTTCAAGGGAGCGCCTTTTTCTCCAGAGCCATTTTCAAAACACTTTATACTATACACATATAGTATCTTCCAAATCATACACCTAGTATGAATCCCATATAAATCTCCTTTTCTCAAAATCGATTATTCCAAAATTGATAATTCTCAAACTAGGCTTTCCAAATTTCCAAAATTGATTTTTCCCCAAAAATCAAAGCTTTCCAAAATCCATAGGTTCCAAAAACCTTTTCCCAAAATCATTCTCATAAGATCCTTTATATATATATAAAATCTTGAAAATCATTGGATCACTTCATGCTTGTATAAATTCCCTTTTTATACTTCAAATACTTTCAAAAACCCTTTTTATTCTGGCTATAGATTCAGCAAGGGGAGTTTATCAAATATATATAACTTATTTATACCAAATCAAATATTCAAATTTGATTACTCTTTATAAAGTTATTAACCATATTACCTTTCTTCCATAAAGTAAATTTCTACCATAGAAATATCCAATTTCCACTTTATTTCATCATATATGTCACAAAATATACTTTTTATTTCAAAAACCATTTTACAGTTCTTATCTATAATTTCTAAATATCAATTTCATTCAAACCCGTACGATGTACACATATCATCTGTACGCTATATCAATCTGATCGCCCACTCGATCACATAATCTCAATTCCGAACTAGTATCGTCCACCCGACTTCCTAGTGCGGACTCAGATCTGGTTTCTTGATCAGAAACCGTCAATCTCCTTGCATAGTCATAGCTATGATAGAGAATTACCAGAGAAAATCAAAAATCCATATCCAGGTTCACAGTCGAAAATCGAGTGAAAAATCCTAACTCGGATCGATATACTATCTCGAAATTCTGTGCTTGAATCTGGATCAAATCACTATGCAAATAGAATAATATACGTACTGCGTATTTATCTTCATTGATTATTATTTAAATCAATTCCCTTTCTATTCATCCTCACTTATGAATCTATTCACTTATTCATAGTTGCTTTAATCCCCATTTGGATTATCACCTCGATTCTTATCTCAATTGGTAATTAATTATAAACAGTTTGCACCATGATCAGCTTAAATTTAGAAAATAGCTTAAAAAATTAAAAATAGATAAGTAGTTGCAAAATAAGTATTAGTTGTAAAATAGCTGTAAATAATTAAGTGGTTATAAAATAGTCAAATGGTTATAAAATAATTAGATAATTGCAAAATAGTTGCAAAATAGTAATTAGTTATCGTTGAAGAATTGTTAAATAGTTTCAAAAATAATTGTAAAATAAGTATAAATTGTTTAGCTTTAAAAAGGAATTTGTATATAGTAAAAGCTTGTAAAAATAGGTTTAAGAAAGTTTATATTAAAACAATTTATTTGAAAATAGTTCAGAGCCAAACTATTCCATTTTCCAATCTTCATTCCAATCAATTGCCAATTTCCAATTAACTTCCAATTTTAATTCAAACTAAATTATCTTCCATTCCCATCCCAAATTCAAATCAACTTCCCATTTGAATTTGAAATCATTCAACTTTAATTTCAATTCAAATCAATCCAATTCAAATTTTCCATTTTGAATTTTAAACTTATCCATCTTCAATCACAATTCCAATTAATTAAAATCAAATTCAATTTGAACTAATTCTACTTAATTCTCAAAACAATCTCGAATTTCATAAATTCAAGTTAAATTTTTAAATGTTGATTTAATCCTTTAAATCAACCAACCCCCTCTTTATTTGTTAACAGCTTAAAATTTCTAAACCATTTAATTCTGAGTCCAAACTTCCAAATTACATTTTAAATTACCTTTACTTAACTTATTACAAGTTCAAATAAAAGTTCAAGAAACAACTTAATATTCAGAATCCAATTTATTACCAAATTTTAACTTCAAACTTGAAACCGATTCTTAAACAATTTTAATTTACATGTTCAATTCTTAACATTCAAATCTTAAGGTTAAAGTGATCCCGTATCCTTGATTTCAAATTAAAGTTTAATTTCCATTTTGTCTCAAAAGTGGATATATTACCGCAATCCATTTCCAATTTCCAGATTTCAAACCCATTTTAAGATCACACATAACTTCCCATTTAAACCAATCATTTAACTTCCCTAGTTAAACCTCAATTTCATCTTAAAATTCTCAATTCTAGTTGTCTATTAACTTATTTAACTTTTCCAAAGTTAAATTCAATTTACTTAATCCAGTCAACCCTACCCAAATTTGAATTCCCATTTCAAATTTTAAACTTTATATTAATGAACTTCCCACTAATAAGTTCAAAAAATTATTTCTTTGAGTCTTTACATAACATTCTAAATAAAAATTTAAAACTCAACACTTAGAGTTTATTTCAAATCGTCTTTGGTATTATGTATATCCGTATTTATACATATCTATTTCCTTTACACACCAAGTCATACCTTAAATTTTAAACCACCTTTGGTTTCAATTCAAAACAAATTTCATTAAAATTTTCAAACAACTCTTATTTGAAACTGGACCTTTCATTCAAATATGTTAAATAATATTATTTATTATTTCTTTACCACTTTGAAACAATTTTCAAATTTTTGGGCTTAGATTTAAAACTTCACAATTTAGATCATCTTCAATTTCAATTTATAAGTCATACTCACCTAAATGTTTTACTTCCCTTAAACATTTCATTTTGCTTACTCATTAACGCACATTTCATTATTAAATTCAACAACCATTTATGATAACAACCAAGGTTATTGCAACTGGAAACCAGTTCACTACTATCTTATTCTGAGAACTCTTATCTAAATTCAAGATTTTAATTTCAGTTTGAATACGTTTCAAATTTATCTTTATTCAATTTTTGTTTGGTTGTATTTCTATTACCACTTAATTCTTATTATTTAATTAATTCCAATGATTAACAACTAATTTATCTTAATATATAGTGTTTAGAAGAATCATTGCTTTATATATAAACTTATATAAAAATCATTTACTTTAAAACCATTCTAAAACCTTTATATAAGAAAATAACAAGTATGCTCTCATATACACACACACTAAACTCATTCTAGGGTATCATTGACCCTATCCTTAATGTGTAAACCCACCAGAGCCAAGGTTCTCGCTTAACCTTCAGCTCTGATATCAAAAGTAACGACCCAGAGTTTTCGACCTCGAAAATTCCAGATTGTTAGTAAAAGAAGAAAAGAGGTAGAAGAAGAAACTGAAATAAAACACAGAATCTCACATTCGCAGTGGATCAAAATATAATATCAAATAAAATAGCAGTTATACAAAGGAAAACTATATCAGTTAATTTACATCAATACATCAGAATTACAACATTTACACCAAACACTGGACAAATAAAATCAACATGTCCCAGATAAACTACAATATATCACAATGGAATACACTCCATACATTCCTGCCATCCAGCTCGCCACCTGAGCTCCAGAACGTCCTCACCTGAAAATCTGTAATTTTCGGTCTGACTCAAGCATCACATCAAAGTAACACCCGGGTCAAGCTGGAAACCAGCGTGAGTAAACCCATCTAACATGAAATACAAATGCATAAAACTTATTTAAAACCCGGATATCTCGTACCTTACCGCGAGTTCTTAACTTGTTATAGTCAAATACACATCTTACAATCATATCTAAGCATTATTACTCAGATTAAGTAACCAAGATTACATGATTTATTCCATTCCAGCCTATGTATTCCAAAGTAAAATCCATAAGAATTATTGTAGATTACAAATCGAAGTAGTTTCGGGTATTAATTGATACCCGACCCCGGTCTCTTCGAATCCAGTATCATCTTAAAACAACATGCTTAAGATTTAAACAATTTCATTTATGCCCATAATCACATATTTACATAGCAATTCATCACATAAAAGACAATCCATAATATCCTAGTTCAATCCAAACATACCATAACACAAAGCTTCACAAATCACATATCAGAGATATCAAATAATCTAAGTCATTCAATATACATTAATCATCTATAAGCAAGATTAATTAGTCACACAATTTCTAATTAATTTAAATAATCTAAATTAATTTCTTCAATCACTTTTAATCCTACTCACTTAACATTAATTTATTACAAACCATTAATTAATCATTCTTTAATTATCCATCTAAAATAATTTATCCATAATTACTTTCATTAAGTAATTATTCCATTGGTTAATTATCCTTAATTAATTAACCTTGATCATTAATTAATTTAACCTTTTATTGCTAATTAAATTAATTAACCCTCAATCGATTAATCCTTTAATTACTTACTTTAAGTAATTATCATTTAAGTAATCAATCTCTAATAACTTAATTAATTATCCTTAATTATGAATTAATTAATCTCTAATTAATTAACTTAATTTCATAATTAATTAATCTCTAATTATAAATTACTTAACTAACTAATTCTTAATTATCAATTAATTAATCTCTAATTAATTAATTATAACCCTCAATTATTAATTAATTAGACCTTAATCATTAATTAATTAAACTAATTAATTACTCTTAATTATTTAATTAATCATTAATTATCAAAACCTTAATTAACTATAAGATAAATCTTTATCTTTAAATTAAAAACTTAAATACATTTGTAAATTAAGTTTTAAAATAACTTTCAAACTAGATTCATTTTTAAATTAAAAAAATTGCTTATATTTAGATTTCAAAACTGTTAGATTTACTTCGGGTCCATCCCGATTCTCACCAGAGAAAAAAATCGTTGAATCCCACACCCAAACCCGAGTCCTTCTTCCTTTTACTTGTTAAATTTTTAAATAGGCTTATTTAAATTCAGCTCTGCTAACTCACCCTCTATAACTCGAAAACGACTCGAGCAATTCCCTTATTTCCCTAGGCGTTCCTTCAAGAGAGCTTCCACTTCTCCTCTCCCAACAAAAACTGATACACTGCCACCACCATGTCCATGCATACGGCATCCCATCCCCTCCGATCATCACTCAGGCCACCTTCAAGTCATCGATCAATTCTCCGATGCCTCCGACCTTCCAGATCGACACAATCAAATGTAACTCGAAAAACGAGCTTCAACGTTCAAACCTGAAAACCAACCTGATCCAAAGATTCGCCAACAACCATCTCCACCGACCATCAGAAATCTTGCTATCGAGCCCTCACATTCGCCTTGCCCCCCTCTTTCATTTCCTGCACCAACGATCGCCCGTAGATCATTCATTAGAACGCAAATGCCCCGAACTCGGCATCGACCCAACAAGCTCCTAAAACTCTACTTGATCACCATCTCGCCGCCACGGCGATCAATAAACCCAGAGAATATTTTTGCCAAGCTCACCTATCTCCTCGCCACTTCCAGCAGTGGTCCCGACCTTCCAGACTTCTTCGATCAGCAGAAAATGCCCGTTACCCATATAACGTTCATCTCTCAAATTGTCTTAATTTACAAATCAAAGATCATGATTTTACTCTTAAAAATTCTTGTTTTCGATAATGAATCAGATTATAATCTTAAATCAATGAATTATTGCAGTCGAGTTTTTGATATATTTAAGATTTACTATAATTCTTTAACTTGGTCAAAACTATCTTTAATTTCTTCCTGAAAACATTTTTAAAATTTATATCTGAATATTACTAACAAGTTGTATTTATACATCAAGGTCTAGAAATGATCAAGTGAAGAGGTACTGAATTTTGATCAAAATTTGGAACCTGTAAAACTAAACAGAGTGTTCATTTTTGTATACAAAAATTCACATCCATATACCCATATATATACACATAAAATTCATATTAGACAAACATACAAACAGTTATCATACTTTTTCCTAAGTAATTACTGGATGCACAAGAATTTAAACAGATTTAAGGTTTAATTTACTCACCTTATGCATGAACAGGGAAAGTTTCTTCCAGAAACCTGGAAATTGCTTGCTTATGAACTGCTGCTTTGTTTCTTCACTTGATGAATTAGCTTTGAGATTGAGTTGAATTTAAATTGTTGAGCTAATCTGATCCTTGCTTAGTTCAAGTTTGAAATGGTTGTTTGATTTTATTTTTGTTTTCAGATTTTTGATTTGAAGGTTAGGAAGATATCCTGTTTATCATTTTGATATTTACCTTATGTTAACGCTTAAAATAGAACGCTAACACCCCGGTGTGTGAAGTGTGAATGTGAAAGCACCACCCGACGGTTCGGGAACAGAATATCAACTAAAATAACAGAAAGTACGGTAAGAGACAACGATTTTATAGTGGTTCGGCTTAAGGAGTAGCCTACGTCCACTTTAAATATCTTTATTACTGATCTTGTTACAAAACGATACAATGCTCTTCAAGTACAAATCTCTTTAGTTACAAAACACTTCGAGCAAGTAGCTTAACCTTCGATGTAGATGAAAGTCTTCAAATCCATGTTGGACGTGTGAAAGTCTTTCAAAGTAGCTTGTAGTGTTTTTCCGAAAACTTCAAGTATAAAGTCGGTTTAGAAACTGGCAGAGTATCGGCGCTTGAAGAGATTGTCCAAAAAAAAGTCATTTTCATGCTTGAGGTAGGTTGGTATTTATAGGGAAATTTTCCCCTTGGGTCGTAAGTCGTGATCGACTTATGGTAGGTCGTGGCCGACTTATTTGGCCAAGCCCCATCGTCTCACAAAGGTTCACTTGTATAAGTCCTAAGTCGCCCACGATTCAACATCCTCTTGTATAAGTAACGCGGCATCGGACTTTTACTCAGCAACTTTAGGTCGTGGACGACTCAAGCTAGGTCGTGAGTCGTGGCTTAACTGGTAAGTTTGTTTATTTCAGATCATAACCCAAGTCCTGAATCGTGTACGAGTTAAGAGGCCACCGTGTTAAGTAAGGAGCAGCGCTTCATTTGCTAAGTCGCTCACGACACATGCTAGGTCGTAAGTCGCGGATAGCTTTAAGTCATTAACTCATTTCCTTCTTAAGTCGTGCCATCTCTTGAATCGTTAAGTCATCCTGTCCTTGAGCTGTGGACTTCCTTAAGTCGTAGACTGTATACTCCCTTAAGTCGTAGAAACCTTAAGTCGTGGATGCCTTAGGTCATGAAGCATCCCTTCTCTTTTAAACCGTTAAGTCGTAGACTTCTCTTTATCGTAAGTCACCATGTCCTTCAACTCGTTAAACCGTTAGGTCGTCCATACCTTGAGTCGTAGGTCGTGAAGTACTCTGAGTCGGCAACTTCCTTAAGGTATTGAGTCAGTCTATTCTCTTAGGGTAGTTAGGTCGGCAAGCTGTTAGATCGGCATCCTTTTGAGTCGCCGAGTCTCCTTAAGTCGTGAGCCCTTTTTGAGTCGTTGAGCATAGGAGTTAACAATTACCCCTCGAAGTACACGATTAAGTCATGATTCGTGTGCTTCGATCTATTTCCTGAGTCGTCAACGACTCAAAAAGGCTTGTTAACTCGCTCATCTTTCAATCTTCTCCCCTATCTCCTATATAAGCCATCCAGTCGCCTCTTCCTTCTCACTTTTCGGAAGGCGAATTCAAGCTAGTTGATCAACAATCCATCTTTTCCATTACACTGCGTAAGTGATCCTGCTCCTTTCCCGATCCTTTACTATCACTGATTCGTGAATTCCACCTTTGAATCTCAAATCACCTCCTCACGCAATGCTTCGTTGTGAATCTTGTTATACTGATAGTTGTTAAACCTGAATTAGTCTGATTCGACTTTAAATGATTAAAGAGATGACGTCGATGGGTTGCAACACTTCGGGCCAACTTATTTTTGATGGCTAAACATTGAATTTGCATGATTTTGAATGATCCGGTATCATGAGAAAATAAGGACTTTTGTTGATGGAGAGGCTAACGGGTCATCGGGTTAAGAGGGTTTACTGATTAGATGAGGGGTTTGCTGGTTGAGTGGAGCATTAGCTTGGACACGACCCAGCACTTTTGGGCGATTGTAGCGGCCTTACGACTTAACTCTTGACCGACTCAAATGGATGCGACATAGGCTCTGAGTCGCAGCCGAGCCAGGACTTGAAGAAATTCACGCCATTTTGAACCGATACCTTTCCTCCTTATTATGTCTTACGTCTTAAAAGACCAACATCTTAACTTGCAGGAGATCTTTTAAGTCGTGGACGACTTAACTTTTAGGTCGTGAACGAATTGTTTCCTTTATCCTAAGCCAATTGCATCCCACCCTGTTAAGTCGTGGACGACTCATGACTTTGAGAACTTTTGGACTGTGACTCAATGACCTGAACGAAATTTGGAAGCCTAGAGATGTTGATAGAACTTAATTGAATTTCCAATTTAAGTTGCCAGGATAAACTGCTTGAACTTTGAACAGTTACTTGAACTTTGAACTGCTAAACTTTGCTGCATTCATTCACAGATCACTTTTGACCTGCAAGCTAACAATCTGTTCAATACATCATTTACAGAAAATCGGGACGAATATACTGCCACTGACTGCCCACGTCAAATGGCAGATTAGTTAACAACATATAATCAACTTAAATAGATTGTGTGAACGAAGTGTTTTTTAAATCATCAAATTCAAGTAAAGTATTAAAGCAACATTGAAATAGTCAACTGAAACTGCCCAGTTTGCACTAATACTATACCTGAACTTTAAATTAATCCTGAAATTGGGTAATCGATCAATTGTCGACTAGTTTAATTCCAGTTATATTTACTTGTTATTTTTATTAGTTCTGCACAACACTTCACACTTTTAGGAAACATGCACCTTCACATTTGAATATCCAATTGCTTGTGTAGAATGACTTCTCAACAAGTAGAGATAACAGTCCAGACTGGAGAAGCCACTCTTATTCCGGCTCCCCTAGTTAATCCTCGAGAGAGAGCCTCTACCTCATTATCATATAAAGTTTTTCGTCAGTTATGCATTCAGTTTGGCATTGCTGAAGCAGATGCCATTCTTCCTGAGAAAACTAACACTGCTGATGTGGCGCCTCCTGCCTTCGTAGCGGTTAACCGACAAATGTGCCTGAGCGGAGCCATTCCCCCTTTCAAAAACTTTCTCCAGAATCTTCTTCGTCGACTAGCCATCTCCCCATTCCAGCTACACCTTAATGGCTACGCCATTCTGATGGGGCTGTGTGTGCTATTTAGGAGAACATTTGATCGACTTCCAAGCTTCGACGAGATTTGCTTCCTATGCTCCTTTACCAGGACTAAGGATCACCCTTCTATCACTGTCGTGAGAAGCGCCCGAAATCGCAAATTGATCGTTGGCCTTCCCGACACTGCTCATGGGTTCTTAACTCAGTTCTTCTTTGTCCGCTGCCCCCCCGGGGTTTTATGCTGTGTGGAGGGAAGGAAGTAAGATCATCTATCTTTACTTCTTCTGTTCTCTGAGTTTTGCGAAGTCCGAATTGCCAAGTGTTAACTTCGTTTTTTTTTTCATTTCAGCGCTCCCCCCTCCTTCTAGAGATCCCAGCCACAAGCCAACTCTGGAGAGGCTCGTGGCTGTACCGGTTGAAGAGCGGGACATGAAATTTTTGTTGAACCATGAATTCCTTCACCAGTTCGTACTTCTTCACCCTTCTCGCTCCACTCAGCCTCATGAAGTCCCTGATTCTCCAGCGGAGGCACCAGATGTCTCAACCCCTGCTGAAAAGCTTATACCGAAGGAGCCCTATACTGAAACTTCACTGGTGAAGTGCCCCACACTTACCGATGTTGCGGGTCCATCCAGCAAATCGGCACTTGCCCCAGTTATTGAAGAGGAAGAAACTCTTTGTTGCTCTGAAGATGCGGCTGGTTTGGAAGCCGAAAAAGAAACTCCCGTCGAACTTGGCGGTGATGATACTTTTGAGGGGCTAAGCGACCTGATCATAACTTCACAGGAACTTTTTAAAGATGACGTTCCTAAAGCTGCTTCTCCTGTTGTCGAGGCGACATCCACTTTTCAGCAAATTTTGATGCCTGCCACTCAAGTCACTACCGCCCCTGTGCCGAAGAGCGATTTGTAGCCTGATGCGTGTAGTTTGCACACCACACACACGTAGGATTTTCAGCACTTATTCGTACTTAACTTCTTTTTTTCGAAGACTTTTAAGACTTGTCTTTTTTTTAATTTCAGATTCTCCGATGGGACGCAGCGGCTCTTATTACGACGACTTTCAGCGCTACGGGAGGCGTAGTCAATATGACTATAGGCGCTACCTTCCCGTTTACAGAGAAACTGACGAAGAGAGAGCCGCTCGAAAGGCTCAGGAGAGGAGGGCTCAAGAAGAGCGTTATGAGAGGAGCGAAAGGGAGGAGCACCATGATTCGTCCCAGAGAGGTGACGACTCTCACAAAAGAAAGTCGCATGACGACCGGGGAAAAAGTCATATAGTTGAAGACCCAAGCAAGCGTGCCAAGCACGGTGAGAAGCATGCATCTACAACTCCTGAAAAGGCCGCTGCCCCCGTCTCACTTGACATCCCTTCCAGCTCTCCTGCTCTCGGGAAGACAGACATTCAGACAATAATCAACAGGCCTAAATTCCAAATTGGACCAGGCCCGACTACCCTGCAAAGCCGGTTTCCGCACTGGTGCCTAAAGGGAGTGCGGTTCGATCTTGACTTGGTCCCTATTGACAAACAAGCAATGCTGCAAAATCTTGATGCTGTTAGACTTGATATCGAGCGGATGTCAGGGTGGCAAAAGCTTGTTGATGAGCTTCAGAGGGTCAACCGCGTGAATATAGAGGCCATGCTGACCATGGAAAATGATAAGGCCGAGTGGCAGAAAACTTTAAGCCAACATGATACCGAGATGAGGAACATCGCTGATTACAACGAGAAGCTTGAAGCAGAAGTTGAAAAATTTAAACAAGAGCTTGCTACTTCTTCTACCTCATATACTCAAGAAGAAGTACTCCAAAAGAAAGTTCGCGATGCTCACGCTGCTCAGCGACATGCCGAGGCACAACTTGAGGCTAAGCAGAAAACAACGGGAAGGTATCTTGCTGACGTTGCAGAGTTACGGGAGAAGGTCAACTCCCAGGATTTGGAGATTATGAGGCTAAAAGCCCAATTGTTAAAGACCGAGAAGGAATGTGATGAAGCTATCGCTGGAAGGCAGGCTGCCGAACAGTCGCATGAGGCGACTAAAGCCAACATCAACTCCACTTTATTTGACTTCTACGTGCATAGCGTTATGGGGCGCGGAAGCCTTTCATTCTTAGGACCGAAGTATGAGATTACCCTGGCCGAGGTTTGGGAGTCAATTCTTGACATGCTTGGAGGTGCAGGCGCCGGCTATGCTGAAGCATCTCTTGCAGAACACTTTCTAGATGATGACGCCGTAGCTGCTCTAGCCCGGGGAAAAGAGCAGCTTGCCAAAGCACAAGCTGAGGCAGGGGAGCAGCATTTTGTGAAAGAAGCACCAGTAACTGCACCCGTCCCTCCTTCGGTTTCGGCCGATGTTGACATCACAGGCTCCGGTTCTCATTCTCCGTCCCTTGTTAAAGTTACAACTGAGATCACAAGCACGTAGGGTGGAGATGAAGGCGAAGAGAGCGCCGAAGCACAGGCTTATGAGGTTGATATTAGGAAGCCGACTTCTCCAGTTAACTCTACTGTTAATCTTGCCCAAGTGGACCGTTTGTTTTCTCCATATGAGTTTGACGAACTTTTTGATTATTTCTTAAATCTCAATGAGCCGCTATCTCCTTTCTTCACGGGAGATACTAATATTTTTGGCTTTTCTTCTTCTGTAGCAAAAACGCCAAGTGCCACACAGACTTCTCCTCCTCTAGCTGTCCCTCCTCCATTCCCTCAAACCACTCCTATATCCCAACCGGGATCACAGGAAGATTAATAGGAGCCCTTCAAGGCTTGGATGATCCAATCGCTTCGCTGGAGCAGAAGGACGAAGGACTTGAAGGACGCAACAAATCCCCGGAGCATACTATTTCTGATGACGTAAAACTGGCTGCTCTTGTTACCCCGAGAAGTGAGTCTTCTTCAAGGAGGAGGAGGAAGCATACCACTTCCAAGAAGAAAAGCAAAAGCATTCTTGTTTCTGAAGAGGAAGCGAAGGTTGATCCGGCAGTAACCCTTTCTCCTTCATCCCCGACTCTCCCAAGCTGTCCTGAAAAGCTGCCTATTAGGTCAGGTGAAGGCGCTAAAGGTGGTGGCAATAAGAAGTAACGAGCCCTGCTTCCCCTTATTTTTACTTTTTGCTTTTTGCATGTACTGACCGGAGATTGTGCGAGTACCGACCTCCGCTTTTCTTTTTATTTTGAAACCTGTACCTGTACAAAATTTTGACAGTATTGAATAAAATGATTCTTTTTGTTTGTACAAACTTCTGTCTGTATTTGAGAATGCATTTACTATTCATTTTTGTATAAGTGTCTTTATATGATATTGCAGTGAGCTTGTGGTATGTTGTTCGAGCGTTATTTTTACCAATGTAGCATGTAGCTATACCATGTTGCCTCTATACCATAAGCTCGCTGCAATATTTTCAACTTTGAGGGGACTTGTACTCTTATTTTCCGGAGAATAATTATTCCATACTTGGAGGAATATTATTCTGGTCAAAATAGAGTACAACTTGTTTCATATGAGTTTTCACGCTCCACCCTTCGGAGATATCACTTTTTCTTTTGCAGATATACATTCTTACAAAATGAATTCTCCTATGTGGTAGAGCGGGCCTCCGAAGGGCACTTTAGCTTTTTTGAGGAAGAGTATTTTCAAGAATAGATGAACCAATCTTCCTTTGAAAGCTAAAGTGTGCCTTTAAAGAGGGCTTTTTTTTTATTGCAAAGTTTTTGCAATCCTCTTTTTTTCTTTTTTCTGAAAAAGGTCACTTTTGCTTTGGCTAGTGAGTTTCACTTCATAGTGCAGTGGGCCTTTCGAAAAGAAAAAGGGGTTTCAACCTGCTTGAGCCTCTGATGAGAATTTTTGATCGTGCCTCTGGGAAGTGGTCTTTTTGCTTGATTGTGCCTCTGGGAAGAGGTCTTTTTGTTTGATTGCGCCCCTGGGAAGAGGTCTTTTTGTTTCTGCCTCTTGGGAGAGGCTTTTATCTTTTCCTCGTTCGCTGGGAAGCGAGCCTCCGAAGAGGGCTTTTCACATTTCGACTTGTGTGAAGTTTTATTTCAGATCACGGTGAAATGTGTGCCTCTGAGTAGGGCTTTTGCCTGGAAGTTTGGAGTTTCTTTCTCTTAGTTGGACGGATTCACGGGAGTGTATCACCGATCAGTCCGCAACTTTATGTCGAGAAAGAACTCTATTTTTTCTGGCGAGGCCCGCTCGAGGTCTTTTATAATTTCAACTGTGGTGAAATGGCCTCCGAAGAGGGCTTTTCATGTTTCAACACTTGGAAGTTTTATTTCAATCTCGGTGAAACGTGTGCCTCTAAGTGGGGCTTTTGCCTGGAAGTTTGGAGCTTCTTTCTCTTAGTTGGATGGATTCACGGGAGTGTATCACCGATCAGTCCACAACTTTATGTCGAGAAAGAACTCTCTTTTTCTGGCGAGGCCCGTTCGAGGTCTTTATCCTTCGAAGAGTTGTGCCTCTTAAGAGGGCTTGTGCCTCCGAAGAGCTCTTTTGCTGTTTGATGCTTGCTTGCCCATGTCTCTTTGCCATCTATTCATTCCGGCATCCCCGTTATCTTTTCCAAGTATCATCCCTTTTTAGTTGCCAATAATTTTCCTTATCCAAAGAAATATACTTCATAGTTAAGCGAGTTGATGGTGGTAGACACAGACTATTTAACTGGATGCTCGTGTGTACAAACATTCGCAGTTAGTTAGAAATGGTCCACTTCCAGCCACATCGCTAATTTTTGTTCGAAGCACTTCTTCCGTAGGATTTGAGTATTGAAATTTTGAATGGTTTAGTGTTTGCTTGCTGGGTGATGTCGGAGATCGCTTGGTCTTGTGATGGGTAAGCTTTGTTTTTATGACCTGCATTATTAAATCGACATTTTTAATAACACACTTAACGTATTTTATATGTCGAAATAAAACAAAGCAGTTTATAGTAGTAGAGAACACAAGATTTATAGTGGTTCGGCCAAAAGCTGGGCCTACATCCACTTTATAGCTTTTCATTATTCACTTGCTTTACAATTGCTTTCAATACAAGAATTATATATTCGTAATTTTTTTTACAACATTTCAGCAAAGCTTTTAAGTAAAATATGGACGCAAATGATTGCTGTTCCAAGCTCTTGGAATTGGTTCTCCTTCGACAGTTGTGAGTTTGAATGTGCCATCAAGAAGTTTCGTGCCTATGACATATGGCCCCTCCCAGTTTGGCCCAAACACACCTGTGGCTGTCATAATTCTCTTCAGGACTAAGTCCCCAACTTCAAAGCTGCGCTGACGAACTTTGGAATTGAAGTGCCTGGCTATCCTTTGCTGATGGGCTGCAATCCTAAGCTTAGCCTCTTCTCTTCTTTCATCAAGGAGGTTCTGTGTGAGGGAACTTCCGTTTCTGCCGGAATCATTGCTTCTGATCCGTATGCCAATGAAAATGGAGTATTCCCAGTCGCAGTTTTGTGAGTAGTTCTGTATGCCCATAGTGCAAGTGGTAACTTATCGACCCAACCACCTTTTGCTTTTTCTAGCTGCTTTTTGATGGTTGATTTGATGATCTTGTTTACTGCTTCCACTTGCTCGTTTGCTTGCGGATGAGTCACTGTTGAGAAGCTTTTTCGGATCTTGAATCGTTTGCAGAAATCTTGGAATTCCTCACTTTCAAACTACGTGCCATTGTCTGTGATTATCTTCTGAGGCACACCATACCTGCAAATGATATTTTTAGTCACAAAACTTATCATTTTCTTGGAGGTAACGGTAGCCAATGGTTCAGCTTCAGCCCATTTAGTGAAATAATCAACAACAACGATAGCATATTTAATCCCTGATTTGGCAATCGGCAAAGGCCCAATGAGATCTATTCCCCAGATGGCAAATGACCACGGAATGACTATTTGTGTTAGCTCGGTGGAAGGTGCTCTAGGAATTTTGGCAAATCTCTTGCATTTATCACACTTTCGGGAATAGTCAGCAGCATCTCGATTAATCTCTGGCCAAAAATATCCATAACGGAGAATTTTCTTTGCTAAAGTTTGACCTCCTGTATGATCTCCACATCCCCCTCCGTGTACTTCAGTTAGAATTGTCTTCGCTTCTTCTTTAGTTACACAGCGGAGTAGGGGCATTGAAAATCCCCGTCTGTACAATCGACCATCCTGGATCATATATCTAGAGGCTTTCCTTAACAGCTTCTGTCGTTCTTTTGAACTTTCTGGCAAAGAACCATTGAGCAAATATTCAAATATCGGAGTCATCCATGATTCTTGCTCTTGGGATACATTTATAATCCAATCAACATCCATTTCATCTATGCTCGGAGCTGACAAGACTTCGACGGGAACTAATCCCAATAGTTGAGCTTCACCAGTATTTGAATACTTTGCAAGAGAATCCGCCTTCATATTCTCTTCTTGGGGTATATGGCTTATCGAATAACGGTCAAAATCTTCAAGAAGCTCCCAGGCTTTTGATACATGGGCGGGTAGATTCCCTCCTTTAGCTTGAAATTCCTTCTTGACTTGGCAGACAATAAGCCGAGAATCACTGAAGATCTGCAATGCCTTGATGTTTAGTTCTTTAGCGATCCTTAAACCAGCGATGAGAGCTTCATATTCTGCTTCATTATTTGTCGAAGGAAATTCTAGTCTCCGTGCATAACATAATGATCGCCTTTCTGGGGTTTCAAGGACAACCCCTGCTCCAGAACAGTAATCATTCCTTGCACCATCGACATACAATTTCCATTGGATTGGGATGTTATCAGTGGCTTCTTCCTCACTATCACTTTTATCTGTACATTCTGCGATGAAATCTGCTAAAGCTTGTCCATTGATTGCTTTTCGGGGATGATAAGTGATGTCGTATTGGCTGAGTTCAATATTCCATTTCAAAAGACGGCCCGAAGTCTCAGGACAGAATAGGACTTGCTTTAGAGGTTGATCAGTGAGGACTCTGATGGGATGAGCTTGGAAATACGGCCTCAATTTTCTTGATGCGATCAACAGACAATAGGCGAGCTTTTCCAACCTTGAATAGTTCATCTCTGCCCCAGTGAATCTTTTGCTGATATAATAGACTGGTCGTTGAATCCTTGCGTCTTCCCGTACCAACACTGCACTGAGAGCATGAAATGAAATTGCCAAATACATGAAGAGATCTTCACCGTTGTCAGGCTTTGAAAGTATCGGAGGCACTTCCATATGATGAACCAACTCATCAAATGCTTTCTGACATTCAAGAGTCCACTCAAAGTTTTTTCTTCCTTTCTTCAGAGCATCAAAGAATGGAATGCATTTGTCAGTAGCTTTTGAAATGAACCGACTCAAGGAAGCAACCTTTCCATTGAGACTTTGCAATTCCTTCTTCGTTCTAGGAGCTTTGACCTCTCTCAAGGCAGTGATCTGAGCAGGATTAGCTTCAATGCCCCTAGCGCTCACAATGAAACCCAAAAACTTTCCGGACTCCACTCCAAATGAACATTTCAAGGGATTAAGCTTCATTCTGTACTTTCGGAGTACCGCAAACATCTCTGCCAAGTGATCCATTTGGTCTACTGCTTTCTGAGACTTCACTAGCATATCATCAACATAAACTTCCATTGTCTTGCCCATCTGTGGTTTAAACATGGCGTTAACAAGTCTTTGGTAAGTTGCCCCTGCATTCTTGAGTCCGAAAGGCTTGACCTTGTAGAAGTAGAGTCCAACATCTGTGATGAAGCTTGTGTCCTCTTGATCTGGCTCATGCATCATAATCTGGTTATATCCGGAGTATGCATCCATAAAAGATAACAATTCATGCCCGCCGTCCCATCCACCAACTGATCAATCCTGGGCAGCGGGAAGCAGTCTTTGGGGCAGGCTTTGTTCAAATATGAAAAGTCAATGCATACTCTCCATTTTCAATTAGCTTTTTTAACCAGCACTAGGTTTGATACCAAATTTGGATAAGTAGATTCTTTGATAAAACCATTCTCCATGAGCCGATCCACTTCTTCTTTCAATGCTGCTGACCTTTCTGGACCCTGAGTTCTTCTTTTCTGTTTCACGGGTGTAAACTTTGGATCAATGTTCAGAGTGTGTACTACAATCTCTGGGGATATTCCACACATGTTAGCATGAGTCCAAGCGAATACATCCAAATTTTCCTTCAAAAATGAAATCAGAACATTCTGAATTGTTGTGTTGAGTTGTGAACCCACATTCAGCACTTTGTTCGGGTCCTTTGGGTCAACGGGTATCGACACTGTTACTTCTACCGGTACTACCCTATTTTCCCCTACACCGGCTTTCCTTGGATCCATCTCTCTTCGTGCGCCACTATATTCACCACTGCAGGGTCCACCCTGTAATTGCTACAAGGTTGGTTCTTTGATGCGGACTGGAGCCGTCGCACCTTTTCCCGTTTCTCTTTTCCTTGATTCACGCAACTCCGTAAGATAACATTCTCACCCCGCATCTTGGTCTCCTTTAATCACACCAACTCCATTATCTGTGGAGAATTTTATAGTCAGACACCATGGGGCAAGAACAGCTTTGAATGCAGCAAGAGTTGGTCGGCCTAAAAAGGCATTGTAGGCAGAGAGTTCTTCAACAATTATAAAGGTTTTCTTTCGAGCCACCTTCCTCATCCCTTTTCCAAGTTTCACAAACAAATCTATGGTCCCAATCGGCGGTTTGGCTTCCCCAGCAAACCTAGCAATCTTAAGTGATGAAGCTTGAACGTCAGCCATTGGAATTTTCATTTTATCAAAGGTCTTTTTGAAGAGAATGTTGCATGAAGCTCCAAAATCAACTAAAACTCTTCTCACAGTAGCCGGCCCAGTACCAGCGGATATGACCAAAGGATCTATGGTAGGAGCCTCGATACCCAAAGAATCTCTGGCACTGAATACAATATCATCTGTGGAAGTCTTTTGCTGCTTCAAAGGCGCATCATTTTCTAAAACAAAAACATTCTCTTCAGCCGGTACATGCCTCAAGGCCCGGGCATACCTTTCCATCTCGCCCCAGCTTTTGCTTGCTGGGTGAGGCCCTCTAGTTATTATATTGATGACAGGTCTTTCCGATTCATGTTCTACGGCCTTCTCACTTGAGCCAGGACGGTGAGAGGGAACTTGTTGTCCTTGAGTCGACGAGGCTGGGGCATTTCTATCCCTTTTCACATACTGCTGGATCTTGTTTTCCTTCAAGAGTTGTTCAATTACCTCTTTCAACTGACGACATTCGTTGGTGTCATGGCCGGGTTGGTTTTGGAACTGGCAGAACCTTCCACTTTTTTCCATCTTACTCCCAACTCTCATTTTAGGTGGTGTCGGATAACTGACATCATCCTTGGTCGTAAAGAAGATGTTCTCAGGGGTATCGGTCAAGGGTGTGAGATTGAAAGGACGGCCTTTCTTAGCGTCTCCTTGTTTCTTTCCACCATCATTTCCCCTTTTCTGAGTGTTAGGTTCTTTCTTGTTCGTAGCGGCACCATTGTTCCCAGCTTCTACTAATACTACCTTAGCCGGTGTTTGGAGGCTCTCCAAATGCATGAATTCATCCGCTTTCTTGTAGAACTTGTCAAGCAAGTTTGGTTCTTTCATTTTCAACCATTTTCCAAATTTTCTTGATTTGTCAATCGCCCTCATCAAGTATGTTAGGACCATGCATGGCTCAGCATTATCTACCTCAGCCAATGCTATGTTAAAACGATTCAAAAATGATCTGATCGATTCTCCTGGATTTTGCTCTAGACTTGACAGCGACATTATATCTTTTGCTTTTGAAGCATACAATCGAAATTGCGCCTTGAATTTCCTGGTCAAATCGGAGAACTGATCAATGGACTTGACCGACAGCTTTGTAAACCACAATAGAGCTACACCTTCTAGATATACCGGGAAATATCGACATTTGATTTCATCAGACGCTCTGGCACCCGTCATATGCCAATCGTACTTATACAGAAACTCATTAGGATCGCTTGTCCCTTTGTATGCCGGAATAGTAGGAGGAACGAATTTTCTTGGGAATTCTGCCTTCAAGATTTTCTCAGTAAACGGAGTTTTGCTTGGAGCAAAACCCCATTCTTTCTCGTCTTCGTCCCTTCGCATACTTTCCTTCATGATCTGACGAACCATGCCGGAGAAAAATTCTTCATCATTTAAAGGCTCTGGAGGGCAAACATCAGCCATTCTCTCTGAATTCTGTCTTGACAACCGTTCACGGAGGGTCGGTTGCGGTCCTGACCTCCAGCCTGGAGGGGTGTCTTTTCCACAGGGTCTGCGGCTCTTTGAGAAACGTTCTGTTAACTCCTATGGTCAACGACTCAATAAGCAAACGACTCAAGTTGGGCGGCGACTCAATGGACAAGTGACTCAGCGAGTCAAGAGGTTGGACGACTTAAGGGGTAAAACGATTTAACGGTTTAAGGGCTTAACAACCTAAAAAGTATAACGGTTTAGCGACTTAGCTAGCGGCACGACCTACGACTCAAGGAACAGACGACCTAACAGTTCAACGAGTTGAAGGATTTAGCGACTTACGACATAAAGAAGTCTAAGACTCAACGGTTTAGAAGGAAAGGGATGCTCCACGACCTAAGGCATCCATGACTTAAGAAAGCCCGCGACTCAAGGACAAGATGACTTAACAGTTCAAGAGAAAGCATGACTTAAGAAGGAAGCGAGCTAGCGAGTTAGAGCTATCTGCGACTTACGACCTAGCATATGTCGTGAGCGACTTAAGCAAATGAGGTGCTGCTCCTTGCTTAACACAGTAACCTCTTAACTCGTACGCAATTCAGGACTTGGCTTATTATCTGAAGGGAACAAGCTCATCAGTTAACTCGTATACGACTCACGACCTAGCCTGAGTCGTCCACGACCTAAAGCTACTGGATGAAGGTACAATGCTGCATCAAAAGGACCAGCTGACTCATTTGCGACTTAGATGTTGACTCGTGGGCGACACAGGACTTGTACAAATGAGCTTTTGTGAGACCATAGGGCTAGGCCAGATAAGTCGGCCACGACTCACCTTAGACCGGTCATGACTTACGACCTAAGGGGGGATTTCCCCTATAAATACGACCCTAGCTCCAACTAGAAAAGGACTTTTTTTGCTCATTCTTTCCAAGCACCGATACTCTGCTGCATTCCAAACCGACTCGACACTCAAAGCTTTTAAGACACGTAGAACGCTATCAACAACTTCAAGAAGGAATCTCATACATCCGACATGGATTTGAAGGCTTTCTCTTACATTGAAGTTTAAGCTACTCGTTCAAAGTGTTTAGTAATTCAAAGTGTATTGTACTTGAGAAGAATTGTATCAACTTGTAATGAAATCATCAATAAAGATATTCAGAGTGGACGTAGGCTTGATCATAAGCCGAACCACTATAAAAACTACTGTTATTTACTGTTTTTCTGTAGCTTTCTGCTTATACTCTGTTCCCGAATCATCGGGTGGTGCTTCCACAACTACACTTTACACACCGGGGTGTTAGCATTTAAATTTTAGCGTTAACATTTTTGGTGCTTTCACTGAGAACTGAACTCAGGCGAATTATCATCATTGCTCCACGAAAGTTTGTTGAAGTAATCTCTCTGAAGACTAGAAGTTTATTTGAAATCATGGCTCTGGGGAGAAGGAGTAGATCTGTTAGATCTGGAAATGTTCAAGAGGGAACCTCCGCTTCCCCAGTACCTAATCAAGCCACTCCACCTGTTGGGGTTACAAAAGCGGAGTTGGATACTGTAATCTTAGGGCTGAACCAGCAGATAAATGCCCAAAGTGCACAATTGGAGGCTCAGAATGCCCAAAATGCCCTAATTTTGAATAAGTTGAACGTTTTGCTTGGGGTAAACCGTCAACCAACGGATAATGAAAGGAACTTTGCTGGCAACATTCATGAAGCTGAAGAAAGAAACATTCCTGAGAGGGCCACCAGCCCCTTTGAGCGGGCATTTCCTGAAGTTGATGGATCTAAAGCTCGAAATGATGAGGGGTATCTTTTCGAAATGGTTCGACAAATCATGAAAGAAAGCATGCAAAGGAATGAAGACGAGAAGGAATGGGGTTTCGCTCCAAGTAAAACCCCGTTTACCGAAAGGATCTTAAAGGCTGAATTCCCAAGGAAGTTCGTCCCTCCAACTATCCCAGCTTACAAGGGAAGAAGTGATCCGAACGAATTCTTGTATAAGTATGATTGGCACATGACAGGTGCCAGAGCTTCTGATGAAATAAAGTGTCGATATTTTCCTGTATATTTGGAAGGTGTAGCTCTGCTTTGGTTCACCAAGCTACCGATTCGGTCTATAGATCAGTTTTCTGACTTAACCCGGAAATTCAAGGAGCAGTTCAGACTATATGCTTCAAAAGCCAAAGATATCATGTCGTTGTCAAGTTCTAATAGGATCCAGGGGAAACTATCAGATCTTTCCTGAATCGCTTTAATATAGCGCTGGCCGAGGTAGACAATGCAGAACCACGGATGATTTTGACCTACCTGATGAGGGCCATCGACAAGACGAGCGAATTTGGAAAATGGCTTAACATGAAGGAACCAAATTCCCTTGAAAAATTCTACAAGAAAGCAGATGAGTTCATACGCCTGGAAAGCCATCCTGTACCGATAAAGGCAGTATTGGAAAAAGATGAATATAACATTGCTGCTCCACGCAAGAATGAATATGTAGGACAGAAAAGGGAAAATAACGATGGGAAGAAACAGAAAAATCTGAAGAAGCCTCGTTCCTTCAAGTCATCAGAATATACTCCTTTATTAGATACGCCAGAGCGCATTTACCTTGCCACTAAAGATTCTGTCGATTATCCTAAACCTCCCGTTTTGAGAACCGGGAAAAAAGCTGTACAAAGCGGGAAGTTTTGCCGCTTCCATAATCAACCCGGTCATGATACCGATGAATGCCGCCAATTGAAAAATTTGATTGAAGAATTGATAAGGGAAAACAAGCTGCAGCAATTTGTGGAAAAGAATAGCAGCAATCCCGCTTCGTCTAGTCAGGGGCAACGAGCTCCTGCTCATCAACCCAGGACAAGTTAGAAGACTGCAGGGCATGAATACGGAAGGCCTGTTATCAATGTCATTACGGGAGGACCTCACCCAGCAGGCAGGAGCTGGGGTGAGATGGAAAGGTATACCCGAGCTTTGACGTATGTATCGGCCGAGGAAGATGTCTTTGTTTTGGAAAGTGCTACGCCCCTGAAGCAACAAAGAACTTTCAATGATGATATTGTGTTCAGGGCCAGGGATTCCACAGATATTGAAGCTCCTACCTTGGATCCCATAGTCATCTCGGCTGGAATCGGGCCAGCTATTGTCAGAAGAGTTCTCATTGATTGTGGCGCATCCTGCAATATCCTCTTCAAGAAAACATTCGACCAAATGAAGATCCCTATGGCTGATGTGCAAGCCTCATCGTAGGAAATCGCTGGCTTCACTGGGGAGCCAAAACAGCCGATAGGAACCGTTGATTTGCTTGTAGAACTTGGAGAGGGAGAAATAAAAGTGGTCCGCAAGAAAACTTTTGTGATTGTCGATGAATTTTCTGCTTATAATGCATTCCTAGGCCGTCCAACTCTCGCAGCATTCAAAGCTGTTCTGGCCCCATGGTGCCTCACCGTTAAATTCCCCACAGATAATGGAGTAGGAGTTATAAAAGGGGATCAAAATGCTGGGCGGGAGTGTTATCTGACAGAGTTACGAGAAACAAGGAAAAGAGAAATGGGAAAGGATGCGGCAACCCCAGTCCGCATCAAAGAACCAGCCTTGTAGGCATTATAGGGCGGACCCTGCACTGGCGAGCACAGCGGAGCGCGGAAAGAGATGGATCCTAGAAAAGCCAGTGCAGGGGAGAATAGAGTGGTACCAGTGGAAACGATAATACCAGTACCTGTTGACCCAAAGGACCCAAACAAGTTGTTGAATGTGGGTTCACAACTTAATATGTCAATTCAGAATATCTTAATATCTTTTTTAAAGGCAAATTTGGATGTTTTTGCTTGGACTCATGCCGATATGTGCAGAATATCCCCAGAAGTTGCAGTACATTGCTCTGAATATTGATCCAAAATTTACACCTGTGAAACAAAAAAGGAGGACTCAAGGTCCAGAAAGGTCAGCAGCATTAAAAGAAGAAGTTGATCGGCTCATGGAGAATAACTTTATCAAAGAATCTACCTATCCGAATTGGGTTTCAAATCCAGTGCTGGTCAAGAAAGCCAACGGAAAATGGAGAGTGTGCATCGATTTTTCAGATCTAAACAAGGCCTGCCCCAAATACTGCTTCCCGTTACCCAGGATCGATCAACTGGTGGACGGAACAACGGGACATGAATTGTTATCTTTTATGGATGCCTACTCCGGATATAACCAGATTATGATGCATGAGCCAGATCAGGAGGACACGAGCTTTGTCACCGATGTTGGTCTTTACTGCTATAGGGTTATGCCCTTCGGGCTGAAGAATGCGGGGGCAACCTATCAAAGACTTGTTAATGCTATGTTCAAACCGCAATTGGGCAAGACTATGGAAGTCTACGTCGATGACATGTTAGTAAAGTCTAAGAAAGCAGTGGATCACATAGAACACTTAGCAGACATGTTCGCAGTCCTTCGAAAATACGGAATGAAGCTTAACCCTTTAAAATGTTCATTTGGAGTGGAATCCGGAAAATTCTTAGGTTTCATCGTGAGCGCTAGGGGCATTGAGGCTAGTCCAGCTCAAATTACCGCCTTAAAGGAAGTCAAAGCTCCTAGAACGAAGAAGGAATTGCAGAGTCTTAATGGAAAAGTAGCCGCCTTGAGTCGGTTCATTTCCAAAGCCACTGATAAATGCATCCCATTCTTTGGCGCCCTAAAGAAAGGAAAGAAAAACTTTGATTGGACTCCCGAATGCCAAAAAGCCTTTGATGAATTGATTCGCCACATGGAAACGCCTCCAATACTTTCTAGACCTGGCGATGGTGAGGATCTTCTTATATACTTGGCAGTATCATCTCATGCTTTAAGTGCAGCGCTGATACGAGAAGACAAGAGGATTCAACATCCAGTTTACTATATTAGCAAAAGACTCACTGGGGCATAGATGAATTACTCCAAGTTGGAAAAACTCGCCTATTGCCTACTGATTGCATCAAGGAAGTTGAGGCAATATTTCCAAGCTCATCCTATCAGAGTCCTCACTGATCAACCTTTAAAGCAAGTCCTGTTTCGCCCTGAAACTTCGGGACGTCTTCTAAAGCGGAATATTGAACTCAGTCAATATGACATCACTTATCATCCCTGAAAAGCAATTAATGGACAAGCTTTAGCGGATTTCATCGCAGAATTCACAGATAAGGGTAACAGTGTGGAGGAAACGATCGATGATTCCCCAATCCAATGGAAATTATATGTTGATGGCGCGAGAAATGACTACTGTTCTGGAGCCGGAGTTGTACTTGAGACCCCTGAAGGTCGATCATTATGCTATGCACTAAGATTGGAATTTCCTTCAACGAACAATGAAGCAGAATACGAAGCTCTTATCGCTGGCTTAAGAATTGCTAAAGAACTAAACATCCGAGCATTACAGATCTTCAGTGATTCTCAGCTTATTGTATGCCAAGTCAAGAAGGAATTCCAAGCGAAAGGGGGAAATCTGCCTGCCTACTTGTTAAAGGCTTGGGAACTCCTGGGTGATTTCGACCATTACATGATAAGTCATATTCCTCGGGAAGAAAACACGAAAGCAGATTCTCTCGCAAAGTACTCTAGCACAGGCGAAGCTCAATTTCTGGGGTTGACTCCAGTGGAGGTCCTGTCGGCTCCAAGCATTGATGAGATGGATATTGATTGGATCATGAGCGTGTCTCAAGAACAAGAATCATGGATGACTCCAATAACAGAATATCTGCTCAATGTCTCTTTACCGAAAAATTCAAAAGAATGAAAGAAGCTACTGCGGAAAGCCTCTCGCTATATAGTCTAGGATGGCCAATTATACAGACAGGGATTCTCAATGCCGTTACTTCGATGTGTATCCAGGGAAGAGTCCAAAACAATCCTAGCTGAGGTGCATGGGGGAGAATGTGGTGATCATTTAGGTGGTCAAACTTTAGCAAAGAAGATTCTCTGATACGGATATTTTTGGCCAGAAATTAATCGAGATGCAGCAGACTATTCCCGAAAATGTGACAGGTGCCAAAGATTCGCAAAAATTCCTAGAGCGCCTTCCACTGAACTCACACAGATGGTCAGTCCATGGCCGTTTTCAATATGGGTGATAGACCTTGTAGGACCATTACCAACTGCCAAATTTGGAATTAAATATGCCATTGTGGCTGTAGATTATTTTACTAAATGGGCAGAAGCTTACTATCACCTCTAAAAAGATGATAAGTTTTGTGACTAAAAATATCATTTGCAGGTATGGTGTGCCTCAAAAGATAATTACAGACAATGGTACTCAGTTCGAAAGTGAAGAATTCCAAGATTTTTGCAAACGATTCAAAATCCGAAAAAGCTTCTCAGCAGTAGCTCATCCGCAGGCAAACGGGCAGGTGGAAGCAGTAAATAAAATTAACAAGTCAACCATCAAGAAGCAACTTGAAAGAGCAAAAGGTGGTTGGGTCGATAAGCTACCGCTAGCACTATGGGCATACAGAACTACCCACAAGACTGCGACTGGGCATACTCCGTTTTCATTGGCATACGGATCAGAGGCAATGATTCCGGTAGAAACAGAGGTCCCTTCACATAGAAGAATCCATTTCAATCAAGCGGAGAATGAAAAACTACAGCTTGAGGCACTAGATCTCCTTGATGAAAAAAGAGAAGAGGCTGAGCTCAGAATCGCATCTCATCAGCAAAGGATAGCCAGACATTTCAATTCCAAAGTTCGCCAACGCGGCTTGGATATTGGAGATCTAGTCCTAAAGAGAATTATGACAGCGACAGGTGTGTTTGGGCCAAATTGGGAAGGACCATATGTCATAGGTCAGAAGCTTCTTGACGGTACATTCAAACTCACTACTGTCGAAGGAGATCAAAATCCAAGAGCCTGGAACAGCAATCACTTGCGCTCATACTTTACTTGATAGCTTTGTTGAAATATTGTAAAAGAATTATGAATGTATGATTCCTGTAACTGAAAGCGATTGTAAAACCGATGCAAGTGAATAATGAAAGACTATAAAGTGGATGTAGGCCCAAATTCTTGGCCGAACCACTATAAATCTTGTGTTCCTTATTATTATTACATGTTTGCTTTATTTTCGATATGAAAAGTACATTAAATGTATTGCTGAAATGTCGATTTAAATTTTTGCAGGCAACGAAAATAAAACTTGCACATTACAAGACCAAGTGATTCTTCTTATCATTCAACAAACAAATTTCAAGTCACAAAATTCCCGAACTTAAATCCTAGATAAGAAGTGCTTCAATTGAACGTTCAATGATTTCGCCGAAAACGGGCTCTAGCTAATAAATTGAGAAGTTTGAACAAACAAACGTCCAATTAAGAAGCTTATGCCCGTTCTCGCGAATTGGCCTAGCAATGAAGTACACTTCTTTGGATTAAACAAACTACTTGTAAGAGAAGGGAGTGCGAGCTTGAAAAGAAAAAATAGAGGATCACTGAAAAGGCATAAGCAAGTGGACAAGGAACAACTAAAGCCCTCTTCGGAGGCACAAGTCCTCTTCGGAGGCATAACTCTTCGGAGGATAAAGACCTCTAACGGGGCATATGCCGCAAAAAAGAAAGTTCTCTACTCAACCAAAAAAGATTGGAGGAGTCATGACCCTCCAACCATGAGAGAGTAACTTCCAGGCAATCCTCGGAGGCACATTTCACCAGGAGTTGAAGTGTGACAACCGCTCTTCGGAGTTTCACTTCACCAGAGTTGAAATGTAAAACAAAATAAAAGCCCTCTTCGGAGGCCCATTTCACCAGGAGTTGAAGTGCAACAGCCGCTCTTCAGAGTTTCACTTCACCAGAGTTGAAATGTAAAACAAAATAAAAGCCCTCTTCGGAGGCCCATTTCACCAGGAGTTGAAGTGCAACAGCCGCTCTTTGGAGTTTCACTTCACCAGAGTTGAAATGTAAAACAAAATAAAAGCCCTCTTCGGAGGCCCATTTCACCAGGAGTTGAAGTGCGACAACCGCTCTTCGGAGTTTCACTTCACCAGAGTTGAAATGCAAAACAAAATAAAAGCCCTCTTCGGAGGCCCATTTCACCAGGAGTTGAAGTGCGACAGCCGCTCTTCGGAGTTTCACTTCACCAGAGTTGAAATGCAAAACAAAATAAAAGCCCTCTTCGGAGTCCCGTTTCAAAAGAGAGAGCCTCTCCCAAGGGGCAAAAACAAAAAGACCTCTTCCCAGAGGCATAAATGAAAAGACCTCCTCCCGGAGGCACAATCAAGCAGAAAAACCTCTTCGGAGGCACACGTTTCACCAAGATTGAAATAAAACTTCCAGGTGTTGAAACGTGAAAGAGTCTTCCTCAGAGGAGCAACTTGTCAAAGCAAAAAAAAAAGTCCTCATCAAAGGCACACTTTAACTTCCAAAGGTAGAATGAATTACTTATTCTAGAAAATTCTCTTCCTCAAAAAGAAGTTGAAGTACCTTTCAAATGTCCGCTTTACCACATAGAAGATTTCATTCTGTAAAATGTGTATATGCACAAAGTAAAAAAGTGATATCTTCGAAGGATGAAGCATAGAAACTTGTTTGTACTTTTTTTTAATGAAATAATATTCCTCCAAATGTGCAATAATTATTCTCTAGAAAATAAATGTACAAGTTCCTCATAAAATTAAATATTACAATGAGCTTATGGTATAGGGGCAACATGGTATAACTACATCGGTAAAATTGCGCTCAAACAATATATACCACAAGCTCACTGCAATATCGTACAAAGGAACTTATACAAAAATGAATAATAAATGCATTCTCAGATACAGACAGAAGTTTGTACAAAGAAAAAGAATCATTTTATTCAACACTATTTTATATACAGGTACAGGTTCCAAAGTAAAAAGCAAAAGAAAAGCGGGGAGCCGGTACCCGCACAATTTCCGGTCGGTACATGCAAAAAGGGCAAAAAGCGATATAAAAGCCACAGAACCAGAGCCATCATTTCTTCTTCCGCCCACCTTTTGAGCCCGCACCTGGCCGAATGACCAACTTTTTAGGCCGGCTTGTAAGGGTAGGGGATGAAGGAGAAAGTGGCTCGATCAGACTTTCTTCCGTCTCTTCTTCGCCAGTTAAAGATCCCTTCTTATTCTCCTGCTTGGAAACTCCCTGCTTTCCTCTCTTCTTGGAGGAAGAACCACTCCCTGGAGAAAGAAGTTTGGATAACGGTTCAGCGTCGGAGCCAGTTGGTTCTGGAGTCTTCTCGCTTCCTTCAGTTTCTTCTCCTTTCGGATCTTGAAAAGCAACGGGATCATCTAAGCCGTGAAGGGCTTCTATTTGCTCCTCTTGTGACCCGGGTTGCGAGGCAGAAGGAGGAGTGACCTTAGGAGGCGGGGAAGGAATAATTGGAGGAGGAGAAGCCTGAACAATGCCCGACGTTTTCTCTGCAGAAGGAAAAAAGTTCAAGTCAGCAAAAAGCGGAGATAAAGGTTCGCTGAGATTCAAGAAGTAGTCAAAAAGCTCATCAAGTTCATAAGAAACAGATGAGCAGTCTACTTGGGAAAGATTGTCAGTAGGGTTACCTGCAGAAGTCGGTTCCCTGACGTCAACTTCGTAAGCCTGTGCCTCGGCACTCTCGCCGCCTTCATCTCCACCTTGTATGCTTGTGATATCAGTGGTAACTTTAGTAGGAGATGGGGAATGAGAACTAGAACTGATAATGTCAATTTCGGCTGAAGGAGAAGGTTGAATTGGAGCAGTTGAGACGATTTTTCTTGAATATTCTCCTGCCGTTGATTCGGCCCTTAATTTTGCAAGTTGTTCTCTCTCCCTAGCGAGAGCGGCATGAGCATCATCATCAAGATAGTGCTCCTCAAGAGCTGACTCAGCATAGCCAGCGCCGCTACCACCGAGCATATCGAGTGCGGCCTCCCAAACTTCAGCCAGTGTAATTTCATACTTGGGGCCTAGAAAGGCGAGGCTACTGCTCCCCAAGATGCTATGCAGATAGAAATCAAATAATGTTGAGCTGATGTTGGCCCTCGTTGCCTTGTGAGATTCTTCAGCTGCAATTTTGCCAGCAACGGCCTCATCACGCTCCGTTTCAGCTTTAGAAAGTTGAAGCTTAAGCATTTGAATCTCCGCCTCTTGGGAGCTGTTCTTCTTCTGAAGCTCTTCAATATCAGCGACATAGCCCTCACTATTTCTTTTCTGCACTTCAAGCCTGTCTTCGGCATCCCTTTGGCTGGCATGAGCATCTCTTACTTGTTTTAGGAGCACTTTTTCTTTTTGAGAATAGGAAGTAGAGGAAGCAGCAAGCTCTTGTTTCAATTCTTGAACTTTTGCTTCAAGCTCTTCATTATAAGAAGCAATGCTCCTCATCTCAGTGTCGTGTTGCTCAAGAACTTTTTGCCACTCGGCTTTATCGTTTTCCATAGTGAGCATGGCCTCTATGTTCACACGATTAACCCTTTGGAGCTCATCAACAAGTTTTTTCCAGTTCGACATCCTCTTAATATCAAGCTTGACGACATCTAGGTTTCGTAACATAGCAGACTTGTCAATGGGGACCAAGTCAAGGTCAAACCTTACTCCCTTCAGACACCACTGTGGAAACTGACTCTGCAAAGTGGCTGGACCCGACACGACTTGGAATTTGGGCCTACTAATTATTGTTTGGATGTCTGCCTTCCCGAGAGCAGGAGAGCCGGAAGGAATGTCGAGCGAGGCAGGAGCAGTAACCTTTTCAGGAGTTGTAAAGGTGTGCTTCTCACCATGTCGGGCTCGCTTGCTCGAATCTTCAACCATATGACTTTTTCCTCTATCATCATGGGATTTTCTTTTATGAGAATCGTCACCTCTTTGCGAAGAGTCATGGCGCTCCTCCCTCTCTCTTTTCTCGTAACGCTCCTCTTGAGTCTTCTTCTCTTGAGCCTTTTGAGCGGCTCTTTCTTCATCAGATTCTCTGTAAGAGGGAAGGTAACGCCTGTAGTCATATTGGCTACACCTCCCGTAGCGCTGGAAATCATCATAGTAGGATCCGCTGCGCCCCATCGGAGGATCTGAAATAAAAATGAACTAAATCTTAGAATTCTTCAAAGTACAAAAAACCAGAAGCATAAAAGTGCCAAAAAAGAAATTCTAAGTGTATGTGGCGTGCAAACTACGCGCATCAAACTACGAACCACTCTTTAATTGAGGAGTGGTTGTGGGTGTAATAGTTAGCGTCAACTCTTGAGTCGACGGAATCTGTTGCAGGAGAGAGGTCGCTTCAATTAATCAAGAAGAAACCCCGTTTGTGATAGGATCATCTTTAAAGATCTCTTGCGAGGTAGCAAAGAGGTCGCTCATCCCTTCGAAGGTATCGTCCCTGCTCTGCTTGGCAAGGCTAGTTTTTTTGGCTTCTTCGCCAGGTTTCTGTGACAGTCGAGGAGATCCCTGCGGCTCTTCTTCCTCAATAACCGGGGCAAGCTCGACAGATGGCCCCGCAACATCAACCGAAGTGGAGCACTTCACTAGCGAAGCCTCGGGAGCAGGACCTTTTGGTATGGATGTATCTGTAGAAACCAGAGCATCTGATGCTTTAGGTGGGGAGTCCGGAACCTCGCAGGGGCGTGTGGAGCGAGAAGGGTGAAGAAGTCCGAACTGGTGAAGGAATTCATCGTTCAGCAAAAATTTGACATCCCGTTCTTCAACCGGTACTGCTACAAGCCTCTCCAGGGTTGGCTTGTGACTGGGATCTCTACAAGGAGGGGGAAGTACTGAGATAAAAGAAAAGAAATGATGACGAAGTTAACACTTGGCAACTCGAACTTCAAAAGACTCAGAATATAAAAGAGGTAAAGGTAGATGATCTTACTTCCTTCTCTCCACACAGCGTAAAACCCCGGGGGGCAACGGACATAGAAAAATTGAGCCAAAAACCCATGAGCGCTGTCAGGAAGACCGATGATCAATTTACGATTTCGAGCACTTCTCACGACAGTAATAGAGGGGTGATCTTTAGTCCTAGTGAAAGAGCATAGGAAGCAAATCTTGTCAAAGCTTGGGAATCGATCAAGCGTCCTCCTAAACAGTACACACAACCCCATTAAAATGGCATAACCATTGGGGTGTAATTGGGACGGGGCGATGGCCAATTGACGAAGAAGTTGTTGGAGAAAGTCATTGAAAGGAGGAACGCCCCCACTCAGGCACATTTGTCGATTGACCGTTACAAAGCCAGGGGGTGCTATGTCAGCAGTGTTACTTCTCTCGGAAAGAATGGCATCTGATTCAACAATGCCAAACTGAGCGCACAATTGGCGGAAACTCTGTACGATAAAGTAGAAGAGGCTCTTTCGGGAGGGTTGACCAGAGGAGCCGGAATTACAGTTGCCTCTCCAGTCTGAATCGTTGTATCTTCTTCGTGAGAAGTCATTCTACACAAGCAACTGGATATTCAAATGTGAAGGTGCACGTTTCCTAAAAGTGTGAAGTGTCGTGCAAAACTAATAAAAATAGCAAGTAGATATAACTGGAATTAAACTAGTCGATGATTGATCGATTACAAAATTCCAGAACTTGTTAATATAAAGTTCAAGCATAATATTAGTGCAGGCTGATCAGTTTCAATTGGCTATTTCACTGTTGCTTTAATATTTTACTTGAAATTGATGAAAGCACATCGTTCACACAATTTATTTGAGTTAATTATCTGTTATTAACTAATCTGTCATTTGACGTGGGCAGTCGATGGCAGTATATTCGCCCTAGTTTTCTGCAAAAGTTGTATTTAACAGGTTATTAGCATCAAGTTTGGTATAATCTGTTAAGAAAGCACAGCAAAGTCATGCAAGTTATTTCTGTAGTTCAAAGTTCGAGTTGAAAGTACAATCAAGTTCTATCAACACCTCGAAGTTTTCAAGTTTTGTTCAAGCTATTTAGTCGCAGTCCGGAAGTTCTTTAAGTCCTAAGTTGTTCACGACTTAACAGGATGGGTTGAAGTTGGTCTAGGCTGAAGGTAGCAATTCAGCAGTGAGAAAATTGTCCAAGTCTTAAGCCGTTTGCGACCTAAAGGGAAAGCCGTGTTAAGGACCTAAAGGCTAGGTCGTTCACACGACCTAAAAGTTAGGTCGCAAGGGTGGTGCTACAAGAATTTAGGTCACAAATCTGAAGGTCGTTCAGTATCTGTTGGGTTGCAAGAATTTTTAGGTCGTCGACTTTCAGAATCCTTAGGTCGTCTCTGGCGTTATTCAGCGATTAAAGGTTATCTCCTTCATCCACTAACCCCTCTCCAACCCGATAACCCGTTATCTTCCATTAACAACAGAATCCACCATCTTCTCAGAAAAACCCAAGAACTGATCCAAATCACCACAGAGCTACCATAAACCTAGCACGATCCTATAACCCTATGAATCGCAGCGACGACATAGCCAATAAAGATTGAAATCAATCACAACTTAACTCGAAGGACTAGGCAAGGCGTGCGAAGGTGATTTGGGCTCAGAAGGTAAAGGTTCATGTTTCAGCAATAGTCGCGATTGAATAAGGGACCAAATTCACTTACATGAGGTAATAGTAAGATGGATTGTTGATCGATTAACTTGGATTCGCCTTCGGGAACTCGAAAAGTCTCTAATGGAAGAAAATGATATGGGAGCAGTTGATGAGGAGGAAGAAACGAGCTAACACTTATATAGGGCTGAAGCAAATAGATGTGCAAATTAATCTCTTAGGTCGCCCGCGACCGAGTTAAGATAAGTCAAAGCACACGACCTACGACTTAGGCGTGTACTTCGAGGGGCCAATGTTAACTACTATGGTCAACGACTCAATAAGCAAACGACTCAAGTTGGGCGGCGACTCAATGGACAAGCGACTCAGCGAGTCAAGAGGTTGGATGACTTAAGGGGTAAAACGATTTAACGGTTTAAGGGCTTAACAACCTAAAAAGTATAACGGTTTAGCGACTTAGCTGGCGGCACGACCTACGACTCAAGGAACAGACGACCTAACAGTTCAACGAGTTGAAGGATTTAGCGACTTACGATATAAAGAAGTCTAAGACTCAATGGTTTAGAAGGAAAGGGATGCTCCACGACCTAAGGCATCCACGACTTAAGAAAGCCCGCGACTCAAGGACAAGATGACTTAACAGTTCAAGAGAAAGCACGACTTAAGAAGGAAGCGAGCTAGCGAGTTAAAGCTATCTGCGACTTACGACCTAGCATATGTCGTGAGCGACTTAAGCAAATGAGGTGCTGCTCCTTGCTTAACACAGTAACCTCTTAACTCGTATGCAATTCAGGACTTGGCTTATTATCTGAAGGGAACAAGCTCATCAGTTAACTCGTATACGACTCACGACCTAGCCTGAGTCGTCCACGACCTAAAGCTACTGGATGAAGGTACAATGCCACATCAAAAGGACCAGCTGGATCAGTTGCGACTAAGATTTTGACTCGTGGGCGACACAGGACTTGTACAAATGAGCTTTTGTGAGACCATGGGGCTAGGCTAGATAAGTCGGCCACGACTCACCTTAGACCGGTCACGACTTACGACCTAAGGGGGGGATTTCCCCTATAAATACGACCCTAGCTCCAACTAGAAAAGGACTTTTTTTTTGCTCATTCTTTCCAAGCACCGATACTCTGCTGCATTCCAAACCGACTCGACACTTAAAGCTTTTAAGACACGTAGAACGCTATCAACAACTTCAAGAAGGAATCTCATACATCCGACATGGATTTTAAGGCTTTCTCTTACATTGAAGTTTAAGCTATTCGTTCAAAGTGTTTAGTAATTCAAAGTGTATTGTACTTGAGAAGAATTGTATCAACTTGTAACGAAATCATCAATAAAGATATTCAGAGTGGTCGTAGGCTTGATCATAAGCCGAACCGCTATAAAAACTGCTGTTATTTACTGTTTTTCTGCAGCTTTCTACTTATACTCTGTTCCCGAATCATCGGGTGGTGCTTTCACAACTACACTTTACACACCGGGGTGTTAGCGTTTAAATTTTAGCGTTAACACGTTCCCTCCTACATCATCTTAAACTCCCACAGTAGGGTTTCCATCATTGTTAACCGGTTGACGGTTAGCCCCAAGTAGATCATTCAACTTACTTAAGATCAGGGCATTTTGGGCATTTTGAGCTTCCAACTGTGCATTCTTTGCATTCAATTGTTGATTCAACCCCAAAACTACGGAGTCCAATTCTGCTCGTGTAACTCCAACAGTTGGAGCTGCTTGACTTGAAGGAGGAGAGGTAGCGGTGTTCTCTTGAACATTGTCGGATCTCACAGAACTTCGTTTTCTCCCAGGAGCCATTATTTCCAATAAACTTCTGGTTTTCAAAGAAATCCTTTCCACGAACATTTTCGGAGCAATGATGGAAGTATCCTGAGTTCGGTTCTCAGTGAAAGCACCAAAAATGTTAACGCTTAAAATCGAACGCTAACACCCCGGTGTGTGAAGTGTGAATGTGAAAGCACCACCCGACGGTTCATGAACAGAATATCAGCTAAAATAACAGAAAGTACGGTAAGAGACAGCGATTTTATAGTGGTTCGGCTTAAGGAGTAGCCTACGTCCACTTTAAGTATCTTTATTACTGATCTTGTTACAAAACGATACAATGCTCTTCATGTACAAATCTCTTTAGTTACAAAACACTTCGAGCATGCAGCTTAAGCTTCGATGTAGATGAAAGTCTTCAAATCCATGTTGGACGCGTGAAAGTCTTTCAAAGTAGCTTGTAGTGTTTTTCCGAAAACTTCAAGTATAAAGCCGGTTTAGAAACTGGTAGAGTATCGGCGCTTGAAGAGATTGTCCAAAAAAAAGTCCTTTTCATGCTTGAGGTAGGTTGGTATTTATAGAGAAATTTCCCCCTTGGGTCGTAAGTCGTGATCGACTTATGGTAGGTCGTGGCCGACTTATTTGGCCAAGCGCCATCGTCTCATAAAGGTTCACTTGTATAAGTCCTAAGTCGCCCACGAGTCAACATCCTCTTGTATAAGTAACGCGGCATCGGACTTTTACTCAGCAGCTTTAGGTCATGGACGACTCAAGCTAGGTCGTGAGTCGTGGCTTAATTGGTAAGCTTGTTTATTTCAGATAATAACCCAAGTCCTGAATCGTGTACGAGTTAAGAGGCCACCGTGTTAAGTAAGGAGCAGCGCTTCATTTGCTAAGTCGCTCACGACACATGCTAGGTCGTAAGTCGCGGATAGCTTTAAGTCGTTAACTCATTTCCTTCTTAAGTCGTGCCATCTCTTGAATCGTTAAGTCATCCTGTCCTTGAGCCGTGGACTTCCTTAAGTCGTAGACTGTATACTCCCTTAAGTCGTAGAAACCTTAAGTCGTGGATGCCTTAGGTCGTAAAGCATCCCTTCTCTTTTAAACCGTTAAGTCGTAGACTTCTCTATGTCGTAAGTCACCATGTCCTTCAACTCGTTAAACCGTTAGGTCGTCCATACCTTGAGTCGTAGGTCGTGAAGTACTCTTAGTCGGCAACTTCCTTAAGGTATTGAGTCGGTCTATTCTCTTAGGGCAGTTAGGTCGGCAAGCTGTTAGATCGACATCCTTTTAAGTCGCTGAGTCTCCTTAAGTCGTGAGCCCTTTTTGAGTCGTTGAGCATAGGAGTTAACACCTTATAATTTTTTTTTTAAAAAACAACATTTTGGCCACTTGTATTTACATGTATTATAAACGCTACAAGTGTTAATTCAGTGTATTAAAAAGCTTACAAATGTTTAATTTCTTTATTAATATTTTTATATTTTATAATTTTTTTATGTATTAAATTATATATAAACTATATTTAGCACATGTATAAATTAGAAAGAAAGTATATTAGCTCTTTTTATTTAATCTTATTTACATTTTACACTTAAGTTGTCATTATATCTAAATTGATATATATATATATATATATATATATATATATATATAAGTACTAGTGTTAAAAGTGTAGAATTCAAATTTTAAATAACTCTTGAAAATTATCATATCAATTTCCAAAACATAACTTCCAATTCAATATATATATATACTTATACATTATAGATTATGATTAGAAAATCATTTTATTAGCTTTGAAAAGATAAAACTTGCCAAAAAATTATTATGTTAATATGTTTACTGTGATTATATATTCACAATGGATTTGTATTACTCACTTAAAATTTCAACATTATAGAGTTTACGCACATCTATTTATATATTTAATAATTTACTATAAGATTCATCATTTTAATTCAACTATTATTATAGTTTCAAATCCACTTATATATACATCTAGACATCTTTAATTATCAAATTTTAATTATTTTAATCCAAATAAAATCAGTATCTCAATTGTCTAGGATCAGTTAATTTTCCAATTAACAGATGTTCATAATACGTGTT
The DNA here is from genome assembly GCA_030765085.1 of Allium cepa. Taxonomy (NCBI): domain Eukaryota; kingdom Viridiplantae; phylum Streptophyta; class Magnoliopsida; order Asparagales; family Amaryllidaceae; genus Allium; species Allium cepa. The sequence continues at coordinate 956,422,709 of CM060943.1, forward strand.
ATCACAAATTGAAAATTTTGCTATTTCATTTTTAAATAAAACAACAATTTGTTAACACTTTTCTTTTAAAAACACGTACAATTCAAAGCAGATTAAATCTTTGCTATTTCATTTTCAAAAGTATGAAATGACATTTTTGTCAAACACCTTTTTATAAGAGATTTCCTTTTTAAACTGATCTTATAAATTTTTCTCATATTCATCATATAATATTTTCATATCTATTTCTTGTTTCATTTTTCAATATATTCATATATTATTCTTAATATACCACGTTTATTTGTTTATAAATATTATACTTTCCTTTTGAACTCATATATATACATCCTTGTTAACTAATATGTATATAAGAAAATCTAATTTTAAACTCTTTGTAATTAAAATACCTTATATTGTTCTTAGGCCAAAATCATTACTGTTTAAAATATATTTTCTTACTCCTTTACAATTATTTGCTAGGAATTTATTTTCCAAACTGTGTGTGTATATATATATAAATATGGATGTCCTTAAGATATAAGAAATCCCAATTAAATCAATTTTCTATTTTATAAATAAAGTCCAAAGATTCAAAATATTACCATGGTTTAAGACCACATATTGTCACCAATTATCATTTAACAAGGAATTTATTTTGATTAAAATACCGTGTTAATTAATATTAAAAATTAATATTCAAAACTTAAGATGACAACCGGGTCATTACATCATCGAGCAGAATGCATCCATGGTCTTTATTAGTCTCAGAGATAGCCAGAATCACTGGAAATGGTGATCAAAGGCGACGACGTGATGGGTAAAGGGGCATCGTGGTAGTGCATGTTGGAAGGGGAGGAGAGTCCTGGCTCGAGCATTGTAATGGAGTTTGTCGATCTGGTCCTTGGCGCTCGAGGCAGTGGCGAACGGCGTTTGATGATGGTAGCTATAGGGCTTTGGTCGAGTTCGCATGTTGAAGGAGCTAGGGTTTTCTAAAGCAACAAAATTTACAAAAATGCCCTTTATTATTTTTAATTTTAATTTAAATTTTTCAAACTTCTGACGATCATAACTTGTCCATACGAGCTTGGATTTGTACATTTTTTGCATTGCAATCGTATCGAAATTCCAGACGACATGGAACTGGTATGGTTGCATTCTGAGATTGTTCGGAGCTTTATTTGGATTTTAAATCGACAATAAATCAACGGTGAGTGATTTAATCCCCTCACGAATATTGAATCTTCTTACGTTAGTCGAATTAAATTTATGAAGTGATAATAATGTTTTTGGTGGCTGTTTGATAGTTTAAGTTGACATTTTAATTAATTGAGTTTTATTGAATTGAATTGCCATTTAATTAATATTGGAATAGAATTGCTAGTTAAATACCTTATAATGATAACCAGTTAATTGTTGTGATTTTTTTGTTTATTTGAATGATGATTGTGATGGATGCTTAATTATTGACGTTTTGGATGATTTGATGTTATGTTTATTTTATATGTTGTTATCACGCTGCAAGTTCCCTTAGTTATTGTTTGGAAAATCACTATGGTTTGAAAAGATACATACCCAAACGATCTTATAGATTAGGGAAAAATCGTTATGGGTTGAAATGATAGACCCGATCAATTTTATGGATTTGGAAAATTGTTGACATGGGATACGGTTTGAAATGATATATATCTGGAAATTTAAATTTATTGTGGGTTGGAATGATATATATCCGTATCACTTGGCCATAGGGTAGAAAATTATATACGGACACCGTTGGTCGGTATTAAATTCTTTTCTAAATTGTAAAGTATGTTTAATTTATATATTTTATTTTGTTTAAAATTTAATTTAATGATTTTATTTAAAATTATATTTGGAAAATAGTTCATTTTATATGTTTTAAAAGTTTCAAATTAAAGTTAATATATGGTTTTAAGCGTATATTTAAGATTTTAACTTATAATTTTTTAGTTTTTAAATATATAATTTAAATAGTTTAAAATTTAATTTAATAATTAATATAGTTTTAGAAGATTTATTTAAAAATTTAATTTAATTTAATAATTATAGTTTTAATTTAATATAATAAAATGGATTTTATAATAACTTCAATAAATAAAAATGTAAGGGGTTTTGTAAAGAATTTATAAAGGTTTTTGGACATTTTATAAAAGAGTTTTATAGAAAGGATTTTTACAGAAGATTTTTATAAATGATTTTGATAAGGATTTTATAATAGCTTTATAAAGGATTTTTTTTTTAAAAAGTTTTAAAGAATTTTATAAATGGTTTTTATAAAAGAACCTGTATGAAGGGATTTGGATGCCTTTGAAGGGAATTTTCGTAGAAGTTTATAAAAATGAAAGAGTTGCAAATTGTTTTGGATATTTATAAATAGCTTTATAAATGGCTCCAAAGCTTATAAAAGCTTTATAAATGGTTTAGAAGAGATTTATAAATTATTTTGAAATTGATTGAAAGAAATCTTCCACGGTATTCACGAAAATCTTTATACTTTTGGAATAAATATATAGATATCGTAATATGATGGTATAAACTATTTTCTGGATTTATTATAAATGTTTTATAAAATGACCACGATGTGAAAAATGTAAGCGTCCGGTTTTAAAAGAGACTGGGGTCAGATATTGTCATACTCTCTGCCAATTCCGAAACCACTTTAACAAACTGTGCACGTGGTGGAAAATCCAAAACGAAGTAGGATGGTTTGGTGAACTCTTCTATATGAGGTATGATCGCAGCCTTGACCCCCTGGGGTCAGCTTGAGATGACTAAAACAAAAGCAATTGATGGGACAAGTGAGGTCACTCCTCCGATCGGACGCACTTCTTCAATACCATATTTGTTACTTTGTGATTGATTTGTTGGCCACCTTCGATTTGATTATGTGAGTGTTGTTTCGAGGTGGATGGTAGCTGCGGCTATGCGTTACCACCAGCCCGGAAGTGCAAATGGTAGATTCCTACCCAAGCATTGCTTGATTGTGTCTTGTCATCTGCCTTATCCAGCCCACTATGATTTTGGTTTGTGTTTTACCTATGGAGTGCTCCCTGATAGCCCACAGGTTTGGCGGAGTTTAGAGTACTGTATAGACTACAACAATATAAAAATGTGTTAAGGGGGATATGGGTAATGCCATAATGCTATTTTAATACTTTACTTTACTGATAGACACTATATATAAAGCGTATATTAATACATAGTAAATAGTTTAATGGATCCTTAGGAGATGGAAATGCAGAACATCTCTTAAGTTTTGTACGCAGTCATACACTAGATAGGAGATGTAAAATCCCGTAACATCTCCGAAACCGTTACACTCATATTTGTTTATGTTGATTAGACTTATATAAGATTCTTATTTCTGACTCTAGTGTGTTGTCTTTTCATTACGCTCAGGTTAGCCTGAGCTTTTCAGCGTTGAAGACCTTATCTCTAGAGGACGAAGACGGAGTTTAGTATTATATTATTATTATTATTATTATTATTATTATTATTATTATTATTATTATTCCACCGTATCATATTGTTCCGCTGCATTATTTTTTTATTCTTGTTGTATGTATAACTCTGATATATTGTAAAAGTGTAATCAAATGTTATTTGTAAAACAGCTACATGAACTGTTTATTTGATTATTATATTTTGTCATCCTGCTGTGTGATTCTTTGTTTTTTCCTTCTTTTCTCTTATTTCTTATTTACTCCATTAACAATCCTCTCTTTTGAATGGTTTTAGTTGACATGTGTTGTTTATTGTCTATTTAAACCATCTAAAAAGGTGGGTCGATACATAAAATCATACCAAAATATATGCATCTAAATAGGGAGGTTTTTAGCCATAACAATGCGACTAGGTTCCAGCCTTTTAAAAAAACCCAGATATGTTTATCCCTTTGTCCGTCGAGCGGATTATACCAAGGCTATAGAACATCTACACTTCCCTTGCCCACCTTTTTAGTTTTGGATTACCCAAATCATCGGTAACATAATAAATCATTTTATATCCTGAAATGATAAATCATTTTGCACTAATATTCATAAATACTTTCAAATCATAGTGTATTTATTTCTCGAAATCTTTTGAAATCATTTTCAAATACCGGGTCTTAGTCCTCGAAATTTTGTTCTTTTATAAAACACTTTTATGAACCATTGTTTATATATATCATTTAAGTTACCACTTCAAAATTACTTATTCCCAAAATATTTCCATTTCTTTTGAAAAGAAACCACTTCATTTAAAAGATAAAATATCTTTTATTTTCAAAATTATAATAAATATCTTTTATTATAATTTCTATGTAATCTATATTTTTATCGAACACCTTATAGTCAAACTGTGAAATTTTAATTATAAAGAGTTCATATTAAATCATCCTCAATTTATTGCCTACCCAGCCCATGTACATAAAATGGGTTATTGCTCATAAACTAGTTGGGCGTAATTTAAACAATCGATCAATGAATTAAACACAACAATAAATGATAATCAACACTTCATTCTATCAACCAATTTTAAACACCTTTTATTTCTGAACATCTGAGCTTTCGTTCGATATATTCCATCCCTCGGTTAAGTCTCCTTGACTCTCACATATATCATACGTGTACTAATCGTTTCCGCATGCTCAGTGTATTATTATTATTTAAAAGAGATAACTTGTATATGAAGTTTAGAATATATAACTTTCTGTACTTACGTATGCACTTTCAACTTTGTATAGCTAGTATCAAATATTTATTTACCAAAAATAATGTAATACTACATGATTACAGAGGTGCATAAGTGAATGCTACTCTACCAAACTTGCATATAAACTTATAGAACTCAAACAATCCAAACAAAGTCAAACAAGAAAATCAAACCATCGTTTTAGAAAACAAAGTAAACTAGCATTCAATATGGGTTTTAAATAATAGTTATCCAATCCTGGTCTCTTCGAAACAATGTCCGATAATTCTGGTAAGCTCAACCCCGGTACTTTAGGAAATAAATAGACGAAAATATTATGAGAGATCATCTCATAACCGTTAGTGGATGGATTTCCTTATAATCATCCTAGGAGAATGAAACGAGTTCATACATACGGTATAGCACCTCGAACGGTAACTATACCATATAATTCCCGCATTTTTTCAAGATATTTCCAAAGTTACGTCTTGGTCCAGACGGTTGGTCGGTTATTTAACTATCAAATAAATAATAATTCAATCAAAGATTTCATTTTCCACTGAAAACACTAAGCCTTATTTAATTTAAAATTTAGTTAAATAAAATCTCTTGATTGAAAGGTATGCATACTTCTTTCACTGGAATAAGTATATTCACAAACCGTTTTCTTTAATAATATTTGAAAACCCTTTTAAATAAATACAGAAAGTACTATGCGGTATCAACCATGGATTCGCTGCTCAAAAATTTACGTCTCTATCCCAGAGAAATCCAAACTCAACTAAAGGCAATCTCTGCCTTCCATTACGCCATGAAAGTATACCATTTACTTCTCGACGAATTTATGTAATAATTTTCTCAAACTAATACTTACAAAGTTTCAACATAAATTTCCCAAGTTTAATTTAAGAAAATTACTCTTTTATAAAAGGTTTACTATATAATATATTACTCTTAAATCATAATTTATATTTAAACAAATTATCTTAAATAAGTTACCTTAACATTATTTAACCTTAAGTAATAATTAACCTTAAACAATCACTATAAAATAACTTTAATTAATAATTAAATATACTTAAACAAATTAAATAATTAATAGCTTTGAAACAATAATTAAAACTTTTTAAATAATTTTTAAGAATAATAAATAATTAACTTTAAACTGTTAACTCCTCTTTTCCACGACTCAAGGACCTAACGAATCAACTGTGGAAACGACCTAACGGCCTAAAGCATGAGCGAGCTAACAAATGCGACCTAGCAACCTAAAGCATAAAGCAGTTCCATGCGGCACAACCTAATGACCTAATGAGCTACCAGAGCAGCAAGATAAGCGACCTAAAGACCCCTACGACCTAATGAGTTAAGACAGAGTGAGGCCGCATGCACACTACCTCTTCATTTGGTCGCTCGCGACCTAAACAGACCGAGACAAACTCCTCATGCCGCAACTCCTTAAGCTGCAACTTCTTATGCTGCTTCTCCCCTAGGTCGCTACGACCTACTAGCTTGCTCAAGTGATCGAGTGCAACTATGATAAGCCGTAACCCGTGCTCCCTAGGTCGCTCACGACCTACGACTTGTCCAGATTTCACCCTATAAATACCCCACCTACTCCAACTGAAAGAGGACTTTTGGCTCACTTCTGGAACTCCTACACTTTGCCGTTTTCTCGACTCATCCGACACTTCAAACACCAAAGACGCTTCAACGAACTTCAAGAAGAGACCTAACACATTCAACATGAATTCGAAAAGTTCTTCCACATCGGAGTTCTAGCTACTAGTCTTAGTGGTGTTGTAATCGAAGATTGTTGTATAAGTTGTAATCAAATCAGCAATAAAGAAGATTAAAGGGGCACCTCCCCAAGCTGGAGGATCAAAGCAGCAGCCGACTTTCCACGAACGTTTAGCTGGGCAAACTTCCGAGAAAATGGCTGACGTCTGTCCTGCAGAGCCTCTAAACAATGAAGAATATCGCTCGGGAATGATTCGACAAATCATGGAAGAGAGTATGTAGAGGGATGAATATGAGAATGACTGGGGGTTTGCTCCAAGCAAAACTCCGTTCACTGAAAGAATTCTAAAAGCGGTATTTCCAAGAAAGTTTGTTCCCCCCACCATTCCGGCTTATTGGGGGACAAGCTACCGTAATCAATTCATGTACAATTATGACTGGCTCATGACAGGTGCCAGGGCGACATATGAGATCAAATGCCGGTACTTTTCGATATATTTGGAAGGAGTGGCCCTACTCTGGTTTACAAAGCTACCAGCCCGATCTGTAGACCAGTTCTTCGATTTAACTCGGAAGTTTAAAGAACAATTCAGGTTGTATGCTTCAAAGGCAAAGGACATAATGTCACTATCTAGCCTGGAACAGAATCCCGAAGAATCTATTATATCTTTCTTAAACCGCTTCAACATAGCTTTGGCTGAAGTCGATAATGCAGAGCCACGAATGATTTTGACCTACTTGATGAGGGCTATCGACAAATCGAGTGAGTTTGGGAAATGGCTGAAAATGAAGGAGCCAAATTCGCTCGAGAAATTCTATAAGAAAGCTGATGAGTCCATGTGCTTGGAAAGCCTTCATGCGCCGACAAAAGTGGTATTAATGGAGGTTGAGAATAACACTGCTGCTCCTACCAAAAAGGAATCCGGAGGTCAGAAGAGGGAGAATAACGTTGGAAGAAGCAGAAGGATGTGAAGAAACCTCGCTTCTTCAAACCTTCAGATTCACTCCTTTAACTGATACTCCAGAGAATATCTTCTTCGCTACCAAAGATGCGATTGAATATCCTAAACCACCTGAGTTGAAGCTTGGAAAAAATGCTGTTCGAAGTGGGAGATTTTGTCGGTTTCATAATCAACCCGACAATGATACAAATGAGTGCCGCCATTTGAAGAGTTTGATTGAGGAGCTGTTGAGAGAAAATAAACTTCAGCAGTATGTGAAGAGGAATAGGAATGACCCAACTTCATCAACTCAGGAGCAACAAGTTCCTGTTCATCAACCCAGCTCAAGTGAGACGGCAGTGGCGCATGAATCAGAAAGGCCTGTTATTAATGTAATCACGGGAGGGCCTCACCCAACAGGCAGAAGCTGGGGTGAGATGCAATGATATGCTCGTGCCTTGAAATATGCCCCAACAGAAGAAAATGTTTTTGTGTTGGAAGATGCCCCGCCTTTGAAGCAGTAGAGAACTTTTAATGATGACATTTTGTTCAGGGCCAGGGACTCTATGGGTGTTGAAGCTCCTACCATTGATCCCTTGGTCATCTCTGCAGGTATTGGGCCGGCTATTGTAAGAAGGGTGGTTGTTGACTGCGGCGCCTCTTGTAATATCCTTTTCAAAAAGACATTCGATCAAATGAAGATTCCTATGGCTGACGTTCAAGCTTCATCGCAGAAGATTGTTGGGTTTACTGGGGAACCAAAGCAGCCAGCTGGAACTATTGACTTGTTCGTGGAGCTTGGAGAGGGGTGGAAAAACGTGGTTCGAAAACAGACTTTTGTGATTGTTGACAAATTTACTGCTTACAATGCCTTCCTGGGCCGGCCAACTCTTGCAGCATTCAAGGCAATTCTCGCCCCATGGTGCCTTACTATGAAGTTCACCACGGATAATGGAGTCGATGTTATTAAATGGGATCAGAATGATGGGCGAGAATGTTATCTTATAGAGTTGCGTGAAGCAAGGAAGAGAGAGATGGGGAAAGATGCGGCAGCCCCAGTCCGCATCAAAGAATCAACCTTGTAGCAATTACAGGGTGGACCCTACACTGGAGAGCATAGTGGTGCGCGAAAAGAAATGGATTCCAGAAAAGCCGGTGCATGGGAGAATAGAGTGGTGCCGGTGGAAGTAACAGTGCCGGTATCTGTTGACCCGAGAGATCCAAACAAGGTGTTGAACGTGGGTTCGCAACTTAGTGTGACGGTTCAAAATACTTTGATATCATTCTTGAAAGTAAATCTGAATGCATTCGCTTGGAGTCATGCTGATATGTGTGGAATATCTCTAGAAATTGCAATACATACTCCGAATATTGATTAGAAATTTACACTCGTGAAGCAGAAAAGAAGAACTTAGGGTCCTGAAAGGTCAGCAACATTAAAAGAAGAAGTAGATCGGCTCATGGAGAATGGCTTCATCAGGGATTCCACTTATCCAAATTAGGTTTCAAATCCGGTGCTGGTTAAAAAAGCTAATGGAAAGTGGAGAGTATGCATCGACTTTTCAGATTTAAACAAAGCCTGCCCCAAAGACCGCTTCCCGTTACCCAAGATTGATCAGTTGGTGGATGGAATAGCAGGGCATGAATTGTTATCTTTTATGGATGCTTACTCCGGATATAACCAAATCATGATGCATGAGTCGGATCAGGAGGACACGAGCTTCATCACCGATGTTGGTCTTTACTACTATAGAGTCATGCCCTTCGGACTGAAGAATGCAGGGGCAACTTACCAAAGACTTGTTAATACTATGTTCAAACAACATATTGGAAAGACTATGGAAGTTTATGTTGATGATATGTTGGTGAAATCAAAGAAGGCTGTGGACCATATGGATCACTTGGCAGAAATGTTCGCAGTCCTCCGGAAGTATGGAATGAAGCTTAATCCTTTGAAATGTTCATTTGGGGTGGAGTCCGGAAAGTTTTTGGGTTTCATTGTGAGTGCAAGGGCAATGAAGCTAATCCTACTCAGATTACTGCCTTAAGAGAAGTCAAAGCTCCTAGAACGAAGAAGGAATTGCAAAGCCTCAATGGAAATGTCGCTGCTTTGAGTCGGTTTATTTCTAAAGCTACTGATAAATGCATTCCATTCTTTGATGCTCTAAAGAAGGGAAAGAAAAACTTTGACTGGACTCCCGAATGCCAGAAATCTTTTGATGAGTTGATTCGTCATATGGAAACGCCTCCAATACTTTGTAAGCCTAACAATGGTGAAGATCTTTTCTTATATTTGGCAATCTCATCTCATGCTCTCAGTGCAGCATTGGCACGGGAAGACGCAAAAGTTCAGCGCCCGGTTTACTACGTCAGCAAAAGATTCACTGGGGCAGAGATGAATTATTCGAAACTGGAAAAGATCGCCTATTGTCTACTGGTTGCATCAAGAAAATTAAGGCCATATTTCCAAGCTCATCCTATTAAAGTCCTCACTGATCAACCTCTAAAGTAAGTCCTATTTCGCCCTGAAACTTCGGGTTGCCTTCTGAAGTGGAATATTGAACTCAGCCAATACGATATCACTTATCATCCCCGAAGAGCAATCAATGGACAAGCTTTAGGAGATTTCGTCATAGAATACACAGATAAAGGTGATAGTGAGGAAGAGGTGACTGATAACACCCCAATTCGATGGAAATTATATGTTGATGGTGCAAGAAATGATTACTGTTCCGGAGCTGGGGTTGTGTTGAAACCCCTTAAGGGCGGTCACTGTACTATGCATTAAGATTAGAATTTCCTTCGACAAATAATGAAGCAGAATATGAAGCTCCTATTGCGGGCGTGAAGATTGCTAATGAACTGAACATTAGAGTATTGCATATCTTCAGTGATTCTCAGCTTATTGTATGCCAATTCAAGAAAGAGTTTCAAGCTAAAGGGGGAAATCTGACTGCTTACTTGTCAAAGGCCTGGGAGCTTCTTGATGATTTTGACCATTATATGATAAGCCATATACCTCGAGAAGAGAACATGAAGGCAGATTCTCTCACGAAGTATTCCAGCACCGGCGAAGCTCAATTGTTGGGATTAGTTCCTGTGGAAGTCTTGTCAGCTCCAAGCACTGATGATATGAATATTGACTGGATCGTGACTGTATCTCAAGAGCAAGAATCGTGGATGACTCCGATAAAGGAATATCTGCTCAACGGCTCTTTGCCAAAAAATTCAAAAGAGTGCCAGAAGCTGTTAAAAAAAGCCTCGAGATATGTGATTCAAGACGGCCGGTTGTACAAACGTGGATTCTCGATGCCATTACTCCGATGTGTAACCAAGGAAGAGGCTAAAACAATTTTAGCTGAAGTAAACGGAGGAGAGTGTGAAGATCATTCAGGTGGCCAAACTTTAGCAAAGAAAATTCTCCGCTATGGGTATTTTTGGCCAGATATTAATCGAGACGCTGCTAGTTATTCCCGAAAGTGTGATAATTCCAGAGATTTGCAAAAATCCCAAGAGAACCTTCCACCGAGCTAACATAGATGGTCAGTCCATGGCCATTTTCCATTTGAGGAATAGATCTCATTGGGCCTTTACTGACTGCCAAGTCAGGAATCAGATATGCTATTGTTGCTGTTGATTATTTCACTAAATGGGCTGAAGCTGAACCATTGGCTACTATTACCTCTAAAAAGATGATAAATTTTGTGACTAAAAATATCATTTGCAGGTATGGTGTGCTTCAGAAGATAATCACAGACAATGGTACCCAATTCGAAAGTGAAGAATTCCAGAATTTTTGCATGGGATTCAAGATCCGAAAAAGCTTCTCAGCAGTGGCTCATCCGCAGGCAAATGGGAAAGTGGAAGCAGTAAACAAAATTATCAAGTCAACCATCAAAAAACAGCTGGAAAAAGCAAAAGGTGGTTGGGTCGATAAGCTGCCACTAGCACTATTGGCATACAAAACTACCCACAAAACTGCGACTAGGCACACTCCATTCTCATTAGCATATGGATCAGAAGCAACGATTCCGGTGGAAACAGAGGTCCCTTCACACAGAAGAATCCATTTCAACCAAGCTGAAAATGAAAAGCTGCAACTTGAAGCACTTTACTTCCTTGATGAAAGAAGGGAAGAGGATAAGCTCAGAATTGCATCCCATCAGCAAAGGATAGCCAGGCACTTCAATTCCAAAGTTTGCCAACGCAGCTTTGAAATTGGGGATCTAATCCTGAAAAGGATCATGACAGCAACAGGAGTGTTTGGGCCAAACTGGGAAGGGCCGTATGTCATAGGCAAAAAACTTCTTGATGGCACTTTCAAACTGACAACTGTCGAAGGAGATCCAATTCCAAGAGCTTGGAACAGCAATCACTTGCGTCCATATTTTACTTAGAAGCTTTGCTTAAATTTGCAAAATAATGGATGTATGATTCTTGTATTGAAAGCCATTGTAAAACCAGTGCAAGTGAATAATAAGAACTATAAAGTGGATGTAGGCCTAGTTCTTGGCCGAGCCACTATAAATCTTGTGTTTTCTACTATTATAAAATGCCTGTTTTATTTCGATGTGTAAATACCTTAAATGTATTGCTAAAATGTCGATTTAATATTGCAGGCCATTAAAACAAAGCTTACCCATCACAAGACCAAGCGATCCCTGACATCACTCAACAAACAAATGTCAAGCCACAAAAATTCCAGGCTCAAATCCTATATAAGAAGTGCTTCATGCAAACAGTTAGTGATTCCGCCGGAGGGGCACTTCCCTAACATGGAAGTTCCAGGCCCTTGCTAAATGACTGCGATCGTTCGTGCAAACGGACATCCAGTTAGATAGCTTGCGTCTGCCCCGTGGACTCACTTAACAATGAAGTACACTCCTTTGGATAACATAAACTACTTGCAAAAGAAAGGAACATGTGCTTGGAAATGATAACAGGGAATTGCTGATCAGCAAATGACGAAAAGACATGGGTGAGCAGACGAGAAACAGCCAAAAAGGAGTTTTGACTCTCAACATAAAGGTTGGTGGAACCACCGGAGGGGCACCTTCCCAAAGCGAAGGCACCAGGACCTTGCTAACCGATCGCGATCGTTTGCGCAAACGAACATCCGGTTGGATAGCTTGTGTCTGCCCTATGGATCCACTTAACCGGGAAGACGCAACCTTCCCGGCGAGCCAACCATACAAAGCCCTATTCGGAGGCACAAGCCCTCTTCGGAGGCACAATTCTTCGGAGGTTAAAGCCCTCTAACGAGGCACGCCAAAAAATGAAAGTGCTCTTCTCAACCAATAAGGTTGGTGGAATCACCGGAGGGCACCTTCCCAAGTGGAAGGCACAGGGCCCTTGTTGACTGGTTGCGATCGTTTGTGCAAACGAACATCCAATTAAGTAACTTGCGTCCGCCCCGTGAATCCATTCAACTGTGGGAAAGTAACTTCCAGGCAATCAAATAAAGACCTCTTCGGTGGCAAAAGACCTCTTCGGAGGCACAAGACCTCTTCGGAGGCACATGACCTCTTGGGAGGCAAAAGACCTCTCCCGAGGCACCATAAGACCTCTTCAGAGGCACCAGCCTTCTCCAAAGGCACACCTGCCCTCTTCGGAGGCAAAAGACCTCTCCCGAGGCACCACAAAACCTCTTCGGAGGCACAAGACCTCTTCGGAGGCACGGCCCAAGAAGAGATGCTTTTCTCAGCAAGGTTGATGGAACCACCGGAGGGGCACCTTCCCAAGATAGAAGGCACAGGGCCCTTGTTAACTGGCTGCGATCGTTTGTGCAAACGAATATCCAACTAAGTAACTTGCGTATGCCCCGTGGATCCATTCAGATGTGAGAAAGCACTTTCAAGCGAACAAAACAAAAACAAAAAAGCCCTCTAACAAGGCACAACAAATATAAAAAAAGAGAAAGCCCTTTTCAAAGACACACTGCAGCTCTCAAAGGAAGACTAGTTTCTCCATCTTGAAAATATTCTTTCCCAAAAGTTGAAGTGCTAAATAAAGCCCACTTCAGAGGCCCGCTTTGCCGCGTAGGGGAATCCACTTTTCAAAAATAAAAGTGATCATCTCCGAAGGTTGAAGCGTTAAAAAAAATTCTCTAAAACGAGGCACACTCTATTAGAGCAGAATAATGTTTCCTCAAAAATGGAATAATTATTCTCCAAAGTAAGAGTACAAGTCTTCTCAAAAACAGAAAAGTTGTTCTCCAAAATCTTACCAAAGTGAAAGAGATTGTAATAAACCATGGTATGAGGGCAATATAATATAGCTACATTCATAAAAGCAATGCTCAAGCAACATACCACAGGCTTACTACAACATCACACAAAGAAAATAAAGAGACTTGTATGAAAATGAAGAATAAATGCATTCTCAGATACAGACAGAAGTTTGTACAAATAGAAGAATCATTTTATTCCACGAAGAATAAATGCATTCTCAAATGCAGACAGAGGTTTGTATGAGTAAAAGAATCATTTTATTCCATATATGAAAATTTTATACATGTGCAGGTTTCAAAATACAAGCAAAAAGCAAAAAGCCTTTATATACAAGCCTTTATATACAAGCAAAAAGAAAAAATGCAAAACAAGAAGGGAAAGCGAGACTCATTATTTCTTCTTCTTCCCGCCACCTTTAGAGCCGTCACCGGGTTAAATAGGTAGCTTTTCGAGCCGGCTTGAATGAGTTGGAGAAGAAGGAGAAAGAGGTACAACCGGGTCTACTTCCGCTTTCTCTTCACTAGCAGAAGTGCTTTTCCTTTTCTTCTTCGAAGTTGTGCGCTTCCCTCTCTTCCGTAAAGAAGACTCGCTGCCCGGAGTAATAAATTCGGACAACTGTGTCGTCAGCAATAATTTTCTCCGTAATCTTTTCACCTTCTTCAAGTTCCTCAGCCTTCTGCTCTTGTGAAGCGGCTGGGTCGTCCAAGCCTTGAAGGGCTTCTATTTGTTCTTCCTGCGGCCCTTGCTGAGAAGCAGGAGTGATTTGAAGGGATGGAGGAGGAGCAGCTGGAAGAAGAGACGTCTGTGGAGCACTTGGTGTTTTCACTACAAGAGAAGAGAAATTAAAATCAGTATCCCTCGTAAAGAGAGGAGATAGTGGCGCGTCAAGGCTTAAGTAATAATCGAAAAGTTCATCAAGCTCATCTGAGGTAAACAAGCGGCCCACTTGAGCTGGATCAACAATGAAATTACCAGGAGAAGTTGGTTCTATCATGTCAACTTCAAAGTCTTGTGCTTCAGCGCTTTCTTGAGCCTCATCTCTGGTATAAGCAGTTGCAATTTCGATGTCAGCTTTAGCGGGAGGCGAAGAATGGGAACTGGAGCCAATGATATCAATGTCGGCCGAAACCGAAGGATGAGTCGGGTCGGTCGAAGTTGCCTTCCCTAAGTGTTCTCCTTCTGCCATTTCGGCTTGCTCTTTAGCAAGTTGCTCCCTCCCCCTGGCAAGGGCGGCACGTGCATCATCATGTAGATAGTGCGCCTCAAGATCTGCCTCAGCATAGCCAGTGCCCCCTAGCATATCAATTGCGGCTTCCCACACCTCGGCCAAAGTAATCCCATACCGCGGGCCCAAAAACAAAAGGCTACCACGCCCCAGGACGCTATGCAAATATAAGTCGAATAATGTAAAGCTAATATTGGCCTTGGTTGCCTCATGAGATTCTTCGGCTGCTACTTTGCCGACAATGGCTTCATCACGCTCTTTCTCAACTTTAGAAAGCTGAGCTCTTAGCATCTCAATCTCTATGTCCTAGGAGCTAGTTTTTTCCCGCAACTTAGCGACATCAGTGCGGTAGCTTTCTATGATCTTCTCCTGTGCCTCAAGTCTAGCCTCAGTATCTCTTTGACTAGCATGGGCATCTCTCACTTGCTTTTGAAGCACCTCTTCCTTTTGAGTGAAAGAAATGGAAGAGGCAGCAAGGTCGTCTTAAAGCTGCTTGACTTCAGCTTCGAGCTTCTCATTGTACTCAGTGATATTTTTCATCTCCATGTTATGATGGTCAAGAACTTTCTGCCATTCGGTTTTATCGCTCTCCATGGTTAACATAGCCTCAAGATTTAAGCGATTAACCCTTTGAATCTCATCAACTAGCTTTTGCCATCCAGACATTCTCTCGTTGTCAAGCTTAACAGCGTCAAGATTCCTCAGCATGGCCTGCTTGTCGATAGGAACTAAGTCCAGGTCAAAGCGTACTCATTTTAAACACCAATTTGGAAACCGGCTTTGGAGTGCAGGCGGGGCGTTCTCAATTTGATACGAAGGCCTGTTGATGATTGTTTGAATGTCAGTTCTTGTAAGGACAAGAGATTGAGAAGAGATGGGAGCAGCGGGCTTTTCAGAAATTGTAGACGCCGGCTTTTCTCTAAGTTTGGCCCCCTTGCTCGGATCTTCAGTGACATGGCCTTTCCCTTTGACGTCATGAGATTATCTTTTGTGGGAATCATCATCTCTCTAGGAAGAATCATGTCGTTCATCCCTTCTCCCATAGCGTTCCTCATAAGCCCGCCTCTCGCGAGCTTTTCTCGCAGCTCTTTCTTCGTCGGTCTCCCTAGGGGCAGGAAGATACCGCCTTGGGTCGTAAGAATCGCGCCTTCCATAGCGCTGAAAGTCATCATAGTATGAGCTGTTACTTCCCATTGGAGAACCTGAAAGCGAGGAAGAGACAAAACTTAATAATCTTCGAAGTAAAGAAGCTAAGTACATATAAGTGCCAAAAAATCATAAGTGTGTGTGATGTGCAAACTACGAGCGTCAAACTACGAACCACTCTTCGGTTGGGGAGTGATGACGGATTTTACAGCAGGTGTCAACTCTTGGGCTGACTAAGTTTGTTGCAAGACAGATGTCACTTCAACTGCTGGAGAAACAACTTTAGTAGTGATAGTGTCATCTTTAAAGAGCTCCTGTGAAGTAACCACCAGGTCGCTCATTCCCTCAAAAATGCCATCACCATCATGCCTAACGGGACTCTTTCTCTCAGCTCCTTCATCAGCAGCCTTCCCGGAGTGTTGAGGAGGTTCATCTTCTTCAATAACCGGGGGAAGTGCAAATTTACCGGATGACCCCGCAACATCAACAGAAGCAGAACATTTCACCAATGAAGCCTCAGCGGCAGTTTCCTTCGGTGTAAGTTCTTCGGCAGAAACCGGGGCATCTAGTGTCTCCCTTGAGAGCCAGGGGCGTCATGAAGCTGAGTGGATCGGGAAGAATGCAAAAGTCCGAATTGGTGTAAAAATTCGTCCTTCAGCAGAAATTTAACGCTTCTCTCCTCAGTCGCCACAACATTCAGTCTTTCAAGAGTCGGCTTATGGCTGGAATCCTTAGAAATAGGAGGAAGTGCTGTAAAAGTAAAGAATGAAGTTAGCACTTGACAACTCGGATTTTGAAAAGCTCAAACGGAAAGAACGGAGATAGGCAAGCTTACTTCCTACTCTCCAGATGCCGTAGAATCCCGGGGGGCAACGGACGAAGAAAATTTGATTCAAAAAGCCATGGGCGCTTTCAGGAAGATCAGCGATTAGTTTACGGTTCCTGGCACTTCTCACGAGTATGATAGAAGGATGATCTTTGTTTTTTTGCAAATGTGCACAAGTAGCAACTCTCTTCAAAGCTCGGAAGACGATCAAGTGTCTTCCTGAGCAGTACACATAGTCCCATCAAATTGGCGTAGCCATTGGGGATCAATTGGAAGGGAGAGATAGTTAATCGGAGAAGGAGCTGTTGAAGAAAATTATTAAAGGGAGAAATAGCTCCACTCAAGCACATCTGACGATTAACTGCGATAAAACCAAGAGGTGGCCTATCAGCAGTATCGTTTACCCCAGGAAGCAAAATGTCTGCTTCAGCAATACCGAACTAAATACATAGTTGGTTGAACACCCGATGATTCAGAGTAGTTGAAGTTCTTTCCAGGGGATTTTTCAAGGGGTCGGCTATTAGGAAGACCTCTCCAGCTTGCCTTACTATCTCTTCTTGTTGAGAAGTCATTCTACACAAGGAACTGGATATTCAAATATGAAGGTGCACGTTTCCTAAAAGTGTGTGAAGTGTTGTAAAAAGCTACTGAAATAACAAGTAAATAAAATAAAACTTGAAATAGTACTGATTAATGCACGTCAGTTAAGGAAGTTTTGTGGCTTGTTATTAAACCAAAAGTTAAGTGTAGTATCAATGCAAATGGTATTTAGCAATAAGCAGTTATAACTGTATGAATTTTGCGTTGGTACTTCATTTAATCAGTTGATTCACATCACTTCATCTTTAATCAGTTTCATACAGTTGTGCTTAAGTAAAATTTTAGTTCTTTAATCTAATCCATCACTCAATGTGGGTGGTCGATGATGAGTATATTCGTCCCATTTTTCTGCAAATGTCGTGTTTAACAGGTTGCTAGCGTTAAAGTTAATATAATATGTAAAGAAGTGCAACAAGTTCAGGCAAGTTATATCGACAGCTCAAATTGAGAATTCAAGTTAAGTGCTGTCACATTTTTGCAAGTAATCAAGCTCAAGCGACTTAGCATAGGTCTAAGTTCCATTAAGTCGTTCTGTTCAAGTCAAAAAGTTCATTATTCATGCTCCTACAAGTTAAAGTTATGCTTCAAGACAAGGCAGTGCATTTTTATCTAAGTATTAGCTCGGCCGTGACCTAAAACTTATGTCGCCAGGAGTTAAGTCGCTGATTTGTTAAGTCGCCCAGCTTCCCTTAGGTTGCAAGGGTTTTTAGGCCGTTCAATTGGTTAGCCCGCAAATTAGTAAGTCGCTCAGATTCCCATTGGTCGCATGGCTCTTAGGTCATTTGACCTATTAGGTCACTCTAAGAGTATTTTGGAATTGCTGAGTTTTATTCCATCAAGAAATCCTAAGTCTCACACTCCATTCACACACTGCCATGTGTTCGTCTCCCTCGCCTCACCAGAAATACAACGGCATAACCTAAAATCCATTAACCCGTTAAGGATCTCCTTATCTCCTCCAAACTCACAAACCAGTTAACTTGAGACACAATAACCCATCATCTTCTCCTCTCATCATCAAAAATCACCTAAAACCGAATCAAACAACCTCAAGTCCATCAGAAATTGGTTGTAACGTGATTCATGATGAAGCGCGGCATATGAAATTGGGTCAGAGATGGAAAATGGGGTATTCAAATTCGTAATTTAATGGTGATCGTGGATTGGATAGAAAACGGATCCACTTACGTGATGAAATAATAAGGATGATCAGCGACCAGTTAGTTCGAGTTTGTCTTTGAAGGTTCAGAAGGTTCTTCAATGGCAGTTTTGAGAGTTGGAGCAAGTAAAGAGAAGAAGGAGCAATGTGTGACTTATATACTGGGGCGGTGGAATCTAAATCGGTGCACACGACCTAACTCCCTTATTAAGTCGCTGACGACCTAACAACTCAGTAAGGAGCGAGTTAAGAAGTATCGAAGCACACGACCTAGTCTCTAGGCGTATACTTCGAGGGGCAAGTGTTAACTCCTCTTTTCCACGACTCAAGGACCTAACGAATTAACTGTGGAAACGACCAAACGACCTAAAGAATAAGCGAGCTAACAGATGCGACCTAGCAACCTAAAGCATAAAGCAGTTCCATGCGGCACAACCTAACGACCTAACAAGCTAACAGAGCAGCAGGATAAGCGACCTAAAGACCCCTACGACCTAACGAGTTATGACGGAGTGGGGCAGCATGCACACTACCTCTTCATTAGGTCGCTCACGACCTAAACAGACCGAAACAACTCCTTATGCCGCAACTCCTTAAGCCGCAACTTCTTATGCCGCTTCTCCCCTAGGTCGCTACGACCTACCAGCTTGCTCAAGTGATCGAGTGCAACTATGATAAGCCGTAACCCGTGCTCCCTAGGTCGCTCACGACCTACGACTTGTCTAGATTTCACCCTATAAATACCCCACCTACTCCAACTGAAAGAGGACTTTTGGCTCACTTCTGGAACGCCTATACTTTGCTGTTTTCTCGACTCATCCGACACTTCAAACACAAAAGACACTTCAACGAACTTCAAGAAGAGATCTAACACATTCAACATGAATTCAAAGAGTTCTTCCACATTGGAGTTCTAGCTACTTGTCTTAGTGATGTTGTAATCGAAGATTGTTGTATAAGTTGTAATCGAATCAGCAATAAAGAAGATTAAAGTGGACGTAGGCTCGACTTGAAGCCGAACCACTATAAAACTGTTGTCTCTTTATTGTATTTTCTGTGATTTTTTTGCTTACTTGTAATTCCCGTATCGACGGGTGGTGCTTTCACTTTATCTCTACTTACACCGGGGTGTTAGCGTTCAATTTAAGTGTTAACATAGACCATTATCAAAATATTTATTAACTGTCTTTAAAATATCGTTAATAAATATTAATTATCCTTAAAATAATTTTGGTTCAAAACTCAACTTCCAAATTTGGTAAAGGCTCTTAATTTCAATGGTACTTAATCGAGTTACCATTCATTCCATAACAACTTAGAATTAGAAATACAGATGTTCATATCAATCTACTTTTAACATTCAATGCAACATCATATTGCCCAAAATAATTATCAGGATCAAAAATAGACGTCCGTACAATTATAATAGCAGAACAGGGTTTTATTCTACTAGTCAATGTCCAAAAATACATATATTCACGTATAGCGGTAGAACAGTGATTTATCCTACCAACAGGGGTCCAATTTAATATAATTAGCGAAACAGTGTTTTATTCCATTAAACAGATATCAAATTATTGTAACAAACACAAATTAACTCATCGTTATTTTTATCTGGCAAATAACCTCAATATATGGGTCATATAAATTTAAACATCGGTATTTATTTTAAATTGATTACTTAAAAATTTGTTCGTTTCAAATTGCTATAAATTTTCACTTAGTCAAACTAGACAACATATTTCACTATGATACAATGTTCTTTGATACGAATCTATTCCAATGAATCTCGCGTAAAATGGGATTCGTATGAAGGAGTTATGGCATTTTGAAAATTTCAAAGATTTAAATATAAATCAACATTTATATTTTAAAACTCTCCCTCCATTTTCCTGGGCCAAAACCACCCTTCTATTCTTATTTTTATTGTCGTTGCTAGTGCCAAAGCTCGGTCTCCATTTTTATTTTATTTTAACATGGCCGTAGCCTGAATCAAAACTAAGAAGCACATTCTTCTCCTCTCCCCTTTTTCCTTCCTTTTCTATTTACTTCCAGCACTTTCTTGCTTCCGATTCCAATTCAAAACCCAGAATCCAAGGCCATGTTCCCAAATCTTCGATGCAGTTCCACCTCACACTCGAGGGCCAACCAAGATTTATGTAACCTACTCCTCACACATGCCTTGAGAACCCCAACCTTCTTCCTTCCCAACCCTACTGCCATTGGAAAACACATACAAATGGTGCACGTGTACGCCCATTTTGATGACTAATCCATCACCGTGACCACTTAAACTCGCTCCACTCCGGCTTCCTAACTTCCTCACCACCTTGCATCAATCCAACGCCCTCTATCAAAGACCAAGCCTTCCATCGCAAGCAATCAAGAAACCCATACCACAAAATTTTTGAATTGCTCTTGCTTTACACCACTGATTCACTCGCCGCTGCCACTATTCGAAAGCTCACCCACGCCGCCTCCTCCCTGCCAAAATTCAGAACGTTCGGTCATACCCTTCCTTCCAAAAACGATCGCGCCCAGAGTCTCCTCGACCCCAAGGTCATCCCGAAAAGAACGACCCGCCGCCTCGACCACCCAAGATCCATAAATAATTCTTTTTGTGGAAAACAATCAAAATAGAAATTCTCTTAATCTATTGACTTTAAATCATGATTTCTATACCAAAAACCTAACTAGGTATTACAAAGATGATTATGAACTCAAATCATGAATTTAAACATGTTGAAATTTATCGAAAAATGTGTTGCCTACTGTATTATTACAATTTCCTACAACTTGTAGCACGATTGAGCTTAAAACTAATTTTCATGTAATCTACTCTCAAATACGAACATTTTATCTGTTTGCTCCATCGGTTAATTCAGAATGAATCGAGAGAGAATGATTTTTAAAGTCACCATATATATAAAGTTTGAGCTCTGTTAACTTTTTACAGAGGAAACTTATCACTTCCTGGCATTTTAAATTAAATTTCTCACGTTAGACATTTGAATCCTCTTGAAATCTTCTGCTTGATCTTTAGTTTATCTGAAATCTTGAAATGTTTCCTTGATTTCTTATCTTGCTAGGATTTATAAGATCAAGGGATGCTTATTTTATAGAACTTTTGTTTTACAATGCTTTTATATTTTGTTTACAGGCTTTTGAAAATGGAGCTACACACAATTTCAGGTCTATATATATTCATGTTTGCAAGACACTGATGTATACATACAACATTTTTTTAGGCTTAAGAAAGATTTGGTTTTTGCTTTACAATGTTTTGTACAGTGATGGATGGAAAGGAATTTTGGTGATTTTGAATTGATATTTGGTTTGAGGTTTGAAAAAAGTTAAAACAATGTTTTTAATCTTTCTCTATTTAGACCAATAAGCACTTATGTATATATATTTGTTCTTCACCCTTTTTGCTTGTTTAACTTTTTTCTATTACTTATGCTTTTAACTTAGTTAAACTCCATTGGATTTTAATATGCTTTAAGGGGCTTTTAAGTAAACAAATTTTAGACTTTATATCTCTATATATATACATACACTTCTATTAAAATATATAACTCAAAGCAATTGAAACTTTTGCGACTTCATTTTTAAATAAAACAACATTATGTTAACACTTTTCTTTTAAGAAAAACATACAATTCAAAGCAGATGAAATCTTTGCTATTTCATTTTTTAGACTATGAAATGACATTTTTGTCAAGCACCATTTTATAAGAGATTTCCTTTTCAAACTGATTTTATAAATTTTTCTCATATTTACATATAGTATTTTCATATCTTTTTCTTGTTTCATTTTTCA
Source organism: Allium cepa (assembly GCA_030765085.1). Classification (NCBI taxonomy): domain Eukaryota; kingdom Viridiplantae; phylum Streptophyta; class Magnoliopsida; order Asparagales; family Amaryllidaceae; genus Allium; species Allium cepa. The sequence goes on from CM060943.1 coordinate 956,445,067, forward strand.
ATATATACATATATTATTCTTAATATACCATGTTTATGATAACCTAGATTTTTGGGCAGCTGTTAATTGGTAATCAACTGGATGATTTTATTAAGTTGAGCAAATAAAATTCTGATAAATAAGAAAATATCTAGATATAAATATTTATTTGATAATCTTCTTTTATAATTATTTAAATGTGCCAAAATTATTCTTTTCAAACAAATAATATATGTGCTTTCAAATTATTATTTATATTTATATTTATATAAGTAGATTGTAAATAGAACTTGGATTTGAAATTCAAAGTAAATTTTTTAAAAATAATTTAGATGTGAAACTCTACATTTTAAATACTAGTATATATATACATAGTTATTGATTTAGTGTGATCTTAAGTTAAAATTTAAATAAGAATAAATAAAAAGGTTTTAATATATTACTTTTGAATAATACATGAGATAAATATAATTACTAAATATATAAACATAAAAGGGCTTTATCATATTGAATAGTCATGTTATTTAAAAAGTAAATATAAAAAAGTAAAACCTAAAACATAGATATAAATAAAAGGAAAATGTGTAAATAACATAAACATAAATTAATAAAGACATTAGAAAATAAAATAAAATAAAGGGTTTAGGACATTTGTAAGCTTTGTATAACATGCAAAAGACAAGTGGCTTAGTTTTCTTTTTAAAATTGAAATATAAATGAATGTTTGAGGAGGCTGTATAATAGTCCAAATCTTTTATATTCTTATTCTCAGTCCTTTCTTTCATCCTCAAACTAAAAAAACTAAAACCGGAAAAGAAATCAAACTAAATCAAACAAGCAACTCTTTCAAGTTTTCAACCTGATCTAGAGCAAGCAAATTCAAGTTCAAACTCAACATAAAGAAGATCAGTTTCAAACCAAGTGAAGTTCCAGATCAATAAAGAAAAAGGCTCCTCTGTTCAAAATAAAGTGAGTAAACATCCTTTTCAAAATCAAATTCTCTTGATTTCAAGTTTCACTAGTATAATCTGATTTGTCTTTTAAAACTATGATTTTTAAGATAATTTCTAGATTTTTAGGTTAGGATTGGAGTAGAAATCAAAGATGATCGCAAATTAGGTTTTGGGTACTTTTGGCGATTGGAGGTTTTGGGGAGATCTAGATCATTACTAGAGATAGCTTGTTGGTCGAGGATCCTAGGAAAAATTGTGGCATGATTTGTTGGCCATCGTGGTGGCAAGGCGGTGGCGTTGTAGGGTTTAAGGCTTAGTTTAAGTCGACGTTGTTCTCAAGGTAAGTACAGCGTCGTGGCGACATCGTGCTTGATCGGAGGTGGGAAAAGAAGCGTGGATGTGTGGCGAGGGTCTGGGGTCGATGTCGAGGCTCCTGGCGATTGGAGGAGACGATGCGAGGTGGTTTCTGGTGATCGGTTTCGTTCCAGTGGTTGATCGTTCTGGTCGAATTCGATCTGGAGATTTTTTTAGGTTTCTGGTGGTATGAATGAACGAGAGTTACATCGACGACTTGCTGGTGGTAGCGGCGATGATCGAAGCGGCGGCGATGTAGTGTGCACGTGCACGTGGTTCTGATACGTCTGGGTTGTTGGTTTTGTTGACAAGGTAGGATCAGGTGTACGAGAAAGAGAAGGGGAAGAAGGGATTCAGCTCGATTTTGCTTAGGGGTTGGTCTCGAGACTGTGCATAAGTGTAATAACAGTTTTTTTTAAAATGCAAAAATAAAAACAAGATTTAAAGTAAAGGAAAGAAGAGGAAGGAAGATTTTGGTTTTGAGTCGGTTAATTCTCTTAGGCCGAGTTCCCTTTTTAATAATTAAATAAAATAAAATGAAAACAAGGTTCAAGAAATTTTTTATCAAGTTTAATGTTAAATGTTTAATTTAGAAAAAATTAAAAATAAAGTAGTTTTAAGGTTTTTATTTAACTCTTAACCTAGGTTAATAATGATGCTAATTTAATTAAGCTGAGGTAACTATATATGTTAATTATTTAGTTAATTACAAAAGTTATTAAATAAAAGTTAATAATGTAACTAAGCAAATGATTAAGATAAATGGGTTAAACTTTAAATTAATTATGGTCTTAAGTAATTGTAATTTGATAATTAATTCCAATAATTAAAATAAAATGGATTGAAATTAATTAATGACATTTAAGCAGGATTTAAAAGAAATTAATTTGTAGGTGTTTTATTTAATTTATTTTAATTAAATTAGGAATGGTGTGACCAGTTAAGCTAGCCTATGAATGTTAAATTGTATTGAATGTTTGATTGTTTAATATCTCTGGTATGTTAATGTGTGACATTCTATGATACGAAATGTTTTTGTTGAAATGTAATGAATGTGAGTGATGAATTTCTGTTGTATATGATATTCAGAATTTAAATTGAATTGTTGTTACTTAAACAACTTGGACTAAAGGATAACGTTGGATTCGAAGAGATCGGGGTCGGATATCAGTGATATCCGAAACCTTTTCGATTAGTAACTACTATAATTCTTATAGATTGGATTATAGAATCAAATAGACTGGAACGGAAGAAATTATGTAACTTGGCCATTTAAACTGAGTAACGGTAGTTAGACATTATTTTGTGAAATAAGTGTTTGGCTATAGCAAGATAAGAACTTGTAGTGTTGAACGAGTTACCTGGGTTTTATAACTAAGAATTTCAAGATAAATGGGTTTACTCATGCTGGTTTTTGGCCTGACTCGGGTGTTACTTTACTGTAATGCTCGGGTCAGACCAAGTGTTACAGATTTTCAACTTAGGACGTTCTGGAGCTAAGGAGGCAAACTGGATGACAGAGACGTATTGATTATCCCGCTGTGTATTAGAGACTTTGTAGTCCTTATTTAGGGAAAAGTTAACTATAAATGTCCAATTTATTTGTGAATAATTGTACTCTAATATATTGTCTGTAAATTGACAATTACAACTTTTCACTGTGTAAATGCCGTTATTTGATGTTATATTTAAATCCGCTGCGAATGTGAGATTTTGTGATGTTGTTTTCTGTTTCTTTCTTTACCTCTTTTCTTCTTTACCCTAGCAATCGGGAATTCCCAGTGTTCGATTGCGTGGCACTTCTACATTGAACGTATTAGTGTCGAATTTTCGGGGTTGAAAATTCTGGGTCATTACATTTTAGTATCATAGCAAGGTTAAGCAAGAACCTTGGCTCTGGTGGGTTTACTCATTAATGATAGGGTCAATAGTACCCTAGAACGAGTTGAGTGTGTTTGTGTATATATATACATATACATATACATACATACATACATACATACATACATATATATATATATATGAGAGCGTACTTATTATTTTCTTATATAAAGATTTTTAAATGGTTTTAAAAAATGAATGATTTTTATATAAGCTTATATTTTGATATATATAAAGCAACAATTTTTCTAATTACTATATATATATATATTAAGATAACTGGTTGTTGGTTATTAAAATCGAATAAGATCATAAGAATTTAAGTGGTAATATATATATATATATATATAGGAATTGGATAATATGAACTATATAAATAAGAAAAGCTAGAAATGGATTCAAACCAGATAATAAAATCCTAAAAATTTGTAGAAGTGTTTTCAGAATGCTAAATTAAGTTACCCTGATTTTTTTTCCAACAAATTACGAGATAATATATAGTGAATTGGTTGCCAGATATGATAATCTTGGTTATTTCATAAAATGGTTGTTATGTCTAATAATGGGACGATTGTTTTCTAATAATTAATGATAAAGCAGAATGAAATGTTTTAAGTAACTATTTAGATAAGTATGACTTATAAATTGAAAAGAATTTAAATTGTAAAGTTTTGTAATCTAAGTCCAGAAAATTTATAATTGTTTCAAAGTGCTAAACGATATAATATGTAACGACCTTGACTTGACCTTAGAAAATCGGCACCGAATACGACACTCATATTCAAATGCCACAGATCCAAATGTCGAATATGGTTCGTCGGAGCTTATAACACATTAAGTATAACAACACAACGGAAGGAAATGAATTATACATTTGATGTACAACATTTGATACAATATCTGATACAATGATGATACAATAGATATCAATACTATCAGAGATACAAGAAATAGCAGTGGAAAGATAATATCTTCAATGCCAAACTCCACGAACCCCATCTTCAATCCAAAGCTAGCTCAAACCACCATCACGTTTCACAAAGATAAGCAAGGTCAGTCATCCCAAAGACTGAAGAAGATCTCCAAATGCTACTGAACCAAGGATTCCAAAAGCTATCGAATCTACCCCTACTATAGGATTATCTAAGAAACATAACTCTAGACTGCCCGTGTGAAAATTATGGGCAACCAGAGTTTAGGAAAGGAACAATAAACTCCAGGTCAGTCATGGTACTGGTGTGAGCAAACAAAAATAGTTTTATCTTTTAGAACAAACAACAAAGCTTTAAAGTTCAAATCCGTAATGCTTTTTGGAAAATGAAACTACCATAAGGCCTCCCGCCATACACACAATGCAAACACAGAATTGGAGGAGATTTCTCCTTATGATAGTCAAAAATGCTTGATACGCGAAAACCATTTTGATATTATTATTAGTGCATAGTGGAAAACATTTCGAAAGTATAATATTTATCCTAGCCAGCGTAGACATTCCGAACTATGCCTACTATAGCTACCATCCAAACAGCGGGGTGCCACCATAAGTAGATGGCAGGTAATACAACTAAAAACGTACAAGGTGCGTATTGGATGAATGGATTTCTAACAAATGGTCAGGCTAAGGAACTTCCTATTGCCACATGGGAACGCCTCTGGAGGGACGCCTCGAGAACCTATCGGCTCTCTGCCAACACAAGGCCGGTTACCCCCTTCCCGGGGAGTAAAACCTAAGATATGCCACCGCCGGTCGTTTGCGACCTTTATATGGCGGCCCTCTACCCCAAACAAATCACATAGTAATAAATATATTACAGTGTCCACATGAGTAAGAATTTGGGCTCCATACCACGATACCACCGTTTTCCAGAAGGAATGGACATACCCTAGGGAAGCTACCCCTGAAACCTTGCCGCATCTTTCCTGTTTCGACAATTACCACGTTGTGAGGCTCGATGAGGTCTCGTCCACAAAGCTACGATTTTTCACAAAGCCATGCTTTGATCAACAAATGATCAGCAACACTTCGTATGCCACATTACCAAATTGGTAATGTATCACTAGTAACCATCAACTACATAACCTCTGAGCTCGTACGTCTCAGAGAAGGGTGTTAAGCTAAGAGAATAAATCTCCGCCACCAAACAGAAATGTATTTGATAAAAACCGGTTTTACATCTCAAGGTGTAACGTCAAACACACATCCATACAAGTCTGTCCCGGGTTCGAACAGAACCGAAGGCACTTTCGAAGAAGCCCTTGTAAATCCGGGTATTCACAATCCCGATCGGACTTCCCATCACTTGGAGAATCTCTATACCGGCGGACTCAGTGCAGAGACAATCGACGGGTTATCCTTTTGTTCTCAAAAATACCCGTCTTCACCACCGTTCTTCAAAAGCTATCCATATCGACGTATCATTATTCCGAATGGGTTATATGACACAAAGGTCCTCTCTCGGCTAAACCGAATAATGAGCGCAATATTTAAAAACATATGGATAATGGGATTTCAGTAAAGTCACAACTTATTGTCCAAAACTTTTCTTTCAAATAGTTTAAACAAATTACCATTCCAAATCTTTTTTAAATAAAAAGATTTATTTCAGAAAGTTACCAATCTTTCACAAAGGTTAATCCATAGTTTTCAATACTATATACAATTTTATTTCAAACTTGAAATCTTTCAATACAAACTGGAAATCCTTTCTTTTTATGAAAGCTATTATTATTTGAAACAAATAGTTTTCGTTTTTGGAAAAACTGATTACACTTAACATAAGTTAAAGCTATTCAAGTATAAAACTTGGATTTAAGTTTAAATTTCCAAAAACATACTTTTTAAATGGTTAAAAACCCATATAAACACCTTTGTAACTTGTATAATCGTTTTAGACCATAATTTCCAAATCATTGAATTCAACTTCAAATACTGAATTCAAATTTAAATCAAACTATTTAAATTTCAAGTTTTGTTAAGTTATTTAAAATAACTTTTATTTTTGAAACTCATTTTCAAAAGCTTTCAATTCCAATTCCAAAACTATTTTGGATTCAAGAATTCAATCTTTAAAATTGTTTGAAATCTGTGACTTTGCCAATTTTCTCGTGCAATCCATATTTGTGTGCGTATGGTGTAGTCCACGGGTTTTACACAATAGTGCAACGTCATAAATCATCACATCAAATATTTAAGCACATCGATATTGATAAGCAAAATAATCTATAACTCTTATTGTTCATTCAAAGATTCACAGATAAATAATATAAAATTTTCACAGATAAATAAATTACATTCATCACAGATCACACCGAATCAATTCATAGCACAAAGCATAACATATCAGAAATATCCAATAGCTCGACAATCAATAGAATTCAAACATCCATAAGCAAGCTCAATTAATTATCTGATTAATTTAAATCAGATAAGTTATCAATCATGGTTAATTAATATTAATTAACGTCGAATCATTTGATTAATTGTTTGTCACGACCCGAACTCGATGTCCGATAACAACATCGAATTCGTATCGCGGGAGCTTGCAACACCCATTAGATGATAAATAACACAACGGAAAATAAAAGATGATACCATTGATACAACCTGAATACAATATCCGGTACATAAATTTGATACAATGATAATCATCAACATCAGAGAATATACAACATAGAATACAGCGGAACACGATACAATATGATATAAGACTTCACAGATATCCAATACTGCAACTCTGATCCAAAAGCTCCAACGACAAAGCTCCAAAACTCCTAGCTCGATCCACCATCAAGATTCCACCAAGATAAGCAAGTGTAGTCCATATCCAAAGACTGAACTAGCTCCATATAATCTACTAAACCTAACTATCTGAAAAACCCAACTCTAGACTGCCCGTGTGGAAAATTATGGGCACCCAGAGGTTAGGAAAGGAACAATAAACTCCGGGTCAGTCATGGGACTGGTATGAGCAAAAAAAAAACATTTGGTCTTTAAAAACAATCAAAGATTTAAAATTTTTAAATCGCAATGCTTTTTGAAAAATGAGACTACAATAAGGCCTCCCGCGCACACACACACAATGCAAACTCAGAATCGGAGGAGATTTCTCCTTATGATAGTCAAACATGCTTGATACGCAGAAAAATTTCATTTGATATTATTTCTATAAGTGCAAAGTGCAGAAAAGCATTTCGAAAGTATAATATAAATCTTAGCCAGCATAGACATTTCGAACTATGCCTACTATAGCTACCATCCAAATAGTGGGGCGCCACCATAAGTGAATGGCAGGTAATACAACTTAAACCGTACAAGGCTCGTATTGGATGAATGGATTTTCCAACAAATGGTCAGGCTAAGGAACTTCCTATTTCCACATGGGAACACCTCTGGCGGGATGCGCCGAGAACCAAACCAGATCTCTGCCAAACAAGGCCGGCTACCCCCCTTCCCGGGGAATATACAAAACCTCAGATATGCCATCTCGGTCCTTTGGGACTTTTATACGAGAGCTCTCTAACCAACAACATCATACAGTAATAAAATACAGTGTCCACATGAGTAAGTACTTGGGCTCCATACTATGATACTACCCTTTTCCAGAAGAAATGGTCATACACTATGGGAGCTACCCCTGAAACCTTGCCGCACAATTCCTGGTTCGACCATTACCGATTTGTGAGGTTCGACGAAGTCTCGTCCACAAAGCTACGCTTTTCACAAAGCCATGCTTCGATAAACAAATGATCAACAACACTCAGCTTGCCACATTACCAAGCTGGGAATATATCGCTGATAACCTTCAACCACATAACCTATGAGCTTGTACGTCTCAAAGAAGGGTGTTGAGCTAAGAGAATAAATTCTCCGCCACCAACAGAAATGTATTTGAAAGAAATCTGCTTTATATCTCAAATGTAATGTCAGACATACAATCCATACAAGTCTGTTTCGGGTTCGAACAGAACCGAAGGCACTTCCAAAGAAGCCCTTGCAATCCGGGTATTCACAATCCCGATCGAACTTCCCATCACTTAGGAAATCTCTATACCGTAGCTACTCGATGTAGAGACAATCGATAGGTCATCCTATCGTTCTCGCAAATACCCAGTCTTCACCACCGGTCTACAAATTCTATACATAACGACGAATCACATATTCGGAATGGGTTATATGACACAAAGGTCCTCTCCTGGCTAACCCGAACAGTGAGCACAACATTTAAAACATATGGATATGGGATTTCATTTAAGTCACAACTTAATAATTCCAAACTTTCTTTCAAATGGTTTAAACCAATTACCATTTCAAATCTTTTAAACAAAAAGATTCATTTACGGATTTCAAATAAATTTTCATTTCAATTAGATTAACTCATTTAAATCTTTAAATCAAAGATTTAACTTATAGCTTTCAAAACACATTTCCAAAGATTTATTCGTAACTTGGAAAACCATTTCAATTCAAACTTGAAATCCCTTTAATACAAATTAGGAATTATTTCTTATATGAAAGCTCTTATCATTTGAAAATAAACAATTTTATTCCGGAAAATTCCGATTTCATTTATACAAGTTAAAGTACTTGGGTTGAGTCAAATCCTCAAAACAACACTTTAAAAATGGTTTAAAACCCGTATAAACTTGTATAACCTTTTTAACATCATAATTTCTTAACGCAGAATTTAATTTCAAAATTTGAATTTAAATCAAAATAGTTAATTTTCAAAGCTTTATTAACTTTATCTTTGAAATCACCTTTTCAAAAGCCTTTCATACTAAACTCCAAATCCATTTCAAAAAACCCATTAAAATTCCAATTTCAATTTTATTTAAAATATTAGATTTAAATCATCTATGACTTAACCGGTTTCCACGTGAAATCCATATTTGTGTGTGTAAAAGTGTGGTCCTGGGGTTTCACACAATAGTGCAACATCACAACGAATCACAGATTCATAAATTTAAACATATCAGTATCGATAAGCGGTATATTCCTATAACGCTTATCTTTCATACAAAGATGCACAGAAGAATAACATACATTCGTCACGGATAAAATAAATCACATTCATCGCAGCTTGAATTAAAACAGTTCAAATCGCAAAGCATCACACAGTAAAGATCAAACAATTCACAACATCCAATAGAATACATACATTCATAAGAAAAATCAAGTTAGATATCTGATAAATTTAAACCAGATAATTTACTTTTGGATAATTCTTAGTTGGGGTTAATTAATACTTATTTGTTAATCACTTTAATTAATTAATGTCAAAAATTAATTAACCATATTAATTAATTATTCTTGAAAGAAATTAACTCTTAATCACTTAATTAATCAATCATTAATTATCCATACTTTATTACTTTAACTAAGTAATTATTTTTAATTATTCATTCATTACTTGATTAATTAACTTGAATTATTAATTAATCCTATATTAATTATTTTCATTAAGTAATTATCCTTACTTAGTTACTTACCCACATCCTTTAAATCTTATTAGATTAAAATAAATACTTGAAATTATTAACACACAAAATCATTTAAAATCTTCCTGATTAATGAAGAGTTAATACATCACAACTTTTTATTTTCTTGAAAACACTTGCTAATTTATTAACTAATACCTATAATTATTAGATACCAAAACAATTTTGAAAATATTTCAACTTTCGATTTAAACCCTTGAAACTATGTTTATAATTTGGTTTGAAACTTAATTAATATTCCTTTGAAACTTATTAATTTTATTTTCAATATTCTTTCAACTAAATTTTATTTTCTAAAATTACATAGCATTTTCTTTTGTTTTTAAAAAAAATCTGGACATGGTTTCCATTCTAAATTTCAAAGACAGGTTGACAACACTCAAAGACCCGAGTAAAACTTTCGGCCTCACCAAAAATTCAGTTGCTTCGAGCCAAAAATGGTTTTTCACGTGTTCGAACTTGAGCTCCCTCTTCCTTCCCCAAACTCCACATACCCAGATATTCACGCAAGTGCACGTATACGTGCACATCCACGTCGATCATCGTTGAACGACGTCGAGGTCATCTGAGCATCACCTCTGATCATCAGAGACGATCGATCACCCATAAACACGAAATCACGGCAAGTTCAAAATTGAGCTTTTTCGAACAAGTTCCCATTTCCTGGAACCACATACCCCTTTGAAAAACTCCACCACCGCGCCAGTACCGGCCACAGGAACCCATGCCCTTCTGGCCAAGGGTACTTCGATCCACCACACATCCATCGCCACCGACGCGATGGCCTCCGGTTTCCCCTAGCCTCCCCAATTGCCTCGCGAATGTCGCCAACAACCTTGAACACCTAAACCCTAAAATTGCTTCGTCCCATCATCTCCTTCAATGGAAAAATTATTGAACAATTTTCCCAACACCGACCATCACCATGCTTGCTTCAGCTGAGACCTTGTCCCCTCTAGTTACGCCGATCACCCGAGATTGACGAAAATGTCAATCTCGTTCATCTCACGTTTCCTCATGATTTAGTGAATTAAAAATCTTGAATTCTGTTTTAAAAATCATGAATTTTCCAGTCGAACCCAAAGATGTATATGAATCGATTAATTCTGAGATTCAAATTTATCATGTTATTGATTTTCCACTGTATATTCAAATCCCCAGATAATACTCAGTTTGACCCTTCTTAAAAGCATTTTTAAAAGCTATATCTTGATCAAACAAATATACTTCATTCAGATCCTAACCCCTAAAATCGAGAAGGAAGTTTTGCATCATGAACAGAGTTTAAAAGCCTGTAACCAACAGAGGCTAGCATAGTTTGTAAATTCAACAGGCACATTTAAATTTATCCACCCAAGCACATTCACCTTCATACCAGAAATTTCACAGCAACATACTTGCAAAAATACAATCAGATTTTTAAGTTTTTAACCAAGTAGTTTGCTCACCTGATTTCCAGGAAAGAACAGAGGCCTTTATTTTGCACAGGCCTGAGAAAATGCAACTGGAACCCTTTTTCTTTGATCTATGGCTTTGTAGCTGATTTGTTTTATGTGTAAATTGAAGTTTGTTTATGTTATTAAGATGATACTTGCTTCAATTTTCTTTTCAGATGTGATTAAGAACGAGCTGGAATGAAGATAATATATAAGAAAACAAGTACACAGGGTGATATATTTAATACAAGTGATGTTATACATTTTTGTACAACCTCAGAGATTTTTCCATGGTTTGGTGGCTGATGATATTGCTAGCATTAATTGCTTTGTACATAAACATTGATTTACTTTTTTTTCCTTCTATCTTGTACTTTGTTTGGTTTGCTTATATTTCTTTATTCGTTTGTTGTATTCATTTGCAAGCTTTAATATATTTTGTTTCTCAGCTGAAATGATTTTGTGGTGGCTGATAAAACATGTTATGGTGGCTGCATTAATTAAGTTGTTTGGTTTCTTCATTTCACTTATACAATAGTCAGTGATTGTTTTCCTTTGTTCATTTGTTTTCTAGTTTTCAAGCTTGTCAAATTTTTGTTTTGAATGTATATACAACTGTCTTCTTATACAAGCTATTCACATATATTATTTTGTTGTCTGCTATATATTTACTTATTTTTCTTGTTTGCTTCAAACCTGCATATTGTTTTTGTTCATACTTATCTTTATATAGTAAATGTAATATATGTTTCTTGTCTTCACTTTAATCCTATACTTAGTTAATACATTGTTTGATTTTTTTTTTATCTAATTTGTTTAATGTGTTTATTTTTTTATTTTCATAGTTTACATAACCAAAATTTTAAGATATTTGTTTTATTTCTTTTGTTCTTGTACTTTGTAGTATAAATAAATTTCTATTTTACAAAATTATATAATTTATCTTGTATACATTTCTGTTTTAATCTCTAACTTAAATATTTATTATCCACTTTAATACTTATCTTGTATTTCTATATATATATATATATTTTCTAATATCCAAATTAATTCTCAATTAATTCGTAATTTAACTAATATTTTATATCAATTACCAATTATTCACAAATGTTCTTTCAAAAATTTAAATCAATTATCATTTTAAACTTATTAAAATCCGGGATCATTGTAGTTTCCCCCCTTAAGAAATTTCGTCCCCAAAACTTGCCAAGGAGATAACAAAGGTAGGTGAAAGATAGAGAAATATCTTTCCAATTCAAACCGAATGTTTATTTTGCATTTGGCTTACCAAATCAGAATATCAACAATAGATATGAGAACAAACTCAATCAACTACGAAACAATTGGGTTATCTGATCTACGAAGTATACAGGGATATTGGTTAGTTCGAAGGGATAACTAACCATTCGTAGATTTTATCGAAACCCAATGAAAGAGATAGAAATAGATTCGACTACGATCTAAGATTCAAGATTTAACCTGTTTACGATTTACTGAAAAATAAACTAAGGGTAGTTTTTGTGTCGAACAAAATTCAAACAATTTAATCGTAAACGAGAAGGTTACCTTATAAATTCATTTCCTTAAATCAGCTTTTTAAGGTTGCAGAATCGTCTCTTATTGCATACAACTCTTTTCTAGAGTTGCTTCGTTGCTATACAGTTGTTGATCCTATGTCCCGTCTTGCGGCATTTATAGCATCCCGTAGATTCCTGATCTGGCCTCATAAATGGCTCTCTCATTCCTGGCTTCCAAGGATTCTTGCATTTATCCGAGTAGTGACCTTTTTCCAGGCAATTGAGACAAGTAACATCCTTCATTTTGTTCTATATACTCTTCTTTCCTTTGTTTTTACTCGATTTCTTACTGCCAAACTTCCCTTTTCTCCAATTCATTTTGCTTGCATTTCCATTCTCCTCCGGATCTTTTTGCTTTTCCAGAGTATCGTATCGATAGCCCATATCAATTAATTTAGAAAAAGATTCTTTGACGTGAGTAGTCATCCGTTCCTGAAACTCCTGGTTCATTCCCCGAATAAAATTTTCATTCTTCTTTAACGGCGTATTCACCAATTCTGGACCAAATCGAGATAATTCAATAAATTTGTTCAAGTATTCCTCAAATGATAAACTCCCTTGCTTTAAATCCATAAACTCTTGGTACATTCGGGAGATACCAACAGACGGCAAATATCGCTGTTCAAACACTTCCTTGAAACGGCTCCAAGTAAATTCATCTGCCGACTCATCCAATGTAACTGCTTCCCACCAAACTAAAGCCTCTTCCTGGAGTTGTCAAGAAGCTATCAATCGCATTTGATCATCTTCTAACTTTAGTCCTTTGAAAATCTTTTCGCATGATCTAATCCATGCTTGTGCTTTGATAACAGTTTCTTTGCCAATGAATGGCTTTCCACCAAGTCTAAAAAAATGTCGATATTGATCAGCCAAATTTGATTGAGACTGAATGGGAATATCTGTCGTTGCAGGGTTTTGACCAGCTGAAGTGGTACTTTCCGGTCTCCTATTTCGTCCTCTTCTTCCACTCATTCTTACTATTTGTGAATAGTAAGAAAACCGATTTAGGCATTCGGACGAAATATCTTAGAGAATAACAACAGATAAAAAGAATAGATTAAGAATTTGGATTTTTGGTTCCACTGGTTGTACTCATTCTAGGGTATACTTCACCCTATCTCTAATGAGCCATCTAAAGTGTTACACTCCGTAACTAAAGTTCTTACTCAACCTTCAGCTCTGATACCAATTTGTCACGATCTAGGCTTTTCAACCATCGATAGCGGCTAATAACCGCCGTGGCTTACAATGGCACCCTGCCCTTGCTTTTACGGCCAGTCTTTCGACTGTCACGGCTTACACCTAACCAACCCCTATTCACGAAGAGAGGACATGTAGGGGTAAGAGTCTCCCGTTCGCCACCAAACCGCGAAGTGAGAACCCCCTATCACATTTCACTAAGACAAGCAAGACTGGTATGAGCAAACAAAAACATTTGGTCTTTAAAAACAATCAAAGATTTAAAATTTTTAAATCGCAATGCTTTTTGAAAAATGAGACTACCATAAGGCCTCCCGCACACACACACAATGCAAACGCAGAATCGGAGGAGATTTCTCCTTATGATAGTCAAACATGCTTGATACGCAGAAAAATTTCATTTGATATTATTTCTATAAGTGCAAAGTGCAGAAAAGCATTTCGAAAGTAGAATATAAATCTTAGCCAGCATAGACAATTCGAACTATGCCTACTATATCTACCATCCAAACAGTTGGGCGCCACCATAAGTGAATGGCAGGTAATACAACTAAAACCGTACAAGGCTCGTATTGGATGAATGGATTTTCCAACAAATGGTCAGGCTAAGGAACTTCCTATTGCCACATGAGAACGCATCTGGCGGGATGCCCCGAGAACCTAACCAGATCTCTGCCAAACAAGGCCGGCTACACCCCTTCCCGGGGAATATAAAAAACCTCAGATATACCATCTCGGTCATTTGGGACCTTTATACGAGAGCTCTCTAACCAACAACATCACACAGTAATAAAATACAGTGTCCATATGAGTAAGTACCTGGGCTCCATAACATGATACTACCCTTTTCCAGAAGAAATGGTCATACCCTAAGGGAGCTACCCCTGAAACCTTGCCGCACAATTCCTGTTTCGACCATTACCGGTTTGCGAGGTTCGACGAAGTCTCGTCCACAAAGCTAAGCTTTTCACAAATCCATGCTTCGATCAACAAATGATCAACAACACTCAACATGCCACATTACCAAGCTGGGAATATATCGCTGATAACCTTCAACCACATAACCTCTGAGCTTGTACGTCTCAAAGAAGGGTGTTGAGTTAAGAGAATAAATTCTCCGCCACCAACAGAAATGTATTTGAAAGAAATCTGCTTTATATCTCAAATGTAATGTCAGACATACAATCCATACAAGTCTGTTTCGGGTTCGAACAGAACCGAAGGCACTTCCAAAGAAGCCCTTGCAATCCGGGCATTCACAATCCCGATCGAACTTCCCATCACTTAGGAAATCTCTATACCGTAGCTACTCGATGTAGAGACAATCGATAGGTCATCCTATCGTTCTCGCAAATACCCGGTCTTCACCACCGGTCTTCAAATTCTATCCATAACGACGAATCACATATTCGGAATGGGTTAGATGACACAAAGGTCCTCTCCCGGCTAACCTGAATAGTGAGCGCAACATTTAAAACATATGGATATGGGATTTCAATTAAGTCACAACTTAATAATTCCAAACTTTCTTTCAAATGGTTTAAACCAATTACCATTTCAAATCTTTTAAACAAAAAGATTCATTTACGAATTTCAAAGAAATTTTCATTTCAATTAGATTAACTCATTTAAATCTTTAAATCAAAGATTTAACTTATAGCTTTCAAAACACATTTCCAAAGATTTATTCGTAACTTGGAAAACCATTTCAATTCAAACTTGAAATCCCTTAGGAATTCATTTGTTATATGAAAGCTCTTATCATTTGAAAACAAACAATTTTATTTCAGAAAACTCCAATTTCATTTATACAAGTTAAAGTACTTGGGTTGAGTCAAATCCTCAAAACAACACTTTAAAAATGGTTTAAAACCCATATAAACTTGTATAACCTTTTTAACATCATAATTTCTTAACATAGAATTTAATTTCAAAATTTGAATTTAAATCAAAATAGTTAATTTTCAAAGCTTTATTAACTTTATCTTTGAAAACACCTTTTCAAATGCCTGTCATACTAAACCCCAAATCCATTTAAAAAAATCCATTGAAATTCCAATTTCAGTTTTTATTTTAAAATATTAGATTTAAATCATCTGTGACTTAACCGATTTCCACGTGAAATCCATATTTGTGTGTGTAAAAGTGTGGTCCTGGGGTTTCACACAATAGTGCAACATCACAAAGAATCACAGATTCACATATTTAAACATATCAGTGTCGATAAGCGGTATATTACTATAATGCTTATCTTTAATACACAGATGCACAGATGAATAACGTACATTCGTCATAGATAAAATAAATCACATTCATCGCAGCTTGAATTAAATCAGTTCAAATCACAAAGCATCACACAGTAAAGATCAAACAATTCAGAACATCCAATAGAATACAGACATTCATGAGAAAAATCAAGTTAGATATCTGATAAATTTAAACCAGATAATTTACTTTTGGATAATTCTTAGTCGGGGTTAATTAATACTTATTTCTTAATCACTTTAATTAATTAATTTCAAAAATTAATTAACCATATTAATTAATTATTCTTGAAAGAAATTAACTCTTAATCACTTGATTAATCAATCATTAATTATCCATACTTGATTACTTTTACTAAGTAATTATTTTTAATTATTCATTCATTACTTGATTAATTAACTAATCCTATATTAATTATTTTCATTAAGTAATTATCCTTACTTAGTTACTTACCAACATCCTTTAAATCTTATTAGATTAAAATAAATACTTGAAATTATTAACATACAAAATCGTTTAAAATCTTCCTGATCAATGAAGAGTTAATACATCACAACCTTTTATTTTCTTGAAAACACTTGCTAATTTATTAACTAATATCTATAATTATTAGATACCAAAACAATTTTGAAAGTATTTCAACTTTCGATTTAAACCCTTGAAACTTTGTTTATAATTTGATTTGAAAACTTAATTAATATTTCTTTGAAACTTATTAATTTTATTTTCAATATTCTTTCAACTAAATTTTATTTTCTAAAATTACAGAAGCATTTTCTTTTGTTTTTTTTAAAAAATCTGGACATGGTTTCCATTCTAAATTTCAAAGATAGGTTGACAACACTCAAAGACCCGAGTAAAACTACCGGCCTCACCAAAAATTCAGTTGCTTCGAGCCGAATATGGTTTTTCATGTGTTCGAACTCGAGCTCCCTCTTCCTTCCCCAAACTCCGCATACCCAGATATTCTCGCAAGTGCACGTATACGTGCACAGCCACGTTGATCGTCGTTGATCGACGTCGAGGTCATCTGAGCATCACCCCTGATCATCAGAGACGAATCGATCACCCATAAACACGAAATCACGGCGAGATCAAAATTGAGCTTTTTCGAACGAGTTCCTATTTCCTGGAACCACATACCCCTCTGAAAAAATCCACCGCCCTGCTAGTACCGGCCACCGGAACCCGTGCCCTTCTGGCCAAGGGTACTTCGATCCACCACACATCCATCGCCACCGGCGCGATGGCCTCCAATTTCCCCTAGCCTCCCCAATTTCCTACCGAATGTCGCCAACAACCTTGAACACTTAAACCCTAAAATTGCTTCGTCCCATCATCTCCTTCAATGGAAAAATTATTGAACAATTTTCCCAACACCGACCATCACCCTGCTTGCTTTAGCTGAGACCTTGACCCCTCTAGTTACGTCGATCACCCGAGATTGACGAAAATGTCAATCTCGTTCACCTCACGTTTCCTCATAATTTAGTGAATTAAAAATCTTGAGTTCTATTTTAAAAATCATGAATTTTCCAGTCGAACCCAAAAATGTATATGAATCGATTAATTCTGAGATTCAAATTTATCATGTTATTGATTTTCCACTGTATATTCAAATGCCCAGATAATACAATGTTTGATCCTTCTTAAAAGCATTTTTAAAAGCTATATCTTGATCAAACAAATATACTTCATTCAGATCCTAACCCCTAAAATAAATTCGAGAAGGAAGTTTTGCATCATGAACAGAGTTTAAAAGCCTGTAATCAACAGAGGCTAGCATAGTTTGTAAATTCAATAGGCGCATCTAAATTTATACACCCAAGCACATTCACCTTCATACCAAAAATTTCACGGCAGCATACTTGCAAAAATTCAGTTAGATTTTTGAGTTTTTAACCAAGTAGTTTGCTCACCTGATTTTCAAGAAAGAACAGAGGCCTTTATTTTGCACAGGCCTGAGAAAATGCAACTGGAACCCTTTTTCTTTGATCTCTGGCTTTGTAGCTGATTTGTTTTATGTGTAAATTGAAGTTTTTTTATGTTATTAAGATGATAGTTGCTTCAATTTTCTTTTCAGATGTGATTATGAACGTCTGGAATGATGAAAATAGATAAGAAAACAAGTACACAGAGTGATATATTTAATACAAGTGATGTTATACAATTTTGTACAACCTCGGAGATTTTTCCATGCTTTGGTGGCTAATGTGTTAACTCCTATGCTCAACGATTCAAAGAGGGCTCACGACTTAAGGAAACTCAACGACTAAAAAGGTGCCGACCCAACAGCTTGCCGACTTAACTGCCCTAAGAGAATAGACCGACTCAATACCTTAAGGAAGTTGCCGACTCAGAGTACTTCACGACCTACGACTCAAGGTATGGACGACCTAACGGTTTAACGAGTTGAAGGACTTGGTGACTTACGACATAGAGAAGTCTACGACTTAACGGTTTAAAAGTTAAGGGATGCTTCACGACCTAAGGCATCCATGACTTAAGGTTTCTATGACTTAAGGGAGTATACAGTCTACGACTTAAGGAAGTCCACGGCTCAAGGACAGGATGACTCAACGATTCAAGAGATGGCACGACCTAAGAAGGAAACGAGTTAACGACTTAAAGCTATCCGCGACTTACGACCTATCATGTGTCGTGGGCGACTTAGCGAATGAAGCGCTGCTCCTTACTTAACACGGTGGCCTCTTAACTCGTACACGATTCAGGACTTGGGTTATTATCTAAAATAAAAAAGCTTACCGGTTAAGCCACGACTCACGACCTAGCTTGAGCCGTCCACGACCTAAAGCTACTAAGTAAAAGTCTGATGCCGCGTTACTTATACAAGAGGATGTTGACTCGTGGGCGACTTAGGACTTATACAAGTGAACCTTTGTGAGACCATGGGGCTTGGCTAAATAAGTCGGCCACGACCTACCATAAGTCGATCATGACTTACGACCCAAGGGGGAAATTTCCCTATAAATACCAACCTACCTCAAGCATGAGGGGGATTTTTTGGACAATCTCTTCAAGCGCCGATACTCTGCCAGTTTCTCAACCGAATTTACACTTGAAGTTTCGAAGAACACTACAAGCTACTTTCAAAGATTTTCATCCATCCGACATGGATTCGAAGACTTTCATCTACATCGAAGCTTAAGCTACTTGTTCAAAGTGTTTTGTAACTAAAGAGATTTGTATTTGAGGAGCATTATATTGTTTTGTAGCAAGATCAGTAATAAAGACACTTAAAGTGGACGTAGGCTACTCCTTAAGCCGAACCATTATAAAATCGCTGTCTCTTACTGTATTTTCTGTTATTTCTGCTGATATTCTGTTCCCGAACCGTCGGGTGGAGCTTTCACATTCACACTTCACACACCGGGGTGTTAGCGTTCGATTTTAAGCGTTAACATTTTTGGTGCTTTCACCGGGAATTGAACTCAAGATACTTCCACCATTGCTCCGCAAAGGTTTGTTGAAAGGATTTATTTTAAAACCAGAAGTTTATTGGAAATAATGGCTCCTGGGAGAAAACGAAGTTCTGTAAGATCCTACAATGTTCAAGAGAATACTGCTACCTCTCCTCCTTCAAGTCAAGCAGCTCCAACTGTTGGAGTTACGCGAGCAGAATTGGACGCCGTAGTTTTGGGGTTGAATCAACAATTGAATGCTCAGAATGCACAGTTGGAAGCCCAGAATGCCCAGAACGCCCTGACCTTAAGTAAGTTGAATGATCTACTTGGGGCAAACTGTCAACCGGTTAATAATGATGGAAACCCTACTGTGGGAGTTCAGGATGTTGAAGGGAATATTTCTCAAAGAGCCGCAGACCCTGTGGAAAGGACACCTCCCCAAGTTGGAGGATCAGGGCCGCAGCCGACCCTTCGTGAACGGTTATCAAGACAGATCATAGAGAGTGGCTGATGTTTGCCCTCCAGAGCCTCTAAATGATGAAGAGTATTTTTCGGGTATGGTTCGTCAAATCATGAAGGAAAATATGCGAAGAGACGAAGATGAGAAAGAGTGGGGTTTTGCTCCAAGTAAAACTCCATTTACTGAAAGGATCTGGAAGGCAGAGTTCCCAAGGAAATTCGTTCCCCCTACTATTCCGGCTTACAAGGGGACGAGTGATCCTAACGAGTTTCTGTATAAGTACGACTGGCATATGACAGGTGCCAGAGCGTCTGATGAAATCAAATGTCGATATTTCCCGGTATATCTGGAAGGTGTGGCTCTATTGTGGTTTACAAAGCTGCCGGTCAGGTCCATTGATCAGTTCTCCTATTTGACCAGGAAATTCAAGGAGCAACTTCGATTGTATGCTTCAAAAGCAAAGGATATAATGTTGCTGTCAAGTCTAGAGCAAAATCCAGGAGAATCCATCAGATCATTTTTGAATCGGTTTATCATAGCATTGGCTGAGGTAGATAATGCTGAGCCACGCATGGTCCTAACATACTTGATGAGGGCGATTGACAAATCAAGTGAATTTGGGAAATGGTTGAAAATGAAAGAACCAAACTCACTTGACAAATTCTACAAGAAAGCGAATGAATTCATGCGTTTGGAGAGCCTCCAAACACTGGCTAAGGTGGTATCAGTAGAAGCTGGGACTAGTGGTGCTACTTCGAACAAGAAAGAACCCAACACTCAGAAAAGGGGAAATGATGGTGGAAATAAACAAGGAGACGCTAAGAAAGGCCGTCCTTTCAATTTCACACCCTTGACCGATACCCCTGAGAACATCTTCTTTGCGACCAAGGATGATGTCAGTTATCCGACGCCACCTAAAATGAGAGTTGGGAGTAAGATGGAAAAAAGTGGAAGGTTCTGCCGGTTCCACAACCAACCCGGCCATGACACCAACGAATGCCGTCAGTTGAAAGAGGTAATTGAACAACTCTTGAAGGAAAACAAGCTCCAGCAGTATGTGAAAAGGAATAGAAATGCCCCAACCTCGTCGACTCAAGGACAATAAGTTCCCGCTCGCCGTCCTGGCTCAAGTGAGAAGGCCGTAGAACATGAATCGGAAAGACCTGTCATCAATATAATAACTGGAGGGCCTCACCCAGCAGGCAAAAGCTGGGGCGAGATGGAAAGGTATGCTCGGGCCTTGAGGCATGTACCGGCTGAAGAGAATGTTTTTGTTTTAGAAAATGATGCGCCTTTAAAGCAACAAAAGACTTCCACAGATGATATTGTATTCAGTGCCAGAGATTCTTTAGGTATCGAGGCTCCTACCATAGATCCTTTGGTCATATCCGCTGGTATTGGGCCGACTACTGTGAGAAGAGTTCTAGTTGATTATGGAGCTTCATGCAACATTCTCTTCAAAAAGACCTTTGATCAAATGAAAATTCCAATGGCTGATGTTCAAGCTTCATCACTTAAGATTGCTGGGTTTGCTGGGGAACCCAACCAGCCGATTGGGACCATAGATTTGTTTGTGGAACTTGGAAAAGGGCTGAGGAAGGTGGCTTGAAAGAAAACCTTTATAATTGTTGAAGAGTTCTCTGCCTACAATGCCTTTTTAGGCCGACAAACTCTTGCTGCATTCAAAGCTGTTCTTGCCCCATGGTGTCTGACTATAAAATTCCCCACAGATAATGGAGTTGGTGTTATTAAAGGAGACCAAGATGCGGGGCGAGAATGTTATTTTATAGAGTTGCGTGAATCAAGGAAAAGAGAAACGGGAAAAGGTGCGGCGGCTCCAGTCCGCATCAAAGAACCAACCTTGTAGCAATTACAGGGTGGACCCTCCACTGGTGAATATAGTGGCGCACGAAGAGAGATGGATCCAAGGAAAGCCAGTGCAGGGGAGAATAGGGTAGTACCGGTAGAAGTAACGGTGCCGGTACCCGTTGACCCAAAGGACCCAAACAAAGTGCTGAATGTGGGCTCACAACTCAACACAATAGTTCAGAATGTTCTGATTTCATTTTTGAAGGCAAATTTGGATGTATTCGCTTGGACTCACGCTGACATGTGTGGAATATCTCCAGAGATTGCAGTACACACTCTGAACATTGATCCAACGTTTACACCCGTGAAACAGAAAAGAAGAACCCAGGGTCCTGAGAGGACGGCAGCGTTAAAAGAAGAAATGGATCGGCTCATGGAGAACGGTTTCATTAGAGAATCTACTTATCCAAATTGGGTATCAAATCCAGTGCTGGTTAAAAAAGCTAACGGAAAATGGAAAGTATGCATTGACTTTTCAGATCTGAACCAAGCCTGCCCCAAAGACTGTTTCCCGCTGTCCAGGATCGATCAGTTGGTGGATGGGACGGCAGGGCATGAATTGTTATCCTTTATGGATGCATACTCCGGGTATAACCAGATTATGATGCATGAGCCAGATCAAGAGGACACAAGCTTCACCACAGATGTTGGACTCTACTGCTACAAGGTCATGCCTTTCGGACTCAAGAATGCAGGGGCAACTTACCAAAGGCTTGTTAATGCCATGTGTAAACCGCAGATTGGCAAGACAATGGAAGTTTATGTTGATGATATGCTAGTGAAGTCTAAGAAAGCAGTGGACCACATGGATCACTTGGCAGAGATGTTCGCAGTACTCCGGAAGTACAGAATGAAGCTTAATCCCTTGAAATGTTCATTTGGAGTGGAGTCCGGAAAGTTTTTGGGTTTCATTGTGAGTGCTAGGGGCATTGAAGCTAATCCTGCCCAGATCACTGCCCTGAGAGAGGTCAAAGCTCCTAGAACGAAGAAGGAGTTGCAAAGTCTCCATGGAAAGGTTGCTGCCTTGAGTCGGTTCATTTCAAATGCTACTGACAAATGCATTCCATTCTTTGATGCTCTGAAGAAAGGAAGAAAAAACATTGAGTGGACTCCTGAATGTCAGAAAGCATTTGATGAGTTGATTCGTCATATGGAAGTGCCTCCGATACTTTCAAAGCCTGACAATGGTGAAAATCTCTTCATATATTTGGCAATTTCATCTCATGCTCTCAGTGTAGTGTTGGTACGGGAAGACGCAAGGATTCAACGCCCAGTCTATTATATCAGCAAAAGATTCACTGGGGCAGAGATGAACTATTCAAGGTTGGAAAAGCTCGCCTATTGTTTGTTGATCGCATCAAGAAAATTGAGGCCGTATTTCCAAACTCATCCCATCAAAGTCCTCACTGATCAGCCTCTAAAGCAAGTCCTATTCCGTCCTGAGACTTCAGGCCGTCTTTTGAAACGGAATATTGAACTCAGCCAATATGACATCACTTATCATCCCCGGAAAGCAATCAATGGACAAGCTTTAGCAGATTTCATCGCAGAATGTATGGATAAAGGTGATAGTGAGGAAGAAGCCACTGATAACGTCCCAATCCAATGGAAATTGTATGTCGATGGCGCAAGGAATGACTACTGTTCCGGAGCAGGGGTTGTCCTTGAAACCTCAGAAGGGCGATCGCTATGTTATGCACCGAGACTAGAATTTCCTTCGACAAATAATGAAGCAGAATATGAAGCCCTCATCGCTGGTTTAAGGATCACTAAAGAACTAAACATCAAGGCATTGCAGATCTTCAGTGATTCTCAACTTATTGTCTGCCAAGTCAAGAAGGAATTTCAAGCTAAAGGAGGGAATCTATCCGCCTATTTATCAAAAGCCTGGGAGCTTCTTCAAGATTTTGACCGTTATTCAATAAACCATATACCCCGAGAAGAGAACATGAAGGCGGATTCTTTCGCAAAGTATTCAAGTACTGGTGAAGCTCAGCTATTGGGATTAGTTCCCGTCGAAGTCTTGTCAGCTCCAAGCACAGATGAAATGGATGTTGATTGGATTATGAATGTATCCCAAGAGCAAGAATCATGGATGACTCCGATATTTGAATATTTGCTCAATGGTTCTTTGCCAGAAAGTTCAAAAGAACGACAGAAGCTGATAAGGAAAGCCTCCAGATATATAGTTCAGGATGGTCGCTTGTACAGACGAGGATTTTCAATGCCATTACTGCGATGCGTGACAAAGGAAGAAGCTAAGACAATTCTCACTGAAGTACATGGAGGGGAATGTGGGGATCATACAGGTGGTCAAACTTTAGCAAAGAAAATCCTCCGTTATGGATACTTTTGGCCAAAAATTAATCAAGGTGCTGCTAACTATTCCTGAAAGTGTGATAAATGCCAAAGATTTGCCAAAATTCCTAGAGCACCTTCTACTGAGCTAACACAAATGGTCAGTCCATGGCCGTTTGCCATCTGGGGAATAGATCTCATTGGGCCTTTGCCGACTGCCAAATCGGGGATTAAATATGCTATCGTTGCTGTTGATTATTTCACTAAATGGGCTGAAGTCGAACCATTGGCTACTATTACCTCTAAGAAAATGATAAGTTTTGTGACTAAAAATATCATCTGCAGGTATGGTGTGCCTCAGAAGATAATCACAGACAATGGTACCCAGTATGAAAGTGAGGAGTTCCAAGATTTCTGCAAACGATTCAAGATCCGAAAAAGCTTCTCAGCAATGGCTCATCCGCAGGCAAACGGGAAAGTGGAAGCAGTAAACAAAATCATCAAATCAACAATCAAAAAGCAGCTGGAAAAAGCAAAAGGTGGTTGGGTCGATAAGTTACCGCTTGCACTATGGGCATACAGAACTATCCACAAAACTGCGACTGGGCATACTCCATTTTCATTGGAATACGGATTAGAAGCGATGATTCCAGTGGAAACTGAAGTCCCCTCACACAGAAGGATTCATTTTGATCAAGATGAGAATGAAAAACTGCAACTGGAAGCGCTTGACCTCCTTGATGAAAGAAGAGAAGAGGCTTGGCTTAGAATTGCAGCTCATCAACAAAGGATAGCCAGGCACTTCAATTCCAAAGTTCGTCAGCGCAACTTTGAAGTTGGGGACCTAGTCCTGAAGAGAATTATGACAGCCATAAGTGTGTTTGGGCCAAACTGGGAGGGGCTATATGTCATAGGCATGGAACTTCTTGATGGCACATTCAAACTCACAACTATCGAAGGAGAACCAATTCCAAGAGTTTGGAATAGCAATCATTTGCGTCCATATTTTACTTAATAGCTTTGCTGAAATGTTGTAAAAGAATTACGAATATATGATTCTTGTATTGAAAGCAATTGTAAAGCAAGTGAATAATGAAAAGCTATAAAGTGGATGTAGGCCCAGCTTTTGGCCGAACCACTATAAATCTTGTGTTCTCTACTACTATAAACTGCTTTGTTTTATTTCGACATATAGAATACGTTAATTGTGTTACTAAAATGTCGATTTAATAATGCAGGCCATAAAAACAAAGCATACCCATCGCAAGACCAAGCGCTCTCCGACATCACCCAGCAAGCAAACGTTAAACCATTCAAAATTTCCATACTCAAATCCTACGAAAGAAGTGCTTCGAACAAAAGTTAGCGATGTGGATGGAAGTGGACTATTTCTAACTAACTGCAAATGCTTGTACAAACGAGCATCCAGTTAAATAGCCTGTGTCTACCACCACCAACTCGCTTAACTATGACGTATATTTCTTTGGATCAGGAAAATTGTTGGCAACTAAAAAGGGATGATATTTGGAAAAGATAACGGGGATTGCCGACATGAATAGATGGCAAAGAGACATGGGCGAGCAAGCACCAAACAGCAAAAGACCTCTTCGGAGGCACAAGCCCTCTTCAGAGGCACAACTCTTCGGAGGATAAAGACCTCGAACGGGCCTCGCCAGAAAAAGAGAGTTCTTTCTCGACATAAAGTTGTGGACTGATCCGTGATACACTCCCGTGAATCCATCCAACTAAGAGAAAGAAACTCCAAACTTCCAGGCAAAAGCCCCACTTAGAGGCACACGTTTCACCGAGATTGAAACAAAACTTCCAACTGTTGAAACATGAAAAGCCCTCTTCGGAGGCCCATTTCACCATAGTTGAAATGCTAAAAGACCTCGAGTGGGCCTCGCCAGAAAAAGAGAGTTCTTTCTCGACATAAAGTTGTGGACTGATCGGTGATACACTCCCGTGAATCCATCCAACTAAGAGAAAGAACTCTAAACTTCCAGGCAAAAGCCCTACTCAGAGGCACACATTTCACCGTGATCTGAAATAAAACTTCACACGAGTCGAAATGTGAAAAGCCCTCTTCGGAGGCCCGCTTCCCAGCGAACAGGGAAAAAATAAAAGCCTCTCCCAAGAGGCAGAAACAAAAAGACCTCTTCTCAGAGGCACAATCAAACAAAAGACCTCTTCCCAGAGGCACAATCGAACAAAAAGACCTCTTCCCAGAGGCACAATCAAACAAAAAGACCTCTTCGGAGGCACACGTTTCACCGAGATCGAAATAAAACTTCCGGGTGTTGAACGTGGAAAGCCCTCTTCGGAGGCATAATTCTTCGGAGGCACAAATTTTCAAAGAAGCATTTCACCAGAAATGCAAAACAAAGATCAAAAAGCCCTCCACCGAGGCGCAATATAAAAAAAGAAAAAGGGAAGCCCTCTTTAAAGGCACATTTTAGCTTTCAAAGGAAGATTGGTTCATCTATTCTTGAAAATACTCTTCCTCAAAAAAGTTAAAGTGCCCTTCGAAGGCCCGCTCTACCACATAAGAGAATTCGCTTTGTAAAAATGTATATATGCAAAAGAAAAAGTGATATCTCCAAAGGGTGGAGCATGAAAACTCATACGAAACGAGCTGTACTCTATTTTGAGCAGAATAATATTCCTCCAAGTATGGAATAATTATTCTCCAGAAAATAAGAGTACAAGTCCCCTCAAAGTTGAAAATATTGCAACGAGCTTATGGTATAGGGGCAACATGGTATAGCTACATTGGTAAGAATTACGCTCGAACGACATACCACAAGCTCACTACAATATCATATAAAGAAACTTGTACAAAAACGAATAGTAAATGCATTCTCAAATACAGACAGAAGTTTGCACAAACAAAAAGAATCATTTTATTCAATAATGTCAAAATTTTGTGCAGGTACAGGTTTCAAAATAAAAGGAAAAGAAAAGCGGAGGCTGGTACCCGCACAATCTCCAGTCAGTACATGCAAAAAGCAAAAAGTAAAAATAAAGGGTAGCAGGGCCCCGTTACTTCTTCTTGCCACCACCTTTAGAGCCTTCACCTGACCTAATAGGCAGCTTTTCAGAATGGCTTGGGAGAGTCGGGGATGAAGGAGAGAGGGTTACTGCCGGATCAACCTTCGCTTCCTCTTCAGAAACAAGAATGCTTTCCTTTTCTTCTTGGAAGTGGTATGCTTCCTCCTCCTCCTTGAAGAAGACTCACTTCCTGGGGTAACAAGAGCAGCCAGTTTTACGTCATCAGAAATAGTACGCTCCGGGGATTTGTCGCCTCCTTCAAGTCCTTCGTCCTTCTGCTCCTGCGAAGTGATTGGATCATCCAAGCCTTGAAGGGCTCCTATTGATTCTTCCTGTGATCCCGGTTGGGATATAGGAGTGATTTGAGGGAATGGAGGAGGGACAGCTGGAGGAGGAGAAGTCTGTGTGGCACTTGGCGTTTTTGCTATAGAAGAAGAAAAGCCAAAAATATTAGTATCTCCCGTGAATAAAGGAGATAGCGGCTCATTGAGATTTAAGAAATAATCAAAAAGTTTGTCAAACTCATGTGGAGCAAACAAACAATCCACTTGGGCAAGATTAACAGTAGAGTTACCTGGAGAAGTCGGCTTCCTAATATCAACCTCATAAGCCTGTGCTTCGGCGCTCTCTTCGCCTTCATCTCCACCCTGCGTGTTTGTGATCTCAGTTGTAACTTTAACAGGGAATGGAGAATGAGAACCAGAGCCTGTGATGTCAACATCGGCCGAAACCGAAGGAGGGACGGGTGCAGTTAGTGGTGCTTCTTTCACAAAGTGCTGCTCCCTTGCCTCAGCTCGTGCTTTGGCAAGCTGCTCTTTTCCTCGGGCTAGAGCAGCTACGGCGTTATCATCTAGAAAGTGTTCTGCAAGAGATGTGTTAATGTAAAAAATCAGACGCTAACACCCCGGTGTAGATTGAAGTTGAGCGAAAGCACCACCCGTGAACACAGGAACTAAAAACAAGTAGAAAAGTCACAGAGAAAGCAGAAAAGACAATAGTTTTTATAGTGGTTCGGCTTAGGGTAAGCCTACGTCCACTTTAATTCTCTTTATTGCTGAATCAATTACAACTTTACAACAATCTTCAATTACAATTCTGATGATACAAACAACTAGAACTTTGGTGTAGAAGAATTCTTTGAATCCATGTGGATAGATTTCCCCCCGAAGTTAGTTGAGATGCCTTTCGAACTTGAAGTGTCGAGTGAGTCGAGGATTCAACAGAGTATTGGCGCTTAAAGAGATTGGCCAAAAGTCCCCCTCATGCTTGAGGTAGGTTGGTATTTATAGGGAAATCCCCCCTTTAGATCGTAAGTCATCATTGACTTATGGTAGGTCGTGGTCGACTTATCTGGCCCAGCCCCATGGTCTCACAAAAGTTCATTTGTACAAGTCCTAAGTAGCCCACGAGTCAATCATGTAAGTCGCAAATGAGCCAACTGGTCCTCTTGATGCGGCATTGAACCTTCACCCAGTAGCTTTAGGTCGTGGACGACTCAAGCTAGGTCGTGAGTCGTGTACGAGTTAACTGATAAGCTTGTTCCGTTCAGATAATAACCCAAGTCCTGAATCGTGTACGAGTTAAGAGGCCACTGTGCCAAGTAGCTGCATTGAACTTGTATTCCTTTGCTTGGGTCGTGAACGACTTAACATAGGTCATAGGTCGGTTGCGACTTAGGTCGGTAGCTATCTTAGATCGGTAGCTATCTTAGGCAGTTGAGTCGGCGTTCTTGTTAAAGCATTAAGTCGGCAACCTTGTTAAAGCATTAGGTCGGCAACTCTTCAGCCTTAAGTCGGTATCCCTCTTAGGCCTTAGGTCGGCAACCTTGTTAAAGCATTAGGTCGGTAACTGTTCAGCCTTAAGTCGGTATCCCTCTTAGGCCTTAGGTCGGCATCCCTCTCAAGCCTGTTAGGTCGGTATCCTTGTTAGGTCGGCAACCTTGTCAAGGCATTGAGTCGGCATCCCTTTTAAGTCTTAAGTCGATAATTTTTTAGGTCGCTGAGTCATGGCCAAGGCGGATTTAACATTTGCCCCTTGAAGTATACGCCTAATGGTTAGGTCGTGTGCTTCGATGTCCTTTAACCCGTCCACTCTCTAAGTCGGTAGGTCGTACGTGACCTAACAGTTAGGTCGTACGTGCCGCTTCAGATCCCTCCACTGCAAGGTATAAGTCACATCTTCTTCTTCCTTCTCATTACCTACTCTCTTGATTCTGCCATTTAAAACTTTCTCAAGCTCCAAAAGGCGATTTCATTCCAAACAATCACCGACAATCTTTGTTATTCATCACGTAAGTAAACCTGTTTCCTTCTCGATCCCCTACTGTCATTGATTCATGAATCCCATTCAAACTTCACCCACCTCCTCGCGCAGTGCTCCATCACGAATCTTATCATACCGATAGTTAATGATCCTGAGATGGCTCAATTCGGATTCAAACGGTTGATGAAATGATGCCGATAGGTCACTGCTTCGGGCTAATCAATCTTGATTTACGTTAGGATTATGGGGTGTTGAATTCGTGGGGGTTTTAATCTGGTTTAATGAATGACCCAATAATATGAAATAGCATAAATGAAATGAGGGTTTTTTGGTTGAGGGAGTGGCTAACGGGTTAACGGGTTGAGCGGAGCGAGATATTGATTTGGATGCGACCCAGTGAATTTGGGTGACTTAACTTCTGGCCGACCTAATCCTCTGCCGACCTGACCCTTAAACCGTGGCCGAGCTAGCACTTGGGGAAAATCTGCCGACCTATTCTACTGCCGATCTAACCCTTAAACTGTGGCCGAGTTAACCCTTAAACCGTGGCCGAGTTAACCCTTAAACCGTGGCCGAGTTAACCCTTGGATGCCCAACTCGAATTCTCACTTAAAAGCATAACTCCAATTTGAATTCTCAACTTGATCTACTGTACTGAGCTGCTTAAATCCTGGATTGTTTTAACTTTGTTGCTTTGTTTGCAAAGAGTAAAGACCATCCTTCCCTTATTATCGTGAGAAGCGCTAGAAACCGCAATCTTAATTCTGATCTTACCGAAAGTGTTCATGGATTTTTGAACCAGTTTTTCTTTGCTCGCTGCCCCCCAGGGTTTTATGCCATCTGGAGAGTAGGAAGTAAGATTACCTGTTTCTATTTTCTCCATTTCCAAACTTTTCGAGATCTAAATTACCAATTGCTAATTTCATTCTTTGCTCTTTTCAGCACTTCCTCTCCCTTCTAGAGATCCAAGCCAAAAGCAAATTTTTGAAAGCTTCAGTGCCGTGGCCGCGGAAGAGAGAAGTATAAATTTTTTGTTGAGGGATGAACTTTTGCATCAGTACGGGCTTTTACACATTTCTCGTTCTACACATCCTCATGAGGTCCCAGACTCCCCGGCTAGAGCATTAGATGCCCCGGTTTCTTTTGATGCACCCATACCAAAAGAACCTTCTCCTGAGACTTCTCTGGGAAGTGCTCTACTATTGTCGATGTTGCGGGGTCGTCTGGCAAATTCACACTTTCCCCAGTTATTGAGGAAGAAGAGCCTCAGGGATCTCCCCAACGTTCACAGAAGTCTGGCGATGAAGCCGGGAAAACAAGCCCTGTCAGGCAGAGCGGGGACGACACTTTCGAAGGGTTGAGCGACCTCTTTGCCACCTCACAGGAGATCATTAAAGACGACCCTGTCACTACTAGGGTTTCTTCTTCAGTAGTGGAAGTGACTTCTTCTTTGCAACAAGCTCCATCGACCCAAGAGTTGACGTTAACTACTACCCCCACAACTACTCCGCAATCGAAGAGTGGTTCGTAGTTTGATGCGCGTAGTTTGCACAACACACACACTTAGAATCTTTCGGCATTTTCATACACCTAATTCTTTGTACTTTGAAGATTCTACATTTACATTTCTTTTCTCTGAAGACCTTTAAGACTTGTCTCTTTTTTTTATTTCAGATTCTCTGATGGGACGCAGTGGCTCTTACTATGACGACAGTCAGCGCTACGGGAGGCATAGTTAATATGATTATAGGCGCTACCTTCCCGTTCATAGAGAAACCGACGAAGAGAGAGCCGTTCGAATGGCTCAGGAGAGAAAGGCTCAAGAAGAGTGTTATGAGAGAAAAGAAAGGGAGGAGCACCATGATTCTTCCCAGAGAGGTGACGACTCTCACAAAAAAAAGTCGCATGATGATCGGGGAAAAAGCCA
The DNA here is from genome assembly GCA_030765085.1 of Allium cepa. Lineage (NCBI taxonomy): Eukaryota > Viridiplantae > Streptophyta > Magnoliopsida > Asparagales > Amaryllidaceae > Allium > Allium cepa. The sequence goes on from CM060943.1 coordinate 956,476,502, forward strand.
TATGGTTGAGGACCCAAGCAAGCGTGCCCGGCACGGTGAGAAGCATGCTTCTACAACTCCTGAAAAGGTCACTGCCCCCGTCTCACTTGACATTCCTTCTGGCTCTCCTGCTATTGAGAAGACAGACATTCAAGCAATAGTTAACAGGCCCAAATTTCACATTGGACCAGGCCAGCCACTTTGCAAAGCCGGTTTCCACAGTGATGCCTAAAGGGAGTGCGGTTCGATCTTGACTTGGTCCCTATTGACAAGCCCGCCATGCTGCGAAATCTCGATGCCGTCAGACTTGATATTGAAAGAATGTCGAACTGGCAAAAGCTTGTTGACGAGCTTCAAAGGGTAAACCGTGCGAATCTCGAGGCCATGCTTACTACGGAAAATGACAAAGCTGAATGGCAAAAGGTTCTTGAGCAGCATGATACTGAGACGAGGAGCATTACTACTTATAATGAAGAGCTTGAAGCGAAGGTCGAGAAGCTTAAAGAAGAACTCGCCACTTCCTCTACTTCCTACACTCAAAAAGAAGAAGTGCTTCAGAAACAAGTGAGAGATGCTCATGCCGGCCAAAGAGACGCCGAAGACAGGCTCAAAGTGCAAAAAAGAGTCAGTGAGGGCTATATTACTGATATTGCAGAGCTTCGGAAGAAAACCAGCTCCCAAGAGGCGGAGATTCAAATGCTAAAGCTTCAACTCTCCAAAGCTGAAAGAGAGCGTGATGAGGCCGTTGCCGGTAAAATTGCAGCTGAAGAATCTCATGAGGCAACGAAGACCAGTATCAGCTCGACATTATTTGACTTCTACCTGCACAGCATCTTGGGGCACAGTAGTCTCGCCTTTCTAGGCCCCAAATATGAAGTTACTCTGGCTGAAGTGTGGGAGGCTGCACTTGACATGCTTGGCGGTAAAGGTGCTGGCTATGCCGAATCAGCTCTTGAGGAGCATTACTTGGATGACGACGCTCGCGGCGCTCTCGCCAAGGGAAAAGAACAACTTGCAAAATTAAGAGCTGAAATGGCAGAAGGGGAACGTTTAGGAAAAACTACTTCAACTGTTCCAATTCAGCCTTCACCTTCGGCTGAAATCGACATTATTGGCTCTAGTTCTCATTCTCCATCCCCTGCTAAAGTTACCACTGAGATCACAAGCACACAGGGTGGAGATGAAGGCGAAGAGAGCGCCGAAGGACAGGCTTATAAGGTTGATATCAAGAAACCGACTTCTGCAGGTAACTCTACTGTTAATCTTGCCCAAGTAGACGCTCGTCTGCTTCTTATGAGTTTGATGAGCTTCTTGACTATTTCCTGAACCTCAGCGAGCCTTTATCTCATCTCTTTACTGACGTTAACTTCTTTTCTTCTATAGAGAAAGCATTGAGCATTGTTCAAACTTCCCCTCCTTCAATTATTCCTCCTTCGGTTCTCCAGGTGACTCCTCCGTCCGCCTCTCAACCCGGGTCGCAAGAGGAGCAAATGGAAGCTCTTCATGGCTTAGATAATCCTATTGCTTCTCAAGAACATGGGGGAGAAGGGCTTGGAGAAGGCAATGAGTCTCCGGAGCGAACCACTTCTGATAATATAAAATTATCTGCTCTTGTTACTCCGGGAAGTGAGTCTTCTTCAAGGAGGAGGAGGAAGCGTGTCACTTCCAAGAAGAGAAGGGAAGATATTCTTGTTTCTGAAGAGGAAGCGAAAGTTGATCCGGAAGTAACCCTTTCTCCTTTATCCCCGACTCTCCCAAGCCGTCCTGCAAAGCTGCCTATTAGGTCAGGTGAAGGCTCTAAGGGTGGTGGCAAGAAGAAGTAAGGGGTCCTGCTTCGATTTATCTTTACTTTTTGCTTTTTGCATGTTCTGGCCGGAGATTGTGCGGGTACCGGCCTCCGCTTTCTTTTTCTTTTTATTTTGAAACCTGTACCTGTACAAAATTTTGACAGTATTGAATAAAATGATTCTTTTTGTTTGTACAAACTTCTGTCTGTATTTGAGAATGCATTTACTATTCATTTTTGTACAAGTTTCTTTATATGATATTGCAGTGAGCTTGTGGTATGTTGTTCGAGCGTAATTTTTACCAATGTAGCTATACCATGTTTCCCCTATACCATAAGCTCGTTGCAATATTTTATACTTTGAGGGGACTTGTACTCTTATTTTCTAGAGAATAACTATTCCATACTTGGAGGAATACTATTCTGCTCAAAATAGAGTACAGCTCACTCCATATGGGTTTCTACGCTTCATCCTTCGAAGATATCACTTTTTTTTGTGCTTTCACACATTTTTACCAAGTGAATTCTCCTATGTGGTAAAGCAGGCCTCTGAAGGGCACTTTAACTTCTTTTTGAGGAAGAGTACTTTTCAGAATAGATGAACCATTCTTTGTTTGAGAGCTAAAGTATGCCTTTGAAGAGGGCTTTTTTTTTATATATATATATTACGCCTCAGTAGAGGGCTTTTGATCTTTGTTTTGCATTTCTGATGAAATGCTTCTTTGAAAAGTTGTACCTCTGAGGAGGGCTTTTTCACGTTTCAACACTTGGAAGTTTTATTTCAATCTCGGTGAAACGTGTGCCTCCGAAGAGTTGTGCCTCCGAGGAGGGCTTTCCACGTTTCAACACTTGGAAGTTTTATTTCAATCTCGGTGAAACGTGTGCCTCCGAAGAGGTCTTTCTGTTTGATTGCACCTCTAGGAAGAGGTTTTTTTGTTTGATTGTGCCTCTGGGAAGAGGTCTTTTGTTTCTGCCCCTTGGGAGAGGCTTTTATTTTTCCCTGTTCGTTGGGAAGCGGGCCACCGAAGACGGCTTTTCACATTTCATCTCACGGGAGTGTATCACCGATCACGGTGGAACGTGTGCCTCTGAGTAGGGTTTTTGCCTGGAAGTTTGGAGTTTCTTTCTCTCGGTTGGACGGATTCACGGGAGTGTATCGACCGATCAGTCCGCAACTTTGTATCGAGAAAGATCTCTCTTTTTCTGGTTAAGCCCGCTCGAGGTCTTTTAGCATTTCAACTGTTGTGAAATGGGCCTCCGAAGAGTTGTGCCTACAAGGGGGTCTCTGATTTGGACCCTAAAGAGTAGCATTTGGACTCTAAAGAGTACGTTGGACTCTAAAGAGTAGCATTTGGTCTCCGAAGAGAAGAATTTGGACTCTAAAGAGTACATTAGACTCTAAAGAGTAGCATTTGGTCTCCGAAGAGAAGCATTTGGACTCTAAAGAGTATGTTGGACTCTAAAGAGTAGCATTTGGACTCTAAAGAGTACGTTGGACTCTAAAGAGTAGCATTTGGTCTCCGAAGAGAAGCATTTGGACTCTAAAGAGTACGTTTGACTCTAAAGAGTAGCATTTGGACTCTAAAGAGTACGTTGGACTATAAAGAGTAGCATTTGGTCTCCGAAGAGAAGCATTTGGACTCTAAAGAGTACGTTGGACTCTAAAGAGTAGCATTTGGACTCTAAAGAGTACGTTGGACTCTAAAGAGTAGCATTTGGTCTCCGAGGAGAAGCATTTGGACTCTAAAGAGTACGTTGGACTCTAAAGAGTAGCATTTGGACTCTAAAGAGTACGTTGGACTCTAAAGAGTAGCATTTTTGTCTTTTTATCCTACGCTTCTTAGCAATTCCTCGCTATCACTTCAAGTACATGTCCCATTTTTTATTTGTTTTTCGCTAGAGAAGTGTGCTTTATTGCTGAGTGAATCCACGGGGCAAATGCAAGTTGCTTCACCGGATGTTCGTTTACACAAACGACCGTGGTTGGTTAGCAAAAGTTTAAAACCTTTTTATTAGAAAGGTGCCCTCTTTGGTGGAATCCTCAATCATTTGCAAATTGCACTTCTTTCGAAATATTTGAATTCGGAACATTTGTGGCTTGTCATTTTCTTACTTTGTGATTTGTAGGAATCACTTTGCTTTATGATGTGTCGAATGAGCAAGCTTTACCTTCGTAGCCTGCAATGTTAAATCGACATTGTAGTAATATTTGCATATCGAAATGATACAGGCATTTTTACGGCATTAAGAAACACAAGATTTATAGTTGCTCATTACTGATTCACATCCACTTTACAGTGGTTAACATCACAAGAATTACACATCCATAATCATTTTACAAATTTAAGCAATGCTATTAAGTAAAATATGGGTGTAAGTGAATGCTGTCCCAAGATCTCGTGATTCATATGTCAGTCAATGACCAGCTTCTCGGATTCCTGCTCTGTAATTTTGTCGCCTGAGCCGGATCGATAAGCAGGAAATGTTTGTCCCTGGGTGGACGAGGTTGGGTCAATTTTGTCTTTCTTCACATATTGTTGAAGTTTATTCTGTTTCAGCAATTCTTCAATCACATTCTTTAACTGGCGACATTGGTTAGTATCGTGGCCGGGTTGGTTGTGAAATCGACAGAATTTCCCATTTTGCACTGCACCTCTCCCTATCTCAAGTGGTTTAGGATATTTGACAACATCCTTTGTTGCCAAGAAGATTTTTTCCGGTGTATCAGTTAAGGGGGTGAAATCTGAAGGATTAAAACGTCGAGGTTTCTTCCTATTTCCCTGCTTCTTTCCTTCGTCACCCTCCCTTTTCTGATTTCCAAATCCTCTCTTGTTAGAGATGACATCATTATTCTTGACTTCAGTCACCACTGCTTTTACTGGCATCGAGAGATTTTCTAGGAGTATGAATTCGTCGGCCTTTTTATAAAACTTCTCGAGTGAGTTTGGTTCCTTCATTTTAAGCCACATCCCGAATTCACTTGACTTGTCGATGGCCCGCATTAAGTATGTTAGGATCATTCGGGGCTGCGCGTTGTCTACCTCGGCTAAAGCTATATTAAAACGGTTCAAAAAAGACTTGATGGGTTCTCCGGGTGCTTGTTCTAGGATGGACAGTGACTTATATCTTTTGCCTTTGACGCATACAACCTGAATTGTTCTTTAAATTTTCGGGTTAAATCGGAGAATTGGTCTATGGATCGAACTGGTAGCTTGGTGAACCAAAGCAAAGGCACCCCTTCTAAATATACTGGAAAATATCGGCATTTAATCTCATCCGATACTCATGCCCCAGTCATATGCCAATCGTATCTGTATAGAAATTGGTTAGGGTCACTTGTCCCTAGATAGGCCGGGATGGTAGGAGGTACGAATTTGCTGGGAAACTCCGCCTTTAAAATCTTTTCGGTGAACGGAGTCTTGCTCGGAGTGAACCCCCAATCATTTTCATCCTCATGCCTCCGCATGCTTTCTTTCATGATTGAGCGAACCATTCCTGATAGATACTCCTCATCGTTAGAGGCTTTTCCTGGCATAAGTTAGCTGCCCTTTCGGAAGTTCGAAAAGTTGGCTGTGGCCTTGACCCTTTAGCTTGGGAAGGTGCCCTTGCAGCGGTGCCATCTGCTCTTTGAGGAATACCTTTCTCTTGGGAGTCACGGGCATCTTCGGCAAAGATTGTTTCATTGTCTTGTCGTTGGTGATTTGTCTCAAGCAGGGCGTTTAACCTATCCATAATCAAGGCATTCTGGGCATTCTGGGCTTCCAAATGTACATTCTGGGCATTCAACTGCTGACTTAGCCTCAAAACTACAGCGTCCAATTCTGCCCTTGTAATTCCAATAGTTGGAGCTGTCTGACTTAATGGAGGAGAAATGGCAGTGTTTTCACGAACATCATCGAGGCTAACAGATCTACGCTTTCTTCCAGGGGCCATTATTTCCAATAAACTTCTGGTTTTAAAAGAAATCCTTTACGGAGCAATAGTGGAAGTTTTCCCTGAGTTTAGTTCTCAGTGAAAACACCAAAAATGTTAACGTAAAAAATTAGACGCTAACACCTCGGTGTAGATTGAAGTTGAGTGAAAGCACCACCCGTGAACACGGGAACTAAAAACAAGTAGAAAAGTGACAAAGAAAGCAGAAAAGACAACAGTTTTTATAGTGGTTCGGCTTAGGGTAAGCCTACGTCCACTTTAATTCTCTTTATTGCTGAATCAATTACAATTTTACAACAATCTTCAATTACAATTCTGATGATACAAACAACTAGAACTTTGGTGTAGAAGAATTCTTTGAATCCATGTGGATTGCGTTAGATTTCCCTCCGAAGTTAGTTGAGATGCCTTTCGAACATGAAGTGTCGAGTGAGTCGAGGATTCAGCAGAGTATTGGCGCTTAAAGAGATTGGCCAAAAGTCCCCCTCATGCTTGAGGTAGGTTGGTATTTATAGGGAAATCCCCCCTTTAGGTCGTAAGTCGTCATTGACTTATGATAGGTCGTGGCCGACTTATCTGGCCCAGGCCCATGGTCTCACAAAAGTTCATTTGTACAAGTCCTAAGTCGCCCACGAGTCAATCATCTAAGTCGCAAATGAGCCAACTGGTCCTCTTGATGCGGCATTGAACCTTCACCCAGTAGCTTTAGGTCGTGGACGACTCAAGCTAGGTCGTGAGTCGTGTACGAGTTAACTGATAAGCTTGTTCCCTTCAGATAATAACCCAACTCCTGAATCGTGTACGAGTTGAGAGGCCACTGTGCCAAGTAGCTGCATTGAACTTGTCTTCCTTTGCTTGGGTCGTGAACGACTTAACATAGGTCATAGGTCGGTTGCGACTTAGGTCGGTAGCTATCTTAGATCGGTAGCTATCTTAGGCAGTTGAGTCGGCATTCTTGTTAAAGCATTAAGTCGGCAACCTTGTTAAAGCATTAGGTCGGCAGCTAAACAGCCTTAAGTCGGTATCCCTCTTAGGCCTTAGGTCTGCAACCTTGTTAAAGCATTAGGTCGGTAACTGTTCAGCCTTAAGTCGGTATCCCTCTTAGGCCTTAGGTCGGCATCCCTCTCAAGCCTGTTTGGTCGGTATCCTTGTTAGGTCGGCAACCTTGTCAAGGCATTGAGTCGGCATCCCTTTTGAGTCTTAAGTCGGTAAATTTTTAGGTCGCTGAGTCATGGCCGAGGCGGAGTTAACAAGATGCTTCAGCATAGCCGGCGCCTGCACCTCCAAGCATGTCAAGAATTGACTCCCAAACCTCAGCCAGGGCAATCTCATACTTCGGTCCTAAAATGAAAGGCTCCCGCACCCCATAACGCTATGCACGCAGAAGTCAAATAAAGTGGAGTTGATGTTGGCTTTAGTCGCCTCATGCGACTGTTCGGCAGCCTGCCTTCCAGCGATAGCTTCGTCACGTTCCTTCCCGGTCTTTAACAATTGGGCTTTCAGCCTCATAATCTCCAAATCCTGGGAGTTGACCTTCTCCCGTAACTCTGCAACGTCAGTACGATACCTTCCCGTTGTTTTCTGCTCAGCCTCAAGTTGTGCCTCGGCATGTCGCTGAGCAGCGTGAGCATCGCGAACTTGCTTTTGGAGTACTTCTTCTTTTTGAGTATATGAGGTAGAAGAAGTAGCAAGCTCTTATTTAAGTTTTTCAACTTCTGCTTCAAGCTTCTCGTTGTAATCAGTGATGTTCCTCATCTCGGTATCATGCTGGCTTAAAGTTTTCCGCCACTTGGCCTTATCATTTTCCATGGTCAACATGGCTCTATATTCACGCGGTTGACCCTCTGAAGCTCATCAACAAGCTTTTGCCACCCTGACATCCGCTCGATATCAAGTCTAACAGCATCAAGATTTTGCAGCATTGCTTGTTTGTCAATAGGAACCAAGTCAAGATCGAACCGCACTCCCTTTAGGCACCAGTGCGGGAATCAGCTTTGCAGAGTAGCCGGGCCTGGTCCCATTTGGAATTTAGGCCTGTTGACTATTGTTTGAATGTCTTTCTTCCCGAGAGCAGGAGAGCCGGAAGGGATATCAAGTGAGACGAGGGCAGCGGCCTTTTCAGGAGTTGTAGATGCATGCTTTTCACCGTGCCTGGCACGCTTGCTGGCGTCCTCAACTATATGACTTTTTCTCCGGTTGTCATGCGACTTTCTTTTGTGAGAGTCGTCACCTCTCTGGGAAGAATCATGGTGCTCCTCCCTTTCTCTCCTCTCATAACGCTCTTCTTGAGCCCTCCTCTCCTGAGCCTTTCGAGCGGCTCTCTCTTCGTCAGTTTCTCTATAAACGGGAAGGTAGCGCTTATAGTCATATTGACTGTGCCTCTCGTAGCGCTGAAAGTCGTCGTAATAAGAGCCGCTGCGTCCTATCGGAGAATCTGAAATTGAAAAAAAAGAGACAAGTCTTAAAAGTCTTCAGAGAAAAGAAGTTAAGTACGAATAAGTGCTGAAAATCCTATGTGTGTGTGGTGTGCAAACTACACGCATCGGGCTACAAACCGCTCTTCGGCACAGGGGTGGTAGTGACCTGAGTGGCAGGCGTCAAAAGTTGCTGAAAAGTGGATGTCGCCTCGACAACAGGAGAAGCAGCTTTAGGAACATCATCTTTAAAAAGTTCTTGTGAAGTTATGATCAGGTCGCTTAGCCCCTCAAAAGTATCATCACCGCCAAGTTCAACGGGAGTTTCTTTTTCAGCTTCCAGACCAGCCGCATCTTCAGAGCAACGAAGAGTTTCTTCCTCTTCAATAACTGGGGCAAGTGCCGATTTGCTGGATGGACCCGCAACATCGGTAAGCGTGGGGCACTTCACTAGTGAAGTTTCAGTAGAGTGCTCCTTCGGTATAAGCTTTTCAGCTGGGGTTGAGACATCTGGTGCCTCCGTTAGAGAATCAGGGACTTCATGAGGCTGAGTGGAGCGAGAAGGGTGAAGAAGTCTGAACTAGTGAAGGAATTCGTCGTTCAACAAAAATTTCATGTCCCGCTCTTTAACCGGTACAGCCACGAGCCTCTCCAGAGTTGGCTTGTGGCTGGGATCTCTAGAAGGAGGGGGGAGCGCTGAAATAAAAAAAACGAAGTTAACACTTGGCAATTCAGACTTCGCAAAACTCAGAGAATAGAAGAAGTAAAGGTAGATGATCTTACTTCCTTCCCTCCACACAGCATAAATCCCCGGGGGGCAGCGGACATAGAAGAACTGAGTTAAGAACCCATGAGCAATGTCGGGAAGGCCAATAATCAATTTGCGATTTCGGCGCTTCTCACGACAGTGATAGAAGGGTGATCCTTAGTCCTGGTAAAGGAGCATAGGAAGCAAATCTTGTCGAAGCTTGGAAGTCGATCAAATGTTCTCCTAAATAGCATACACAGCCCCATCAGAATGGCATAGCCATTAGGGTGTAGCTGGAATGGGGAGATGGCTAGTCGACGAAGAAGATTCTGGAGAAAGTTGTTGAAAGGGGGAATGGACCCGCTTAGGCACATTTGCCGGTTAACCGCGACGAAGCCAGGAGGCGCCACATCAGCAGTGTTAGTTTTGTCAGGAAGAATGGCATCTGCTTCAGCAATGCCAAACTGAGTGCATAACTGACGAAAAACTTTGTATGATAAAGGGGTAGAGGCTCTCTCTGGAGGATTAACTAAGGGAGTTGGAATAAGAGTGGCTTCTCCAGTCTGGACTGTTATCTCTTCTTGTTGAGAAGTCATTCTACACAAGCAACTGGATATTCAAATGTGAAGGTGCACGTTTCCTAAAAGTTTGAAGTGTTGTGCAGAACTAATAGAAATAACAAATAAATATAACTGGAATTAAACTAGTCGACAATTGATCGATTACCAAATTTCAGGACGTGTTAATTCAAAATTCAGGTATAGTATTAGTGCAAACTGGGCAGTTTCAGTTGACTATTTCAATGTTGCTTTAATACTTTACTTGAATTTGATGATTTAAAAAGCACTTCGTTCACACAATCAATTTAAGTTGATTATCGGTTGTTAACTAATCTGCCATTTGACGTGGGCAGTCAGTGGCAGTATATTCGTCTCGATTTTCTGTAAATGATGTATTGAACAGATTGTTAGCTTGCAAGTCAAAACTGATGTGTGAATGAATGCAGCAAAGTTTAACAGTTCAAAGTTCAAGTAACAGTTCAAAGTTCAAGCAGTTTATCCTGGCAACTCAAATTGGAAATACAATCAAGTTCTATCAACATCTTAAAGTTTTCAAATTTTGTTCAGGTCATTGAGTCACAGTTCAAAAGTTCTCAAAGTCATGAGTCCTTCACGACTTATCCTACGAGTTGACATTGGTCTTCCACGACTTATCCTGACTCGGCTGCGACTCAGAGCCTATGTCGCATCCATTTGAGTCGGTCAAGAGTTAAGTCGTAAGGCCTCTAAAGTCGTCCAAAAGTGCTGGGTCGTGTCCAAGCTAATGCTCCACTCAACCAGAAAACCCCTCATCTAATCAGTAACCCCTCTTAACCCGTTAACCCGTTAGCCTCTCCATCAACAAAAGTCCTTATTTCCTCACGATACTGAATCATTCAAAATCATCCAAATTCAATGTTTAGCCATCCTAACGCAAATCAAAAATCAGTTGGCCCGAAGTGTTGCAACCCATCGGTGTCATCTTGTTAATCATTTAAAGCCGAATCAGACTAATTCAGGTTTAACAACTATCAGGGTAACAAGATTCACGACGAGGCGTTGCGCGAAGAGGTGATTTAAGATTCAAAGGTGGAACTCACGAATCAGTGATAGTAAAGGATCGGGAAAAGAGCAGGATCACTTACGCAATATAATGGAAAAGATGGATTGTCGATCAACTAGCTTGGATTCGCCTTCAGAAAGGTGAGAAGTCGTTAATGGCAGAAAAGGGATGACAAAACAGTAAAGTGAGAAGGAAGAGGCGACTGGACGACTTATATAGAGATAGGGGAGAAGATTAAAAGACGAGCGAGTTAACAAGCCTCTTTGAGTCGTTCATGACTCAGGAACTAGATCGAAGCACACGACTCATGACTTAAGCGTGTACTTCGAGGGGCAATTGTTAACTCCTATGCTCAACGACTCAAAGAGGGCCCACGACTTAAGGAAACCCAGCGACTTAAAAGGATGCCGACCCAACAGCTTGCTGACTTAACTGCCCTAAGAGAATAGACCGACTCAATACCTTAAGGAAGTTGCCGACTCAGAGTACTTCATGACCTACGACTCAAGGTATGGACGACCTAACGGTTTAACAAGTTGAAGAACTTGGTGACTTACGACATAGAGAAGTCTACGACTTAACGGTTTAAAAGAGAAGGGATGCTTCACGACCTAAGGCATCCACGACTTAAGGTTTCTACGACTTAAGGGAGTATACAGTCTACGACTTAAGGAAGTCCATGGCTCAAGAATAGGATGACTTAACGATTCAAGAGATGGCACGACTTAAGAAGGAAATGAGTTAACGACTTAAAGCTATCCGCGACTTACGACCTATCATGTGTCGTGGGCGACTTAGCGAATGAAGCGCTGCTCCTTACTTAACACGGTGGCCTCTTAACTCGTACACGATTCAGGACTTGGGTTATTATCTGAAATATACATGCTTACCGGTTAAGCCACGACTCACGACCTAGATTGAGTCGTCCACGACCTAAAGCTACTAAGTAAAAGTCCGATGCCGCGTTACTTATACAAGAGGATGTTGACTCGTGGGCGACTTAGGACTTATACAAGTGAACCTTTGTGAGACCATGGGGCTTGGCTAAATAAGCCGGCCACGACCTACCATAAGTCGATCACGACTTACGACCCAAGGGTGAAATTTCCCTATATATACCAACCTACCTCAAGCATGAGGGGGACTTTTTGGACAATCTCTTCAAGCGCCGATACTCTGCCAGTTTCTCAACCGACTTTACACTTGAAGTTTCGAAGAACACTACAAGCTACTTTGAAAGACTTTCACACACCCGACATGGATTCGAAGACTTTCATCTACATCGAAGCTTAAGCTACTTGTTCAAAGTGTTTTGTAACTAAAGAGATTTGTACTTGAGGAGCATTGTATTGTTTTGTAGCAAGATCAGTAATAAAGACACTTAAAGTGGACGTAGGCTACTCCTTAAGCCGAACCACTATAAAATCGCTTTCTCTTACTGTATTTTCTGTTATTTCTGCTGATATTCTGTTCCCAAACCATCGGGTGGTGCTTTCACATTCACACTTCACACACCGGGGTGTTAGCGTTCGATTTTAAGCGTTAACATAATGATATTGCTAGCATTAATTGCTTTGTACATAAACATTGATTTACTTTTTTTTTTCCTTCTGTCTTGTACTTTGTTTGGTTTGCTTATATTTCTTTATTCGTTTGTTGTGTTCATTTGCAAGCCTTAATATATTTTGTTTCTCAGCTGAAATGATTTTGTGGTGGCTGATAAAACATGTTATGGTTGCTGCATTAATTAAGTTGTTTGGTTTCTTCATTTCGCTTGTCCAATAGTTAGTGATTGTTTTCCTTTGTTCATTTGTTTTCTAGTTTTCAAGCTTATCAAATTTTTGTTTTGAATGTATATACAACTATCTTCTTATACAAGCTATTCACATATATTATTTTTGTTGTCTGCTATATGTATACTTGTTTTTCTTGTTTGCTTCAAACCTGCATATTGTTTTTGTTCATACTTATCTTTATATAGTAAATGTAATATATGTTTCTTGTCTTCACTTTAATCCTATACTTAATTAATACATTGTTTGAATTTTTTTTAATCTAATTTTTTTAATGTGTTTATTTTTTTATTTTCATAGTTTACATAACCAAAATTTTAAGATACTTATTTTATTTCTTTTGTTCTTGTACTTTGTAATATAAATAAATTTCTATTTTACAAAACTATATAATTTACCTTGTATACATTTCTATTTCAATCTCTAACTTAAATATTTATTATCCACTTTAATACTTGTCATGTATTTCCATATATATATATATATATATATATATATATATATTTTCAAATATCCAAATTAATTCTCAATTAATTCGTAATTTAGCTAATATTTTATATCAATTACTAATTGTTCACAAATGTTCATTCAAAAATTTAAATCAATTATCATTTTAAAGTTATTAAAATCCAGGATCGTTACAATGTTCTTTGCTCATTTATTAATTAAATTAATCAACCTTTAATTATAAAATAATCACCCTTTAATTATTCAATTATCCTTTAATTAATTTCCAATAATTAATTCATTAATAAATTAATCAACCTTAATTAATTACCATTGAACTAATTATTCTTTATTAATTACAATAAGTGATTATCCCTAATCACTTAATCAACTTTAATTAATCAATACTTAAGTGACCTTAATTATGTAGTTAATTAACCTTAATCATGAAATTGATTATCTTTAATTATCCAAACACCCATAAGTAATTATCCTTTCATTAATCACTAACTTATCATTAAAAATCTTTAATTAACCTCTTTAATTTTTAATTAATAACCTTAATTAGTAATTAGTAGGCTTAATTTATCGATTACTAATTCTCAATTAACTTACTTAATTAGTCAACTACTAATCATACATTAATTAACTTTAAGTAGTTAAGTACAAATTTATTTATCACTTAATCATTAATTAGCCAATCTCTAATTACTATTATAATGTAATCATTCTAAATTTCTTTCTAAAATAATTAATTAATATTAATTATTCATCTTAACTAACATTTTAAAAATCTTCTTTAAACTTTGAAAATCAATTTATTTCTAACTTGAAAACTTTAATTAAGTTTAAAACTTGTCTAACATTAGTCACCTAATTAAAGTACATTAATCACCTAATTAAAGTACTAATTGGATTTTAAACATTGTTAAGTATTTACTTAATTTATTAAACTTGAAATAAATTCTTACTTAAGTTGTAAAATAGTAATTACTTTATTAGTACTAAAATTTGTTTACAACATTAACTTTAAATTTATAAAGCTTAACCCCTTTCTGATAACAACCCGAGCGAAATCTCAGGTTACTCGCGTAATCACTCGAGTTTCACATTAATCCACCCAAGACATCTCTCGTCCTCATGTACTCTTTCTTCTTCTCTTTTTTTTATTTCCATATGAGTTAAGTTCAAGTTTAAGTATAAACTATAGTATCAGAAAACTCTCACGTGTACTCGATTACTAACCCAAAGCGAATCACCATTTTACTCGAGTAACAACTCGAGACGTTTACCCCACAACCATACTGACACCACCTACTACGCGTTGCGCCACTGCTCTGGCAAACTCCACTAACTTCGGCATGTCGCAAATCTTACGTACACTCCAAATCGAAACACGATTCGACACAATAATTTCCAAATCAAATTTTAGCATTTCGAACCAAAAACTGCAACTCAACTCCCCTCAGCAAAACCCCTCGCCGTAGTTGCTCAGACCACCGGAGCTGCCCCAACTCCATCCACACAACGTCAACACCCCATGCTACCATTCTCCTGAGTTTCGAGATGCTCGATCAACATAGGAGACGAACGCGCCTCATTTTCTGACCATATCACAATCGAGCCTTAAACCCTAAATTGGATTCGTTCAACCAATTTGTGCATTAGAAAAATTATTCAACAATTTTTTATGAAATCCTCAATGTTCAAACTCGCTTCAAGCAAAACCTTAACAGTTAAAATTGATTTGATCATCAAAAAATGGTTTAAATGCAAAATATGTTCAACTGTGAACTGCTTGTGAAATACTAAACTAAAAATCTCCATTTTTGTTTTAAAAATCTTAATTTACAGTAAGGATTCAAGTTATAAACTTGAATTAGCATTTTATAACAAACAAATTTATCAAAATATTTCTTGTTTGCCTGTAAAACATGATTCCAGTGGTGATATCTCATCAACATATTTAAAACAACTTTTAAAATCTTAATTTAAGTTTAAGCATCTTGTTTTTATTGAAAATTTAATGCTTTACCATGATCAGTTGAAAATATTTTGAGTTTGAATAATTATTCAACCCTATAATAAATAAACTGAGAAGACTAGAATATTCAATATTTCACAGAGCAACTTATGTAAACATAGATCTTATATACAAAGATAAAACATATACACACAATATTATCAAAGAGTCACCTGTACTATTTTTAATTCAACTTAAAACTTTAAAATTCATGTTTACTCACCTGACAAGATTTTTGAACAGAGAGCAATCCTGTGTTTAAAAGCTGCAGTTTTGATTTTCCTTAAACTTTCTTTGTTGTTGAACTGAATTTGAATTTGTAAAATAGTGATGTTGACTTTTTTCTTTTTTTTTAAGGCTTGGTAAATTATGATGAACAAACTGGAACGAAGATTTATATATATAGAGAAGATAGTTTTGTATAGGGGAGGTATTTTCTAGTGTAATTGGTCAGATTTTCTTGCCTTCTTCTTTGACCAGAGAATTTTATAAAAACTGAAATGATTATTAACATTTTGAATGACCTTGTTTTGGTACTGAGATGATTTTTTGTTTGTGCTGAGAAGATAGCAGTAAGTACACATATTTCCATTTCTGTTTACATGCATCATCTCATTTGATTTTTGTGCTTTGTACAATTTTTTTTCCTATCTTCTTCCATACTTTTTTTGTTTTATTGCCTTGCCTACACTTGTTAATATCATACTTCATATATCTTACATTTGTCATAATTAGCATTTTTATGTTAAAGACCTTTATGTAAATAAATTTGAAATTTATGGTTTAAACCTTGTTTACAAATTAATTTATAACTTTGTTTCTAAACCCTCGTTTCATTTTAATTTATTTTTTTCTCAAAAATAAAACTAAATTACACTTGTTCAATTCAAATTATAAAATCATTACATTTGTTAAACAACTTATTATTTGAATTAAACTTGTTAAATTTCTTGTTACTTGTTTAACACTTGTATTTCTCATGAATTAAAAGCTTTTAAATAAATTTTATATTACATTTTTCTTATTTTATAAATACATCTTCTTAATCATTATTATATACATATTATTTAAAAGAAAATGCTTTTAAAACTAAATACACATAAATTAATTTACTTACATAACATTTTTAAACCCAAATCATTTCTCTAAGTCATTTATTTAAATTTTAAATTCAAATACAAATTAAATATTCAAATTCTAAAGTCAAATTCAAATTTACTCATATATACATATACATATATGTTAACGGTAAAAATAGCTTTAACGGTAACACCCGGTGTATATCGTGATGAAGAGAAAGCACCACCCGCTTGCACGGGAACCAAAGTAAATAAAAAATAGCAGAAAAGTAAAAGAGACAGAGATTTTTATAGTGGTTCGACTTCTAGCAAGCCTACATCCACTTTACATCCTCCATTACCTTTTTCAAGCACACTTTTACAAGATTACAACACCTTTACAACACGATTGATTGATTACAACACTTTTACAATTCACTTTCGAGTTTACAACACAATTGAAGAAGGAGATTAGAACTTTGATCATAGATTGTTCCTCGGACCCATGCTGGATGGAGTAGATGCGTTGATGAAGAATCTTCAATGGTTGAGGTGCTCGGAAAGTCGAGAAATCAGCTGAGTGTAGGCGCCTTGAAATCCAGAAAAGTCCCCTCGAATGTGGAGTTGGTGGAGTATTTATAGGTGAAAATCAGGTCTAGGTCGGTTGGAGCGACCTATGGTGGGTCGTAGGTCGTTGGCGACCTAGTGGAGCGGCAGAAGAAGGAAGGTCACCTAAGGGATAACGGCATTAGAATGTATGGCCTGGAGCGACTTAAAAAGGCGGGGTATGCTTTAGGTCGCGAGCTACGGGTTAAGGTTAGGTCGCGAGCTACGGGTTAGAGTTAGGTCGCGAGCTATGGGTTAGAGTTAGGTCGCCAGCTACGGGTTAAGGTTAGGTCGCGAGCTACGGGTTAATGTTAGGTCGCGAGCTACGGGTCAGAGTTAAGTCGCGAGCTATGGGTTAGAGTTAGGTCGCGAGCTACGGGTTAAGGTTAGGTCGCGAGCTACGGGTTAATGTTAGGTCGCGAGCTACGGGTTAGAGTTAGGTCGCGAGCAACCTAACTTGGAGGGATAGATTGCTAAATCGTGAAGTCTTAGGTCGCTAAGTTTTTAGGTCGTCCCACTTTCAGGTCGTGATATCTCCTAGGTCATTGCAGCCTTAGGTCGCGACTTCCTGTGAGTTGTTAACTCGCTTAGTTTTAGGTCATTGGACCACTAGGTTACTTTACGCCTTAAGTCGCTGAGCCGCTTAGGTCGGTAGGAAGTAGGTCGCTGAGACCTGGAGAATGTTAGGTCGCTGGAAACCTTAACTCGTTAAGTCGGATACATGGCTAAGTCGCTAGGTCGTGGACTTTTTAGGTCGCTAACTCGCTGCATTCTCTAGGTTGTTGGATACTCCATGCTCTAAGTTGCATACCGTTTTGGACGGGGCGCTGCCCCGCACCCCGCCGGGGGCGCTGCCCCCTAGACCCCTGCGACCTGACCGGTCAGGTCGAACACCGTAGCGGTGGCGTTGCCCCCACACCCCCACCTTGGGGGGTTGGCACCCCCCTGGAACCCCCCTCCGTAGGGGATCTTAGAAGAGAAATCTATCAACAGAACTTGCCTTATTGAGATGCTGAGTTGACCAATCTTTGAGACGAGCTATCTTTGGTTTTCTCGGTCGATCTTTTGATATCACGGCCTTGTTGAAAAAGGCGGGATAACAATATATATTTCAAATTCAAATTAATTCCAAAATTGATTCCCTAAATTCACATTAACTATTAGTTTAAAATTAATTCAAAATTGGGATCATTACATTATAAGTAATACTTTTTAAATGTAGGAATCTTATTTTAAAACAAGAGTTGTTTTAAAATTTTAAAGGGATTTGTTTGAATTAAAAATCAAGAATGGTTTAAGATTTATAGTATGATTTGGTGTGCAAAGGGAAATAAATATGTATATATATGGGATATACATAATATCCAAGATGATTTGAAATAAACTCTAAGTATTGAGTTTTAAATTTTCCTCTGAAATGTGTTGTAAACCAAAGTGAAATAAATTTTTGAACTTGTAAGTGAGAAAGGATATTGATAAGAAGTTTAAAATTTGAAATAGAGAATTCAAATTGAGTAAATTAATTGGATTAAATGAATTGAGATTTAACTTAGGGAAGTTAAATGGGTTGAATTGAAAAGGAGTTATGTGTGATCTCAAAACGGGTTTGAGTTCTGGAAATGGGTAATGAATGCTATTGATGGATGTTTTAGATAATTTGGATGTTTATTTACTTTGACATATCCTGCTGTCATCCTGTTGTTATCAATAATCTATGAAACTATGAATTGGATTGTTTAAATAAATTAAGAAGTAGATTGAGATAATATATATATCTATTACTGAAATTAATGGAAATAAAACTTTAATTTGGAAACATTTAAATGATTTTGATTTTTAAATAAAATTGAAATTATGGGAATGTAATCACTTTGAACTTAAGATTTAAATAGGAACTTGTAAACTGAAATTGTTTAAGAATTGGTTTCAAAGTTAGAAGGTAAAATTGGGTAATAAATTAAATTCCAAAGATTAAATTAGTTAAAAAGGATTTGAACTATTATTTGAACCTAGAAATATGTTTGTGTAGAAGTAAAAGTAATTAGAATGAATATTTAAAATTTGGACTCAGAATTAAATTCTTTAAAGACTTAGGCTGTTAAATAAAAAGTAAAGGTTAATTTGATTTAAGGGATTAAATCAAAACTTAAAATTTAATTCGAGTTTATATAACTCGAGATGGTTTAAAGTTGAGATTTGAATTGAAATTAGTTCAAATTGAATTTGATTTGAATAATTTGGAAGTATGATTGAAGTTGAATAAGTATAAATTCAAATGAAAATTGATTTGAATTTGGTATAGGAATAGAAGTTAATTCAAATTGAATTAGAATTGAATCAATTTAATGGAAACTGGAAATTGACTGGAAATGGAGATTGGAAAATTGAACCAATTTGACTCTGAAACTATTTTTCAAATAAATTGTTTAATATAAACTGTTTTAAATCTATTTTCCTAGCTATTTACTATAAAACCTTTCTTTTTAAAATCCAAACTATCTTATACTTATTTTACAACTATCTTGAAAACTAATTACTATTTTACATCCATTTTACAAACTAATCACTATTTTACAACTATTTTACAACTATTCTACAACTATTGAACTATTTTATAACTATTTTATGACTATTTAACTATTCTATTGCAATTTACAACTAATAACTGTTTTACAACTGCTTGTCTATTTTTAACCTTTTCAAACTATTTTTTAAATTCAAGTTGGTCACAGTACAAACTGTTTATAATCGTAGTGATAAACCAAGTGGAATGAAGAAATTGTAAATAAGTTAATAGAAATCAAATGAATGTGAGGTAAAAGAAAATTGTTTTAGTTGATAATCAATGAAGATAAATACGTAGGATGTATGTATGTTATTATATTCGTATAATGATTTGATCCAGATTCAAGCATAGAATTTCGAGATAGTATATCGATCTGAGTTGGGATTTTTCACTCGATTTCGACGGCAAACCCTGGATATTGATTTTTGATTGATTCTGAAAATTCTCTATCATAGTATGGCTATGCAAGGAGAATGACGGTTTCTGATCAAGAAACCATATCTGAGTCCACACTAGGAAGTCGAGTGAACGATACTAGTTCGAAAGTGAAATTGTGCGATCGAGAAGCGATCGAATTTGATATTGCATACATATGACATATGTACATCATACATGCTAGATTGAAATTGATAATATAAAAAAAAAGTATATTTTGAAAAATATATGATAAATAAAAGTGGTAGTTGGATATCTCTATAATTGAAACTCATTTTATAAAAAGTAAGTAGTGTGGAAAATAATTTTATAAAAGAAATCAAACTTGAATATTTGATTTAGCATAAATTAAATTATATATATTTGTTTTATGTGATAAACTCCCCTTATTGGAATTATAACCAGTAGATGTGATCTTTGAAAGTATTTGAAGTATAAAAGGGATTTATATGAGTAAGATGTAATCCAAAGTATTTTGTTATAGATAAAAGAATAAACTTATATATATATATAATATTTTATGAGAATGATTTTGGGAAAAAGGTTTTTGGAACCCATGGATTTTTAAAGGCTTTTTATTTTTGGGAAAAATCAATTTTGGAATTTGGAAAGCCAAGTTTGAGAATTATCAATTTTGAGATATCGATTTTGTGTAAAAGAGATTTATATGTGATTCATATAAAGAATATTATTTGAAAGATACTATATGTGTATAGTATAAAATGTTTTGAGAATGGCCATAGGGAAAAAGGCGCTCCGATTGAAATGAACTTCTAGTAAGAGATCCACGGGGTGGTTCTGGCTTAAGCCCTAAGGGGGCTTTTAAATTTGATCCTGGGAGGAAGTCCAAACAAACTAAAGTTCCTGAGGATTGTGGTTGGGGTAGCGAAAGTCAAGGGCACTGATGCCTAGAGACATTTGGGTTATGCTGCGACGATAGTGTAACTTGATGTAACTGCGATCTACTACGCACCATAACGGATGTCGAGAGGTACTAATTTCCTATGGTATACGTTTGATTTCGCTGGAAGATCGACGTAACATTGATAGACTGCGATCTATGAAGACATATCGAAAGTCGTGTGGTAGTGAGTCAATACAGGCTACCTTAGGGCTCGACTGATGTAGTCTGCGATCTATGTGGTTTATGTAGAGAAGTTTCATTTCACAGTGAAAGTCGAGGGCGCTGATGCCTACAATTACATGGTTTTTTTCCGTGATGGCGATGTAACACAAGGTGTAGCTACGATCTGTGGGGGGTTCCATGGTGTAATCGAGGGGCGTGGAGGCCTACTATTTTCTATGGATTTTGCCGGGATGGCAACGTAACCATCGGGCCAACTACAACCATGGAGGGGGTGATGATTTCGAGAGCATTCTCACCAAAAATATTTTCTATAGTTTCAAAAATATTTTCTATATTTTCAAAAATGTTTTTCAAGTATTTTTACTGGGTGTTGAAAATGGGTCTGCTAAGTACGTATAGATTTTCAGGCCTACGCCTGATCAACGTATCACCAAATTTCTGTGAGAACAAGGATGGAATTGTTGGGACATCGAGTTATAAAAAGTACTTTTATAAAAGCTATTTTAGTTATATTATGTAGATTTTAAAGTGTTTTAAAAATTTTAAATAAAGGGAGTTAAGAGTTCAAAATGATTAAAGGATAATTTGACTCATAATAAACATTTTGATAAAATTCTGGCTTCGTTCCTTTCCAGGGACGAAAGGTTCTAAAGGGAGGAGGAATGTGATAACGTGGATTTTCGGACAGTTGTTAATTGGTAGTTAACTGGGTTTAATTTTTTGAAATACCGATTTTATTTAGTTGAACAGATAAAATTCTGATAATTAAGAAAATCTCTGGACATAAATATTTATTTGATAATCTTCTTTTGTAATTATTTAAATGTGCCAAAATTATTTTTTTAAAGAAATAATATATGTGCTTTCAAATTATTATTGTTTATATATATATAAGTAGATTGTAAATAGAACTTGGATTTGAAATTCAAAGTAAATATCTTAAAAATAATTTAGATGTGAAACTCTACATTTTAAATACTAGTATATATATACACACACTTAGTTATTGATTTAATAAGATCTTAAGTTAAAATTTAAATTAGAATGAATAAAATGGTTTTAATATATTTCTTTTGAATAATACATGAGATAAATATAATTAGTAAATATATAAACATAAAAGGGTTTGATCATATTGAATAATCATGGTAAGTAAAAAGTAAATATAAAAATGTAAAACCTAAAACATAAGTATAAATAAAAAGAAAATGTATAAATAACATAAACGTAAATTAATAAAAACAAAACAAAACAAAATAAAATAAAATAAAGGGTTTAGGACATTTGTAAGATTTGTATAACATGCAAAAGACAAGTGGCTTATTTTTCTTTTTGAAATTGAAATATAAATAAATGTTAGAGGAGGCTGTATAACAGTTCAAATCTTTTTTATTCTTATTCTCAATCTTTTCGTTCATCCTCAAACAAAAGAAAAATGAAAACTAGAAAAGAAATCAAACTAAATCAAACAAGCAACTTTTTCAAGTTTTCAACCTGATTAAGAGCAAGAAAATTCAAGTTCAAACTCAACATACAGAAGATCGGTTTCAAATCAAGTGAAGTTCCAGATCAAAAAATAAATAGGCTCCTCTGTTCAAAATAAAGTGAGTAAACAACCTTTTTAAAATCGAATTCTCTTTATTTCTGTATGCATGAAAGATTTGATTGTAGAAATGGCTTGAATTTGATTTGCATGAATGAAATAGTATGATTATCTGTATGTACAAGTTTGAAAGTACTGTATGTACACATGCATGTCTCTGTTTTGTTATAACAGACCCAATTTCTATTTAAAAATTAATTCCTCTTCACACAATCACTTCTGTGTTATGATCACCAATGGAAATTTGATTGTAATGTCGTAATTCCATTTTAAAAATGTTTTCAAATGAATTTATTAAGTGGTTATTTGGAAAAAATTGAATTTACAGTGAAAATCAAACAACTCAAAAAATTCGACTTCCATAATTTCAAGTTTCACAAGTATAATATGATTCTCTTTTAAAACTATGATTTTTAAATATAATATCTAGATTTTTAAGTTAAGATTGGAGGAGAAATCGAAGATGATCGTAAATTAGGTATTGGGTGATTTCTGGTGATCGGAGGTTATGGGGTGATCGAGGTCGTTGTTGGAGATAGCTTGTTGGTCGAGGAGCCTAGGAAAAATTGTGGCATGATTTGTAAGCCATCGTGTTGGTGAGGCGGTGGCGTTGTAGGGTTTAAGGCTTAGTTCAGGTCGACATTGTTCTCGAGGTAGGTACGGCGTCGTGGCGATATCGGGCTTGATCGGAGGTGGGGGAAAAGAAGCGTGGATGTATGGCGAGGGTCTGGGCTCGACGTCAAGGCTCCTGGTGATCGGAGGAGGCGATGCGAGGTGGATTCTGGTGACCGGTTTCATTCCAGTGGGTGATCATTCTACTCGAATTCGATCCGGAGATAGTTTTTAGGTTTTTGGTGGTCTGAATAAATGAGAGTAACATCGGCGACTTGCTGGTGGTAGCGGAGATGATCGGAGCGGCGGCGATGCAATGTGCACGTGCACGTGATTCTGATACGCCTTGGTTCTTGGTTTCGTTGATAAGGTAGGATCTGGGGTACGAGAAAGAGAAGGGGAAGAAGGGATTTGGCTCGGGTTTGCTTAGGGGTTGGTCTTGAGTCTGTGCATAAGTGTAATAAAGTTTTTTTTAAAAAAGCAAAAAAAACAAGATTTAAAGTAAAGAAAAGAAGAGGGAGGAAGATTTTTGTTTTGGGCCAGTTAATTCTCTTAGGCCGAGTTCCCTTTTTAATAATTAAATAAAATGAAATGAAAACATAGTTCAAGAAATTTTTATCAAATTTAAAGTTAAATGTCGAAAAAATTAAGAATAAAGTAATTTTAAGGTTTTTATTTAACCCTTAACTTAGGTTAATAATGATGCTAATTTAATTAAGTTAAGGTAACTATATATGTTAGTTATTTAGTTAATTACAAAAGTTATTAAATAAAAGTTAATAATGTAACTAAGCAAATGATTAAGATAAAAGGGTTAAACTTTAAATTAATTAAGGTCTTAAGTAATTGTAATTTGATAATTAATTCCAATAATTAAAATAAAATGGCTTGAAATTAATTAATGACCTTTAAGCAGGATTTATAAGTAACTAATTTATAGGTGCTTTAATTGATTTATTTTAATAAATTAGGAATGGTGTGACAAGTTATGCTAGCCTATGAATGTTAAATTGTACTGAATGTTTGATTTTTTAATATCTCTGGTGTTTGATTTTTTAATATCTCTGGTGTGTTAATGTGTGATATTATGTTGTACGAAATGTTTTTGTTGAGCTATAATGAATGTGAGTGACGAATTTCTGTTGTATATGATATTCTGAACTTAAATTGAATTGTTGTTACTTAAACAACTTGGCCTAAAGGATAACGTTTGATTCGAAGAGATCAGGGTCGGATATCAGCGATATCTGGAACATTTTCGATTAGTAACTACTATAATTCTTCATAGATTGGATTATAGAATCAAATAGACTGGAACGGAAGAAATTAAGTAACTTGGCCATTTAAACCGAGTAATGGTACTTAGACATTATTTTGTGAAATAAGTGTTTGGCTATAGCAAGATAAGAACTTGTAGTGATGAACGAGTTACCTGGGTTTTATAACTAAGAATTACAAGATAAATGGGTTTACTCACGCTGGTTTCCTGCCTGACTTGGGTGTTACTTTATTGTAATGCTCGGGTCAGACCAAGTATTACAGATTTTCAGGTTAGGACGTTGTGGAGCTCAGGAGGAAAGCTGGATGGCAGAGATGTATTGATTATCCCGCTATGTATTGGAGACCGTGTAGTCTTTATTTAGGGAAAAGTTAATTATAATTGCCCAGTTTATTTGTGAATAATTGTACTCTGATATATTGTTTGTAAATTGACAGTTACAACTTTTCACTGTATAAATGATGTTATTTGATATTATATATTAATCCGCTGCGAATGTGAGATTTTGTGATGTTGTTTTCTGTTTCTTTTTTTGCCTCTTTTCTTCTTTATCCTAGCAATCTGGAATTTCTAGTGTTCGACTGCTTGGCACTTTTAAAAAAGAAATCAAACTTGAATATTTGTTTCAGCATAAATAAAATTATATATATATATATATATATTTTATACGATAAAACTTCCCTTATTTGAAATGTAACCAGTGGATGTGATCTTTGAATTTATTTGAAGTATAAAAGGATTTATATAAGTAAGATATAATCCAAAGTATTTTGTTCTAGATAAAAGAATAAACTTATATATATATATATATATATATATATATATATATATATATATATATATATTATTTTATGAGAATGATTTTGGGAAAAAGGTTTTTGGAACCCATGGATTTTTAAAGGCTTTTTAATTTTGGGAAAAATCAGTTTTGGAATTTGAAAAGCCAAGTTTGAGAATTATCGATTCTAAGATATCGATTTTGTGTAAAAGAGATTTATATGTGATTCATATAAAGAATATGATTTGAAAGAGACTATATGTGTATAGTATCAAATGTTTTGAGAATGGATGTGGGGAATAAGGCGCTTCCATTGAAATGAACTTCTAGTAGGAGATCCATGGGGTGGTTCTGCCTTGATCCCTAAGGGAGGGTTCTAAATTTGATCCTGGGAGGAAGTCCGAACAAACAGAAGTTCCCGAGGATTGTGGTTGGGGTAGCGAAAGTCGACGGCGCTAATTCCTACAGAGGCATTTTGGTTATGTTGTGGCAATAGTGTAACTTGGTGTAAATGCGATACTGCGCACCATAGCGGAAGTCGAGAGGCAGTGATTGCCTATGGTCTACGTTTGATTTCTCTGGAAGAGCGACGTAACATCGGTAGACTACGATCTATGAAGACATAGGGAACGTCCTGTGGCAGTGAGTGCTTACAGGCTACATTGGGACTGGACTGATGTAGTCTACTATCTATGTGGTCTGTGTGGAGAAGTTTCATTTGGCAGCGAAAGTCAAGGGCGCTGATGCCTACATTTACATAGTGTTAACGCTAAAATGTGAACGCTAACACCCCGGTGTGTAAAGTGTAGTTGTGAAAGCACCACCCGATAGATCGGGAAAGAATTACAAGCAAGTAATAGCAGAAAAGCAGTAAACAACAACGATTTTATAGTGGTTCGGCTTAAGGGTATAGCCTACGTCCACTCTAAGTACTTTTATTAATAATCCCGTTACAAACTGATACAATTCTTCTCAAGTACAATACACTTCAAGTTACAAGTGATTTGGAACAAGTCTTAAGCTCCAATGTCGATTAAAGTTCTTAGATTCATGTTGAAGATGTGTGGTTTCTTCGTGAATTTCTTTGATGTATTCCTCTAATCTTGGAAGCTCTAAGTGTTGATGAAGTTCTCAATGCAGCAGGGTAACGGTGTGTGAAGAGAATGTGCCAAAAGTCCTCTTGAAGTTGGAAGTGGTTGTCTATTTATAGGCGTGATTTTCTGGGCAGAATTCCCCAAGTGTTAGGTCGTCTTCGACCTAAAGTAGGTCGTAGGTCGGCAACGACCTAATAGTATGGGATCATTTTCTAAGCCTTGGGTCGTGGATGACCTATCATAGGTCGTAGGTCGTCTTCGAACTAAGGAGATCCGGCTTTCCTTTTTTATGAATGAGCGCATCCTTTTTTCTACAAGTTCTAGGTCGTACGCGACCTTACTAGCAGCGGCACAGAATGGGCGGCCTTCCAATACAATGTCCTTAGGTCGTGAGCGACCTACCTTAGGTCGTGTGAGCTCTATAGGTCGCGGCGTCTCCTTAAATCGTTAGGTTGCGAAGTCTTTAAACCGCTAGGTCGCGGCCTTCCTTAGGTCGCTGTGAACCGTTAGGTCGCGGCCTTCCTTAGGTCGCTGAGAACCGTTAGGTCGCTACTTTCCATAGGTCATAGGTCGTGACGGTGCTTAAATCTTTAGGTCGCATAGTTGCTTTATGGAGTTAAGTCGTGCCCTTTCTTAAATTGCTAGGTCGCGTGTTAGGTCGCTGATGAAGAGTAGTTAACATTTGCCCCTCGAAGTATGGGCCTATGACATGGGTCGCGTGCTTCGACTCGACTTAGCTAGGTCGTGAGCGACCTAACACTTGTATCACGCGTGCCTATTTGCCTTCCCATTTTTACCTCATATAAATATGTTAAGTCGTTTTAATTCTTCTTCACCTCATTGCTCTGACCTCCTACCGCCACTAACGATTTTCTGAACTCCAAAAGGCGAATTCAAGTTCAATCATTCACCGATTCATCCTTGCTACCAAATTACGTAAGTACCTTCGGTTTCTCTCCATTCCACGATCATCGTTGAATCCCAAGCTCTAACCTCCGAACCCCAAATCAATTTTGTACGCCATGCTCCACTTTGAGCCGCGTTGTGATCGATTTTTGATTGTCAGTGATTATTGTTGTTGCAGCGATTCACGAACGCACAATAATGAATTTGATTTATGATAGATCGGAGGTATTTTGAGTCGGTTTTCAAATGGTTTAGTGGTATAGAAAGATGATGAATCTCATGAATAGGATGATGGATTTAAGTGTAGTGGATAGCGGGTTATAGGGTCCGATGAAGCATTGCATGGAGAGGAAGTTATTGACCCAGTGAATGTGAGCGATTCAAGACAACTCGCGATCTAAGAACCCCTGCGACCTAAGGAGTAGTCTCGACCTACACTAGGTCGCTGAACGACCTAAAACTATCCATGAGCTAAGAGCTATACTTAGCCAGGACCTGCGCGACCTAACTTTCTTGCGACATAGACTCTAGGTTGTGGCCGAGCTAACACTGTATTGGGATGCCTCATCCTTTACTTTGCACAGCATGACTTAAGAAGGCTTCGACCTATGTTAGGTCGCTGGACGACCTATGACTTGTGAAACTCTGTGAAGACTTGGTTGAATTGAACTGGATTGTTTAATCTCGAATTCTGTTGCGCTTTGTTGTAGATTATCTCTAACGCTAATAACCTGTTAAACATAATATTTGCAGAAAACTGGGACGAATATACTTCCATTGACTGCCCACATCAAATGACAGATTAGTCGATAAAGAGTAATTAACTTAAATGAACTATGTGAATGAAATGTTGTGAACCAATGAACTCAAGTGAAGTGCTAAAGCAAAACTTTAAATATCCAGTTAAAGCTGATTCGTTTGCATTAACATTATTCTTGAGCTTTATATTAACAAGTCCTGGAATCTCATAGTCGACTAATTGTCAACTAGTTTAACTTCAGTTATGTTTGACTTTCTCTTGTT
Source organism: Allium cepa (assembly GCA_030765085.1). Lineage (NCBI taxonomy): Eukaryota > Viridiplantae > Streptophyta > Magnoliopsida > Asparagales > Amaryllidaceae > Allium > Allium cepa. The sequence continues at coordinate 956,504,274 of CM060943.1, forward strand.
TTTATTATTATTATTATTTTTTTTTTTTGCACAACACTTCACACTTTTTAGGAAACGTGCACCTTTTCATCTGAATCATCCAGTTGCTTATGTAGAATGACGTCTCAACAAGAACAAGAAGAGATGATAGAATATGCCGAAGGGACTTTCCCGATTGCTATTCCATTAGAAAACTCTCCAGAAAGAACTCCTACTCTTCTGAAACAGCGGACACTTAATCAATTATGCGTTCAATTTGGCATTGCCGAGGCAGAAGTTTACTTCCTGGACCAAATGATTTCGCTGATAGACCGCCTTACGGTTTTATTGCCATAAATCGCCAAATGTGCTTAAGTGGAGCAATTCCTCCTTTTAATGAATTTCTTCGACAAACCTTTCTCCGATTGACGATCTCTCCTTTCCAGTTGCATCCCAATGGCTATGCCATTTTGATGGGATTGTGCGCTTTGTTCAGGAGGACTCTTGACCGTCTTCCGAGTTTCGAGGAGATTTGTTACTTGTGTACTTTTGCAAAGAATAAGGACCATCCTTCAATTGTACTTGTAAGGGGTGCGCGGAACCGCAAACTTATTTTGGATTTGCCGGAGAGTGCACATGGATTCCTGAATCAATACTTCTACATTCGTTGCCCCGCAGAATTTTACGCAGACTGGAGAGTAGGAAGTGAGATCTTTTTTCCTTCATTCTTCAATTTTACTCTAAGTCTTTCATGTTTCGTATTGCCAAGTGCTGATTCCATTTCTTATCTTTACAGCACTTCCTCCTCCATCTAGGGACCTAAGCCATAAGGCGATGTTTGAGAGATTGAGCGCTGTCCCGGCTGAAGAGAGGAGCGTTAAATTTCTATTAACGGATGAATTTCTTCATCAGTTAGGGCTTCTACATATCTCTCGTTCAATTCAAGCTCATGAAGCTCCGACAGAAGTTCCTGACTCTCCAGTGACAATTCCTGATGCCCCGGTCTCTACTGGAGAACACATACAAGGAGAAATTTCTATAAAAACTTCACTAATAAAGTGTTCTGTTCCAAGAGATGACATGGGGCCATCAATAAAACCCGCGCTTGCCCCCATAATTGAAGAAGAAGAGGAGCCCCCTTCCCAAACCAGGAAGAGTGCCGACAAAGGAGCTGATGGAGGGAATCAGGTTGGGCATGATGGTGATGACGTCTTTGGGGATTTAAGTGACATAATTGTCACTTCCCAAGAGCTCTTTAAAGATGACCCTGCCTGCGGCAAAACTGTACCCCCGATGATTGAAGCGACATCTGCCCTCCAACAGACTCCAACTCCTTTATCTCAAGAATTGTCACCGACAGTGAAACCTATCACTTCCCCCCAACTGAGGAGTGGTTCGTTAGTCCAACGCGAGTAGTTTGCACTTCACACACAACTAAGGATTTTTCAGCACATTTATGCACTTATCTTCTTATACTTTAAAGATTTCTAAAGCTTGTATTTTCTTATTTCAGATCCTTCAATGACACGCGGCGGATCATATTATCAGGACTTCCAACGCTACGGGGGGCGTGGTCAATATAATTATGGGCGCTACTTCACCTCCTATAGAGAGTCTGATGAAGAGAGGGCTGCTCGAAAGGCTCGTGAAAGGAGGGATGAAGAAGAGCGTCGTGAAAGAAGGGAGAGAGAAGAGCGCCATGATTCTTGGCAAAAAGGCGATGACTCCCACAAGAGAAAATCTCATGACGATCGAGGAAAAGGTCACATGGGTGAAGACTTAAGCAAACGAGCCCGTCACAGTGAAAAGCAGGCCTCTACTACTCCTGAGAAAGTTACTACTCCTGCTTCGCTCGACATTCCTTCTGACTCTCCCGCTCTTGGGAAATCAGACATTCAAACGATAATTAGCAGGCCCAAATTTCAAGTTGGACCGGGTCCTGCCACTCTGCAGAGCCGGTTTCCTCAATGGTGCCTTAAGGGAGTGAGGTTCGACCTAGACTTGGTCCCCATCGACAAGTCTGCCATGCTAAGAAATCTCGACGCCGTCAAACTTGATATCGAGAGGATGTCAAACTGGCAGAAGCTTGTCGATGAGCTTCAAAGAGTTAACCGTGCCAACATAGAGGCCATGCTTACCATGGAAAACGATAAGGCCGAATGGCAAAAGGTCGTTGAGCAACACGACACCGAAATGAGGAACATTGCTTCTTACAATGAGGAGCTTGAAGTAAAAGTCGAGGAATTGAAACATGAGCTTGCTGCTTCCTCCACTTCCTATTCTCAAAAAGAAGAAGTGCTCCTAAAACGAGTGAGAGACGCTCACGCTAGCCAAAGGGATGCCGAAGACAGGCTCGAAGTACAAAAAAGAATCAGTGAAGGCTATGCTACTGATATTGCTGAGCTCCGAAAGAAAAACAACTCCTAGGAGGCGGAAATACAAATGCTTAAGCTTCAACTTGCCAAAACTGAAAGGGAGCGCGATGAGGCTATCGCCGGCAAAATCGCAGCCGAAGAATCTCATGAGGCGACCAAAAAAAGCTTCGGCTCAACATTATTCGACTTCTACTTGCATAGCGTCTTGGGGCGTGGAAGCCTCGCTTTTCTTGGTCCCAAGTATGAAATCACTTTAGCTGAAGTGTGGGAGGCCGCCCTTGAGATGCTTGGTGCTGAAGGTGCTGGTTATGACGAATCAGCCCTGGAAAGGCATTATCTTGATGATGACGCCCGCGCTGCCCTTGCCAAGGGAAAGGAACAACTTGCCAAATTAAGAACTGAAGTGACGGAAGGGGACCGGCTGGGAAAAGCCACTTCAACTACTCTAGTCCAGCCACCTTCTTCGTCTGAAGTCGACATTATTGGTTCCAGTTCCCATCTTGCATCTCCCACCAAAGTTGCCACTGAAATTACAAGCATACAAGGTGGAGACGAGGGTGACGAGAGCGCTGATGCGCAAGCTTATGAAGTCGATATCAGGAAACCTGCTTCTCCAGGTAACTTCACTGTTAATCTCGCTACTGTCAATTCTGCTCAAGCGGGTTACTCATTTATTTCGCATGAGTTTCATGAGCTCCTTGGCTATTTTCTCAACCTTGATGAGCCTTCATCTCCTCTCTTTACTGACTTTATTGGTGAACCTTCATCTCCTCTCTTTACTGACTTTAACCTCTTTTCTTCTATAGAAAAAGTATTAAGCACCGCTCAAATCTCTACTTCTCCAGTAATCCCTCCTCCATCTCTTCAGGTGGCTCCTCCTTCTGCTTCGCAGCCTGGATCACAGGAGGAACAAATAGAAGCTCTCCATGGCCTGGATGATCCCATTGCTTCGCAAGAGCAGAAAGATGAGGGACTTGAGGGAGGCGACATATCTCCGGAGCGGACTCCTTCTGACGACATAACTCTATCTAAACTTGTCACTCCAGGAAGTGAGTCTTCCTCAAAGAGGAGAAAGAAGCAAGGAGCATCAAGGAGGAGAGGGAAGATAATCACTGCCACTGAAGAGGAACCAGAAGTTGGGCCAGCTGCGTCTACCTCTCCTTCCTCCCTTATACCCACTGGCCGACCTGAAAAGCTGGTCATTCGGTCGGGTAAAGGGTCCAAAGGCAGTAAAAAGAAGTGAAGACTTTAGCTTTTTGTCTTTTGTATGAACTGGCCGAGAGTTGTGCGGGTACCGGCCCTCGCTTTTATTTTGAAACCTGTATCTGAATTATAGTTGAATAAAATGATTCTTCGTTTGTACAAACTTCCGTTTGAATTTGAGAATGCATTTACTATTTATTTTTTGCACAAGTTTATTTACACAATATTGCAGCGAGCTTATGGCATGTTACTTGAGCGTTACCTTTTGCTGGTTTGGCTATACCATATTGTGTGTAATTATACTATATTGCCCCCATTCCATAAGTTTGCTGCAATATTCTATACTTCGAGGGGACTTGCACTCATATTTGCTAAAGAATAATTATTTTATTCTTTAAAGAAAATTTTTGCAAAGTACAACCCTCTTCGTATAAATTTCTGCGCTTTGACCTTTGAAGAAATCACTTCTTTCTTTTGCTTAAGTACGTTTTTTTTTTAACCAAGTGAATTCTTTTATGTGGTAAAGCGGACCTCTGAAGGGTACTTTAACTCCCTCTCTCTCTTTTTCTCTCTTCTTCGGAAGTTAAAGTATGCCCCTGATGAGGATTTTTTTTTTATATAGAAAGTTGTACCTCTGAGGAGGGATTTTTTACGTTTCAACACTCGGAAGTTTTATTTCAATCTCGGTGAAACGTGTACCTCCAGAGAGTTTTGCCTTAGAAAGCCTTTTCACGTTTCAACACTTGGAAGTTTTATTTCAATATCGGCGAAACGTGGGCTTCCGAAGAGGTCTTTCTTCTTGATTGTGCCTCCGAAGAGGTCTTTATTTTGTTTGTTTTTCAACTCTGGTGAAGTGAAATTCCGAAGAGCGGCTGTTACACTTCAACTCCTGGTGAAATATGCCTCCGAAGAGGTCTTTATTTTGTTTGCATTTCAACTCTGGTGAAGTGAAATCCGAAGAGCGGTCATAACACTTCAACTCCTGGTGAAATGGGCCTCCGAGGAGGGCTTTTATTTTGTTTGCATTTCAACTCTGGTGAAGTGAAATCCGAAGAGCGGTCATAACACTTCAACTCCTGGTGAAATGTGCCTCAGAAAGGGTTTTCATTGCCTGGAAGTTACTCTCTCATGGTTGGAGGGTCATGACTCCTCCAATCTTTTTTGTTGAGCAGAGAACTTTCTTTTTTGTGGCATATGACCCACTAGAGGTCTTTTATCCTCCGAAGAGTTGTGCCTCTGAAGAGGACTTGTGCTGCCGATGATGGATTTTGGTTGTTTCCTTGTCTTCTTGCTTATGCCTTTTCATCGATCCTCTTTTTTTTTTCTCTTTTCAAGTTTTCATTCCCCTCTTCTTGCAAGTAGCTTGTTTAATCCAAGGAAGTGTACTTCATTGTCAGGCAAGTTCGTGAGAACGGGCACTAGCTTCCTAATTGGATGTTTGTTTGTCCAAACAATCTCAATTTATCAGCAAGGGCTCGTTTCTATCGAAATCATTAGCCGTTCAATTGAAGTATTTCCTATCTAGGATTTGAATTCGGGGTCTTTGTGACTTGAAATTTGTTTGTTGAATGATGGCGAGAATCGCTCGGTTTTATTATGCGCAAGTTTTATTTCCATTCTCTGCAAAAATTTAAATCGACATTTCAGCAATACATTTTATGTACTTTTATATCGAAAATAAAGCAAACATGTAATAAAAATAAGGAACACAAGATTTATAGTGGTTCAGCCAAGAATTTGGGCCTACATCCACTTTATATTCTTTCATTAATCACTTGCATCAGTTTTACAATTGCTTTCAATTGCAAGAATCATACATTCACAATTCTTTTTACAATATTTCAACAAAGTTTTCAAGTAAAGTATGGACGCAAGTGATTGCTGTTCCATGCCCTTGGAATTTGATCTCCTTCAACAGTAGTGAGTTTGAATGTGCTGTCAAGAAGCTTCTGACCTATGACATATGGTCCTTCCCAATTTGGCCCAAACACACCTGTCGTTGTCATAATTCTTTTCAGGATTAGATCTCCGATTTCAAAGCTTCGTTGACGAACTTTGGAATTGAAATGTCTGGCTATCCTTTGCTGATGAGCTGCCATTCTGAGACTAGCCTCATCCCTTTTTTCATCAAGGAGATCTAGCGCTTCAAGTTGTAGCTTTTCATTTTCTGCTTGATTGAAATGGACTCTTCTGTGTGAAGGGACCTCAGTTTCAACCGGGATCATTGCTTCCGATCCGTATGCTAATGAAAAAGGAGTATGCCCAGTCGCAGTTTTGTGGGTAGTTCTGTATGCCCATAGTGCAAGTGGCAGCTTATCGACCCAACCACCTTTTTCTCTTTCAAGTTGCTTCTTGATGGTTGATTTGATGATCTTGTTTACTGCTTCCACTTGCCCGTTTGCCTGCGGATGAGCCACTGCTGAAAAGCTTTTCTGAATTTTGAATCGCTTGCAGAAATCCTGGAATTCTTCGCTTTCAAACTGAGTACCATTGTCCGTAATTTTTTTCTGAGGCACACCGTATCTGCAAATGATATTCTTGGTTACAAAACTTATCATTTTCTTAGAGGTGATAGTAGCCAATGGTTCAGCTTCAGCCCATTTAGTAAAGTAATCAACCGCAACAATAGCAAATTTAATTCCTGATTTGGCAGTTGGTAGCGGCCCAATGAGATCCATTCCCCAAATTACGAACGGCCATGGACTGACCATCTGTGTGAGTTCGGTAGAAGGTGCTCTAGGAATTTTGGCAAATCTTTGGCATCTGTCACATTTTCGGGAGTAATCTGCAGCATCTTGATTAATTTCTGGCCAAAAATATCCGTATCGGAGAATTTTCTTTGCTAATGTTTGGCCACCTGAATGATCACCACATTCTCCTCCATGTACCTCAGCTAGGATTGTTTTGGACTCTTCCCTGGATACACATCGAAGTAAAGGCATTGAGAATCCCCGTCTGTACAATCGGCCATCCTGAATTACATAGCGAGAGGCTTTCCTTAGTAGCTTCTGTCTCTCTCTTGAATTTTCTGGCAGAGAACCGTTGAGTAGGTAATTTAATATTGGAGTCATCCACGACTCTTGCTCTTGAGATACATTCATAATCCAGTCTGTATCCATCTCGTCTATACTTGGTGCTGAGAGGACTTCTACGGGAACCAATCCCAATAGTTGAGCTTCACCAGAACTTGAATACTTTGCGAGGGAATCTGCCTTCGTATTCTCTTCCCGGGGAATATGGCTTATTGAATAATGATCAAGTCCACATAGGAGTTCCCAAGCTTTTGACAAGTAGGAAGGCAAGTTTCCACCTTTTGTTTGAAATTCCTTCTTGACTTGGCATACAATAAGCTGAGAATCGCTGAAGATTTGTAATGCTCGAATGTTTAGCTCTTTAGCGATTTTCAGACCTACAATAAGAGCTTCATATTCTGCTTCATTGTTTGTTGAAGGAAATTCCAGTTTTAGTGCATAGCATAACGATCGACCTTCAGGAGTTTCAAGTACCACTCCGGCTCCAGAACAGTAGTCATTTCTTGCGCCATCAACATACATCTTCCACTGGATTGGGGAATCAATGATCGCTTCTTCCTCACCATTATCTTTCTTTGTGAATTCTGCAATGAAATCAGCTAAAGCTTGTCCATTGATCGCTTTTCGGGGATGATAAGTGATGTCATATTGACTGAGTTCAATGTTCCATTTTAGAAGGCGACCCGAAGTTTCAGGGCGAAATAGGACTTGCTTTAGAGGTTGATCAGTGAGTACTCTGATAGGATGAGCTTGGAAATATTGCCTCAGTTTCCTAGATGCAACTAGTAGGCAATAGGCGAGTTTTTCCAACTTGGAGTAATTCAGCTCTGCCCCAGTGAGTCTTTTGCTGATATAGTAAACCGGATGTTGAATCCTTTTGTCTTCCCGTATCAGCGCTGCACTTAGAGCATGAGATGATACTGCCAAGTATATAAGAAGATCCTCACCATTGCCTGGCCTAGAAAGTATTGGAGGCGTTTCCATATGACGGATCAACTCATCGAAGGCTTTTTGGCATTCGGAAGTCCATTCAAAATTCTTCTTTCCTTTCTTCAGGGCGTCAAAGAATGGGATGCATTTATCAGTGGCTTTGGAAATGAACCGACTCAGGGCGGCGACCTTTCCGTTGAGACTCTGCAATTCCTTCTTCGTTCTGGGAGCTTTAACTTCTTTCAAGGCAGTAATTTGAGATGGACTAGCCTCAATGCCCCTAGCACTAACAATGAATCCTAAGAACTTTCCGGACTCGACCCCAAATGTACATTTCAGAGGGTTAAGCTTCATTCTGTATTTCCGGAGGACTGCGAACATTTTTGCTAAGTGTTCAATGTGATCCGCTGCTTTCTTAGACTTCACTAACATGTCGTCGATGTAGACTTCCATAGTTTTGCCCAATTGCGGTTTGAACATAGCATTAACAAGTCTTTGGTAGGTTGCCCCTGCATTTTTTAATCCGAAGGGCATAACTTTGTAGCAATAAAGACCAACATCGGTGATAAAGCTCGTGTCCTCCTGATCAGGTTCATGCATCATGATCTGGTTGTATCCGGAGTAGGCATCCATGAAAGACAACAACTCATGCCCCGCTGTTCCATCTACCAGTTGGTCGATCCTGGGCAAAGGGAAGCAATCTTTGGGGCAAGCCTTGTTTAGATCAGAAAAATCGATGCACACTCTCCATTTTCCGTTAGCTTTCTTGACCAGCACTGGATTTGAAACCCAATTCGGATATGTAGATTCATTGATGAAGTTATTTTCCATGAGTCGATCAACTTCTTCTTTTAATGCTGCTGACCTTTCTGGACCTTGGGTTCTTCTTTTCTGTTTAACTGGCGTAAACTTTGGGTCAATATTCAGAGCGTGTACTGCAACTTCTGGAGATATTCCACACATATCGGCATGAGTCCAAGCAAAGACATCCAGATTTGCTTTCAGGAAAGATATCAAGATATTCTGAATTGACACATTAAGCTGTGAACCTACATTCAACACCTTATTTGGGTCCTTCGGGTCAACAGGTACCGGAACTGTCGTTTCCACCGGTACCACTCTATTCTCCCCTGCACTGGCTTTTCTGGGATCCATTTCTTTCCATGCCCCGCTGTGCTCGCCAGTGCAGGGTCCGCCCCGTAATTGCTACAAGGCTGGTTCCTTGATGCGGACTGGGGTTGCCGCATCCTTTCCCATTTCTCTCTTTCTTGACTCCCGCAGTTCTGTCAAATAGCATTCTCGCGCAGCATTTTGATCCCCTTTTATAACTCCTACTCCATTGTCAGTAGGGAATTTAATAGTGAGGCACCACGGGGCTAGGATAGCTTTAAATGCTGCGAGTGTTGGACGGCCAAGAAAAGCGTTATAAGCAGAAAACTCATCGACAATCACAAACGTTTGCTTGCGGACCACTTTCCTTTCTGCTTCCCCAAGTTCTACAAGCAGATCGATGGTCCCAATTGGTTGTTTTGGCTCCCCAGTGAAGCCAGCGATCTTCTGTGATGAGGCTTGTACATCGATCATAGGGATTTTCATCTGGTCAAATGTCTTCTTGAAGAGGATATTACATGATGCTCCGCAGTCAATGAGGACTCTTCTGACAATGGCCGGTCCAATACCAGCCGAGATGACCAAGGGATCTAGGGTAGGAACTTCTAAACCTGTGGAATCTCTGGCTCTGAAAACAATATCATTGTGAAAGTTTTCTGTTGTTTCAGGGGCGTAGTGTCTTCTAAAACAAAGACGTCTTCTTCGGCTGGAGCATATTTCAAAGCCCTGGAATATCTCTCCATCTCACCCCAGCTCTTGCCAGCTGGGTGAGGCCCTCCTGTAATGACATTGATAACGGGCCTTCCAGATTCATGTCCCGTAGCTTTCTCACCTGTCCTAGGCTGATGAACAGGAACCTGTTGCCCCTGACTTGACGATGCAGGATTGTTGCTATTCTGCTTCACAAATTGCTGCAGTTTGTTTTCTCTTAGCAACTCCTCAATCAGATTTTTCAACTGGCGGCATTCATCAGTCTCATGACCGGGTTGATTGTGGAAGCGGCAGAATTTCCCACTCTGTATGGCTTTTTTCCCGGTTCTCAAAGGGATAGGTTTAGGGAAATCGACGGAATCTTTAGTGGCAAGGTAGATGTGCTCCGGCGTATGTGATAATGGAGTATATTCTGATGGCTTGAAGGATCGGGGCTTCTTCAGATTACCCTGTTTCTTCCCATTATTATTCTCCCTTTTTTGCCCCACCGATTCATTCTTGCGTGGAGCGACAGTGTTGTCTTCTGCTTTCTCCAACACTGTCTTTACTGGCAAAGGACGACTTTCCAAGCGAATGAATTCATCTGCTTTTTTGTAGAACTTTTCGAGGGAGGTTGGCTCTTTCATGTTCAACCATTTCCCAAATTCGCTTGACTTATCAATAGCTCTCATCAGATAAGTCAATATCATTCGTGGTTCAGCATTGTCCACCTCGGCCAGCGCTATATTAAAGCGGTTCAGGAAAGATCTGATAGATTCACCAGGATTCTGCTCTAAACTTGACAGTGACATGATGTCCTTGGCCTTCGAAGCATATAGTCTAAACTGCTCCTTGAATTTTCTAGTCAAGTCTGAAAACTGATCAATAGATCGGACTGGCAACTTGGTGAACCATAGTAGAGCCACACCTTCCAGGTATACGGGGAAATATCAGCACTTAATTTCGTCCGAGGCTCTGGCACCTGTCATGTGCCAATCATATTTATACAAGAATTCATTCGGGTCACTTGTCCCTTTATAAGCTGGGATAGTCGGAGGTACAAACTTCCTTGGAAATTCTGCCTTTAAGATTCTTTCAGTAAACGGAGTTTTGCTTCGGGCGAAACCCCATTCCTTCTCATCTTCAACCCTTTGCATACTTTCTTTCATGATCTGCCGGACCATTCCAGAAAGATATTCCTCATCATGCCGAATTCTAGATCCACCGGCCTCAGGTACTGCCTGCTCAAAGGGACTAGTAGCCCTTTCAGGAGCATTCCTTTCATTAACATCATGAACGTTGCCAGCATAATTCCTTTCATTACCAGCCGGTTGATTGTTTGCCCCAAGTAAGTCGTTCAACTTATTCAGAATCAGGGCATTCTGGGCACCTTGAGCCTCTAATTGTGCATTTTGGGCGTTTATCTGCTGGTTTAGCCCTAGAATCACAGCATCCAGCTCCGCTTTCGTAACTCCAACAGATGGAGTGGGTTGATTAGGCACAGGGGAAGCGGAGGTTCCCTCTTGAATGTTTCCAGATCTGACAGATCTACTTTTCCTTCCAGGAGCCATAATCTCAGATATACTTCTGGTTTTTAAGGAAATTCTTTCTCCAAATCTCTGTGAAGCAATGATGACAGTTTTCCTGAGTTCAATTCTCAGTGAAAGCACCAAAAATGTGAACGCTAAAATGTGAACGCTAACACCCCGGTGTGTAAAGTGTAGTTGTGAAAGCACCACCCGATAGATCGGGAAAGAATTACAAGCAAGTAATAGCAGAAAAGCAGTAAACAACAACGATTTTATAGTGGTTCGGCTTAAGGGTATAGCCTACGTCCACTCTAAGTACTTTTATTAATAATCCCGTTACAAACTGATACAATTCTTCTCAAGTACAATACACTTCAAGTTACAAGTGATTTGGAACAAGTCTTAAGCTCCAATGTCGATTAAAGTTCTTAGATTCATGTTGAAGATGTGTGGTTTCTTCGTGAATTTCTTTGATGTATTCCTCTAATCTTGGAAGCTCTAAGTGTTGATGAAGTTCTCAATGCAGCAAGGTAACGGTGTGTGAAGAGAATGTGCCAAAAGTCCTCTTGAAGTTGGAAGTGGTTGTCTATTTATAGGCGTGATTTTCTGGGCAGAATTCCCCAAGTGTTAGGTCGTCTTCGACCTAAAGTAGGTCGTAGGTCGGCAACGACCTAATAGTATGGGATCATTTTCTAAGCCTTGGGTCGTGGATGACCTATCATAGGTCGTAGGTCGTCTTCGAACTAAGGAGATCCGGCTTTCCTTTTTTATGAATGAGCGCATCCTTTTTTCTACAAGTTCTAGGTCGTACGCGACCTTACTAGCAGCGGCACAGAAAGGGCGGCCTTCCAATACAATGTCCTTAGGTCGTGAGCGACCTACCTTAGGTCGTGTGAGCTCTATAGGTCGCGGCGTCTCCTTAAATCGTTAGGTTGCGAAGTCTTTAAACCGCTAGGTCGCGGCCTTCCTTAGGTCGCTGAGAACCGTTAGGTCGCGGCCTTCCTTAGGTCGCTGAGAACCGTTAGGTCGCGGCCTTCCTTAGGTCGCTGAGAACCGTTAGGTCGCGGCCTTCCTTAGGTCGCTGAGAACCGTTAGGTCGCGGCCTTCCTTAGGTCGCTGAGAACCGTTAGGTCGCTACTTTCCATAGGTCATAGGTCGTGACGGTGCTTAAATCTTTAGGTCGCATAGTTGCTTTAAGGAGTTAAGTCGTGCCCTTTCTTAAATTGCTAGGTCGCGTGTTAGGTCGCTGATGAAGAGTAGTTAACACATAGGTTTTTGCCGTGATGGAGACCTAACCCTGGGTGTAGCTACGATCTATGGCGTGTTCCATGGTGTAAACAAGGGGCGCAGAGGCCTACAGTTTTCTGTGGATTTTGCTGGTATGGTAACGTAACCATCGGGCTAACTACAACCATGGAAGGGGTGATGATTTTGAGAGCATTCTCACCAAAAATGTTTTCTACATTTTCAGAAAATGTTTTCTATATTTTCAAAAATATTTTCTTTATTTTCAAAAATATTTTCTATATTTTCAAAATCATTTTCTATATTTTCAAAAATAGTTTCCTAGTATTTTTAATGGGTGTTGAAAATTGGTCTGCAAAGTACTTATAGACTTTCAGGTCTACGCCTGATCAACGTATGACCGAATTTCTATGAGAATAAGGTTGGACTAGTTGAGACATCGAGTTATAAGAAGTATTTTTATAAAAAGCTATTTTAGTTATATTATGTAGATTTTAAAGTGTTTTAAAAATTTCAAATAAAGGGAGTTAAGAGTTCAAAATGTTTAAAGGATAATTTAACTCATAATAAACATTTTGATAAAATTCTGCCTTCGTTCCTTTTCGAGGACGAAAAGTTCTAAAGGGGAGAGGAATGTGATAACCCGGATTTTCAGACAGCTATTAATTGGTAATTAATAGGATTTAATTTTTAGAAATACTGATTTTATTTAGTTGAACAAATAAAATTCTGATGATTAAGAAAATATCTGGATATCAATATTGATTTGATAATCTTCTTTTACAATTATTTAATGTGCCAAAATTGTTCTTTTCAAACAAATAATATATGTGCTATCAAATTATTATTGGTTTTATATATAAGTAGATTTTAAATAGAACTTGGATTTGAAGTTCAAAGTAAATAACTTAAAAATAATTTATATGTTAAACTCTATATTAAATAGTAATGTGTATACACACACACACACACACACACACACACTTAGTTATTGATTTAATATGATCTTAAGTTAAAATTTAAATAAGAATAAATAAAAAGGTTTTAATATATTTCTTTTGAATAATACATGAGATAAATATAATTAGTAAATATATAAACATAAAAGGGTTTTATCATATTGAATAATCATGGTAAGTAAGAAGTAAATATAAAAATGTAAAACCTAAAACATAAATATAAATAAAAAGAAAATGTATAAATAACATAAACATAAATTAATAAAAACATAAGAAAATAAAATAAAATAAAGGGTTTAGGACATTTGTAAGATTTGTATAACATGCAAAAGTCAAGTGGCTTAGTTTTCTTTGTAAAATTGACATATAAATAAATGTTAGAGGAGGCCGTATAATAGTTCAAATCTTTTATATTCTTATTCTCAATCCTTTCTTTCATCCTCAAACTAAAAAATACTAAAACCAGAAAAGAAATCAAACTAAATCAAACAAGAAAATCTTTCAAGTTTTCAACTTGATCTAGAGCAAGCAAATTCAAGTTCAAACTCAACATACAGAAGATCGGTTTCAAATCAAGTGAAATTCCAGATCAAAAAAGAAATAGGCTCCTTTGTTCAAAATAAAGTGAGTAAACATCCTTTTTAAAATCAATTTCTCTTTATTTCTATGTGCATGAAAGATTTGATTGTAGAAATGGTTTGAATCAGATTTGAATGAATGAAATAGTGTACAAGTTTGAAAGTACTATATGTATACATGCATGTCTCTGTTTTGTTATTACAGACCCAATTTCTATTCAAAAACTATTTCCTCTTCAAACAATCACTTTTGTGTTATGATCACCAAAGGAAATTTGATTCTAATGTTGTACTTCCATTTTTAAAAATGTTTTCAAATGAAATAATTAAGTGGTTATTTGGAAAAAATTGAATTCACAGTGAAAATCAAACAACTCAGAAAATTCGACTTCCATAATTTCAAGTTTCACTAGTATAATCTAATTCGTCTTTTAAAACTATGATTTTTAAAGGTAATTTCTAGATTTTTAGTTTAGGATTGGAGGAGAAATCGAAGATGATCGAAAATTGGGTTTTGGGTGATTTCTAGCGATCGGAGGTTATAGGGAGATCGAAGTCATTGCTGGAGATAGCTTGTTGGTCGAGGAGCCTAGGAAAAATGGTGGCATGACTTGTAGGCCATCGTGTTGGCAAGGCGGTGGCGTTGTAGAGTTTAAGGCTTAGTTCAGGTCGACGTTGTTCTCGAGGTAAGTACGGCATCATAGTGACATCGGGCTTGATCGGAGGTGGGATAAAAGAAGCGTGGATATGTGGCGAGGTTCTGGGCTCGACGTCGAGGCTCCTGGCGATCAGAGGAGGCAATGGTAGGTGGTTTCTAATGATCGGTTTCGTTCCAATGGGTGATCATTCAGCTCGAGTTCGATCTGCAGATTGTTTTCAGGTTTCTTATGGTCTAGACGAACGAGAGTGACATCGGCGACTTGCTGGTGGTAGCGACGAAGATCGAAGCGGTGACGATGCAGTGTGCACGTGCACGTGGTTCTGATATGTCTGGGTTCTTGGTTTTGTTGATAAGGTTGGATCAGGTGTACGAGAAAGAGATAGAGAAGAAGGGATTTGGCTTGGGTTTGCTTAGGGGTTGGTCTCGAGACTGTGCATAAGTGTAATAACAGTTATTTTAAAAAAAGAAAAACAAAAACAAGATTTAAAGTAAAGAAAATAATAGGGAGGAATATTTTGGTTTTAGGCCAGTTAATTCTCTTAGGCCGAGTTCCCTTTTTAATAATTAAATAAAATGAAATGAAAACAAAGTTCAAGAAACTTTTATCAAGTTTAAAGTTAAATGTTTTATTTAGAAAAAATGTAACAACCCGCATATTTAACGATTATATATTTAAATGTTTTATTTAAATATAGTGTCATTAGTCGGATTTTTGAGTCCGAAAGTTACTTTTTGAAAACGGCCGAATTGGAACTCGAAACCACTTCCATTGATTCCAAAATGGCGTTTGCTATCTTTTTTAGTATAAGCTTTGATATGTTCGGAGTAAGTCGGATTTTGCTATTTGCTAAGTGGGCTTTTAGGTTTGGGTTTTTCACCCAAACCATTCTATAAACCTGCTCAGCCCTTTCTCTCCTTCCATTCACACATTTTCATTTCTTAAGCTTAAGCAAAACTGAAAATGGGGGAAGAGAATGGGAAATAGAAACTCGAAGCCCTAGTTCCTCTTGCAAATCTAAATTATTGCTCCAAATTCAAAGAGAAGATATTGGTAAGCCTCCTCTTCATCTTCTCCAACTCTTTCTCATTCAATTTCAGGAAAAGCTTCCTAAACCTAACTTAGGAAAATACTTGTTTTGATCTTAGATTGAAGATCGTAGAGTTGAAGTGGAGAGTGGTTGGTTATTCCTTTGCTATTGAGCCTCTCTATCCTTGTTTTTGAGTTAAAAGGTGAGATTTTTATCTCACATCTGTGTCTACAACTATGTTGGTTTGTTGGGAATGAACTCCTAACATATTATCATGTTCAATTGCTTTCACTTTGGATTGATTCAGTGAAATTGCCAATTTATGATTTGAAGCTAAATCTATGAAAATCCTTATATGGTTGATGTTTATGTTGTTCGAAGTGTTTGGGTGAGTCGTTAAGGTTGGGTAGTCGTTTGAAGTAAGCCCATAATCAACACTCATCCGATTGCCTTCGATTAGTTTTGGTCTTTAATGGCCTAGGTTCAGGAAATGCCTGACCATCAGGTTTCAAATGTCTGAAACCCTATTTCAGACGTCTAAATATTGTTCCGGGGAAGATTTTTATTCCCAGATTCAGACGTCTGAATTTATACTTTAGACGTTTGAATTGGCTAAATTTCAACCAGAAAGGAAATAGGCAAAATAATGCCTATTTCAGACATCTGAAAGTTTGGGTTCAGACGTATGAATTCTGTTCTGGAAAATATATTAATTTCCAGATTCAGACGTCTGAACCACTTCTTTCAGACGTCTGAATCTGTTGTCTTTTGCCAATTTGCCTTGTTCGCTTAGTTTTCCAAATTTGATCGATGCATGTTGATTCTAATTAGTTGTTTATGCATATTTGACCTTGATGATTCCTTTTTGAATTCATTAACGGGTTTTTATAAATGATTTCTTCAAATCGTATTAAAAGTTTGCTTCTCCGATTTATAAATTCTATTTAAAACACACACACAATTTCACACTCCGAGCGAAGTGGGAGGAGAGTTAAATGATTAGATAAAACGCGTGCAATGAACACGTGCGTTCATCTTTTCCGTTAATTCCCCATCTATTCGTTTGAACGTTTTGACCTTTGGTCTGGTTTACCGATGAAATGTGGTGAACTTTGTACTGCTTTGAGTGTGAAATTGACTGACGGATAGTAAACCGTTTAGTGCTAGCGAGTGGTTATGGGACTCATGTTAACACTTTTCGGATTCCTTTTCGAGAGTTATGACACATTCCGCCAGTTGGTGGTGTCCAGTACTGGGCCTCCGGACCTTCACCACTACGGTTTGTTGCCTTCGGGTATGTTGCCTTCGGCTTTGTACCTTCGGGTTTGTGCCTTCGGGTTTGTTGCCCTATAGTATCGCTTTCGGAGTTGGTCTTTATGAGCCACTCAAGTGATATTTGGGTTTGGAGCCTTCGGGGTCATGGATCCTCGTTTATACAGTACTGAGCTCGAGCAATCTTCTGTTTCATTGATATGTTTATATTCCCTAGGTATCGTCCTTCGGTGTTGGTCTTTTTGAGCCGCACGATGTATAGCGGTTACCTTGCGGAACTTGTGTTACCTTCATTGGTATTTGTCATTTGCCTTTTTGGCTTGATATGGGATATTCATATCCTCTGTTTATTTGAGATGCCGATGATATGAGGCTTGTTTTGTTATGTTCATCTTTTGTTAGATGATTGTGTTATCTCTTTTAGAGATATTTGTTATACCTCGTAACCTTGCAGGTTTATTGTTTTCCAGTTTATCTAACTGATTTGTTTAGCTAGACTGACCCATGTATTTTATACTCGGGTCAGACCGAGATGTTTCAAGTTAGGTGCATTTGGACTTAGCCTATTTTTCTTCCGCATGGACTACTCCGCTAGCTTCTTTTTGTCATAGCACTTTGTGTAGTCCTATTTTGTTGTAACTCTGATATGTATTCATCTGGAATCGTTTGTATATAGTGGTTTGATATACCACTTGACATGTATTATTTTGTATACTTTGCTATGTATCAGTATATGTGTATATGATGATCTACTGTCCTATGATGTATATTACATTTGATTTGTTATATTCTGTTTTGATAGATTCTCCAGCCACCTATGGTTTTTTTTAAGTATTCATTGGATATGTCGATCTGCATGGTATGACATTTATCGACGTATTCAATAGATAATTAGAGCAAAGCTATAGATGGTCGCTCCTATCCAGCCTTATTCTCCGTATTAGCAGACGGTATTATATATTAATACACTTTGCTAATGTGGGTATAGAGGTGGGGCGTCACCGCTTGGTATCAGGGTTGAGTTCAAAACAAAGTATGATAGACGCAGAATAGAAGCACATATTACAGTACATGAATGTGTTATAATTGATACAAATCTTTGAATTATCATGTCTCTCTATTCCTTCTACAATTAAAGGTTAGATAGAATTTGGGAATATGTCTAGGAATGCATTTTATTCCGTAGTATTCCATACTGTAATATCTACCTTGTGAATAATCTTGTTCTTATTTCAACTTTCAGCGTATGGCTGGAAGAGGCAGGGGACGACGTTCAAATGCTGGGCAATCCAGTGGCTCGCATCCGGATGGCATTTATTTGTCCGCCAGTCAGTTTTTGGAGTTGTTAAGGAGCACTCAGCCTCCAGTTCCTCCTCGAGTGTCTCTACTTCGCAAGTCTGCCTTTGCACACCAGTGCAGTGATTTTGCTCATCTTGGAGGCAAGCCGTTTAAAGGCTCCGAATCTGTTCTTGAAGTCCAAGCTTGGTTTCGCACGTGTGAGCGTATTTTCTCTTGTATGGATCTTTCTGACCATGATAGGGTTCTTGTAACTTCTAGCTTATTACAAGAGCGTGCCCTTGATTGGTATGAGCTTCTTATAGCTGAAATTGATGAGTCTACTTTCTCTTGGACTCAGTTTCGGGAGCGACTCGAACTCAAGTTCGTTCCTGAATCTGAAAAAGTTTTATTTACCCATCGCTTCCTTGAGTTGAAGCAAGGGATGTCTTCTGTTTCTGAGTATGCTGCATCATTCGAGGCTTTATCTAATTATGGTCTTGAATTCATTAGCACTTCTTATAAGAAGAATTCGAAGTTTGTCTCTGGTCATAAGAAATATCTTAAGAAGTCTTTGTTGCTCCAGCTTAAGCTTTCTTTTGAGGAATTAGTAGATTCGACACTTCATCTCGAAACCATCGAGAAGGAGTGTGATAGTAGTGAGGATGTTGAGGTTTCCAAGAACCCCAACAAGAAGCCGTGTCCATTTCAGAAGAATTCTTTTCCTTCTAAGAAGAAGAAGACTGGTGGTGTTAATTCTCAGTCTCAGTCTGTTGGAACACCTTTCATTCGGAAGTGTTTCAATTGCGGTTCTCCGGATCATATTATTCGAGCTTGTCCTAAACCTCTCTTCTATCTCTACTGCAAGAAGGAAGGTCATCATGTTTCCACCTGCCCAATTGTTCCTGGTGGTGCCAAGTCTGGAAAGCTTAGTGCTGCCAAGGCTTTTGAAGGCCCTTCTCAACCCAAAGGAATATCTCCATCTATTTTGGAAGGTTCTATTTTATTTCATGACCAGAGTATACAAGTTCTTTTCGATACGGGTGCTTCACATCCCTTCGTATCGAAGAAGCTCGTCGATGATTTAACTTTGGATGTTTCTTGTATGGTTACTTCATTGAGGATTGCGAATCCTATTGGGGGATCCACGTCCCTTAGCTTGCTTTGTGATAATGTTGAGATTGTTTTATGTGGTTTTTCTTTTCGTGCGAATCTGCATGTTATTTCTTGTCTGGGATTTGATACGATTTTGGGTATGGACTAGCTAGTGAGATATGATGCTAGGATTATTTGTTCGGAGAGAATTATATATCTTCGACGTCTGGATTCGCCTACTCGGCTATCACTTGTTCTTCGGGATGTAGATAATTCCGAAATGGCTTTATATTCTTTTGATTCGCGAGAAGATGATGATATATCTCGTATTCCTATTGCTTGTGACTTTCCTAATGTTTTTGAGCCTGTCTCGGGTTTGCCGCCTAAGCGGGCAATTGAGTTCCGCATTGATCTCATTCCAGGCGCGCAGCCAGTTAGTCGTCCTCCCACAAGGATGTCTACAAAAGAAAATGAGGAACTCAAGAAGCGGCTTTTAGAGCTTGAGTCCAAGTAGTTGATTCAGTCTAGATTTTCTCCGTGGGGATCTGCGGTCGTCTTCGTGAAGAAATCTGATGGAACTCTTAAGATTTGCGTTGACTATCGCAAGCTTAACAAGTTAACCATCAAAAATAGGTATCCATTTCCTAGGATCGATGATATGTTCGATCTATTGAGTGGTGCTAAGGTCTTTTCTTAGCTTGACCTTGCCACAGGTTTTCATCAATTACGAGTCGCGGAGGATAGCATACCTCTTACTGCTTTCCGCATTCGATATGGTTCTTTTGAGTGGCTCGTTATGCCATTCGGTTTGCCGAACGCTCCTACTTTCTTTGTTGATCTAATGTATCGAGTATTCTTGGAATATCTCAACAAGTTCGTCCTTGTATTCATTGATGATATCCTTATTTATTCTAAGTCTAAAGCCGAGCATGCTAATCACTTGAGAATTGTCTTGAGTACTCTCCTTCACCATCAGCTTAGAGCCAAATTCTCCAAGTGCCACTTTTGGGAGAATAAGGTCAGGTTCTTAGGCCACGTTGTATCTTTCGATGGCATTTCAGTCGATCCCTCAAAGATCGAAGATATTCAGAATTGGAAGAGGCCCGAGAATGTTCATGGGATTCGTAGTTTCCTTGGATTGGCGGGTTATTACCGTCGGTTCATTAAGGATTTTTCCCGTGTTGCGCTTCCTCTAACCAGCCTTACCCGGAAAGGCCTTCGTTATATTTGTCCGACAAGTGTGAAGTCTCCTTTCAGACATTGAAAGAACTTCTCACTAATGCTCCAATTCTTGTGGTTCCCGAAGGGAATCATGATCTTATTGTATACACCGACGCTTGTGGTAGTGGTCTCGGTGCTGTTCTTATGCAGAAGGATTGGGTAGTTGCTTATGCTTCTAGGCAACTGCGTCCGAATGAAGTTCGCTATGCCGCTCATGATCCTGAGTTAGCCGCCATTATCTTCGCCTTGAAAATTTGGCGATACTATTTATTAGGCGAGCACTTCATTCTCTATACCGATCATAAATCCTTGAAGTATTTGTTTACTCAGAAGGAACTCAATATGAGACAACAACGTTGGCTCGAGTTTCCTGCCTCCTATGACTTTGATATCCAGTATACCCCTAGTAAGGGTAATCGTGTTGCAGATGCGCTTAGTCGTTCGGCTGTTGTTTCCATGATGCTTGCCGAATGCGATGTTCTTGAGACTCTATCTTTCTGTGAAATTCGTGATCAAGGTTCATCTTCTGATTCTCCTATTCTATTATTTAGTTTGGGAGCTCGACCCATTTTATTGGATTGTATTGCCGATGCTCAGCGGCGTGATCCTGATTTGTTGCATCTTGTTCAGCTTTGTGAGTCTGGATCCTATGATGAGACGTTGTGGGATTTTAGCATTGATTCACATGGGTGTCTTCGTAAGAAGAACTGTCTTTTTATGCCTTCTGATTTTGCACTTAGGCATGACATTCTTGATGACTGTCACGTTCTAAGTATACTATTCATCCTGGTAGTAGCAAGATGTATGCCGATATGCATCGCCTTTATTATTGGGAATGCATGAAGCGCGATGTAGCGAGTTATGTGAGTAATTGCATAACTTATTAGCATATTAAGGCCGAACATCAGCGTCCTTCTGGTCTTCTTCAGCCTCTTGAGATTCCATTGTGGAAATGGGATCAGGTTTCTATGGATTTCATTGACGGCCTACCTCGTTCGAGATCGAGCCATTCTAGCATTTGGGTTATTGTTGATCGCCTCACTAAATCTGCTCATTTTGTCCCTACTAAGTCTAATAGGACTGCTTCGCATTTGGCTAAGTTATATGTCGAGGAAATCGTGAGACTTCATGGTGTTCCTAGTTCTATTGTGAGTGACCGTGATACTTTATTCACATGTCATTTTTGGCAGAGTCTTCAACAAGCTTTGGGAACAAAGATTAATTTTAGCACAACTTATCATCTGCAGTCTGATGGACAGAATGAACGGCTGAATCATATCTTGGAAGATCTTCTTCGTGTTTGTATTTTTGATTTCAGAGGTAGTTAGGAGGATTACCTACCTCTTGTAGAGTTCTCCTACAACAATAGTTTTCAATCTAGTATCAGTATGGCTCCTTTCGAAGCCTTATATGGAAGACCATGCCGATCACCTTCATGTTGGTTGGAATCTGGGGAGAAGCTTGTTCTTGGAAAAGATTTTGTTCGTGATTCTTCC
Organism: Allium cepa; assembly: GCA_030765085.1. NCBI lineage: Eukaryota > Viridiplantae > Streptophyta > Magnoliopsida > Asparagales > Amaryllidaceae > Allium > Allium cepa. Next base: position 956,525,931 of record CM060943.1, read on the forward strand.
GAGAAGATTAATCTTATTCGATTGAGAATGAAAGAGGCACAGAGCCGTCAGAAATCCTCCGCGGATAACCGTAGGAAAGCTCTCGAGTTCTCGATCAGTGATCTTGTTTTTATTCGTGTTTCTCCTTTGAAAGGGGTTATGCGTTTTAGTACGACTGGGAAATTGGCTACTCCCTTTATAAGACCATTTTCTATTACTGAACATATTGGCCCTGTGGCTTATAAAGTTTCACTTCCTGTTCATTAATCTGGCATTCATGACGTGTTTAACGTCTCGCAACTTCAGAAGTGTCTTTGGGAGTCGGATTCTGTTATTACTTCTCCTGATTTGCAAGAGCTTGAGGTCTCACCAGACTTATCTATTGTACAACAGCCTATTCGCGTACTTGACACGGAGGTGCGACACCTTCGAAACAAGGACGTGCCGCTCATTAAGGTTCAATGGTCCGCTAGTCCCAATGACTGTACTTGGGAAACCATAGAGTTTATTGAGCGATCTTATCTGGGTTTTCTATCTTTGCTTGGCAACAGTGAGAATATCCTTTCATCTCAAGCTTATTTCCTTTTCTTTTTGGATGTTGTTTGTATGTAGTTGTTACAAATATTGTCTTTAGGAATTGCGAGGATGCAATTTTGTAAGGAGGGGAGATCTGTAACAACTCGCATATTTAACGATTATATATTTAAGTATTTTATTTAAAATGTAGCGTCGTTAGTCGGATTTTTGAGCCCGAAAGTTACTTTTTGCAAATGGCCGAATTGGAACTCGAAACCACTTTCATTGATTCAAAAATGGCGTTTGCGATCTTTTTAAGTATAAGCTTTGATATGTTTGGAGTAAGTCGGATTTTGCTATTTGCTAAGTGGGCTTTTGGGTTTGGGTTTCACCTAAACCATTCTACAAACCAACTCAGCCCTTTCTCTTCTTCCATTCACACATTTTCATTTCTTAAGCTTAAGCAAAACTGAAAATGGGAGAAGAGAATGGGAAATAGAAACTCCAAGCCCTAGTTCCTCTTACAAATCTAAATTCTTGCTCCAAATTCAAAGAGAAGATATTGGTAAGCCTCCTCTTCATCTTCTCCAACTCTTTCTCCTTCAATTTCAAAAAAAGCTTCCTAAACCTAACTTAGGAAAATACTTGTTTTAATCATAGATTGAAGATCGTAGAGTTTAAGTGGAGAGTGGTTGGTTGTTCCTTTGCTATTGAGCCTCTTTATCCTTGTTTCTGAGTTAAAAGGTGAGATTTTTATCTCACATCTATGTCTACAACTATGTTGGTTTGTTGGGAATGAACTCCTAACATATTATCATGTTCAATTGCTTTCGATTTGGGTTGATTCAGTGAAATTGCCAATTTATGATTTTGAAGCTAAACCTATGAAAATCCTTATATAGTTGATGTTTATGTTGTTCGGAGTGTTTGGGTGAGTCGTTAAGGTTGGGTAGTCGTTTGACGTAAGCCCATAATCAACACTCATCCAATTCCTTTCGATTGGTTTTGGCCTTTAATGGCCTAGGTTCAGGAAATGCCTGACCATCAGGATTCAGACGTCTGAAACCCTATTTCAGACGTCTGAATATTGTTCCGGGGAAGATTTTTATTCCCAGATTCAGACGTCTGAATTGATATTTTAGACGTCTGAATTGGCTAAATTTCAACCAGAAAAGAAATAGGCAAAATAATGCCTATTTCAGACGTCTGGAAGTTTGGGTTCAGATGTCTGAATTCTGTTCTGGAAAACATATTAATTTCCAGATTCAGAAGTCTGAACCACTTCTTTCAGACGTCTGAATCTGTTGTCTTTTGCCAATTTTCCTTGTTCGCTTAGTTTTCCAAATTTGATCGATGCACGTTGATTCCTATTAGTTGTTTATGCATATTTGACCTTGATGATTCCTTTTTGAGTACATTCACGGGTTTTTACAAATGATTTCTTCAAATCGTATTAAAAATTCGCTTCTCCGATTTATAAATTCTATTTAAAACACACAAACAATTTCGCACTCCGAGCGAAGTGGGAGGAGAGTTAAATGATAAGATAAAACGCGTGCAATGAACACGTGCGTTCATCTTTTCCGTTAATTTCCAATCTATTCGTTTGAACATTTTGACCTTTGATCTGGTTTACCGATGAAACGAGGTGAACTTTGTACTGCTTTGAGTGTGAAATTGACTGACGGGTAGTAAACCGTTTAGTGCGAACGAGTGGTTACGGGACTCACGTTAACACTTTTCGGATTCCTTTTCGATAGTTATGACACATTCCGCCAATTAGTGGTGTCCAGTACTGGGCCTCGGACCTTCACCACTACGGTTTGTTGCCTTCGGGTATGTTGCCTTTGGGTATGTTGCCTTCGGGTTTGTGCCTTCGAGTTTGTTGCCCTATAGTATAGCTTTCGGAGTTGGTCTTTATGAGCCGCTCGAGTGATATTTGGGTTTGGAGCCTTCGGGCTCATGGATCTTTGTTTATATAGTACTACGCTCGAGCAATCTTCTGTTTCATTGATATGTTTATATTCCCTAGGTATCGCCTTTCGGTATTGGTCTTTTTGAGCCGCACGATATATAGCAGTTACTTTGCGGAACTTGTGTTACCTTCATTGGTATTTGTCATTTGCCTTTTTGGCTTGATTTAGGATATTCATATCCTCTGTTTATTTGAGATGCCGATGATATGAGACTTGTTTTGTTATGTTCATATTTTGTTAGATGATTGTGTTATCTCTTTTAGAGATATTTGTTATACCTCGTAACCTTGCAGGTTTATTGTTGTTCAGTTTATCTAACTGATTCGTTTAGCTAGACGGACCCGTGTATTTTATACTCGGGTCAGGACGAGATGTTTCAGGTTAGGTGCATTTGGACTTAGCCTATTTTGCTTTCGCATGGACTACTCCGCTAGCTTCCTTTTGTCATAGCTCTTTGTGTAGTCCTATTTTGTTGTAACTCTGATATGTATTCATTTGGAATCGTTTGTATATAGTGGTTTGATATAACACTTGACATGTATTATTTTGTATACTCTGCTATGTACCAGTATATGTGTATATGATGATCTACTGTCCTGTGATGTATATCACATTTGAGTTGTTATATTCTATTCTGATTGATCCTCCAGCACCTATGGTTTTGTTTTAAGTATTCATTGGATATGTCGATCTGCTTGGTATGACATTTGTCGACGTATTCAATAGATAATTAGAGCAAGGCTATAGATGGCGCTCCTATCCAGCCTTATTCTCCGTATTAGCCGACGGTATTATCTATTAACACTCTTTGTTAATGTGGGTAAAGAGGTGGGGCGTCACAAAAAATTATAAACAAAGTAATTTTAAGGTTTTATTTAACCCTTAACTTAGGTTAATAATGATGCTAATTTAATTAAGTTGAGATAACTATATATGTTATTTAATTAATTACAAAAGTTATTAAATAAAAGTTAATAATGTATTTAAGAAAATGATTAAGATAAATGGGTTAAACTTTAAATTGATTGCGGTCTTAGGTAATTTTAATTTGATAATTAATTCCAATGATAAAATAAAATGGCTTGAAATTAATTAATTACATTTAAGCAGGATTTATAAGTAATTAATTTATAGGTGTTTTGAATAATTTATTTTAATTAAATTAGGAATGGTGTGACTAGTTAACCTAGCTTATGAATGTTAAATTCTATTTAATGTTTGATTGTTTAATATCTCTGGTGTGTTAATGTGTGATACTCTGTGATACAGAATGTTTTTGTTGAACTGTAATGAATGTGAGTGTTCTATTGTATATGATATTCTGAATTTAAATTGAATTGTTGTTACTTAAACAACTTGGCCTAAATGATAACGTTGGATTTGAAGAGGTTTGGGTTGGATATCAACGATATCTGGAACCACTTCGATTTGTTACTACTATAATTATTTATAGATTGGATTATAGAACCAAATAGACTGGAATGGCACAAATTAAGTAACTTAGCTATTTGAATTGAGTAACTGCACTTAGACATTATTTTGTGAAAAAAAATGTTTGGCTATAACAAGATAAGAACTTGTAGTGATGAACGAGTTACCTGGGTTTTATAACTAAGAGCTTCAAGATAAATGGGTTTACTCACGCTGGTTTCCAGCCTGACACGGGTGCTACTTTGTTGTAATGCTCGAGTCAGACGGGTATTACAGATTTTCTGGTTGGGACGTTTTGGAGCTCAGGAGGCGAGCTGAATGACAGAGACGTATTGATTATCCCGTTGTGTATTAGAGACCGTGTAGTCTGTATTTAGGGACAAGTTAATTATAAAAGTCCAGTTTATTTGTGAGCGATTGTACTCTGATATATTGTTTGTAAAATTAACAGTTACAACCTTTCTTTGTATGAAGGCTGTTATATGATATAATATTTTATTCTGCTACGAATGTGAGATTCTATGGTGTTGTTTTCTGTTTCTTCTTCTGCCTCTTTTCTTCTTTACGCCAACAATCTGGAATTCCCGGCGTTCGATTGCTCGGCACTTCTACAGTGAACGTATTAGTGTCGAATTTTCAGGGTCGAAAATTCCGGGTCGTTACAATGTTTATTTGTTTATAAATACTATACTTTCCCTTTTGAACTTATATGTATATGTACATCCTTGTTAACTAATATGTATATAAGAAAATCCAATTTTAAACTCTTTGTAATTTAAAATACCTTATATTATTCACAGGCCAAAATCATTTCTGTTTAAATTATACTTTTCTTACTCCTTTATAATTATTTGCTAGGAATTTGCTTTCCAAACTATATATATAAATTCGGATGTCCTGAACATATAAGAAATCCCAATTAAATCAATTTTCTATTTTATAAATAAAGTCCGAAGATTCAGAATATTACCTTGGTTTAAGATCATATATTATTACCCATTATCATTTAACACAGATTTTAATTTGATTAAATACCGTATTATTGAATATTAAAAATTAATATTCAAAACTCAAGACGATAAAAATTCTGGATCATTACATCATCGAGCAGAATACATCCATGGTCTTTGTTCATCTCAGAGATAGTCGGAATCACTAGAAACAGCGATTAAAGGCACGGCAGCGTGATGGACAGAGGGGCATCGTGGTCGTGTGCGTTGGCAGGGGAGGAGCGACCTGGCTCGAGCATTGCAATGAAGTTTTTCGATCTGGTCCTTGGCGCTTGAGGCAGTGGCAAATGGCGTTTGATGATGGCAGCTGTAGGGCTTTGGTCATGGTCGCGCGTTGAAGGAGCTAGGGTTTTCCAAGGTAACAAAATTTACAAAAATGCCCTTTATTATTATTACTTTTAATTTAAAATTTAAAAACTTCTAACTGTCATAATTTTTCCAAACAAGCTTGGATTTGTACACGGTTTTTTGCATTGCGATCGTATCGAAATTTCGGATGACATGGAACTAGTGTGATTGCATTCTGAGACTGTTCGAATTTTGAACTTTATTTGGATTTTAAATCGACGACAAATCAAAAGTGAGTAATTTAACCCACTTACGAATATTGAATATTCTTATATTAGCTGAATTAAATTATGAAGTGATAATAATGTTTTTGGTTGCTATTTGATAGTTTAATTTGACAAGTTGACAATTTAATTTAATTAAGTTTTATTGAATTAAATTGCCATTTAATTAATATTGGAATTGAATTTCTAGTTAAATACTTGATAATGATAACCAGTTAATTGTTGTTATTTATTAGTTGATATGAATGATTTTTGTGATGGATGCTTAATTGTTGACATTTTAGACGATTTGATGCTTTGTTTATTTTATATGTTGTTATCACACTGCAAATTCCCTTAGTTATTGTTAGGAAAATCACTATGGATTGAAATGATACATACCCGAACGATCTTATAGATTAGGGAAAAATCGTTATGGATTGAAATGATAGACCCAAGCGATTTAATGCATTTGGAAAATTATTGATTCGAGATATGGGTTGAAATGATATATATATCCGGAAATTCAAATTTATTGTAGGTTGGAATGATATATATCCGTATCACTTGGCAATAGGGTAGAAAATCAATATGGACAACGTTGTTAAGCATTAAATTATTTTCTAAATGGTAAAGTACATTTACTTTATATATTTGATTTCTTTTAAAATTTAATTTAATGATTTTATTTAAAATTATATTTTGAAAATAATTCATTTTATATGTTTTAAAAGCTTCAAACTACATGTTAATATATGGTTTTAAGCATATATTTAAGATTTTCACTTATAATTTTTTTAGTTTCTAAATATATAATTAAAATAGTTTATAATAATTCAATATAGTTTTAGAAGATTTATTTAAAAATTTAATTTAATATAATAATTATACTTTTAATTTAATATAATAAAATAGATTTTATAATAACTTTAATAAATAATAGTGTAAGGGGTTTTGTAATGAATTTATAAAGGTTTTTGGACATTTTATAAAAGAGTTTTATAAAAAGGATTTTTGTAAAAGATTATTATAAAAGGATTTGTATAAAAGATTTTTATAAAGGATTTTATAATAGCTTTATAATGGATTTTTTAAAAAAAGGGTTTAAAGAATTTTATAAATGGGTTTTATAAAAGAACCTGTATGAAGGGATTTGGATGCATTTAAAGAAAATTTTCGTAGAAGTTTATTAAAAGGAAGGAGTTGTAAATTGTTTTAGGAATTTGTAAATTGCTTTATAAATGGTTCCAAAGCTTATAAATAGTTTATAAATGGTTTAGAAGAGATTTATAAATTATTTTGAAATTGATTGAAAGAAATCTTACACGATATTCATGAAAATATTTATACTTTTGGAATAAGTATATAGATATCTTAATGTGAAGGTATAAACTTTTTTTTTTGAATTTATTATAAAAGTTTTATAAAATGATCATGGTGTGAAAAATGCAGGCATTTGGTTTTAAAAGAGATAGGGGTCGGAGATTGTCATACTCTTTGCCAATTCTGAAACCACTTTAACAAACTATGAACGTGGTGGAGAATCTAGATTGAAGTAGGATGTTCTCGCAAACTCTACTGTATGAGGCATGAATGCAGCCCTGAACAGCTTGAGATGACTAACACCGAAGCAATTGATGGGACATGTGAGGTCGCTCCTTCGATCGGACACTTTTGTTCGATACCATATCTGTTACTTTGTGATTGATTTAGTGGCCACCTTCAATTTGATTATAGGATTGTTGTTTCGAGGTGGACGGTAGCTGCGGCAATGCGTTACCACCAGCTCGGAAGTGCAAACGGTAGATTCCAACCCGGGCATTGCTTTATTGTGTCTTGTCATCTGCCTTATCGAGCCCACTGCGTTTTGGTTTGTGTTGTACTTATGCGATGCTCCATGATAGCCCATCGGGTTCGGTGGAGTTTACAGTACTGTATAGACAACAACACTATAAAAATGTGTTAAGGGGATATGGGTAACTTCATAATGCTATTCTAATAATTTACATTACTGACAAACACTATATATAGCGTATATTACTACATAGTAAATAGTTTAATGGATCCTTAGGAGATGAAAATCCAGAACATCTCATAAGTTTTGTATGCACGTTATACACTGGATAGGAGATGTTAAATCCCATAACATCTCCGAAGCCGTTACACTCATATTTGTTTATGTTGATTAAATCACTTTAACCTTTTAAAATTACCAAAATATGGCCCAATGCTGCAACAACACTAAATACATCAATCATGGCAACCAAAACATCATATATCACATGATAAAAGCATATATCACAATATTTGTAAATAAAACTAATACTGGTGAGGAATCCAGTTGGATCCCTCCATCCTGTCACCTGCAACAAATATACATGTTAAAATATGTGTACAATGTCCGCTTCGAGGCACGCGCACATACGAAAGGTCATCCGCTCATACACGGGAACGTATAGGGACTCATCTGCTCCAATAAGCAAGAATATATCCAAATACAAATCAATATATTGATAATATATCATATATCATCCAAACAATCATCAATCAACAAAAAATAAATTTATTCTCACTTATATAAAAATATCAGTGAGTCAGAAAGAGTGAGTTGTATTCACTTTGGTTCCAATCGCAGTTGCAGTGTTTTATTCCGAATAGAATTAAAAGAGCGTTTAATTTTACCCAAAATTTACATTAAATCCAACCAACTACAAACCCTCTTTATAATGTAGTGCTTGTCAATATGAACTTAATGCAACTTGTTTTGTCAAAAATGGACCTCGTATGAAGAATTTATGACGTTTACAAGTTTATATGAATTATTATATAATTAATTTCAATTTTCTTTTTATTTTCAAAACCCTACTCTTTCCTGGCCGTTCGATTTTTTTTATGAGATCTGGGCCATTATCTTCTTCTTCCCTTTAGGCATATTCACGCGCGTGAATAAACCCATAAACACACGGCAAAATTTGAATGCCACTCCCACCTCAGTAGACCGGAGGTTAATCAGATGCTACGTCACGTGCGCCTCAACGTCGTGCACCACCGAGCCAGTGCGGCCCCACCTCGTGCCGCCATCGATGAGAAATCATCCCACATACACGTGCTTTTCAAGCTCAATTTGCCGCCACGTCATAGCTTTAAAACCCATCATCACCGTTCACATTGTAGAACTCGAAGAGCTTGAAATTTTTTGTAACAACCCGCATATTTTACGATTGTGTACTTAAATATTTTATTTTAATATTTCATCGTTAGTCGGATTATAGTCCGAAAAGTTACCTTTTGTAAATGGTCGAATTAGGACTCGAGACCACTTCCATTGAGCTCAAAATGCCGTTTACGATCTTTTTGAGTATAAGTTTCGATATGTTTGGAGTAAGTTGATTTTTTTGCTACTTTTTCTATAGGGCTTTGGGTTTGGGTTCAGCCCATTTGCCCAATTCTGGTTATATCAACCCAACCCCTCCCCTCTTCTCTTTATTACTTCACTTTCATTTCCTAACACTAAAGCTTCATCAAAAATGGGGAGAGGAATGGGAAATTAAAACTCCAAGCCCTAGTTCATTTGCAAATCCAACATCTAACTCCAAATCCAAAGAGAAGCCATTGATTCAAGCTTCTTGTGTTGAGATTGAAGTGTGGTTGATTCTCCCTTTGCCTCTAAGCTTCTCCTTCATCGATTTTGTGAAAAGGTAGGATTTTTATCTCACATCTTTGTCTATAACTACCTTTGATTATTGGTTATGAATTCCTAACACTTATTCATGTGCATTTGCTTTTGGTTTGGATTGAATTGGTGAAAATCCCAATTTTTAGTTTTTTTGGGTTCAAATCATTAAAAATACTAACTTTGATGTTTGAACACGTTTTTGGTGATGCACCGAGGAGCCAATACGACTGGGTAGCCCATGGGCGTAATCCCCTAGCGTCCGTGCTCGATCGATTGCAAAATTTAGTGAGTTTTTGCATTTCTGCGCTTAGGTCGTTCGGCCTGCACTTAGGTCGCACCACGCGTTGGTCTCGGCCAACATAGGTCGCACTCGCATATAGGGTGCACCATGTTTAGGTCGCGCCAGGCTTAGGTCGCGCCATGCTTAGGTCGCGCTATGGGATAGGTCGTTCCATTTCTTAAGTCGCTCGGCCATGTTAAATCGCACCTGCTATATCTTGCAAGCTCTTAGGTCGCCCCATGCGTTAAGCCACGCCATGCGTATAGGTCGGCCATGATTAGGTCGCTCGGCTATAACTCGCAACCATTTAGGTCGCTCGGCCTCACCTCCTTAAGTCGCTCGGCTAGCTCGCAAACCATTTAGGTCGCTCAGCCTCATCCTTAAGTCGCTCGGCCTGCTTGCACTCCTTAGGCCGCTTATACCTTAGGTCGCACCTCTTAGGCTGTATGCTACTCCTTAAGCCGTTACCTCCTTAGGTCGCTTGCACCTTAGGTCGCTCCATGTTTGGACGTGTGCTTCTCCTTAAGCCGCTAACTCGTTAGTCGCTCGGCTTGCATCAGTTAGGCCGCATGCTATGTCGCTGATCTCTTAGGTCGTATGCCGTGGAGTCGCATGTGTTGAGCCACTGATTTCTTGTGTTGAATTATGTTAAGTCGTAGGGGTCTTTCCATTTTGATGGATTTGGAATCAAATTCTTTAGATTTTATTCATGTCTTCGAATGTGAATTTTTGTGACTTATTGTTTCTACAATCATTTTTTTGATTTGTCATTCTAAAAATATAAAGGTTTCAATACTAGTACTAAATATCAAAACTCTTTCAGCAAAACGATTTCAACCCTATTTTATTACAAAGCTTGTTTCTTAAAACGTTTTCCAATCTACTAGTATCTACAAACCTTTACCTCACTCATACGAGAAATCTAATTAAACGGCTCAGTAAAACAAATGGTATGAAATGCTTGCGTTTACTTCGCTGGTTAATTCTTGGAATTGTTCGATTGAATCTCTTGTGACAATTTTCGAGTAGAGATCTACAATTTGTTCGTAAATATTTAAGTTAAGCTAGTGGTTACGGGACATGAGGCTAAGCTTATATATTTACTAGCTCATTGTACTTGACACTTCTTGATGGTCGTTGATGATCGTTTTTGTGATTTAGACTAGCAAATGTGCGACGTCTCTTTATCTACGAGGGAGACTAAACCCCGTTTCTGTGGTGCTTCGGCTCAATTTGGTGGGGTAGCGACCCACGGTCTTCGGGCCTTTTTGTGGAACTTCGGTTCAAAATTAATGGTTAGAAACCATGGAATAGTGTTCCATTTTGTGATACACGTGTTGGTGAGTTTTCATGCTCCCATTTTGTGATAGGCCTCCCCCTTTTTGTGATTTCTGGATTTCCTGTGATGATTTCTAGAATTTGTGTTTCACCAATTTTCGTGATTTTTATTGATTATTTTTATCAACTTTTTTGCATTGGTGAATTTGTGTGTCATTAACTTTTTGTGAATAAAAATATAAGGAGTTTGACATTCCTTTGATCTTTGAGAAGATTCTTTTGATATTGGTTAATCTCTTGTTGATTTTCATTTTCATGGTTATCATAGTATGACATTATGGTCATTATACGTTTATACCATATCTCTTATTCTATATCATTTCATCTGATATTTTTAGCTAGACTGATCCGTTTATTATTTTATTATTAAATAATACTCAGGTCAGACCGAGATGTTACAGGTGCTTCTGCTTGACTTCACATCTGGGATTATCACCCTGACTTTTGGCTAACTACTTAGATTAGTAGTTTTTTTGTTGTATACATTTGAGATATAGACTCGTTGATGTATTCATATTCTTTTGTCTAGCACTTGTAGCTATTATTTTGTGATAGTGTGGATCTTGTTTGACCACTACTCTGATGTACACTTTCATGTGTTATATTCATATCTTTTTCTGCATTTGTGATATGGATATCCGTGACAGATTTGTGTTAGGTTTATTTCTATGTTTGTTTCCGAAGATATTATAGCCATTGTGTAGTAGCTTTGAGTTTGTATTGGTGTGTCGGATTTCCTCCTGAAACCATATGCATGTTGTACTATCTGACATATCGGTGCTCGCACAAAGCAATTACACGGATGGTCACTCCGCAACCAGCCTTATTCTCCGTGCTAGTTGACGGCATTACACCGTAGTGTTCTTGGCTAGCGTGGGTATAGAGGTGGGGCGTCACAGCTTGGTATCAAATCCAAACTTCAGAACAACGTAGAATAATCTAGCAAGGATCATCGTCCTAAATCCTTCTTAGGAGTCATGCCTTAGGATTTAATTCGAGTCTTCGTACCGATTCATCCTATTTTCTTTATGATTCCTCGTTTTATCTATCAAGTTTGCTTGATATTCATTTTGTGAATAACCTTTTCCTTCTTCTTTCTTTCTTTCAAGGGGAAGAGAAATGGTTAGACCTGGCCATCCCAGCGCCGGTCAATCTAGAGCTACTCCCCAAGATGGAGTATTTATGTCTTCCCAGCAGCTTCTTGATCTCGTAAAGAATGCTCAAGCAGCCGGTTCTAATCCGGAGTCTACTCACCCTAAGTCTAGATTTGCACGTTTGTGCAACGATTATAACAATTTGGATGGGAAACCATTCAAAGGTTCTGAAAACATTATTGAAGTCCAGGCTTGGTTGAGAACGTGCGATCGGACCTTTTCTCGCATGGATCTTATTGAACTTCACCGTGTTCAGGTGGCCTCTAGTATGCTCCAAGAAAGAGCATTAGACTGGTACGAGCTTCTTATTTCCGAAATAAATGAAGCGGATCTTACTTGGGAGAAATTACGGGAACGATTTGAATTGAAATTTGTGCCAGAAGCTGGGAAGGTGACTTTGGCTCATCGTTTTATAGACCTTGTTCAAGGTGAATCCTCCGTGGCAGATTATGTCACGTCCTTCGAGTCAGTTTCTAAATACGGGGTTGAATATATAAACACCCCATTGAAGAAGAACCAAAGATTTGTGTATGGCTTGAACAAAAATCTCAAGAAGCCATTACTTCTAGAATTAGAAGTTTCTTTTGATCAACTCATTGATATTGCTCTTCGTCTTAAAGAGGCGGATAGGGAGAGTGATGTTGAAGTAGTGGGTGCAAAACCAAACTTCAACAACAAGAAAAGGCCAAATAAGTCCAAAGGCCCTTATCCCAATAAAAAGGGAAAACAAGCAACTCCCGCAACAAAGACTTCTTCCTCTAGTAGTGGGCAATGCTACAACTGTGGTTCCAAGGACCATTATGCAAACAAGTTTTCAAAGCCTCATGCTTGTCGCTATTGCAAAATCCCGGATCATTATTTATCTTCTTGTCCCAAACTTCAAGGAAAGAAGGAGGGAAAGCTTAATGTTGCTCAAGCCCCTCGCAACACATCTCATGGTCAAGGTATTTCTCATTCTATCCTTGATGGCATTATTTTATTTCATGATCACTCTATTCGAGTTCTTTTTGATACGGGTGCGTCTCGCTCTTTTATTTCAAAAGAACTTGTTGATACTTTTTCTTTGGATGTTTTGTGTTTAATGACTTCTTTGAGAATTGCGAATCCGGTTGGTGGATCCGCAAAAATTAGTTTGCTTTGTAAAGATGTCGATATTATTTTGTGTGATTTTTCTTTCCGAGCCGATTTGCATGTTATGCACTACTTAGGCTTTGGAATGATTTTGGATATGGATTGGCTTAACCGCTATGAAGCCCAAATCCTATGTCCCGAGCGGACTATTCATCTTCGACATCCTCAATCTGTTAAGCAGATTTCTATTGATCTTAAAGATTCGGATCCCTGCTTGGTTGCATCTTTATATTCTTTATATCCTCATGATGACGATAATGATGATGAGGAAGATATTATTTCTCTTATTCGCGTTGTTCATGAATTTTCCGACATATTTGAGCCCGTTTTAGGTTTACCACCTAAGCGAGCATTTGAGTTCAGAATTAATCTCATCCTTGGAGCTCAACATATCACTCGTCCTCCTTATCGCTTGTCCAATAAGGAAAACGAGGAGATGCGTAAACAATTATCCGAATTGGAGACGAAGCAATTTATTCGCTCTAGTTCCTCGCCTTGGGGAGCTTCGGCTATTTTGGTGAAGAAATCTGATGGTACACTTAGGCTTTTCGTTGACTACCGCAAGCTTAATGATCTTACTATCATGAATAAATATCCTTTACCTCGGATCGATGATCTATTCGGTCAACTTAAAGGTGCTAGGATCTTTTCACAATTAGACATAGCTACCGGCTTTCATCAGCTTCGTATTGCAAAGGATAACATTCCTTTGACATCGTTCCGTACTCGCTATGGATCTTATGAATGGCTTTTTATGCCATTTGGTTTAACGAATGCTCCTGCTTATTTCGTTGATCTTATGAATTGAGTTTTCAAAGATTTTCTCGATCGATTTGTTCTCATCTTTATTGATGACATTCTTGTGTATTCAAAAACCGAGGAGGAGCATGAAAAGCATCTTCAGATTCTATTGGAAACTCATAGGAGTAATCAATTAAAGGTAAAATTTTCTAAATGCTACTTTTGGCAATCGAGTGTGAAGTTTCTCGGTCATATTATTTCCGAATCCGGAATATCAGTGGATCCTTCAAAGATTAAAGCGATTCAAAATTGGAAGGGACCGGAGAGTGTAACGGAAATCCGTAGCTTTCTTGGATTGGCGGGTTATTACCGTCATTTTATCAAAGACTTTTCTAAAATCACCGTGCCTCTTACTAGCTTAACAAAGAAAGGTGTTAAATACATTTGGTCGGAAAAATGTGAAGCTTCTTTCCAGAAATTAAAAGAACTCCTTTTCGATGCTCCTATTCTTGTGATTCCTGAGGGGAATCAAGATTTTATTGTTTATGCCGATGCTAGTCGCATTGGTTTTGGTGTCGTTCTTATGCAAAGAGAACGTGTTATTGCTTATGCTTCTAGGCAATTAATGCCAGCCGAGACTAGGTATGCCACTCATGATTTAGAGCTCGTGGCTATTGTTTTCGCCCTTCGTATTTGGCGTCATTATCTTTTGGGAGAAAAATTTATTCTGTACACCAATTATAAATCTTTGAAGTATCTATTCTCTCAAAAGGAACTTAATTTGCATCAACAACGTTGGCTCGAGTTCCTTGCGTCTTATGATCTTGATATCCTTTATACTCCCGGAAAGGGAAATCGTGTTGCCGATGCACTTAGTCGTAAGCAACAAGCGGTTGTTTCCATGATGATATCTGAATGGAATGATCTCGAGGTTTTATCCACTTGTGAGATTCGAGATCGTGTTTTCGATTTACGTTCATCTCTTGTTTTACGCGGTCTTGAGGCTCATCCTTCTCTTTTAGACCGCATTCTTGAAGCTCAAAAGCTAGATCCCGAATTGGCTCTTCTTGGCCAAAATTTTGGGGATAAAATTGATATTGAAGGTTTGAAAGACTTTGATATTGATTCTCATGGCGGCATTCGAAAATTTGGTAGACTTATCGTGCCAAATATTAGCGATCTTCGTAAAGATATTTAGAAGATTCACATCGTTCTAAATTTTCCATTCATCCCGGTAGTAGTAAAATGTACGCGGATATGAAGCGACTTTATTATTGGGAGGGAATGAAATCTGATATTGCTAACTTTGTTAAGTGCTGCATGACTTGCCAACTTGTCAAGGCCGAACATCAAAGGATCGGTAGGTTATTGCAACCTTTAGAAATTCCAATTTGGAAGTGGGACCAAATTTCCATGGATTTTATAGACGTCCTTCCCTGTTCTCGTTCGGATCATGATAGTTTATGGGTGATAGTCGATAGACTTACTAAATCCGCCCATTTTATTCCCTTTCGGTCCAATCGAGCCGTGCCTCTTTTGGCCAAACTCTTTATCAAAGAAATTGTTAAATTTCATGGAGTTCCTACTTCTATTGTTAGTGATTATGCTCAATTGTTTACTAGTGGATTTTGGAAGAGTCTTCAAAAAGCTTTGGGAACGAAGCTTAATTTTAGCACCGCTTATCACCCCTAGTCCGATGTACAAACCGAGCGTGTGAATCAAACTTGTGACGACCCGAAATTTTTAAGCATTTGAAATTGGAATATTTAAACTGATTGTAAATATTTCAAAGTTAATTTTATAGTTGAATTCAAATATCATATCACTATTTATTTGATAAGTGAACTATTGAATTTAGTAATTTGAAAATCGAAAAAGACGTTGAATCTAGAGTTCTAAGCCTGTTAAAAATAATTTGAAGGCTTATAAAATTTATACTGATAACACTGAAGATAACAGAAGTTGTAAAATTGAAATTAACAGTGGTTTGTTCAGTTTTAAAATTTTATAGTTTAAATTGAATTTAAAAATAGCCTTCCGCGGCGTAGTCTCGGAATTCGACGAAACCAGTTCCATTGGATCCGTAATATTGTGTAATTATCGGATTTCAATTTTCGTAGGGTTTGGAGTTGTTGTGTGAGCATACGATTTATAAACGTGTTGAAATTTATATCGAAAATTCAATTTAAATAACTGAATTCAAAAAGCTATCTTATCCATACGATCGAGTTAGGCCTCGAAGCCTTTTCCATTTCGATTGGAATAGGGATATAACATTTTAGACGCCTGGCGGTATGCCTCAATAGGAGACCGAGATTTTTGGCTTCGTTTTCGAGACGATTTATAAGTTAAGCAAGATAAATAGGTTTGGACAATCAACTATTTTTATTCCTTCTCCAGTACGCTATCTCATATTCATTTTAACACGTTACCCTTATCTTCCATTGTACACTTCTCGTTCCTTCTAAAATTTGCTAGCTCCTTCCTCGTTTATTCAATTCAATTCCTGTCATTATCAAACCAAAGAAAATTATAATGGCCGCTCTTTGTTTTTCCTTCAATTTAAATTGAAATATAGCCGAACAAATCTCCTCACCAAATCAAAATCAACGAAACCCAATAATGGCATCTTCTTTTCTTAAGAACCGAAACCCTAAGCATCGTGCAATCAGGAACCCTCCCCGCTATTCGTATCGTTCTCATCTCGAATTAAATGAAGCGCGAGCCAATCGCGTTCGAATTCTATGGCGACCGAAGTCGCGGTGGCGGTTGTTCGAGTCTTAGGGCTGCGACGAGGTTGTGAGTGGAAATAGGTGATGCGTTCATACCTAGGGCATCGAAGGGCAGTGGGTTTTGTGTAGTCGAAGTGGTGATCGAGGTAGAGTTGATTGTCGCGATGTCAATCTCAAGCTCGATGGCGCTCGCGAGCAAGGCTGAGGCCTCGCGGTGGGTTCGCCGATGTAACGACCTCGGATTTTAATTTAGTTTAAATTGATAATTAATTGAAATTTTGAATTTATATTCGTGAAATGTATCGATGAATTGATGCGAGTTTCCCCGAGTTCAAATAAAAATGTGTTAAATTATTTGAATTTAAAATCTTATATAAATGGTTTGAAAAATAAATATAAAAATATGTGACTGGGCTTGCATTAATGATGAATTATCTTAACACAAACAAATCATTTCAGCCGAAATCAGACTTAGCATAGTCAAAGCAACCTAATATAGATATAAGTATGTACAAACAGAGGCAAAAGAGATAAGTATATTGTACAACATCATTTATACAAGCCATCACAACATCTCTTCAGCATAAAACAAGATATCTCCAGCCACCAAATCAGAACAAGCTAGGCAATGCAAATAAAGTGTTCAAACAAATAAATGTTTTCAGCCGAGACAAAGTAAGTACAAACAAAACATAATAAAAGAAGTTAGGCATAAGCTTATAAAAACAAAACAAAGAAATAAAATAAAGTATAAATATAAAACAAGTATTATCAGCCGAAACAAGCAAATAAAAGAGATATGGAAGGCAAGAATAAACAAAGTATAAAGTGTTAACGCTAAAACTTGAACGCTAACACCCCGGTGTATGAGTTGTAGTTGTGAAAGCACCACCCGATAGCTCAGGAACAGATTACAAGCAGATAATAGCAGAAAAGCGGTAAACAACAACAATTTTATATGGTTCGGCTTAAGGGTATAGCCTACGTCCACTTTAAGTACTTTTATTAATAATCTCGTTACAAGCTGATACAATTCTTCCCAAGTACAATACACTTTGAATTACAAGAGACTTAGAACAAGTAGCCTAAACTTCAATGAAGATGAGAGTTTTCGAATCCATGTTGGATGTATGTGATCTCTTCTTGAAGTTGTTTGTAGCGTTCTTAGTGTCTTGAGAGCTTCAAGTGTTAAATTGGTTCGGAATGCAGCAGCGTATCGGCGCTTGAAGAGAGTGAGCCAAAAGTCCCTTCCTAGTTGGAGCTAGGGTCGTATTTATAGGCATTTCTCGGAATTAGGTCATGACTCGTACACGACTCATGATGAGCCATAACCCGTTCACGACTCATAGTAGGTCGCAGCCGACCTACTGGGTTAGCTCACTGCTTGGTCCAAAGCTAGGCTCCCATTTAAATGAATAACACAAGTCCTGAGCCGTTCACGAGTTAACCAGTGCAACCTTCCTTGATGTTAGTATGAGTCGTACACGACTCATCATAAGTCGTATGTCGTCAACGAGTTATCTCATTATAGCACGGTATTGAACTTGTCTCTGAAGTCTTAGGTCGTATCACCTTTATGTCGCATACCTCTTAAGTCGCAGACTTCCATAAGTCGTGACATTCCTCAGGTCGTTAATGTCTTAACTCGCAAGCCTTCCTTAACCCGTAAGATTCCTTAAGTCGTAAGGTTCCTTAACTCGTAAGGTTCCTTAACTCGTAAGGTTCCTTAAGTCGTACAATCTCTCCTTGGGTCGTTGAGTCGTAGATCCTTCCTGAACCGTTAAGCACCTTAAGTCGTGGCCTGTTAACTCAAGGACTTGCAGAGTCGTGAGGTTGTTGAGCCGGGGTCGTGATGAGTCGTCCTTCCTTCTACATGGATGAGTCGGGATTAGTTGAGTAAATGAGTCGGTTCAAGTTTCAGCGGGGTTAACATTTGCCCCTCGAAGCACGCGCCTAAGTCGTAGGTCGCGTGCTTCGACTTATCTTAACCCGCATGTGCCGACTCATGTCCTACTACCTTAGTATGAAAGGCATGAATCGTCACTTTCATCTTCTTCTTCTCATACCAATCTCCTAAATCGCATCTGCCATTAACACTTCTCCGAGCTTCCCAAGACGATTTCAACTCAATCCACCTTCAATTTTTTCGGGCATCACACTACGTAAGCAATCCTGCTTTCCTTCCGATTGTCGATCATCACTGGCTCATTCGTTTAATTTTCCACTTCCGGTTCGTTCCTTCGAGCTTTACGAGTTTGGTTGGATTGATCGCCGATGAATTTGTGCTTGCCTGATTTGTCTTGTGGCGATTCGTCATTCGAGGCGACTCTGTATCGTGATAGGGTTAAAGTTGTTATTTTTGGAGATGCCATTGGGTTAACGGGTTATGGGTTAGGATTTGGAGATAGGACTTTGGAGATCTTCTTGCTGCTTAGAACTAGAGTTTTTTCTTTTCACCACGACTCACGATTCAGAGCGCTGCCGGCTCAAAATACCAACGACCCAAAATTAAATCGACTCATCCTAGCTTGCCCCCCAATCCTTAGGTCGTGGACGAGCTAGCCAGAGAACCGATGATTTGTCTTGACCCGTAGGAAAAACTCTTGAGTTGTTGGCGAGTTAGCACTTAAGGTGCTGCCGAGTTAGCATTCGAGTTGTGTATAATTTAGCTCTTGAGTCGTCTACGACCTAGCACTTGAGTCGTCTACGACTTAGCACTTAAGTCGTCTACGACTTAGCACTTGCACTCCTAAACTCTGCTTGAACTTTGAACTGCTGCTTGATTTTCAAACTGTTGAACTCTGCTGCATTCTTTTACAGATTACTTTGACTTGTAGGTTAACAATCTGTTTAATATGATATTTACAGAAAATTGGGACGAATATACTGTCATCGACCGCCCACATCAAATGACAGATTAGTTAATAACAGATAATTAACTTAAATAAATTGTGTGAACGAAGTGCTATCGATTTCAAGTGGAATATTAAAGCAACACTGAAATAGTCAATTGAAACTGACCAGCCTGCACTAATATTATGCTTGAACTTTAAATTAACAAGTTCTGAAATTACCGCAGTCGATCAATCGTCGACCAGTTTAATTCCAGTTATATTTACTTGTTATTTTTATCAGTTTTGCACGACACTTCACACTTTTAGGAAACGTGCACCTTCATATTTGAATATCCAGTTGCTTGTGTAGAATGACTTCTCAGGAAGAAGATGCAACAGTTCAGACTGGAGAGGCAACTGTTCTTCCGGCTCCACTAGTTAATCCTCCCGAAAGAGTCCCTACCAAACTATCATACAAAGTTTTTCGCCAGTTGTGTGCTCAGTTTGGCATTGCTGAATCAGATGCCATTCTTCCTGAGAGAAGTAACACTGCTGACATAGCACCTTCTGGCTTTGTGACAGTTAACCGACAAATGTGCCTAAGTGGGGGCGTTCCTCCTTTCAATGACTTTTTCCAACAACTTCTTCATCAATTGGCCATTGCTCCATCCCAGCTACACCCCAACGGCTACGCCATTCTAATGGGGTTGTGTGTGCTATTTAGGAGAACACTTGATCGACTTCCGAGCTTTGATGAAATTTGTTACTTATGCTCCTTTACCCGGACCAAAGATCATCCTTCTATTACTGTTGTGAGAAGCGCCCGAAACCGCAAATTAATTGTTGGCCTTCCTGACACTGCTCATGGGTTTCTAACCCAGTTCTTCTTCGTTCGTTGCCCCTCGGGGTTTTATGCTGTGTGGAGGGAAGGAAGTAAGATCATCCATCCTTACTTCGTTTGTTATCTGGCCTTTGTGAGACTGACCTGCTAAGTGTTAACTCTGCTTCTTTTTATTTTCAACGCTGCCTCCTCCCTCTAGGAATCCCAGTCACAAGTCGACTTTTGAGAGGCTTAAGGCCGTGCCGGTTGAGGAGAGAGATATTCAATTTCTGTTGAAAGATGAATTTTTGCATCAGTACGGACTTTTGCATACTTCTCGCTCTACACGTCCTCATGAAATCCCAGACTCCCCAGCTAGAGCGTTGGATGCCTCAGTTTCTACTAGCACATCCATATCAAAAGGACCTGCTCCTGAGGCTTCGCTAGTGAAGTGTTCCACTTCTGTTGATGCTGCGGGGCCATCTGACAAACTTGCCCCGGTTATCGAGGAAGAAGAGCCTCAGGGATCTTCCCATCATTCACAAGAATCTGGTGAAAAAGCTGAGAAATCCAGTCCTGTTAAGCAGAGCAGGGACGATACTTTCGAAGGACTGAGCGACCTCTTTGCTACTTCACAAGAGATCTTTAAAGACGATCCTATCACTGCCGGGATTTCTTCTTCAGTAGTTGAAGCTACTTCTATTTTGCAACAGTCGCCGTCGACTCAAGAGTTGACGCTAGCTATTACACCCACAACTACTCCCCAATTAAAGAGTGGTTCGTAGATTGATGCGCGTAGTTTGCACATCACACACAATTAGAATTCCTGGCACTTTTATGCTCTTTTTTTTTTTGATATTTGAAAAATTCTCAAGTTTTGTTTCCTCTTTTTTTTTTTTTTTAGGTTCTTCAATGAGGCGAGCCAGCTCGTACTATAATGACTTTCAGCGATATGGGAAACGCAGCTAGTATGGCTATCAACCCTATCCTCCTGTTCATAGAGAGACTGATGAAGAAAGGGCTGCCCGGAAGGCTCGGGAAAGACGTGATTATGAAGAACGCTTTGGAAGACCAGATAATCGACATGATTCCTCCCACAGAGAGAGTGACTCCCTTAAACGCAAATCTCATGATGATAGAGGGAAGAGTCACACAACTGATGACTCGAGCAAACGGGCCAAAGTTATTGAGGAGCCAATGCCTGCGCCTTCAGAGAAGATTACTGCTCCTACTTCTTCTCAATCTCCTGCCCCTTCCCCTACTGATATCCAAGCAATCATCAATAGGCCATCTTACCAAGTTGGACCAGGTCCAGCCACTCTTCAAAGCCGATTTCCTAATTGGTGTTTAAAAGGAGTTCGCTTTGACCTCGATCTGGTTCCCATAGATAAAAGTGCTATGTTACGGAACCTTGATGCAGTCAGAACCGATATTGAGAGGATGTCATCTTGTCAGAAACTCGTTGATGAGCTCCAAAGGGTGAATAGGGCCAATCTCGAAGCTATGCTTACCATGGAGAACGACAAAACTGAATGGCAAAAGATCCTTAAACAGCATGATGCAGAAATGAGGAGTATTGCCGATTATAATGAGAAACTTGAGGCAGAAGTTGGGAAACTTAAAGAGGAGCTTGCTACTTCTTCCACTTCTTATTCTCAAAGGGAGAGTGTGCTTCTTCAACAGGTGCGGGATGCTCATGCCGCGCAAAGGGATGCTGAGGCCAAGGCTGAAGGGTTAGAGCAGATTATAGAGGGCAACCGTACTGATATTACTCAGTTACGAGGACAAACTGGCCTTCAGGCTGCAGAGATTGAAAAATTGAAAGCCCAGTTATCCAAAGTCGAGAGAGAGCGGGATGAGGCTGTTGCGGGTAGAATTGCTGCTGAAGAGGCCCTTGAAGCTACCAAAGCTGATATTGGCTCGACACTATTTGATTTCTACTTGCATTGTATATTAGGGCATGGCAGTCTTGCATTCCTGGGCCCCAAGTATGAGATTACCCTGGCCGAAGTGTGGGAGGCCGCACTAGATATGTTTAAAGGGGCCGGATACACTGAAGAGGAGTTGGAGGTGCACTACTTAGACTTTGAGGCTCGCGCAGCCCTTGCCAGAGGGAAGGAGCAACTTGCCAGATCGCGGGTTGAAATAGTGGGGGAAGAGCATCAAGAAAAAGAAACAAATTTGACTGCTCCTGTCCCTCCTTCAACTTCGGCCGATGCTGGCATTATTGGCTCTAGCTCTTATGTACCGATCCCTACTCAAACTGATACCGGGGCCAAAATTACTCAAGCCACAGATGAATCGCAAGAGAGTGCTGAAGCTCCGGACTATGAAATTGACGTAATAAAGACAACTTCTGCAGGTAATTTCACTGTAAATTTCGCTCAAGTGGATTGCTCATTTATTTCACATGGGTTTAATGAGCTCCTTGACTATTTTCTCAATCTTGATGAGCCTTCATCTCCTCTCTTTACTGACTTTAACCTCTTTTCTTCTGTAGAGAAAGTATCAAGCACCGCTCAGATTTCTCCTCCTCCGGTTATCCCTCCTCCGTCTCCCCAGGTGGCTCCTCCTCCTGCTTCACAGCCCGGGTCGCAAGAGGAACAAATAGAGGCCCTTCATGGTTTAGACGATCCCATCGCTTCGCAAGAGCATAGAGACGAGGGACTTGAGGGAGGTGAGATATCTCCGGAGCGGACTCCTTCTGATGACATAACTTTGTCTAAACTTGTCACTCCAGGAAGTGAGTCTTCCTCAAAGAGGAGGAAAAAGCACGGAACGTCAAAGAGGAGGGGGAAGATAATCACTGTTACTGAAGAGGAGCCACAAGTTGGACCAGCTGCGCCTACCCTTCCTTCTTCCCTTGTGCCAACTGACCGACCTGAAAAGCTAATCATTCGGCCGGGAAAAGGGTCCAAAGGTAGTAAAAAGAAGTGAAGATTTTAGCTTTTTGCCTTTTGTATGTACTGGTCGAGACTTGTGCGGGTACCGGCCCCCGCTTTTCTTTATTTTGAAACCTGTACCTGCATTTCAATTGAATAAAATGATCCTTTGTTTGTACATACTTCTGTTTGAATTTGAGAATGCATTTATTATTCATTTTTGCACAAGTTTATTTATATGATATTGCAGCGGGCTTATGGTATGTTGTTTGAGTATTACTTTACTGATGCAGCTATACTATTATACCATGTTGCCCCCATACCTTAAGCTTGCTGCAATATTTTATACTTCGAGGGGACTTGCACTCTTATTTGCTAAAGAATAATTATTTTATTCTTTAAAGAAAATTTTTGTAGAGTACAACTCCCTTCGTATAAGTTTCTACGCTTTGTCGTTCGAAGAAATCACTTTTTTCTTTTGCTTATGTGCATATTTTACCAAGTGAATTCTTCTATGTGGTAAAGCGGACCTCTGAAGGGTACTTTAACTTCTTTTTTTTTTTTTTTCTTTTTTTTTGAAGATCATTTTCCAGAGTAGGTAAATTACTCTTCCTTTGAAAGTTAAAGTACGCTTTTGATGAGGATTTTTTTTTATATACAAAGTTGTACCTCTGAGGAGGGATTTTTCACGTTTCAACACTTGGAAGTTTTATTTCAATCTCGGTGAAACGTGTACCTCCAAAGAGTTGTGCCTTTGAAGAAAGCCTTTTCACGTTTTAACACTTGGAAGTTTTATTTCAATCTTGGTGAAACGTGGGCTTCCGAAGAGGTCTTTCTTCTTGATTGTGCCTTCGAAGAGGTCTTTCCTTTGAATTGTGTCCCCGGGAGGGGGTTGTACCTCTAAGGAGGGATTTTCACGTTTCAACACTTGGAAGTTTTATTTCAATCTTGGTGAAACGTGTACCTCCAAAGAGTTGTGCCTTCGAAGAAAGCCTTTTCACGTTTCAACACTTGGAAGTTTTATTTCAATCTCGGTGAAACGTGGGCTTTCAGGAAGGTCTTTATTTTGTTTTTGCATTTCAACTTTGGTGAAGTGAAATTCCGAAGAGCGGTTGTTACACTTCAACTCCTGGCGAAATGTGCCTCCGAAGAGGGCTTTTATTTTGTTTACATTTCAACTCTGGTGAAGTGAAATCCCGAAGAGCGGTCATAACACTTCAACTCCTGGTGAAATGGGCCTCCGAAGAGGGCTTTTATTTTGTTTGCATTTCAACTCTGGTGAAGTGAAATCCCGAAGAGCGGTCATAACACTTCAACTCCTGGTGAAATGTGCCTCAGAGAGGGTTTTCTTCGCCTGGAAGTTACTCTCTCATGGTTGGAGGGTCATGACTCCTCTAATCTTTTTTTGTTGAGTAGAGAACTTTCTTTTTTGTGGCGTATGACCCATTAGAGGTCTTTATCCTCCGAAGAGTTGTGTCTCCAAAGAGGACTTGTGCTGCCGATGATGGCTTTGGTTGTTCCTCTGTTCACTTGCTTATGCCTTTTCAATGATCCTCTGCCCCCTTTTTTTTTTACAAGTAACTTGTTTAATCCAAGGAAGTGCGCTTCATTGTTAGGCAATTTCGTGAGAACGAGCACTAGCTTCTTAATTGGACGTTTGTTTGTTCAAACGATCTCAATTTATTAGCAAAGACCCGTTTCTGTCGAAATCATAGGCCGTTCAAGTGAAGTACATCCTATCTAGGATTTGAATTCAGGGCTTTTGTGACTTGAAATTTGGCGAGAATCACTTGGTCTTTTTATGTGCAAGTTTCACTTCCATTGTCTGCAAAAATTTAAATCGACATTTCAGCAATACATTCTATGTACTTTTTATATCGCAAATAAAGCAAACATGTAATAATAATAAGGAACACAAGATTTATAGTGGTTCGGCCAGAAAATTGGGCCTACATCCACTTTATATTCTTTCATTATTTACTTGCATCAGTTTTACAATTGCTTTCAATTACAAGAATCATACATTCATAATTCTTTTTACAATATTTCAACAAAATTTTCAAGTAAAGTATGGACGCAAATGGTTGCTGTTCCATGCCCTTGGAATTTGATCTCCTTCAACAGTGGTGAGTTTGAATGTGCCGTCAAGAAGCTTCTGACCTATTACATATGGTACTTCCCAATTTGGCCCAAACACACTTGTCGCTGTCATAATTCTTTTCAGGACTAGGTCTCCAATCTCAAAGCTGCGTTGGCGAACTTTGGAATTGAAATGTCTGGCTATTCTTTGCTGATGAGCTGCAATTCTGAGATTAGCCTCATCTCTTTTTTCATCAAGGAGATCTAGCGCTTCAAGCTGTAGCTTTTCGTTTTCTGCTTGATTGAAATGGAGTCTTCTGTGTGAAGGGACTTCTATTTCTACCGGAATCATTGCCTCTGACCCGTATGCCAATGAAAACGGGGTGTGCCCAGTCGCAGTTTTGTGAGTGGTTCTGTATGCCCATAGTGCCAGTGGTAGCTTATCGACCCAACCACCTTTTGCTCTTTCAAGTTGCTTCTTGATGGTTGACTTAATAATTTTGTTCACGGCTTCCACCTGCCCGTTTGCCTGCGGATGAGCTACTGCTGAGAAGCTTTTCCGGATTTTGAATCGCTTGCAAAAATCTTGGAATTCTTCACTTTCAAACTGAGTTCCATTGTCTGTAATTATTTTTTGAGGCACACCGTATCTGCAAATGATGTTTTTAGTCACAAAACTTATCATCTTCTTTGAGGTGATAGTGGCCAGTGGTTCAGCCTCTGCCCACTTAGTAAAATAATCTACAGCAACAATGGCATATTTAATTCCAGATTTGGCAGTTGGTAACGGTCCTACAAGGTCGATTCCCCATATCGCAAACGGCCATGGACTGACCATCTGTGTGAGTTCAGTGGAAGGAGCTCTAGGAATTTTGGCGAATCTTTGACATCTGTCACATTTTCGGGAATACTCTGCTGCATCTCGATTAATTTCTGGCCAAAAATATCCGTACCGGAGAATTTTCTTTGCTAATGTTTGGCCACCTGAATGATCACCACATTCTCCTCCGTGTACCTCTGCTAAGATTGCTTTAGACTCTTCCCTGGATACACATCGAAGTAATGGCATTGAGAATCCCCGTCTGTATAACCGGCCATCCTGGATTACGTATCGAGAGGCTTTTCTCAGTAGCTTTTGTCGTTCTTTTGAGTTCCCTAGTAAGGATCCATTGAGCAGATATTCTATTATCGGAGTCATCCACGATTCTTGCTCTTGAGACATGCTCATGATCCAATCAATGTCCATCTCATCAATGCTAGGAGTCGACAGGACCTCCACTGGAGTTAGCCCCAGAAATTGAGCTTCGCCTGTGCTCGAATACTTCGCGAGAGAATCTGCTTTCATGTTTTCTTCTCGAGGAATGTGGCTTATCATGTAATGATCGAAATCACCCAGGAGTTCCCAAGCCTTTGACAAGTAGGCGGGCAGATTCCCCCCTTTTGCTTGGAATTCCTTTTTGACTTGGCATACAATAAGCTGAGAATCACTGAATATCTGTAGCGCTCGGATGTTTACTTCTTTAGCAATCCTTAAGCCAGCGATAAGGGCTTCGTATTCTGCTTCATTGTTTGTTGAAGGAAATTCCAATCTTAGTGCATAGCATAATGATCGAGCTTCAGGAGTCTCAAGTACAACTCCGGCTCCAGAACAGTAGTCGTTTCTCGCACCATCGACATATAACTTCCACTGGATAGGGGAATTGTCGACCGTTTCTTCCTCACTGTTACCCTTATCTGTAAATTCTGCAATGAAATCCGCTAAAGCTTGTCCATTGATTGCTTTCCGGGGATGATAAGTGATGTCATACTGACTGAGTTCAATATTCCACTTTAGAAGACGACCCGAAGTTTCAGGGCGAAACAGGACTTGCTTTAAAGGTTGATCAGTGAGGACTCTGATAGGATGAGCTTGAAAATATTGCCTCAATTTCCTAGACGCAATTAGTAAGCAATAGGAGAGTTTTTCCAACTTAGAGTAATTCATCTCTGCCCCAGTGAGTCTTTTGCTGATATAGTAAACTGGATGTTGAATCCTTTTGTCTTCCCGTATCAGCGCTGCACTTAAAGCATGAGATGATACTGCCAAGTATATAAGAAGATCCTCGCCATCGCCAGGCCTAGAAAGTATTGGAGGCGTCTCCATATGGCGAATCAATTCATCAAAGGCTTTTTGGAATTCGGGAGTCCAAGCGAAGTTTTTCTTTCCTTTCTTTAGGGCGTCAAAGAATGGGATGCATTTATCTGTGGCTTTGGAAATGAACCGACTCAAGGCGGCAACTTTTCCATTGAGACTTTGCAATTCCTTCTTTGTTCTAGGAGCTTTGACTTCTTTCAAGGCAGTAATTTGAGCTGGACTAGCGTCAATGCCCCTAGCGATGACGATAAACCCTAAGAACTTTCCGGACTCGACCCCAAACGTGCATTTCAGAGGGTTAAGCTTCATTCTGTATTTCCGGAGGACTGCGAACATTTCTGCCAAGTGTTCAATGTGATCCGCTGCTTTCTTAGACTTTACTAACATGTCGTCGACGTAGACTTCCATAGTTTTGCCCAATTGCGGTTTGAACATAGCATTAACAAGTCTTTGGTAGGTTGCCCCTGCATTTTTCAATCCGAAGGGCATAACTCTGTAGCAATAAAGACCAACATCGGTGATAAAGCTCGTGTCCTCCTGATCCGGTTCATGCATCATGATCTGGTTATATCCGGAGTAGGTATCCATGAAAGATAACAATTCATGCCCCGCTGTTCCATCTACCAGTTGATCGATCCTGGGTAAAGGAAAGCAATCTTTGGGGCAGGCCTTGTTCAGATCTAAAAAATCGATGCACACTCTCCATTTTCCATTAGCTTTCTTAACCAGCACAGGATTTGAAACCCAATTCGGATATGTAGATTCTTTGATGAAGTTATTTTCCATGAGTCGATCAATTTCCTCTTTTAATGCTGCTGACCTTTCTGGACCTTGGGTTCTTCTTTTCTGTTTTACTGGTGTAAACTTTGGGTCAATATTCAGAGCGTGTACTGCAACTTCTGGAGATATTCCACACATATCAGCATGAGTCCAAGCGAAGACATCCAGATTTGCTTTCAGGAAAGATATCAAGATATTCTGAATTGACACATTAAGCTGTGAACCCACATTCAACACCTTATTTGGGTCCTTCGGGTCGACAGGTACCGGTACTGTCGTTTCAACCGGCACTACTCTATTCTCCCCTGCACTGGCTTTTCTGGGATCCATCTCTTTCCGTGCCCCGCTTTGCTCGCCAGTGCAGGGTCCGCCCCGTAATTGCTACAAGGATGGCTCTTTGATGCGGACCGGGGCGGCCGCATCCTTTCCCATTTCCCTTTTTCTTGACACTCGCAACTCTGTCAAATAGCACTCTCGCGCAGCATTTTGATCCCCTTTTATAACTCCTACTCCATTGTCTGTAGGGAATTTAATAGTGAGACACCACGGGGCTAGGATAGCTTTGAACGCTGCGAGCGTTGGACGGCCAAGGAAAGCATTATAAGCAGAAAATTCATCGACAATCACAAATGTTTGCTTGCGGACTACTTTCCTTTCTCCTTCCCCAAGTTCTACAAGCAGATCGATGGTTCCTATTGGTTGCTTTGGCTCCCCAGTGAAGCCAGCGATCTTCTGCGATGAGGCTTGTACAGCGACCATAGGGATTCTCATTTGGTCGAATGTCTTCTTGAAGAGGATATTACATGATGCTCCGCAGTCAATGAGAACTCTTCTGACAATGGCCGGTCCGATACCAGCTGAGATGACCAAGGGATCTAGGGTAGGAGCTTCGATACCTGTGGAATCTCTGGCTCTGAAAATAATATCATCACTGAAAGTTTTCTGTTGTTTCAGGGGCGTAGTGTCTTCTAAAACAAAGACGTCTTCCTCGGCTGGAACATATTTCAAAGCCCTGGTATATCTCTCCATCTCACCCCAGCTCTTGCCAGCTGGGTGAGGTCCTCCTGTAATGACATTGATAATGGGCCTTCCAGATTCATGCCCCGTAGCTTTCTCACCTATCCTAGGCTGATGAACAGGAGTCTGTTGCCCCTGACTTGACGATGCAGGATTGTTGCTATTCTTTTTCACAAATTGCTGCAGCTTGTTTTCTCTTAGCAATTCTTCAATCAGATTTTTCAACTGGCGGCATTCATCGGTCTCATGACCGGGTTGATTATGGAAGCGGCAGAACTTCCCACTTTGTATAGCCTTTTTCCCGGTCCTCAAAGGGATAGGTTTAGGGAGGTCAACAGAATCTTTAATGGCAAGGTAGATACGCTCTGGCGTATCTGATAAAGGAGTATACTCTGATGGCTTGAAGGATCGGGGCTTCTTCAGATTACTCTATTTCTTCCCATTGTTATTTTCCCTTTTTTGCCCTACAGATTCATTCTTGCGTGGAGCAACAGTGTTATCTTCAGCTTTTTCCGACACTGCCTTTACCGGTACAGGACGGCTTTCCAGGCGTATGAATTCATCTGCCTTTTTGTAGAACTTTTCGAGGGAGGTTGGCTCCTTCATGTTTAGCCATTTCCCAAATTCGCTCGACTTATCAATAGCCCTCATCAGAAAAGTCAATATCATTCGTGGTTCAGCATTGTCCACCTCTGCCAGCGCTATATTAAAGCGGTTCAAGAAAGATCTGATAGATTCACCAGGATTCTGTTCTATACTTGACAACGACATGATGTCCTTGGCCTTTGAAGCATATAGTCTGAACTGCTCCTTGAATTTTCGGGTCAAGTCTGAAAACTGATCAATAGATCGGACTGGCAACTTGGTGAACCACAGTAGAGCCACACCCTCAAGGTATACGGGGAAATATCGGCACTTTATCTCGTCAGAGGCTCTGGCACCTGTCATGTGCCAATCATATTTATACAAGAATTCATTCGGATCACTTGTCCCTTTGTAAGCTGGGATAGTTGGAGGGACAAACTTCCTTGGAAATTCCGCCTTTAAGATTTTCTCAGTAAATGGAGTTTTACTTGGGGCGAAACCCCATTCTTTCTCATCTTCAACCCTTTGCATACTTTCTTTCATGATTTGCCGGACTATTCCAGAAAGATACTCCTCATCATGTCGAGTTCCAGATCCACCAACCTCAGGAAGCGTTTGCTCAAAGGGACTGGCAGCCCTTTCTGGAGCATTCCTTTCATTAGCATCATGAATGTTGCCAGCGTAATTCCTTCCATTACCAGCCGGTTGATTGTTTGCCCCGAGCAAATCATTCAACTTATTCAGAATTAGAGCATTTTGGGCACTCTGAGCCTCTAATTGTGCATTCTGGGCGTTTATCTGCTGGTTCAGCCCTAATATTACAGCATCCAACTCCGCTTTCGTAACCCCAGCAGACGTAGTGGCTTGATTAGGTACAGGGGAAGCGGATGTTCCCTCTTGAACGTTCCCAGATCTGACAGATCTACTCTTCCTTCCAGGAGCCATAATCTCAGACAGATTTCTGGTTTTCAAGGAAATTCTCTCTACAAATCTCTGTGAAGCAATGATGATAATTTTCCCTGAGTTCAATTCTCAGTGAAAGCACCAAAAATGTTAACGCTAAAACTTGAACGCTAACACCCCGGTGTATGAGTTGTAGTTGTGAAAGCACCACCCGATAGCTCGGGAACAGATTACAAGCAGATAATAGCAGAAAAGCGGTAAACAACAACAATTTTATAGTGGTTCGACTTATGGGTATAGCCTACGTCCACTTTAAGTACTTTTATTAATAATCTCGTTACAAGCTGATACAATTCTTCCCAAGTACAATACACTTTGAATTACAAGAGACTTAGAACAAGTAGCCTAAACTTCGATGAAGATGAGAGTTTTCGAATCCATGTTGGATGTATGTGATCTCTTCTTGAAGTTGTTTGTAGCGTTCTTAGTGTCTTGAGAGCTTCAAGTGTTAAATTGGTTCGGAATGCAGCAGAGTATCGACGCTTGAAGAGAGTGAGCCAAAAGTCCCTTCCTAGTTGGAGCTAGGGTCGTATTTATAGGCATTTCTCGGAATTAGGTCATGACTCGTACACGACTCATGATGAGCCATAACCCGTTCACGACTCGTAGTAGGTCGCGGCCGACCTACTGGGTTAGCTCACTGCTTGGTCCAAAGCTAGGCTCCCATTTAAATGAATAACACAAGTCCTGAGCCGTTCACGAGTTAACCAGTGCAACCTTCCTTGATGTTAGTATGAGTCGTACACGACTCATCATAAGTCGTATGTCGTCAACGAGTTATCTCATTATAGCACGGTATTGAACTTGTCTCTGAAGTCTTAGGTCGTATCACCTTTATGTCGCATACCTCTTAAGTCGCAGACTTCCATAAGTCGTGACATTCCTCAGGTCGTTAATGTCTTAACTCGCAAGCCTTCCTTAACCCGTAAGATTCCTTAAGTCGTAAGGTTCCTTAACTCGTAAGGTTCCTTAACTCGTAAGGTTCCATAAGTCGTACAATCTCTCCTTGGGTCGTTGAGTCGTAGATCCTTCCTGAACCGTTAAGCACCTTAAGTCGTGGCCTGTTAACTCAAGGACTTGCAGAGTCGTGAGGTTGTTGAGCCAGGGTCGTGATGAGTCGTCCTTCCTTCTACATGGATGAGTCGGGATTAGTTGAGTAAATGAGTCGGTTCAAGTTTCAGCGGGGTTAACATAAAGGGAAATAGCTGTGTACATATAAATAGGGTAGGCTGTAAGTAAGGCAGGAGCATGTGCATATTTAATGCAAGAAATCTTTGATACACCCTAACATTATCTTCAGCCGAAATGAAATGATTCATGTAAACTAAAGAAGAAATATTTGTACTTACCCCTATCTGCTCAGCCCCCAAACAAAAGTAAGAAGAAGAAAAAAATAAATAAACAAAGATAAATGTGTGAAACATGACAAAGGAAGAAAGATCACTGCCTATTGTTCAAGTAATCAATGCAAGTCAAAATTTTATATCTCAGCCACCAAGTTAATAAATGCAGGACATTATAATATGCTACCTTTAGTACAGACATGAATAATGTCACACTGTAAACTTCATCTCCTATTTATCAAACATACTATCACCTGTACAAAATAATAGCTTACCTATCATCTTCTTTTCTTTATACATATCAGTCTCGTTCATTTTCAAGCTGAGTAAAACCAGAGAAAAACATCATTTCATATTGAAAACAACTTCTTAAACTTAAACAACATCTGGAATCAAGCTAGGCAGGGATTCAATTCAAGGATCAAATTCAAACAGCAACTATGCAACTCAAAACGTCAAGCAAAGTTTAGAAACAAATCAAATGCAAAGATTCAACTCAATGTGAATATCAAGTATCAGACCAAAGATAAAGGTTTTCAAAAAAATCAAATATGCAGTTTCAAAAAAAAAAAGGGGGCAGCCCTCTGTTCTTTCCTACCAAGGTGAGTAACATCATATTGTTTTATTATTTGAAGTTGAACCTGTTGCATATACATATCTGGAAATAGTATGTTAGTGTATCTATATATATTTTCTGAGTATTTGTAAGATGGGTGTTTTGCACAGGTTATGCTATATTGTCCTCTGTTTGGAGTTTTAAAGCACAAACATTTGAAAAAAAAAGAAAACAAAACCTTATTTCCATTCAACTTACTGGTCGTTTGAACCTAAGATTAGAACAAAGTTTATTAGTCATAACATATACTCAAGATTTAAAATACAGTTAAGTGAAAACAACTTATAAATGTTTCTGGAAACCCAAAAAAATACTGAGCAACTTGAGATAAGTCGAAAATCTAATCTTTTTAATTCATGAATTCAGGAATATAGATCGAATTATTAAACCAAAACATGAATTTTAAATCAAAAATCTTGATTTTTAGTGTTGGAATAAAGGAGCAGTTTGGGGTTGAACTGAAAATGGAATTTTGGCAATTTCTGACAACTGCAATGATCTGGGAGGTCGGGGTCTCGTGTGGAATTGGATGAGTCTATGACAATGGTGGGAAAAATGGTCGGAGGTACTCTCAATCCTCGAGATGATGGCGGCGTGAGGTTTTTACTTTTAGACCTAGTTTTTTTTCGATGACGAGAATTCCATCTCGTTCGTTGTCTATAAGCGACCGAGTTCGCCGTAGTTTGGGGGAAAGGTGGAGGAGACGTCGACGAAGCCATGGCCGAAGTCTCAGGCCCTACGGTGGTCGGGTTGTGGCGAACGACGCCGTTCCAGGTTTGGGAAACTCCCAGCTTCATGTTCCAATTTTTCGTTCGAGAGGCTAAATTTCAATTTGATGCGTGAATCGATGTTTTGGGGGTCGGTAGGGGGTGCGAGGGTGATTGGCGACTTGTCAACGCTGGTGGTGGTGGTCGGAGTTGCCGCACTTGGATGTGCACGTACACCGTGCACGGTGCCGTGGGTTGTCTTCTTGGTGAAGACTGGTTTGGGCAGAGGGGTATACTCGAGTTTTTCGAGTGGCTCCAGTGTTTTACTCGAGATTTTGAAGGGGTGGACTCGAAGGAGATATGGGGTAGCTCGATATAACCTGATTTCCATGTTTAAACCGCACCCTGTTCTATTTCTTTTCAAACTTAAACTCATTGTTTTATTGAAAGTTTAAGTATAAATTTAGGTTAGGTTAGATCTTAGATTGGAAACAAAAGTTTTAAATTTCAAATTGTTTCAATAACAAGCAATTAAAAGTATATTTTAACAAATTGAATCTGGAAAAAAATGGGATTTAAGATCATGAAGGAATTGAATGGTTGATTAATTTATAATTAATGTTGATTTATCTAAGTTAATTACTATAGAAAGTAATTTAAAGAATAGTTAATAAAAGTTATTAACTAAGCATTATTAAACAATTCATAGATTAAGACAATCAATTGTAAATTGTTAATTACTTAATTAAAGTAATTAAGGAATTAATTACTTATTGTAATAAATTTTGGATACCTAAATTTATTAAGTTAATTAATTTAGTTTAAGAAAAAGTCATCAGATTAAATTGGTAATTAATGATTTCTTGTTATGAGATAATTACTTTATGATAAGTAATTCAAAGTGTAATTTCTTAAGATAATTAATCAAAGGGTTAATTTATTATGTAACTGGTTCGAAGGTTAATTTAATTAATACAATTAATTAAGAAAAATTTAATTTATTAAAGCGATTGATAAATTAATTTATTATATCAAATGATTTGTAATTAATATATCAGGATTGGGTAATAGATTCATAAGTAATGAAAGTGATTAAGGAAAAAATTATTAATTAAGAAGTAATCAATTAATTAATTAAGAAAAATTAATTAAGAATAAATTATTAATTTAGGATAAATTAATGATTAATTAAAAGATAGTTTACTAAATGTTTTTAAATTAATTGATTACTAATTTTCCATGACCAACAAATTTATTCATAAAAATAAATCTGATTAACTTAATCAGATAATTGAATTAATCCTACCTACGGATGCTTGGATTATATTGGATGTTAAACTGTTTGATATCCCTGTTATATGATGCTTTATGATTATCCTGATTTGTGTTGTGATCTATGATGAAATTTATTATCTGTGATGTATATATGTCTGTGAATCTGTGTATGAAAGATAAGCGTTATAAATTTATATCTCTTATCGAATATATTACTGTATTTGATCTATGATGATTGATTGATGTTGCACAAATTGTGTTAAACCCCTGGACCACACCATACACACACGAATATGGATTTCACGAGGAAATCAATTTAAGTCACAGATTTTTGAAAATAGTTTGAATTTGAATTTTTAAATTCAAATAGTTTGAAATGGAATCGGGTTAAAAGTGAAAAGCTTTTGAAATGGAATTTCAAAGATGTAATTTATTTTTGAATAACTTGATTAAATTTTGGAATTTAAATAATTTGATTTAAATTTAAATTCAAGATTTGAAATTGAATTCTATGATTTGAAATTAGAGATTAAAGAGGTTATACCAGTTATATATGAGTTAAACCATTTTAAATATATTAATTTTGAGAATTAGAGGGCTTTAACTCAAGCAAATATAATTGGATTTTTCTGAAACGAAAACTGTTTGTTTTCAATTAATAAAAGCTTTCACATAAGAAATGAACTTCCAATTTGAGTTAAAATGATCTCTAATTTGAAATGAAGATAATTTCCAAGTTATGAAAACGATTTGAAAGCTATAAGTTAAATCTTTAATTTAAAGATTTAATGGGTTGATCCTATAGAAATGAAATTGTTTTGGAAATCTATGAATTGATCTTTGTGAGATAAATCCTTTGTTTAAAAATTTGAAATGGTAATTGGTTTAAACCATTTAAAAGAAAGTTTTGAATTTTTAAGTTGTGACTTAATTGAAATCCCAATATCCATATGTTTTTGAACTATTTCGCTCACTATTCGGTTTAGCCGGGAGAGGACCTTTGTGTCATATATCCCATTCCGAATATGTGATTCGTCGTTATGGATAGCATTTGAAGACCGGTGATGAAGACCGGATATTCACAAGAACGAAAGGATAACTCGTCGATTTTCTCTGCACTGAGTCGCGCTGGTATAGAGATTTCCTAAGTGATGGGAAGTCCGATCGGGATTGTGAATACCCGTATTTCAAGGGCTTCGTAAGAAGTGCCTTCGGTTCTGTTCGAGCCCGTAACAGACTTGTATGGATTGTGTGTCTGACATTACACTTTGAGATATAAAGCAGATTTCTTTCAAAATACATTTCTGTTGGTGGCGGAGAATTTATTCTTTTAGCTTAACACCCTTCTCTGAGACGTACGAGCTCAGAGGTTATGTAGTTGAAGGTCATCAACGATATATTCCCAATTTGGTAATGTGACATGCTAAGTGTTGCTGTGAAATGATCATTGTTTGATCATTTGTGATATGATCATTTGTTTGATCATTTATCTTTGTGATCATTACTTTGATCATTTGTTGACCCGAAGCATGGCTTTGTACCAAAGCGTAGCTTTGTGGACGAGACTTCGTCGAACCTCACACCTCGGAATGGTCAAAACAGGAAAGATGCGCAAGGTTATGAGGGGTAGCTCCCTTTAGGGTATGTTCATTTCCTTCTGGAAAAGGGTGGTATCATGGTATGGAGCCCAGATACTTACTCATGTGGAAAACACTCTATTTATTATGGTGTGATGTTGGTTATCGAGCGCTCGGTTAAAGGTCCTAAAGGACCGGGGGATGGCATACTCGTGTCAGTTGTGACCCAGTTAGGGGTAACCCCGCCTTGTGTTGGCAGAGATCCGGTTAGGTTCTCGGGACGTCCTTCCAGAGGCGTTTCCATGTGGCAATGGGAAGTTCCTTGGCCTGACCATTTGTTGGAAATCCAAAGAAACAATACGAGCCTTGTACGGTTTTAGTTGTAGAACCTGTCTCCTCAGGAGGCAGCTATAGCGGGCATAATATAATGGTACCTATGCTGGCTAAGATTTATATTCTACTTTCGAAATTGTTTTCTACACTATGCACTAACAATAATATCAAATGATTTGATTTTGCATAGTAAGCATGTTTGACTATCATAAGAAGAAATCTCCTCCAAGTCTGCGTTTGCATTGTGTGTGTGGCAGGAGGTCTTATGGTAGTTTCATTTTCAAAAAGCATTGCGAATTTACTTTAAAATTCTCTCGTTGATTGTTTGTAAAGATAAACTGTTTTTGTTGCTCACACCAGTCCCATGACTGATCCAGAGTTTATTGTTCCTTTCCTAAACTCTAGGTGCTCACTATTTTCCACACGAGCAGTCTAGAGTTGGGTTTTTCAGATAGTTAGGTCCAGTGAATTATCTGGAGTTAGTTCAGTCTTTGGTTCGCACCAGTCTTGCTTATCTTGGTGCATTGTTATTGGGAGTTGGAGCTATTGCTGGATTAGTTCTTGGAGATGGAGTTCAGATTTGGAGTTCTTCGTTGAAGACTATCTTAGAGTTATTTGATCCGCTGCTTGTGTTATCTATTTTCTTTCCGCTGCTATTTTCTTGTATCTCTGATGTATATTGATATTCATTGTACCAGATATTGTATCAATGCTGTATATCATTGTATTATTCTTTTTATTCCGCTATGTTATTTACTTAATGTTGTTATAAGCTCCGGCGAATCGGATTTGAACGGTCGAATCTACGGCATTCGAATACGATTTGAAGTATGGATGTCGATTTTCGAGCGGGCAAAACCCGGTTCGTTACAGCCGATGTCGTAGTCGAGGCTTGGGTGTTCGTGTATGAGGAGGGTTTCGTCCTGTCAGGTATTCGTCTTTGTTTTGATTTTCTTATTAAATTTAATTTAAATGTATGGATGTAGGTGTAGGGTAGATAAAGAAAAAAATTCTGTTTAAAATTTTATAATCTATTTATACGACGTTTAGATAAAATATGATTTTTGGGATCTATAGATTATTTGTTTTTATAGGCATGCAGGTAGTTTCAAAAGAAAATAAATACATGAGTACTTATTCTCATTCACCAATTGAATTTTAAAATAAGGGTGAATCAATTTGTTTAATTAAACTTATTTATTTGTTTTAGTTACCAAAGGGTATTTTATTAAAGGAAAATTGATTTGAATAAATTATTACTTAATTAAATTAAATTTATCAACTGGAAATCAATTATTCAAATGGTTCAAATATTAATAAAATCATCTAATATTTATTCAAGATTAAAATCAAAAAGGGAACAAGTCGAGGTTGGATCGGATTGCAATTTCAAAGATCAAAGGTGAGTTAGTCTCACTCAGCTGAATTTTAATTTAAATTCCAATGGTTAAATTTAAATAATTGGTTGATTGATTGATTTGATCTGGTATGTTATATTATATAGTAGTATATGGTATATCTTGGAATGTTTGATTTCCCGCATCAAATAGCGGATGATTTTATATTTTAAAACCCATATACCGTGATATTTCACCTCGAAGTGGAATTGGTATTTTATGTTGTGCTAACATCCGTGGATGCAGGGAAAACAGGTTGGAGGGATCCAGCTGGATTCCTCAACATATATTTAAATTGTTTATTATACTCTGTTATGATTATTTGGATATTCTGTGATGAATTATATTGTAATATTGGATGCTATAGTTACTTGAATATATTTCGATACTCTGAGTCATCAAATTATATAGAATTGGATTTTTGAAAAGAGAATAAAGAGTGCATTTTAAAGTAAAATAATTATAGAAAATTT
Source organism: Allium cepa (assembly GCA_030765085.1). Classification (NCBI taxonomy): domain Eukaryota; kingdom Viridiplantae; phylum Streptophyta; class Magnoliopsida; order Asparagales; family Amaryllidaceae; genus Allium; species Allium cepa. The sequence goes on from CM060943.1 coordinate 956,564,261, forward strand.
GAATAAATTTATGAATGAATTGGAAAAGAAATAAAGTGACTTTAAAATTCTAATAAATAAATTTCGAGTATGGAAAGGAAATTTTGAATAAACAGAGAGTTAATGAATTTTAAACTTCAATGTTATTGTTTAATAGAACAAAGCATTTATATTAAATTTAAGATTTATTGGAGAAATCTGAAATTTGTAAATTTCAGTTAAAAGATTTAAAATCAAACAGAAAATAATAATAATAATAATAATAATAATAATAATAATAATAATAATAATAATAAAGTCCGTAATTAACGAATTTTGAAAAGAATTGAGTAAGCAAAGAAATTTATTTCAAATGGAATAAATTTGGAAAATTGATTTAAGTGATTGAGATTGGAAATTCTCCTTGGATAACCAAGTACGTTTTCAAAGTAAATTTTTAAACATAATTTAATAGTTTTAAAGTTGTTTCAAAAAGCAAGTTTTGGAAAATTTATTATTTTTAAATATTTAAATTCTAAAGTAAGTATTTTCTTTTAATCTATTATAGCAGTAATTATTTAAAAGTAACTTAGTATTTGTTTTAAAGAGAAAATCTAGTTTTATATTTTATACAAGTAACCTCATTTTTAAAGTATATATGTTAAATAAAATATTGAAGTAGTTTTCAATTTAAATGTTTTAAAGTATATTTTATAATAAAGAGTTTTAAATTATTTTAAAAATCTAAAGTTTTGTCCTTGGTGATTTCAGTGGAGATAGAAACTATTTGGGAAATTTATTCTAAAAAAGGAAGACATTTGAAACTGCTTTCAAAACGGTTTGGAAAGTGGAAATATATCTTGTGAAGATATTTGAGATAAATAAATAATCTAGGAAATTATTTATTATTTGATGGATGTTTGTGAATGTTAATTGATAGTTAAATAACCGACTATCAATATTGGCCAAATGCGCTGATCGTTTGGAAGAGACCGGGATCGAGATTTATTTCTCGAAAACCACTTCGATCCGGTATGTACGTTTTCATGGAAAAACGAGTTTGGATTTGAAGATGGAGCAGTGAAGTGCAAGGGCTAGTCACTACTAATCCTGAGGATATTTCCAAAATGGATGTAGTAGGAATAGTGCCTTCGGATCCATTCGAACCCGGGACGGATTTGTATGGATGAATGTTTTCGGAACATCGTTAGGTGAGCGATGGGCATTCTAAGGGATATGTTCTAAAAAGGTAATGCTTAGCCTCAAGCCTCATCAACCGGGAATGACTGAAAATCAGGGGTTATGCAGCAAGGCTAGGTGGGTAGCACCCAAGCAGGGTGAGGTCATCCCTGTCTAGATGTCCCTTTTTATTTCGGCGTAGTGGGCGGTTGCTGATCCCAACCGCAGGGTGATCTTGCCCGGGACTGTCCAGTAAGGGATGGTTCCAGCCTTGTGTTGCAAGGGACTTAGGGTGGGTCCTCGGTACGCTGATCTAGACCAGGTACTATGACAGGTGGTACCCCAGTGCCTAGTCATTAGTTGGAAATCCATTTTCCCTACGCGTCCGTACGATTTTGATTGTGCCCAACAATTGCTGAAACGTGAGATGCAAGCATTTCAGCTAGATTCTATTTTACTTTCTATAGACACTATTATAATATTAGAGGATTTAATATAAAAAGTGTTTTAGCTATCGTAAGGTAAAAACCCGACATGTTTATTTGTGGCGTGGTCTTACGAGATGCTTTTGTTTTCAAAGGATTTTTGAAACTTTAATAATCAACTGAGTGTGATTTTCTCACGCTGGTATTCCAGACTGACTCTGGTGTTATTTAACTATAATGCTCGGGTCAGACCGAGTATTACAGGATACAGGATATGATGCTGTGGAGCTCAGGAGACGAGCTGGATGGCGATACGTACTTCCGTATTTGCTATTATTATTCCGCTGTGTATCCAGTTGTATGTTATTTATGTTGTTGAACTTGATGATGTAATCTGATGATGTATGTATAAACAGATATAACATTTGTTTTTGTGTAAAGATCATTGAATATCTATTATATTTTATTCTGCTGCGATGGTTAGATTCTGATGTTGTTATTGTTTTCTCTTCTTCTACCCCTTCTACTTTAATCAAAATGGTTTGCATTTCTGTTCGTCTTGAGTTGATTGATGTAGAATAGCGTTGACTCAAGGGTATGGATTTGCGGGTCGTTACACTTGGTATCAGAGCTTAGGTTGGTGCTAACCTTGGCTCTGGTGGGAATTACTCATTTAAATTAGAGTCCGTAGTACTCTAGAATGAGTTTGAGCGTATTAATAGATATGAGCGCGTATTTGTTAGTGAATATAATTTGTTTTAATATTGTGCTTATTGGTTTATTGAGTGGCATATGAACCTTCGTCGGCGCAGTCCGGACAACTGTATCGAAGGGGTTTCTAAACACTTGAATAGAACAATTGACACGGTATTGTTTTAAATGTGTGTGAATGAAATAATTTTACCCAAAATATATTTTGATATAAAGAAAAGTTTTTGTAAACTATTTTAGCTAATATATGGTTGCTTGGATGTTAGGAAAAAAATAGTATTAAATTATTATCATTGTTGAGTGGAAATTTAACTAGAAATTGAAAGTATAACTAAAGATTAGGGAAAATAAATTTATTTATAAAAAGAAATTTATAAATATAAATTATCAACATGATTTATAAATTGAAATATGATCAAATGGGAATCTATATAAATGAATTATAGTTAAAATTGATTTAAGCAGGATTTAGAAATTTAAAACCCAGAGATCTTGGAAGTGCTTTTCGAAGTGTTTTGAAAACAAATAATAGCATTATTGTTTTGGAAGTATTTCTGAAGGGAAATTGTTTCAAACAAATTTTGGAAAGTGGTATAGCATTGAGCTCACTTCAGTCGCCGGAAAATAATCCTGGTGATGACTGCGCATCATCATTAGTATTCATTTTCGAGTTTCTAAGTGACGGATTGCAGCCAAATTGATTTGTTCAGGAAAACATGTTTGATTTTGAAAATTTCAAAGGAAATTTGTTGGGGATAAAAACCGGGATTGGTTTAAAATTTTTGAGAAGTTTGATTCTGAGATGTTGAGATTTCAAAATGGTTTGAAACCAAAAGCCGGGTGTTTAAAAATCATGATGAGGTAGGTTGTAAGCTTATAAATTGAGATGATTTTTAAATCAGGAAGGAAATATGAGCTTTGAATGTTGGAATTAAAATTTAAAGTGAAAAGTTAAAAAAATAAGATTAACTTGGATTGATAAAGAAATTTGAATCGAATTGAATTGAATAAATCTGAGTTAAAATAGAATAGAATTGAATTAGAATAACAAATTCAGTTAAGTTATGGGTGATATTGAATGGAATTAGATTCTTACTTTAATAAATGGAAGTAAGTTGGATAAGAAATAAGTTGGATAAGAATTGGATTGGAATAAATAAATTAGAATAACTTGTAATAGAATTAAAATCCATAGAATAAAATATACTTGGGTTATAAATAAGCTTAAAGTTTGAGTTAAAAATAAAGGAAGAATATATTCAAGCCTAGAATGAACGGAATGTGTGGAATAATTAGTTGTGACTTATAAAATTAAAAGGGTGGAATAGAAAACCCAAAATAAATATTTTTGATGAATTGGAAAATAAAATGAAAAATCCAAACTTGAAATATAAAATAAAATAAACTTAAGAAAATTTAATGAAGAGATATTTGGAATTAAAAATCAAGTATTGAATTTTAACCAGGAGGAGAACTAATTAGATAATAAATTAGTTAATAAAATGTGTAAATGGAACCTAATGTAGTCAAATAAAAGCTGGATTTGTGAGTTAATAATGAAGTTTTGAAATAAAACTCAAGTTAAAATTAAATTCGACTTGAATTGTTAGTAAAGAAAATATGATTGAAAATAGATTAAAGTAGGGATTGTTTTGGTTGCAAATAAAATCCAGATGGGTGGGAATAAAATTTAAAATGGCCTTGTAATCAATTGAATGAATTGAATCTGAAAATTTGAATTTTATATTAACTAATCAAATAAAATTGTAGATTTTAAATGAGATTTGATTGAGATAGAATTAAGTTAAATAGAAAAAAGAAAAAAAAATTACTTGTAAAATAAGAATGAGCTTAAGTATAAAATTTGAATAAATGGAAGTTAATTAACTTAAGCTAAATAGATGGAGGAGAGTTTTGAAGTCAACTTAAACTAAGTTTAATGGTATTGGGTTGGATTTAAATCAAGTGAAAACAAAGTTGAATTGAAATAAAATTCGGTGAGTTATAGATAATATTTAACGGAATGAAATTGTTAAATAAATAATTATAAACCATTTAAATTGTTAAGAAGTTGAAATAACTTAAAAGACAATAAGGAAAATAGAATGTTTTCAAGTTTAGTAGAATGGCTTCAAATGAACGCAGATAAAAAATGAAACTAGTTTGGTTAAAAAAATGAAATGCAAGTGAATGGATTAAAATTTGAAATGCAACGGAAATAAGAATTTATGGATTGTGAATAAATTTAAATGAAATGGAATTAAATATGAGTTGAGTTGGAACAAATTTAAATTGGTTGTAAAACTTAGGTAGTTATTTATTCACATAGATATCATCAATTTGCATAGAATAAATTGTCGGTTGACGTAAATGAAAGTAATTAAAATTCTATGAGTTGATGGAAGTTAAATAAATTGATTTTGGGACCAATTGATAAGAATATGAGTTTGTTTGGAATTATAAATGAATTAAAGGTAAGTAAGTGAGTTGTACATCACTTAAATTGAATGCAATGGTAAGGAAAGCGAGTGAAAGCAATTGAATTGGTGATTGAAGCCTTATTAGTCATTTATAAGGGTTGTTTGGTATGTATGGCTTATGAAATCCATGTGTTAGCTATATTAAAATAATTGAAATACTATTGAATTGCATATATTTAGCACTTACATGTTTTAGTTGAGTAAGTACAGGTACCGGGAAGTCGTTGGGCTGGATTTGATTGCACAAAACGCTAAAAAATGAGCCGCTTTCTTAAAATGAAAAATAAAGGTACGCCTACGCAATAAAAATAGGAAATATGAACTGTTTTTGTTTTTCCGACCGGGTGGGTCGATGTATATATTTATATCTATTGTCAATTTGCAAAAGATCCTCCGTACAAAGGAGACTCTGCCAAAAATTTTCAAAAATTTTGGGAGTTAGAATTTTTGAAAATTTTGGAAAATTTTGTTAACGACAAAAACGATTTTAAACTGAAAATTGAAATAAATTAGTAAATGAAACTAATTTAAAATAATGACATGAATCAGTATAAATGGAAAATAAAATTCAAACATTCAAAGTTGAAGATAAATTGAATTCATATGGAAATGGGAAAAACTAAATTAAATAGAATTAGAGATAAACCAAAGTGGTGAAGTGAAAATAAATAAAGAAACATATAGAATGCTTATACTAAACCTAAGGAAGGAATGGTGAATTCTTAATTGGAAACTGATATTACAAATATATTCTAAGTTAATATTTGGATGAATAAATATTGACATTTGAAAGGAAGTCGGTAAAATGTTTTTTGGAATATTGTGATTGGATATTATTGCTAGATAAGATATGCAAGTATTATAAAGGAAAAAGGAAAATTAGTTTGATTTCAGAAGATAAATTTGAAATGCTCGACAAAAAGGTATGTGTTTAAATTTTAGTATGAAATTTGATTGGGTTTTAGATCGAGCCACTTGGCCTTTTGTTTTCTTTTGGAGCCCATAGAGGCCTTTTGTAGTTGTACCGAGCTAGCCGCGCAAAGGAGACGCTGGCGAAACTTTTTGGAAATTTAAAAAGTTAGAAATTTTTTGAGAAAATTCTAATAATTTTAAATTTGATTTAAAATTGAAATTTGAATGATTAAGCAAATAGTATTATTTGAGAAATATGAGAGAGTTGAGAAGTTAGTAAGAATGGTAATGGGTCTTTTATAAAAAGATAGTTGGTAGGAAGTTGAATTGTTTGGTTTTGTGAAAAGTAAACGGGTATTGGACCATTCAACTTAACTAGTAATTTTGGGGACGAAATTCTTTTAAAGGGGGAGGAATGTGACGACCCAGAATTTTTAAGCATTTAAAATTGAAATATTTAAATTGATTGTAAATATTTGAAAGTTAATTTCATACTTGAATTCAAATATCATATCACTATTTATTTGATAATTGAACTATTGAATTTAATAATTTGAAAATTGGGAAAGATATTGAATCTGGAGTTCTAATCCTGTTAAAAATAATTTGAAGGCTTATAAAATTTATACCGATAACACTGAAGATAATAGAAGTTGTAAAATTGAAATTAACAGTGGTTTGTTCAGTTTCAAAATTTTATAGTTTAAATTGAATTTAAAAATAGCCTTCCGAGGCGCAGTCTCGGAATTCGACGAAACCAGTTCCACTGAATCCGTAATATTGTCTTATTATCGGACTTCAATCTTCGTAGGGTTTGGAGTTGTTGTGTGAGCATACGATTTATAAACGTGCTGAAATTTATATCGAAAATTCAATTTAAATAACTGAATTCTAAAAGCTATCTTATCCATACGATCGAGTTAGGCCTCGAAGCCGTTTCCATTTCGATTGGAATAGGGATATAACATTTTAGACGCCTGGAGGCATGCCTCGATAGGAGACCGAGATTTTTGGCTTCGTTTTCGAGATGATTTATAAGTTAAGCAAGATAAATAGGTTTGGACAATCAACTTTTTTTATTCCTTCTCCAGTACGCCATCTCATATTCATTTTAACACGTTACCCTTATCTTCCATTGTACACTTCTCGTTCCTTCTAAAATTTGCTAGTTCCTTCCTCATTTATTTAATTCAATTCCATTCATTAGCGAACCAAAGAAAATTATAATGGCCGCTCTTTGTTTTTCCTTCAATTTAAATTGAAATATAGCCGAACAAATCTCCTCTCCAAATCAAAATCAACGAAACCCAATAATGGCAGCTTCTTTTCTTAAGAACTGAAACCCTAAGCATCGTGCAATCAGGAACCCTCTCCTCTATTCGTATCATTCTCATCTCGAGTTAAATGAAGCGCGAGCTTAGGGCATCGAAGGGCAGTGGGTTTCATGTAGTCGAAGTGGTGATCGAGGTAGAGTTGATTGTCGCGATGTCAATCTCGAGCTCGATGGCGCTCGTGAGCAAGGCTCAGGCCTCGCGGTGGGTTCGTCGATGTCGCAATCGAGGCTTAGGTCGCTGTTCTTGAACGAGGAGGGTATCATCCTGTCAGGTATTCGGCTTTGTATTGATTTTCCTATTAAATTTAATTTAAATGTATAGATGTAGGTGTAGGGTAGATAAAGGAAAAAAAATTCTGTTTAAATTTTATAATCTATTTATACGACATTTAGATAAAATTTGATTTTTGGAATCTATAGATTATTTGGTTTTATGGGCATGCAACTAGTTTCAGAAGAAAATAAATACATGTGTACTTATTCTCATTCACCAATTGAATTTTAAAATAAGGGTGAATCAATTTTTTTAATTAGACTTATTTATTTGTTTTAGTTACCAAAGGGTATTTTATTAAAGGAAAATTGATTTAAATAAATTATTAGTTAATTGAATTAAATTTATCAACTGGAAATCAATTATTCAACTGGTTCGAATATTAATAAAATCATATAATATTTATTCAAGGTTAAAATCAAAAAGGGAACAAGTAGAGGTTGGATCGGATTGCAATTTCAAAGATCAAAGGTGAGTTAATCTCACTCAGCTGGATTTTAATTTAAATTCAAATGGTTAAATTTAAATAATTGGTTGATTGATTGATTTGATCTGGTATGTTATATTATATAGTAGTATATAGTATATCTTGGAATGTTTGATTTCCCGCATCAAATAGCGGATGATTTTATATTTTAAAACCCATATACCGTGACATTCCACCTCGAAGTGGAATTGGTATTTTATGTTGTGCTAACGTCTGTGGATGCAAGGAAAACAGGTTGGAGGGATCCAGCTGGATTCCTCAACATATATTTAATTTTTTCATTATACTCTGTTATGATTATTTGGATATTCTGTGATGAATTATATTGAAATATTGGATGCTATAGTTACTAGAATATATTTAGGTACCCTGAGTCATCAAATTATATGAATTGAATTTTTGAAAAGAGAATAAAGAGTGCACTTTAAAGTAAAATAATTATAGAAAATTTGAATAAATTTATGAATGAATTGGAAAAGAAATAAAGTGACTTTAAAATTATAATAAATAAATTTCGAGTATGGAAAGGAAATTTTGAATAAACAGAAAGTTAATGAGATTGGAAATTCTCCCTGGATAACCAAGTATGTTTTCAAAGTAAATTTTTAAACATAAGTTAATAGTTTTAAAGTTGTTTCAAAAAGCAAGTTTTGGAAAATTTATTATTTTTAAATATTTAAATTCTAAAGTAAGTATTTTCTTTTAATCTATTATAGCAGTAATTATTTAAAAGTAACATAGTATTTGTTTTAAAGAGAAAATCTAGTTTTATATTTTATAAAAGTAACCTCATTTTTAAAGTATATATGTTAAATAAAATATTGAAGTTGTTTTTAATTTAAATGTTTTAAAGTATATTTTATAATAAAGAGTTTTAAATTATTTTAAAAATCTCAAGTTTTGTCCTTGGTGATTTCAGTGGAGATAGAAACTATTTAGGAAATTTATTCTGAGAAAGAAAGACATTTGAAATTGTTTTAAAAATGGTTTGGAAAGTGGAAGTATATCTTGTGAAGTTATTTTGAGATAAATAAATAATTTGGGAAATTATTTATTGTTTGATGGATGTTTGTGAATGTTAATTGATAGTTAAATAACCGACTATCAATATTGGCCAAATGCGCTGATCGTTTCGAAGAGACCGGGATCGAGATTTATTTCTCGAAAACCACTTCGATCCGGTTTGTACGTTAAACGAGTTTGGATTCGAAGATGGAGCAGTGAAGTGCAAGGGCTAGTCGCTACTAATCCTGAGGATATTTCCAAAATGGATGTAGTAGGAATAGTGCCTTCGGTTCCGTTCGAACCCGGGACGGACTTGTATGGATGAATGCTTTCGGAACATCGTCAGATGGGCGATGGGCATTCTAAGAGATATGTTCTAAAAAGGTAACGCTTAGCCTCAAGCCTCATCAACCGGGAATGACTGAAAATCAGGGGTTATGCAGCAAGGCTAGGTGGGTAGCACCCAAGCATGGTGAGGTCATCTATGTCTAGATGTCCCTTTTTATTTCGGCTTAGTGGGCGGTTGCTGATCTAAACCGCGGGGTGAACTTGCCCGCAACTGTCCAGTAAGGGATGGTTCCAGCTTTGTGTTGCAGGGGACTTAGGGTGGGTCCTCGGTACGCTGATCTAGACCAGGTACTGTGATAGGTTGTACCCCAGTGCCTAGTCATTAGTTTTGGTTGTACCGAGTATTACAGGATGCAGGATATGATGCTGTGGAGCTCAGGAGACGAGCTGGATGGCGATACGTACTTCCGTATTTGCTATTATTATTCCGCTGTGTATCCAGTTGTATGTTATTTATGTTGTTGAACTTGATGATGTAATCTGATGATGTATGTATAAACAGATATAGCATTTGTTTTTGTGTAAAGATCATTGAATATCTATTATATTTTATTCCGCTGCGATGGTTAGATTCTGATGTTGTTATTGTTTTCTCTTCTTCTACCCCTTCTACTTTAATCAAAATGGTTTGCATTTCTGTTCGTCTTGAGTTGATTGATGTAGAATAGCGTTGACCGAAACGACCCGACTTTCTCTCCATAGAAAATCGCATCATTTTTAAGAAAGAAAGGGATAGAAAAGAGAAAAGACAGAGAAGAAGAAAGAACAACATTAGAGTCTAAACAGCGGATCGAATAAATTATATTAATCACATAATACATTACATAGTACCATATACATCAGAGATACACAGCTAAAACAACACATACTAGACAGTTATAAACACCTGTCTAGTTATACAACTCAACACAACATAAAGACAATCGACTCACAGAACACATAGCGGAATATTATATAGCTATACGCAGAAGCCTCCTGCTCCATTGCTCCCCCAGAATTCGTCAAACCTAACCTGAATCCCCTGGCTACTCGTAAAAATTTGAGTGCCCAAGAGTTTAAGAAAAACCGAATAAACTCCGGATCAGACATGGGTCTGGTGTGAGTAAACGGGTTAAAGTTGCTTAACTTTAAAAACATTTTGAAAGAAAAGGTATCACGTAAGACTTCCCACACATAAACATGGAAAAGTATTTACCTTACGCTAACCAAAACATTTGATAGGAAATCTAGTGATATTATAATAGGTCTAGGGTTTTCAAATAAAGATGAAATAGCCGAAATTGTTACATGATTAAATTCCAGCTACTAGCCACAAAAGTGGGTAATACAATCAAAACCGTTGGCACTTATTGGATTTTGGATTCCATACAATGGCAGGGCTACTGGGGTACCGGCCGTCACAGTGCTTGGCCTAGATCACCGTACCGAGGAGTATGCCCGCTCCCCTACAACACAAGGCCGGACCCATTCCTTACTGAACAGTTCCGAATAAGACAACCCCGACGGTTGTAGCTATTCAACCATCCACACAACCGAAATAAAGGGACTCTAGACAGGGATTAATCTCACTCTCCAGTGGGGGCTACCCAAGATGCCTTGCTGCACCTCCCTTGTTTTAGCCATTCCCGGTTGATGAGGCTTGAGGCTGCGATTACCTTTATAGAACACATCTATCTTAGAATTCTCATCGTCCACCTGACGATGTTTTGAAAGCATTCAATCCATACAAGTTCGTTTCGGGTTCGAATGAAAAGGAAGGCATTATCTCCTTACACTCATTTGGGAATCACCCTCAGAGTTAACGACAATAACCTTTGCACTCTAAATCTTCATCTCGAATCTGAAAGTACTATTCGTCAAACTCATCACGGAATCACCCTCAGAGTTAACTGACGAATAGTTCTTACACCTCGAGTCTTAACTCTTCACAAGAGATTCACGACCTATCATTAATTTGGATCGATGTGGTTTTCGGATATCCAAATATGGAAACCTAATCCCGGTCTCATCGAAATCCAAAGCGTATCTTTTAGGTCCAAGTTGTTTGAAGTTAAACAATTAAATTCAACTATCTATATACACACAGATAGATAATTCACAAGCCATAATTCATAATCACATTATCAAAATAAATAGATGATCCATAACAAAATAGGTAATCCATATCATCATCACAATAGATAATCTATATTACCATAATAATGCAATCAAGCATTCATACCACACAACATTATTTATCTCATTCCTGAGATTACATCCATTCAAGATAATCAATGTCATAGATTCATACATAAGCAATGATTTACTTAATCATAACATAATTAATTTAAAATGAATTAAATTAAGTATCTCTATCTCTAATTAATTTAAAGTGAATTAAATTAATTACTTCATCTCTTAATTAATTTAATATTAATTAAATTAATTACCTTCATCACAATAAATCTTGCTTACTTATCCATTAATTAAACCAATTAATTAATCATCATCTTAATTAATTAAGATTAATTAACTCATAATCAAGTAATTAATCCTTAATTATTCTCATTAATCATATTAATTAACGAACCTTAATTAATTACTTCCATTAATTAATTAACTACAATTAATTACATTATTCTTAATTAATTTATATTAATTAATCATGCTTAAATTAATTGTTTTCAATTAATCAACCTTAATAAATATAAACAGTATTTAATTATTCTTAATTACTCTTAATTACTTTTAATTACATTTATATATTCTTTGATTCATTACATCAAGGAATAAATCCTTAATTACTTTAACAAGTAACTATCCATTTAAAATTACTTCCCAATAAGTAATTTCACTTATCTCAAATACCCTTGTAATTTATTCATCAGTTACTTCTCTTAGGTAATTTCTCTTATCAAACTTATTAAGTAAACATACTTAATCATTTATCATGTGACTTCCTTTAATTAATTAACAAATTAGTTAACTTACTTGATCACATTCATCTGATAAATCAAAATCGAGTAATTCATCCCTTAATTACTTTTTAACCAAATTAATCCTTAATCACAGATTAATAAATCTTAATTATTAATCAATTCTTTAATACAAAGTAATCAATCACTAATTACTTTTATAATTAATTAATTAACCTTAATTAAATAATTAATTATCTATTAATCATTAATTAATAAAACTTAATTATTAATTAACAATCTTAATTTAAAAATTAATCCATAATTAAAATTAATCAATCCTTAATTAAAATTAATTAACCTTAAATAATAGTTAAATAATTCTTAATTACTTGCATTATAGATTAATAATCTTCAATTATTAATTAAGAAAAACCCAATTTTTACTTAATAAAACCTTTATTAAGTATAAATTAATTACTATTTTAATTAACCCTTAATTACTTAATTAATAAGTAAATAAAATTTAATTAATCATTAGTCATTAATCTAATCATCATAATTATTAGTTAATTAATTTAATTATACTTAATTAATTACTTAATTAATCCTTTTAAAATAATAATTAAATTAATTAACTAAACTTAAAATTCTTAATTAACTTAATTAATTACAAATCATTAACACTCAATTTTTATTTAAGATAAAACATTATCTTTATTTAACCTTGAAAAACTTTACTTAACATAAGTCATTAATTAGTTTTAAATATAAAGTAATCATTAATTACTTTCCTTTAATCATTAATTAACAATTCCTAATTCAAGTTAATAAATTACTTAAACCTTTAATTGTTAATTATAAAATCATTTTTCATTAACCAATAAAAACATTTCCTTATAAATTTCCTTTTTATATTTCCAAAATAAGTTGGAAAATAACATTAACTTAAACATTTAAACAAATCATACAAATTCATTTATAAAAACAAGTCAATTCAAAAACAAGAATTTTAATTTAACTTAAACTATTTAAAGTTTAAACTTACTTATTTTAAATTAAAATTTTGGTTGAACATTAATTTAGGTTCAACCCATGTATACTTGAATTCAAGTACAAGTACATCATCTTTTTCTTCTTTAAAAACAGTTTGAATTTAAAATTTAAATATCGTTTCAATTTAAACTTTAAAAACTGTTAAACATATCAGTTTAACCCATCATGCAAATACCCCAGAACAACATGAGTTCCTTCCGGCGTCATCTTCCTTATATCCCGAGTCCTACTTCGAGAAAAACAAGGAAACCCAAAACAAAACCCAATCCCGCTGACACCATCGAATTGTGCACCTGGACCATTGCCGGAACCACCTCCGGTCATCGTTGAACCCACCGACACAGCACCATTCCATCCTACATGCATCCACGATCAACCAAACATCAACACCTACCCCGATTCAAAATCGAGTACCCATGGTCGAACAGAACCCAAATGCCATCATCAGCAAACCCCAAATCCCATGCCTTCGATCGATGGTAAACACCATAACTCTGGCCATGGATCGCCGACCCAACACGCATCACTCACCCAATATTTCTTCAAGCTCGACGTGATTAAGAAGATGCAGTAGCCAAAATTCCCAAGTTCAACAGAACTAGGCTCAAAAGAAATCTCGAGCAAATTCACACTTCACAGTGGATTACAAATTCTTTAACCATTTTTCCAGCACTCTGCAATCCAAACCCTACCTCCATGATGAATCTCGAGCACCGTAGATTCATAAATCAACAGATATTGGTAGAAACCCAATTTCCAGATAAACCCCAATTTCTTTCACCTTACTTCATTTAAAATCCTAATTTTGATTTTAAAAATCCTAACCTTTAGAATGGATTCAGGTTATAAACTTGAAACAGTAAATTAAAGTAACTAAATTTGCCTTGTTTAAAAGAATTTTTACCAAAATTTCATTTTCCAAATGAGTTGCTAAATCTTTTTACTTAAATTCATTTTTAGTATTAACTTTAAGCTTACACAAACATTTTGAAGATCAAAACCTAAATGAAATCAGAGGAAGAGCAACTTGAAATTTTGTTTAACTTGATAATCCTGTAACAGGAACAGAAGGGCAATATAGCAGAGACATGCACAATCAAATAAATTCAGATTCTACACTTACATATACATAACTATGCAGAGCATATTCAACCAGAATTTTCCAAGCAACTTTATTTATCTACTTAATTATTAATTAAAAGTTTATTCACCTCCATTTAAAAGAAGTGCAGAGGTTTGAAAATGAACTGGAACTGGCAAAATGCTTGAACTTGAAGCTTTAGAAACAGAATTGCTTTACCCTTTGGCTTAGCCTTTAACTGAATTTGCTTTCAACAGATTTTGCATTTTGAAAGCTTGTAGAAATAAATCTGAACTTGATGCTTATTAACACCACTTTTTAAGCGACCTAATGACCTACGGGGAGAAGCGACCTAATGACCTATGAGGAGAAGCGACCTAAGGACGAAACGGCCTAACGACCTAAAGATGGAACGGTCTTAACGACCCAAGGATGGAGCGGTCTTAACGACCTAAAAGAGCTTATGACCTAAGGTCTCCTACAACCTAGCGACCTAATGGATTAAGTGGCATAACAAGTTAACGACCTAGTCAAGGTCGTTACATTGGATATCTCAACATTGCTAAGTTGCCAACTACTCCCCTAAGTCGCCCACGACCTATGACCTATTCCTAAGTCGTTCACGACCTAAACATACCAAAGGAGCTTCTTATGCCGCTTCCTACCTAGGTCGGCCACGACCTATGACTTGTTAGTTTATCCAGAATGATCAAGTATACCATATTTAAGTCGTAAACCACTCCCTCTAGGTCGCTGACGACCTACGACCTATCCAAGGTCGCTTGCGACCTGCGACCTAACTTCGAACTCTCCTATAAACACCCCGTCTACTCAACTGAAAGGGGATCTTTGGCTCATTTCTGGAGCGCCGATACTCTGCTGAATTCTCGACTCACTCGACACTTCAAACACGAAAGACATCTTAACAAACTTCAATAGGAAATCTAACACAACCGACATGGATTCAAAGACTTCTTCTACATTGGAGTTCTAGTTATTCATCCCATCAGTTTTGTAATCGAAGATTGTTGTAAAGTTATAATTGATTCAGCAATAAAGAAGATTAAAGTGGACGTAGGCTTAACCTGAAGCTGAACCACTATAAAACTGTTGTCTTTTGCTGCTTTCTCTATGACTTTTCTACTTGTTTCTAATTCCCGTATTCACGGGTGGTGCTTTCACTTAATCTCTACAATACACCGGGGTGTTAGCGTTCAATTTTAAGCGTTAACATTTTTGGTGCTTTCATTGAGAATTGAACTCAGGATATATTCGTCATTGCTTCGCAAAAGTTTTTTGAAAAAATCTCTCTCAAAACCAGAAGTCTGTCAGAGATAATGGCTCCTGGAAGAAAGCGCGGATCTACAAGACCCAGTAATGTTCATGAGAATACTGCCACTTCTCCTTCGTCAAGTCAAGCAGCACCAAGTGCCAGAATTACACGAGCTGAGTTAGATGCTGCAGTATCTGGGTTATACCAACAGATGGAAACCCAGAATGCTTTGATGCTTGAAAGGTTAAATGCATTACTCGGAGCTAACCGTCAACTGGTGAATAATGAAGAAAACCTTGCAGATGATGTTCATAATCCTAAAGAGAGGAATATTCCTCAAACAGCAGCTAGCCCCGCCAAAGAAACACCTCCTCAAGCTGGAGGATCGAGACCACAGCCAACTCTCCGCGAACGTTTGTCCAGACAAACTTTCGTGAAAATGGCCGAAGTCTGTCCTGCAGACCCTTTAAATGATGAGGAATATCTTTCGGGCATGGTGCGACAAATCATGAAAGAAAGCATGCAGAGGGATGAAGATGAAAAGGAAAGGGGATTCGCTCCGAGCAAAACTCCGTTCACTGAATGGATTCTAATGGCGGAATTCCCAAGGAAGTTTGTTCCTCCTACCATCCCGGCTTATAAGGGAATAAGCGACCCTGATCAATTCCTGTATAAGTATGATTGGCACATGACTGGTGCTAGAGCGTCTGATGAGATCAAATGCTGGTACTTTTCGGTATACTTGGAAGGAGTGGCTCTGCTCTGGTTCATAAAGCTTTCGGTCCGATCCATAGACCAGTTCGCCGATTTGAGACGGAAGTTTAAAGAGCAATTCAGGTTGTATGCTTCAAAGGCAAAGGATATTTTGTCACTGTCAAGCCTGGAACAGAATCCTTGGGAATCTATTAGGTCTTTCTTGAACCGCTTCAACATAGCTTTGGCTGAAGTGGACAATGCAGAGCCACGAATGGTCTTGACATACCTGATGAGGGCAATCGACAAATCAAACGAATTTGGAAAGTGGCTGAAGATGAAAGAACCGAATTCGCTTGAGAAATTCTATGAGAAAGCTGATGAATTCATGCACTTGGAAAGCCTTCGGGCACCAGTTAAAGTGGCATTGACAGAGGATAAGGATAATAATGCTGCCCCTATCAAAAAGGAATCCGGAAGTCAGAAGAGAGAAAATAATGGTGGGAACAAACAGAAAGATGTGAAGAAACATCACTTCTTAAAACCTTTAGATTTCACTCCTTTGACTGACACCCCAGAGAATATCTTTTTTGCTACCAAAGATGCGGTAGAATATCCTAAACCGCCCGAGATGAGAGTTAGCAAAAAGGATGCTCAAAGTGGGAGATTCTGTCGATTTCATAATCAACCCGGTCATGATACCAACGAATGTCGCCATCTGAAGAGTTTAATTGAAGAACTACTGAGAGAGAACAAGTTGCAGCAATATGTTAAGAGAAGTAGAAATGACCCAACTTCATCTACTAAGGGCCAGCAACTTCCTGCTCATCCATCTGTCTCGGGTGAGGGGAATACCGTGCATGAATCAGAAATGCCTGTTATTAATGCAATTACAAGAGGTCCTCACCCAGCAGGCAGAAGCTGGGGCGAGATGGAAAGATATTCCCATGCCTTGAAGTATGTACCAGAAAAAGAGAGTGTTTTTGTGCAAGAAGATGTTGCACCTTTGAAGTAGCAGTGAACTTTCAATGATGATATTTTGTTCATATCCAGGGACTCTATGGGTATTGAAGCTCCAATCATGGATCCTTTGGTCATCTTTACAGGCATTGGGCCGGCTATTGTAAGAAGATTGCTTGTAGATTGCGGCGCTTCTTGCAACATTCTCTTCAAAAAGACGTTCGACCAAATGAAAATTCCGATGGCTGACGTTCAAGCTTCATCTCAGAAGATCATTGGGTTTACTGGGGAACTAAAGCAGCCCATTGGAACTATCGACTTGTTCATCGAGCTTCGAGAGGGGCAGAAAAGGGTGGTTCGAAAATGGACTTTTGTAATTGTTGATGAATTTTCTGCCTACAACGCCTTCCTAGGCCGACCAACTCTTGCGGCTTTTAAGGCAATTCTCGCCCCGTGGTGCCTCACTATGAAATTCCCCATAGATAATGGAGTTGGAGTTATTAAAGGGGATCAGAATGCAGGACGAGAATGTTATCTAATAGAGTTGCGTGAAGCAAGGAAGAGAGAGATAGGAAAAGATGCGGCAGCCCCAGTCCGCATCAAAGAACCAACCTTGTAGCGATTACAGGGTGGACCCTGCACTGGCGAGCATAGCGAGGCACGAAGAGATATGGATCCTAGAAAAGCTAGTGCAGTGGAAAATAGAGTGGTGCCAGTGGAAGTAACGGTGCCAGTACCTGTTGACCCGAAAGATCCGAACAAAGCGGTGAATGTGGGTTCGCAACTTAGTGTGACAGTTCAAAATTCCTTGGTAACATTCTTGAAAGCAAATCTGGACGTATTCGCTTGGACTCATACTGATATGTGTGGAATATCCCCAGAAATTGCAGTACATACTCTGAATATTGATCCGAAGTTTACACCGATAAAGCAGAAGAGAAGAACCCAGGGTCCCGAAAGGTCAGCAGCGTTGAAAGAAGAGGTAGACTGGCTCATGGAGAATGGTTTCATCAGGGAGTCTACTTATCCGAATTGGGTTTCAAATCCTATAATGGTTAAGAAAGCTAATGGGAAGTGGAGAGTATGCATTGACTTCTCAGATTTAAACAAGGCCTGCCCCAAAGACTGCTTCCCATTACCCAGAATAGATCAGTTTGGTGGATGGAACAGCGGGGCATGAGTTGTTATCTTTTACGGATGCTTACTCCGGATACAACCAGATCATGGTGCATGAGCCGGACCAGGAAGACACGAGCTTCATCACCGATGTTGGTCTTTACTGCTATATGGTCATACCCTTCGGACTTAAGAATGCAGGGGCAACTTACCAAAGACTCGTCAATGCTATATTCAAGCCACAGAATGGAAAACCTATGGAAGTTTTTGTTGACGATATGCTGGTGAAATCAAAGAAGGCAGTAGACCATATGGATCACTTGGCAGAAATGTTTGCAATTCTACGAAAGTACGGAATGAAACTTAATACTTTGAAATGTTCGTTTGAGGTGGAGTCCGGAAAGTTTCTGGGTTCATTGTGAGTACTAGCGGCATTGAAGCTAATCCTACTCAGATTGCTGCCTTAAAAGAAGTCAAAGCCCCTAGAACGAAGAAGGAACTGCAAAGTCTTAATGGAAAAGTCGCTGCCTTGAGTCGATTCATTTCCAAAGCTACTGATAAATGCATTCCATTCTTTGATGCACTAAAGAAAGGAAGGAAATTTTTTGACTGGACTCCTGAATGCCAGAAAGCTTTCGATGATTTGATTCGTCATATGGAAACGCCTCCAATACTTACTAAGCCGAACAATGGTGAAGATCTTCTCGTATATTTGGCAGTCTCATCTCATGCTCTCAGTGCGGCGTTGATACGGGAGGACGCAAAAATTCAGCGCCCGGTCTATTATATAAGCAAAAGATTCACCGGGGCAGAGATGAATTATTCAAAGATGGAAAAGCTCGCCTATTGTCTACTGATTGCATGAAGAAAATTGAGGCCATATTTCCAAGCTCATCCTATCAAAGTCCTCACTGATCAACCTCTGAAGCATGTCCTGTTTCGTCCTGAAACTTCGGGTCGCCTTTTGAAGTGGAATATTGAACTCAGCCAATACGACATCACTTATCATCCCCGGAGAGCAGTTAATGGACAAGATTTAGCAGATTTCAACGCAGAATGTACAGATAAAGGTGATAGTGAGGAAGAGGTGACTGATAATGCCCCAATTCGATGGAAATTATATGTTGATGGTGCAAGAAACGATTACTGCTCCGGAGCTGGGGTTGTGCTTGAAACCCCTGAAGGGCGGTCATTGTGCTATGCATTGAGATTGGAATTCCCTTCGACAAACAATGAAGCAGAATATGAAACTCTTATTGTTGGCTTGAAAATTGCTAAAGAATTGAATGTCAAAGTGTTGTAGATCTTCAGTGATTCACAGCTTATTGTATGTCAAGTCAAGAAAGAGTTTCAAACTAAAGGAGGAAATCTGCCTGCTTACTTGTCAAGAGCCTGGGAACTTCTCGATGATCTTGACTATTATACAATAAGCCATATACCCCGGGAAGAGAACATGAAGGCAAATTCTCTCGCAGAGTACGCAGGCACTGGTGAAGCTCAATTATTAGGATTAGTTCCTGTGGAAGTCCTGTCGTCTCCAAGCACTGACGAGATGGATATCGAATGGATCATGACTATATCTCAGGAGCAAGAATCATGGATGACTCTGATAATGGAATATCTGCTCAACGGTTCTCTACCCGAAAATTCAAAAGAACGACAAAAGTTGCTAAGAAAAGCCTCTAGATATATAATTCAAGATGATCGATTGTATAGGCGGGAATTCTCAATGCCATTACTCCGATGTGTGACCAAGGAAGAAGCTAAGACAATATTAGCTAAAGTACATGGTGGAGAGTGTGGAGACCATTCAGGTGGTCAAACTCTAGCAAAGAAGATTCTCCGTTATGGGTATTTTTGGCCAGATATTAATCGTGATGCTGCAAGCTATGCCCGAAAATGTGACCAATGCAAGAGATTTGCAAAAATCCCAAGAGCACCTTCCACAGAATAGATGGTCAGCCCATGGCCATTTGCTATTTGGGGAATAGATCTTATCGGGCCTTTGCCAACCGCCAAATCCGGAATCAGATATGTTATTGCTGCCGTTGATTATTTTACTAAATGAGCTGAATCTGAACCATTAGTTACTATTACCTCTAAAAAGATGATAAACTTTGTAACTAAGAATATCATTTACTGGTACGGTGTGCCTCAAAAGATAATCACAGATAATGGAACCCAATTCGGAAGTGAAGAGTTCCAAGATTTTTGCAAGCAATTCAAGATCCAAAAAAGCTTCTCAGCAGTGGCTCATCCGCAGGCAAATTGGCAAGCGGAGGCAGTAAATAAAATTATCAAATCAACCATTAAAAAACAGCTGGAAAAAGCGAAAGTTGGTTGGGTCGATAAGCTTCCACTAGCACTATGGGCATATAGAACTACCCAAAAAATTGCGACTGTGCACACTCCATTTTCATTAGCACATGGATCAGAAGCAATGATTCCAGTGGAGATGGAAGTCCCTTCACATAGAAGAATTCATTTCAACCAAGCTGAAAACGAAGAGTTACAACTTGAAGAACTTTACTTCCTTGATGAAAAAAGGGAAGAGGCTCAGCTCAGAATTGCAGCCCATCAGTAAAGAATTGCCAGGCATTTCAATTCCAAAGTTCGCCAATGCAGCTTTGAGATTGGAGATCTAGTCTTGAAAAGGGTCATGACAGCAACAGGAGTGTTTGCACCAAACTGGGAAGGCCCATATGTCATAGGCAAAAAACTTCTTGATCGCACTTTCAAACTGACAACTGTCGAAGGAGATCCAATTCCAAGGGCATGGAACAGCAATCACTTACGCCTGTATTTTACTTAAAAGCTTTACTGAAATACTGTAAAAAGAATTATGAACGTACGATTCTTGTATTGAAAGCCATTGTAAAGCCAGTTCAAGTGAATAATAAGAACTATAAAGTGGATGTAGGCCCGGTTCTTGGCCGAACCACTATAAATCTTGTGTTCTCTACTATTATAAACTGCTTGTTTTATTTCGATATATAAAGTACTTCAATTGCATTTCTAAAATGTTGATTTAGTATTGCAGGCTATTAAAAAAAAGCTTACCCATCATAAGACCAAGCGATCCCTGACATCACTCAACGAATGAATGTCCAGCCACAAAAATTCCAGACTCAGGTCCTATATAAGAAGTGCTTCAAGCAAACAGTTAGTGGTTCCGCCAGAGGTAGACCTTTCCTAACTAATTGTGATCGTTTGTGCAAACAAACATCCGATTAATTAGCCTGTGTCTGCCCCTGCGAACTCATTTAACAATGAAGTACAATTCTTTAGATAAAATAAGCTACTTGCAAATGAAAGGAACGTGTGCTTGAAAATAATAACAGGGAACCGCTGATATGAACAAATGGCGAAAAGACGTGGGCGAGCAGGCAGCAAACAGCAAAAGACCTCTTCGGAGGCACAAGCCCTCTTCGAAGGCACAACTCTTCGGAGGATAAAGACCTCTAACGGACTTGCCAGAAAAAGAAAGTTCTCTTTCTCAACAAAAAGTTGTGGAATGACCGGTGGCACAGGACACTCGTTAACTAGCTGAGAACGTTTGTGCGAACAAACAATCCAAGTAACTTGTGTCCGCCCCGCGAATCCATCCAACCGTGGGAAAGAAACTTCCAGGAAAAAGCCCTACTCGGACGCACACATTTTACCGTGATCTGAAATAAAACTTCACACGAGTTGAAAGGTGAAAAGACCTCTTCGGAGGCACACATTCCACCGAGATCTGAAATAAAACTTCACAAGTGTTGGAATGTGAAAAGCCCTCTTCGGAGGTCCATTTCACCAAAGTTGAAATGCTAAAAGACCTCTTCGGAGGCACAAATTTCACCGCGATCTGAAATAAAACTTCACACGAGTCGAAATGTGAAAAGCCCTCTACGGAGGCCCGCTTCCCAGCGAACAGGGAAAGAATAAAAGCCTCTCCCCAGAGGCAGAAACAAAAGGCCCTCTTCGGTGGCCCGCTTCCCCGTGTACAGGGAAAAAACTAAATCCCTCTCCCTAGAGGCACACAAAAAAAAGAAGCCCTCTTCCCAGAGGCACAATCAAATAAAAAAGCCCTCTTCCCAGAGGCACAATCAACAAAAGCCCTCTTCGGAGGCCCACTTTACCACGAAGGAAAATTCACTTGCCGAAAATAAAAGTGACTTTCTCCAAAAGTGAAGTGTAAAAACTTCGCCAAAAAAAGACAGAACTTCTCCAACACGAGGCACATTCTACTAAATCAGAAAAATATTTTCTTTAAAATGGAAAAATTATTCTACAAAGTATAGATGCAAACCTTATTCGAATGGAGAAGTTGTTCTCTAAAGAAAGAGTACAAGTCTTCTCGAAACAGAAGAGTTGTTCTCCAAAAATTTTACCAATGTGAAAGAGGATGCAATAAACCATGGTTTGGGGGCAATATAATATAGTTACAAAAATAAAAATAACGCTCAAGCAACATACCATAGGTTTACTGCAACATCACACAGAGGAAATAAAGAAACTTGTATGAAAAAGAAGAATAAATGCATTCTCAAATACAGATAGAAGTTTGTACAAGTAAAAGAATCATTTTATTCCATACTATAAAATTTTTATACATGTGCAGGTTTCAAAACAAAAGAAGGCGGTACCCGCACAATCTCCGATCAACACAAGTCTTTATATATACAAGCAAAAAAGCAAAAAAGCGAGACGAAAAGCATAAGTCCCAAACCCATCACTTCTTCTTCCTGCCACCTTTTGAGCATTCTCCTGGCCGGATGATTAACTTTTTGGGCCGACTTGTGAGAGTAGGGGAAGAAAGAGGAAGGGGTGCAATTGGACTTTCTTCTGCTTTTTCTTCGCCGGCAGAAGCTTCTCTCCTTTTCTTTGAGACTACACGCTTCCCCTTCTTCGTTAAAGAAGACTTACTTCCCGGAGTGAAAAGTGTAGACAATGTTATGTCATCAGAAATAGTTTGCTCCAGGGTTCTTTCGCCTTCTTCAGGTTCCTCGGCTTTCTGTTCTTGAGAAGCGACCAGGTCATCCAAGCCTTGAAGAGCTTCTATCTACTCCTCATGTGACCCCGGTTGAGAAACGGAAGGAGGAGTAATCTGAAGAGGCGGAGAGGAAAAAGCTGGAAGAGGGGAAGGATGAATAACACTTGGTGCTTTCACTACAGGAGAAGAGAAGTTAAATCAGTATCTCTCATAAAAAGAGGAGAAAGTGGCGCGTCAAGATTTAAGTAATAATCAAAAAGTTCATCAAGCTCATGTGAAGTAAGCAAGTAGTCCACATGAGCGAGATTAACATTGAGGTTACCTGGAGAAGTAGGCTCTATTATGTCAACTTCAAAGTCCTGCGCTTCAGCGCTTTCTCGAGTCTCGTCTCCAGCGTGGGTGGTGGCACTTTCAACAACAGCTTTAGCAAGAGGAGGCGAATGGGAACTGTAGCCAGCAATATCGATGTCGGCCGAAACTGAAGGTAGAACTGGGTCGGTTGAGATTGTCTTTCCTAAATGTTCTCCTTCTGCCATTCCGGCTCTCTCTCTGGAAAGTTGCTCCTTTCCCCTGGCAAGAGCGGCACATGCATCATCATCTAGATAGTGCGCCATTAAATCAACTTCGGCATATCCGGCTCCTCCAACCATATCAAGTATGGCCTCCCAAAGTAATTTCATACTCCGGTCCCAAAAATTTAAGGCTACCGCGCCCCAGAACACTATGGATGTAAAACTCGAATAGAGTGGAGCTGACATCAGCTTTAGTTGCCATATGAGATTCTTCGGCTGCAGTTTTGCCGGCAATAGCTTCATCACGCTCCTTTTCAGCTTTAGAAAGTCGAGCTTTTAGCAATTCAATTTCCATGTTCTCGGAGTTGGTCTTTTCTCGCACATGAGCAACGTCGGCTCGGTAGCTATCCACAACCTGTTGCTGTGCTTCAAATTTAGCTTCAGCATCTCTCTGCACCGCGTGAGCATCTCTCACTTGTTTTTGAAGCACTTCTTCTCTTTGAGAATAGGAAGTGGAAGAAGTAGGGAGCTCTTCCTTAAGTTTTTCCACTTCCGCTTCAAGCTTCTCATTATAAGCGGAAATACTCTTCATTTCGGCATCATGCTGATCGAGCGTTTTCTGCCACTCAGATTTGTCATTTTCCATAGTCAACATGGCTTCAAGGTTTGCGCGATTCACTCTTTGAAGCTCGTCAACGAGTTTCTGCCAGCCAGACATTCTCCCAATATCGAGTTTGATGGCATCAAGATTTCGCAACATGGCTTGCTTATCAATCGGGACCAAGTCAAGATCGAAGCGTACTCCCTTTAAGCACCAGTGCGGGAATCAGCTTTGAAGAGTAGCCGGACCCTATCCAACTTGATAGGGGGCCTACTTATGACTGTTTGAATATCAGCTCTTCGAATGAGGGAGAGCCGGAAGGAATTTCCAAAGAGACGGGAGCAATGGGCTTTTCAGAGAGTTCGGATATCAGTTTTTCACCAAGTTTGGCCTGTTTACTCGGGTCCTCGGTGTCATGGCTTTTTCCCTTGTCATCACGGGATTTTCGCTTGTGGGAATCATCCTCTCTATGGGAAGAATCATGTCATTCATCCCGTCTCCCGTAGTGCTCTTCATAAGCGCACTTCTCACGAGCCTTCCTCGCAGCTCTTTCTTCGTCGGTTTCCCGAGAGGCAGGAAGACACCTCCTGGGGTCATAAGAATCGGGCTTCCCATAACGCTGGAAATCGTCATAGTAAGAGCCACTTCTTCCTATTGGAGAACTTGAAAATGAAGAAAAACAAACTCAGAAATCTTCAAAGTAAGAAAGTTGAACGCATATAAGTGATGAAAAGTCCTAAGTGTGTGTAACGTGCAAACTACGCGCGTCAAACTACGAACCTCTTCTGGGTTGGGAGGTGATGATGGATTTTACAGCCAGTGTCAACTCTTGGGCTGATGGAGTTTGTTGCAGAACGGATGTCGCTTCGACTGCTGGAGAAGTAACTTTAGCAGTGATAGGATCATTTTTAAAAAGCTCCTGTGAAGTAATCATCAGGTCGGTCAACCCCTCAAAAGTATCATCACCGCTATGCCTGGCGGGACTTGTTCTCTCTATTCCTTCGTCACCAGATTTCCCAGATTGTTGGGGAGGTTCCTCTTCTTCGATGACCGGGGCAAGTGCAAGTTTGTCGGATGACCCCACAACATCAATAGAAGTAGAACACTTTACGAATGATGCCTCAACAATATGTTCTTTTGGTATAAGTTCTCCGACAGAAACTGGGGCATCCGATGTTTCTACTGGAGAATCAGGGACTTCATGAGGTTGAGTAGAACGAGAAGGATGCAGAAGCCCGTATTGGTGTAGAAGTTCATCTTTCAGTAAAAACTTAATACTTCTTTCCTCAACTGGCACGACGATTAATCTTTCAAAAGTTGTCTTGTGACTGGGATTTCTAGAGGGAGGAGGAAGTGCTGTTAAAGAAAAGATTGAAATTAGCACTTAGCAATTCGGATCTCGAAAAACTCAGAAACGGAAAGAACATGGATGAGCAATCTTACTTCCTATTCTCCAAATGGCATAAAACCCTGGGGGGGCATCGAATGAAAAAGAAATGATTCAGAAAACCGCGAGCACTTTCGGAAAGATCGGTGATATGTTTATGATTTCTGGCACTTCTCACAAGTATGATGGAGGGGTGGTCTTTATTCTTTGCGAACGTGCATAAGTAGCAGATTTCTTCGAAGCTCGGAAGACGGTTAAGTGTTCTCCTGAATATTACGCACAATCCCGTCAGGATGGCGTAGCCATTGGGATGTAGTTGAAAGGGGAGATGGTTAGTCGAAAAAGGAGTTGTTGAAGAAATTCATCGAAAGGAGGAATGGCACCACATAAGCACATCTGGCGATTAACAGCGACAAAACCGCGAGGTGGCCTGTCAGTAGTATCATTTGGCCCAGAAAGTATAGCATCCGCTTCGGCAATCCCAAATTGAATACGTAATTAGTTAAATGTCCGCTGACTTAGGGTAGTTGGAGTTCTTTCCGGAGGATTATCAAATGGGTTGGCTATCGGGAAGACTCCTTCAGATTGCTCTATTATCTCTTCTTGAGAAGACATTCTACACAAGGAACTGGATATTCAAATATGAAGGTACACGTTTCCTAAATGTGTGAAGTTTTGTGTAAAACTAATAAAACGATAAGCAAATATAACTAAAATAAACTAATATGCAATTGCCAATTTTAAAGTTTCAAGGCTTGTTGTTTTAAGTCCAAATATAAGTGTAGTGTTGATGCAAGCAAGTCAGTTTTAATTGATTAATATGGCTTTGCTTTAATACTTCACTTGAATTTGTCGATTCACAGCATTTCATATAATTTCTTTAAGATAATTGCCTTCTATCGACTAATTTTTCATTCGATGCGGTCGATCAGTGGCAGTATATTCGCCCTAGTTTTCTGCAAATATTGTGTTTAACAGGTTATTAGCATTAAATTTAATGTAATCTTAAATAAGCTCAATCGATTCATCATGGGTCAAGGTTCTTCAATCAAGCCCAACGACCTAACATAAGTCGAATTATCTTAAGTCGCGTTGTCCAAGCTAAAGAATTCAAGGCATGAGGCTTCGGGTCAAAATTAAACAAAAATTGTCCGAGTTCTAGGTCGGCTGCGACCTAAAACCCATGCCGCACAAAGTTAGGTCGTTGGTCTTTTAGGTCGTTCTGCTTTAAACTTTGTATTGTTCCACTAAGTTAAGTCGCGAGCGTGATAGGTCGGAAGAAAGTTAAATCTCAAGTTTGTTAGGTCGTTCAAGTATCTTAGGTCACAAAGGTTTCTAAGTCGCTCAAAATCACTAAATCGCTCATGACAATCCCGAGCCATTTCCTGTCAAAGTCACTATGCCCCGCCTTCCTTGACTCGCTAACTTCTTCTCCACCCAATAGCCCGCTATCTCGCTACCTTGCAACCCAATAACCTATTATCATCTATGCAACGAAATCACTCATCCTCTCAATCAAATCCATTACCCATCCATAACATCAAATCATCCATACTTATTCCAATCGTTTCAGATCCATCCTGGACCCAATGCGCCGCTGTGCTCTCGTGAATTGCAGCAACAACACAGTTGATGGCAATCAAGGTCGATCGCAACTTGACTTGAAAAGTGAAATGCGACACACAGAGTTGGTCTGAAGTCAGGGAATCGGGATTCGCAGTTTGGTGATGATCGTGATTAGATAAGGATCAAATTCACTTACACAATATAATGGTGAAGATGGATTGACGGTTGGATAGATCGAATTCGCTCTAGAAAGCTTGAAGACTCGTTAATGGTGAAGCAAGTTGTTAGAACAATTAAGTACAGAAGAAGAAACGAGCTAGCAGTTATATAAGGCAAAAGCAGATGGGAATACGGGTTAAGTTAACTCTTAGGTCACTCACGACTTAGCGGGGTTAGATCGAAGCACACGACCTACGACCTAGGTGTGTACTTCGAGGGGCAAGTGTTAACACCACTTTTTAAGCAACCTAACGACCTACGAGGAGAAGCGACCTAACGACCTATGAGGAGAAGCGACCTAACGACCTAAGGACGAAATGGCCTAACGACCTAAAGATGGAACGGTATAACGACCCAAGGATGGAGCGGTCTTAGCGACCTAAAAGAGCTTACGACCTAAGGGCACCTACAACCTAGCGACCTAATGGATTAAGTGGCATAACAAGTTAACGACCTAGTCAAGGTCGCTACATTGGATATCTCAACATTGCTAAGTCGCCAACTACTCCCCTATGTCGCCCACGACCTACGACCTATTCCTAAGTCGCTCACGACCTAAACATACCAAAGGAGCTTCTTATGCCGCTTCCTACCTAGGTCGGCCACGACCTATGACTTGTTAGTTTATCCAGAATGATCAAGTATACCATATTTAAGCCGTAAACCACTCCTACTAGGTCGCTAACGACCTGCGACCTATCCAAGGTCGCTCGCGACCTATGACCTAACTTCGAACTCTCCTATAAATACCCCGTCTACTCCAACTGAAAGGGGATCTTTGGCTCATTTCTGGAGCGCCCATACTCTGCTGAATTCTCGACTCACTCGACACTTCAAACACGAAAGACATCTTAACAAACTTCAAGAGGAAATCTAACACAACCGACATGGATTCAAAGACTTCTTCTACATCGAAGTTCTAGTTATTCGTCCCTCAGTGTTGTAATGAAGAATGTTGTAAAGTTGTAATTGATTCAGCAATAAAGAAGATTAAAGTGGACGTAGGCTTAACCTGAAGCCGAACCACTATAAAACTGTTGTCTTTTGCTGCTTTCTCTCTGACTTTTCTACTTGTTTCTAATTCCCGTATTCACGGGTGGTGCTTTCACTTAATCTCTACAATACACCGGGGTGTTAGCGTTCAATTTTAAGCGTTAACAATGCTGAAGCCTCTTTTTAAACAGAGAAGCCTTTGAACCAGATTCATACTTGCATGCATTTGAAAATTGATGCAGACATAGGAAAAATGCAGAACTGGATTATTAACTTGCATCAAACCTTTGAAAACATATGCAGATTTTGTTTTGAAAACAACTGCAGGCATGTAGGTTTTATTTGCACAATATTTCAGGTTTTGGGTAAGCAGAGATTGATGTTTGAATTTGAGGAATTGATTTTGTTTTGAGATCAAACTGCAGATATGCAGTTTTAAAGGATGATTGCAGACAAAAAAAAAAGTCTTGCAGATTGATATTGAGGAAGATTTTCAGGTTTTGGATGTTGAGCAATTGTTTTGAGGATTTCAGATTATTGGTTTAAGAAGATTATAGTTTTGTGCTTAATTCTGGAATTGAATTTCAGAAGAGAGTATTTTACAAATTTGTGGCAAATTTTCAGAATTTCAATCTGCCATTTTTTTCAAATTTTTGAGAAGTAGATAAAAAGAAAAAATGAGAAGGAGATGGAAATGTTTATAAGTAATTTATGATTTTATAGTAAAAAATGCAAATATGACACATGTCTCAAACTTACATAAATGTTTAACACTTGTTTGACAAAGTGATTAAGAACTTAACACATGTCAATTTTTATGTATATTTATTCTAAAAGAAATTTAAAACCCTTTTAAATAAATTTCCTAATTAACTAATATGTTTTCTAAATTTAAAAATGCTTTTCTAATTAAATTTCCAATAAACAAATACATTTATGCATTTATAAATGTTTTCTAAATTTATATAATTGACCAATGTACCTTGCCGCCCGTATTGTTTGTTGACCAAAATTTATGAACCCGGTCACCATAGGGAACATATTGTAGATCTCCGTGGATAATTTGATGTTTCTTTCTCTTGTTTAAGATCAGTTATGAATGGAGAATATCGTTATCTTATTCTATTCTTTATAGGTAAATAAGTTGGGAAGAATTTGTCAATAATAGCTGTGACGCCCCACCTCTATACCCATGCTAGCCAAGAACACTATGGTGTAATTCTGTCAACTAGCACGGAGAATAAGGCTGTTGAGGAGCGACCATCTGTATAATTACTTTGTGCGAGTACCGATATGCCAGGTAAAAATATAACTTTTCATCTCAAGAGGAAATCCGACATACCGACACAAACTCAAAGCTACTACACAGTAGCTATAAAGGTCTTCGGAAACAAATATAGAAATAAACATAACACAAATCAGTCACAGATAATTCATATCACAAAAGTGGAAGAAGATATGAATATATAACTAGCACATGAAAATGTATGTCAGAGTAGTGGTCAAAAAGATCCACAATAATACAAAAGAATAGCAACATGTGCTATACAAAAGAATACAACTATGAGTCCATATCTCAAGTGTATGCAACAAAATAAACTACTAATCTAAGTAGTTAGCAAAAAGTCAGAGAAATCAATCCCAAGTGAGAAGTCAAGCTGAAGCACCTGTAACATCTCGGTCTGACCCGAGTATTATTTAATAAGAAAATAATAAACGGATCAGTCTAACTATAAATATCAGATGAAACGATATTGAATAAGAGATATGACTAAACACATAATAATCACAATGCCAAGCTGTGATATATATATAAGTAATTGAAAATCAACAAGAGAATAATCAATATCACAGAATCTACACAAGAATCAAAGAAATGTCATACTCCTTACTTCGTTCACCAAACCATAAATATTGACGATTATATCAATGTCAATCACAAAAGTCAATGACACACAAATTCACCAATGCACAAATATTGATAAAACTTATCAATTGAAATCACGAAAATTGGTGAAACACAAATTCCAGAACTCAACACACGAAATCCAGAAATCACAAAAGTCAATGACACACAAATTCCAGAATTCAACACGCGAAATCCAGAAATCATAAAAGTCAATGACACACAAATTCTAGAATTCAACACATGAAATCCAGAAATCACAAGAAAGGGAGGGAGGCCTATCACACGAACGGGAGCATTAAAGCTCACCAACATATGTATCACACGAACGAGAAGCTATCTCATGGTAGATAGCTATTAATTTTTGACACACGAATGGCCCGAAGACCATAGGGAGCTACCCCACAAAGAAATGAGACGAAGCTCAATAAAATGAGTTACTGTCCTCCACGTGGACAAAGCGACATCACACAATTGCTAGTCTAAATCACAAAAATGATCGTCATGATCATCAAGAATTGTCAATTACAGTAAGCTAGTAAATATATGAGCTTAGCTTCATGTCCCATAACCACTAGCTTAATTTAAATACTTACGAACAAATTGTATATCTCCACTAGAAAATTGTCACAAGAGTTTCAACCGAACAAGTCCAAGAATTAACCGGCGAAGTAAACGCAAGCGTTTCATACCACTTGTTTTACTAAGCCGTTTAATTAGATTTCTCATACGAGTGAGGTAAAGGTTTGTGTATACTAGTAGATTGGAAAACGGTTTTATAAACGAGTTTGATATTGAAAATATAGTTGAAATCATTTTGATGAAGAGGTTTTTATATTTAATACTAGTGTTGAAACCATTATATTTTTAAAGTGACAAATCACAAAAATGATTGTAGAACAATCAATCACCAAAATTCACATCCGAAGACGTGAATAAAATCCAAAGAAATCGATACCAAATCCATAGAAATGGATATTTTCAAAAATCCATAAAAAGAAGTCATCAGAGTCGATAATAAGTGATAAGGACTAATAGGATCGCTAAAATCGATAAATAATGGAAATTCACACAAACAGCCTGAATAGGAAAAAATAAACATCTCCAAACGTCTGATTTGGAATCCAGACGTCTTGATTTGTTTTCTGAAAAATAGTTCAGAAAGCTACCCAGACGTCTGGAATAGCCAAAACAGACGTCTGAGCCATGGCCAGACGTCTGGTTTTGAATCCAGACGTCTGGTTTTGTTCTCTACAAATAACCCAGAGAACACCCAGACGTCTAAAACCTCATGTCAGACGTCTGAGACATATCCAGACGTCTGATTTGAATTTCAGATGTCTGAAAATAGTCTCTGTCATTTTTTAATAATATGCGTTCATACATTTTTCTTTCCAGGTCCAAACCAGACGTCTGGACTTGGCCACCAGACGTCTGGTCACCTGGTCTGGGCAACAATTTGCCTAGGCCAAAGTGGCCAAAACGTATCGGGAGTGATCGGACGAGCAACGACGACTAAGGATTTATGCCTAGCGACAACCCAGCCTTAAAAGCTCTTTGATACACCCCGAATATAAATGTCCAAATGTCCATTAAAGGATTTCCATAAAGTTGGACCAAAGCACACAAATTTGGAAAATTCACCAAATCAATTCAAATTGAAAGCAAATGAATATGCACATATGTTAGGAATCATACTTAACAACAATGATAGATATAGAAAAAGATGTGAGATAAAAATCTCACCTTTGAACCCGAAAACAATGAATGAGAAGCTTGAAGACGAAGGAAGACCAACCACACTTCAATCTCAACACAAGAAGCTTGACTCTAAGCTTAAAAGAGAAACATTTCCTAAATTAGGTTTAGGAATTTTCTGAAATCAAAGAGAGAATGAGTTGGAGAAGAAGAAGATGATACTTACCAAAGCTTCTCATAGAATTTGGAGCTAGAACTTGGATTTGCAAATGGAAACTAGGGCTTTGGAATTCTAATTCTTTTTCTCCTCCCCCATTTTTGATGAAGCTTGAAGAGTAAGGAATTAGAAATGAAATGAAGATAAGTGGGGGTGGAGCTAGGGCTCAGCTGGGGTTAATGGGCTGAGACAACAAACCAAAGCCCTAAGTGAAAACGTAGCCAAATTCGACTAACTCCAAACATATCGAAGTTTATACTCAAAAAGGTCGCAAACGTCATTTTGAACTCAATGGGGGTGGTCTCGAGTCCCAATTCGACTTTTTGCAAAAAGTAGCTTTTCGGACCAAAATCCGACGAACGATAAAATATTTAAATATAAAATCGATAAATATGCGGGTTGTTACAATAGATTACCCAGAGAAATAGGTAGAAGGAATTTCCATCCAAAATTTAATTGGTCCATTCTCAGTCTAGGTGAAGTCCATCTTGCTGTGATAGGAATGAACAAAACCAACAATCTTTAAAAAGAATGAAACCAAATATAATTTAAATAAAATTATAAAATATTGCGAACTTATTTTAAAGATGCTATTTCAAAAGCCTTGTATTTATCCTTATTAGATAAATACAATTCCAAATTTCTAAGATAAATTTCTATAAAAAGAATAATACAAAACAAATCTTATTTTTAATTAAAATATTATCTATATGTTTTAAATTCAAACTATATTATCATTCTATTTTAATATGTATGTATATCCCCTTAAATTCTAATTTAGATTTAATTCAAATAATTTAAATTGAGAGATTATCATTTTTTAAATTCCTGGAAATTCCGGGACATTACAATCCTCCCCCCTTAAAAGAATTTCGTCCTCGAAATTTAAAACAAAGATAATCCAAATTTTTATTTTATCTCAACCAATTCAACATTCATAACAGCCATATACTATCAATCAAACAACAATTTCCTCCAAACAACCAATTCAATCAAATAAACAACACTAGCTATCCAGACACAAATCCAGATAAGCTTCCTAAAATTATCTCAAGTTTCCCAGGTACAGACACAGGGATACTCGCTCTACTAAATCCAAACTAGCTATACTGCTAAGCAACTGAGTCTTACTCAGCTAGATCTATAATCTTCCCAAGATATCAGATCACAGACAAGACTGATCAACAACTAAATTCTTCACAGAACTACTAGTCTCAAAACCAGTGATAGACCAGACACGTATTCCCTCAGAGACACATGAAATATTTTGAATTCCAGTCTTCCAAACTGGCAATTCAGCTCTTCAAACCATAACACTGATCTTTACAAAAAACTCAGAAGTATCCAATAGACCTCAGAGCTCATCTCATAATCTCACCAAATCTTATTGCTCCCTTTACCAGAGAAAACCTCAACAATATCGAAGTCACCAACTTCAAATTCCAAATTCTTTCGTTACTTAACCTCAATAACTTCCCGGATATCCGAGCTGCCTACAGATCCTTCCTGATCAGCTCAACCTTCGTTGATACTTCTACAAACAAATTCGATCAACTCAACAAACTGATCCACACAAGATCAATCCAAAATCAAAACCAAACTATCAACAGAAGAAAACAACTTCTCCTATCTTGAAAAGACAGAACAGAATCACTTGCCAACTTACCTCAGATTCTAAAAAATTAATTCAGTAGAAACTTTCTAATCCAAAACACTACAACGTCCAGTTGCTTCTACTCAAGAACAACAGCCATCTTGCTTCTGCTGCACAACTCTGATCTGGAGCAGATGAAAGTGTCGTCGAATGAACACAGGCACAGACTAAACATCACATCTCGAAAATAAGGTTCAACGGAAATTCCAATGAATACAGAGATGCTTCTGAATTCCACCTCTAGGAAATGGTAAGCCAGAAAGATCTTCCTACTGAAACACAGAACTCTCCCGAGCTACACCGCTAGCACAGATGCCAAAGACTTCTTATCCAGAGTTCTTTGAGAAACTTAGACCTCCAAATAAACACATACATCCTGCTGAACTCGGCTACAACTCCGAAGCAGACACACTCCCTTATACTTGCTCCAAAATAAAACATCTTCAGAGACATCCATAGTCATACGCAACTACTACTTCCTGAGGTTGCCAAGACATCATTACTTGCTTCTGCTTAACCGACAGAACCAAATTCTCAAAAATCCGCTCACACGAGCGCAATCAAACTTACACTTCAAAGATAACAGGTTTCCTTCAGAGATTAACGAAATCTTTGTACCAAACTGCAAGGATTACTCGAGACGGTATTAGGTTTACAGTCTTGACAAATACACTTCCAATCTCAAACATTCAAACTCCAACCAATGGTAGTCGTGTTACACACACCACTGCTCTATCTGCCTTTACAACTTATGTTGGAAAACGCGAATATGTAACCCAACAGATAGGTAGAAATATACATACATACATACATACATACATACATACATACATACATACATACATACATACATACATATATATGTATATATATATATAGTTATATATAAAATTACAAGTACGCTATCTCAAGAAAGACACCACTACAGAGCCTAGGTATTTACTCAACCTAATGCTCTGATACCAGCTGAAGCGACCAGACTTTCTCTCCACAGAAAATCGCATCATTGTTAAGAAAGAAAGGGATAGAAAAGAGAAAAGACAGAGAAGAAGAAAGAACAACATTAGAGTCTAAACAGCGGAACGAATAAATTATATTAATCAAATAATACATTACATAGTACCATATACATCAGAGATACACAGCTAAAACAACACATACTAGACAATACAATGTAACGACCCGCCTTTCATTCCATAGAAAGACGCATCATTAAGAAGAAAGAAAGGGATAGAAAAGAGAAAAGATAGAAAAGAAAGAAATAGACAACATTAGAATCTCACAGCGGAATGAATAAATTATATTATATCACATAAAACATTACATAGTATCATATACATCAGAGTATACAACTAATACAACACAAACTAGACAGTTTTAAACATCTGTCTAACAATTACAATTCAAGTACATCAGAGAAAACAGATACAACTCAAACACAACGGAACCACTATATATATCTACCCGTCGAAGCCTCCTGTTCCATATCTCCTCCAGAAACTCATCGAAGAAACCTTGAACACTTGACTACTCATACGTCATATGAGTACCCAAGAGTTTAATAAAACAGGAAATAAACACTCGGGTCAGACAGGGGTCTGGTGTGAGTAAACGGGTTTAAATGTTGCTTAACTTTAGAAAATCCTTTGAAAAACAAAAGGTATCACATAAGACTTCCCACACATAAACATGGAAAAGTTTTTACCTTACGCTAAACAAAACATTTGATAGGAAATCCAGTGATATTATAATAATGTCTAGGGTTTTCAAAATAAAATACAGAAATAGCTGGAATGCTTACATCTCACGTTCCAACATAGTTGGGCACAATCAAAACCGTACAGGCACTTATTGGATTTTGGATTCCATCAATGGCTGGGCTACTGGGGTACCGCCCGTCACAGTACGTGGCCTAGATCACCGTACCGAGGAGTACGCTGGCTCCCCTGCAACACAAGGCCAGAACCATTCCTTACTGAACAGTTCCGAACAAGACCACCCCGGCGATTCTAGCTAGCAATCTCCCCATACAGCCGAAATAAAAAGGGACATCTAGACAGGGGTAAATCTAACTCTCCAGTGGGGGCTACCCACGAAGCCTTGCTGCACCTCCCATGTTTTAGCCATTACCGATTGATGAGGCTTGAGGATGCGATTACCTTTATAGGACACATTTATCTTAGAATGCTCATCGTCCGCCTGACGATGTGCTGAAAGCATTCAATCCATACAAGTTCGTTCCAAGTTCGAACGAAATCGAATGCACTATCTCGTTGCACTCAATTTGAAATCACCCTCAGAGTCAAAGACCATAGCCCTTGCCTCTGAATCACAATCTTGAACCTATAAGTACTATTCTGTCAAACTCATTACGGAATCACCCACAGAGTTATACTGACATATAGTTCTTACACCTCGAGTCTTCACTTGCTCCACTTGGATTAACGACCTAACGTTTAGTTGGAATCGATGTGGTTTTCAGACCCCAAATATGGAAACCCGATCTCGGTCTCACCGAAACCAAACGCCATTTTAAATGTCCAAGTTGTTCTTAAGGGTTTTAAACAGTTTAACTTATATTCAAGATGATATAAATAGATAGATGAATCACATTATCACAATAGATAATTCATATCAAACATTCATCTTACAAAGAAGCAATAACATATATCAGAGACATCCAAATCATCTAGTATCAACCAAACACCCAATATCAATCATCCAATATCAATCAATCAACCAATATCAATCAATAATCCATAAACAGAATTGATTAACTCTTAATCAATTGGATTACTTAAATCCTTCTTTATTTATTTATTTCAAATGAATAAATTAATCATCTCTAAATAATCTTCCTTAATTAATCTTCCCTGATTAATTATCCTTTAATTACATTCATGTAATTATCCTTAACCATATTCAGTAATTAACCTTTAATTACTATCGTTAATTGCAATAATTAATGATCCTACATTTATTAATTAACTATAATTAATTACAATTAAACCTCAATTAATTACAATTAATTAATCATACTTTAATTAATTTCTTTTATTAATCAACCTTGATTAATTCATTAATTAACTAATGATCCTTATTAATTAATAACTACTTCAATTAATTAAATAATTAACTTATAATTAATGATCTCATTAATTCATAAACAGTAATTAACAAACTTTAATTACTATCTTAATTAATTAACTTCTGAATTAATTATATAAATCCTGATTAATTAATCTAATTAATTAATATTTAACTATTTCATTAAGTAATTATTATTAAATTAAATTAATAAATAATCCTTAATTAATTACTTTATTAATTAATTACATTTTAATTAATTACACTTAGTAATTAATCTTAAATAGATCTCATTCATTCATTAATTAATCACATTAATTAATTAACTTAAATAATTGAGTAATTAACCCTTAATTACTTACATAAGTAAGTATCTCTAATTACTTCATTAATAAATCTGATTACTCCCTTAATTAATTACTTAACAAATAATTAATCCTATTATTAAATAATTCTTAATACTTACTTAAGAAATTAATCTTAGATTAATCCTTATTAATCATCTCTAATTTAAAAATTAATCTAAACCATTATTTAAAATCAAATAAATAAATTCCTTAATTTAATTCTTTTATTATCTTAATTATTCTAAGATAATTTATTTACTTATTAATGATTTCATTAACATTCAAAATGTATTTAAAACAATACATTTTTAGATTATTTTAAAATTTAAGATTTCAAAATGTTTAACTATTGAAACATTATCCAAATTTTAAATAAATAAATTTATTCTTAAAATAAAGGTAGAAAAAACATTATTACTTATATAAGATATAAGAAAGTTCAAAACTAAATTACTAACAAATTTCTATTTAAGAAATCAAGCTTAAAATAAATTGATTATATAACTTTTCAAATTTAAGTTTAAACATTTCATAACTTTAATTCAAATACTAAAGAAAAGAATCTTCTTCAAGTTCAAACCTTTATTTGAAATCAAATTCATTTTTAAATCTTCTTTAAAACATTTTAAAACTTGTTCAATCTTTCAAATTTACAAAACTGTTTTGAATTAAATCTGGTTTCAAAATAAACCTGAAAACTATATTTAACTTGATTTCAAAACTAAATTTAAACCTTACTTAAATTTAAATTCTTCATTTTTAAAACTTGAATTCAAAAGCTCACTTGAATTCAATTTCATCCTAACTTGGAATTTATATTCTTGTTAAAATCCTATTTTAAAATTTATAATTCCTCCAAGTTTAAAAACTGCACACTTTCAGGTTTTAAACCTGTAACATCACTAACCCGAGAATCCCCCCATAACTACTTCGAGTTCCCAATCCAACTGCTTCGAGACAGAATCACGAAAACCCGAGTAATACTTCGAGTCGAATACCCTGCACAACCCCAAATGGTTCACTAGAATTACATATGCACGGTGCATATGCACCGATGCTCAGATCATTACCAGCCACCCTAGGCAACCTC
Source organism: Allium cepa (assembly GCA_030765085.1). NCBI lineage: Eukaryota > Viridiplantae > Streptophyta > Magnoliopsida > Asparagales > Amaryllidaceae > Allium > Allium cepa. Next base: position 956,602,698 of record CM060943.1, read on the forward strand.
CCCATGTCGTCGACAATCATCCCACTTGGTCACGACTGCCATAATCCCCACTGCAGCTCAAAATTTGAAATCAAGCAATCCAACCCAACCTGGAAACATCACAGCACCATACACCCCAAACCTGTCAACAACTTACAAACCCACCTCCAATCATCTGGCCACCCACAACTCCGGTCATCTCTTCTTCAACATCTCCTCTACCCAATTCCAGAGTCTTGCATCGCTCGATGCAACAGAGAGTTCAAGAAGCTACAAAAACCCCTAACTCCATAAACTAGGGTTAGAACCTGGAACCCACAATTGCCATCGCCCCCCACCTCTGATCATCTACTTCCAAATTTTCTCCGACTCTCCAATCAACACTCCACCTTCTAGAAGAAATACAGCCTCCAAAATCCACTAGATGATCAGATAGACCCAAAAATCGCACTCTGTTCAATCCCCAAATGCTAACTCCACAGTTGATTTAAAAGTGTGGTGTTTGTTTTATAATTTATGATTTCAATCATGCATTCAAGTTATAAGCTTGATTTAATAATTTCAGATGTTTGATATTTCTCATTTGAAACAAATACTGTCATTATTATTACAGAGACAACAATTTAATTCTCAGTTTAGCTTAATTATGATTTACAAACTTGAATCTATACTAAACATACACATTTTGCATACGTATTAATGCTAGCAGAGGATCAAATCCAGTGGAAATGAATTTCCATTAAAATCTGAGTTTCAAAACAGAGACAGGTATGTAGATAGTTTCTGGCATCAGCTATACACATATACATATTTATATATATATACCCAAAACATCAACACAATATAATCAAACAAACATGCCTACTTCTATCAGATCACATGCACAGATAATTTTAAAGAAATCTTTAAAATTGTGAAGTTATTCACCTAAAAATGAAGGCACTGCAGTTCAAATTATAGCAGTTTGATTTATTTTGTTTAAAATGACAATTTTGTTTGAACTTGAGTTTTAGTACATTGCTTAAGTATTAATTTTAAAAGAAAGATCTGTTTTTAAAATAGAAGTTTACTCACTTTATTGAATTGGTTGATGAAGAAAATCCTAGCCTTAATGCATGCAGCTGACCCCAATCTTCATATGCTCAGATTTGAAGATTGAACAAGTATGTTTGAATTTGTTTTGTAGATTTTATACAGTTTTGGGATTTGCATAATTTAGATTGTATTTGGGTTTTGATTTTGTAACGACCCGTCTTTTTGGATAGTTTAAACCGACGATCAAATACACATGTCGATTCCAAACCATTCAAAAGGGCAGATAGTTATTGGGGTAAATAAGAAAAGAAAAGAAAGAGAAATAAAGGAAATGAAACAACACAGAATCTCGCAGCGGAACGATAAAATATAATAGTCAAATAAATAGTTCATGAAGCTGTCTACTATACTTTGACAATTATTTATACAACATTTATCAGAGTTATACATATACAACAGAACAAATAAAATAATGCAGCAGATAGCATGATGCAAGGGTAATAATAGTAATAGTATACCAAATCTTCGTCTTCATCCTCCAGAATAGATCTTCAAAATCTGAAAAAAACTCAGGACTGACCCGAGCGTAATGAAAAGACAAAACACTCGAGTCAGGACTAAAATATCCTTATGAAAGTTAAATCAATCGTAAATAAATATGAGTGTAACGGCGTGAGAGATGTTTACGGGGTTTGACATCTCATATCCAGTGTCAACGTGCGTGCAATAACTCAAGAGATGTTACGGGATTTTCCATCTCTTAAGGATCCGTTAAACTATCTACTATGTAGTAATGTACGCTAAGTAGATAATTCCTATCAGTAATATAAAGTATCAAAATAGCGTTAAGGCGTTACCATAATCCCCCTTAACACATTTTTATAATGCCATAGTCTATACAGCACCGTAAGCCCCACCGTAAACTGGTGGTTATCAGAGGATACCCCATAGGTATAACACAAAACATAACGTAGTGGTCGCCAATAGGATAATCGGTATGACAAGGTACATGAGGCGATACCAACTAGGATACTAGTAGTTGCGTGATCCGGACTGATGTTGGGCATAGCCAGCAGCTACCCCAACACCGCGAAACAACACTCCCAAATCAAGGGGTGCACCCAAATCGAATCACAAATGTAATAGAAATGGTATCGAAGAAGCGTGTCCGCTAGATGTGGCGAACCTCAATGGCCCGGCGCGGCTCCTGTTTTAGTCATGTCAGGGGTCATCCAATATCGTTCTCTTTCTTCAGTCAACGCGTTCACCAAACCATCTACTTCATTCTGGATCAACACTCCGCGTATAATAGTTATTAAAGTTGTGTTACGGCAATAAACGATCGATTTGAAATTAAATCGGTTAATCAAATTTCTGTGCGTTTGGGCTCGCCCCGGACAAACGGTAAATCCGATTGACTCGAAATTTGAAACCTTACAATAATATGACATTATAGATCTGATGAAACTGGTTTCGTCAAAATCCGAGACCGTTTGAAAAATGACTATTTTAACTCGCCAAATTAATATTAAAACAATTTCGATGCGTTCCGAGCTGCCACGGTCAAACGAAAACTCCGATTGCTACGAAAATTGAAATCCGGTAATAACAAACTATTACGGATCTAATGGAACTAGTTTCGTCCAGTTCTGAGACTATTCGAAAATTGGCTATTTTTCAGTCGATAATTAAATATTAAAATATTCAATTTTCACAAATAAATTTTAAATTCAGTTTTAAAAGTTCTATAACATCACTATAACTCCAATATGATAAAATAAATTTTACAAATCATTTTTAATCATATTAAACCCGTTATTCAATTTATCCAATAAATTCCAGTTTTTAAAATCTTATTAACCCTATTAAAATCCAAATATAACTTACATTCACTTGGGAAACTAATTTGGATCATATTAAATCAAATTTCAATTATTCACTCTATTTTCATGTATTAAATTTCAATATCAAATTAATCATATCAAATTCAAAATTTAATTTATTCAAACATTCGTAATATTAAATTTAACTAGTTTGATTATTCTTAAATCACTATCTTTTGAAATATTCAAAACTAACTTATAAAATTTAACTTTTGAAACGAATTAAAATTATAGAAAAACTCTTTCCATTATACGGTTATTCAATTCCCCTTATTAAATTATTCAATAAATCCCAAATATTAAATTTAAACAATTTCGCTATCCAATAATTCATTATCTTTTGAAATATTGAAATCGAACTTATAAGATTCAACTTTTAAAACCAATTCACAATTTAGAATACTATTTTCATTTATAGTTATTCAATCATTCATTAAGTTTTAAATATTAAATTTAAATAATTTACCTGTTCAATATTCAATGTTTGATTTTAAATAGATTTTACTTATCAATCAATTACTCTATTATACCCCATGAGTTCAACATTTATTATCCTATTCAACTATTGATTGTAAAGGCATTCACTAAGTTGCTTTTATTTTTCATTACTTGGATAATTATTGTTGCAATTCATTCTAGTTATTATTATTCCAAACGAATTACAATTTTTTTTATAACACTAATCATGAAATCTTTTAAATTAGCTATTTTAATTATCGAAAATTTACGGGTCATTACACTCTCCCCCACTCAAAACTTTTCGTCCCCGAAAAGGAAAAAGAAGGGAAAATGAACTAAGTATGGAATTCAACATTAGATATATTTTATTCAAAGTTACCAACTTATAAAACAATGAAATTTCATTTATAAAGTCATAACTACGCTTCCACTAAGTTACTCCGAACGGCTTTCTAACTTTAAAAGTTATTAATCAAAACAAGTTATAAAAAATTTTAAAACTTGAAAATTTTTCTAACGCCCGGATTTTACGGAAAATTTCGGCAGAGTCTTCTGTGCGCGGCTCGATCGGAAAAAAAAATGACAGTATATATATCACAAATATACATCTCATCAAGTGATGAGGCATCACGCAGGGAAAAAGTGTAAAAGTACGGTATGTAATCCGAGATATGTACCTTATATATTGTTAGCGAGCATATACGACTAATATAGCGCGAAAGCGAGCTCCAAATGCGAAGCAAGCGCAATCCACACCTACTAAACACTCCATAGCTAAGTTAGAACCATGCATATAAAGATAGATCGATATACTTAGCCTACACAACATATATATAACATATTTAGCTACAAAACTGAGATTCCAATTTCAGGACAGCAAACAAATCTTAGTTTTAGGACACCTGAACGATAAAATTCAGCAACAAAATCTAAACAAAAGTTGTTGCATTCATTTCAGGGTTTCCGGAATGTCCAAAATCATCGAATTCGGACCAAACGTTCAAAAATTATGGCTGTTTTACTTAGAGGATACGCCTCAGCCTGGGCAATGAATTGCGCAGGTCAGCGACGTTCACCTGCATTTTCGACGTTCTAAACGACATCAAAACACAAAACATTTAAAACAAAAGTTTTATATTAAGTTCTTAGATTTCCAGAAAGTGTAAGATCATTAAAATCCGACAAGCCAGTCAAAAGATATGGCGAAAATACTAAGGGTATATACTACTGAATTTACTTATTTTAACACAGGACAGCGAGTAACATTCAAGTTTTTAACCTAGTAGACGAAGAAATTTTCTCAAGTTATCTAAACAAAAGTTGTGCTATAGTTTATAAGCTTTTCGAAAATTTTAAGATCGTCGAATTCCGTTCAGCCATTTAAAAGTTATGGTTGTTTTCGTTTCAGCATATATTGGACAATTTTGGATTTTTTCCAAAATTTGCTTTTATTATTTTAAAGTACAAACCATCAAACTTCAAATATTCTAAAAAACAATCATAAACACAAAGTCGTTTATTTTCTTCTTCATCGATGCAATAGGTTTACATTCAATTTGTTTCCGATTTATTCAAGTTTGTTTCATTCACATTTTAAATTCAAGTCAATTTGCTTCAATTTAAATTGAATTCAATTATATTTAATTTCACTTCGCTTCAAATTTGAATTTAATTATTTTAAAATTTTATTCTGTTTATTCAATTCCATTAACACTAATGAATTCTACTTAATCAATTTTCATCCATCTAACAACCAATGCATATCAAACATTAACATCCATCCAAAATCTACACTAAATCAATTATACATTTCCAAGTTTATTGACATTTAGTTATATTCAAATTTAATTAGTTTCCATTTACCAATTTTATATTTCATTAATTTTAAATTTTATTTATTCACTTAGATATATCATTCATTTTACAACTTAAATTTCTTTTATATTTACAACAATCAATAGATCTTCGCATTTTATTATTCACTCTCACGCTGGTATATTATTTCTCTAACTATCCTTATTAGCATTTAAACCTTTTAAGTATTTGGTAAGTTATAGTTATTCAAATAGAATGTAGTTAAACAACATACAACTTCTTTTCATTTAAAGTTGAATTTTCAATAAATTAATTCTTAAGTCATTACTTAAATTTCACTATAATTTAATTTCACATTTACATTCACATATAGTATTTCCATTTTATATTAACATAATTGTGAATCACCTTTAAATGTTAATTTAAATTCCAATTATTTACTAACAATTTTATTTATATTTGCAAACCATTAATTAAATGCATATTTCATTATTCAAACCTATACTTGTATGTTATCCAATTAACAATTCATATAACATTTTTGAACTTCTTAAATATTTTGGTAAGTTATATCTATGCTATAGAATGAAATTTAATACTATGCGAGTTTTACAGTTTCAATTTTATTTTAAGCTCATAATTTCCTAATTCTAAGGATTTCTACTTCAATTGATATTTTCACTTAGCTCTTAGGTTCATTTCTCATTTCACAATTCAGAAGTTCCTTAATGATTCAAGTCTAAATTCATTTCAATCATTAAAAAAATCATTAATTATTAAAGGACGTAAGAATTCCAATCCCGGTTTCATTTCAAATCAAGTTTTGAAATAATATATACTTATATAATTTATATATCAAATCATACTATAGAGAATACAAAATAAAATAAAATTTGAATCAAAACAAGGTTTAGACAAGCTATTAAGTGGTCTCCCCCACTCGGACTCTCGAAAATAAACGCCGATGATGCGTGCACTCATCACCGAAATCATTTTCTAGCGTCAAGAGAAGGGAATATACAACAACAAAAAATCCTTCGAAAACAATTTCAACTCAATTATACTATCATATAATACTCATATTATATTTTTCAAATTCTTGTAAGTCAATTTCAAACACCGGAATTTAAATTCCCAAATCCAAGTTAAAATTCATTTATATTCATTATCAATTGCGTTTACAAGATTTCATTTTCCTAAATCCATTGTTATTTAATCAATTTGTTGTAAATATTGACTGATCAAACAATAACGATAATAATCTAATATTATCATCTCCTAACAATCAATTCAATCAAAATGAATAAATATTCAAATAATTCTTTTATATAAAATATATTCCAAAATGATATTGTGTTGGTTTGTCCTATTCGAGTGTTTAGAAATTCCTATCGACGCCTTGGCGTCCCAAATATCGACCAGAATTCATAAATACTCAACGAAACAAAGTTAACAAAATATAAAACATTTGTATCAAATAACAAGTACGCTCTCTCATATACACTCAACTCATTCATATAGTTTACCTCTATTTCAATGAGTTATTCCCCACCAGAGCCAAGGTTTATCGCTAAACCAAAGCTCTGATACCAACTGTAACGACCCATCTTTTTGGATAGTTTAAACCGACGATCAAATACACATGTCGATTCCAAACCATTCAAAAGGGAAGATAGTTATTGGGGTAAATAAGAAAAGAAAAGAAAGAGAAATAAAGGAAATGAAACAACACAGAATCTCGCAGCGGAACGATAAAATATAATAGTCAAATAAACAGTTCATGAAGCTGTTTACTATACTTTGACAATTATTTATACAACATTTATCAGAGTTATACATATACAACAGAACAAATAAAATAATGCAGCAGATAGCATGTGCAAGGGTAATAATAGTAATAGTATACCAAATCTTCGTCTTCATCCTCCAGAATAGATCTTCAAAATTTGAAAAAAACTCAGGACTGACCCGAGCGTAATGAAAAGACAAAACACTCGAGTCAGGACTAAAATATCCTTATGAAAGTTAAATCAATCGTAAATAAATATGAGTGTAACGGCGTGAGAGATGTTTACGGGGTTTGACATCTCATATCCAGTGTCAACGTGGGTGCAATAACTCAAGAGATGTTACGGGATTTTCCATCTCTTACGGATCCGTTAAACTATCTACTATGTAGTAATGTACGCTAAGTAGATAATGCCTATCAGTAATATAAAGTATCAAAATAGCGTTAAGGCGTTACCATAATCCCCCTTAACACATTTTTATAATGCCATAGTCTATACAGCACCGTAAGCCCCACCGTAAACTGGTGGTTATCAGAGGATACCCCATAGGTATAACACAAAACATAACGTAGTGGTCGCGAATAGGATAATCGGTATGACAAGGTACATGAGGCGATACCAACTAGGATACTAGTAGTTGCGTGATCCGGACTGATGTTGGGCATAGCCAGCAGCTACCCCAACACCGCGAAACAACACTCCCAAATCAAGGGGTGCACCCAAATCGAATCGCAAATGTAATAGAAATGGTATCGAAGAAGCGTGTCCGCTAGAGGTGGCAAACCTCAATGGCCCGGCGCGGCTCCAGTTTTAGTCATGTCAGGGGTCATCCAATATCGTTCTCTTTCTTCAGTCAACGCGTTCACCAAACCATCCACTTCATTCTGGATCAACACTCCGCGTATAATAGTTATTAAAGTGGTGTTCGGTATCAACAGAGAGTATGTCCATATCCGATCCTGGTCTCTTTAATAACTACATATTATTACACCGTTGGCTCTTTTATATTTCAAATCGATTCATAATTGATATCAAAATATCATATTCGCTTCAAAAAAATCAAGTCCATTTCAAATATCATCGTATCTATTCAAATGTAAGATTCCGTTTCAAAAATCATTTTTCGCATCAATATCTCATTTCGATTTCAAAATCATTTCGAATTTCAATCTAGGTTGCAACTTCATTTAACTCAATTCGTATTTAAATTCAAGATTTAAACATAAACATTTCACCTTATTAGCCAGTTTGGAATCCTTGAAAAATAGTTTTAAGTAGTTTAAAAGTAGTTTAAATAATTAGAATACTTAAAATACTTAAACTCTTAAAATGGATGTGAAATAGATAAATTAGTTTAAAATAATTTAAATCGGGTTAAGTAGATTTAAAATAGATTAAAACAGTTTAAGTTTCCAAAATGGTTTATGTAACCGAGTAATTTGGAAAACAAATAAAACAGCTTCAGAACCAATCCATTTCAATTTATAACTTCCCAATTCAAATCACTTTCAATTTCCATTCTACCGATTCAATTTTGATTTCAATTCGAAACAATGTCAACTTTAACTTCAAATCAATTCAATTCTACATTCACCTTCAATTTATTCAATTTTAATTTTTATCGATTTGGAGCTTGATTTCAAAATATCCATTTATAACACTTAACAAATTTTCCATCCATATTCAAATTTAAATCCAAATTTCAAATATGGTTCAATTCCAAGCTCGATTTCAAAATATCATTTTTTTTTATATCACTTTTACTTAGTAATATTCAAAGCTCGAATTAAAGTTAAATCTTTAAACAAATCAATTTTCGACATTCAATCATATCCAATTTCAAATTTCAAAGTCTCAACTTAAGTATTTAACAAAATTCATTTAACCAAAATTTATTTCAATATTCCAAACTCAATTTTTTCGATAAATTCAATTTCTATAAATCGATTTCTATTTATAACTTTTAAATCAAAACATTTAAATAAATTTCAAATCAACGATTTCAAAAGTTATTAATTTAGCCAATTCGGTGTTCGTATATAATTTTCTATCCTATGGCCAAGTGGTTATTTATTTCAATTGAATGTCAGGGATGAATATATATATATATATATATATATATATATATATATATATATATATATATCACTTAAATCAATCATAGTGGCATATGTATGCATAACAGGTTATACATAAGCAAATAAGCATCCAAACATTTAAATATCAACCAATAGCATCCATCGAAATAAATCATCCTATAGACAATACAATTCATAGCAATTTCATAGTTATCAATGTCAGGTAATTTAATCGCAATTAAATTTTAATTTCAATTTATCTGTCAATTTAATTTCAACGGTTAATTCAAATGACAATCTATATGACAATTAAATTTCATCAAACAATGACAAATAAAATCATAACACTTCATAATGTCAAATTTAACTAGCATAAAGATATTTAGTACGGTGTGAGAGTTGTAAAACACTCACACTGATTTTAATGCAGTTCCGGCGTTTTATTTCGAATAAAATTAAACGAGCGTTTAATTTTACTTGAAATTTTCTCTAGCTCCAAACGACTCCAATCCAACTCCATAGCGTAGAGCTCGACAAAACGAATCCAACGCAACTTGTTTCGTGCGTTTTTAAATTTTCGATAATTAAAATAGCTAATTTAAAAGATTTCGTGATTTAGTGTTAGAAAAGAAATTGTAATTCGTTTGGAATAATAATAACTGGAATGAATTGCAACAATAATTATCCAAGTAATGAAAAATAAAAGCTACTTAGTGAATGCCTTTATAATCAATAGTTGAATAGGATAATAAATGTTGAATTCATGGGGTATAATAGAGTAATTGATTGATAAGTAAAATCTATTTAAAATCAAACATTGAATATTGAATAGGTAAATTGTTTAAATTTAATATTTAAAACTTATTGAATGATTGAATAACTATAAATGAAAATAGTATTCTAAATTGTGAATTGGTTTTAAAAGTTGAATCTTATAAGTTCGATTTCAATATTTCAAAAGATAATGAATTATTGGATAGCGAAATTGTTTAAATTTAATATTTGGGATTTATTGAATAATTTAATAAGGGGAATTGAATAACCGTATAATGGAAAGAGTTGTTCTATAATTTTAATTCATTTCAAAAATTAAATTTTATAAGTTCGTTTTGAATATTTCAAAAGATAGTGATTTAAGAATAATCAAACTTGTTAAATTTAATATTACGAATGTTTGAATAAATTAAATTTCGAATTTGATATGATTAATTTGATATTGAAATTTAATACATGAAAATAGAGTGAATAATTGAAATTTGATTTAATATGATCCAAATTGGTTTCCAAAGTGAATGTAAGTTATATTTGGATTTTAATAGGGTTAATAAGATTTTAAAAATTGGAATTTATTGGATAAATTGAATAACGGGTTTAATATGATTAAAAATGATTTGTCAAATTTTATTTTATCATATTGGAGTTATAGTGATGTTATAGAACTTTTAAAACTGAATTTAAAATTTATTTGTGAAAATTGAATATTTTAATATTTAATTATCGGCTGAAAAATAGCCAATTTTCGAACAGTCTCAGAATTGGACGAAACTAGTTCCATTAGATCCGTAATAGTTTGTTATTACCGGATTTCAATTTTCGTAGCAATCAGAGTTTTCGTTTGACCGTGGCAGCTCGAAACGCATCGAAATTGTTTTAATATTAATTTGGCGAGTTAAAATAGTCATTTTTCAAACGGTCTCGGATTTCAACGAAACCAGTTTCATCGGATCCGTAATGTCATATTATTGTAAGGTTTCAAATTTCGAGTCAATCGGATTTACCATTTGTCCGGGGCGAGCCCAAACACACAGAAATTTGATTAACCGATTTAATTTCAAATCGATCGTTTATTGCCGTAACTCACACATACGATCGAATTAGCCTCCGAAACATGTTCCATTGTGTTCGGAACATGGGGTAAACCTTGAAACGCCTGCCGGCACGCTTCGTTTGGAGTTCGGGAAATTTTCGATGAATAGTGTTTTGGCGATTTTCTATAAAAGGACCCCCACTTTCTTTGTTTTGCAAAAACCCTAGGGTTTCAGCCCTTATCCACCACTTTCATTTCAATGGCCAGAAAATTTCGAATCTTCTTCCTCATTTTCCTCTCAATCCATCAACAATTAGAAAAACTCTCAACTACAAAGTTGTAGAGGGCAGCAAGATCTAGCAATCCAACGGTGGAGATCAGAAACGGAGCCAAGGATTGATGGCAAAACGCGATGGAAGCAGCTGCGTTTTTCACGCAATTTGAGACAGAGGACGAGGCCGAGCTTGGAGCTATTTGGGGTGAAGGTGGAGTAAGGCGGTGGCTTCGAAGTGGTGTAACCTGATCGTCCTCAAGTGGACCGAGGTGGTGGCGAAAAATCGATGAAGATGGCGACTGATGGGTTAGGTCGTTTACGTGAATGCCTGTAAAAAAAAGAACGCGGAGAAGGAGAAAGACGTGGGCGGCCAGATGTGATGAGGGCATAGATGAACGGTCATGATGAAATCTGGGTATATAAATTAAAAGAAATTATGAATTGTTTTATATTATAATTGTGTACAATCTTTAAAAATGCGTAACTTTTTCATACGAGGTCGAAAACGCACGAAACAAGTTGCGTTGGCTTCGTTTTGTCGAGCTCTACGCTATGGAGTTTGATTGGAGTTGTTTGGAGCTAGAGAAAATTTCGAGTAAAATTAAATGCTCGTTTAATTTTATTCGAAATAAAACGCCGGAACTGCATTAAAATCAATGTGAGTGTTTTATAACGCTCACACCGTACTAAATATCTTTATGCTAGTTAAATTTGACATTATGAAGTGTTATGATTTTATTTGTCGTTGTTTGATGAAATTTAATTGTCATATAGATTGTCATTTGAATTAACCGTTGAAATTAAATTGACAGATAAATTGAAATTAAAATTTAATTGCGATTAAATTACCTGACATTGATAACTATGAAACTGCTATGAATTGTATTGTCTATTGGATGATTTATTTCGATGGATGCTATTGGTTGATATTTAAATGTTTGGATGCTTATTTGCTTATATATAACCTGTTATGCATACATATGCCACTATGATTGATTTAAGTGATATATATATATTCATCCCTGACATTCAATTGAAATAAATAACTACTTGGCCATAGGATAGAAAATTATATACGGACACCGAATTGGCTAAATTAATAACTTTTGAAATCGTCGATTTGAAATTTATTTAAATGTTTTGATTTAAAAATTATAAATAGAAATCGATTTATAGAAATTGAATTCATCGAAAAAATTGAGTTTGGAATGTTGAAATAAATTTTGGTTAAAGGAATTTTGTTAAATACTTAAGTTGAGACTTTGAAATTCGAAATTGGATATGATTGAATGTCGAAAATTGATTTGTTTAAAGATTTAACTTTAATTCGAGCTTTGAATATTACTAAGTAAAAGTGATATAAAAAAGAATGATATTTTGAAATCGAGCTTGGAATTGAACCATATTTGAAATTTGGATTTAAACTTGAATATGGATGGAAAATTTGTTATGTATTATAAATGGATATTTTGAAATCAAGCTCCAAATCGATAAAAATTGAAATTGAATAAATTGAAGGTGAATGTAGAATTGAATTGATTTGAAGTTAAAGTTGACGTTGTTTTGAATTGAAATCAAAATTGAATCGGTAGAATGGAAATTGAAAGTGATTTGAATTGGGAAGTTATAAATTGAAATGGATTGGTTTTGAAGCTGTTTTATTTGTTTTCCAAATTACTCGGTTATATAAACCATTTTGGATACTTAAACTGTTTTAATCTATTTTAAATCTACTTAACCCGATTTAAATTATATTAAACTAATTTATCTATTTCACATCCATTTTAAGAGTTTTTAAGTATTTTAAGTATTCTAATTATTTAAACTACTTTTAAACTACTTAAAACTATTTTTCTAAGATTCCAAACTGGCTAATAAGGTGAAATGTTTATGTTCAAATCTTGAATTTAAATACGAATTGAGTTAAATGAAGTTGCAACCTAAATTGAAATTCGAAATGATTTTGAAATCGAAATGAGATATTGATGCGAAAAATGATTTTTGAATCGGAATCTTACATTTGAATAGATACAATGATATTTGAAATGGACTTGATTTTTTTGAAGCGAATATGATATTTTGATATCAATTATGAATCGATTTGAAATATAAAAGAGCCAATGGTGTAATAATACGTAGTTATTAAAGAGACCGGGATCGGATATGGACATACTCTCTGTCGATACCGAACACCACTTTAATAACTATTATACACGGAGTGTTGATCCAGAATGAAGTGGATGGTTTGGTGAACGCGTTGACTGAAGAAAGAGAACGATATTTGATGACCCCTGACATGACTAAAACAGGAGCCGCGGCGGGCCATTGAGGTTCGCCACCTCTAGCGGACACGCTTTTTCGATACCATTTCTATTACATTTGTGATTCGATTTGGGTGCACCCCTTGATTTGGGAGTGTTGTTTCGCGGTGTTGGGGTAGCTGCTGGCTATGCCCAACATCAGTCAGGATCACGCAACTACTAGTATCCTAGTTGGTATCGCCTCATGTACCTTGTCATACCGATTATCCTATTCGCGACCACTACGTTATGTTTTGTGTTATACCTATGGGGTATCCTCTGATAACCACCAGTTTACGGTGGGGCTTACGGTGTTGTATAGACTATGGCATTATAAAAATGTGTTAAGGGGGATTATGGTAACGCCTTAACGCTATTTTGATACTTTATATTACTGATAGGCATTATCTGCTTAGCGTACATTACTACATAGTAGATAGTTTAACGGATCCTTAAGAGATGGAAAATCCCGTAACATCTCTTAAGTTATTGCACGCACGTTGACACTGGATATGAGATGTCAAACCCCGTAAACATCTCCGACGCCGTTACACTCATATTTATTTACGATTGATTTAACTTTCATAAGGATATTTTAGTCCTGACTCGAGTGTTTTGTCTTTTCATTATGCTCGGGTCAGTCCTGAGTTTTTCTCAGATTTTGAAGATCTATTCTGGAGGATGAAGATGAAGATTTGGTATACTATTACTATTATTACCCTTGCATCATGCTATCTGCTGCATTATTTTATTTGTTCTGTTGTATATGTATAACTTTGATAAATGTTGTATAAATAATTGTCAAAGTATAGTAAACAGCTTCATGAACTGTTTATTCGACTATTATATTTTATCGTTCCGCTGCGAGATTCTGTCTTGTTTCATTTCCTTTATTTCTCTTTCTTTTCTTTCTTATTTACCCCAATAACTATCTGCCCTTTTGAATGGTTTGGAATCGACATGTGTATTTGATCGTCGGTTTAAACTGTCCAAAAAGACGGGTCGTTACAGATTTTGAACTAGAAATGTGTTTTGTAGATTTCATCTAAAATTTTATTTTAGTTTTAATTGAAGAAAAAAAATGTTTGAACAAAAATGAGTTACTAAGTTTTCTTGTCTACAAAAATAAATTTCAAAAATAAATAACATTGCCGCTTGTCACTTAAGTAAGACAAATGATTTACAAGTGTCTTTCTATGTGTTAAGTGTTTAACACATATTCATTTTAATAATAAAAAGAAATTTCTTAATTTTATAAAGGTTTTTAAATTCGTTTCTTACTTAATTTTACATGTTTTAAATGTTTAACTACATTTAGTTTTTACATGCTTACATATAAACTTTCTTTATAAAATTACCTATCTCAAGTCTAAACAGCGGAACGAATAAATTATATTAATCACACAATGCATTACATAGTACCATATACATAAGAGATCCACAGCTAAAACAACACATACTGGACAGCTATAAACACCTGTCTAGTTATACAACTCAACACAACACAAAGACAATCGACTCAGAGAACATACAGCGGAATACTATACAGCTATACCAAGAAGTCTCCTGCTCCATTGCTCCTCCAGAATTCGTCAAACCTAACCTGAATCCCCTGGCTACTCGTAAAAATTTGAGTACCCAAGAGTTTAAGAAAAATAGAATAAACTCTGGGTCAGACATGGGTCTGGTGTGAGTAAACGGGTTAAAGTTGCTTAACTTTAAAAACCTTTTGAGAAAAAGGTATCACGTAAGATTTCCCACACATAAACATGGAAAAGTTTTTTCCACACGCTAACCAAAACATTTGATAGGAAATCCAGTGATATTATAACAGGTTTAGGGTTTTCAAATAAATATGAAATAGCCGAAATTGTTACATGATTAAATTCCAGCTACTAGCAACAAAAGTGGGTAATACAATCAAAACCGTTGGCACATATTGGATTTTGGATTCCATACAATGGCAGGGCTACTAGGGTACCACCCATCACAGTACGTGGCCTAGATCACCGTACCGAGGAGTACGCCTGCTCCCCTACAACACAAGGTCGGACCTATTCCTTACTGAACAGTTACGAATAAGACAACCCCGACGGTTGTAGCTATTCAACCGTCCACACATCCGAAATAAAGGGACTCTATACAGGGATTAATCTCAATCTCCAGTGGGGGCTACCCACGAAGCCTTGCTGCACCTCCCCTGTTTTAGCCATTCCTGGTTGATGAGGCTTGAGGCTGCGATTACCTTTATAGAACACATCTATCGTAGAATGCTCATGGTCCACCTGACGATGTTTTGAAAGCATTCAATCCATACAAGTTCGTTCCGGGTTCGAACGAAACCGAAGGCATTATCTCGTTACACTCATTTTGGAATCGCCCTCAGAGTTAACGACAATAACCCTTGCACTCTAAACCACCATCTCGAGCCTGAAGTACCACTCGTCAAACTCATCACAGAATCACCCTTAGAGTTATACCGACAAATAGTTCTTACACCTCGAGTCTTCACTCTTCACAAGAGATTCACGACCTATCGTTAATTTGGATCGATGCGGTTTTCGGATATCCAAATATGGAAACCCGATCCCGGTCTCATCGAAATCCAAAGCGTATTTTTTAGGTCCAAGTTGTTTAAAGTTAAGCAATTAAATTAAACTATCTATATACACACAGATAAATAATTCACAAGCCATAATTGATAATCACATTATCAAAATAAACAGATGACCCTTAACAAAATAGGTAATCCATATCATCATCACAATAGATAATCTATATTACCATCATAATGCAATCAAGCATTCATACCACACAACATTATTTATCTCATTCCTGAGATTACATCCATTCAAGACAATCAATGTCATCCATTCATATAGAAGCAATGATTTACTTAATCATAACATAATTAATTTAAAATGAATTAAATTAACTATCTCCATCGCTAATTAATTTATAGTGAATTAAATTATTTACTTCATCTCTTAATTAATTTAATATTAATTAAATTAATTACCTTCATCACAATAAATCTTGCTTACTTATCCATTAATTAAACCAATTAATTAATCATCATCTTAATTAATTAAGATTAATTAACTCCTAATCAAGTAATTAATCCTTAATTATTCTCATTAATCATATTAATTAATGAACCTTAATTAATTACTTCCGTTAATTAATTAACTATAATTAATTACATTATTCTTAATTAATTTATATTAATTAATCATGCTTAAATTAATTGTTTTCAATTAATCAACTTTAATAAATATAAACAGTAATTAATTATTCTTAATTACTCTTAATTACTTTTAATTACATTTATATATTCTTTGTTCATTACATCAAGGAATAAATAATTACTTTAACAAGTAATTATCCATTTAAAATTACTTCCCAATAAGTAATTTCACTTATCTCAAATACCCTTGTGATTTATTCATCAATTACTTCTCTTAAGTAATTTCTCTTATCAAACTTATTAAATAAACATACTTAATCATTTATCATGTGACTTCCTTTAATTAATTAAAAATTAGTTAACTTACTTGATCACATTCATCTCATAAATCAAAATCGAGTAATTCATCCCTTAATTACTTTTAACCAAATTAATCCTTAATCACAGATTAATAAACCTTAATTGTTAATCAATTCTTTAATATAAAGAAATCAATCACTAATTACTTTTATAATTAATTAATTAACTTTAATTAACTAATTAATTATCTCTTAATCATTAATTAATAAAACATAATTATTAATTAACAATCTTAATTTACAAATTAATCCATAATTAAAATTAATCAATCCTTAATTACAATTAATTAACCCTAAATAATAGTTAATTAATTCTTAATTAACTTGCATTATAGATTAATAATCTTTAATTATTTATTAAGAAAAACCCAATTTTTACTTAACAAAACCTTTATTAAGTATAAATTAACTACTATTTTAGTTAACCCTTAATTACTTAATTAATAAGTAAATAAAATTTAATTAATCATTAGTCATTAATCTAATCATCATAATTAATAGTTAATTAATTTAATTATACTTAATTAATTACTTAATTAATCCTTTTAAAATAATAATTAAATTAATTAACTAAACTTAAAATTCTTAATTAACTTAGTTAATTACAAATCATTAACACTCAATTTTTATTTAAGATAAAACATTATCTTTATTTAACCTTGAAAAACATTACTTAACATATGTCATTAATTAGTTTTAAATATAAAGTAATCATTAATTACTTTCCATTCATTAACAATTCCTAATTCAAGTTAATAAATTATTTAAACCTTTAATTGTTAATTATAAAATCATTTTTCATTAACCAATAAAAACATTCCTTATAAATTTCCTTTTTATATTTCCAAAATAAGTTGGAAAATAACATTAACTTAAACATTTAAACAAATCATACAAATTCATTTATAAAAACAATTCAATTCAAAAACAAGAATTTTAATTAAACTTAAACTATTTAAAGTTTGAACTTACTTATTTTAAATTAAAAATCTGGTTGAACATTAATTTGGGTTCAACCCATGTATACTTGAATTCAAGTACAAGAACATCCTCTTTTTCTTCTTTAAAAACAGTTTGACTTTAAAATTTAAATACTGTTTCAATTTAAACTTTAAAAACTGTTAAACATGTCAGTTTAACCCATCATGCAAATACCCCAGAACAACATGGGTTCCTTCCGGTGTCATCTTCCTTATATCTCGAGTCCTACTTCGAGAAAAACAAGGAAACCCAAAACAAAACCCAATCTCGCTGACAACATCAATTGTGCACCTGCACCATTGCCGGAACCACCTCTGGTCATCGTTGAACCCACCGACACATCACCCTTCCATCCTACAAGCATCCACGATCAACCAAACATCAACACCTACCCCGATTCAAAATCGAGTACCCATGGTCGAACAGAACCCAAATACCATCATCAGCAAACCCCAAATCCCACGCCTCCGATCAATGGTAAACACCACAACTCCGGCCATGGATCGCCGACCCACCACGCATCATTCACCCAATATTTCTTCAAGCTCGACGCGATTAAGAAGATGCAGTAGCCAAATTCCCAAGTTCAACAGAAAAAGGTTTAAAACAAATCTCGAGCAAATTCAAACTTCACAGTGGATTACAAATTCTTTAACCATTTTTGCAGCAATCTCCAATCCAAACCCTAACTCTATGATGAATCCCGAGCACCCCAGATTCATAAATCAACAGATATTGGTAGAAACCCAATTTCCAGATAAACCCCAATTTTTTTCACCTTACTTCATTTAAAATCCTGATTTTGATTTTAAAAATCCTAACCTTTAGAATGGATTCAGGTTATAAACTTGAAATAGTAAATTAAAGTAACTAAATTTGTCTTGTTTAAAAGAATTTTTACTAAAATTTCATTTTCCAGATGAGTTGCTAAATCTTTTTACTTAAATTCATTTTTAGTATTAAATTTAAGCTTACACAAACATTCAATGTTTGACGATCAAAACCTAAATGAAATCAGAGGAAGAGCAACTTGAAATTTTGTTTAACTTGATAATCCTATAACAGGAACAAAAGGGCAATATAGAAGAGACATGCACAATCAAATAAATTCAGATTCTATACTTATATATACATAACTATGCAGAGCATATTCAAGCAGAATTTTCCAAGCAACTTTATCTATCTACTTAATTATTAATTAAAAGTTTACTCACCTCTATTTAAAAGAAGTGCAGAGGTTTGAAAATGAACTGGAACTGGCAAAATGCTTGAACTTGAAGCTTTAGAAACAAAATTTGCATTTTGAAACTGAATTTTGAAAGCTTGCAGATTTTGCATTTTGAAAGCTTGCCTTTAAACTGAATTTTCTTTCAACAGATTTTGCATTTTGAAAGCTTGCAGAAATAAATCTGAACTTGATGCTTGTTAACCCCGTTTCTACCACGAGTTAAGGAGCTTACGAGTCAAAGAGTCCACGAGTTAAGGAGCTAACAAGTCAAAGAGCCCACGAGTTAAGGAGTCTACGAGTTAAAGAGCACACGAGTTAAGGCGTCTACGAGTTAAAGAGCTTACGAGTTAAGGAGCTAATGACCTAACAGGTTAAGACCTAAACGACTTAGGGAATGTCACGACTCAACAGCCTTTGCTCATTGGCAACCTAAAATGAATGACGACTCAACTGATTGCCGACTTAACGACTCAAGAGGGACAGCGACTCACCGGGTTATAACCTTAATGCCTTAAAGGCGTTGGCCGACTCAAGGTACTTCACCACTCAAGGTACTCATGACTCAAGGTACTTCACGACTCAAGGTACTTCACGACTCAGCAAGTTAACGACCCAGCAATTGAGGAGTTGCACGAGTTAAAGAATTGTGCTTACGACCTACCTTGAATCGTCAGCGACTCAAGCAAGCAAACAAGAAGCTACGACCAGTTAACTCGTGCGCGACCACAGCTCACAACTTACGACTTAAGAAAGTCCACGACCTAAAGGAGTGACGACTCAAAGCACTAAAAGGAAGAGTCAACAACACTTAAGTCGCTGCTGACTTATAACTGCAGATAAGTCGTTCACGACCTAAGACTTGGAGACAAGTTCAATACCATACTGTAATGAAATGACTCGTTGACGACTTACAACTTATGATGAGTCGTGTACGACTCATGCTAGCATAAAGGAAGTTGCATTTGGTTAACTCAGGAACGACTTAGAACTTGTGTCATTCATTCAAATGGGTGCATAACTTTGAACCAAGCCATGAGCTAAACCCAGTAGGTCGGCCACGACCTACCATGAGTCATCTACGAGTTACGACTTATCATGAGTTGTGTACGAGTTACGACCTAACTCCGAGAAATGTCTATAAATACGACCCTAGCTCCAACTAGAAAAGGACTTTTGGCTCATTCTTTTCAAGCATCGATACTCTGCTGCATTCTAAACCGACTCGACACTCAAAGCTTTCAAGACACGTAGAACGCTACCAACAACTTCAAGAAGGAATCTCATACATCCAACATGGATTTGAAGACTTTCACTGACATTAAAGTTTAAGCTACTCGTTCAAACTGTTTAGTAATTCAAAGTGTATTGTACTTGGGAAGAATTGTATCGAATTGTAACGAAATCATCAATAAAGATATTCAAAGTGGATGTAGGCAAACTATTAAGCCGAACCACTATAAAACTGCTGTTGTTTACTGTTTTTTTTGCTGTTTTCTACTTATACTCTGTTCTCGAATCATCGGGTGGTGCTTTCACAGCTACACTTTACACACCGGGGTGTTAGCGTTCAAATTTTAAGCGTTAACATTTTTGGTGCTTTCACTGAGAATTGAACTCAGGTGAATTATCATCATTGCTCCACGAAAGTTTGTTGAAGTAATCTCTCTGAAGACTAGAAGTTTATCTGAAATCATGGCTCTAGGGAGAAGGAGTAGATCTGTTAGATCTGGAAATGTTCAAGAGGGAACCTCCGCTTCCCCAGTACCTAATCAAGCCACTCCACCTGTTGGGGTTACAAAAGCGGAGTTGGATGCTGTAATCTTAGGGCTGAACCAGTAGATAAATGCCCAAAATGCACAATTGGAGGCTCAGAATGCCCAAAATGCCCTAATTTTGAATAGGTTGAACGATTTGCTTGGGGCAAACCGTTAACCAACGGGTAATGAAAGGAACTTTGCTGACAACGTTCATGATGCTGAAGAAAGGAACGTTCCTGAGATGGCTGCCAGCCCCTTTGAGCAGACAATTCCTGAAGTTGGTGGATCTAAAGCTCGAAATGATGAGGGATATCTTTCTGAAATGGTTCGACAAATCATGAAAGAGAGCATGCAAAGGGATGAAGACGAGAAAGAATGGGGTTTCGCTCCAAGTAAAACCCCGTTTACCGAAAGGATCTTAGAGGCTGAGTTCCCGAGGATGTTCATCCCTCCAACTATTCCAGCTTACAAGGGGACAAGCGATCCGAACGAATTCTTGTATAAGTATGATTGGCACATGACAGGTGCCAGAGCTTCTAATGAAATAAAGTGTCGATATTTTCCTGTATATTTGGAAGGTGTAGCTCTGCTTTGGTTCACCAAGCTACCAATCCGGTCTATAGATCAGTTTTCTGACCTAACCCGGAAATTCAAGGAGCAGTTCAGACTATATGCTTCAAAAGCCAAAGATATCATGTCGTTGTCAAGTTTAGAACAGAATCCAGGGGAAACTATCAGATCTTTCTTGAATCGCTTTAATATAGCGCTGGCCGAGGTAGACAATGCAGAACCACGGATGATCTTGACTTATCTGATGAGGGCCATTGACAAGTCGAGCGAATTTGGAAAATGGCTAAATATGAAGGAATCAAATTCCCTTGAAAAATTCTACAAGAAAGCAGATGAGTTCATACGCCTGGAAAGCCGTCCTGTACCGGTAAAGGCAGTATTGGAAAAAGCTGAAGATAACATTGCTGCTCCATGCAAGAGTGAATCTGTAGGATAGAAAAGGGAAAATAACGATGGAAAGAAACAGAGAAATCTGAAGAAGCCTCGTTCCTTCAAGCCATCGGAATATACTCCTTTATCAGATACGCCGGAGCGTATTTACTTTGCCACTAAAGATTCTGTTGACTATCCTAAACCTTCTGTTCTGAGAACCGAGAAAAGAGCTATACAAAGCGGGAAGTTCTGCCGCTTCCATAATCCACCCGGTCATGATACCGACGTATGCCGCCAATTGAAGAATTTGATCGAAGAGTTGATAAGGGAAAACAAGCTGCAGCAATTTGTGGAAAAGAATAGCAGCAATCCTGCTTCGTCTAGTCAGGGGCAACAAGCTCCTGCTCATCAACCTAGGACAAGTGAGAAGACTGCAGAGCATGAATCCGGAAGGCCTGTTATCAATGTCATTACGGGAGGACCTCACCCAGCAGGCAGGAGCTGGGGTGAGATGGAAAGGTATACCCGGGCTTTGAAATATGTACCGGCCGAAGAAGATGTCTTTGTTTTGGAAGACGCTATGCCCCTGAAACAACAAAGAACTTTCAATGATGATATTGTGTTCAGAGCCAGGGATTCCACAGGTGTTGAAGCTCCTACCTTGGATCCCTTAGTCATCTCGGCTGGTATCGGGCCAGCTATTGTCAGAAGAGTTCTCATTGATTGTGGCGCATCCTACAATATCCTCTTCAAGAAAACATTCGACCAAATGAAGATCCCTATGGCTGATGTGCAAGCCTCGTCGCAGAAAATCGCTGGCTTCACTGGAGAGCCAAAGTAGCCGATAGGAACCGTTGATTTGCTTGTAGAACTTGGAGAGGGAGAAAGAAAAGTAGTTCGCAAGCAAACTTTTGTGATTGTCGACGAATTTTCTGCTTATAATGCTTTCCTTGGCCGTCCAACTCTTGCAGCGTTCAAAGCTGTTCTGGCCCCATGGTGCCTCACCATTAAATTCCCCACAGACAATGGAGTAGGAGTTATAAAAGGGAATCAAAATGCTGGGCGGGAGTGTTATTTGACAGAGCTGCGAGAGGCAAGAAAAAGAGAAATGGGAAAGGATGTGGCAACCCCAGTCCGCATCAAAGAACCAACCTTGTAGCAATTACAGGGCGGACCCTGCACTGGCGAGCATAGCGGAGCACGAAAAGAGATGGATCCTAGAAAAGCCAGTGCAGGGGAGAATAGAGTGGTACCGGTGGAAACGACAGTACCGGTACCTGTTGACCCGAAGGACCCAAATAAGGTGTTAAATGTGGGTTCACAACTTAATGTGTCAATTCAGAATCTTAATATCTTTTTTGAAAGCAAATTTGGATGTTTTCGCTTGGACTCATGCCGATATGTGCGGAATATCCCCAGAAGTTGCAGTACACGCTCTGAATATTGATCAAAAGTTTACGCCTGTGAAACAAAAAAGAAGAACCCAAGGTCCAGAAAGGTCAGCAGCATTAAAAGAAGAAGTTGATCGGCTCATGGAGAATGACTTTATCAAAGAATCTACCTATCCGAATTGGGTTTCAAATCCAGTGCTGGTTAAGAAAGCCATTGGAAAGTGGAGAGTGTGCATCGATTTTTCAGATCTAAACAAGGCCTGCCCCAAAGACTGCTTCCCATTACCCAGGATCGATCAACTGGTAGATGGAACAGCGGGACATGAATTGTTATCTTTTATGGATGCCTACTCCGGATATAACCAGATTATGATGCATGAGCCAGATCAGGAGGACACGAGCTTTATCACCGATGTTGGTCTTTACTGATACAGAGTTATGCCTTTCGGGCTGAAGAATGCGGGGGCAACCTACCAAAGACTTGTTAATGCTATGTTCAAACCGCAATTGGGCAAGACTATGGAAGTCTACGTCGACGACATGTTAGTAAAGTCTAAGAAAGCAGTGGATCACATAGAACACTTAGCAGAAATGTTCGCAGTCCTCCGGAAATACGGAATGAAGCTTAACCCTTTAAAATGTTCGTTTGGGGTGGAGTCCGGAAAGTTCTTAGGTTTCATCGTGAGCGCTAGGGGCATTGAAGCTAGTCCAGCTCAAATTACCGCCTTAAAAGAAGTCAAAGCTCCTAGAACGAAGAAGGAATTGCAAAGTCTCAACGGAAAAGTCGCCGCCTTGAGTCGGTTCATTTCCAAAGCTACTGATAAATGCATCCCATTCTTTGACGCTCTGAAGAAAGGAAAGAAAAACTTTGATTGGACTCCCGAATGCCAAAAATCCTTTGATGAATTGATTCGTCATATGGAAACGCCTCCAATACTTTTTAGACCCGGCGATGGTGAGGATCTTCTTATATACTTGGCAGTATCATCTCATGCTCTGAGTGCAGCGCTGATACGAGAAGACAAGAGGATTCAACATCTGGTTTACTATATCAGCAAAAGACTCACTGGGGCAGAGATGAATTACTCCAAGTTGGAAAAACTCGCCTATTGTCTACTGATTGCATCGAGGAAGTTGAGGCAATATTTCCAAGCTCATCCTATCAGAGTCCTCACTGATCAACCTCTAAAGCAAGTCCTGTTTCGCCCTGAGATTTCGGGTCGACTTCTAAAGTGGAACATTGAACTCAGTCAATATGACATCACTTATCACCCCCGAAAAGCAATCAACGGACAAGCTTTAGCGGATTTCATCGCAGAATTCACAGATAAGGGTAACGGTGGGGAAGAAACGATCGATGATTCCCCAATCCAGTGGAAGTTATATGTTGATGGCGCGAGAAATGACTTCTGTTTTGGAGCCGGGGTTGTACATGAAACCCCTGAAGGTCGGTCATTATGTTATGCGCTAAGATTGGAATTTCCTTCAACGAACAATGAAACAGAATACGAAGCTCTCATCGCTGGCTTGAGAATTGCTAAAGAACTAAACATCCGAGCATTACAGATCTTCAGTGATTCTCAGCTTATTGTATGCCAAGTCAAGAAGGAATTTCAAGCGAAAGGGGGAAATCTGCCTGCCTACTTGTCAAAGGCCTGGGAACTTCTATGTGACTTCGATCACTACACGATAAGCCATATTCCTCGAGAAGAAAACACGAAAGCAGATTCTCTCGCAAAGTACTCTAGCACAGGAGAAACCCAATTTCTGGGGTTAGCTCCAGTGGAAGTCCTGTCGGCTCTAAGCATTAATGAGATGGATATTGATTGGATCATTAGTGTGTCTCAAGAGCAAGAATCATGGATGACTCCAATAACAGAATATCTGCTCAATGGCTCTTTACCGGAAAATTCAAAGGAACGACAGAAGCAACTGAGGAAAGCCTCTCGCTATATAGTCCAGGATGGCCAATTATACAGACGGGGATTCTCAATGCCATTACTTCGATGTGTATCCAGGGAAGAGTCCAAAACAATCCTGGCTGAGGTACATGGAGGAGAGTGTGGTGATCATTTAGGTGGTCAAACTTTAGCAAAGAAGGTTCTCCGATACGGATATTTTTGGCCAGAAATTAATCGAGATGCTGTAGACTATTCCCGAAAATGTGACAGATGCCAAAGATTTGCCAAAATTCCTAGAGCACCTTCTACTGAACTCACACAGATGGTCAGTCCATGGCCGTTTGCAATCTGGGGGATAGACCTTATAGGACCTTTACCGACTGCCAAATCTGGAATCAAATATGCCATTGTTGCTGTAGATTATTTTACTAAATGGGCTGAAGCTGAACCATTGGCTACTATCACCTCGAAAAAGATGATAAATTTTGTGACTAAAAGCATCATTTGCAGATATGGTGTGCCTCAAAAGATAATTACAGACAATGGTACCCAATTCGAAAGTGAAGAATTCCAAGATTTTTGCAAGCGATTCAAAATCCGAAAAAGCTTCTCAGTAGTGGCACTTCCACAGGCAAACGGGCAGGTGGAAGCAGTAAACAAAATTATCAAGTCAACCATCAAGAAGCAACTCGAAAGAGCAAAAGGTGGTTGGGTCGATAAGCTACCACTAGCACTATGGGCTTACATAACTACCCACAAAATTACGACTGGGCATACTCCGTTTTCATTGGCATACGGGTCAGAAGCAATGATTCTGGTAGAAATAGAGGTCCCTTCACATAGAAGAATCCATTTCAATCAAGCGGAGAATGAAAAACTACAGCTTGAGGCACTAGATTTCCTTGATGAAAAAAGAGAAGAGGCTAGGCTTAGAATTGTAGCTCATCAGCAAAGGATAGCCAGACATTTCAATTCCAAAGTTCGCCAACGCAGCTTTGAGATTGGAGATCTAGTCCTGAAGAGAATTATGACGGCGACAGGTGTGTTTGGGCCAAACTGGGTAGGACCATATGTCATAGGTCAGAAGCTTCTTGACGGCACATTCAAACTCACAATTGTCGAAGGAGATCAAATTCCAAGGGCTTGGAACAGCAATCACTTGCGTCCATACTTTACTTGAAAACTTTGTTAAAATATTGTAAAAAGAATTATGAATGTATGACTCTTGTAATTGAAAGCAATTGTAAAGCTGATGCAAGTGAATAATGAAAGACTATAAAGTGGATGTAGGCCCAAATTCTTGGCCGAACCACTATAAATCTTGTGTTCCTTATTATTATTACATATTTGCTTTATTTTCGATATGAAAAGTACATTAAATGTATTGCTGAAGTGTCGATTTAAATTTTTGCAGACAATGAAGATAAAACTTGCATATTGCAAGACCAAGTTATTCTTGCTATCATTTAACAAACAAATTTCGAGTCATAAAAGCCCCAAATTCAAATCCTAGATAGGAAGTGCTTCAATTGAACAGCCAATGATTTCGCCGGAAACAGGCCTTTGCTAATAAGTTGATATCGTTTGAACAAACAAACATCCAATTAAGAAGCTTATGCCCGTTCTCGCGAACTTGCCTAGCAATGAAGTACACTTCTTTGGATTAAACAAACTACTTGTACGAGAAGGGAGTGTGAGCTTGAAAAGAAAGACAGAGAATCGCTGAAAAGGCATAAGCAAGTGGACAAGGAACAACTAAAGACCTCTTCGGAGGCACAAGCCCTCTTCGGAGGCACAACTCTTTGGAGGATAAAGACCTCTAACGAGGCATATGCCGCAAAAAAGAAAGTTCTCTACTCAACAAAAAAAGATTGGAGGAGTCATGACCCTCCAACCATGAGAGAGTAACTTCCAGGCAATAAAAGACCTCTTCGTGTTGAATATGCGCTTATATGATTTTTGTTTGATGATAATAAACATATATTCATTTGTTTAAATGTATTTGATAATATACTATTTTATTTTTTCACAGATTAAATAAATATTTGCTGAATAAAATAAATAACACAGAATATGAATTCAAACGAATATTTTATTCAAACAAATATTTATTACAATTTTGAATAGTATACAAATTCAAGCTCTCACTATTCACTATACAACTTTGATACAATTTCAATTACATCACTATTTTACATCAGCACCTCACTACATATCACTCACACTCGTATTTATCTTCAACTGCATTCAAGTTTGAATCCAGCATCTGAGCAATCTGCAAAAATATAAACTAACGCGGTAAAATTGAAAATAAAATATTTTTGCGATATAAAATAAAACGTGAATTTTGAAAATGATATTTGCCTCAGTTATTTGGGTTGTTCGTCATCATTTAAATTTGAATTCATCATACATGAACAACTTGTGACATACACAGTATATTACTGTATATGCCACAAGGCCGTGCACGCCGATATATACACTTGATTGATTTACAGGGACAGGCAAGCACAGGTCAAACCCAAATGAAAAACCGAGTTCAACTCACGTGCAATATATTCAAAATCACGACACGAGCACAAGGTCAAACCCAAGTTTTGAAATTGGGTTCAACACAAGGCAACGTCAAGTCCAGACAATACAGTATGAACAAGCCAAAATGAAGTTGTACAAGTACAGTCAAGAAAGCAGCTCAAGTAACAAAAGTCAAGTGCAACATCTTCCATCAACACACTCAAGTGACTCAACAATGCAACAAGGTGATATGCAAACTACATGCAGGCCAGAAGCAAAATCTTGAGTGCAACAGTGAAGTTTAGCTATGCAAACAACATAACAGTATACAAGCTCGAGCACAAGAACATGACAGCAAACAGAAGTGCACAGCAACAGTAAGGCAATGCACAAATACAGGTGAATCAAGTGACCAACAAACTACTGAAGTTCAAATATCAAATTCAAGACAGACCAACATACTACAGTGAACCATCAAAATGCAAGCACAAAGTGCACAACAACTATTAACTGCCACAAGACCACCGTGCAAAGACCAGAAGTACAGAATGAACAAGCAGTGCACCAATGAACCATCAGAGAGTGCAACACAGTGAAATGACCAAGTGCAACTGGAAACAACAATGGATGCAAACTACAAATACATGATACTGTTCAATATCCAAGACTTAAGAATGCATCACTATGACACAGTATACACAAGTGAAGCCAAAAGAAATCAATCCAGTTCCCACACAACTCAATCAAGTAACCAACAGCTAGTGCTATCAAATGAACCAGTGACAATGCAACAATCAACTCAAATGAATACAGCAAGCATGCAACAGAAGTCAAGCATATATAGATATGCAATGACAAAGTGGATCAAAATGAAACATACAAAATGCCCAAGTAAAGTGCACAGTGAAGTATAAAGCAACTACAACAGATGCAGTGAAGCATCTGTGTAAATATATGTACAGCATGTCAAAGCAAGATGCATATATGACAATCAACCAAAATTGAACCAATGATCTAGGTTACAACTTCAAAATCAGTGGGCAAAGGCATTGAAGACCAGCAAATGAAGCAAGTCCAAAACAAATATACAATGCACCAAGCATCGAACCAGAAGACCGAAGTCAGATAACAATTAAACCGAAGCTATCAATATCAAGTTCGTGCCAAAGTCAATTTTGAACAAGTCGCAATTAAACGAACAAGTCAAATTCAAAACCGTGGTCATCACGAAACGAATCAAAGCCGTGTGAAGTAAGCAACAAAAATATACGCATATGAAAAGGTCAGAAATCATCTCAGCATCAAAGTGAAATCGAACGGCTGATCAAATATCAGTTGACAAATTCAAGTACAAAATATACGATGCAAATCCAGGGTTACAAACCCTATATAAATTGATATCATCATCGGCAATTTTCATCATCGAGTTCAAGCAAGCCAACAACCAGTAAAAGCAAAAGGAACAAAGTACTTACCGAAGTTATAGTCGAACTCAATCAATTTCATCGTAGCCGTGAGCAAAACAGAGAAGAAAACGATCGACGAAAGCAAGCAACGAGCATATATTCGATCGATCAAAAGTCGGACTCTTTGAAATCACGAAAAACCCTAAATTGGATCGCACAAACGAAAGCCCTAATCTGGATTGAAGGACAAAGCCGCCGCTATCTCATAACAACGAACGGAGAAAAGAAAAAGAAAAAGGAACGGGTTGAAGAATAGGGGCCGGCCTTGTTTTATTATAAGGCTATAGTTTATTTTTAATAGGGTTTTATTTTATTTTATTGTTTTTAATTGTATTTTCCGTTTTAAACCGTTTAATTTTCTAGTCGTGTGACTAGGGTACAAACTACGGTGTGTAGTTTGAGAATTCGCAACTCGGTAGTTGAGTTGTGGTAGGGTTTTGAGCGTAGAGTTAGATTAGTCAATAGCGGGTATAGCGAGTTTACGTGTGTAAGCGAGGGACTATCTAATTTCTAGTAGAAACCTTGGGGGCAGCACGTAGGCAGGGTTTTGCCGAAGCTGGGTAAATTCTGTGTTGTTCTGTTCTGTTATTTATATTCTGCTATATCTGTGCTGCTATTCTGTGATCCGTGTTAATATTAATTAGCTTCTGCAATTAAGTTTTTATAATTTACACTATCACCCTATTCACCCCCCCCTCTAGGGTGAAATCGATCCTACAAGTGGTATCAGAGCTAGGAATAGAAGTCAACATTTGTTTTTTTAAAAAAAAAATCTATTTAAAAAAAAAAATCAGTTTTTGTTTAAAATTTGAATTTTTAAAATGGCTTCTTTTAATAATGCTTTTGCAGAAGGTCAATCCATAGTTAGACCACCAATGTTCAATGGTGAATATGCTTTTTGGAAAAATAGGATGAAATTTTTTTTGAAAACCTTTGACGCTTGGGATATTGTTGAGACAGGTTATAGAATACCAACTATAACTGTAGATGATCAGGAAATAGAGAAACCAAAGGAACAATGGACAGAACTAGAAAATAAATTACAGAATACTAATGCCAAAGCTATGAATTCTATTATCTGTTCATTAGATCAATTTGAATTTAATCGTGTCTCACATTGTCCAACTGCGCAGGAAATATGGCACATATTAGAAGTGACTCACGAAGGAACATCTCAAGTCAAAGAATCTCGCCTTGCCATGCTAAGCAGCGAATACGAGAACTTTACAATGGCGAAAGAAGAAAATGTCAAAGAGATGTACGGACGACTTTCCAACATCGTATACAAATCAAAAGCTCTCGGAAAAACATACACCGAATTGGAAATAGTCCGTAAAATCCTCAGAGTCCTTCCATGAAGTTTTGAAGCAAAAGTAACTGCCATTCAAGAATCGAAAGATTTAAAACAACTCAAAGTCGAAGAACTCATCGAAAATCTCACCACTTATGAGCTAGAAATGAAATTCAAGGAAGAGCGTGAAGGTGGAGATACTCGAAAGAAATCAATAGCTCTCAAAGGAACAACTGAAAGTGATGATGAGAATGATGACGATGATGATGGAGCAGCGGAGCTAGCGCTACTAATAAAGAAATTCAAAAAGTGGAATCGCAAATACGGAAATCTAGCTCGAAATCATGAATTGAAAAGCAGAATAGGCAAAGCACTAGACAACCCAGAAGATCAGAAAATCATATGTTACAAATGCAACAAACCCGGCCATATCAAGCCACAATGTCCTCAAAAACGATCAAATCAAGGAAAGAAACTAAAGAAGAAAAGCTTTGCGGCTACTTGGGATGAAACTGACGAAGATGAAAGTGATAACACCGAGAGTGAGAGTGAAAAAGCAAACATGTGCCTTCATGGTGAAGTTACAGACAGTGATGACGACGAGCCAAGCGAGGTATCAAAACTCACTCATTCTGAATTACTAATTTATTTCCATGAAGTAAATGGCTGTTATGAACGACTTAGGGAAAAATATGCTAAACTTGAATCTCAAAAGGATACTTTGATAGAATGCAATAAACAACTTGATCAATTAGTTAAGAACTATCAATGTAGAATTCCTAAGTGTGATAAGTGTCCAAATTTCGAAGAAGAAATTAAAAAATCGAAAATCAATATAAAATCACTTGAAAATGAAATTCTGATTTTAAAAGAGAATGAAAATACTAGGAGAGAGAATTCTATGAAAAAGTGCACACAGTTGTTAAACGAAAATGAATCTCTCAAATCACAAGTCCAACAATTGTCAATGACTTTAGATAAATTTTCAAAAAGTGAAAAATCGTTGAATATGCTATTAGGAAAGCAAACTGTTAATACGGTTAGACAAGGACTTGGATATAATAATTCGAAAATTGTTGAAAACAAGATTAATCAAGTTAATTCTATGTGCACAATTTGTAGAAAATTTGGACACGGTCACAATAATTGTTGGTATAGACCCAAACATGTGAAAACTATACCGATTTGGGTTTCAAAAGGCACAAATATAAAATCTCTCAAAGTTAAACAAATTTGGGTGCCAAAGGGAACAATTATAAATAGTTTTGGGTCTACACAAAATTATTTTTCAAAATTTTCTGACACTAACAACCATGGACCTATAAAAACAAATAGGTCACTAAACTCTCTTCTCGTGTAGGTATGCTGGCAGGCTAAGGAACAAAAGCAATGGTACTTGGATTCTGGCTGTTCCAGACACATGACAGGCGATAAATCGAAGTTCCTTAGCCTAGAAAAGTACAAAGGTGGCAGAGTCATAATGGGGAACGATGACAAGTGTAAAATTGTCGGTAAAGGTAAAGTAGGTAACAATACATTTACCTTGAATGACGTTCTATATGTTGAAAATATGCACCACAATTTGATATCAATCAGCCAACTATGTGATAAAGGTATGAATGTTATCTTTGATTCTGACATGTGCAAAATTGTTGACAAATCATCAAAAGAAATCTTATTTTCAGGAAAAAGGAAAGGTAATATATATTCTCTATCTTTTGATGATCTCATCCTCTCTAAATGTTTGGTAGCTAAGGATATAGAAGTGAATTTATGGCATAGACGTTTAGGGCATGCTAGTATGAACTTATTAAACAAATTAAAAAGGAAAAGTTTGGTAAGAGGGTTGCCATCACATGAGTTTGAAACTGAAAACATCTTTAAAGCATGTACTTTGGGAAAACTTAGAAAATCATCGTTTCATGCCAAAAACAATGTAAGCACTTCTAGAGTTCTTGAACTAATTCATATGGATCTATTTGGACCTAATGACATTGCTAGCTTAGGAGGTAAGAAATATTGCTTTGTGTTAGTTGATGATTACTCAAGATATACATGGGTATACTTCTTAGCTAAAAAATCAGAAACTTTTTCATACTTCACAAGATTCGCAAAATTTGTGCAAAATGAAAAAGAAGTCTCTATTGTTTTGTTAAGAAGTGATCATGGTGGAGAATTTGAAAATTATGAATTTGAAACTTTCTGTGATGAAAACGGAATCAAACATGAGTTCTCTGCACCACGTACTCCACAACAAAATGGGGTAGTTGAGAGAAAGAATCGAACTTTACAAGAATTGGCTAGGTCTATGTTAAATGAATACGAACTACCTCTGCATCTCTGGGCAGAAGCTGTAAATACAGCATGTTATGTAATGAATAGAGTTATCATCAGACCGATTCTTAACAAAACCCCCTATGAGCTATGGTTCAACAAAAAACCAAACATCGCTTACTTCAAAGTGTTTGGATGTCCTTGCTATATTCTTAATACAGGTGATCAGTTAGGAAAATTTGAAGCAAAGGCTGATGATGGCATCTTCATGGGTTACTCTTCGAGAAGCAAAGCTTATAGAGTCTACAACAAAAAGACTAAAACAATCGTAGAGTCAATCAATGTGAAATTTGATGAAGGCATTGACGAACAGGATACATCCAAAAGCAACGTTGAAGAGGAGAAAGAAAAAGATGAATTTGAAAAACCAAAAGAAACTGCTGATGCTAGAGAAACTACCACAACTCAAGAAGTCCGAAGAAATCTGGATCCAGAAAAGCTGAAATACAAAACAGACCATCCACCAGAATTGGTAATTGGAAACCCTATAGCAGGTATACAAACTCGTTCATCTTTTAAAAATCTATGTGATCTGTGCTTATATAGTGGATTTATTTCAGAAATAGAACCAAATAACATAGATTCAGCCCTTAATGATGAAAACTGGTTCATGGCCATGCAAGAAGAGCTAAATCAGTTTGAACGAAATAATGTTTGGAGTCTAGCACCTAGACCTAAGGATTATCCAGTTATCGGAACAAAATGGATTTTTGAAAAAAAAAATGATGAATCTGGAAATATAATTAGAAATAAAGCTAGACTAGTTGCTAAAGGATACAATCAAATTGAAGGAGTTGACTTTGATGAAACTTTTGCGCCTGTAGCTAGACTAGAATCAATTAGAATATTGTTAGCTTTTGCTTGTTACAAAGGATTTAAACTAAGACAAATGGACATTAAGAGTGCTTTTCTTAACGGAGTTTTAAAAGAAGATGTGTTTGTTGAACAACCAGAAGGTTTTGAAAGTCATGAATATCCAAACCATGTATACAAACTAAAGAAGGCATTATATGGATTAAAACAAGCTCCCAGAGCTTGGTATGAATGTCTTACTTCTTATCTCCTTGAAAATGGGTTCAAAAAGGGATGTGTAGATACCACACTATTTCTGTTGCATGAAAACAATGATATTTTGATTGTTCAAATATATGTTGATGACATCATTTATGGTGCTACTAACAAGTTATTGTATGAGAAATTTGAAAAAGTCATGTAGGAAAAATTTGAAATGAGCTTGGTTGGAGAGTTAAAATTCTTTTTAGGATTTCAAATCCAACAAAGCAATAAAGGCACATTCATTTCTCAAACAAAATATATTAGGGAACTTGTCAACAAATTTGGATTGAAAGATGCTAAACCAGCAAGAACTCCCATGAGTACAACACTTAAACTTGACAAAGATGAAAAGGGTAAGACAGTTGATCAAAAGCAGCACAGAGGTATGATTGGATCACTCCTTTATCTTACCGCCTCTAGACCTGACATCATGTTTTCTGTCTGCTTATGTGCACGTTTTCAATCTAACCCAAAAGAATCTCATTTAAAAGCTGTTAAAAGAATTATAAGATATTTATTGCACACCCCACGATTTGGTCTTTGGTATCCATCAAATGATAATTTTGAATTGAAGGGTTTTTCAGATGCTGATTATGCTGGAAACTTGGTTGATAGAAAAAGTACTAGTGGAGCATGTTTTATGCTAGGACATTCATTAGTTGCATGGTCGAGTAGAAAACAAAATTGTATTGCATTATCCACAACAGAGGCAGAGTATATTGCTTTGAGCGGTTGCTCTGCTCAAATCTTATGGATGATACAAACTTTGCATGACTATGGTCTAAAATTTAAACGTGTACCACTAATGTGTGATAGCAAAAGCGCAATTGATCTCACAAATAATCCTGTACATCATTCGCGAACAAAACATATAGATGTAAGACATCATTTTATTAGAGATCATATTTCCAAAGAAAATATCCGCATAAATTTTATTTCAACTGATTCTCAATTGGCAGACATCTTTACAAAACCCCTACCAGAAAATAGTTTTTGTAAACTACGACTCAGTCTAGGTGTTTTAGAAATTTGCTGAATGTTTAACATTTTGTTTCTCCCTACAAATCATCGAAAAGAAAAATAGTGATCGAAAAAGTGATGAGTGTTGATATTGATTATATATTATAACTCGAGAAAGTATAATTAGAAAATTTCTTTAAGAAATGTAAACAAGAGTTATAAAACTTTTTGTTGGTAAAAAATTCCATAACCATCTCTATACCTATCATATTTCTATCAACCATCACTCATCAAAATTCTATATAGTTTGTCGATATGTGGTACTTTAAACAGGAATCGTTCGTTTTTCATTTTCAAAAAAAAAATAATAATAAAAAAAAATAAAAAAAAAAATAACAATAAATAAATACCAAAGTATTCACTCTCATTTAAAAGTCCTCACGGTTATGCATGGGTGAATTACTTGGAATTTGTTATGTGCTTCCATGCTCGTTTAAAAGTCCTCACGGTTATGCATGTATGGAACACATATCAAAAGTTGATTTTTTAAAAAATAAACAAGTTGATTCTAATCCCATTTAAAAGTCCTCACGGTTATGCGTGGTTAGAAGATACTTGAATTCATTTTTCTAAAATAAATTTGGAATACTACTAATCTCATTTAAAAGTCCTAACGGTTATGCATGGTTAGTAGATATTCAAATTCCTGATATAAAAATACCACAAATAGACACAACTGTATGGTTTTATATGATGACATCATCTCCATCATTCTAAAAGTGGAATATGCGCCTAACAAAATATTTATGATTTTTGTTTGACTTTTTATTGAAATTTAATATTTATATTCAATTGAGTTTTAATGTTGGATTGATATCGATTACTTTATCTCTATTTTTCTCTAACACTATTATTCTTTTGCTGATAACAAAAGGGGGAGAGAAAAGTTAAGATTTTGTCAAATAGAATCAAGCAAAGGTCAAATAATTTTCCATTTGCATATAGGCTCATTTATATATTTCTATTTATATGCATATATGTAGGGGGAGCTTTGTGTAGAGAGGAAGCATTTAAATAGGGGGAGCAATTAGGATATATCAATGATCAAATACATTTAACATATTCAAAATCTTAAATATATGTTTGTTATCATCAAAAGGGGGAGATTGTTGAATATGCGCTTATATGATTTTTGTTTGATGATAATAAACATATATTCATTTGTTTAAATGTATTTGATAATATACTATTTTATTTTTTCACAGATTAAATAAATATTTGCTGAATAAAATAAATAACACAGAATTTGAATTCAAACGAATATTTTATTCAAACAAATATTTATTACAATTTTGAATAGTATACAAATTCAAGCTCTCACTATTCACTATACAACTTTGATACAATTTCAATTACATCACTATTTTACATCAGCACCTCACTACATATCACTCACACTCGTATTTATCTTCAACTGCATTCAAGTTTGAATCCAGCATCTAAGCAATCTGCAAAAATATAAACTAACGCAGTAAAATTGAAAATAAAATATTTTTGCGATATAAAATAAAACATGAATTTTGAAAATGATATTTGCCTCAGTTATTTGGGTTGTTCGTCATCATTTAAATTTGAATTCATCATACATGAACAACTTGTGACATACACAGTATATTACTGTATATGCCACAAGGCCGTGCAAGCCGATATATACACTTGATTGATTTACAGGGACAGGCAAGCACAGGTCGAACCCAAATGAAAAACCGAGTTCAACTCACGTGCAATATATTCAAAATCACGACACGAGCACAAGGTCAAACCCAAGTTTTGAAATTGGGTTCAACACAAGGCAACATCAAGTCCAGACAATACAGTATGAACAAGCCAAAATGAAGTTGTACAAGTACAGTCAAGAAAGCATCTCAAGTAACAAAAGTCAAGTGCAACATCTTCCATCAACACACTCAAGTGACTCAACAATGCAACAAGGTGATATGCAAACTACATGCAGGCCAGAAGCAAAATCTCGAGTGCAACAGTGAAGTTCAACTATGCAAACAACATAACAGTATACAAGCTCGAGCACAAGAACATGACAGCAAACAGAAGTGCACAGCAACAGTAAGGCAATGCACAAATACAGGTGAATCAAGTGACCAACAAACTACTGAAGTTCAAATATCAAATTCAAGACAGACCAACATACTACAGTGAACCATCAAAATGCAAGCACAAAGTGCACAGCAACTATTAACTGCCACAAGACCACCATGCAAAGACCAGAAGTACAGAATGAACAAGCAGTGCACCAATGAACCATCAGAGAGTGCAACACAGTGAAATGACCAAGTGCAACTGGAAACAACAATGGATGCAAACTACAAATACATGATACTGTTCAATATCCAAGACTTAAGAATGCATCACTATGACACAGTATACACAAGTGAAGCCAAAAGAAATCAATCCAGTTCCCACACAACTCAATCAAGTAACCAACAGCTAGTGCTATCAAATGAACCAGTGACAATGCAACAATCAACTCAAATGAATACAGCAAGCATGCAACAGAAGTCAAGCATATATAGATATGCAATGACAAAGTGGATCAAAATGAAACATACAAAATGCCCAAGTAAAGTGCACAGTGAAGTATAAAGCAACTACAACAGATGCAGTGAAGCATCTGTGTAAATATATGTACAGCATGTCAAAGCAAGATGCATATATGACAATCAACCAAAATTGAACCAATGATCTAGGTTACAACTTCAAAATCAGTGGGCAAAGGCATTGAAGACCAGCAAATGAAGCAAGTCCAAAACAAATATACAATGCACCAAGCATCGAACCAGAAGACCGAAGTCAGATAACAATTAAACCGAAGCTATCAATATCAAGTTCGTGCTAAAGTCAATTTTGAACAAGTCGCAATCAAACGAACAAGTCAAATTCAAAACCGTGGTCATCACGAAACGAATCAAAGCCGTGGGAAGCAAGCAACAAAAATATACGCATATGAAAAGGTCAGAAATCATCTCAGCATCAAAGTGAAATCGAACGGCTGATCAAATATCAGTTGACAAATTCAAGTACAAAATATACGACGCAAATCCAGGGTTACAAACCCTATATAAATTGATATCATCATCGGCAATTTTCATCATCGAGTTCAAGCAAGCCAACAACCAGTAAAAGCAAAAGGAACAAAGTACTTACCGAAGTTATAGTCGAACTCAATCAATTTCATCGAAGCCGTGAGCAAAACAGAGAAGAAAACGATCGACGAAAGCAAGCAACGAGCATATATTCGATCGATCAAAAGTCGGACTCTTTGAAATCACGAAAAACCCTAAATTGGATCGCACAAACGAAAGCCCTAATCTGGATTGAAGGACAAAGCCGCCGCTATCTCATAACAACGAACGGAGAAAAGAAAAAGAAAATGGAACGGGTTGAAGAATAGGGGCCGGCCTTGTTTTATTATAAGGCTATAGTTTATTTTTAATAGGGTTTTATTTTATTTTATTGTTTTTAATTGTATTTTCCTTTTTAAACCGTTTAATTTTCTAGTCGTGTGACTAGGGTACAAACTACGGTGTGTAGTTTGAGAATTCGCAACTCGGTAGTTGAGTTGTGGCAGGGTTTTGAGCGTAGAGTTAGATTAGTCAATAGCGGGTATAGCGAGTTTACGTGTGTAAGCGAGGGACTATCTAATTTCTAGTAGAAACCATGGGGGCAGCACGTAGGCAGGGTTTTGCCGAAGCTGGGTAAATTCTGTGTTGTTCTGTTCTGTTATTTATATTCTGCTATATCTGTGCTGCTATTCTGTGATCCGTGTTAATATTAATTAGCTTCTGCAATTAAGTTTTTATAATTTACACTATCACCCTATTCACCCCCCCTCTAGGGTGAAATCGATCCTACACTTCGGAGGCACATTTCACCAGGAGTTGAAGTGCAACAGCCGCTCTTCGAGTTTCACTTCACCAGATTTGAAATGCAAAACAAAATAAAGACCTCTTCGGAGGCACATTTCACCAGGAGTTGAAGTGCAACAGCCGCTCTTCGGAGTTTCACTTCACCAGAGTTGAAATGCAAAACAAAGTAAAGCCCTCTTCGGAGGCACATTTCACCAGGAGTTGAAGTGTAAGAGCCCCTCTTGGGAGGTCCACTTCACCAGAGTTGAAATGCAAAACAAAATAAAGCCTCTTCGGAGGCACATTTCACCAGGAGTTGAAGTGTAAGAGCCGCTCTTCGGAGGTCCACTTCACCAGAGTTGAAATGCAAAACAAAGTAAAGCCCTCTTCGGAGGCACATTTCACCAAGAGTTGAAGTGCAACAGCCGCTCTTCGGAGTTTCACTTCACCAAAAAAAAAAGACCTCTTCCCAGAGGCAGAAACGAAATGACCTCCTCCCGGAGGCACAATCAAGCAAAAAGATCTCTTCGGAGGCACACGTTTCACCAAGATTGAAATAAAACTTCCAAGTGTTGAAACGTGAAAAAGCCTTCCTCAGAGGTGCAACTTTTCAAAGAAACAAAAATCAAAAAGCCCTTTACTGTGGTATAAAAAAAAATTCTCATCAAAGGCACACTTTAACTTTCAAAGGGAAAATGATTTACCTATTCTGGAAAATAATCTTCCTCAAAAAGAAGTTAAAGTGTCCTTCAGAGGCCCGCTTTATCGCATAAGAGAATTCACTTAGTAAAATGTGTATATGCACAAAAGAAAAAGTGATATCTTCGAAGGATAAAGCGTAAAAACTCATTTGGAGGAAGTTGTATTCTGTTTTCTAACGAAATAATATTCCTCCGAGTATGGAATAATTATTCTCTAGAAAATAAAAGTACAAGTCCCCTCAAAATATAAAATATTGCAACGAGCTTATGGTATAGGGGCAACATGGTATAACTACATCGGTAAAATTGCGCTCGAACAATATACCACAAGCTCACTGCAATATCGTACAAAGAAACTTGTACAAATATGAATAATAAATGCATTTTCAGATACAGATAGAAGTTTGTATGAAGAAAAAGAATTATTTTATTCAACACTGTTAAAATTTTGTACAGATACAAGTTCCAAAGAAAAGAGTAAAAGAAAAGCGGGGGCCGGTACCCGCACAATTTCCGGTCAGTACATGCAAAAAAGGAAAAAAAGCAATATGAAAGTCACAGAACCAGAGCCATCATTTCTTCTTCCGTCCACCTTTTGAGACCGCACCTGGCCGGATAACCAACTTCTTAGACCGGCTTGTAAGAGTAGGGGATGAAGGAGAAAGGGGTTCAGTCGGACTTTCTTCTGTTTTTTCTTCGCCAGTTAAGGATCCATTCTTCTTCTTCTTGGAAACTCCCTGCTTTCCTCTCTTCTTGGAGGAAGACCTACTCCCTGGAGAAAGAAGTTTAGCTAATGGTTCATCATCGGAACCAGTTGCTTCTGGAGTCTTCTCACTCCCTTAAGTTTCTTCTCCCTTGTGTTCTTGTGAAGCAATGGGATCGTCCAAGTCTTGAAGAGCTTCTATTTGCTCCTCTTGCGATCCCGGTTGCGAGGCAGAAGGAGGAGTCACCTAAATAGACGGAGGAGGAATAATTGGAGGTGGGGAAGTTTGAACGATGCTCGACGTTTTCTCTACAGAAGGAAAAAAGTTCAAGTCAGTAAAAAGCGGAGATAAAGGTTCGTTGAGGTTCAAGAAGTAGTCAAGAAGCTCATCAAGCTCGTAAGAAATAGATGAGCAGTCTACTTGGGCAAGATTAACAGTAGGGTTACCTGCAGAAGCCGGTTTCCTGACATCAACTTTGTAAGCCTGTGCCTCGGCACTCTCGTCGCCTTCATCCCCACCTTGTATGCTTGTGATCTCGGCGGTAACTCTGGTAGGAGATAGAGAATGAGAACCGGAACCGATAATGTCAATCTCGGCCAAAGGAGAAGGCTGAATTGGAACAGTTGAGACAGTTTTTCCTGAATATTCTCCTGCCGCTGTTTCGGCCCTTAATTTTGCAAGCTGTTCTCTCCCCCTGGCGAGAGCAGCGTGGGCATCATCATCAAGATAATGCTCCTCAAGAGCTGACTCAGCATAGCCAGCGCCTTTACCGCCAAGCATATCGAGTGCGGCCTCGCAAACTTCAGCCAGAGTAATTTCATACTTGGGGCCTAGAAAGGCGAGGCTACCGTGCCCCAAGATGCTATGCAAGTAGAAGTCAAATAATGTTGAGATGATGTTGGTCCTCGTTGCCTCGTGAGATTCTTCAGCTGCAATTTTGCCGGCAACAGCCTCATCACGCTCCCTTTCAGCTTTGGAAAGTTGAAGCTTAAGCATTTGAATCTCCGCCTCTTGGGAGCTGTTTTTCTTCCGAATCTCTTCAATATTAGCAACATAGCCCTCACTAATTCTTTTTTGCACTTCAAGCCTGTCCTCGGCATCTCTTTGGCTGGCATGAGCATCTCTCACTTGTTTTAGGAGCACTTCTTCTTTTTGAGAATATGAAGTAGAGGAAGTAGCAAGCTCTTGTTTCAGTTCCTCAACTTTTGCTTCAAGCTCTTCATTGTAAGAAGCGATGCTCCTCATTTCAGTATCATGTTGCTCAAGAACCTTTTGCCATTCGGCTTTATCATTTTCCATAGTGAGCATGGCCTCTATATTTGCACGATTAACCCTTTGGAGCTCGTCAACAAGTTTTTGCCAGTTCGACATCCTCTCAATATTAAGCTTGACGGCATCGAGGTTTCGTAACATGGCAGACTTGTCAATGGGGACCAAGTCAAGGTCGAACCTTACTCCCTTCAGACACCACTGTGGAAACCGACTTTGCAAAGTGGATGGGCCTGGTCCAACTTGAAATTTAGGCTTGCTAATTATTGTTTGAATGTCCGTTTTTCCAAGAGCGGGGGAGACGGAAGGAATGTCTAGCGACACGTGGGCAGTAACCTTTTAAGGAGTAGTAGAGGTATGCTTCTCACCATGTCGGGCTCGCTTGCTTGAGTCTTCAACCATATGACCTTTTCCTCGGTCATCATGGGATTTTCTCTTGTGGGAGTCGTCGCCTCTCTGCGAAGAATCGTGGCGCTCCTCCCTCTCTCTTCTTTCCTAACGCTCCTCTTGAGCCCTCTTCTCTTGAGCCTTTCGGGCGGCTCTTTCTTCATCGGATTCTCTGTAAAAGGGGAGGTAGCCCCTATAATCGTATTGGCTACGCCTCCCG
Source organism: Allium cepa (assembly GCA_030765085.1). Classification (NCBI taxonomy): domain Eukaryota; kingdom Viridiplantae; phylum Streptophyta; class Magnoliopsida; order Asparagales; family Amaryllidaceae; genus Allium; species Allium cepa. The sequence continues at coordinate 956,644,689 of CM060943.1, forward strand.
TAGCGTTGGAAGTCATCATAGTAGGAGCCGCTACGTCCCATCGGAGAACCTGAAATAAAAAGATAAGCTTTAGAAGTCTCCAAAGTACAGAGAGTCAGAAGCATAAAAGTGCCAAAAATTCTAAGTGTGTGTAATGTGAAAACTATGCGCATCAAACTACGAACCAATCTTTAATTGTGGAGTAGTTGTGGGTGTAGTAGTTAGCGTCAACTCTTGAGTTGACGGAGTCTGTTGCAGAATAGAAGTCGCTTCAACTACTGAAGGAGAAACCCCAACAGTGATAGGATCATCTTTAAAGATCTCTTATGAGGTGGCAAAGAGATCGCTCAATCCTTCGAAAGTATCGTCCCTACTCTGCTTGGCAGGGCTGGTTTTCTCGTCCTCTTTGCCAGATTTCTGTGAATATTGAGGAGATCCCTGGGGCTCTTCCTCAATAACCGGGGCAAGTTTGTCAGATGGCCCCGCAACATCAACAGAAGTGGAGCACTTCACTAGTGAAGCTTCGGGAGCAGGTCCTTTTGGTATGGATGTGTCAGTAGAAGCTGGGGCATCCGACGCTCTAGCCGGGGAGTCTGGGATTTCATGAGGATGTGTAGAACGAGAAGTATGCAAAAGTCTGTACTGATGCAAAAATTCGTCTTTCAACAGAAATTGAATGTCTCTCTCCTTAAATGGCACGGCCTTGAGCCTCTCGAAAGTTGGCTTATGACTGAGATCCTTAGAAGGAGGGGGGAGCGCTGAAAGTAAAAAAGAAGCGGAGTTAGCACTTAACAATTCAGTCTCGCAAAAGTCGGATAACAAACGTAGTAACAAAGATGGATGATCTTACTTCCTTCCCTCCACACAGCATAAAACCCCGGGAGGCAACGAACAAAGAAGAACTGGGTTAGGAACCCATGAGCAGTGTCTGGAAGTCCAACGATCAATTTGCGGTTTCGGGCGCTTCTCACAACAGTAATAGAAGGTTGATCTTTGGTCCGGGTAAAGGAACATAAGTAACGGATTTCATCAAAGCTCGGAAGTCGATCAAGCGTCCTCCTAAATAGCACACACAACCCCATTAGAATGGCATAACCGTTGGGATGTAGCTGGGATGGAGCGATGGCCAGTTGACGAAGAAGATGCTGGAGAAAATTGTTGAAAGGAGGGATGGCCCCGCTCAGGCACATTTGTCGGTTAACTGTCACAAAGCCAGGGGGTGCTATGTCAGCAGTGTTACTTCTCTCGGGAAGAATGGCATCTGATTCAGCAATGCCAAACTGAGCGCACGACTGGCGAAAAACTTTGTATGATAGCGTGGTAGGGGCTCTTTCGGGAGGATTGACTAGTGGAGCTGGAATAACAGTTGCCTCTCCAGTCTGAACTGTTGTATCTTCTTCCTGAGAAGTCATTCTACACAAGCAACTGGATATTCAAAAGTGAAGGTGCACGTTTCCTAAAAGTGTGAAGTGTCGTGCAAAACTAATAAAAATAACAAGTAAATATAAATGGAATTAAACTAGTCGACGGTTGATCGACTACAAAATTTCAGAACTTGTTAATCTAAAGTTCGAGCATAATATTACTGCAGGCTGGTCAGTTTCAATTGACTATTTCAGTGTCGCTTTAATATTTTACTTGAAATTGATGAAAGCACTTCGTTCACACAATTTATTTAAGTTAATTATCTGTTATTAACTAATCTGTCATTTGATGTGGGCAGTCGATGGCAGTATATTCGTCCCAATTTTCTGTAAATGTTGTATTGGACAGATTATTAGCTTGCAAGTTAAAGTGACCGGTGAGCGAATGCAATAAAGTTCAACAGTTCAAAGTCCATGCAACGATTCAAAGTTAGGTCAGGTCATTGGTTTTCTGGCCAACTTGCCCACGACTTAAGGATTATGGGGCGAGTCAGTTTAAGTTGCTTTAATTTTAAATCAATGATGTTCTAAGTCGGCAGTGCTTTGGGTCAAAGGTCGTGAAACAGAGGAAGGACTCCAGTGGAAAAGCAGTGGGAAATTTCCTAAGCACTAGCACGGCAACGACTCAAGATTTCAAGCTTTAACTCGGCTACGACTCAGTGCTCGAGTCGTAAAGGTTGCTATGTCGCAGAGAATACTTGGTCGCGTAAAACTGCTGAATCATACTCAAAACAACGATTCACTCCTAACCCGTTAACTTCTTCTCCTAACCCGTTAGTCTTTTCTCCTAACCCACAAGCTTTTTTCTCCTAACCCATTAATCCAGTAACTTCACAGTCCCCGACCTTAATCTTATCACACTATGAAATCTTTATAAATCGGGAGTTATCCTGAATCAAATCAAACAGCCTTAAGTCCACCGATGATCCATGCAGTAGTATTTGCAAGGCTCAAGGATGTAAATCGTGGGCGAAGATCGATGATGGTGATCGGCGATTGGGAAAAAGAGAAAGTTGCGTACGTGGTGTGAAGCTAGAGATGGTTGGAAGTAAAATTGGGTCGAGATCGCCTTTGGAAGCTTGAAGTTGTAATAATGGCAGGAATGGCTCAGGGGATAAGTAATGAGAAGAGTGAGATAGGAGGAACGACTCAAGCATTTTATATCTGGAGGCGCTGTAACTCGAATCGGCGCGCCTGGGTTATGATGAGTCGAAGTACAAGACTTACGACTTAAGCGTGTGCTTCGAGGGGCAAATGTTAACCCCGTTTTGACCACGAGTTAAGGAGCTTACGAGTCAAAGAGCCCACGAGTTAAGGAGTCTACGAGTTAAAGAGCACACGAGTTAAGGCGTCTACGAGTTAAAGAGCTTACGAGTTAAGGAGCTAACGACCTAACAGGTTAAGACCTAAACGACTTAGGGAATGTCACGACTCAACAGCCTTAGCTCATTGCCAACCTAAAATGAATGATAACTCAACTGATTGTCGACTTAACGACTCAAGAGGGACAGCGACTCACCGGGTTATAACTTTAATGCCTTAAAGGCGTTGGCCAACTGAAGGTACTTCACGACTCAAGGTACTTCACGACTCAAGGTACTTCACGACTCAAGGTACTTCACGACTCAGCAAGTTACCGACTCAACAATTGAGGAGTTGCACGAGTTAAAGAATTGTGCTTACGACCTACCTTGAATCGTCAGCGACTCAAGCAAGCAAACAAGAATCTACGACCAGTTAACACGTGCACGACCACAGCTCACAACTTACGACTTAAGAAAGTCCACGACCTAAAGGAGTGACGACTCAAAGCACTAAAAGGAAGAGTCAACAACACTTAAGTCGCTGCTGACTTATAACTGCAGATAAGTCGTTCACGACCTAAGACTTGGAGACAAGTTCAATACCATGCTGTAATGAAATGACTCGTTGACGACTTACGACTTATGATGAGTCGTGTACGACTCATGCTAGCATAAAGGAAGTTGCATTTGGTTAACTCAGGAACGACTTAGAACTTGTATCATTCATTCAAATGGGTGCATAACTTTGAACCAAGCCATGAGCTAAACCCAGTAGGTCGGCCGCGACCTACCATGAGTCATCTACTAGTTATGACTTATCATGAGTCGTGTACGAGTTACGACCTAACTCCGAGAAATGTCTATAAATACGACCCTAGCTCCAACTAGAAAAGGACTTTTGGCTCATTCTTTTCAAGCATCGATACTCTGCTGAATTCTAAACCGACTCGACACTCAAAGCTTTCAAGACACATAGAACGCTACCAACAACTTCAAGAAGGAATCTCATACATCCAACATGGATTTGAAGACTTTCACTGACATTGAAGTTTAAGCTACTCGTTCAAAGTGTTTAGTAACTTAAAGTGTATTGTACTTGGGAAGAATTGTATCGACTTGTAACGAAATCATCAATAAAGATATTCAAAGTGGACGTAGGCAAACTATTAAGCCGAACCACTATAAAACTGCTGTTGTTTACTGTTTTTTCTGCGGTTTTCTGCTTATAATCTGTTCCCGAATCATCGGGTGGTGCTTTCACAGCTACACTTTACACACCGGGGTGTTAGCGTTCAAATTTTAAGCGTTAACAATGCGAAATCCTCTTTTTAAACAGAGAAGCCTTTGAACCAGATTCATACTTTCATGCATTTGAAAATTGATGCAGACATAGAAAAAATGCAGAACTGATTATTAAGTTGCATCAAAGCTTTGAAAACATATGCAAATTTTGTGTTGAAAACAACTGCAGGCATGCAGTTTTGATTTGCACAATATTTCAGGTTTTGGGTAAACAAAGATTGATGTTTGAATTTGAGGAATTGATTTTTTTTTTTAGAACAAACTACAGGCATGCAGTTTTAAAGGATGATTGCAGACAAAAGGATAAATCTTGCAGATTGACGTTGAGGAAGATTTTCGGGTTTTGGATGTTGAGAAATTGTTTTGAGGATTTCGGATTCTTGGTTTAAGAAGATTACAATTTTGTGCTTAATTTGGAATTGAATTTCAGAAGAGAGTATTTTACAAATTTGTGGAAAATTTTCAAAATTTCAATCTGCCATTGTTGTCAAATTTTTGAGAAGTAGATAAAAAGAAAAAATGAGAAGGAGATGGAAATGTTTATAAGTAATTTTAGATTTTATAAAAAAAGGAAAATATGACATATGTCTCAAACTTACATAAATGTTCAACACTTGTTTGACAAAGTGATTAAGAACTTAACACATGTCAATTTTTATGTATATTTATTCTAAAAGAAATTCAAAACCCTTTTTAAATAAATTTCCTAATTAACTAATATGTTTTCTAAATTTAAAAATGCTTTTCTAATTATATTTCTAATAAAAAAATACATTTATACATTTATAAATGTTTTCCAAATTTATATAAAATACAATCTTTAAAAAGAATGAATCCAAATATAATTTAAATAAAATTATAAAATATTGCATACTTATTTTAAAGATGCTATTTCAAAAGCCTTGTATTTATTCTTATTAGATAAATACAATTCCAAATTTTGTATGATAAATTTCTATAAAATGAATAATACAAAACAAATCTTATTTTTAATTAAAAACATTATCTATATGTTTTAAATTCAAACTATATTATCATTCTATTTTAATATGTATGTATTTCTCTTAAATTCTAATTTATATTTAATTCAAATAATTTAAATTGAGAGATTATCACTTTTTAAATTCCTGGAAATTCTGGGATATTACATTGACTCAGGGGTACGAATTTGCTGGTTGTTACAAAACTCTTGAAGATCTTCTTCGTGCATGTGTTCGTGATTTTGGTGGAAGTTGGGAGGATCATATTTCTCTCGTTGAATTTTCCTATTATAATAGCTTCCAATCTAGCATTGGCATAACACCTTTCGAGGCACTCTATGGAAGGCCATGCCGATCTCCTTCTTTTTGGCTTGAGGCCGGTGAGAAGCTGGTTTTAGGTCCAGATTTTATCCGTGATTCCACAGAAAAGATTGACCTTATTCGTCATAGGATGAAAGAAGCCCAAAGTTAACAAAATTCCTGTGTCGATAACTGAAGAAGGAAGTTAGAATTTTCTGTGGGAGATTTTGTGTTTATTCGTGTTTCACCTATGAAAAGTGTTGTGGATTTCCAATGATCGGGGAAGTTAGCAACTCGTTATGTTGGTCTGTTTCCCATCACCGAACGGATTGGTTCCGTGGCTTATCACCTTTTATTACCGGCTCAATTTTCTGCTATTCATGACGTGTTTCACGTTTCTCAATTACGGAAGTGCCTTCGAGATTTCGATTCTATTCTTGAGCCTAGTGTTGTGGAAGAAATTGAAGTTTCGCCTAATTTAACTTATGAGCAACATCCTATTCGCATTATTGCTTCGGAGGTCAAACGACTTCGAAATAAAGATGTTCCGCTTGTGAAGTTCAATGGTCCTCAAATCCTAAGGATTGCTCTTGGGAATCTAAAGAATTCATCGAGCGAACACCTCCGGACTTACTTTCCCGCGCTCTTTGATGTGAATTTCTATTTCAAATTTCTTTTGTGTTGATGTGCTTTTATGGTTGTTACTTTTTATTTTCTTCTTAAATATTGCGAGGACACAATTTCTTTAAAGAGGGGAGTCTATAGCAACCCGCATATTTTACGATTGTGTACTTAAATATATTATTTTAATATTTCGTCATTAGTCAGATTATAGTTCGAAAAGTTACATATTGGAAATGGTCAAATTAGGACTCGAGACCACTTCCATTGAGCTCAAAACGCCGTTTGCGATCTTTTTGAGTATAAGTTTCGATATGTTTGGAGTAAGTTGATTTTTTTTCCTACTTTTTCTATAGGGCTTTGGCTTCTTGTGTTGAGATTGAAGTGTGGTTGATTCTTCCTTTGCCTTTAAGCTTCTCCTTCATTGGTTTTGTGAAAAGGTGAGATTATTTTCTCACATCTTTGTCTATAACTATATTTGATTGTTGAGTATGAATTCCTAACACATATTGACGCGCCTTTTCTTTTGGTTTGGATTGAATTGGTGAAAATCCCAATTTTTAGTGTTTTGGGTTCAAATCTTTAAAAATCATAACTTTGATGTTTGAATATGTTTTTGATGATGCACCGACGAGCCAATACGACCGGGTAGCCCATGGGCGTAATCTCCTAGTGTCCGTGCTTGATCGGTTGCAAAATTTAGTGAGTTTTGCATTCCTGTGCTTAGGTCGTTCGGCCTGCACTTAGGTCGCACCACGCATTGGTCTCGGCCAACATAGGTCACACTTGCATATAGGCCGCGCCATGTTTAGGTCGCGCCATGCTTAGCTCGCTCCATTCTTAGGTCGTGCTATGGGATAGGTCTTTCCATTTCTTAAGTCGCTCGGCCATGTTAAGTCGCGCCTGCTATATATCGCAACCTCTTAGGTCGCCCCCATGCATTAAGCCACGCCATGCGTATAGGTCGGCCATGATTAGGTCGCTCGGCTATAACTCGCAACCATTTAGATCACTCGGCCTCACCTCCTTAAGTCGCTCGGCTAGCTCGCAACCATTTAGGTCGCTTAGCCTCATCCTTAAGTCGCTCGGCCTGCTTGCACTCCTTAGGTCGCTTATAACTTAGGTCGCACCTCTTAGGCCTTACGCTACTCCTTAAGCCGTTACCTCCTTAGGTCGCTTGCACCTTAGGTCGCGTCATGTTAGGCCGTGTGCTACTCCTTAAGCCGCTAACTCCTTAGGTCGCTCGGCTTGCATCAGTTAGGCTGCATGCTATGTCGTTGATCTCTTAGGTCGTATGCCGTGGAGTCGCATGTGTTGAACCGCAGATTTCTTGTGTTGAATTATGTTAAGTCGCAGGGGTACTTCCACTTTGATGGATTTGGAATCGAATTCTTTGGATTATATTCATGTCTTCATATGTGAATTTTTGTGATTTATTGTTTCTACAATCATTTTTTTGATTTGTCATTCTAAAAATATAACAGTTTCAATACTAGTAGTAAATATCAAAACTCTTTCATCAAAACGATTTTAACCCTATTTTATTACAAAGCTTGTTTCTTAAAACGTTTTCCAATCTACTAGTACCTACGAACCTTTACCTCACTCGTACGAGAAATCTAATTAAACGGCTTAGTGAAACAAATGGCATGAAACGCTTGCGTTTACTTCGCTAGTTAATTCTTGGACTTGTTCGATTGAATCTCTTGTGGCAATTTTCGAGTGGAGATCTACAATTTGTTCGTAAATATTTAAGTTAAGCTAGTGGTTATGGGACATGAGGCTAAGCTTATATATTTACTAGCTCACTGTACTTGACCCGTCTTGATGATTGTTTTTGTGATTTAGACTAACAAATGTGCGATGTCTCTTTGTCTACGAGGGAGACCAAACCCCATTTCTGTGGTGCTTCGGCTCAATTTGGTGGGGTAGCGACCCATGGTCTTCGGTCCATTTTGTGGAACTTAGGTTCAAAATTAATGCTTAGCAACCATGAAATAGCGTTCCATTTTGTGATACACTTGTTGGTGAGTTTTCATGCTCCCGTTTTGTGATAGGCCTCCCCCTTTTTGTGATTTCTGAATTTCCTGTGATGATTTCTAGAATTTGTGTTTCACCAATTTTCATGATTTTTATTGATAAGTTTTATCAACTTTTGTGCATTGGTGAATTTGTGTGTCATTAAATTTTTGTGAATAAAAATATAAGGAGTTTGACATTCCTTTGATCTTTGAGAAGATTCTTGTGATATTGATTAATCTCTTGTTGATTTTCATTTTCATGCTTATCAGAGTATGACATTATGGTCATTATACGTTTATACCATATCTCTTATTCTATATCATTTCATCTGATATTTACAGCTAGACTGATCCGTTTATTATTTTCTTATTAAATAATACTCGGGTCAGACCGAGATGTTACATGTGCTTCTTCTTGACTTCACATCTTGGATTATCACCCTGACTTTTGGCTAACAACTTAGATTAGTAGTTCTTTGTTGTATACATTTGAGATATAGACTCATTGATGTATTCATATTCTTTTGTCTAGCACTTTTAGCTATTCTTTTGTGATAGTGTGGATCTTGTTTGACCATTACTCTGATGTACACTTTCTTGTGTTATATTCATATCTTTTCTGCCTTTATGATATGGATATCTATGACTGATTTGTGTTAGGTTTCTTTCTATGTTTGTTTTCGAAGATATTACAGCCACTGTGTAGTAGCTTTGAGTTTGTATTGGTGTGTCGGATTTCCTCCTGAAACCATATGCACGTTGTGCTATCTGACATATCGGTGCTCGCACAAAGCAATTACACGAATGGTCGCTCCTCAACAGCCTTATTCTCCGCGCTAGTTGACGACATTACACCGTAGTGTTCTTGGCTAGCGTGGGTATAAAGGTGGGGCGGCACAAGTTTGTAGTTGATAGTTTCGAGAAATAGTGTGTGGATTGGAAGATAAATGGAAAGGAAGAATCGAGTTTTCAGGCCGTTTATTTCACGGTGGCGGCTAACCCTAGCTTCTTTAGGGTTATGGCAAAATGAAGAAAAATGTGACCTTATATAAAAAAATTCACGACACTATCCATCCGAAATTTTTCCGAACTCCAAACGAAGCATGCCGCCTGGCATTTATAAAGTTTTACCCCTATTTCGAACACAATGGAATATATATTGAGATCCAATTCGATCGTATTTGGAAGATAATTTTTTGAATCGACATATTTAAATTTAAAATTTTACTTAAACGAATTTCTATTTGTTTCAGCTTGCCACGGTTAAACCGTAAATCTGATTGACACGAAATTTGAAATCCTATAATAATATAACATTCCGAATCCAATGAAATAGGTTTCGTCGAAATCCGAGACTGTGTAACGACCCAATTTTTTGACGCTCGAAAGTCGACGTCAATACGTGCACTATATCAAATGCTGCACAGTCGTATGCCCAAAAATCGAACTGTTAGGGTTAAAGAAGAGGAAGATAGAAGAAGAAAAGAAACAATAACAGAATCTCACATTTCGCAGCAGAACAACATATAATAGATAAATGAATAATCTTTATAACAAAGAACCATATCAGTTATTACAGTACATCATCAGAGTATATACAATACAACACAACACCGACAGAACATTAGAACTTACTCACATGAAACTGAGCTTACACCAACTCATACGCAGTGGATAATACATAGTATAAGTGATACGTCTTGCCATCCAACTTAAACTCCAGATCTCCATAGCATCTTTTCTGACTGCGCTCTAGAAAAACTGCTAACCAGACTCTAGGCCATCCGTGTGGAAAATTATGGGCACCCAGAGTTTAGAAAATATACAATAAACTCCAGGTCAATCGTGGGAGTGGTGTGAGATCTTAAAAATAGTTTTTTTTCACAAAGAAAAGGAAAAGAAATCCACTATGCTTTTGGAAAATGAAACTATCATAAGGCCTCCCCGCACACACACAATGCAAGCACATAATTGGAGGAGATTTCTCCTTATGATAGTCAAACATGCTCGATACGCAAAATCTTTTTGATATTATTATTAGTGCATAGTGTGGAAAACATTTCGAAAGTTTAATATTAATCTTAGCCAGCATGTGTACCATTATATTATGCCTGCTAAAGCTACCTCCTGAGGAGGCAGGTTATAAAATTGCAATCGTAAAGGGCTCATATTGTTTCTTTGGATTTCCAACAAATGGTCAGGCTAAGGAACTTCCTATTGCCACATGGGTACTCCTTTGGAGGGACGCCACGAGAACTTAACCAGCTCTCTGCCAACACAAGGCCGGGTTACCTCTGTAACTAGGTAACTACTACACGAGTATGCCATCCCCCGGCCGTTTGCGACCTTTATCTGAGGATCCTCAACAAAGCAACAACCACAAAGTATAATAAATTCGCAGCAACCACATAGGTTAAATATCTGGGCTCCATACCATGATACAACCCTTTTCCAGAAGGAAATGACATACCCTCGGGGGAATCTACCCCCAAATAACCTTGCCGAATCCTCCCTGTTTCGACCATTTCCGGGGTGTGAGATCCGACGAGGCCATGTCCACAAAGCTACTCTTTTCACAAAAGCCATGCTTCGATCAACAAATGATCAACAACACTTCGTATGCCACATTACCAAATTGAGAATATATCACTAGTAACCATCAACTACATAACCTCTGAGCTCATAAGTCTTAGAGAAGGGTGTTAAGCTAAGAGAATAAATTGTCCGCCATCAACAGAAATGTATTTGATAGATACCAGCTTTACATCTCAAAGTGTAACTTCAGACACACATCCATACAAGTCGATTTCGGGATCAAACGAAACAAAAGGCACTTCAAAGAAGCCTCGACGAATCCAGATATCCCAAATCACGCCCGAAATCCCCATCACAAAGGGTGATAAAATCTCTATAGCGGAGCAACCCGTTGCAAAGACATTCGATAGGTAATCCTTTCGCTTTAAAAGATACCCGGTCTTCAACACCATGTTCAAATGCAATCCTATTTCGTCGTATCATTATCCGAAATGAGTTTTATGACAAAAATCCGGCTAATTCGAATAACGAGCGCTTATTTTTAAAAATAAGTGTTACATTCAGATTTCAAACAAATCACAACAAATTTCCACTTTGATCTTTTAAACCAAAGATCCACCACTATCCCAAAGATTCGATGTGGTTTTAGAATATCCATTAGGAATCCGACCCCCGGTCGCATCGAAATTCAAATGCCATTTAAAGGCCAATATTGATAGTTAGTTATTTAACCATCAATCAATATTCACAAAAATCACCAAGATTTAAATCATTTTCCCAATTATTTATTTTCAAAGTATCTTTGAAATATATATATATATATATATATATATATATCAACCCTTGAACACTTTGAAAACAAATTTCATATCATTTTCCATTTTTCAATCCTTTGAAAACAAATTTCAAATCTTTTTTCCTTACGTGGAATATATTTCCAAATACTAAGTCATTTCCACTGAAAATCTGCCAAGTTCAAACACTTCTAAAAATAATTTAAATTACTTATCCAAACATATATACTTGGAAATATTTAAATTAAAAACTATTTCTAAATACTTATTGAAATATTTGATATGAAAATATTATACCAATACCTCATATAATACTTCAAGTCCAAACTAACTTTAAAATAAAATTATTAGATAGAGTGTAATTATTTAAATAACCATTTTCTAATCAAATATCATTTAAATCTTTAAATAATCACTTCTACAACTAACTAAATAAATATTTTACTTTAAAGATTTAAAAACAATTTAAGAAATAATTACTCCACAAACATCCTTTTTTTAAAACCAACTTCAAAACTTTTAATATTAAAAGCTACTTTAAAAACATACTCGATTCTCCAGGGAAAATACACTTTCCATTCCAAAATGGTTCATTTAAATAAATTACTAAATCCTCCTTGATTTATTTTAATTTACATTCCAAATCTGCAAATTTCTTTCCACACATTTATAAATAAACTGATATTTATTTTTAAAACAAAGTTCCCTTTCCTTTATAAAATTCCCATTGTGAATTTAAATTTCCAAATATCCACCGATGTACGATTTATAAATCGTTTTTCAAATATTCACTTTCAAACACCAAATCAAATTCCAAATTGATTTCCAAAAAAATTTATTTCAGACACCAATTCAAATTTCAAATTGGTTTCCCAAAGATTCATTTTTAAACACTAAATCAATTTTCAAATTGATTTCCAAAATCATTTCAATACCAAATCAATTTTTTTTGAAGTTGATTTCTAAATTTATTTCCTTTTAAAATAAATTCCTTTATCTCTTCCAAATTATTTAAAATCCAAATATTAAATAAATTCTTCAACTAGTTAACAATATTACTTAAAACCCATTTATTAAATTCTTTCCCGCAATTTGAAATTTATTTCATAGGTTTTCAAAAATAGAACCTTATCCTTTTAAAACTCCTTCTTTTAAATTTATCCAACTCTCAAAAATAAGTTTTTACTATGAACTTTCAACTTGAATTTCAAAAATCCAATTTTATTTGTTTTCGGTATCCTACGATGCCAAAATATATTTGGCTAAACTATAGCCTTTAATGATTTTAACCACAAATATAATCACACAAATTATAAATAATCAACACACAACATATGAAATAAATTCAATATTTGAGGAATCCTGTTGGATCCCTCCAACTTGTTTCCCTGCATCCACAGACGTTAGCACAACAATTAAATACCAATTCCACTTCGAGGTGGAATATCGCGATATATGGGATTTATAAAATATCATCCACTATTTTGCGGCGCATAGGGTCTCATCCGCTATATAATGTAGGAAATCAATCACTTCAAATAAATATATAATACCAATTCCACTTCGAGGTGGAATATCGCCGTACATGGGTTTAATATAATGTCATCCACTATTATGCAGCGCATAGGGTCTAATTCAACACAACTGATGATAATTTATCATCCAAGCAGACAATGAACAATTTTAAATTTAACTACTTAAAATTAAATCGGAAAAACCGAGTGATTGAGAAGATCTCACCTTTTGCTTACGCATGCAACCTAGTTCCATTTCGACCTGTTCTCTTTGCAATTTCGACCTTGTATAAACAATTATATACAGGTGATTAATATTCGAAATAAATCGAATAATAAATTGCCATTTAATATATATATATATATTTAATTTAAACTAATAATTAAAATTTCTTAAGCTCATTTTTCCTTTAATAAATTTAATTAACCAACCATTTTGATTTTAAACTAATACTTTTAATTTTAAACAAATTCCTTTCTAATAAATTTATTTAACTAAAAATTAAATTGAAAACTGAATTTCCTTTATTAAATTTCTTTGTACACTATATTATAGTGACTAAAATAAATTATACAAATTTATCTCCTGAATAATTTTCCGTAAGTCAAATTATCTTTTACTTTACATACAAATGTATATATATACATCTTTTAAATTGAGACACAGCAAAGCAAAAATGCTGCATTACTGTTAATATTTTTTTCAATCATATATATATATAAATTTAATGAAATAATTTAAAATGAAATATCTTCACTATTTCTATACCTTACAATCTCGAATCAATGGCCACTATCAAGCAACCCACCACACTTCGCACACGAACTGCTGCCACTTGACGAACCCCACGACGAACCCTATCCTCAGCTTCAAGCCATATCGCGACACCCATCGCAAAACCCTACTCGCCGTGCGCCCCTAAATTTTCGAGCGCGCCTTTAGATCACATAGATCAATCTCTGCTTGCCCACGACCCATTGCGGTCGTGGCCTCCCCTTCGTGTGCATGAGCCACCTCCTTCAAAATTTTGAAACAATGTTGCTCTCTTCCCCTTACTCGCGCCTGACCATGCGCTACTAGATGCTGCGAAAACACCACGACCCATAGTCGACCGTTGCTGTTTTCAATTGAACACACGCCGCCTATATTTCGAAGTCGAGGATTTCAATTGCATGCAATCGATTTTGATTTTGATTTCCAAATGAAAAGTGAGAGAGTCGCCATTTTTATTTTTCGTTTTGATTCGATATAGAAAGAGGAAGGTTCGGCCATTTTAAATTTTTGAGTGAAAGAAAAGTTTTTTTATTTCTCCTTTTGATTTTGATACGCAAGGTTTTGATGATTTTTTTTATTAAAGATGAACGTATGTTTCAATTCTTTTGCCAAGTGTTGGAGAATAAGGAAACGTGTCATTATCCTTGTAAATGTGAATATTCATATTCAATCTAAATTCAAATTCAAGTTTAAATTTAAATCATCTCGAAAACGCAACTTAAATTTTCGAACTCCAATCGAGGCGTGCTGCCAGATGTTTATAATGTTATACGTCCATTCTGAACGCAATGAAAAAGGTTCCAAGTCCAAATTTGATAGTATGGAGAAATTAGCTTTTTTGGACCAGTTATTTAGTTAAAATTAAGTATAAATTTCAGCGCGTTTGACTATCGTACGATCAAATGATTATTCCAAACACTACGAAAATTGTAATCCGATAATAAAATACTATTACGGATCTAATAGAATAGGTTTCGTCAAATTCCAAGAGTGAGCCTCGGAAGGCTATTTTTAAATACCGATTTAAACGATATAATTTCAAAACTGAACAAATCATTTTCAAATCCAATTCTGAAGCATTCATTACCTTCAGTATTATCAATATAAATTTTCTAAGCCATTAAATTATTTTTACCAGGCTTAAAACTGAAGATTCAAAATTTTACCCAAATTCGATAAATTAAATTCAATAATTTAATTGTCAATTAAAAGGTAATATTTGAAATTCAAGTTAAACTAGTATTCAAATATTTAAAATCAATTGAATATTTCAATTTCAAATTTTCAAAATTCTGGTTCGTCACATTCTTCCCTCTTAAAAGAATTTCGTCCCGAAATTACTAGTTAAGAAGAATGATCCTAAAGTCGTTATCATTTTCCCAAAACCAAATAGTTTTATCCATTTGTCAAAAAAAATCTTTTTTATTAAAGTCCCATATTACGTCAACTAACTTTACAACCATAAGTTCCAAACAATATTTTTTCCCTAAGAATTCAAATTTAAATTTGAATTCAAAAAAATTTAAATTTTCAAAATTTTCCCAAATTTTTTCCAACTCCTTAATTTTTCGAAATTTTTTGCGAGCGTCTCCTTTGCACGGCTAGCTCGGTACGACTACAAAATGCCACATCGGACCCCCTGATTTCAAAAAGAAAATGAAAAGCCAAATGACGAGACAAGAAAATCATCAAATTTCATACTGAAATTTAAATACAAACAAATTTCGAGCATTTTAAATTTATCTTCGAAATCAAAATCCCAATTCCATTTTCCTTTAACACACCTGTGTATCTATTTAGCAATAATGTTCAATTATAGCTTTCAAAAATCATTTTATACATTTCTTTATCAAAGTTTCAATATTCATTCAAATCCATACGATGTACTTATAACCTTCGTACGCAATACCAAACTCGATCGCCCACTCGATCACACAATTTCAATTCCAAACTATTATCGTCCACGGACTTCCTAATGAGTACTCAGATCTGGTTTCTTGATCAGAAACCGTCATTCTCCATGCATAGTTCTAAACTATGATAGGGAATTTCCAGAATCAACCAAAAATCCATATCCAGGTTTGTTGTCGAAAATCGAGCGAAAAATCCCAACTCGGATTGATATAACTATCTCGAAATCATGTGCTCGAATTCTGGATCAAATCGCTATGCGAATAAAATAATATACGTATATCCTACGTATTTATTCCGAACTGATTATCAACTATATCAATTTTCTTTTATACACATCAATTTTCATTTTCATTAACTTATTCACAATCATCATTTCCCAATCCAGTTTATCCTTGATTCACTTATCAATTTAGAATATTTTCCCAACTCCAAATTTACTTAAGAATTTTACCATTTCTCCTTAAGTTCGATATAAATATTCTGTCTATTTCTTATATTTATTTTCAATTCACCACTTTAGTTTATATCTACTTATATTTAAACTGGATTTCCGATTCCACATGAATTTAATTTACCTTTTATTTATAATCATTGAATTCAATTCAATTCAAACCATATTAAATTTCTCATTCCAATTCGTTTCACTTACTAATTTTAATTCTAGTACTTCGTTCGTTTTGGTCCAACTTGACAAAAAAATTTCCATTTCACTTTGTTTATAACAAATCTATTTTAATTCCAATTCCAGTTCTATATACTTGCAAATTCGAAATAAATTTCGACATTCAATTTCACTTTCATTTACTTGCAATTGTAATTATATTTATTTATCAACAATTTATTTTCCACCTTGATAAATTTAACTCCATAATTATTTTTATCAGATTCCAAAGTCTTTCCAACATTTCAAAATCATTTTTGAAATTAATTCAAATTATCTTTTGAATTTCCAAAACCAAACCCAATTTACAAACAACTTTCAATTAAAATAATTTGGCAGCAATTCCTCTCTTGGAGACTCGAAAATGAACACCGATGATGTCGCGATCATTATCGGAACTATTTTCCAGCGACCAAAAAGAGTTTAGTGCTTTTATCCTTCCAAAACATTTTTCCAAAACCTTTTAAAATCATTTTCAAACTCTAAGAGAATTTTAATCTTTTCCAAATTTCAAAATTTTCAAATCCTTTCAAATTCTTTCAAATATTTCTTTAGAATTCTTTTTCAAATTATAAATCACTTTTACATTTTATATTTACAAATCCCATTCGTATATGAAGTTATTTCTTAATTTTTGGTTTTGATTTCAATTTCTTATTTAATAACAATGATAATAATGTAATATTATCACCTCCTAACATCTAAGAAACCATATACTAATAAAATAATTTACGGAAAATGATGTCTTTTATATACGAAAATAGGTTGGGTAAAATTATTTCATCTACCCGATTTTTAAACAATACAGTGTCGGTTTATCTTGCTTAAGAGTTTAGAAACCCCTATCAATACCGTTTGCCAAACTACATAGACCAAAATCAATAAAACAATCAACCGATAAGTTAACACATTATAAAACAAATTTATATTCACTAACAAATACGCGCTCATATCCATTATTACACTCAAACTCATTCTAGAGTACTACTGACTCTATCTCTAAGAGTATTCCCCACCAGAGCCAAGGCTATAACCCATAGGTCCCAGGATCGAAACCTGGCTGTGATACCAAAACTGTAACGAGCCAATTTTTCGATTCCCGAAAGTCGACATCAATATGTCCACTGTATCAAATGCCGTGCAGTCGAATGCCGGAAAATCGAACCATTAGGGTTAAAGAAGAAGAAGATAGAAGAAGAAAAGAAACAATAACAGAATCTATCATTTCGCAGTGGAACAATATATAATAGATAAATGAATGATCTTTATAATAAGGAACCATATCAGTTATTACAGTACATCAACAGAGTATATACAATACAACACAACACAACACCGACAGAATATTAGAACTTGGTCACATGAAACTGAGCTTACACTAACTCATACGCAGTGGATAATACATAGTATAAGTGATACGTCTTGCCATCCAACTTGAACTCTAGATCTCCACGGCATCATTTCTGACTTCGCTCTAGAACAATTGCTAACCTTACTCTAGGCTGCCCGTGTGGAAAATTATGGACACCTAGAGTTTAGAAAGGGAACAATAAACTCCAGGTCAGTCATGGGACTGATGTGAGATCTTAAAAATAGTTATTTCCACAAAGAAAACGAAAAGAAATCTGCTATGCTTTTAGAAAATGAAACTACCATAAGGCCTTCCCGCACACACACAATGCAAGCGCACAATTGGAGGAGATTTCTCCTTATGATAGTCAAACATGCTTGATACGCAAAATCTTTTTGATATTATTATTTGTGCATAGTGTGGAAAACATTTCAAAAGTATAATATTAATCTTAGCTAACATAGGTACCATTATATTATGCCCGCTATAGCTACCCCCTAAGAAGGCAGGTTGTACAATTGCAATCGTAAAGGGCTCGTATTATTTCTTTGGATTTCCAACAAATGGTCAGGCTTAGGAACTTCCTATTGCCACATGGGTATGCATCTGGGGGGACGCCTCGAGAAATTTACCAGCTCTCTGCCAACATAAGACCGGGTTACCTCTGTAACTAGGTAACTACTACATGAGTATGCCATCTCCCGGTCGTTTGCGACCTTTATCCGAGGATACTCAACCACAAAGTGACAACCACAAAGTATAATAAATTTGCAGCAACCACATATATAACGACCTGAAATTTCCAATCCCGAAAATTCCAGATAGTTATGAAAAACAAGAAAGAGATAGAAGAAGAAGAAGAAAAAGAAGAACAGAAACACCAAACATCTCACATTCGCAGCGAATAAAATATAATAATATATAATATCAGTTTACAAAAAAATACTATATCTGTCGATTTCATTTAATATACATCAGAGTTTCACTTATATACAGTCACTGAATATATACAATTATCATGACTCAGAAATACAGCGGAAATACTCTATACGCTCTTGCCTTCCAGCTCGCCTATTGAGCTCCAGAACGTACCTACCTGAAAATTTGTAATACTCGGTCTGACCGGAGCATTATACCAAAGTAACGCCCGGGTCAGGCTGGAAACCGACGTGAGTAAACCCACTAACATGGAATACGAAGTATACAACTCATATGAACCCAGGTAACTTATATCAATTCACAAGCCACAATTTATTATAGATAATCACTTATTCCACATATAAGTTTTGAAATACCAAGATTTAGATTTAAAATCGTACAATTCCTTTAAAACACTTCATTCTAGTCTATAGATTTCACATACCAATGTATAAAAATTCGAAGTGGTTTCGGGTATTTCCTAATACTCGACCTCGATCTCCTCGAGTCTCAGGACGTCCTAACCCAAGTTATCCAAATGAAATACACAACATTTCATATCAGAGATATCAACTCATTCAAAGCATCCAATACTGTTATCCCGCTTTTTGGCAAAGCCGTGATACCAAAAGATTGATCAAAAGCAAAAGATAATTCGCCTCAGAGATCGGTTGCATTCCACTTCACTATGGATATCGATGAATTTTGTCCGAGTCCGGAACGGGCGACAATTGATAGGGCATGACAATAAAGATCGTAGGAGTCGTCATTTCAAATTTCAAGTCAATCTGAGGTCGTATGCTCAAGTTATGATGGATCCAAGTTAAGAGGGATGGACATTGCTCAGTTCGAACCCATCACCTTTCGTACGTTCGAACCCATCTAGTTCGAACCCATCATGTTCGAATCCATACGAAGAGGTGACGTTCGAATCCATCAGCTAACATTTTCCTTCAACTCCATCCAACTGAAACAATCCCTACTTCGACTCCATCGGCCTCGACACCATCACAGTGACTCACCTTCGAATCCATGAACTAAACCTTTGCTTCGACTCCATCAAGCAAGCCCCCAGGTAACCTTGCTTCGAATCCGTCTTCACACGACCACAAACCCATCATATGGCTTCATGCTTCCTTCGAATCGAACATGTTAGAGACGACTTCGAATCGATCCGAAGTGGCGCAGTTGGATCGATTCGAATGAATACCATTACATCGATTCGAAGGCAACCTTCGAGTCCAACACTCGAACCACTTGGTCAACACGGTAAAGAACTCGGATTCGACCCAATCAACTCGGCAAAAAATATGGATCGACTCGAAGAAGGCGCGCCACGTCAACCCACTTGCACGCCCTGAGATCGATTCGAAGTGCTCGATTCGAATTGATCGATTCGAAGACCACAGCCAACCGAGAATCCTCATTTCGAACTGATCATATCTCCTAAACCACTGATCCAAATACATCCAAATTTTCACAGTAGCTTCCATACAAGATAAAGATTGTTCCTGCCAAGTTTCAGCTCGATTGGACCATTTCTTGATGGGTTCGAAATGACTTCGAATCGATGTCAGATCGAGATGAAACTTGGTGGGATCGGTCGCGTGGGCCCACTCACGTGCCAGAAGAGGTCTCCCGAAGTTTCAGCAAGATCTGGGCCTCCAACGCCTATAAATAGCACCCTGAAGCCTTCAGAAAAGGGGGATCTTCCGAGAACTTCTGCCATTGAACACCAAGACTCTGCCGGATTCAAATCTATTCATCAGAATCACTGTTGTATTCAGATCTTAAAGCTATTATCAACTGTAATCTGTTGTAATCGATTTAATCAAGCAAAGCAATAAAGAGAAAACCTTCAAAGTGGACGTAGGCACGAACGCCGAACCATTATAAATCCTGTGTTTGTGATTGTTGTTTGTGAATTACTGTGATTTGTTGCTTAGATCTGAATTCTATATTGATTGTCGCTGAGTTCTGTGTTGATTATTATCGAGTTGAGTACGTAAACGGGTGCTTTCGTGATATTGGGTGTTTGTGACCAATTTTGGCGCAAACATTTTGGTGCTTTCATTGAGAGTTGAACTCAGGAGTTCTACCAATTGATAGCAAATTCAAAGAGAGTTTGAAAGTTCAAATTTGAGAAATTATGACGAGACAATCAAGCCGAAGGCCAAGGCCAGAGAGAAGTGAACAACAAGGAAGTCAGGAGGCTTCCTCAGGAGCGAATCAACCATCGATCTACATCACTAGGGACGAGATGGAGACGATGATGAAGAAGCAAGAGGAGTTGATCCAGAGTTTATTTCAACAGATAGGACAGCTTGGAGCACAGAATAGAGAAGGCAATGGAGTCCAGAACGGAGCAGGACCATCCGGCATAGCACCCGAGCTAGGGGGCACGCATATGGAAAATGTTGAACCAATCTTGGAAAGAGAGAGAGAAGGATCTAAGCAACCTAGGAGTAGTAGAGGAGTGAACGCTCAGTCAAGGGGGCAGATTCCAGAGTTCCCTCACGAACTCGCGGGGCAGGATGAAAGTAACGAACGAAGGTTACATCTTGGAGACACCGACAAGTTGGAAGAGATGGTTAGGCGAGCAATGAGAGGGGTTTGGTGAACAAATACCTAGAGGATGTTAATAGGAGTCCTTTCACTCCGGAAATCAGACGAGCTAGAAACCCACCGGATTTCAAATTACCATCGTTGGATATGTATGACGGGAGAACGGACCCCACGGTCCATCTGACAAAATATATGAGGCATATGGAAGTGCTGGGGGCATCAGAGGAGGTTATGGCCCGGTGCTTTCCACTGTACTTGGCGGATATTGCGGCGTTATGGTTCAGGCAACTAGATAGTGGGTCCATTGGAACATGGAATGATTTAACTGAGAGATTTATGAGGCAATTCAGGGTTCACATTACAAGACCCAAGAATGTGATGACGTTAGCAACTTTAAAACAGAAGGCTGGAGAAACATTGAGAAGTTTCCTGACACGGTTCAATGCGGCGGCAGCTTCGGTGGATAGACCGGATCCATCCATGGTTATGATGGCGGCTGTGTCCGGAACAGCAGACGGAACGGAGTTCAAAAATTCATTAACAAAGGATCCACCCGTAGATCTGGGAGAATTCTATCATGAGGCAGAAAAGTTTTTACGATTAGAGGATGCAAATGCGGAAAGAGAAGAAGGAGATGGGATAGAAGTTTATGCACTCAAAGACGAAAAGCCCCCTAGAAGGGACTCGGACAAGGATAAAGGTAAAAGAAGGATTGAGAATAACGGAGACAGATCAAAGCGGCAACGGAGGGAGCCGCGATTCACCACCTACACTGAGCTTTATGAGAGCCTGGAGCGAATTTATCAGGATACCAAAGAACAGATTCCGTATCGTAGACCAATGCGAAGGGATCCAACCTCTGACGAAAGGAAATCAGATAACTTCTGTGTATTCCATGAATTAAATGGTCATAACACTAACGATTGTAGGCACCTGAAGGACGAGGTGGAAGGGCATATCAAGAGCGGTATGCTCCTTCAATATGTAAGGAGGCGAGCTCCTGTGGCGGAACCAGAACGGCCACCGTCCACATCAGCTAGAGGCGACCCTGAATCAAGGCACCGTTTGGTTATCAATTGAGTGAAATAACGATGAACAAGTTGTAAGCTTCCACTAACACAGTTAAATCATTTACACATGTGCGAGATCGCGAGCGATCTCCAGGCATGCTCTGAGTGATCATTAACCGTTTCGTAGTGGGAACTTACACATTGACATCCATACTTTGCTTTCGTTTCATTTTGATTTTAACATTTAAACTTTGCTTGTTTGGACATTTCTGTTTTAAAAACTCATCCGTGTAATAGATATTTGATTCTGATAACTCTGGAATGGCTAAGCTACTTACACATGCATGGGGTCGCGAACGATCCTTAGGCATGCTCTGAGATGGCGATGAACCGCCCTGACAAACGATCCAGGAACTCACCCGAACGTGACCCTGGCATCGATAATACCAAGCCCTCCCGGGCACACAATTCACCTCGAACGGCACCCGACCTCGCACGGTCACAATTCACCTCGAACGGCACTCGACTTCGAACAGTCACAACTCACCTCACCTCAAATGGCTCGATCGTGAACGGTCGTCACTTGAGGTCCAACACACGATCGCGAACGATCACTTTCTGCCTTGAATGGCACCGACCGCGAACGGTCATGGTTCACTAATTATAAAAGCCGACCTCGAACGGTCACCATTTGCCTTGAACGGCACTTGGTCGCGAACGATCATCATTTGCCACGAACAGCAGTCGACCGCGAATGGTCCCATCTCATCATTTGCCGCGAACGGCATCGACCGCGAACGGTCCTATTCCATCCTATGCCACCAACGGCACGGACCGCAAACGGTCCCGATTCACCTCAAACAGCATACGATCCCGAACGATCGACGCATGGATTTATGCGCTCGACCGCGCACGGTCGCACTTCACCTCGAATGACTCGATCACGAACGATCGTCATTTGAAGTTAAGCGCTTGACCACGAACGGCCGCGCTTCATCTCAAATAACTCGATCCCGAACGATCGTCATTTGAGGCCATATGAAACTGTCAAATTCTTTACAGGTCAATGATAGGATAAGAACATCCAACTCAAAGCATTACAAAACACACCTTCTTACCGCAAGGCATGTTTTGGAGGGCAAGATGTTATCCCGCTTTTTGGCAAAGCCGTGATACCAAAAGATTGATCAAAAGCAAAAGACAATTCGCCTCAGAGATCGGTTGCATTCCACTTCACTATGGATATCGATGAATTTTGTCCGAGTCCGGAACGGGCCACAATTGATAGGGCATGACAATAAAGATCGTAGGATTCGTCATTTCAAATTTCAAGTCAATCCGAGGTCGTATGCTCAAGTTATGATGGATCCAAGTTAAGAGAGATGGACATTGCTCAGTTCGAACCCATCACCTTTCGTACGTTCGAACCCATCTAGTTCGAACCCATCATGTTCGAATCCATACGAAGAGGTGACGTTCGAATCCATCAGCTAACATTTTCCTTCGACTCCATCCAACTGAAACCATCCCTGCTTCGACTCCATCGGCCTCGACACCATCACAGTGACTCACCTTCGAATCCATGAACTAAACCTTTGCTTCGACTCCATCAAGCAAGCCCCCAGGTAAAGTTGCTTCGAATCCGTCTTCACACGACCACAAACCCATCATACGGCTTCATGCTGCCTTCGAATCGAACATGTTAGAGACGACTTCGAATCGATCCGAAGTGGCGCAGTTGGATCGATTCGAATGAATACCATTACATCGATTCGAAGGCAACCTTCGAGTCCAACACTCGAACCACTTGGTCAACACGGCAAAGAACTCGGAGTCGACCCAATCAACTCGGCAAAAAATATGGATCGACTCGAAGAAGGCGCGCCACGTCAACCCACTTGCACGCCCTGAGATCGATTCGAAGTGCTCGATTCGAATTGATCGATTCGAAGACCACAGCCAACCGAGAATCCTCATTTCGAACCGATCATATCTCCTAAACCACTGATCCAAATACAACCAAATTTTCACAGTAGCTTCCATACAAGATAAAGATTGTTCCTGCCAAATTTCAGCTCGATTGGACCATTTCTTGATGGGTTCGAAATGACTTCGAATCGATGTCAGATCGAGACGAAACTTGGTGGGATCGGTCGCGTGGGCCCACTCACATGCCAGAAGAGGTCTCCCGAAGTTTCAGGAAGATCTGGGCCTCCAACGCCTATAAATAGCACCCTGAAGCCTTCAGAAAAGGGGGATCTTTCGAGAACTTCTGCCATTGAACACCAAGACTCTGCCGGATTCAAATCTATTCATCAGAATCACTGTTGTATTCAGATCTCAAAGCTATTATCAACTGTAATCCGTTGTAATCGATTTAATCAAGCAAAGCAATAAAGAGAAAACCTTCAAAGTGGACGTAGGCACGAACGCCGAACCACTATAAATCCTATGTTTGTGATTGTTGTTTGTGAATTACTGTGATTTGTTGCTTAGATTTGAATTCTATATTGATTGTCGCTGAGTTCTGTGTTGATTATTATCGAGTTGAGTACGTAAACGGGTGCTTTCGTGATATTGGGTGTTTGTGACCAATTTTGGCGCAAACAAATACCATTCAATCATCTATTAGCAAGGCTTAATCACATACAAATCAATTCAATTGATTCTAATTGAATTTCAAACCTCAATCACTTAGATTCCTTTAATAATTAGTTCCAGATCAATTAATTAATCAGCCCTTCCCTATCCATTCATCTTAATTAATCACCCTGGATTAATTATCCTTCAATTACATTCAAGTAATTATCTTTAATTAATTCCACGATATTAATTATTCTTAACACAAAATCAATAAGTAATCTTAATTACCTCATAAATTAATTAACTATTTCAATTACACTTATCATTAATTACTTATATTAATTAACTCCACAAATGTCACTTATTATTGAATAATTTATCTTAATTAATCAATCTTTAATGACATCGTTAATTATATAAATTAATGATTTCCAATTTTATTTCAATTTATCCTAATCTAAATTAATTACATTATTTAAACCACCATATTAATCATACTTGATTTACCTTCACCTGAAATTATCTACCTTTTATTTACTTCATTAAATAAATTAATTCTCCTTAATTAATTATCTTAATTTATCTCTCAATTAATTACACAAAGTAATTATATTTTATTAATTGCATTAAGTAATTATTTATTAAACCACCCAATGATCATTCTAATTAATTTAAACTAAAATTAATTAACCCAAATCATTAATTAATTTGATTCATTAATTATCCATTTTATTTACCTTACCTATTTAATGAATCGCCAAACATTAAACTCTTGTTAACTTTAAAATGAACCATTCTCTTATTTAAGATTTAAGTTTAAAACCATTTAAAATCCAAATGCTCCGAGTCAAACAATAATTAACTCGAGCACCAACCAAACCCAAAGTCACCAGATCATCAGCACACATTCAATCAACTCAATCAATCAACCAATTATTTATATTTAACTATTCAAATCTAAATATAAATCCAATAGAGTGAGATTTACTCACCTTTGATCCCTGTTTTGCAACCCACTTCCAAACCGGCTCACTTCTTTTCAGTTTATGACCTTGTATAAATATTTATACAATTTTATTAATACCTGAATAAATTGAACAATTATTTCCCATAAATTTAATTAATTACTTAATTAATTTGGATTTAAATCCCTTTAAATAAATTTATTAGTTAACCATTCCATTTTAACTAATAAATGTTTCATTATTATTATTTCAGATTAAACAATAAACTAAAAACGTTTGTATAAGTATTTAAATTAATTCAGTAAGTTATGGTCTTATATCTTATACCAAAATAAGTTCAAAAACATAATCTGCTTACATGTACTGTAATATATATAATTTAATTGAAGAAAAATATATACCTTATTGCCTTATCAGAATGGAACACCAAGCAGGAACTTGAAATCACAGAACAAAACCCTAGCTTGCCGAACTCATTACGAAAAACCCAAGACAGAAATCGCGACCTCCCAAATCACCAAACCCCTTCTGGAAATCCTCCTCACGCGCAACCTGCCACCACCGCGAATAAACCCAGACACGACGTCGATCCTTATGTAGTCGCGCGCGACGCCACCCCTTTCTCCTCGCATTCGATCGCGACCTAGCTCTCGAGCTCCAGCTTGCTCGGCTCCTCAATTCGATTTTATCCATTTTTTACCAAAAAAAAACTGGGTTTCGATTCGAAATTGAAGGAAGGGGGACTCGATTCGAACAGAAGGTTGAATTAGAGAGGGGAGAAGGAGAAACGAAGGCTCGACTTCGATTTGAAGATGACATGAGCGGCCATTTTTTTCCTTATGTGAATTCGACTCGATTTCTATTTGAAGATTAGAGAGGACGGAGATAAATATCAATTTACGGAAGCTTCTCTAGTACGCGTGAATTAAATAATTAAATTATAAAAATATCTCGTGTTGTAAAACGCGAAATCCCGAACCCCGAATCCGACATACTGACATACGTTTATAAGGTTTTACCCGTGTTTCGAACACAATGGAACGTGTTTCGAGAGCTAATTTAATCATATGCGTGAGTTATAAAAGAAAACGATCAAATTTAAATTAAATCGATTAAAATAATTTCTAAGTGTTTTGAGCTGTCAGGGTCAAACAACAACTCCGACTGCTACGAAAATTGAAATCCTAATAACTAACTATTATGGATCCAATGGAACTGGTTTCGTCGAATTCCGAGACTGTGCCTCGGAAGGCTATTCTTAAATTCAATTTAAACGATATATTATTAAAATTAAACAAACCGCCTTTAAATTAGATTTCAACCATTCTATTATCATCAATATCATCATTATAAATTTTATAAGCATTCAAGTTATTTTAAACAGGCTTAGAAATTTCTGATTCAACAATTTACCCAATTACAATTATTAAATTCAATATTTAAACTATATAATTCAATGATTTAATTATCAAGTAAATATTGATATCTGGAATTCAAGTTAAAATTAACTTTTAAATATTGTAAAATCAATTAACTATTCCAATTTAAATTATTCAAATTCTGGGTCGTCACATTCCGCCCCCTTAAAAGAATTTCGTCCCCGAAATTACTAATTAGGACAAATGGACTAATACCCGTTTACTTTTCCCAAAACTCACTATTCCACATCCTACCAACTATCTTTTATTAAAGGCCCACTATCACCTTAACCCACTTCCTAAAACCTTCTATAGTTTCAAACAATACCCTTTTGCTCAATCATCTAAATATCCATTTAAAACCAAATTTTGAATTATCAAAATTTTCTTAAAATTTTTCTAACTCTCTAAAATTTCGAAATTTTTTGCCAGCGTCTCCTTTGCACGGCTAGCTTGGTACAGCTACAAAATGCCTCTACGGGCTCCCCAATTCCAAAAGAAAACAAAAGCCAAGTGGCTAGATCAAAAATCCAATCCAATTCCATACAGAATTTTAAATACATACCTTTTTGTCGGGCAATTCAAATTTATCTTTGGAATCATAATCTAATTTCCTTTCCCTTTATACCTGCATATCTTACTTAGCAATAATATCTAATCGTAACTTTACAAATCATTTTATACATTCTCTTACACAGGTTTCATATCTATTTCTATTCAAATTAGGTTTCTCCGTTTTCGTATGAATTCAATTTATTTTCAATTTTGCATATTAAATTTCATCTTCCATTTATAACTGATTCTTGTTAGTTTCATTTACTAATTTATTTTAATTTCCAATTTGTAATCGTTTTGTCGCTAACGAAAATTTTCTCAAAAATTTCCAAAATTTTTCTAACTCCCAAAATTTTCGGAATTTTTTTGACAAAGTCCCCTTTGTACGAAGGAGCTTTTGCAATTTGACAAGAGATATAAATATATATACATCGACCCACCCGGTCGGAAAAAGCAAAAACAGTTCATATTTCATATTTTTATTGCGTAGGCGTAACTTTATTTAGCATTTTAAGCAAGCAGCTTATTTATTTTAGCAATTAGTGCAATCAAATCCAGCCAAAGGCTTCCATGTACGTGTACTTACTCAATTTAAATATGTATGTGCCATATATAGAAGTTTTATTAGCATTCCACTTACTTTCAATAGCTAAACACAAGCATTACATACACAACAAGCACCAAACGCTTCCCATAAGCGATTCATATGATTTTAAAGCTTATTCAATTGCTTTCAACCAATTCATATGTCGTTTCATTATATTTTAATGGTTTTCAACTCAATCTCTTATATTCAATTCATTTTTAAACAAACAAACTCATATTCACTTCAAATGATTCAAAATGCATTTTATTTAATCTCTTTCAACTCATAGAATTTTAATTACTTTTGTTCACGCCAAACGACAACTATTTTTATACAATTTCGAAGATACTCGCTTAATAGTGTATCTATTTCAGTTTATAACTACTTTAAATTAATTTTCTACTCATTCTGTATTTAATTCCATTTATTTCTAATTTATTCTCCAACCATACATTTCATTTTATTTCATCTCCGTATTGGTTTCATTTTAAAACCATTTCATTGAGCTTGAGAACATTCAATGCTTATACTAATATCCATTTCCCAATAATATATTTAACCCACACTTTTTTATTTAAATTTTTAATTCACTTAGTTCATTTTCAAATTTATTTTATTAATACAAAGCCATCCTCAATTTATTTCTATTCACTTGGGTTTTGTTTGCAACACAACCTTATCTATTATAATTCACTTTCATTAGATATTTTTCATATTACACTCGAATTTTATTCATAATTCCAACCATCACTATTTCGACTCAACTCTATTTTATTTTTATGTTTACAGCATCTTCACTTATCTAATTCATTATCAAATCCAAGTCGAATTTTATTTACAATTCGAATTCATTCCCAAACTCCATTATTAATTTACAATCCATTTATTTAACCGAGTTAAATTTCATCGATATATTTTATCAAATAATTTACTTAATTAATTCGCTTACTTCCAACTTTTAAATCCATATTCGATTTTATTACGAAAATCACTTTGTTAATTTTCCCTTGAGTTCAAATTTTATTTTATAATTCCAGTTTGGATTTCTTTCATTTTCCAGAATTCCAACATTTTTATTTTAAAATTTTAGAAATGCGTTTAAATTCACATAATACTATTAAAATAGCTTTTTATAAAAATACTTTTTATAACTCGATGTCTTAGCCAGTCCATCCTCGTTCTTACAGAAATTCAGTCATACGTTGATCAAGCGTGGGACTGAAAATCTATAAGTACTTGGTAAACCCGTTTTCAACACCTAGTGGAAATACTTGGAAAATAATTTTGTTGAAAATATAGAAACAATTTTTGACAATAGGGGAAATATCTTTGTGAGAATGCTCTTGTGACGACCCGGAATTTTCGAGCAATTAAAAATCAGAATATTAATTGAGTTTAAATATCCAATAGAGAGATTATAACCTAAATTGCGAATATCACAATTTATTCGATAATTGAATTATTAAATTAAATTGTTGAAGTTGGGTAAATTGTTGAATTTAGAATTTTAAGCCTGTTAAGAATAATTTGAAAGCTTATAAAATTTATATTGATAACATTGAATATAATAAAAGTGTTAACATGGAACCTAACACTGAATTGGTCAGTTTTGAAATTTAATCGTTTAAATTGAATTTAAAAAGAGCCTTCCGAGGCACGGTCTCGGAATTCGACGAAGCCAGTTCCATTGGGTCCGTAATATTGAATTATTATCGGATTTCAAATTTTGTATTGATCGGAGTTGTCGTGTGTGCGTACGACATACAAACGCGTTGAAATCTATAATCGAATTCAATTTAAATTTATATTTATATTTGGTCAACATCAGCTGAAATTATATTAATATCAAACTTTTTTTCTCATTTCAGCTGTTTTTAACATCACCTCATATCGCTGTAGCACATTTATTCAATCACAAGCGTATCCAACACGCGATTCATTTTTCTCTTTAATAAGCACGAACCCTTCCTTTTCATTTCTTCTGTAACGAATTCATAAAAAAAAAAATAAGTCAGTAATGGCTGGCAAAAGAGTTCCCTTCACCTCTGAACAAAATCGAGTCTTCATCCCCCTTTAAAAATCATTCACGAAGTCGTTTATTCCCAACATTTAAAACAATGGCCGCGTTAAACCTCTCCTTGTAGATCGAACGTGACTTGTTATCAAGCTGGAATCGCGCATCGTCGTTTTGTTTTCGCTCACGCATAGGATTTTGGGGACGATGTCGCCGCAGTTTAGTCGAGTTGCACGAATTGAGCTGTACTAGAGCAGAGGGCCGTGACCGCATCGATGATCTCGAAGTTAATCAGTGTGATTCGATTCGTGAGGCTAGGGTTTAGGCCTCTCAAGCATGCGATCATCGTTTAGGGTTCGAGCTTCTCAGCAGACGTATCAACACATTCCCCTCTTCCTTATTCGACGCAATTGCCTTGGTCCTGCAAATTGAGGGTCGCGATGGTCATGGGTCAGGTATAAACTTTAAATTAACCTATTGATCTATTTACATGTATTAGTATAATGGGATTTAAAGGTTAAATTAAGTTAGGATTTAGCTTAGCCTGATTTCTTGAAATTCTGGTTCATTCAAGTGAACTAGGAGTTATTTAGAAGAAGAAAGCAGATTTGTTTTACATATATATGTATGGGAAAAATAAGGTATTCAATTTTTGTTTTACTGAATTTATTATGTGGACAGAGACTTATTTACAGTAAGAAAGAAAAAAAAATATAATACTGCCTATTGTATTTCAGTCTTTAGATATACATAGGAGAAAAATAATAATAACAACATATATATAGAATAATAATGAAATATTTAGTTTGGTTAAATATATATATATAGTAAGCCTACTGTTTAAACTCTAGGATATATATATTAAGGTAATTAACTTGTTTAATTAGTTTATTTAGTTATTAGTTAGGACTAGAATTTTTAGTTAGTAAATTTTTAGGTCAAAACCAAATTATTAACTTAAAGTAAATAAATAGAAATTAATTGTTCAATCAATTCAAATATTAACAAAACTTATAATGTTGACTCTAGGTCGAAAATAATGAAGAATAAGTCGAGATGGAGTGGATTGCAAATTTAAAAGAAAAGGTGAGTTAATCTCACTCAGTTAATTTAAATTTAAAGGATTAAATTTAAATAATTGTTGGAATGGTTGATTTGATTATTGTGCTTTAGTATGATATATTTTGGATTGATGTTTATGTTGTGCTAACATCTGTGGATGCAGGGAAAACAGGTTGGAGGGATCCAACTGGGTCCCTCAACATATATATATTGTTTATTATTCTCTGACATGCTTTGTGGATATTCTGTGATGAATCATATTGAAATATTGAATGCTATAGCTGCTTGGATATATTCTTGGACTCTGAGTTATCAAATTATATAGCATTGGATTCTTGGAAAGAAATAATAAAAGAAGTAAATTTTTAAGAAAATAATTATAAAGAATGTAAATAAATTAAAAATGAATTGATAAGAATATTAGTGTAACAGCCCTAGTTTTTAGCTATTTATTTCTTTTAAATTTTTTGTTTTTAGAAATATAATTTATATAAATTGTGTTTACCAATTTGTTTAAATATTTAATTTAGAGAATTAAACTCGTTAATTTAATATGATTTTTGTAACTAAATTTAAGAAGAAGAAAAAAAAGGAAATTTTTATAATGTATAATGAAGTGAGTGGTAACTAAATGTTTTGGATATTATCATAATATCTGTTGTTATACCCATTCCCTAAAAATAATGAAAAGGAGAAAATTTGTAACGTATTAAAGTAGTTAATTAATTATGTTAATTTGGTAGGTTATGACATGCAAATCATGTTGGTGGAATATTCTCAATTTTGACATATTAATTATGTTAGCAGTGAACATTGTTAAGCAATTTAAAACAATGAAACTTACAATCAATTTATTTGATAAATCTACCTTATTCCTAGTTAGCAATTCAAAACTTGAATAAAGGCACATACGGATATTTTAAAATGGAGTTAATGACAATTAATAGATATTTCAAAAAGAAATTTATGACAATTAATAGAGAAATTAATTGTAAAATTTCAGTAGTTGACCAGAATTAATTTATTGAATAATTAATGCAAATTAATAAAATTGATGAAAGATAAATAAGTTAATTCTTTTGGTTAATGGCATGAGGACACGAGGTTAATCCCCATTTTGTAGGAGAAATCTGCCCGTGTAACCAGTCCGGCTACCAGTGCCTACAAAGCGGACGGATTAATGTGAGACGTCGCAGGATTGATAATTAACAAAAAGGGTTAATTAACTAATTAAGTTAGTAACCAAATTTGAGTATGTAATTAAAGGAGGATAATTAATTGGTAATATGGTAATTAATTGAAATCAATTAAGGAGGGTAATTAAAAGGGATAAGGTAATCAATTGAAGTCAATTAAAGGCAATTAAAGGGAATTAATTGATTAGAAGAATATGGAAATCAAATTTGCCTTCCTTTGCGCGTGACACAAAATTTTATTCTTTTAACATTTTGACATTTGCCTCCTACCATTTGTTTCTTGAGCATGTCACTTTATTCATTTATTCACGCAGCCTTATCCACAAAAATATCAACTCTTCCAATTGCCATTTTTCCTCTCACCTAAATTAAATGCATTCAAAATTTAATCTTGCCTATCTTTGCAAATTTTCGCATACCCATTATATCTCTCTGTTTCCACTGCGTTTGTTTTGCAATAAATAAATTTTTCGAACCATTGATCAAGTAAATATTTATGTAAGTATTTATTACTTTTGCCTTTTCAGTTAAAAGCTTTTTCATTGCTTACCATAAATCACGCAAGAGCTCAAGTTTTGCTTCCTCAATCAAATCTGTTCAAATTTGCAGTAACGCATGCTTTAAATTTAGATTATAACTGGTATAAATCACGCAAGCTATCTAAAAAAAAAAATCCAAAAGAGTGATATCGTTCAAACATAAAACTGGAAAGAGAAATCAACGCATGCATTTATCACAATTTTCGTGTAGCGTTCAAACAAGAAGAACTGGAAATAAATCTCTTGCCTAAACGCATGCACTCAAAAATCAACGCTTGCATTTATTTCTTACGTTTTCAAACCTGCCTATTTATCTCCCCTTTTTATTTCGCAAGTTTATCTATAAATACTTTGCCTCATTCACATAAGTTTTCATATCTCCTTGTTTGTCCCTCTCTGGTACAAGCTTCTATCAGGTAAATAATTTGCATTGTTTATTTCTTTGCTTCTTCCAATTTTCCTTCCTCCTTCTTGTGTTCTCTGATTTCCTTGCTCGGCTACTTCCCCATCATGCCGTGCCATTTATAAATACATATAGAACTTTGTTAGTAGTAGGCTGGAAGAAATGATATAAATTGATTGTAGGAAGCTAGACCATGGAATTAGTGTAGTTATGATGTAGTTAGTGGTATTGTGGATTTGGATAAGTGCAGTTTGAAGAGGAAGGCATAGAAAGAAAAAAAAAATTACAATTTAATAATGGAGAAGATAAATTGATAAGGAGAAAATGATATGAAATGTTGTTTAATTCAAATAAACAATATTGTATGAATAAATCTTGGGTGAATATAATAAAATGACATTTATTTCAATTTTTAATGGTTGAAATAAATTTAAGATGGTTAAAAATAAATTTAACTACTTATTTGAGAATTTGGGTGGATAAATATCAATGGATTGTATTTATTATGGTTAATAAAAGGATATTGGCGATGTATACCAATAATCACCTTTTAATGTTTAATAATAAAAGTAAAAGAAGAAATAATTTGCCTAAACATGATGAACATGTATGTGAAATAAAGTATTATTTAATGAATTCGAATGTAGTTAGTGGCTACATTTGATTAAATCGAATAATTTGAACAGTATTGTGTTTGTTGCCAATATTGTCATTTTATTTAAATAAATATATATGAGAATGAAAATAATTGATCATGATAAATATGATTAAAAATGTGAGAAATAATTTAATAATGTCTAAACATGTATTTGTTTTGTTTGGGTGCATAACATCTTTTTATTCAATCAATTGTATTAAATTTGCAATTTATTTTGCAATTTATTCAATTTATTTTATGCATGCGTACGGTTGAAGTATGGGCCTAGGATATGTTGAGACGGTTAGCGGGTTGTAGTAGTCGAGCAAGTTGAACTAAATTTCTTTTATTCTATTCGTTCCAGTTGTTCTGAAATTTTGCTTTGACCGTAATTTTTAAATTCGCATACTTGGTATTTGGATCTTATAGATTTAAGTCAAGGTTTTGCATCCGCCGAAGTTTGATCGTGCTTTCCGTTTTTTTTTCCGAAGTAGATACCGTGTTTGATTTAGATCCACTGCAGCGTTTAAGGTGAGTATTTCTCACCAGACATATGTACATATATTTTGTGAATTATCGCAAGTGTATGTGTAAAAATTTTATTTAAATATTATCTGTCTGTAGTATAACGTAGAATGATGAATCCCATTTAAATTGACACCTCATCAGTTATTATCTGTTGTATTATTTCTGCAGTTATATTATATTATTGTTTATTTACTGCTTAAATCACCACTGCAAGTTCCCTGTTAAATTTAGATTGTTGTGGGCTGAAATGATAGGCCTAAATGATGATTACTGTGCTATTATTATGTTAACTGTTTAACTGTTAACTTGGGATTGCGGGTTTGAAATGATAGAACCCGGGGTTTTGTAAATTACGGATTGAAATGATATAAATCCGTATCACTTGACCTAGGCTAGAAAACTATATACAGGCCCGTGGTCCTTATAATATTTTCTGAAATATTTAAAATTATTTTGGAAGTTAAATATTTGATTTAATATCTTTAAAGGATTTTATATTGATTTTGAATGAGTTATAAATGTTAATAAATAAATAAATAAATATTTGAATAAAATTTTGGAATATAACTTATTTTGGAAATTCTGGATTTTTGAAAGGATAAGATTTCAGTTAAGAAATATATATATAAGTTATATTTGGAAATATTTATTAAGTTAAACAATCTACTAAAGCATTTAAATGCTGTCTTTTGAAATTGGACTAGTTTTACCCGTAACTTTAGGTAGCATTTCCTAAGTGCTATAGAATCTGGAATTTGATTGTTTTGAAATTTAAGGAATTTGATAAATTATATTTATGTTTAAGTTTTGGAGACCTTTAAGATATGAGATTTATAACTGGATTTTTCTTAATAAATTTAAGATGAACATTCTAGTGTTAAGTAAATTTTGAAATTATTTAATGGCATAATTTTGGAGTTTTATCTATGGGATTTATGGGAATATTCAAGACGAAATAATAAACACTAATTTGTTGAAAGAAAAAAAATCCAACCTTAGTTTTGAATATTAATACTCCAATTGGATATATATATAGGAATTGAAATGGTCTTGGGAACATGAAGTGATATTTAAATTATGGTTTAAAATAAAGAAATATATTTGTAAAGCTATGCAAATTATCTTCTTTACAAAGTAACCATAAAGTTAAACCATTTATATCCAAACCATTTGTGTTTTGGGAGTTATGTTTTTTTTAAAGAAAAATTTCCAATATATTATGGTTTAAAGGTATAATTCAAATATTTGGTTTCCAGATATTATAAATTTTAAGCAGTATGGTTTTGGAAAAGAATTATATTTGAATATAATGATATCATGTTGTTTTGGGTTTTAAATGATATCGTATTTATAGTTTTGAAATGGAAATGTTTATACTGGTTTTAAAGTATAAATTGTTTTTAAATTACCACGGGTTATAATAACGATGGGTTGGCAAAGAGACCGGGATCGGATATGGACATACTCTCTGTCGATACCGAAAACCACTTTGACCAACCGTGTACGCGGTGGAGATTCCAGAATGAAGTAGGTCGGTGGTGGCGTTTCCTGTAAGGTAAATACGTGGACCCGACTCCCGTGAGTTGGCACAAGGTGGCTAAAACAGGAGCAATTCCAGGCCAATGAGGTCATTCCTCTGATCGGACGCTCCTCTTCGATATTATACTATGATCTTGGATTGATTCAGTGGCCACTTCTATATTTTGATTTTGGGGGAGTTAGTTCGAGGTGGGCGGCAGCTACGCGCTGCGCGTTACCATCAGCCTGGATAGCAATTGGTATATCTACCCTGGCATTGCCTAGTTGTGTCGTGTCACCTACACTATCGCGCCTTGTACGAGTTTGGTTTTCTCCCGTAGCCCGTGTGGTATCCTCTAGTGGCTTCCCGATCAGGAGGGACTATGATATTGGATGGACTACTGGGACTATTACGTGTTAAGGGCTATATGGGTAACCCCTTAACGCTATTAAAAAGTAAGTTTATTTTATAAATAGACACTAGTATAATAGCGCAATATACTACATAGTAAATAGTTTGACGGATCCTTAGAGGATGGGCGGTCCCAAGCATCCTTTAAGTTACTTGCTCTATATTACAGTACACTTGAATTAGCTTACATTATATAAGTATGTATGTCCTGACTCGAGTGTTATGTTTTATTTTTACGCTCGGGTCAGCCTGAGTTGCAGCTTCAATTTCTTCTCCGTAGCTAGGACACTCAGTAGATCATTCGCGCTGCTGGAAGTTGTTTCAGCCTTTATCTTTTCTGGAATTCAAGACTTTGAAGACTCTATCTCTATTTATGTCTTAAAATTTGTATTGAGGATTATAGACAATGTAAGTTCTGTTTTGTTGAAGTTATATCAGTGGCTTCATGAACCACTAAATTTTTAATTTCCGCTGCGAGATTCTGATATCTGTGTATGTGATTTTGTGATCTATTTATTGTATATTCTGAGTTTTGCCAAATTTATTCTACAACGCAGTATTTTGAACAATTCAAGTCCGAC
This sequence comes from Allium cepa, assembly GCA_030765085.1. Taxonomy (NCBI): domain Eukaryota; kingdom Viridiplantae; phylum Streptophyta; class Magnoliopsida; order Asparagales; family Amaryllidaceae; genus Allium; species Allium cepa. The sequence goes on from CM060943.1 coordinate 956,681,654, forward strand.
AATGTGCGGATGCGAATGGTTGAAAATATTGGGACGTTACATTTGGTATCAGAGCCAGGTTCTAGGCAAAACTTAGAATGTATGGTAAATTTAATTTACAGAATCACGTTCATTCGAGATTGAACCACTCTCTTTTCGAATTTTGGAACATTCCCTACGGTTCCAAAGCTCATTCGTATCCCTCACTTTTTCATCTGCTTTAGATTCTGGAGTATCTCATAACTCCACTTCGGATGATCTTTATTGTAAATTGGCGGTCTCGCCATTATTCTAATAAAGGGGTGAAACTCCTTTACCATTAGCATTGATTCACCGGAGATTTATATTTATCCTCGGTTTATATGCTAGTATCTTTGGTTATTCCAAATTCTATCTCTTCGGATCAAATGTAGATTTACCCCAACCACATCGATATGGCTCTTTAAGTCACGGATGACTAGGTCAAGGTTGTCCGCGACTTATATAGACTTACCCAGTTTCCTTATTCTGATCTTCTGATTTCAATTTATCTTGAATTCTATTTGATTTGAGTTCATCAAATTTGAGTCTCTATCCTGGTTTGAGAAGTTTATTCCTATATTTGAAATTAAAATCTAATATTATATATATGAGTATAATTTTCAAAATTTTATAATTAATTTAACTAGTTGTCAAGAGATAATAGTTTTGATTTTATTTATGGTGTTGTAAGCCATGTGTTTGTCTAATAAATAAGTGAATATAAAACAATGGTTATAAATTAATTTGGAAACAGAAATGAATTTAAAACTAAAACTTGAGAATTAAATTTCTGATGATTTCAAACCTTGTGTTTAAATTTTAAAAGGATGTAATAAGTATTTTTGTATAGAAATTTGTTTCCAAAGAAATTTTAAAATTAGTGCTTTTCTCTTTGTCACTGGAAAATAATTTCGGTGATGACTGCAGCATCATCGACATTCATTTTCGAGTTTCGAAGTGAAAAGACCATTCTGTAGTCTGGCTACAGTGTTTCCTTGAGATTTTAATTGATTTGAATTTCTAAAGTATGACTTAATATATATAGATATATAATTTAAATTTGATTTGACATATTAGGTATATATATTTAGTTATCTCTAAATGGTTTGAAGGGAATCAGGAATTTAATTCTTAAAGTTATCTTGAGGAAGGAAAATAAATATAATAACAAAAATTTGAATAAAAAGGTTCCAATTGGAGATAATTAAATTGAAAGTTTTATTTGTATAACACCCAATTTCATTTAATATAACTTACCTTGATTTTCAAAAGTTAACATGTAATTGGATAATATACAATATAAAAGGATTTTATGAGTGGTTATAATAAATATTATACACTTAAATTTTAGTTATAAAAGATTAATGGGGATAAATAAGGAAAAGGAATTTAAGGAATTTTATTCAAATGTCTTAATAATCAAATTAATTTAATATGGAGCCGTAAATCTAACCAAGAGATTTTAATAAAAGGTTATTTCCTGAAATGAATATGTTTGTGTAATAAACAAGGTATCTTTGAATAAGGAAAATATATTTGAAAGGGATATTTTTGGAGTAAGGATTATATATCTTCAAATCATAGTTTAATTGATGTCTAAATAAATAGTTAAGACGTATTCTAATATCACTAAATTTTGATAATTGAGAATTGGTTTTCAAATGGAAATTCAAGGGTAACTTATTGAAGGAATATCTTATTTATAAGATAAGTATTTTTAATAAAGT